>CM068372.1:287410732-289810732 GCA_034769895.1 Magicicada septendecula
CTACTGCAAACTTTTCATGCCAGTCTGTAGTCGATTATCGAATAGCCTTTGTTCGTGTCCGCATAAAAACTCCTTTTAATTTCATACGTTTTACGATGACGTTTTAATTTCATCCTAGGTCGTTTTACGAGAGTTGATGACTTTTTGGTCCTCCTCTCTCTCTCTCCAATGGCGCTACAGCCCAATTTGAGCCCTGGCCTCCTCCAGTTTATGCCTCCAGGCATCCTTCTCCTTTGCCATTCTTTTCCAATTGTGGATATGTAGTAGCGATCTTGAGTCTTCGCTCACTTCATTTTCCCATCTCCTTCTGGGTCTTCCAACTGGACGGCGGCCTTCCATTCTTCCGTTGAACACTCGGTTAGGTGCTCTGCTCCTCTCCATTCTACCTAGGTGCCCTGCCCAACGGAGCCTTTGGATTTGTATATATGTTGTTATTGTGGGCCCTTTATACAGCTGATAAAGCTCATGATTGAAACGTATCCGCCACACTCCATTCTCGTTAATTGGGCCCAAAATTCTTCTTAAAATTTTCCTTTCAAAGGTGTTGAGAAAGTTTATTATTTTTTCTGTCATTATCCAGGTTTCTGCGCCATAGGTCGGATAATAGTTTTATATATTCGGATTTTTACGGCCCTATGTATCTCTTTTGACCGGAATACTTGTGACAAAGAGAAGTAAGCTTTGTTTGCTAGTGTGACTCTTCTTCTTATCTCTCATTCCTCGCTGCCGTCCCTTGTCATCTCCACTCCCAAATATGTAAATCTTTCCACCATCTCAATGTTTTCCTCTCCAATTGTTAGATTCTGTGCTATTCGACGTTTTTGGTCCTAGCCCCTCACAAAATTTACTTCCTTTTATTACACAGACACATACAGAGACTTACAAGGCGGAAGGCCTATAAGCCTGATTTAATGATTAGATACCATTTTTTACTGCTTGAAAAATTTTATTCATTGTATAAAATATAGATTTGTGAAGTGAGAAGTATGGGTTCAATATTCTTTCCGAACAAAGCGCTTTTAAATATTTACGAAAATGTTTCGAAATTAGAAACAATAAGATCCTGTGATCTATCAGAAATTTATGATCCAAAATAAGCAACTCTCAGATTCGAAAATATCGAAGCAGTGAGTTTCGAATAACCTTCGAAGCGCTACATTATAAAATATGTTCTGTATGTAAATGAGTGGACTAAATTTTTTCTTCCACTTACCATATTTATGCTCTTCGTTTTGATTCAAATCGGAAGCTTCCTCTTCTTAATATTATATCTCGATGTCTTCAGCTAAGCTTTAACTGAATCCTGTTTCTTGAGTTCCTCATTACCCCCACTACCTCTTTTAATTATACCAATACAAAACACAATTTAACTGAAAACAAGTTAGAGCGAGTAAAAAATACAAACTAACTGAAAACGAAAGAGATAATCTTAAAACCTGGAACAATTATTCGTCAAATAACGAGAACGTCGTTTGTTGCCTTACACAGGCGATAAGCTTATCAGATAAACAGAAATAGAGACAAAATAACATGGTGAAACGACACAAGACAGACTGGTAACCGAATCCGCACACACTGCATTCGGAAACATGGGTGTAGGGCCTATAGTGGTCGGAGGGTTTGTCGGGTTGAGCGTGTCATCATTCCTATGGCAGTGTCATCTTGTCAACAAACTGTCAAACCTGCGTTCTAGCCGTCAACATTATTTGAGGGAACCAATCATCTCTATACAATAAAACAAAAAAAATAAATCATTGGGCCTCAAATTGGACCATCAATGGCATAGAATTAAGTTAATATTTTCATTCAACTAAGACTTTGTGTGAAATAAATGAAAAATTAATTTTAATAACAAATTATTCAGGATTTAACCTTTGGGAAAATATTAGGGGGACCGGTTCCCCCTGCCAGCTCGGCCATGACGCCCACTTGTGTGTGTGTGTGTGTGTGTGTGAAGATATGGTGTTATCCAGTTTGAAACTGAACCATGTTATACTATTAATTGTTTTATGTAAGGAACAGTTTTTATATTTAATGTAAATCGAACGAAAAGTTTTTTTTATAGTTATTAGACTCAGTTATCTACTTCTTACGTAATAGACTTTTCCTGATCGGTCAAAGATTTTCAGACCGACAGGTACACAATGCTGTGTTAACATGCACGTGTTGAAAAGATGTATGGACATTTTTTAATTAGCCAGAAGCGCCCATGCACGATGGTGCATAGTTTCGTATAGTTCTGAAATGATTATTCTAGTCTAAAACTCGATGGCGAGTAGACGTAATTACCCCTGCGTCTTACTTTAAGCAAACTACCCGATCACGTTTTGTAGAAATTACATCAATCGACATAAAGGCTCGAAAGTAAAACGTATTTTTTTTATTTAAAGGAGTTTTTTGTCACTGTCCTCTGTGCTAACGAGCACAGGAGAGGCAGAAAAAGATTACCGCGTCTTTGTCTAGAGATCATGTAGGCAGGAAGGGCAGAGCATGTTATCGGAATATCGGATAACAGAGGAGACATCTTTTATGAAGACGTCGTCCAAGTATTTATGAATTTTCATATTGACTTTTAACAAACTGAACTATCGGGTACAATTATATCGAGCAACAACAAGAACAAATAATTTTATTGTACTGAAAATTGTGAAGAAAGAACAAATTAAATTTTAAAGTAAAGATTAGCCAACATTATTTGGATATTACATTTTAATTAAATAAATATTTAAATATTTAATAGTAATTACAAAATAATTAAAGTAAATAATATTAAATAATATTTCAATAAAAATTTTAATATTAAGTAGATTTTGAAAGTAAATATGACTGAGTATTGAAATATTAAATTTTAAAGCCAATTTTCGAATTTTTACTGAAAGTTAGTGTATATTTTGTTATTTCAGGTGAGACATTTATTTTATTTATGTAGTACGACTTTACTAATAACCATGTTTATTAATACACGTTGCTAATAATAGTGTTCTAATTTTAATACGATCATTTTATGACATTCAGTTCTTCATTTTCTTACCAATTATTTAGAGTGTAACAAACAATGCTTTTATGCCAACCACTTTATTCTGAGGGAAATAATTTATTATTATAACGTCCACAATTTTTAGACTAGCAAATGGAAGGGAGTGTAATGGTTCATAACTTCATTACCGCAATACACACTCATGTACAGCACATAATTAGGCCTACATTAGGAATAATCAATCTTCGTAATGTAAAACACAGTTTGTGCCAACTAAATTATTATGATTAAGTGCGGGTGAGCGGTTTGAAAATTACTAAGTGAGGAGTCTTCAATACTATATTTTGTAAATAAAGCATAATTAATGCATACATTTAATGTATATGTATATCCTTAATGTAACTAATGTATAATTATATTTTTGAAGATGATTAGTCAGTGTTTCCTGTAAATGCTATAAGAGCCAGAGCGTACAAGTGTTTACGTTACGTACTGTATATCCCTCTGTAACCGTTATCTTATCGTTTACGTAGTCCGGCTTCCTTCCGCATCTTAACCTTGTCAGTTAACGGATAAAGCATACAGACATACACAAAGTGAATGTTGGTGTGCTTCATTGAACAGATTTATGTAACCGTCATGTCAGTGTGTACCGCTTACAATCGTAGTCGCCAGCTATGTTACCCTCATATGCTTAGGGATGATCAACTAATGAGTATCGAATTATTAGTTTCCACTCTAATAAGCGTTTTCTAGTCAACCTGTAATGATCCATTATTTTTATTTTTTATTTTTATTATTTTTTTTTGTTTTGCCAAAGGCGAAAATAGATTTTATTGCTAATGATGGTTTAACCAAAGTAAAATCATCTTGTAGCCTACGAAATGGTATCAGTTATACTAGTTGGCAGCCATAATAGAGTGTAGCTGTTCTACATCAGTTATACTGTCAGTTTTGCATCAGTTATAGCCAATAAAACTAGTCTCTTCAGGTATGAGAAGTAGTACAGGTATATACAAAAATAGCAGGACTACGTATATTTTAAGTAAACACATGCGTATCATTCTATAATAGACTTAAGAGAGAAAATAAAAATAAGCCTTCGTCTGATTCAGAAGTAGGTACTGCACAGTATATCATTTTAAAGTAATATATGAATTTGGAGAAAGTATTAAAAACCACTCTGCTTGTCGTCTGTCTATTGACTTCGTCTACAAAAAGCTATCGTGAAGGCAAAATAACAAGCGATATGAAAAAGAAATAAGCAAATTTCGTCCAATGTATATTAAAAGTCGATAAATGAAATCAAACTAAAAACGTTATGAAATAAATAAAACAGTAAATAGTATTCCATGATGGTAGCACGTCAACAAAGCTATTCTCAAGCTGTTACAGTGAGGTAAGTGCACAGTATGTAATACGTCTTTTATATTTGTAATTTATAAAGGATGAAATGTTTAGTAAAAACTTAGCGGAGATGTCAAGTTAGTTCAGCAGGAAAAGTGTAAATATTGGTCTAAAAATAAATATTGGTAAGACACGTAAGTTTATAACAAGGCCTCTCCAGCTGAGGAGATGTAATGTTTTTGTCAGGTCGCTACAACAACGTCGGGTCGGTCATTAACGACCACAGAAGAAACACAATAATTAATAGGCCTACATAGATCACACAATAACGATTACATAAATGCAATAATGTTACATATTTGTACGGAACTCCAAATCATTAAACAATGATAAACAATAGAAAACAATGAATGTAGGAAACTATAAGACTAAGTATTAGATTAACAGCAACGATTGAGTAGTGTAAGATTAAACGTTAAAGTATACATGTTACCCAACCCAACATAACAAAAATAATATAAAACAAAACTAGTTGTTATATTTATAATAATATATAAATAATAAAACTAGTTGGAAACATAATTTGCCGGGCTGTTAGGCCTTGGTCTATAGTTCGTGTTGACAGATGTTTCGCCCTCACCATCGGTGTCCGGTGCCAATTGTTTTCGACATTGATGATGGCCTCCAATGTTTAGGCCGAAACGTCTGTCAACACAAACTATAGACCACGGCCTAACAGCCCTGCAAATTATGTCTCCAATTATGTGGACGTCAGCAGTGAAAACCTTAGGCGTAAAACTAGTATTTACTAGAAAACAAACCGTCTTAACAAGAGAATGCAAACTCTCACCGCCGATTAAGATTCGTAATTTACTCTTTAGCGGGGTTCCCGCTCCACTGAAGATGGCCGACGTGGGTGCAGCCGAAACGTCTGGTGTTCTTACTAATGAAAACTTTAGACCACGTTCTAATAGCGCGGAAATCAGGTTCAAGTAGAAAAAATAGGTTTCATAAATATTACATTTTAACGGTTCAACAAAGAAAAATTTTAACCGTAAAAAACAGCTCTGATGATGTTGAACAGAAATTAATCAACGGAAATGCATATTAGCAAGGAAGTAAAATCATCATTTAAAACTTAAAACTTTCTAGTATAGTAAAAAATATTACACACACACACACACACACACACACACACACACACACACACACACACACACACACACACACACACATACAGTATAAGAAAATCCTGATTGTTTCTTGCAGGACTTCTACATCGTACAGGCCTATATGTTTTCAAATAATAAATACTTCTGCAAGTATATTTTGTTAAATTATTGTCGTTGCATTTTTACCAATTACCTATTATTACACACACACACACACACACACACACACACACACACACACACACACACACACACACACACACACACACACACACACACACACACACACACACACACACATGGAAAACACAGTAATAATTATCATTTATCATATGAATAGCCATGCATACACAAATATAAACATTTCGTGTGAAAATGTGTACAACACCTTCATATACGGGTAGTCTGTTCACAATCAGTTTCATAGATTGTGTAACACGAGAATTTCACAATTCAATAAAAACGCACACACGCCCAAACACACACACTTATGAACACTAAAAGTACAATATAATACGTTTGGAAAACATAGTCATGTATTCTCCCGTTTTATCAATTAACCGTGGAGAAAGGTACAATCAGCAGGTTGTGCATTAGACGTGAATGAGACAAGGTAGGAAGGAATTCCACAACCGATTGACAATACGAGTGAGTAATCAGCTGACTAGTGGGGTGGGGGAGACGTAGCCGCGGAAGCTATTGGTGGTCGCACGTCGCGTAGTTCAGTATCAAACGGATGATAACTGCGTCAACACAACACTGGATTCCAGACTCAGCGGATAACATTTAACAGGTATTTATCCTTATTACTCACCTTACATTAATCACACGCTTTTCCGGCAATTTTTTTGTACGTGCTTGTTAACTAATTTCCTGGTTCCATTTGTACCTTACGTTAGGTCTAAGGAGTAAATCATTAAAAGTATATAAATACTTCAAGTTGAGAAGATCACAAAAATACAAAACTACTGACTTAAATTATTCATTTCGTATTTTACGGCACAACTCGGTTATAGAGAAGAAATTGTATTTGACGTCATTTACCAGGAATCGTATTTCGAAAGTTTTTCGTTCTCACTCTGAAATAAGTTGAATTTTCTTATTAGATTCGCTTGTGTGTATTGTGTATCAGCTGAAACGCGATCTACTTTTCAATAATTATCATATACCATGTTATCAATCGTTAAATGTGTGTGTGTGTGTGTGTGTGTGTGTGTGTGTGTGTGTGTGTGTGTGTGTGTGTGTGTGTGTGTGTGTGTGTGTGTGTGTGTGTGTGTGTGTGTGTGTGTGTGTGTGTGTGTGTGTGTGTGTGTGTGTGTGTGTGTGTGTGTTATGCATATCATTTAAAAGTTTGCATGTTACTGTTGTATGTTTAATTATTATTAGGGATGAAATCAGGCTGTATTTCATTTGGGACAAGTGTTTCCCCTGGCGACCCTTAACCATACTTGACACCCTCGCCACACCGCCCTAACACCTGAATACAGCCAATTCGTCCCCCCCCCCTGAAACCGCTACCTGGTCAGCTGTCCCGCGTGTCCCCCCCCCCGTTTTTGTCCTTAATACATATTTTTAAGGAGATAATACATATCCTTTCGTCATATGAAAGTATTTTGACAATTAGTGACGCGTTACAGTGATCACGTAATAGGTCTACACCACTTGTTTTTATCTTTTGTTTATTTAAGTCTTTATTACTGTTTTAACGAAGGGTGTCTAAAAAATTCTGGTAATATACAAGATTTACAAACGGGAATATTGGAAAGTGTCTTTTCTCTTCTTATACTACCCTTGGTGCGTGTGTGTTTCACCCCTGTTCTACCAATGCGGCCCTTGCTTTTCAAACACTTCTCCATTGTCTCATTCGACCTCCTTCTGATAGTCTTCGGCATCTTCCAATCTTCTTTACCTAGGTCTCTTTCTCATCCTTCTACCCACATGTTTCCAATCCAATACGTCCTTAGACGTTCTCTGATCCCCCATTCGCATAATTTGACCCAGTCATTCCAATGTTCGTCTTTTATTAAATCTTACGATGTCAGCGCCTTCTATCGGGTTGTTCGGTTCTCGCTTCAGCCTGATTCTCCACATCCCATTTCTTCGTATCCACACAAACGCAACGGTGTTCTAAAAAGTCATTCAAGTACCTTTAATTATTGTTAAGTGGAACGTCATCCCTCTTGAAGTTAGAAAATCCTCTGCAGGACTTCTCTAATGACACTCCACCCCCTTCATAAGTTATCTACATTATTTTTATTTAAATCCACAGGCCTTTATTAATGTTTGTCTTGGCTGCTTCATCTTGTCATTTATTAACGATTCACTGACGTTTAACCGACTTTTACACGTTTGTACTACATAGGCCTAACTGTGTCTTTAGGGTTATATAAAAGTTTTATGTAGTTGAAGTTATACGTAGAAATCGCTGAAGTTTTACGTAGAAATCACCTTGTTGATTTCACTAGTCCAGTGAATCCAGTAATGCCTTTCGAACGGTTTAGCTTATCACCAGGCACTTTTGATGAGTAGTTGCTTTGTGACTTTTAATCCGATGCGATGATGAGACAGTCACTCGAAAACGTTGCCGAGAGTCGCTAGACTTGTGGAAGCAACAGGCTGATTTCTACATAGAACTACACTTCACTAACACAAACTCGTTCACTGGCCGTGCTCAGTCGGTTCATTTAAGAGAATCCTAACCAAGGGTGGACTTAATAATTTCTAAAATTCCAAAGAAACGTTACTGCCTTGAAGGTCACTGTTATTCAAGGAGCTACTATTGTTGTCTGTTGATCGAATTCACAAAGTCGTAATTGATTAATACGACCTGGCTAATTTTGTTTTTCAGTTAAAAATTTTTTAAATCCGTTTTAATATTTCATCTGACTCACTGTAAAATAATTCCGTTATGTGTTTAAAAGTTAGCGCATATGAGCATTATGGTTGAAATGTGGAAAGTTATAAGAGGGCTTAGTTTAAAAATTGTATTAAATAAACGCTTACCGTATTCGAAAATTTTACGTTATCCTTAGAATTGTATTATTATAAACGTTCATAGGAGTAAGTTCTCTAAACGACAATGGTATTTGTACTCAATAAAATGTTAGTGGCTTCACTGTTCAAACTTTATAGTATACAAACCGCCGTAAACCATTGCCACGTCGAAACCAACTAAAACCATTAACTCATTTCCCTTTATACGTTATCGACACATAATAATACAGTAATTAACGATCTACATTATACATTTTTCAAGGGCCTATAGTATGTTAAAATGTGGACATTGTGTGTATGTGTGTACAGTATAGTAATATATGTGTGTGTTCAAAGCACTGTTAATATTTTTCTGGTGTTTTCGACCTAACCATGGTTAAGTACAGAAAGCGCTGGTCGTGTTACAACAGTTTTACAGTGAAAGGTAAACACAATTTAGTGGTTAAGTCTAATTTTTACTAAACTTGTATTGGAACCACTAACACACAATTATACTTTCCATTAGCCTTTCAAGCTTGTACTGTGACAAGGGGTGGTGACATGGCTGATTGTTTGCTGGCTTTGGCGTAACAAGGGTGTTTACCTGTTATGTTTGTTTATATCAAGTTGACGCTTCCGAGTTGTAGATAAGATATATAAAGGGGTGAAGGTTTCTAGGTAGGTTGTTGTGTTCCATCTGAAGATGAGCCGAGATGCTTGCAAGCGCTGATGGAAAGTATAATTGCGTGTTAGTAAAAATAAAAGTTTTACAGTGGTTTGTAAATTGTAAACTATAAAGTTTGGATAAAGGTATTCGACAAAGACCAATGAAGTCATTCGACTTTGTTTTATGCTTTTACATGAGGGCGTTTGTGGCATATTCCATCTCGAAACGTCGAATAATAATAGCAGGGTTAATAGCAGGGATCGATAATAATGTTGATCTTAAAAAGTAGGATAATTCTAGGGACCGCGTCAAAATGAGTTGAATTGTTCAGCGCTTGTCAATGGTTACTTATAGGCTAATCATTTGCTAAATATACGTATTGAAACAGCATTCGTAAAACGAACGCGCGCGCGCACACGCACACACACACAATAGTATAATACTGTCAGTGTAGAGCAACATGCTTGAAAACAAATGCTGGTAGAGGTTAATTAAAACATTGAATTTTTTAATTACATGTCAACAAGAAAGTCGGCTCTTCGCTGTCGAAATAGATTGATACGCTTGTTTACTGGCCATCGTCAGATCGACAATTATGATTTAATTATTACTGACGTGATTTAACATCAGGCGTTGATGACCCAGTGTATTCGTCAGTCTTACAATACTCAACAGCGCTCCTCAGTGTTACTACTTTCACACGGACAGCTTTAACGCATAGGCCAGCTGTCTGGTACATTATGTCCACAACCGTAAGGATAGGTAACCATGTCGTTTACGATAATTATCATTTTACTCTATAACGACGGAATACTGGATAATTATCACAACGGTCTATAGGTCAACTAAAACCGGATACTGTAACCGCGAAAGTGAAACAATCGTTTTATAATACGTAACAACATTCTCCATTCTTTAATTAAAACCGAAAAATTATTAAAGGAAGTGGCCAAACTTGGGCCTCCTATTAACCTGAAAGCATACGTACTGTCTGGCCGCAACTGGATGATCGAAGCTGCTATCCCCCACCACGCGGCCGCTTGTAAGCGAGGTAGGGTGAAATATCTGTATTTAGCCGTTTGGTTTACCCCCACTTAGCCTACCGTAGTACCCGTCCATACTTCTCCCACCTTACACAATGCTCGATCTTCGATTCGTGGCAAGACTATACCCTGATTAACGAAAGAAAGTGACTGGCGGAGTGGCCGCGCGGCGACCGAGTTTGTAGTAAAAACATTCCACTTAATAACCTCGTTGAAACGTAAAATACAGGGCTAGAAATAATGTCTAATGAACTGTATTTTAATCATGAATTAAAGACGTTTTTAACAAACTTTTCTAATTTTTAAAATATTTTTTCAATTAATTTACATTGAGAGTTGAATAACAAAATACACGAATTTGAATTAAAAATTTAGGGTTTATCGTTTTTATTACGTAAGAACTCAGAGGTTAAGCATCGGAAAACATTTCTTGTAGGCAAATGGTAGTCCACCTTCTTTAGTACAATATATCAAAAATTGAGATTCCTACGAATAATATTAACGACGTTATTAATTTTTTCCAAATGTACTGTTAACTCCGTTATTAATAACTTTTTTCATTGAGTTTTTTCACAATAAGAATAACAAAATTGTATTCATCAATACAAAGTGGTATGTAACCTTAAAATATTACGAAATATAACCCCAATCAGTTAATATAGGAAAATTAGTACTAACATCGCTCAACGGCGCGCCATCGAATCAAGGTACAGTAACAGCCCAAAGAAAGTGGTACATACGCTCACGGCTCACACATTGGCACATAGCCAACTTGCTACGAGTCACCAACCTCTCATAAGTATATACAGAGATTTTAATTATCTGTCTACTTATTTAATCTAATCTATCTACCTGGAGATCTGTCAAAAACTTACATCTGACCAGACTTTTGTGGTTTAGTTGAACTACATGCTTTTTATAACAGATGGAGTGTCTTGAATGATTGTTTATCACTGTTTTGCGGTACGGTATTTGTTTTCTTGTTAATAAACTATTTTTGTTTTGTGATCAGCTTTAATACTACTAAGTGCAATGTAATTACTGGGAAATTGTTAATGCCATTCAAATTTCTCAACAACTAATTATTTAACTATGAAATACAGTTTACAGTTTAAAACTACCGAGCAAAGCTCGGTCTACCAGATATTGCATAATTATAACAGTATTTTACTGTTATAATGTATTGAAATGTAAAAACAATCAGTAAATTACTTGTTATTAGCATTGACAAATAAATAATATAAAGACATTACGGTACTTACAAGTATTGTAGTGTTCTTCAGCTTTTATGGAATCCGCTCATAAAATATGTGTATAAATCATAAAAATACACTATTAAAACACTCTATAAAAAACACTTATTAAAACACTTATAGCTGTGAGTTAGTAGTCTTCAAGCGAAGACGGTAGCACGCCAATAAATGGGTCCACTAGGTTCTGACTGTACTTCCGCCGCACAGCGCCGTGCATTGCTCTCTGTGAAATTCACTTTATATATTAATCCATTGTAGTATTCCTATCACGTACAAGGTGTAAGTTGTATATGTCTTCTACACTTAGTTATCTAAAGAGACCGTCACGTAAATCTCATTCATGTACAACTTTTAACAACTGAGTTAACAGGACATTAGAAAAAAATTAATAACGTCGTTAATTTTAATCGTAGGAATCTCAATTTTTGGTATATTGTACTAAAGAAGGTGGACTACCATTTGTCTACAAGAAATGTTTTTCCGATGCTTAACCTCTGAGTTCTTACGTAATAAAAATGATAAACCCTAAATTTTTAATTCAAATTCGTGTATTTTTTTATTTAACTCTCAATGTAAATTAATTGAAAAAAGATTTAAAAAATTAGAAAAGTTTGTTAAAAACGTTTTTAATTGATGATTAAAATACAGTTCATTAGACATTTCTAGCCCTGTATTTTACGTTTCCACGAGGTTATTAATTGGAATGTTTTTACTACAAACTCGGTCGCCTCGCGGCCGCTCCGCCAGTCACTTTCTTTCGTTAATCAGGGTATAGTAGTAGTAGTACTAATAGTCATACGTGGATTATTACGTACAATCTGTGTAAGTTGCTTCTATCCATTTATTTTTTGCGAAGTGGCTTTACTTTGTTATCCGTCTATACACATTGCTCTCCTCTTGTCTGACCTAAACGTTGTCTGAAGAGGAGTCTTAAAGGTAGGTTTTGAGTAGTTCTATTAATGGTTTGCAAAACTGTAGTTATTAGTATCGCATTACTTTTGATCGATAACTATGTTCCCATTCTTCAAAATTTCTCATTATCATACATAATGCGCCTCGGTAGTTGACTTATATTTTCATAAGTAGAGACTTGGGCCAAACTCAAATTTTGAGGGCCGGCTGCTTTCATTTTGAGTCACATGACTTGGAAATGGGCTTAGTAGGTCAGCAACACGGCGCTTTTCTGCTAACTAGAGGTCCCTGGTTCAATTCTCGGGCGCACCATAAAACCGAGATCGCCTAATTCTGTTCAAATGAATGCCTGGGGGGGGTAAGAGGCTGGTGTGTAGTGCTGGCCACACTGTCTGGCTTAATTACACGACCTATCCTGTCTCTCCTAAACTACTTAGGTGGTACATAAGAGTCGTTATTATTATTCCTTATTCTCTCTCTGCATACTGTACACAGACTAACACAGATTGTCTGTATTTTGCCGTACATTCTGTACGACTGTACATTGTCTTACTAACTCAGACTGTGTACAGTGTTGATGATCTACTCATGAATTTTCTACGTAACATACGACAGAAACTGGATACCATCACGTGGAATAGAGTATTCGGCATAGTATGTTCCACTTACGTTTTACCTGTAGCAGAGACTCTATCATTTGAATTAATATGGTTAAAAGGTAGTTCGAATTGTACAGTTTCTTGAATTTGTACATAGAAAAGAATATCTTTATGGTAAAGCAATAAATATCGAGTCATCGGAAAAATGTGTAGAACTCCAAAAACGTGCAGTTCCATACATGTAGAACAGATTAGAATGAAACATGTGTCCATGTGTTAAGAAAGATTTATGTGTTTTTATTTCTTAAAATTCTATGTGGAATCTGTTTGTAGCTCTGTAGCTGACAAAACCAGAATCGTAGTCATGCCAAGTCGGCTCAATCGTGTCTAGGGTTACCGTCGTAGTCGCATCAACGATTGTTCTCGCAGACCCCGAATCCCGTCTCTTTCCACTGTAAATCTTAATGTTCTTAGGTATACAAACCGAATTTATTGGCGCAACGTCTGGGCTTTTAGGAGGCGAATCTTTACGATTCAACCGTTCGGTAACAGAATGTCGCTTACAGGAATGTTGTAATCTGCTTGCTGGTGTACATTAAGTTAGCTGAGTGTCACTTTCTCTCTCTATGCTTTCAGTCTGAGGAAAAACCTAAAAGTCTAGCATACGTAGATAAATAAACGTTGTCTGAAATTGTACATACGCTTCCGGAAAAAGAAAAGGCTTGTGGTGCTGCTGAAAAGTAACACGTATTGTACATTTACTTGTTCGTTCCCCAAATCGTACAATTATGACGTGAAAAGTGGTTTCTTTTGTGAACAATATCCGGCGTAATAAATTTTACCGTCCGATCGTTCACTTTGATTTCTTGTCTGAGTTCAGTTTTGTAGAATTGCGGACTCAAACGCTTACGAAGAACATTTGGCATTAAAGTATTTAGGAATTAAACTGCAAACTCCGACAACTAATTGATTTGTTTGTGCTTCTTCTAACACAAATCGATGTCGAAAGTACTCGACGTCCTCATTTGATGTTTTTTGGTCGACCTGGGAAGCTTTGTTTGTTTGTATTTCCTGTTTCACAAAACTGCTTGTACACCAAGAATATTTAAATTTTCAGTCGTGCACAAGGAACAATGAACAGAAACAATTCGGACCAACCTGTTGCACGCTCCGCACCTTCACTGAAGCGTAATGACAATGACTAATGAGCGTGTCACGCGGTCACCACTTCTACGGCAAAATACTTGTACAGTAGAATCTCTGTTAACCGAAACAAAGGGGGGAAGTGGTTTTGGATAACCAACATTTCGGCTAATAATTAAGATATAATTTTTTAAAGTGTGAGGTAAAATAACTGGAGGAAATATACAATATTATAAAAAAAAATTTAATAGAAATCAAACTATTTACGTAAAATTATTTTTACTCCCATGTAAAATAAGGAAATGGAAGTATGGTCATGGCGAAAAAAATCCTGTTCGAGATAATGGCAGATTATGATTGTACTACCCTTAAAACATGAAAAAAAGTCATTTTTCGAAAAGTGTATGTGTGTGTGTCTGTGTGCAGAATTTTTCTATGTCAAATGATAACTGCCGCAAATTCAAACAGAATCAATTAATTGTTTCAGTACAGTTCTGAATTGTAGAGGACTCGAGGCATATTGATTTTGGTGAAGCTCGGTTAAGGGGAAGGGGTAGTTTACCTGCAACATTTTACATTTTAACAAGAGTAAAGTGCTTAATTTTGATAAATAAAGTATCCTTAAAAGAAGGTCATAATAATCCACTGTAGATAGGTAGATAAAATATCTATAAATGAAAACGGTAGTTGAAGGGGAAGGGGGTAATTTTCTATAAATTAAAATGGTAGTTGATGATGGAGAAAGTAAATTTTATAAGTTTTACATGTGTAATACGTTATTGACAACAAAGAAGTAGTTTCTATGGAAACATTTCATTTCACTTTAACAAAATTTTATATTTTTTCATTTTAATTTAAATCATGTATGAGAAAAAATATATCGTTCGTGGCAGGCAATCATATCTCAATTATCTAATGTTTACGTTTCCATTTTATTATTATGATTACCGCAATAAAAAGGCAGGCAAGACGCACACACACACAATTCGCGTTATTTCTGGCCTCACTCATGTTTCTTTTCTTACATTTGCACGCTTTTGTTATCGATTTGATTCCTGTGGATCGCTGGGCAGTGTAACTGCACGTGTTAACAGAGGAACGGTTCATAGACAGACTTTTCGTCTTTAGGGAATGAACCCTCTGCAAGATGCTCAGTGTCAATGAGTGACTTCGGAGCGCTTCGGAGGAGGGATGATTATATGCGTAGTTCGGTTTCTTTATAAGAATAAAGTAAGCGTACCTAATTTTTATGGATAAAGTGACTAAAAATAACATTATATTAAACGACTACCCCATAATTACAAAA
Source organism: Magicicada septendecula (assembly GCA_034769895.1). Classification (NCBI taxonomy): domain Eukaryota; kingdom Metazoa; phylum Arthropoda; class Insecta; order Hemiptera; family Cicadidae; genus Magicicada; species Magicicada septendecula. The sequence goes on from CM068372.1 coordinate 287,426,125, forward strand.
ATCTTCTATATATTAATACGTGAAGAAAAAACTTTGTACCCCTTTTTAAGCATATTGCGCGCACGGAGGAGTGAGAGATTTGGCATAGTTAAAGTTTATATGGAGAAGGAGTGCAGAAAGCTAAACTTTATATATAATATGTGTTACAAATACATTAAATTAAATTAAATAAAAGATTCATTTGCACTTGAAAATTCATTTAAACTTTTTCAAACAATGGTAAATGTTAAAAATAAAATAATTTTGTTGCCAGGCAACAATAGTCTGTGGAGTGTATGTCAAGGCAAACAAGCGTTTATTTTATATTTTGTATATTAGATATCTGTGTTTTATATATTAATATGCAGTTGAAAGTGAAATACAGCTTGCTTAATACTGACAGATTGACTGAATGAGCTGTGAATTTTGTGTGATTTCAAATGTTCCTTTTCAGTAGTCTGTGGAGTGTATGTCAAGGCAAAAAAGCGTTTATTTTATATTTTGTATATTAGATGTCTGTGTTTTATATATTAATGTGCAGTTGAAAGTGAAATACAGCTTGCTTAATATACACCTGTTGCAAAAGGAAAATTTTTTAGCAGCAATTTGAATTGACTTACTCTCGCCTAATTATTATTGGTGGTTTCAAAAAAGTGGGTACATTTTATTATTTTTAAATTAACCCCTGTCTAATCTTAGTTTCAGTAATTTCATTACATGTTTTTTTTTACATTCAGATATTCGCACCTACTTCCATTATGCCTCGACATAGAACATTGACGGGTCGGAGTGAGAGACAAAGAAGAAGGAATATATATTCCCGTGAAAGTCAAAATGATAATAGACCAAATACAAATTTAAATAGTGTAAATAGTATACAAAATGATGAAATTATTTTGAGGGATACATTTAAATGCGCACTGAATGTCATTCCAAGAAATTTTAATACTTTTGATTGTGGATTAATGCATTTACAATGCAGGTTTTGCAATGCAAAACATTTCGAACCTGAGGTCACTTTAGGTGAAAGGACTGCATTCACTTCATGTTGTCATAAGGGTAAAGCAATATTACCGGCCTTAAGTCAAAATGAATACTTTAAATCATTGTATGATGGACTTACTTCAAATGAACCTTCAATAAAAAGAAAGTCAAAAAATTATTTTGAAAACATTCGTAAATACAATTCATCATTTGCTATGGTTAGCTCAGAAGCTAAAATTTCGGATACAGTTACGCGTGGAGTGTCATTTTAAAATACATGATGTTTTTTATCACACATCAGGTCCAATGACTGCTGGATATGGTCGCTCACCATGTTATGCGCAATTATATTTTTATGATGTTGACACTGCTGTCAATTATAGATTACGTGATCACTATAATCAAACATGCAGTAACAATATAATGCGCAAAATCTCTCTTGAATTGGAACGCATTAATCCTTTCGTTCGGTCATTCATTGCAATGAAAGATCATTGTCAGAGAGTTGAAAATCAAAATAAAGAAATTTGTATGCTCATTAAAGTAAATCGTGATTTAGATCTACGCCGTTATAATGATGCAGTTCAAACTGATGTAGCAGTAATATTTAGTACAGTTGATGGTGAGCCACCCTTTGAACGAAATATGGTTTCGTTTTCAAAAGTTAATGGTACCATTAAAAATATCTCTGTTTTGGATTCATCATTGGACCCTTTAGTGTATCCATTACTTTTTCCAAATGGTGATACTGGGTGGCATATCAATATTTCTCATAATGTACCAACTACATCTAATTCAAGAGCACCCAGAAATAAATTAACCATGCTTCAGTATGCAGCCTATCGACTTGCAATTAGAGAAGATTTTAGCATGTTGCACCATTCACAAAAATTATTTCTGCAGTGGATAGTTGATATATATGTGAGAATAGAGGGCACAAGGTTACATTTCATTCGACAAAATCAAACAAGTCTTAGGTCTGAAGTTTACAACAATTTAACAGATTATTTAGAATTGAACCCCAATGCCAATAATGTTGGCCGTAGAGTAATTTTACCATCTTCATTCAATGGATCTCCAAGAAATATGTATCAGAATTATTTAGATGCAATGTCAATTGTACAACATTTCGGAAAGCCTTCTTTGTTTATTACAATGACTTGCAATCCAAGTTGGGCTGAAATAGTTAGCAATATTGGTGTAGGTGAGTCAGCTAATTTTCGACCTGATATTGTTGTGCGTGTATTCAAGTCCAAACTGAGTCCAAAAGCATTAATTGAGGGCCTTACACTAAAAAAAATCTTCGATAAAGTTGAAGCACTCATTTATACAATTGAGTTTCAAAAGAGAGGATTGCCTCATGCTCACATTTTACTCTCTTTAAATGAGCAAGATAAAATTGTTAACGCTACCGATATTGATGAAGTTGTATCTGCGGAGATTCCTAACATTCAAACACATCCTACATTACATAATATGTTGTAAAACACATGATGCATGGTCCATCCGGTGTACTTAATCCAAATTCTGTATGTATGAGAGATGGAAAATGCACAAAAGATTATCCAAAACGATTTAATGAATTTACTTGTGAATCATCAAATGGATATCCATTATACAGAAGGCGTGATAATGGTATTAATGCTGAAGTTCGCGGTAGTTGCCTCGACAATCGTTATGTTGTACCATACAATCCGTATTTACTTGCCAAATTTAACGTTGAAGTATGCACTACAGTTAAAAGTGTTAAATACATTTATAAATACGTGTATAAAGGCTATGACAGTGCATCTGTTGAATTAGGTTCAGAGAGAAATGAAGCAGGTCAAGAAATACAAATTGATGAAGTTAAAAATTTTTTAAATGGCCGTTATGTCGGATCAACTGAAGCTGTATGGCGCATCTATGAATTACCAATGCATTTTCAATCACATGTCAACGTTAGACTTGACATTCATTTACCGCGTAGACAGAATGTTTACTTTCGAGAAGGGCAAGAACGTCAAGCAATTGAAAATGCAAGACAAACAAAATTATTAGCATTTTTTGAATTGAATCGATCAGATCCATCAGCGCATGAATATAAGTATATTGAAATTCCTTTGCATTATGTGTGGGAAGATTCCTGAAAAAAATGGAAGAAGAGAAGGCGTGGAGGTGATAAAATCATTACACGCATATATGTAGTATCACCAAAAGACATCGAACTTTTCCATTTACGATTGCTTTTATTACATGTCTGTGGTCCAAAATCATTTGAGGATGTTAGAACATACAATGGAATTATACACACTTCTTTTGTTGAAGCGTGCCATGCTCGCGGCATTGCTTCAAATGATAATGAATGGCGCGAATGTTTAAATGAAGCAAAAGAATTACATTCACCAAAACAAATGCGAAATTTATTTGGTTACATTTGTGCATTAAATGTGCCAGCCAATGCATTGGCGTTATGGAATGAATTTAAAGTATATCTTAGTGAAGATTTTTTGAGAGATTACAACGAAGAAGTATCCTTTAACACAGCTCTATTAGAAATTGAAGATATTTTGAATGTTCATAATTTGTCATGTCAAGAACTTGGTTTACCAGTTCCCACGTATTCGCAGAGAACAGACGAAGCAAATGCTATTGATCCAACAGAACAAGAGTTTCTGTTTTGTGAGCATTATGAAACTGCAAATATTGAACAGCGTAATCTAATTGATCGTGTAATTCGTGAAGTTTTGCATCATGATACTGGATCTAAACTTTTTTGTTTAACCGCTCATGCAGGTTGTGGAAAAACATTCACACAAACAGCAATCATTCACAAATTAAATTCGCTTAATCTTAGTTGCATTGCAACAGCGTTCAGTGGCATAGCTTCAACTCTATTACTTGGAGGTAGAACTTTACACAATGTGTTTAAATTGCCTATACCCATTTTGGAAAATTCTGTAGCGAATATTACCGCAAATAGTAGCTGTGGACGTTACATAAATTCATCATCATTGATAATTATTGATGAAATTTCTATGTGCCCACTGCAAGTGTTGAAAATCATAGATAGATTATTGCAGGATCTATGCGATTAAAATGATAAACATAAACCATTTGGAGGGAAAACGATACTTCTGTGCGGTGATTTTCGGCAAATCTTACCAGTTGTCCCACATGGATCACGAGCAACTTTAATTGAAAATTGTGTCACGAGTTGGCATAAATTTGTTTATTTTCATAAAGTAACGTTTACTCAAAATATGAGAGCCTTACCAAGTGAAATAGAATTTGTCGAATTCTTGAAAAAAATTGGTAATGATGAAGCCCCACAATTCCCTCAGTTTGGTGAAAATATTATTGAAATACCTCAGCAATTAATACGAAATGAAAATAATATTATTAATGAGGTGTATGGAAATATTTCCGAAAACATACTCTCAGATAACATATTGAAGTCAGTTATTTTAGCACCCAAAAATGATGATTGTACTTTTATTAATACTGATATACTTAATCGAATACCAGGTGAACAGAAAACATATCATAGCTACGATAAAATAATTTGTGATGATGACAATGAAATCAATAACTATCCAGTAGACTTTCTGAATTCTTTGACTATTAGTGGTTTGCCACCACATAAGTTAGTATTGAAAGTTAATTGCATCGTTTTACTGATCAGAAACTTAAATACAAAGGAAGCATTAGTCAATGGAACAAGAATGCGCATCAAGTGTATGCATCGTAATGCTATTGATTGCAAAGTTTTAACTGGAACAGCATTCAATAAGAGAATTTTGATTCCACGTACAAATTTAACATATTCCGGTACTGTTTTACCATTTAACTTTCAAAGAACTCAATTTCCAATTATACCTGCATTTGCGATGACAATAAATAAGCCTCAAGGACAAACATTCGAAAAAATTGGAATTTTATTGAGGCAGCCAGTTTTTACACATGGTCAATTGTACGTCGCAGCAAGTAGAGTTCGATCATTCGATGGTTTGAGATTTTATATTTCCGAATATAATGGCCAAGGGCATTTAGCAAATGATGAAGGAGTTTTTACAAAAAACATCGTTTACACAGAAGTTCTGAATCATTAAATTCACTTTCAAACTATTTTAAGTTCAATGGACAACATTTATTTTTTTAACCGCCCGGTTTTTTTGATTTAATAAAAAATATATGAAAAAATACGAGGCACGTATTTTTTATTTCATTTTTTATTTTTTATTAATTTTTTATTTAAATTTTATATAATTCGAAAAAGATAGGTAAAATAACTGTGTAGCCTTGGCGAAACCTGGTCAGTATGGCAATAAAAAAAACCCAAGGAAATGTCAAAAAACGCGTTATTGCTTTTTAAATATGGCTTAGCCAAGCTAAACCTCATTTTTCCTATCTTTCATATATTTCAAATAACTCGAAAATTAATGCATAGAAAAAAAAATTAAAAAATTATATAAGCTTTGTAGCAGATAATCTTCAAACTGTTTTCGAATTTTGTACCTTACCAAAAATGAAATGTAATCCAATGGAACTGAAAACAATGTATCTTATACTTCTATGAATGTCAAGTCTCATTTTTATTAGCGTTTATTTGATTCAATAATAACATGAAAAAATTAAAACTGACAATGAATTATATCAAAAAATAAATACGAATACAAGCTGTAATTTTGTTTTTTTTTCAACTGTTACTAACATTAAATTTTAAATTTCATAGGTATTGCAGGGAATTAAGGCAAACAACACACGCTAATGACGTATTTGTACATGCTCGCAGCTGACGTAATAGAACAAAATTCAAAAAAATTATATGCAATGATTATAGAGGTATACTCTTTGACAAAAGAACCTCAATAACGTTCAAACTTAAAAATTTAATGAATTACGGTCGAATTTCGACCACTGGGCGACCACTAGTATCTATAAATAGTGAAATTAGTTTGGGGGTGGACGATATGTTTTTAGAAATTACCGAACCGAATTCAAGTAAATTATTTTAAACATAAATCTTACAACATGGAAGTCATGTATGGTCCTCCATACCGATTTTTTAACACTGGTTTTATGATTTTTTTTGAAAAATATTTTCCTTTGTTTTTTACTTTTACATCGCTTTTTTGCAGCAATATCTCGTCATCGCTTCATTAGCAGAACGTCAGAGCGCTTTGATTCTTCAGATCGTTAGACGAACCGTAATGCTGTCTGAAAATATGAATAAAACTCCGTGAGAAAAACGCGTATTTCATATGACCTAATTTAATGTCCTAATACAAAATAAAATCTCTTACTTCTAAGGCATTGAAGATCTCGTGGCATGGCTGCTGTTCTCTGCTATGTCATCGTCTTCGTTGTTCTTTTGTTTCGTGAACCACAAAAGCACAGCCTCATTAACTTTCTCGTTTTGTGACACGTCTTCATTGTTTTCTTGTTTGGTATCTTCGAAGCATACTCTTCAAACATTTTTCATCTTGACCCAATTAGAAACAGCAAGAACAGCAACACCAAAATCGGCTGCCACAGTTCCCAAAATCTCGTCATTTTTCATTCTTTAAATTGCCTCATATTTTTCTTCAATCGTTATCATGTCCACTTTGTTGACATGACGTATAATTTATTATATGTTTATTATATTAGTTTCGTGTTTTATCCGGAAAACAAATTTTCATTGTAGTAAAAATAATCGGGAATCTTTAATTTTTTTAGTCGGTCGTTTCGGTTAATGGAGGTTCTACTGCATCTTTACATTTTGGCGCTAAAACTAATCTATTATACTCAACAGTCATGGAGTAGAACATTTTTTAAACAATGGTATTCTTTTTCGTTGACCATGCAAAGTTTTTCTTCTTCATAAATTTACTATCTTTAATTATATTACGGACGAGACTATACATTAAATGTGTGCAGTGTGTAATCAAATTTATTTTTAAGAAAGAGATCTTTCATACTCTGTGATTTCAATTTCATTACTTTAAAAACAGACACTTAACATACCCCGATTGTCGTTTATAATACAGGGAACATTTTTTATAAATCTCCTTGTATTTGCATAGAAAATATGTAAAGGTTGTATCAAATATAAAAAATTATTAACTATAAATTATAGTGATGTGTTATACTTTATAATCTAAAAATCAAAGTACGGTTAAAATGAAAATAAATCAACACAAATTATATTCATTTACTAAATTATTAATTTTATTAAACCATTTGTGTTTTTTACTTCCATATTCCTTAAGGAATGGAAGTATGGTGATGGCAAAAAAAATCGTGTTCGAGATTATTGCAGATTCTGATTCTACTACACTCAAAACATGAAAAAAAGTCGTTTTCCGAAAAGTGTCTGTGTGTGTGTCTGTCTGTCTGTCTGTGTGTCTGTCTGTAGATTTTTTTTCTATGGCAAACGATAACTGCCGCAAATTCAAACAGAATCAAATAATTTTTTGTATGCAGTCCTGATTTGCAGAGTACTCGCGACCTATTGTTTTTGGTGAAGATCGGTTGAGGGAAAGGGGTAGTTTACCAGCAACGGTTTTTTTTTAGCAAGGGTAATTTTGTTTGTTTGGCAAACGATAACAGCCGCAAATTCAAACAGAATCAAATAATGTTTCGCATACAGCCCTAAACTGTAGAGTTCTCAAGATCTGTTGTTTTTGGTGAAGATCGGTTAAGGGAAAGGGGTAGTTTACCTGTAACGTTTTATGTTTTAACAAGGGTATTTCTTATGGCAAACGATAACAGCCGCAAATTCAAACAGAATCAAAAGATTATTTGCATACGGCCCTAAATTGTAGAGTTCTCAAGACCTATTGTTTATGGTGAAGATCGGTTGAGGGAAAGGGGTAGTTTACCTGCAACGGTTTTTTTTTAGCAAGGGTAATTTTGTTTGTTTGGCAAACGATAACAGCCGCAAATTCAAACAGAATCAAATAATGTTTTGCATGCAGCCCTGATTTGCAGAGTACTCGCGACCTATTGTTTTTGGTGAAGATCGGTTGAGGGAAAGGGGTAGTTTACCTGCAACGGTTTTTTTTTAGCAAGGGTAATTTTGTTTGTTTGGCAAACGATAACAGCCGCAAATTCAAACAGAATCAAATAATGTTTTGCATACAGCCCTGATTTGTAGAGTACTCAAGACCTGTTGTTTTTGGTGAAGATCGGTTAGGGGGAAGGGGTAGTTTACCAGCAACGTTTTTTTATCAAGCGTATTTTCTATGGCAAACGATAACAGCCGCAAATTCAAACAGAATCAAAAGATTATTTGCATACGGCCCTAAATTGTAGAGTTCTCAAGACCTATTGTTTTTGGTGAAGATCGGTTGAGGGAAAGGGGTAGTTTACCTGCAACGGTTTTTTTTTAGCAAGGGTAATTTTGTTTGTTTGGCAAACGATAACAGCCGCAAATTCAAACAGAATCAAATAATGTTTTGCATGCAGCCCTGATTTGCAGAGTACTCGCGACCTATTGGTTTTGGTGAAGATCGGTTGAGGGAAAGGGGTAGTTTACCTGCAACGGTTTTTTTTTAGCAAGAGTAATTTTGTTTGTTTGGCAAACGATAACAGCCGCAAATTCAAACAGAATCAAATAATGTTTTGCATACAGCCCTGATTTGTAGAATACTCAAGACCTGTTGTTTTTGGTGAAGATCGGTTAAGGGGAAGGGGTAGTTTACCAGCAACGTTTTTTTATCAAGCGTATTTTCTATGGCAAACGATAACAGCCGCAAATTCAAACAGAATCAAATAATTTTTTGCATACGTCCCTGAATTGTAGAGGTCTCAATGACTTTCGATTTTGGTGAAGATCGGTTAAGGGGAAGGGGTAGTTTACTTGCAACCTTTTACGTTTTAACAAGAGTAAAGTACTTGAAAATTTATTTAAACTCTTGGATTTCGTTGTCCATGACGTGTCCGTTTCTTAACTAAATATCAGCAGCGCTACTGACAGCCTCTGATGAAGCCTTCTATAGGTGAAAGCCGGTTTAGGCTGTTAGGTAAAACTTTACGTTTTTACTGATATTTATTTAAACTTTTTGAAACAATGGTAATTGTTAAAAATAAAATAATTTTGTTGCCAGGCAATAAAATTATAATTCTTTCATTTTAATGTAATATAATATTTTTCATTTAATACAGCAATAAAAAGGCAGGTAAGACACAGCCTGGCTGTTTGGCTGAAAATGATTTTAAATATAAATCTTAGAATATGGAAGTCATGTATGGTTCTCCATACCGATATTTCAGTACATATTACAATGCAAACAAAATTATGCATATGGCTATACTATACTACAGAATTGTATAAACAAATATCTTGTTGAATTTTCATTTTTTTTCCTTACAAAAGTGCCGATGTATCATGATCGAATACTGGATCTCTCAATAACTGACCTTATCGTAAAATATATACAGACATTAAACGCAATTAAAACTATGGTAAACTTTTGAATAAATACATAGATTGTATTCGATAAGATATTTATTTCATTAAAATTATTTATTGTATTTCATAACACGCATAGGAGTGCATAAAGGCTGGTTAAAGATAACGTTTGTTCTCCATTAAGTGCTCCTCAAGTTTCTAAAGTTCTAATATTATGATCGTCTTAATCAAAACATCAGAGCAGGTTATTGTGTATATGAGGGTCCAACGTGGGCAAAGACTTCCAACATTCACTATGCCCGTTGCTCAGAGTAAAGCTGCGAATCTACAGTGTACGTTTCACAGAACAGATAAACGCCGAAAAGAAGGAGCGCTCCAGAGTCGCTCGCATGAACCCTGAGCACTTGCAGAGGGTCCACCCCCTAAAGACGAAACGTGTGTATGTGAACCATTCCACTGTATACACGTGGTTACACTGGCCAGCGATCCACAGGAAGCGAATCTCCGTCCACACTGGACACCATTTCCGCTTGCACGCGTGGATGTCGTTGTATGGATTACGGAACTTTTCATTTAAAATACGTGCAAACACAAGCAACTAAACGTGAGTTAGGCCAGAAATAACGCGATTGTTTGCGTGTGTATGTGTCCTGCCTGCCTTTTGATACCGGTAATCATAATAATAAAACTTTGGAAACGTAAACATTAAATAATGGAGATGATATACTTGCTAGCCAGGAACTTCATCTTCACGCGTCGACGATTTAAATTAAAATGAAAACAAATTTAGTTTAATCGCCTAGTAACGGATTTATTTTATTTTTAACAATTACCATTATTTAGTCCAGTTTAAATGTATTACTTCCATATTCCTTAAGGAAATGGAAGTATGGGGATGGCAAAAAAAATCGTGTTCGAGATTATTGCAGATTCTGATTGTACTACACTCAAAACATGAAAAAAAGTCGTTTTTCGAAAAGTGTCTGTGTGTGTGTGTGTGTGTGTGTCTGTCTGTCTGTCTGTCTGTCTGTCTATCTGTGTGTAGATTTTTTTCTATGGCAAACGATAACTGCCGCAAATTCAAACAAAATCAAATAATTTTTTGCGTACAGCCCTGATTTGTAGAGTACTCACGACCTATTGCTCTTGGTGAAGATCGGTTGAGGGAAAGGGGTAGTTTACCTGCAACGGTTTTTTTTTATCAAGGAAAATTTTTTTTTTTTTTTGCAAACGATAACAGCCGCAAATTAAAACAGAATCAAATAATGTTTCGCATGCAGTCCTGAATTGTAGAGTTCTCAAGACCTATTGTTTTTGGTGAATATCGGTTAAGGGAAAGGGGTAGTTTACCTGCAACGTTTTTTTAACAAGGGTATTTTCTATGGCAAACGATAACAGCCACAAATTCAAACAGAATCAAATAATTTCTTGCATACAGCCCTGATTTGCAGAGTACTCAAGACCTATTGCTTTTGGTAAAGATCGGTTAAGGGGAAGGGGTAGTTCACCTGCAACGTTTTTTATCAAGGGTATTTTCTATGGCAAACGATAACAGCCGCAAATTCAAACAGAATCAAATAATGTTTTGCATATGTCCCTGAATTGTAGAGATCTCAAGGACTTTCGATTTTGGGAAGATCGGTTAAGGGGAAGGGGTAGTTTACCAGCAACCTTTTACGTTTTAACAACAGTAAAGTACTTGAAAATTCACTTAAACTTTTTCAAACAATGGTAATTGTTAAAAATAAAATAATTTTGTTGCCAGGCAATAAAATTATACTATTTCTTTTATAAAGTTGCTAAACTGCTACAATTTTTTGTTCAGACAAAGCTTTTCGTCATCTCTGACATCATCAGGTCTTGAATCGTTGTTCAAAAATAAAACAAGCGAATTGCAAGCAGATAAATATAGGTTCTTCAAGACCTGATGATGTCAGAGATGACGAAAAGCTTTGTCTGAACAAAAAATTGTAGCAGTTTAGCAACTTTATAAAAGAAATAGTAAGGATGGCTGCTAATTCAAATAATACGAAAAATAAAATTATAATTTTTTCATTTTAATGTAAATTATGTATGAGTTAATATACATGTATAAAATAATATATCGTTCGTGGCAGGTAAGCATATCTCAGTTATATAGTGTTTACGTTTCCATTTTATTATTATGACTACAGCAATAAAAAGGCAGGGAAGACACACACACACACACACACGCACAAAATTCGCGTTATTTCTGGCCTCACTCATGTTTATTTTCTTACATTTGCACGCTTTTTAAGTGGAAAGTGCCGAAACCCACACCAACATAACGCGTGCAAGCAGAAAAAATGGACATAAATTTGCTTCCTGTGGATCGCTGGGCAGTGTAACTGCACGTGTTTACAGAGGAACGATTCATAGACAGACTTTTCGTCTTTAGGGAATGAACCCTCTGCAAGATGCTGAGGGTCCGTGAGTGACTTCGGGGCGCTCCTTCTTTTTGCGTGTTTGTTCTGTGAAACATACACCGTAGATTCGCAGCTTTACTCTAAGCAACGCTCAATAGGAAAGGTTGAAAATTTTTGTCCACGGTGTACCCTCATTCACACTAAACCTGCTCTGATGTTTTAATTACGGACATCATAATATTAAAACTTTAGAAACTTGAGCACTACTTAATGGAGATCAATCATTAACTTATACAAGCCATTAATTTTATGCATATTTTTTATATATATGTGTACAACGTTATCGGCAACAAAGAAGTAGTTTTTGTTAAAATTCCTTCCCGGGATATTTGGCCGTAGTCCAATGTTTTCTACAAAACCAGACGTTTCGGCAATGCCATCGACTTCCATCATCAGTGAAAATCGAGTGCGATAACGTGAGGTGGTATACGTTAGTGACTACAGTACTGTGGTTAAGGCTGAAGCAGTAAGTAGAAAGAAGTAGTTTCTATGGTAATATTTCATTTCGAAAATGATTTTAAATATAAATCTTAGAATATGGAAGTCATGTATGGTTCTCCATACCGAATTTAACATTTTTTTAATTTAAATTCATCAGCGATTTTCTTCTGAGATGACCGATATTTCTCGTTCTATGTGTGTAAACCAGAATATAATATTATATTAACGTGCCAATTTTTTAACATTCCTTTTAGTTATAAAACCGCAATAATTGAAGATTTAATTTTTTTATCTGCATTCAAAACAAATTCGTTGCCATGGTAACCACAAATATAATATGCTACATATTCCCAGACATTACAGAAATTTACTAACTTATTTTATACAAGGAAAAATTTATTAATATTATTTTAATATGCTTTATTAAGGCAGACAGTCTGATTTCAATATTTACTGTAAACACGTTACACTACACGTTAATACGAAACTGTAACTATCATTTACAACATATTTATTTATTGTAAATATTACAGGTTAATTTAAAACATTCCATATTAACACTGAACGCTATTTCCATAGGTTAATATTCCATGTTAACGTTCCATTTTTTCTATAACATTGGTTAATTTAAAAAAAAAAACCATCAGCAGACACACTTTTTGGAAAGCTTCTTTAAAGAAATAATCTATACCGTGAAGAAAGCAAATAAGGTACTCTCCCAATAACCGTACCTACACTACATTTTCGATGTTTTGATTATACGGTAATATCCATATACCACGATATGAAAAACAAGAAGTATACCAATTTTAAATTATTTTATTGCTTAACAAGTACCCGTTAACTCAAAAACGTTAGATTCTTTATTTTAAGTCTTACTGTGTTATAAGCATTGTATATACACATTAAACATTTTGTTTCCCTCAATCATGGCTTTTATCTATTTCAGCAGTAAACTAAAAATCAAAAACCGTTGTCACCTAACCTCACACATGAAAACAACACGTATTTTCGCTTTTCATTAAGAAATAGGACAATTTACAATTAGTACACTTCTTCTTTTCCACATCGTAATATATCCGTACAATCGCATTATAAAACATCGAAAATGTACTGCACGAACAGGTAAAGGTACAGTTCCGATGTCGCTAAATAGCATTTGTTTATTTACTTGTTAATTTGGCAAGTAATTCTGGTATCCATGGTGTTTTTGACTTCTTTATATTGTAGCGTGACAGATGTATGCATAATATTGAATGGCAATTGATCATTAGAATAATAAAGTTATAATAGTTAAATTTGGAAGAAAGCATTAAGTTTAATATAAATAGATTAATTCATAGCAACTGTGGAAAGAAATCATTATTATAAAGAAAATACAAGTTCAAATAAAAGGAGTTACTAGTGATGAGTCATCCAAAACCAGTCTCATAACCAAAGGTTTTCAAGGTATAACCCAGGAAGGTAAAAAGTAAATAACAAAGCAGTACTGAATATGACCAAACCCACAACGAGGAAGAATAAATAGAAGAGAAACCCTAAAATAAGCCAAGATCAACCAATACAGGTTGTGTATTTCTGTAATAAAGAAGAAGATGGAGAAGATCCCAAGAAACACTATAAAATGGCATTATTTAATCTGAAAATAACCAGAATGAACTGAAAGATTAATTTAAATCAAATCTAGTGAATAAAATTGACAAATAACCAAAGTTTAGGCATTCATATAGTGAAAATGTAAAAATGTATACAGGATGTGAGAAATATTTGAACAATGTTAAGGATAATATTATATGGGCTAAGAGTTTAATTGAAACTGAAGGAAACAGTTAGTTAATTATTGGTAGTTGAACGGTTAACATGACATACGTTTGATAACGTGGATAACCTAACCTATAATCGTCATACAAAGCGAGTGTATAGTGCGTTATTGTGAAATCGCGAGTGACTTGTAAAATACTTCTGAAACTATCATATTATAACAGAAACAATCAAGTAACACTCCATAACACAGAACAATATAAATCTACTCCGAAAAACACCATAAAACACTAGAAAACTGTATAATACATTAAACCAAATTAGTGACGGAATCGGAGAAAGTGTTTGAACTAATAATTATACGGATACACTAAATACAACTCAGAAACAGTACACCAATCACTACACAACATTTAACAAGAGATTTGCAGAAACAAGAACACAAATATTGCCAGAAAATACATTATTTGGAACACGGCAGGAACGAGCAACATTTTGATCGACTTGACGGCAGCCATCTTTCTTTGACAATTCCAGTGCCTCCTCTTAGTTCAACAGCTGTTGGGTGAAAACAATTATTATATTTACAAATTATTATTCAATGTCTGTGTTTATTAATAACTATTAATTTGATTGTAACGTTATACTTTTTAAATATTAGCCCGATTTCTCTGACTTTGGTAATAACTGGCTGTTTAAAGAACCTTATTTAATTTTTATATCATATACTTGTAATTTTTTTTCGATATCCTGAGAATCGATACTAATCGATAAGAGTCAATATTGCTATTACTTAATAAAAAACATTAATACTTTTCAATACTTAATAGTTCTTTATTTCTTCAATAATACTAATTACCAATAATATAATTCTAATTGATAATCTACAAGGACTTTACCACCCGTAAGTGAAGATAACCTAAAAAATAAAAAGGTAAACAAGTATCGATTGGTTTACAGACAGTCTTATGAGTGGTGATAGATTATTTAAAATATACTAAAACTTTAATAAAAATTTTCAGAAGAGCATTACACTGTTTAAAACTTCACAGCCCTATATTAATTAATTGATCCTAATTAATTAATTAATAAAATTAAAAAATTTTTTTAATTATTTTTTTTTTATAAACATAATTTTTTTTTAAATTTCCTTCAAAACAATAAATTTTGTTTTGAAGCTTTCGGCGAAGCTGAACATATATATTCCTTCATCAACTTTACGCTACTCGACCGGTCTTGCTACCATTGGGACTCGACCAGCTGGGAAACTTAAGGAAGTGTTTCAGGCCAGTAAGACGTCGAGAGCCACACCAATTAAACACATTACAACTTACAACTTATTTATTAATTTATTACAAATTGGCTAGCCCAAAGAGAGGGGCTTGTTTACATCGGAGTCACATACTCCATAATAGCTTATATCATCAACACACAACATCATCTTTTTATTTAATATATTATTACAAATTGGCGCACAACTTTAGGGGCTTTAATTAGCGATTGGAAGGCCAATACATTCTGCCCAATCACTAGTTGGAGCTAGGCAACAGCTACAAAGCCAGAGAATTTCAAGGGAAAATGCAACGACGTGCAACATCTAAGAAACGGGCGGCGGAGGCCGAGAAAGAAATAGAAACCGATATGGACAACAAAGAGGCGACACCAGTAGAGGCGGAAGAGTCGTTGCCACCGGTGGCATCCAAACAACCTGAACCACCAGAAGAACAATCTGAGATGCCCACACAGACAGGGGAGGGCAATCTACAGGAGAAGCAGATGGAAAAATCCAAGACAACGGAGGATATTAAAATGGACAAATACCTGGAAATGTTCCTGCAAAGGATGGAAGAGAAAATTAACAAAAATAGTAGGGAATTGACGGAAGACTTGAGTAAGAAAATGGACAAGAAAATGGACGAAAATAGTAGGGAATTGAAGGAAGACTTGAGTAAGAAAATGGGAAGCGATAGCCATTCTTTAAAAGAAGATTTAGGAAATAAAATAGAAACAACAAATAAGAAGCTGGAAGAGAAGATGGAAGAAAACAGCAAGAAGATGGAAGAGAAGATGGAAGAAATGAAGAAGGATAATCAATCCACAAAAGAAGAGTTGACGGGGATGAACCAGAACATAGAAGATTTGAAGGAAGATAACAAGAAGAGGGAAGAAGAGATGGGGAAGAAGTTAGAAGAATTGAAGGAAGACAACCAGTCGTTCAAAGAAGAATTCAAAGCGACTAAAGAAGAATTGATTAATAAAATTGAGAACACCAATCAGAAAATCGATGAAACCAGGAAGAAGATAGAGAAGAACAACCGACAATTGAAGGAAGAGTTGAAAGAAGAAAACAAGAAGTTGGAAGAGAAGATGGGGGAGAAGTTGGAAGAATTGAGAGAGGACAATCAAATTCTAAGAGAAGAGTTAAGGGAGGTAAATCAGGAGAATTTGGACAAACTGGACGAAAGAATGGAATTGTTGCGAGAAGAACTGAATAAGGAGATCAATGTTAACAAGAAAGCGATGAATAAGAAGATGGAAGAAGAAAACATAATGGTCAATCGACAGATTCGAGAGATTGATGGAAAGTGCAACCAGACCGAAAAGGAGGTGAATGAGTTTAAAGAAGTGGTGAACATCAAGTTCACAAATATTGAAGAACATAGTCGTAGGAAGGTAGAAGAACAGAGGAAGGAAAATCAAGAAGAATTCGGAAAAGTACGCAACCAGGTCACAGAACGATGTAATGATATACAAGAGACCATGGCCAGTATCACCGGTCAGGTGCGACAAAGCCGAGAGGAGATGGAAGCAATAAGAAACAGACCGACTCATTTCACCGGATTACCCGTCAACGAAAGCCGAGAGTGGCTCAACTTCCGGCAGTACAAACGCAAGCCGATGGAGTTCCTGGCAAGGGTAGAAGAATATTTGACCAAACATAAAATTACCCAATGGAGCCATAGCAGGGAGATATTCGACGAGTCCTTCCGAGACATTACAGATAATTGGTGGATGGCCAACCGGAGTGAAATTTCCGACTACCAACAGTTCCGGAAAATGTTTAAGACAAAATACTGGTCTGAGACCACCCAGAACTTGATACGTGACAATATTTGTAATGGAAGATACAGGTCACAATTAGGTAGTAGTATGACGGCATATTTCTTGGGGAAGGTGTGTATGGCAAAACACCTTGAGCCAGCAATCCCAGAAGAATGTTTAGTGAATAAGATATCTTATCACTATGATGAGGACATTATCAGGGCCCGGAGAGGTAGTCAGATCAAGACGATCCAGGGAATGACCGAGTTATTGGAGGGATACGAGAACGAAGAGTATTATCGGCAGAGCAGAAAGAGAAATGAGAGACCAGAAGCAAGGCCGACTACCTACCCCAATAACGGCAATAACCATACAAATAACCGGAACCAGCCCAGTAATTACGACGGCCCTAACAACCAGCCGCGTAATAACCAGTTTAACGGAAATTTTAACGGCGTGAGGAATAACAACCCCTACCCAAATAATAGAAACCACTTTTATCAACAAAATAATAATGTTCCATACAGTCAGAGAAATCCATATCCCAACAATAATGGTGACAGACCTTACCCACCTAACCGAAATTACTATAATAATAATATTAGTAATAATAATAATAGCAATAGTAATAACCGAGTGTCGCGCCCTAGGGTAAATTTTATAAGAGCAGAAGATCGCGGACCCAGGAGATATTATCAACCGAGGAGGAGCAGCTTCCACGGCGCCGACCGAAGATGGAGGAGTGCGGAACGAGACGGCCCAAGACACGAAGAGGGAAGACGAAGTACCAGCCTGGAAGATCTTGGCAGACAACCGAACAGGGCGTTAAACATCAACCAGAGTACAGAACGTCAGGAAACAAACCAGAGTTTCCCGAACGATGCCTCGGTCAATAATAATATAAACAATGACCAGAATACTTTAAACGAGAGGAGGCAGTAATCAACAACGATGACCCGTTACTGCTTATACTTCCTGGGTTAGAAAAGGATGATTTGCGACAAGAAAACCAGCATAAAGACATCACTATTATATGTAATCATTATCTGAAAGACATACGAACTGAACTTTTGGAAGAGAACGAGAAGAGTCTCAGCAACAGTAATAATGAGATAATTTATATAACAGCGGAGGTGGAAGGAGTTCCCGCTAAAATAATGATAGACACAGGAGCTAATATTTCAATAATAAACTCCAATGAGTTGGAGAGAATACAATGTACATGTGGAAAAACTTTGCCAATGTTACCAGTCAACAACATTGTGTTGGTAGGTGCAACTGGCCGCCAGAACAAAACCATTAGGAAGCAAGTTTCCTTAAGTGTCGTTAGCCGTGATATAGCTTTAGACATGGAATTTTTAATCGCCACCGGATTACCATTTGACATCTTAGTCGGTTGCGATATTCTTCGTAGATATTCGGCAGTAATCGATCTTAATCTAAATAAAGTATCACTTTTCCCAGACGGAGTAACATGGACCGCAGATCTGGTAGGAAGCACAACTATACTTCCCAGCCCTATACATCAACAACTTCGTAAAATAAATGTTATTAGAAACAGCCCTTTTTCTAAACCCATAATATACAATAATGGAGGAGAGGATTTATGGTCAGTTAAGATCCAAGAAATACGGAATTTCCAGTGCGGAAGCGATAACAAGAAAATACCAACACATCTGGCTGATCGTCTAATTGCAATATATGAGAAATACAAGGCGGTGTTTTCTGATGAACCAGGGAAGGTAAAAAACTACCAGTGCCAACTTCGTTTCAAAGAAAACGTAGAGTTTAACCGGAGGTCATATCCAATAGCGCAATCGCTCAAAGAAGCCGTGAGAACAGAGATAAACAAGATGATAGATAATGACATAATTGAGATTAGTCAATCACCTTACACTAGTCCAATTATTGCTGTTCCGAAGAAAGACGGACAAGTCCGGCTCTGTTTAGATGCGCGTGAGTTGAACAAAACAATTGTGAATGACAGAACATCTCCCGGTGAAATAGAAGAGATTTTAAAACGTTTTCATGGTACTAGATTTATTAGCACCTGGGATACGGTCTGTGGTTATTGGCAGGTAGAGCTGCATCCACAAAGCCGCCAATACGTAGCGTTCATTTTCGAAGGGCGCAATTACCAGTTCAAGAGACTGCCCTTCGGACTTGTCAATTCTGTCGCCATATTTGTGGCATGCATGGACCAGATTTTGGGACCAGAAGCGCTCCAATTTACCACCGTCTATGTTGACGATTTACTAATTACATCCGGAACCTGGGAGGAGCACTGTTACAGAGTGGAGTTTGTACTAAACAAACTAGCGCAGAACAACATAACATTGAAGTTGGAGAAATCCAAGTTCATAGCGCGCGAGGTACAATTCTTAGGCTTCAACCTAGACGACAGAGGTATTACCCCATCAGCAGAGAAAGTGGAGGCAATTCAGAGGTTCCCGCAACCAAGAAACAGGAAACAATTGCAATCTTTCCTCGGACTCTGTAACTATTACAGGAAGTTTCAGAGCCGATATTCCGAGTTGACAGCCAAGTTTCAACCACAGTTATCTGCCAAAAACAAATGGACTTGGGGTGAAGATCAAGATATTACTTTTCGATTAATAAAAGAGAAGTTTCTGGAGAGTGTGATACTTCGTCACCCAGATTTTAAGAAACCGTTCTTTCTAAACTGTGACGCTAGCGATCTAAGCTTAGGAACGACATTATACCAGGAAGATGAGGAGGGACAACATCTGGTAATAAGCTTCGCTAGTCGCACACTGAACCAGTGCGAAAAGAACTACAGTGTGACAGAAAAGGAATTGTTGAGCGTGGTGTTCGCATGCAGCAAGTTCCGGACGTACATTCTCGGATATCAAGTCACGGTACGAACTGATCATAAATCCATCTCGTTCCTTCGTAGGTGCAAATTGAGTCACGGCCGATTGGCTAGGTGGGTACTCGCCCTACAAGAATATGACCTGAAATGGGAATACATTCCAGGAAAGAAGAACGTGGTAGCGGATGTGTTGTCACGTATAAATCTGGAAGATCAGACTTTCGAGGGAGAGAAGGAGAGCTTAGTAAAAATTTATAACATATTCACGACCAGAGCCGATTTACAAGCTTTGTTAATAAATATCCGAATCCATCAGCAGTCTGATCCTAAGCTGAAAAACATTGTGAGTCGTTTGGAAGCCAATGATGAAACCATTTCTAAATATTACCACCTTAACAAGGGAATTTTATTCATAAAAACCGCTTCAGACGATGAGACATGGAAGGTGATAATCCCACACCAAATCGAAAAGGAGGTCATCATCGATTACCATGTCAGGTATGGTCACATGGGAGCGTTAAAAGTGATACAAGCTCTAGAGGAAAATTGTAAGATCAAGAATATCAACCGCAAGGTGAGGACATACATCAAGTCCTGTAAGATCTGCCAATGTGCAAAAATAAACAATGAAAAGACAGAGGGTATCATGATACCGATAACTTCCAACGCAAAACTGGAAAAAGTGTTTTTGGATATCTGCGGGCCATTTCCCCGTAGCGGTGGTCGGCACAGATATAAATACTTGGTAATCATAATGGACCACTACACCAAGTATATAAAGCTATATCCGGTTAATCGGGCAACAACAGCAAAGGTTTTGGCGGTGATTATTGATTTGTATATCCCAGAGATCGGTAGACCATCTTCTATTATTACCGACCACGGTACACAGTTTAAGGGGAGGAGATGGCGAGACACTTTATTAGCACTTGGGGTCAAAACGTATAAGACATCAGTCTACCACCCAAGTAGCAATCCGGCTGAGAGAGTACTAAGAGAAGTGGGTAGGATATTGCGCACGTACTGTCACAACCAACAGAAAAAGTGGCAAGAGTACCTAGCAGCGACAGAAACATTCCTAAATTATGCCCATCATCCAGCTATAGGAATTCCACCATACTCAGCCATGTATGAGAAGCCGACTCCCCGAGACATTGAACAAATCATTGAATTTCCAACGAACAACAATAGGAAATTCAACCAGTTGCAGTTTTACAATAAGGTAGCAGAAGATCAGGAAAAACGGCAAGCCAAATACCAGAAGGCAATAGGGCGAATTGTAACATATAAAGAGGGTGAAAAAGTCCTCCTAAAAAATAGAGAGCTGCCTAGCACCTTAGAAGGCATAACCAAAAAACTACTATTACTATACACTGGCCCATATGTTGTGGTAAATGATAAGCATAACAATACATATGAGTTGAAGGAAATCGTTTCAGGAAAAATCAAAGGAGTGTACAATCAAGCTTCTATGAAGAAATATTATGAAGAATGAGTTGTGAGATTTAGAATTTTGAATTTTTATTATTTTTAAAAAAATTCTAAAATAATGTAAGTACATCTTACAACCTAATATTTTGAAAAGAAAATTCTGGAGAATTATAAGAAGAAGGAATTTAGAATTTTGAATTTAATTTTTAAAAATCCTAAAATAATGTAAGTACACCTTACAACCTAATATTTAGAGAAAAACATTCTGGAGAATTATAAGAAGAAGGAATTTAGAATTTATATTTTTAAAAAAATTCGAAAATAATGTAAGTACATCTTACAACCTAATATTTTGAAAAGAACATTCTGGAGAATTATAAGAAAAAGGAATTTAGAATTTTTTGAAAAAATTCAAAAATATGTAAGAACAACTTACAACCTAATAATTTTGGAACAAACTTTATGGAAGAAAGAAAAAGAAAGACTTTTGAATTGAAATATAATTATAAAAATTTAAAATTGAGTAAGTACTTCTTACTACAACCTGATAATTTAGAACAAAACTTTATGGAAGAAAGAGAAAGAGAGAGAATTTTGAACTTAATTTAAAAAATTTAAAATTAAGCAAGCACAGCTTACTACCACTGAATTATGAGAAAACTTTATGGTAAATAATTAAGAAGAATTTGAATTTGGAGAAATACCAAAACATTCAGAAATAATAGTAAAATCACAGTACTATAAACAATTCTGAATGAAACAATTCTGGGAATAAATGAATTAAACAGAATTTGAATGTTGATAGAACGTCAGTACTTTGAAACAAGATAAGATCAACATATTACAAGGATTTATGAGAAATATTTTTCAATTAAATAAAAGGAATAGTTTGAATTTTACATTAAAACTAACCAAGTTCCAAAAAATAATTATGTGTCAATTATGATTGAATTGAGAAGAAAATAAAGTGATTAATTCAGAAAAGAGAATTAACGTTAATCCAGAATAAATGCTAGACATTCACAATAGCATTTGAAGGAGTAGAGAAGAATAACACAAAAGAGTGTAGTATGCAAGAAAAGAAAAAATTTGGAAGCAAAGAGACTAATTACCTATGAAACGATAATAAAAACAGTTAATTAAGAGCAAAGAAGAACAACTCATACCAAATAGATGGAGAAGATGATTTTGAACCAATGATAATAATAAGACCTATATGAAATGCAAAGAGAATAAATACCACATGAAATATAATATAAATGAATTAAGGTTAATGAATGCGAAGGTGGATTAATAACTTTCTAAGAGAAAGGAAAGAACCAAAATGTTTAAATAAAATGATCAATATAACAACCTGTATATCTAATGTAAAGATACAATGTCAAAAAATTAAATATAATATATTAAGACCATTCAAATAATGAATACGAAAGACTATTTATAAAGACCATGCTAATACTATGAATAACCAGAAGAAAGTATAAAGAGAATTCAAATGGAGAAGAAAGAGAGTTACATTGTAAACAGTAACCAGAATTATTAAAAGAAAGGTTTTCAACCATAATAAAAATAAAATATATCAGACAAGTTAAGAGTTTTGAAAAAATATATATGTAATGAGTATAATAATGATTATGAAGATTTATTAAGATAGAAAACGTGAGATAATCTGAGAGACTACGAAGTGGAGAATCCAAAGATATTTTTATTAGTCGAAAATGAGACTACTTTTTATTTATTTATTCGATGACTGACTGAAGATAATTCCAGCAGCATTATGTTTTTGAGCAGGGATGGATATGCCCCTGTACTCAATTTATAGAAGTGGTGTATGGCCAGCAGAGAAGTAGCGTACAGTGCCCCTCTGATCTGCCCCAGCCCACGTGATAGGGAATGTTAGGGAATTAATATCCCAAGGATACAACACGAAGTTGATATAGAAAGAAAATGTATTACAATTATAATATATCTCAGAAGACACTAACTATCCGAAAAGGATCAGTAGTAAAACAAATAATTATATATATAAAATTAATTAAACTCTAATTATAAAAAAGTCGATATAAAAATGGAGAAGAAAATGAATTATAAGAAATGATGAAATTATCATAAGAAATTATTTCATCCATAAACATGTCTGAAATAATTATTTCTGGAGGAGAGCAATCTGTAGCGTGACAGATGTATGCATAATATTGAATGGCAATTGATCATTAGAATAATAAAGTTATAATAGTTAAATTTGGAAGAAAGCATTAAGTTTAATATAAATAGATTAATTCATAGCAACTGTGGAAAGAAATCATTATTATAAAGAAAATACAAGTTCAAATAAAAGGAGTTACTAGTGATGAGTCATCCAAAACCAGTCTCATAACCAAAGGTTTTCAAGGTATAACCCAGGAAGGTAAAAAGTAAATAACAAAGCAGTACTGAATATGACCAAACCCACAACGAGGAAGAATAAATAGAAGAGAAACCCTAAAATAAGCCAAGATCAACCAATACAGGTTGTGTATTTCTGTAATAAAGAAGAAGATGGAGAAGATCCCAAGAAACACTATAAAATGGCATTATTTAATCTGAAAATAACCAGAATGAACTGAAAGATTAATTTAAATCAAATCTAGTGAATAAAATTGACAAATAACCAAAGTTTAGGCATTCATATAGTGAAAATGTAAAAATGTATACAGGATGTGAGAAATATTTGAACAATGTTAAGGATAATATTATATGGGCTAAGAGTTTAATTGAAACTGAAGGAAACAGTTAGTTAATTATTGGTAGTTGAACGGTTAACATGACATACGTTTGATAACGTGGATAACCTAACCTATAATCGTCATACAAAGCGAGTGTATAGTGCGTTATTGTGAAATCGCGAGTGACTTGTAAAATACTTCTGAAACTATCATATTATAACAGAAACAATCAAGTAACACTCCATAACACAGAACAATATAAATCTACTCCGAAAAACACCATAAAACACTAGAAAACTGTATAATACATTAAACCAAATTAGTGACGGAATCGGAGAAAGTGTTTGAACTAATAATTATACGGATACACTAAATACAACTCAGAAACAGTACACCAATCACTACACAACATTTAACAAGAGATTTGCAGAAACAAGAACACAAATATTGCCAGAAAATACATTATTTGGAACACGGCAGGAACGAGCAACATTTTGATCGACTTGACGGCAGCCATCTTTCTTTGACAATTCCAGTGCCTCCTCTTAGTTCAACAGCTGTTGGGTGAAAACAATTATTATATTTACAAATTATTATTCAATGTCTGTGTTTATTAATAACTATTAATTTGATTGTAACGTTATACTTTTTAAATATTAGCCCGATTTCTCTGACTTTGGTAATAACTGGCTGTTTAAAGAACCTTATTTAATTTTTATATCATATACTTGTAATTTTTTTTCGATATCCTGAGAATCGATACTAATCGATAAGAGTCAATATTGCTATTACTTAATAAAAAACATTAATACTTTTCAATACTTAATAGTTCTTTATTTCTTCAATAATACTAATTACCAATAATATAATTCTAATTGATAATCTACAAGGACTTTACCACCCGTAAGTGAAGATAACCTAAAAAATAAAAAGGTAAACAAGTATCGATTGGTTTACAGACAGTCTTATGAGTGGTGATAGATTATTTAAAATATACTAAAACTTTAATAAAAATTTTCAGAAGAGCATTACACTGTTTAAAACTTCACAGCCCTATATTAATTAATTGATCCTAATTAATTAATTAATAAAATTAAAAATTTTTTTTTAATTATTTTTTTTTTATAAACATAATTTTTTTTTAAATTTCCTTCAAAACAATAAATTTTGTTTTGAAGCTTTCGGCGAAGCTGAACATATATATTCCTTCATCAACTTTACGCTACTCGACCGGTCTTGCTACCATTGGGACTCGACCAGCTGGGAAACTTAAGGAAGTGTTTCAGGCCAGTAAGACGTCGAGAGCCACACCAATTAAACACATTACAACTTACAACTTATTTATTAATTTATTACAAATTGGCTAGCCCAAAGAGAGGGGCTTGTTTACATCGGAGTCACATACTCCATAATAGCTTATATCATCAACACACAACATCATCTTTTTATTTAATATATTATTACAATATGCGTCAACAAAAGGGCATAGTTAAAAGAGCCTAAATCGTCCAAACGGGGCAGAATATCAAATTCGAAGTTAGACAGTGTTTTCGCTTTTGTCAAAGGTTACCTGTGCAAAATTTGGTGGCAATCGGTGCAACTGTATGGATTTGTATTCAATACAAAGAAATAAATCCTCAGACTTTGAGTTTTATGTATACAGTTTATTTTACACGTAAAATTATTCTTTTATATATACCAAACATTTTATATTTCTAATTTTTATTATTTTTACAGGTTCTATATTAATAACACTGAGGAGTTTCTCTTTGCTTCGTAAATTTATTTTTTACTAGCAATCGTTATTACGTATTACAGTTGTGTTAGAATTTGTTAACTTTGGTTCTTAACTTTTATTAAATTTAAATTTAATTTAATTTTCATACATTAGGAATTTAATAATACTAATTTTTTATAATAGGGTATATTGTAGAAATCATGTTGTATTATTATGGCTATTGTAATTGTTTTTTTTTTTATTATTAGAGCCTATTTGGATCATTGTTGGTTTAGCGCCTCCACTGCGTAAGAGTAAGATAGTTTTCCAGGGGGGGTTCAAAATACTGTAACTTCCTTTGTCATTGCGAGGATTTATTGTTATTAAATTGGTCTAAGTTCTAATAAACCTTTTGCTTCACCGATAAATAGAATTAGAATAATGCAAAATAATTATAAAGAAAAGAACAAATATGAAAATAATTTTGTAACTACTTAACATAATTTTAACCAACATTTTTAATAATGTACATTATATATCATTTATATATTCACTGAATAATATGTTCTACAAGAGAATAAAACTTTTTAAAAACTTTTAAATAACTAGCTGAAATCTTCTTCTTATTGTTTTATAGTGTCCCATATAGTACTCCATAAACTTATACATACATACCTTCTTCTTCTTTTATCATTGGAGTCTCTCCTCGAACTTTCTTCTTAATTCTTGTAAAACCCAAATTTATCAGCGGGTTTACCTCTCTTTTATATTATTTTTTCTTCAGTTTCTACTAGATGGTGACCAGACAGTCGAACATCTCTCTCTGACTGGGTAAAGTAAAACTTTATTTACATATAGTGATAGATATTGTAACGAGATCTCTACCGAACAGCCCAGAACATTCTCCCCCCCCCCCCCGACAAGAGTGGCAGGTGTTGCTTCAGTCAAGGCCGCTCACATGTAGCTTCCAGTGTATTCAAGAACACTTGAGATACGCATCAAGTGGCGTGAAGTGAAGATGAAAGATTTCTAGAATGCGTGCGCTACCTATAAAAAGCCATAGCAGCCGGCTTGTCAGTTCAGTGGTGTTGAGCGATTTCTTTAGCGCGGGTGGAGTGTTTGTAGGGAAGGTAAAAAGGGATACTTGTTTTGGGTCGAAAATTTCCACATGTGTAAAACTAAAGCTCCTGACACTTAGGTTCCCGTGAGAACTGCTCTGACGATTCTGGCTGACGGAAGATTCCTGTTATTTTATTTTTTCTGCTAATATTACATTTCTGAAATTTGGAAATCAAGTGTAGCCCTACTAGAGCAAGTGTCTGGTCTTGAATTTTAGACAAGTGACAGTTTAGGCTTATTTCTTGAGAACTTTCTGACCGTCTTACGTGTTATTAACTGTAATTGTTAATCCGCTGTGTAAGTTATTAATGACCGAATTATTAATGAATTGATTAATTACATGATTTATTAATAGCCTATATATTGTAAATTACAAAAAACTACGTACAACGATATAATTTGTGGCTACAATGTCGAAGACTGTAAAGTGCCGTATTACTGTAGTTACATGAAGAACATTAGGAGACTATAGTTATAAAAGCAGTTAGCCTACAACGACTGTAGTATGCGGTACGGAAGCGTCCAGAGACACACTCAGTTCGTAAAACAAAGTCTCTTACATTTTAATTAAACGATTATTTTCCATGCTTACATACTTTACTTATAAAATTTACTTATGATTCTGTTCATATTATTGACAATTCGATTTACTGACGTTTGAATTATCAACTTTCACCAGCATTATAAAATTCCCTAATTGCAACATTGTTAGACAATAGATAAACAAACTTTATTTAAGAAGTTGTAATTTAGAAATAGTTTTCCATACAAAAATTTTGTTTTGATTTGGTGGGCTCCTAATTTATTTTGTTTTGTGGCAGAATAGGCTATATTTTTCTAACAAAATGTATATCGGAATATTTAATAAGGTATTTATTAAATATGATATTAAAAATATTTTTTTAATTTCTTAGAATGTCTTCCTAAAAAAATCCGTATGTTTTAGATTTAAAAAATCGTAATACACTTTATGCACGAACTAACTTGCTCAATTTTTAAATTAAAAAAAACCTTTGAATCTGTTATTTTTATTTGGCATATACTTTTCAACAAATCAAAGTCCTTGTTCAAGATTTCTCTTTAAATAGTCGACAGACGCAAATTGAACAATTCTACTTGTATTAACCGGTATAAATTCAAAACACGGAGAGCAACAAACTCAAACATTTAAGTAAAAGGCCAACCAACTCTTGCCAAGATAGACAGATGAACACACACACACACACACACACACACACACACACACACACAAACACACAACACGTTTTAGATTACGAATCTGCAGCTCTATACTACATTGACCATAATTTTTTTGACTTCTTCACGTTTTTCTCACATACTGCGGAACGTAGAGTACTGTAATCACAAATCACAATAGTAGACTGTTATTTCCTGTCCATTGACATTTATTATAACCGCTGGTGGCTTGACATTTGAACGGATAACATTTTAGATATTTATAAACACAATACGTTTTATCTTTCTCGAGTTCACTTGCCAGCATTTTGTACGACAAAAAAATAGGAATCCTAGTTCTGGAGGTTTTTAAATTTTCTATTTTTGCGAAAAATTAACATGATTGAAATGCGTTATGTTTTAACCAAATTTAAATGTTTGAAAAATTATTAATAGTGTTCATTAAACATTGTGTCAGTCAGATATATTAAGGTTGAATCGGACGTAAGCGCTGACGAATTTCGTCTGTAAATAGCAACATGTGACTGTACCTAAACAGCGTCTAATTTGCGTGTAGAACAGTGTAAAAAAATTCCGTACAATAATTAGATTAAATTATCGCAGAAACACACAATTAAGAGCATATCAGACGACACGATAAGACGTACTGCTAGTGTGTACGTGTGCGCGCGCGAACAGTATGGGAGGGATGGCTAACACAGTGTTTACATGGTGTAGCGACAAAGATTTTATTGCTGATGTAATGGCTTTGGAACAGGTTTCACGTTTTTTATAGCTGTGAAGCGATGATTCTGTATGGCGGATTAAGCTTTCACGATTTATTAGTGTTGCCCAAACACCTGGAAAACTGTTAATCTTCTCTTCCTGGTCTACTGAAGACGTAATGCTCATCAAAATAATTCTTCATCTTCTTCTTTTTCTCTTCTTCATCTGTTTCTTCTCCTACTTCTGGCTTCTGCTTCTCCTTTTTTTATTCTCAAGCAATCGCGCAACCCCCAATGATTACTGTAAACGCCTTTCCTTCACTCACGGCACACAACTCCCTGTTAAACGGTTAGAAAATCCGTGCCAGCAAATACGGCAAACAACAGCTCCTCCATACGATTCAGCCAGTAAAACTTAATAGGCCTATCACTTTTATCGTTTTGCTTCTCAGTAACGAGTAATCCGTATACTGATCACATATTACTGTTTATAAGATATTCTTTTTGTTGCACAAACTAAAACAATCGAACAAACGTGAAAAAATGTAATTTCACCACCCGAACATTATTCCACCCACCAGTGGTCTCAGTTATACTGCACGACAAATGACAGAATGACAAAATAACCTATATTAAAACTAAGAAACGATTCTAATCACAACGTTTCGAGGTTTAAAAATCTGAGGCTGTCTTCAGCTGTAAATATCTTTTTACATCATATCTATCAATACAAAAAAATCGTCATAAATTTTGTTTTACAACAACAAAATTATGAAGTATTATGAGACAAAAAACGTTTACTTACCAAGAAGGCCTGCTGAGGAGGATTTCACCTCTGGTCACAAAAGTATTTAGGAAGACCACTTATTAGTTATTTTTATTTATTTACTAATTTATTTAGTAGGACACCTCTAACCGTCTTATGATTTCACCTCTGGTCGTCGTTTTCTTTTTTTTTATAAGCAGAGGTGAAATCCTCCTCTGACGGCTTCTTGTTAACTAATAATATTTTTTCTAAAACTTAATAATCTTTTTGTTGCTAAGTTGTGACGATATCCTTTTCGTATTGATGGATATGGTGCTGTAAACAGTTATTTACATCTGAGAACGACCTCAGATTTTTAGAGCTCGAAACGTCGTGATTAGAATTGTTTCTAAAACGATTGCTAATGTCCGAAGTATTATAATATGTACCGGTAATAGTAATAAAAATAACCTATTGTTAGTTCGTTTTCGTTTTAAACTGTTTAATTTGATTGTCTATGTATTCAGAGTTTTTCGCAGAGTTTAATACCATTTTACCAATTTACGTTATTAAATTATTAATCTGTCACCTTATAACGGTCAAGAATTTATTTGACTGCAACCAGTTGTTGATAATTAATTACTTGTTCCAGCTACAATTTGTTTCTTAATTTAATTCTATTCGAACGCGATTAATTTTGTAAGTTTTGCATTTTGGACAGTCAGACACGTCATATGACGTGCTTCTTAAACAACATATGTAGCCTAACACAAACTTCCAGAATTTTTTCTTTACTTTTACTTCCATATTTCCTTAAGGAATGGAAGTATGGTGATGGCAAAAAAAATCGTGTTCGAGATTATTGCAGATTCTGATTCTACTACACTCAAAACATGAAAAAAAGTCGTTTTCCGAAAAGTGTCTGTGTGTGTGTGTGTGTCTGTGTGTGTGTCTGTGTGTCTGTGTGTCTGTGTGTCTGTAGATTTTTTTTCTATGGCAAACGATAACTGCCGCAAATTCAAACAGAATCAAATAATTTTTTGCATACAGCCCTGATTTGTAGAGGACTCGCGACCTATTGTTTTTGGTGAAGATCGGTTGAAGGAAAGGGGTAGTTTACCTGCAACGGTTTTTTTTTTATCAAGGGAAATTTTACTTCCATATTTCCATAAGGAATGGAAGTATGGTGATGGCAAAAAAAATCGTGTTCGAGATTATTGCAGATTCTGATTCTACTACACTCAAAACATGAAAAAAAGTCGTTTTCCGAAAAGTGTCTGTGTGTGTGTGTGTCTGTGTGTGTGTTTGTGTGTCTGTGTGTCTGTGTGTCTGTAGATTTTTTTTCTATGGCAAACGATAACTGCCGCAAATTCAAACAGAATCAAATAATTTTTTGCATACAGCCCTGATTTGTAGAGGACTCGCGACCTATTGTTTTTGGTGAAGATCGGTTGAGGGAAAGGGGTAGTTTACCTGCAACGGTTTTTTTTTATCAAGGGAAATTTTTTTTTTGGCAAACGATAACAGCCGCAAATTCAAACAGAATCAAATAATGTTTCGTATACAGCCCTGAATTGTAGAGTTCTCAAGACCTTTTGTTTTTGGTGAAGATCGGTTAAGGGAAAGGGGTAGTTTACTTGTAACGTTTTATGTTTTAACAAGGGTATTTCTTATGGCAAACGATAACAGCCGCAAATTCAAACAGAATCAAAAGATTATTTGCATACAGCCCTAAATTGTAGAGTTCTTTTAACAAGGGTATTTTATATGGCAAACGATAACAGCCGCAAATTCAAACAGAATCAAATAATTTTCTGCATACAGCCCTGATTTGTAGAGTACTCAAGACCTATTTTTTTTTGTGAAGATCAGTTGAGGGGAAGGGGTAGTTTACCGGCAACGTTTTTTATCAAGCGTATTTTCTATGGCAAACGATAACTGCCGCAAATTCAAACAGAATCAAATAATTTTTTGCATACAGCCCTGATTTGTAGAGTACTCGCGATCTATTGTTTTTGGTAAAGATCGGTTGAGGGGAAGGGGTAGTTTACCTGCACGGTTTTTTTTATCAAGGGAAATTTTTTTTTTGGCAAACGATAACAGCCGCAAATTCAAACAGAATCAAATAATGTTTCGTATACAGCCCTGAATTGTAGAGTTCTCAAGACCTTTTGTTTTTGGTGAAGATCGGTTAAGGGAAAGGGGTAGTTTACTTGTAACGTTTTATGTTTTAACAAGGGTATTTCCTATGGCAAACGATAACAGCCGCAAATTCAAACAGAATCAAAATATTATTTGCATACAGCCCTAAATTGTAGAGTTCTCAAGACCTATTGTTTTTGGTGAAGATCGGTTAAGGGAAAGGGGTAGTTTACTTACAACGTTTTTTTAACAAGGGTATTTTCTATGGCAAACGATAACAGCCGCAAATTCAAACAGAATCAAATAATTTTCTGCATAAAGCCCTGATTTGTAGAGTACTCAAGACCTATTGTTTGTGGTGAAGATCAGTTGAGGGGAAGGGGTAGTTTACCTGCAACGTTTTTTATCAAGCGTATTTTCTATGGCAAACGATAACTGCCGCAACTTCAAACAGAATCAAATAATTTTTTGCATACAGCCCTGATTTGTAGAGTACTCGCGACCTATTGTTTTTGGTGAAGATCGGTTGAGAGGAAGGGGTAGTTTACCTGCACGGTTTTTTTTATCAAGGGAAATTTTTTTTTTTTGGCAAACGATAACAGCCGCAAATTCAAACAGACTTAAATAATGTTTCGTATACAGCCCTAAATTGTAGAGTTCTCAAGACCTATTGTTTTTGGTGAAGATCGGTTGAGGGAAAGGGGTAGTTTACTTGCAACGTTTTTTTAACAAGGGTATTTTCTATGGCAAACGATAACAGCCGCAAATTCAAACAGAATCAAATAATGTTTTGCATACAGCCCTGATTTGTAGAGTACTCAAGACCTATTGTTTTTGGTGAAGATCGGTTAAGGGGAAGGGGTAGTTTACCTGCACCGTTTTTTTATCAAGCGTATTTTCTATGGCAAACGATAACAGCCGCAAATTCGAACAGAATCAAATAATTTTTTGCATACATCCCTGAATTGTAGAGGTGTCAAGGACGTTCGATTTTGGTGAAGATCGGTTAAGGGGAAGGGGTAGTTTACCTGCAACCTTTTACGTTTTAACAAGAGTAAAGTACTTGCAAATTTATTTAAACTTTTTGAAACAATGGTAATTGTTAAAAATAAAATAATTTTGTTGCCAGGCAATAAAATTAAAATTTTTTAATTTTAATGTAATATAATATTTTTCATTTAATACGGCAATAAAAAGGCAGGTAAGACACAAACACACAATTCACGTTATTTCTGGCCTCACTCATGTTTATTTTCTTACGTTTGCACGCTTTTTAAATGGAAAGTGCCGAAACCCACACCAACATAACGCGTGCAAGCCGAAAAAATGGACATCAATTTGCTTACTGGCGAAGCTAGTAGTTAATGAATGGGTAGGCAAAAATCTTATCTTAAATTTTTTTAAGGAATCACTAAAAGGACGGTGGGTCAAATCGGACGCTGAGGTAGAGTTTGCTGTAACCGAATGGTTCCACAAACAGCCGTAAGAATTTTACTAGCAGGGAATCTACAGGTTAGCGCAACAGTGGAACTCATGTCTTAATGTTACTGGATACTTCTTTTAAAATCGTTGAATAAAAATTGCTTTACAGCTCTATACGTGTGTCTATTGAACAATCCTTGTATTAGTCATACACGATAATACAACTGATTAAACTTCAAATTTTTAAACTTGGTTAGTTTCTATATATATGTTTAATGTTACAAATAATTCAAATAACAATCTTGATCATCTGTTAGTTCAGCGGAATAACAGTGACACTTTTAATAACCGCATAAAATAAACACTTAGAATCAACACAGGCGCTTTAACTTAACTCTTTGGACCACAGAAGTGAGGCATGCCTCAACGCTCTATGTGTACAGCGCGGGACAATCCCCCCTCCCTACACTTCCCTATCACACCACTACATTGCTTACATACGATGTATACAAAAAACGCTGAGGCAAGTTCAGGTTGCCTCATTCGCTTTAAACGAACTATGCCGAATCTCACCTGTCACCATCTATGGGTCGCTCAATAAAGCACGTTTCGGTTTAATAAATTTGACAGTCACAGTAACAATGTATAATCTTTACGTTATGTAGTTCATACGTATTTATAATTTTTATTCTACAGAATTTGTTAGGGTAGGCATTGCCTCAATTGCCTCCATGTAACTTCGCCACTGATATATATGTGTACAACGTTATCGGCAACAAAGAAGTAGTTTTTGTTAAAATTCCTTCCCGGGATATTTGGCCGTAGTCCAATGTTTTCTACAAAACCAGACATTTCGCCAATGCCATCGACTTCCATCATCAGTGAAAATCGAGTGCGATAACGTGAGGTGGTATACGTTAGTGACCACAGTACTGTGGTTAAGGCTGAAGCAGTAAGTAGAAAGAAGTAGTTTCTATGGTAATATTTCATTTCTAAAATGATTTTAAATATAAATCTTAGAATATGGAAGTCATGTATGGTTCTCCATACCGATATTTGATAATGAAATAGTGTATTTTCTCCAAGCTTACTTTTTTGTCAATTATATAAGACTGGATGTTTGATTTGCCTTTTCGTTGTTAGGCAATAAAAATATTGAACGAGCGAAGCAAGTTCTCAGTTTAAACTCGACCGATTGGCATTTGTCCCTCGTCTATCTGTCTGTCCTTCTGTCTGTCTATCTACCTGTCAGTTTAAAGTACGTCTCAAAATAACTTTTGAACGTATAAACCGATTTTCATACGACTTGGCACACGTACAGAACTCTACTTTACCCTACAGAACCCTGTTGTTTTTTTAGATTGATCCCCCAAAATAATAGGGGGGCGAGAGACAAATATGCTAAAGTCGACGTGGTATATTAAATTAAATTAAATTAAATGTTGATCAAAATATTAATTTAGTGATCGATTTTAAAAATTTGAAAATTTTAGGACGCCAGGGGCCAAAAAAGGGTGAAAATTTTGAGGTAAAATTAAAAGAAATTTTAACTAAAATCTGAATGTAGTGGTAAATTTTGAGACGGCAGAGCGCAAAATGGGATCAAACATCTGAAAAAATCTGTAAAAATGCAGCCGTGTATCAGACTAAAGGGAGTTCTAATACAAATCTGACGTTGGCATTTTTAGCGTTTCTTGTATGATTAATATACAAATATAACTTTACTAAACAAAACAAAAAATTGTTGGGTAATCGGGATTTTCGTAATTTTAATGGTAACTGAAATATTACTAATACCAAAACTTATCCAATAATAAAAATGTACTTCGTTCAAAATAGTGAGCGAGTTCTGCAGCTCAGTAAGTAGGCCTACACTATAATAAATGCAAGAATATGGCAGGCTTTTTAAACATCATATGTAACACAAACATCATGTTTTTCTTTTTCTTTCTTTATTTTTTCATAATAAATTAGCCTACGGTAGTTTCAGCAAGCCTACTTATTTTGTTAATTGTATAGGATTGAAAATTTGACTTCATTTAATAGGTAATTAAAATAATTTTAGTACAGTATGTAGTAATATCTTTGTCACCTGAAAGATAGAAACTGTGCGACACTGAGGACTTAATAATGTGCTGGAAGGGAGGACATCCTTCTATTCGCGTTGCTCTCGAAGCCTTACTTAAAATCGAGTTTCTAACTCTGTGTACAAAGACAACGAATCCGTTGGAACTTGTTCCATAACGGATTTGGATCGACGTTTCGCACAGAAGCCTACTTCGCACAGTTGACTACTGAGCCACACGTGACCTCGAATTTAGTTTCTTACATTATTCTCGTTATAGGTACGTCTGTCAAGGTCGCACAGTCATGCGAAACTGCGGATGACTAATATCGTTGTTGGGAAATCACGGTAACAGACTGTTGTCAAAACAGATACCCTCATTGTTCCATTCAAATAAATTATTACCGTGTAAAACAACTTTTCAACTAAACTTAACATAGGATATCCCAGTTGAACACCGACAAAACGATTTCGTAATGAATGCCACATAAAAAACGATTGTTGATGACGAAGTATTTTCTTATAATTATAAATAAGTGTACTACAGATATCCATAAGTACAGTATAATAGTGTTTGACAGTTTAACACTGGTCGGAAAATCTAATCCTACAAACATTCTCTCAATTATTATCGAAATGAAACCTCTGTTTTAAAATTAATTATGTATTTTGAGATAATGTTTCTACATGAAATAAAAAAGGTGTGTCGTGGAACACACGGCAGAGGTGAGAATTTCAGTGTCGAGTGGCGAGTGTATTGATACAACGTTTACAAAGTTGCTCGTATGTATTTAGAGTAAGAGATTTTCCTTCAAAGAATTAAGATGCTAATAATAGTAAACGGGTGATTAAATAAAACGAGGTTATAGGTGTGTGTGTATGTGTATTTATTAGCCTATAAGGAGTCGATATTTACAATGAACATAACAGATTCATGTCGCACGTCGTATCACTTTCAGTATGCATACGAAAAG
Organism: Magicicada septendecula; assembly: GCA_034769895.1. Classification (NCBI taxonomy): domain Eukaryota; kingdom Metazoa; phylum Arthropoda; class Insecta; order Hemiptera; family Cicadidae; genus Magicicada; species Magicicada septendecula. The sequence continues at coordinate 287,462,210 of CM068372.1, forward strand.
TACATACTCGTACTTGTACAAACAATATGTAACAAATGTTTTCAATGTAACAATACGATTTACGCAATAGTTAGTTTATAAGTAGAATAGTATACGCGAAATATACATTAATTTAATTTTTTACAACAAACTTTAAAAATTAAAATTGTTAAAGAGTAAATTAATTTAAAAATTAAACAAATTAAAGTTTATTGTTTTAATTAAGTTGATCGTGTAATCGACGAATCTTGTTTGGTTCTGCTGTCTGCTGGCGGACCTGAAGTTAACGCTATTGTAACATGATGCACTATGATGAAAGAAATGATCCTAGTGCTGCGCTCTGGTGGCGACCCTGAAGAAAATGCCAAACATTTTGTCATCAAAAGTGATCAAACGCCAAACTTCTTAATTAAAGAACACAATTATTTTTAATATTTACGTTATTCTTGTAACAGTATTTAAACATATAGAATATGTTCACACGCTTAAAGCACACACATTTCTGGCAGAGGGGAAATTATAGGTGTCTACGCGGGGAAAGAGGTTTGATTGGCCTGGCAACGCTGCTTTCTCGTTAACTATTTCGTGACTCGTTGAATAATCAGTTTACTGCCCTAGGAGGGAAAGTGTACAGGATTGAACTGGTCACGATAGTGCTGTATATGAAGTTCTTACTTCAAAAACTGTATATGATCATATATTTTTGTGGAAATAAAGAATAAGAAGGTTTTCTGTTAACAGCTCAAAAACGTGTAAAATATGTATTCATTTTATAGGAACAATAAGAAATATGCTCTTTAGGGAGGTCAGTCGATTTTGAAACATTAAAGAAATAGAACTAGTTTAAGCTGCCTTTTCAAAAATGCAATAAACCTTAGACTCAGAGGTTGATGTTGTGTCGAACATTTTTAGAGAACTTAGACAAGTTGTTGTCATGTACTTCTGTACCGTTCTGTTCCGTCCCTTCTGCAACAAAGGTATACACTTGAATATACTGAAACTAAACTACTAGCTAAGCTACTCACATACGTCAGTACGCTTTTTCTTGATAGCTTTGCGGCCTCCGTAGTAATTTCAGGTCAATCAGGTGAAGACTTTCAGGAGTGTTTACGATTGGATTGAATAATTCAAGAATCGTCGCACAAGAAGAAGAACCTAAGGATGGAGCTGTACTCTCACAACTGTAGATAGACGAGTCACTACCTTAATGTAGTGGCAAATCGTCTTCAGGCGTAATCGTAATTCTCCCTATGAAATCATACACATAACAGTTAGGTTGTTCAAGTTTGATCCCGAACAAGATGGTGCTTGTAGTTCAGGCAATAATGGTATTTCCTGAGCGCATGAAGAAGTTTTGGATGGTGTAACATCTGGATTACGAACCAAGAGACTGTGTTGAAAAATTATATTATTTTAAACCGTACATTGTTTCACAAATAAATTTTTTGGCTACACTGTACATATCTAATGATTTGACTTTTTACTGCAGCACAAATTGTCACTAGTCCCCTAGACATAAGCGAACAGGCACACAATTTAGAGTGAAGTGTTAATAACATCGACTAAAGAATTCAGTGTTAGGCCTATACTATATGGAGGCTACATGTATAAACCTGAATTCCGTTACAACCAGTAGAGTTTGATTTAATAGTTAACTGACCCGTATACTAATGAAAAGGATGAGGTGGCTTACCGTGTGGAAACGAAAGTCGCTTAAAAAAACGTAGGCAAAGATCCGCAAAACGAAGTGGAAACGCCGATAAACTGGGAATGAAATATTGTTGTGACCAGTGGCGGCGGTGATGTTGTTGTTGTTATTATTATTATTATTATTATTATTATTATTATTGTTGTGGTTATTATTATTATTATTATTATTATTATTATTAATTCCCGCCAAAGAACGTAAGATCGTCTTTCAGAGAAAGAAGGAGGTAGGTGGTGAAGCTGCACACCGAGAGGCCCGAAGCCAGACGCTGGAGAGCTGGAGGAGAACTTGGGAGCAAGAAGAGCGACGTCGCTGGACAAGAAGGCTCATCAAGCAGGTGCAGCCGTGGGCGGAGAGGAAGCATAGCGAGATCGATTATTACCTTACCCAGTTTCTGACTGGACACGGGTATTTTCGATCTTACCTGAAGAAAGTTGGAAAGGCCGAGTCACCAGAGTGCCTGTACTGCCCGGGAGCTGCGGACAATGCCAGCCATACATTCTTCGTCTGTGACAGATGGGAGTATGGGAGCAACATAGAAGATCGTTGAAAGATGATATTAGGCAGGAGGTCTCCCCGAATAACAACGTTAAAGCGATGTTTCAAGGGGAGAACACCTGGAACTGTGTGGCATGCTTTGAAGAAGAGATTCTTCGCGCGAAGAAGATAGATTTGGATAACACAACATAGAAGACTAACAAGTTAGGTGTGAGCCCTAGGACTGAAGAACAATAAGCCTAGCCCGAAGTAGTGTGTTAAACAGTGTCAGATTAATGTCCTAGAAGAGGAAAGGAAGGTGGTTTTTTATTGGCTCGGATATAATAATCAAACCCACAGACCCCGGAAGTTGTAGTTCCGTACAATTGTAGAGCAAACTTCTCCACCTGCTCTCATTAAAAAAATACATTATTAATATTATTATTATTATTATTATTGTTATTGCGAAATCTGGGCTGATGCATTAAAGATGGCGAAGTACAGAAAACGTATGGCATCGCTGCAGAGAAGAGGAGCCCTCAGAGTAGCATCCTCTTACTGGACAGTCCTGATGATAGCGGGAGTGATTTCCATAGACCTGTTGGCACTAGAGCGGAAGCATTTATTCAAAAGAAAAGAGGAAATTGGAAGAGATGCCGCAAAGCATGAAGCCAGGGACCTCACTCTCCGGCACTGGCAAGATCGTTGGGATAGAGGGGAGAGAGGAAGATGGACCGCAAGGCTCATACCAAACTTGAAGGTATGGATCGACCGCCAACACGGTGAGGTCAACTACCATCTGACCCACTTGCTCAGTGGCCACGGCAATTTTAATGCCTACCTCCATAGAATGGGAAAGGTGCAAAGCCCAGCATGCCAATATGGAGACTCTCCCCATGAAGATGCATCGCACACGTTTTTCAAGTACTGCAGATTCGAAAGACAGAGGATGGCACTGGAAATGGAGCTTGGGGAGTTCACGCGTAATTGAACTTATGATTAGTGGTAAGGCGGAATGGGACCGCATCAATGCATTTGTGCAGTGGATCCTACTAGAAAAAAATTACAGGCCCAACTTGCACCCAACGGGCAGTAGAAGGTGAGATACGTACATCTAGAAGGAGCCTGATAAGGGCGCAATAGGCTCCATCCTGAAGTAATGCTCTAAGTGGTCCCAGGATGGATATGAATGCCTGAATTAGAGGTGGGTTTTTTAGTGGGTGAGATTCCCACACACCAGAGGAAGCACAAGCCTCCTCTGACGGCGCATAAAGCATTTTTCCCCCTCTAAAATATAATAATAATAATTATTATTATTATTATTATTATTAATATTATTATTATTATTATTATTATTATTGGACTTACGAAAATTACTCACTCTCTGCTTTACAACTGAATAACACACCACAGAATAGGAGAAACATTTGGTATTAGCAATGATGTACAATAAAACGTGGTTGTGAACCAAAAAAGTATTCTGATTTATATTTCCGACCACGGAAGTCTAGGAGTAAAAAAGCACACAGTTCTGTTGTATGTGGGCTGAGATCAGGGCCGGTGCGCTCAGAACTCAGAAACAGAGAAGACGGACGGAAAAGAATCGATTTTAGAGTCCGCGGTCCTCGTAGTCGCTGAATACTCTCTCTAATTCTCCTGACGTAGGAGCGAAAGGAAACAGAACTACGAAAGGAACGCCAATATCGAAAAAACAGCTCAAAGACTAGACTCCATATTGCAGATCCATTGCAGGAAACATGGTTTTAAAAGACGGGGAGTAAATTTTTGACCGTTAGGCTCATAAAGCAGTTAACTGAGTGGACTGACCGCAAACACGAATAAGTCAACGTTGTTGAAATTACTTTCTGCTGAGCCATTAGGCCATGAACTACTGCTTTCGCGGTTAACAGACGTTTCGGCCCCACCGTTGAAGGCCATCTTCAGTGTAATAAACGATTGACAATTTTCACAATGTTCGCCAATTCACCCCAGTACTTAGGTACAGACTATCTGTGTACTGAATAACGTGACAGTCTGTACCTCAGTACTGAGGTAAATTGGCGAACATCGTGATAATTACTCGATCATTTTTTACACTGAAGATGGCCTCCGATGGTGGGGCCGAAACGTCGGTTAACAATGAAAGCAGTAGACCACGGCTTAATAGCCCGCCAGAAAGTAATTTCAACGATGTTGATGGCGGCTGTGAAAGCCTTAGGAATTCCTTACGAATAGGTCAAATTTTGTTGGCACTTTCTCTAATTGAACACAGTCTATTCCGGGCTAACGAACTTTTATAAAATAGTGAATGTAGATAGACCAGATTGCGTGGGTGCGGACACAGGCGAGACGACACGCTCCATATGTTTTTGCCTATCACAGATGGAAATACCAGACTCTGAAGAGTGCAATACGACAGATCAAGTACGACATCATTGGACTGTGGCTTCATAGCAAAGCCACTAGAATCGTGTGAAATATTACGTAGGGAAGAGTCTAATGAAAAGAAGAAAGAAGAGAACCATCTCATGTGGCGCTGCGAGAGAGAACGCCACGTAGTAGGTAAGCTCCCACAAGTGCGAAGAATAAGTGGTGTCATTGTGAAGTACTGAGCAGACTGATTTCAGTGGTGGGGTTTCTGCCATGGGCAAAGGGCTTTAGATAGGTACAAAGCCCGACACACATTGGGAGCGGGGATACTCTTCACGATTTTAAGTTTTTCACAGTTTCCCGCATAAAAAACAACAATAATAACACTATAAAAAAATCACAATAAATCATAAAAATAACAATAATTATTAACAATAAATCAATGAAGGAACGAAGCGAGTTCTTAGTTTCAAATCGACGTTTTGAATTTCTCTCTCTCTCTCTCTCTCTCTCTCTCTCTCTCTCTCTCTCTCTCTCTCTCTCTCTCTCTCTCTCTCTCTCTCTCACTCTGTTTGGGATATGTCTCACAATATTTTTGAACGCATCGATGAATTTTCGTAAAGCTTGGTATACGGTCCATACTTTACTCTAGAGAACCCTATTGTTGAGATTGATCCTCCCCCCAAAATATAGGGGGCGAGAGGCAAAATGCGAGGAGGTTAAAATTATTAAAAGAGCGAACAAGCCCATGTGGCGTATCAAATTAAAAGGAATTTGAACTAAAATCCAAATGTAGTGTTAATTTTTGTGAATTTCAAAATTTTGGGACGCCAGGGCCCAAAAAGTGGAGCAAAAGTTTGATAAAGTTACAAATTATATGTCTGATATCTAATTAAAGAGAATTTTAGCCGAAATCTGAATATAGTGCGCATTTTTGAAAATTTCAAATATTTGACCTAGGGGCAAAAAATGGATCAAAACTTTGAAAAATTGTAAAAATCCATTCAGATATCGGACTAAAGTGAATTTTAACACAAATCCGATTGTTTGAAATTTTTAGAGGTTATTGTTTGACTGCTCTATAATTGTTACTTTACTAAACAAAAGTAGCAAATGGACTTCGCTCAAAATAGTAAACGAGTTCCGCAGAGCAAGGAGCATACTAGTAATAATATTTCATTATTATTATTATTATTATTGTTATTATTATTATTATTACTCCATCGCGCAACGATAGACTATATTAAGATAATTATCGGAAATCGGTTTGTTTATAACATCCTCCACCGTTCCTCATGTCTAGTCTTCATCTTTTTCTGTCATTTTGTAATTTATTTTCATGGTCCCACTCTCTCAAGGCGATGTGCATGTTTTCTCTTGAGCGTTTTTTGGTTTCATTCTCGACCTGTGAGTTTTTAATTTAACGTTTGTTTTATCAGTCTGTGTCTGCCCATTTGTTCCACGTGTTCAACAGACTGGGTGTTACCATAACTCTATTAAGTATTGCTGCATACAGTCGTTGGATTTCAGCATTAGTATAAACATTGCTGCATTCCATTGGTATTTAGTTAAATGTATAACCATAATGCCCAAATAACAAATAATTTAGTCGAAGTTTTAAGTTTATGTAGGCTATATCTCCATAGATATCTATAAGCCTATATGGGGTACTCTTCACAAATATCGTAACTTTGTGTTAAGTTTTTTTTGCAGACATCGCTTACAGACCTTTTCAAGGCGGTCCAAAATATACAAGAGATGTTGTGAGACATTAATATTGTCAAATTATTAAAGGTACCGAAATTGTATTTTGAATAAGATTTTTCATAACTTTACCTACAACAAAGACTTTTACAATTTTCTTAAAACTTGAGCACCATTTTTAGCCCGTGAAGCCTTACAGTAAAAATATTTTTGTGGTAAATACGAGGGCTATTTTTTTTTTCAAACTCTGGTGAGTTGGCAAACCTGTTTCTGTTGTAATAGCAACAATCTGATGTTGATTAATGTTTTTGAGGCTTCGTTCTAACCTGTAACCACTGGTTTTACAGTTATTTTGTCTATAACTGTGGTGACGACAGTTTAATTATGGCAACTACAATTGAAATTGCCTCCAAGTGTGAGGTTCGGTCTGTTATTAGATTTTTTCAAGCTGAAGGTCATAGTGCTGCAGAAATTCATCTAAGGTTGTGTAATGCGTATGGAGAAAACGTGATGAGTGATGGTTCAGTTCGGGAATGGTGTCGAAAATTTAAAGAAGGGCGAATTGATGTTCATGATTAAGGAGGGCAAGGAAGAAAGTCCGTGGGTACTGATGATGATGTTGTTGAAAGGGTACACAGAATGGTTCGAGAGCGCCGTCGTTTCACAATTACTGAACTTTCTGCTGATTTTCCTGAAATTGCTAGGTCTGCTCTTTATGATATTCTTACTCAGAAACTTGGGTATAGGAAACTATGTGCTCATTGGGTTCCCAAACAACTCACAGATGTCCAAAAGACCCGAAGAATGGCCAGATTAGGCACCAAGCACCAATAAGCACCAATTGCCCAGACTGGTCACCAAGTGATTACCATTTGTTCACTGACTTGAAAAAGTGGTTAGGTGGTCAGCGGTTTGACTCCAATGATGAGTTAAAGTCCAGTGTGGCAGATTGGCTGACTACTCGGGAGCGAACATTCTACAACATGGCCATTAGAAAAGTTGGTGCCTCGCTATGATAACTGCCTCAACAATGGTGGTGACTATGTAGAAAAGTAGTTTACATATATATGAAACATTTGTATATAATAAAATTATTGATGTCATTCATGTGTCTGTTTATTGGTCTATCGGAGATTGTAAAACAAATAGCCCTCGTACTATATTCAGGTTTGAGTTAAAATTCCCTTTAGTCTGACATCTGGTTCGCTCTTAACCAATTTTCGGTCCCTTTTCTAGACCCTAATGTTCTACAAATTTTAAATCTTAAACTGTACACTATTTTCAAATTTTTGTTAAAATGCCCTTTAATTTGATACCCTGTATGGATTTTCACAATTTTAACCCCTCAAATTTTTGCCTCTTGCCCTCTACTTTTGGTTCTGTAGGCCAAAAATATGGATAGACGTACCATAAAAGTGAGTACGAGTCGGGTGAACAGTGAAAACTCGGTTCGCTCGTTCAAAAATGATTTGGTAAGTTAACACACATGCTAAGTGGTAGAGTTATAGCTGGGACTTTAATGATAGTGGCATTTTTATGACTTCACAGCTTCTGTTACAATGATGGACATCTACAGGTCTTGCACTCAATTATATAAAACTATTTTCTTTTCATATTCGTTGTAGGCTACGTGTGTTATTTTACTTTGAGTTTATTCTATGAGAATAAAGGCGTAATATCGTAAAATGCCCTAAATACATCGAAACGAAAGCAAATTAAAATTTAGTACTTTTCCTTCAAGTCTAGAATCTTCATACATATTTACTGTAATTGTACTGAGTTGGAAGTCGGACTTCGGCCAGTGCACTGGTACGGTTGTAGCGCGTTCCGATGCAAACTCGATGTTCTATGTTAATTTATTTAAGTGTGTTATGTGTTTGTGTCATTGTGAACTTTTTAACAAAACCCTAACAATAGGGTAGATTTTGTTTTTACCTGAAGATGGGGATATAAGCCCTGAAACATGTTGTAATTAGTAAAAGAAGATCACTTAATGGATAAAATTAAGGTAATTATTTATTTAACTAGATCTTCAGCTTGAATAAGCTGATATAAAAGGTTTTTCTGGGTGGTCACTTTGCTACAGGGAGAAAGAAGTAGGTAAATACAGGATTCCATTTAGATTCCTCCCAGTTTGAACACAGAAATGCTATCGTTTTCTTCTTTATGCATGTTACCCTCAAAGAGTGTTGGCTACTGCCTGTAGTTTGTCTGTAGTCAGAGAAAAGGAGAAGCTTATAAACCACACGTACGATACGACGCAAAATATATCACATTACAACTCGCTAATGTTCTCGTTAACATCAATACGCCTACGAAACTGTCCTGTTTATAACAACATATTTCTATTCGTCTCTCTCTCTCTCTCTCTCTCTCTCTCTCTCTCTCTCTCTCTCTCTCAAACACATGTGCGCGAGTGCGCGCGTGCACACACACAGAGAATCTCTTCCGGTCCACTTGTTACATAGGTCTACCGATTTCATGTGCAGGATACATGTATTATTATTATACGCATGCAGTAAGCAACATTGATAATACGTTCGACAGTAATACGTCTTGTTAACGACAGGTTTATTGCAACTTACCAAGAATGTCTACCACTCACTGTAATTTACAGCCGATGAATTAACAATATCAGGCTAGCGTCATCATCTGTGGGAACGAATTTCTGACAGTCATTGTTCCTGTTACGGGAAAATTGTTCCTGTGTGCGAGTTTTACCTACTGTGTATTTCTGTGTTGTGTTTATATGACTCCAAGCGATTGAACGTGTTATATTTATAAATACTTGTATATACTTGTATATATACAAGTATATACTTGTATACTTATGTATGTATATCGTGTTGACACAATTTTGTGTGTGTGTGTGTGTGTGTGTGTGTGTGTGTGTGTGTGTGTGTGTGTGTGTGTGTGTGTGTGTGTGTGTGTGTGTGTGTGTGTGTGTGTGTGTGTGTGTGTGTGTGTGTGAATTCTGTTTCCGCTTAAAGAATGCGATGGTGAATTAAAATTACTGTCTCTTGCAAAAGTTTGGATACTCGAGTTTAGCTATCCACCAGAAACTAGCGGAGACCAATTGCTCATAACTTTAGCTTCTTCCTTTGTGTGTATAGTAGTGTTATTTGGTTACACATACTTTTTGAATGAGCGAAGCAAACTCACACCGTTTGGTATTTGTCCGCCTGTGTATTGGAATATGTCTCACTTTTCATTCATAAGTTTTGAATGCATCAACCGATTTTCGTAAAACTTGTCCTCACTTTTACCCTACAGAGTCCTTCAATTTTTGAACAGATCCTCCCAAAAATAGGAGGGGCGGAGGGGTCAAAAAAGTTAAGGGTCAAAATTTTTATAAAATCGGAAAAATCTACGTAGGCTTATAAGTTAAAGAGAATTTTGGCCATAATCTGAATGCAATGTACAATTCTGGACATTTAGAAATTTAGGACACTAGGACCCCAAAAAAGGATCAGAAATTTGAAAAAAATTGAAAGTATCCAGCCGTGTGTCAGGCTACAAGATTTTAACCCAAATTCGGAAGTAGTGTTTAATATGAAAATTTTGTAACTTTAGGGCACCAAAAGCCAAAAAAGAAACCCAAAATTTTAAGATAATTCTAAAAATTTATGTGAAGGATATGCTGTCAGGAGTTTTGTTCAAAAATCGGTATCTCTAATAACTTTACAAAATTAGTATCTCTCAATACTCCTTGCAAATTTTGGATCTTCTTCAAAAAATTTCTAAGCTGTGCTTACAAAAACATTTTACGTATTGTTATCAGTTTTGTATATTAGTGAAACGCATGCTATTAGATAGGCCTATGTAATCTGTGGAAACAAACGTAAACTAAAAAGCAGCATTAAATTATTTGTCGTTTAGGTATTATGGTACATTTAACTAACTAAACCGACACAGTAGTGTCGGAACCAGAACTTCTAGTGTTCATTGGATGATTGTCTGCTTTACAATTATGATTTTACTAAAGAAAAATAAGAGAAGGTGGTTTCCGTAATTATTTTGATAATTTAAAAAAATTATCCAACTTAAAAATAAATGTAATTCGTTCAAAACAGTGAGCAGTTCTGCAGCCGGTAACTAGTAAGCAAGCCACTATTGTTTCATTAGTTGCATTAGCTTATCATATTTAGAATAATAATTATTTTTTTTTGTCTCTTTTTAGAAATTTAATTTAAAAATTTTGTAAAAAATGTGTCTACGTCCGATCATTGTAAACTTTTATCCAGTGTTTGCTTTGAGCACGGATCCAGTGTGTTTTGAGCACGTATCCAGTGTTTGCTTTGAGCACGGATCCAGCGTGTGTTTTGAGCACGTAACCCGTGTGTGTGTGTGTGTGTGTGTGTGTGTGTGTGTGTGTGTGTGTGTGTGTGTGTGTGTGTGTGTGTGTGTGTGTGTGTGTGTGTGTGTGTGTGTGTGTGTGTGTGTGTGTGTGTGTGTGTGTGTGTGTGTGTGTGTGTGTGTGTGTGTGTGTGTGTGTGTGTGTGTGTGTGTGTGTGTGTGTGTGTGTGTGTGTGTGTGTGTGTGTGTTTTGAACACGTAACCAGTGTTTGCTCTGAGCACGTATCCAGTGTTTGCTTTGAGCACGTATCCAGTGTGTGTTTTAGGCACGTACGTAAGTTACAATTATATATATATATATATATATATATATATATATATATATATATGATATATTATGAAAAACATGATTTTTACCAGCCTTTTTCTGGCCACAGATAATTTGGATAATTCAAACTTGCCATCTTCTTGTTTTCATCTTTACATTTGTGCTTGTTTTTGAAAGTAGCCACGAATGTGTGAATTTTGTGGCAATTTATGCATGATAGGAAGATGTTGCTTCCGATATGTCAAAATCTGCCACCCGGCCACTCGGTGCTATAACCATTTTGGGCTAGATATGTGAGGTGTTCATGGATATTACTTATTCACATGATCATTCATACCGGGCACAGTAGTGTGTTTCGCTTTTAGAAATACGTTAACGAGCGGGCCGCAGCTACATGTATTTTGACGTCTACAGGAGAAAGCACATATTTGATTTCCTTGCACGCTGCGTGTCTATTGTCTGAGACATCGTCATCCGTGATCCGGACCGGTTATCCCTTACATAAATTGGGATAAGTCGCAACCGCTTGGTAAACCTGCATAACAGTCTATTACGTGAGGAATTTTCTGCCGAATTTGAGTCACTGTCCATGGATCCTTCTGATTTTTTTGCAATGTCTTCATAAAAGGTTATAGAGTAAAGTTAAGGAAATGTTTTGGCCAGCTCTTAAATTTAGGGGTTGTTTTCACCCCTTTTCGGGGGTTTAAAAACTTTAATTAACACAGGGAATCGACAAAGAATCAAATTCTAAGCAAAAAAGGTGGTATACACTTTTTAGTAAAACTGCGTTGTTTGCGAGTTACAAGGGTTCAACGTTTTACCAAAAAAACGCGTTTTTTAACATTAATCTGCAAATAACTCAAACACGAGGCCACTTTGCAAAACATTTATATAAATACAAATTAAAGCTTACTAAGTAAGCTCACTTTGTTTGGTTTCGTTATGTCAAATAGTTCTCGTGATACAGCCAAAACAAGATGGTGATTCACCGTTTATTGATCAAATCACGAGCTTAAAACGAATATAACTCGACTAAAAATGGTTCGATCGTAACCAGATTAGTATCAAATCAAGGCTGTGCTAATTTCCTAAAGAATGATGGTTTAATCACTTGTCTAGCTTAAAAAATAACGAAGTTATGTAGGTAACTATTATAATTTTTGCAAATTTTTTTAAGAAATTTAAAAGGGACGTCCGCTATTTTGTCAATTGTTCATATTAAGCCAAGAGACTGTAGTTTTCGGTTGTCTATTATATTAGCAATGTCCTCAAATTTTTTAAGCTTATATGTATTGCTGTACAGTAACACGTAACGTTTTAAGAAAATTCAAGGTTTTGGATTTTCGCCAAAATTTGCCTTTTTTTTATTAAATATCTCAGTAACAATGCGCTTTATCGAGAAATTGATATGGACCACAAAAAAAGCTTATGAAACATCAAAAATTTTGAATTTTTTTTCATTCCTTTATGACTAAAATTCGATGAGTTACAGCAGTTTAAATGTATATTTTGCCGACATCGTGTAAAACATAGTTGACTTCTAGGCAAAATATCTAGTGTACTGTAGGTGTTTTTACTATAGTGTATAGGAAAGAAGTTATAGCTCTTTAAATGTCCTAAAAAATGCATTTTGTTTAAAATTTTTTTCTTAAAAATTGACCGAGTTATAATCAAAAACCCTTTGCGTCGAATATAATTTTGGACGTCAGAATCGTAATCAGCACCCCCAAAAGTCAATAAGCACCTAATTTCAGAGCTTCAAAATGCATCCTCGCGTCGTTTCACATTTTCAACCATTTAGGGGTAGTTTTCAACCCTTTAGGGGTGAGAGCGGGCCAAACTTTTTCCTTAACTTTGTTCTAGAACCTTTTAGGAAGCGATAGCAAAAGGAATCAAAAAATTACATAGACACTGACTCAAAATCGGCAGATAGGCCCTTTGTCACGCCTCACGTAATAGACTACGTGTGTTATATGTGTTATATAGCGTTACTACGGATCGTCATATAAAAGCGTTACAGCAGTTTAAAGGTTATTTTACCGATATCGTGTAATCAATTTTTGACTTCTAAGCAAAATATCTAGTGTACAATAGGTTTTTCGACTATAGTGCACAGAACAAATGTTATATCTCTATATATTTCCTATAAAATGCATTTTGCTTAAAATTTGTTTCTTAAAAATTGACCGAGTTATGATCAAAAATGTAAACGCGCTCCAGCAGTTAAATTTTGTTATCGTAAGTTACATGTTCGGGTGCGGTCCTGAGAGCCTATTAATTTATACTAAACTAAACTTTTTTTCAAATTGACAATAAAATTAAGTAGGCCTATCATTATTATTTGTTTAACGTCTATTGTAAACAAAAGAATATCTGTTGCAATTTGTCACTGTCTGTACTCCTGGTTCGTTATATCAATCCAATCGAATATTTAATTTAATAAAATAATGTTATGGTTCGACATTTCTTTGATTCAATTGTATAAGTATGAATGAAATATATATATATACATTTTTTTTTTTTTTTTTACTCCATTTTGAATTATGACCGCTAAAAACACGGACCCTCTAGCGGAGACCAGAAGATCTCTACCTGATGCTCACTCCATACAGCTGACACGTGTTTTTTGGAGCATCAGCTGAGTGTCGGAGTTGTTAGTTATTTTGCAAGGGTTCTAATATTTTGTTAAATATTGTTAATGATGTGATGTTTAAGTAACTGTAGGTTAAACATCCCCCAAAAACCTGTAGTCACCCAATTTCAGGACTTCAGAGTACAGCCTCGCATTGTTCCATGTTTTCAACCCTTTAGGGGTAGTTTTAACCCTTTAAAGTTCAACCCTTGCATCTGATGTATCCCTTGACGTCAACATCGTAATCAGCACCCCCAAAAACCTATAGGTACTCACTTTCAAGGCTTTGATCGGCATTCTCTCGAAGTTTAATACTTACACGACCTGATTATAGTCTGCTTCAACCCTCTAAAAACTACCCTTTGCGTCGAATATAATTTTGGCCGTCAGAATCGTAATCAGCACCCCCAAAAATCTATAAGTACCTAATTTTAGGGGTTCAAAATGCATCCTTGCGTCATTTCTTATTTTCAACCGTTTAGGGGTAGTTTTCAACCCTTTACGGGTGATAGCGGGCTAAAATATTTCCTTAACTTTGTTCTAGAATCTTTTAGGAAGCTATAGCAAAAGGAATCAGAAAATTACATGGACACTGATTCAAAATCGGCAGATAGGCCCTTTGTCACGCCTCACGTAATAGACTATAAGATGCATTGAGCGTGGCCTATAGCTTTAGAAAGAAGATCCTTGCACATCTGACAAAAACTTTGGCTAGTATGGCAGCTACAAGCGAGAGAGAATTAATACTTGATATATGTAAAGAGACAAATGATGCTCTAGACGCCACAGCGTCCGAGATTGTGTGTAATATCGGATCGCAGATTCATGAAGGACAGCTTCTTCTGGTAGGCCTATTGCTCTGTCAATTGTTTGTAGCACAAGAAAGTTAGTTTGCTGGTCTCGCTACACCAACTTGTCTGAAGCAGTTGCTCTTTGGCTTCCTCTGAGTTTATTAACGGAAGCTTACTACCGCCTGGCGTGGGTGATTGACCGCGGTCATCGTGAGGCTCAGTCGCTTTCAGTGCAATGCCGAGGTCGGGTCCGGAAAGCAGCGCAACCGGCTTGTAGTTTCTGGGTGATGGATGGGTTCCATGTTTCAAGCGACGCGACGGTCAATGGAATTGATGCAAAGAAGATGGAGTCGTGCTGGCGTTATGTCACGATACCGTAGGGAGCCAGCCTGCACGTTTCTACCTACCCCCACCTTCGTCGTCTTAGCACAGACGTAGGCCTGCCACCTAGATGCCACAAACGCCCCCCCTCCCAGCATAAGCCATCTTCTGTTCCCACCGCCGACCTCGCGAGGTTTTGCTTTCCCATCCCTCCTGCCTACACCGCGTCCGTGACGGAGCACTTCTATAAACGGAGGAGGGGTTGCGATGGCCTTAGGTGTGCCTTGTGCAGCCTTTTGTGAGTGCTTCCTGCTTTTCTGCCCTTTCCCGTGACTTGGCAGTGCCAAACGGCAACCTCAGGAGTCTTTTCCTGGGCTGGTTTGAGGCGCCCCACGTTGTGGACGAGCAATTCCAATCTTCCAATCGAAATGTCTCTGAAGACTCCCCCATTCCGCTGTTGCGAGCCTCTTCGAAGTCTGGAGTCCCACAAAATGAATCTTATTCAATTCCTCCAAAATTAAATCACAAGGAGTTTCCAATCCTACAAAGCGCGAGATCGCTATTCAAGGTAAGAAGCAGGCAACAGGCAGTCATCGGTTTCGCCAAACTGCTGCTCCGCACACTTGGACTTGGACTTGGATCCCTGGTCGATATTCCAAGCAACAAATTTTAGTGTGATATCCGTAAGGTGAGGAGTTTCGAAGACGATAGGCGGAGACAATGGTCTGTGAGAGATCATCAAGTAGCGCTCGAGGAGTGGACGCATGGAAGTGCCGGTCCGTTGTTTTGGATACTTTGGAATAACGGAACCATAATCTTCTTTGCTAAAAAAAAAAAGAAAAAGAACTGACGTAATATATATTTCGATACTTATGTATTGATCCGATAAAGTACTTAAATGCTGATGCCTGTGGGAAATGGTAAGTGTGTATACTCGTGTGTATCTGTGATGCCAATCAGTCTGTAGGTATGTACGTGTACATATATCCAAATGAACGTATTTGTAAGAAAGAAAATACGTTTTTTGCTATCTTAATATTGTTACTCGGAATGTGTTTAGTTCATGAGTAATTTCTTACGGTGGGTTGGTACATTTTTTGTTTATTATCCTTAATCAACTCTATTAAATTTTTTGTATTCCCTAATTTATTATTTATAATGACAAATCCTTTTACGGATCCTGTATCCATTTCTCCCTAAATTCTGGAAACTATGAAATAAGTGCTGATCTGTCCGGGTGCGCGAATACGTTTTAACTCTATCTTATCGGCAACTTTCTTACCCCGTATTAAGTAAATTAATTATTTCAGCATATGTTTGAAGCTAGAACGATTACTATTATACTAACTGTTATTACTGTCTCTATAATCGTCACTATCGCAGTAACTTGAAGCAGTCGGCTTAGCGACAGAGTAATTCTGCATTCACACAGCGCAGTTAAGTTAAAAACCAATGATGATTATTATTATTAACCTTGTTAACAGCTGCCCCCAGCGGAGACTGTTTACTCGGCCATATTACCGCTTGTTGTCTTGTCATTAGCTCTTCAGAAATAGACTCGTTATCGCCACGCAGCTGCACTATATACACCCTTTTTTAACAGACCAACTTCCTTCCTTCACTGTGATATGTTCGACTATCTCTACAACGAAACATTAACTCTTACTTTTAAAATTCCTTAAGAGAGTTTCGAGTATACTAACCGCGTTCAGTACATGAATAGGCCTACTTATAATTACAATCTGCTCGTTTCCATACCCACATAAAGACAGGGTTCCCAACTTTTTTTTGTAAAAACAAGGGTAGCTTTTAATGCAGCATAATGACTTTTAATATAGTGAGAGAAGAAAAGATCCTTAAAATATTTGTATTTCATCAAACTAATTGAAACTCCAAAGTGATTAAGACGACGAGTTTCTAATTTACAGCTTTAGCCCTACTTATGTAATGAGTGGAACACATTAACAGATTTTTACGTGTGAATGAACGTATTTGTAAGAAAGGTCTTGCGTTTTGTGCTATCTTAATAGTTTTTATTTCAGTAATTTGTTTTTTTACGATGGATTGGTACAGTTTGGTTAGTCTACTTAATCTTTAACTCGATTAAATTTTTTTAATTTCTCACATGTATTTATTTTTAATGACGATTCTTTTTGTGGATTGTTTCAACCTATTTATATGTTTCTTTATATTTATAAAGATATTTTTGACAATTATATCAAACGGAAGATGGCGAGATACTTCGTGGAGGAACATTTTTCGGGGAAGGAAATGTATTGAGATGAAATGTGGAGGGGGAAGTATTGGAGCCATTTAACTATTTTTTTGAAATTTTTTCTTCCACATTATTACTTTCAAAAATTAGCGCTTTTTTAAAATTAAATTTTTTTACTATATTTTAAACGGCGGTTTTTGATCGTCTTAAAAATAAAACTCAACTCGCTGTACAAAATTATTTCATTTAAGAAGTAACAAGGCATAAAAATAATAAAGTCTGTAAAGCGATGTACAAACTTTGATATCGGAGCAAATCATAGGTACTAATTTAGTAAGACAAGAAAAGCCACAAGGAAAGTGATAGAATTCGCTAGGAACGATAGTATTAGAAATATAGAACAAAAAACCAACTATAATTTATTACCCGCAGACGACTTTATCGACGAAGGCAGTTTAGATGGCAAGGAATATCTACAAAGAATGAATAACACAATGTAGGTTAAGAGAAGTACGGAACCAAGAACGGAAAGGAAAAAGAGAAGAGGAAACTCAAAGGAAACGTAGGATAACGCACTAAATAAAGTTGCAAAGAAAAAATGTATAAAATGATTGGAAGTAAAGAACCTTGAGCAATATATAAAAGTCTGTATTGGAACAAATTTATTTAGATAAAAATGGAAGACACTACGTTAGACTGACCCTTATACCCTATGGTTAGAAAATGGAATTATTGACGACATATATATATATATATATATATATATATATATATCTGTTCCATACATAGAAAGTTAATTGTGACTCTGTGTGTGTTTGACGTGTGCGTGTGCGTGTGCGTACACACGTCGAGTACACGTGTTAAGGCTCCCGTTTCCCGGTTTCTAGAATGTTGTGTTCGCGCGCGTGGCTGCACCACTTTGGAACGCCGCCACTCTCGGATGTGTTCCACACCTGGGTCTCCGTCCACCCCCATCGGACTCCACTAATCGAGAAAACTCCAAAACGCTTCACTTAGACAATATTTTGTGGGGTTTAGACAGTATTTCAGTGAACAGAAAACCGAAACGTCACCTATGTTACACGTGTGTCAGTTTATTAGTATATCTTCCTGTTCAATTTTTCTTTGTTTTGCAACAAGTTTTTTTTTCAGGTGGATTGTGTCTTCATTAAAACGATTTTAAAAATAATTTCTCCAGTGATCCGGGATACAAATAGGGTTAAAATTGTATATTCAGACAGTAGCCTTCTTTTCAATAAAAAACAAAACGTGATATAACAAAAACCGTATTTTATTCGTAAGTAAATATGTAACTAATCCTCTTCGGTTAACAAAGGCATTTTTATGTGTATTATTTATTTATTTGTGTAGAATGAATAGAAAGTAAAATATGTTCTTTCCCTTTGTTATTTAGAAATTAACATATGCATAGAATTTATGAAATGAAACCGGTACGAGAAAAAAATGGATATTGTTATACGTTTTCAGGAAAAGACACCACAAGATCGAGATACTGTATTTATAGCAGCTGCCATCCATTCCAAATATATCGGGCGTTATATTGTAAATGAGACTAATTTAATCACAGTTACTAAACTAAGTTATATTTGCTATAGGCCTAGGTGGCGTAACTACGAGGGGTGATCAATCCCCCCCCCCAGAAATTTTAGGAATTAGACATTTCGCTTAACGTAGGCGTATTTCTAACCCAGTTGTGAGTGTTAAAATAAGGCTTATAAATAATTGTAGAAATAACAGAAATTACAATATCTGTAAATTAATAAAATAAGGAGAGTCCAACTTCCAAGCTAGTCTCCCCCCCCCACAACACAAAAATCAGCTCCTAGTTACTATACTTCGCATATTTAAATTAAGCCAGGCGTCTCAATATATGAAATGTTGGTATTTCAAACGATCGCGTAATTTCCCGCTCTGTTTTACAGTTGTTAGACTGGACTTTATATAAAACAAAGAAGTTAATTTTCGCACTAAACAGAAGTTCATATTATCATAGAAATCTAAAAAGTCCATATTAGAGGTAAGATCTTTTTTATAAGGTCTCCAAAACGTTAATTATGAATGGTTTGAAAAAACTGTCAGCTATCCAATAATGTGGTTTCTAGGCATATCTTTTTATTTTTTAACATAGATTCAAAAGTCATAGGACACGAAAGTTATATTTGTTTCTTATTTGATTCTCTGCTTGGAGAATAGTCGGTATTTCTTAACATATTCCCACCATTTGCTATCATATATTTGTTACTAAACCGAACATTTTCTATTAGACTCTTTGCATAAGTGCTTGGGCAATATATTAACTTTATGGTAGAGGTGATCCTTCTCTTTTGCTCTTTTAAGTCTTTTTGCAGCGCACTCCAATATAATTCTTTCTTCCTTATTTTTTTTTTACATGGACACACCACAGTATACTCTAATCCTCCAACCTGTTTGTTCATAATCGTGTCATTCCCCATTCCCATTTATCCTCAAGTTATACTGTCGCGTAATGTGTAGACATCTTCCCATAAAATGCAATTACGCTTTTAGAATTTCATGCCATTTTTTATTTTTAACTGGCCACATTTATTCCCATATGTCACTAAGTATCAGTCATAATACGAAGTAACATTTTTTGTTAACTTTATCACGTGTTTGACCATATATTGTGATTCCTTCAATCTATCCGACTTTTTATTAGTTTGTATTCAGGTAGTCTTTTTACTGTTCTCTTCTTGCGCCAGTCGTCATCAAATTTCAGTACTGCTTATAAAAGCTTCCTTACAAATGTGTAGAGACGCAACAAGAGAGGGCAACAGTTCCACTCTGTGATTACGGATGACATATTACATCCACAGACTTCTCACAATACACGCTCCATATCCTACACTAAACCAACGGGTAAAGAGGTACTAGGTCTCATTACAAGTGTATGCTGTCACAGAGCAGTGGTAAGATCACGCCCTACTACAAAGAGGAACGTGATCTTGAACCGAATTATCTTTGACACCAATATAGGCCAACATCGCTATGTCAGGCAAAGAGTATTGCAAACAGAGCGTGTAAGTTCAGTCGTTCTTTATCATAATGACATTAATTAAAGAAACCGAAATTTTTATCATAGTGGATTAAGAAATGACGATTCAGGCATTTCAATAATAGACATTCGTAACACCGGGTAAAGTCGAAGTTATAAATCGCGTAGTACGTTAATACTTCCCCGTAACACAGAGTACAGTAATACTTCCCTGAGTACGGTAATTATTGTTCTGTGAATACTGAGTACTGTTTGGTCAGCACCGTAAATACTGTTGCGATTACCACGTCACAGAACCGTACGGTATCATGTAGAATAGTACCACGTTATGCTCTAAGTATTAGTACCGTGAATACTCTAGGTTACAAGCTGTATCGATACGGCTGGAAGGATCGATTTCCGAAAATCCATTTGGTCGGACGTTATAGTGAATGAAGACATCCCAGATTCCAGCGTTTCCAAATTCTTTGAGAAAATGCTTGTACTGCTTATCATTTCTTTAGGCGGTTGAGTAGAATTTCTTCTATCCAAGGTTCAGGACTCCAACAGAAAAATTACCATGAGTGAGTGCTCGCGCTTCATTGCGATTTGCTGGAAGGCTGACAATGGCCTGGCTTCAATTTTAAGTGTGAGGTAGTATCGTGAATACTGACGTTTAGCACAGTGAACGCTACCGTGTAGTACCAAGAATTCTAACGCCGTGAAGACCTTCAGTAGTTTACTACTGTGGGGACACTGACATTTGGCACAGTGAACACTCCTGTGTAGCCGTGAATACTATCGTGTAGTACAGTAAATACAGACGTGCGCTATCGTGAGTACTAACGTTCAGTATCATGAGTACAAACGTTTGGTATCGTGTAGTACCGTGACCACTAACGTTTAGTACCGTGAATACTAAGTTAGTACTGTGATTAGTATAGCGATCTATGGTAGTCGACATTCACATGGTTGGCAGTGGACATGGCGTATACAGTCAAAGAAATACATTGCTGCGTCACGGAGTATGTGGAATACACATTTGCTATCACAATTTTTTTTCGTTTTATCAGATCTTTCTAAAAGTAGAATTAACCACTAAACTTCTACTATTTCCCTATTTCCTGGGAGACAGTAATTTTTAAGGTAAAAGTTAAAGAAACCCCTGAGGGAAAATATTTATTTCTTAATTTCATAACTAATAGTGTTGCAATATATATATATTTTTTTATTTTTCTATTTCAGGTGTGTTTGGCAGACTTGTCACGTGCCAAACGTACTGATCACGTTCGGTATCCGTGCCAGAGGTTACCGACCGTAGGCCTACACCCTCGTTTGTAGGCCGAATGTTTCTGTTCACTGCACTTTATTTCCTTCTATTTATCGACTTACATTGTATACTACACAGTAATTACTGTTATATTATAAAATTCAGCCTCTGCGTATAGCCGTGGCGTACATATGTAGGCTATAACCTCTGTGCGTGCGTGTTCTATATCCGTAAAGCTAACGACAATTACTGCAGAGACCAGGACCCTGCGAAGCACAGAGGAGGGTAGAATAAAAGGGGCGTATTTACAGGGGAAATAACAAACCGGACGGAACCCCCCCCCCGGGCGAAAAAACTGACGAATTTTGTGAATTTCTTAATTTTTATGATCTTTAATATTATTTTTTCCTGCTGTTTTTTAGCCAGTAACTCTTTTTTAAATATACGGACAGGTTTATTACACAGAATTTGCGTGTACGTTTGAAACATGAAATGTAAAAAAATCAGTTCAGTCAGTATCCTCTAAACAATGTTTCAGTAACGTGTATTTTTATTGTGTTATTGCCGTTTACTTTAATGGGATTCATTTCATGATGTTATCACACGTTTTCCACCCACTTTAAAGACAGTAATGTCGATTAGACGGTAATTTGTTTTTTTCTTTGTATGAAGCCGACTCGATTGGAAAAAAGGCCAAATTCTAGGGAGCCTACGCCACTGTAGAATACTGGTACCTGTAATATGGGAAAGATAGAGCTAGGAGTGCGGGGAACCAGTGAGAATAGGCCTATTATAGCGATGTTTCGGAGCACGAGATAAACGAATTGTGTGTGTAGATCTTTCGCGAGCGTGCTATGCGAGACAAAAAGGAAGGTTCTGCAAGGAAATGATGAAACCGTAATCAGAAAACTGCGATAAGATAAACGAAAGGCATTCCAGATGCAACAGTACGTGTGCCCCACTGATATACTCAATAGTCATACTTCCGGATGTATCAGACGTAGCGTTGAGGAGAATCCAACGTTTACATCTAACGTCTGCAATACCACACGTCGGCATGTACGCGTGTAGGTAGGTGGCGTATTTTAAAAAGATACTCATAAAAATCATTATATAAACATAATAATAAAGGTACCGAATAAAATAAAGTAGAATAAGAAATGCGTACTGTACAAGATCTACTTACGACATTTCTTCATTACTACGGTATTCCTGCATACAATTTTTATATAGGTACGTGTGTACTTCTCAGTTTTAACTCGACGATTCGACATTTGCCTGTCTGTCTATCAGTTTGGGATGTGTCTAACTTTTGAACTTTTGAACGCATCTACCGATTTTGGAAAAACGTGGCATGCGTAGCTCACTTTTACTATACGGAACCCTATTGTTTTCGAGATTGATCCCCTAAGAAAAAGGGGCGGGAGACAAGGTGGTCTAAATTTAGAAAAAACAACACAAACGTGGGTGAAGATTTTAATAAAACTACAAAAATTCATGTGGTGTGTCAAAACAAAGGAAATTTTTAAGAAATCTGATTCCAGTGGTAATTTTTTGAAATTTCAAAATGGACGCCAGGGCCCAAAAAGTATGGCAAAAGTTTGTTAAAATTGCAAATTTCGATGTCAAATTGAGCATTTAAACCAAAATCTGAATATGGTGTACAGTTTTGGAACTTTTCAAAATTTGTAAACGCCAGGGCCCAAAAGAGGAGCGAAAATTTGTAAATTCCATTTGGGATATCAAATTAAAGAGAATTGAAAGTAAAATCTGAATATAGTGTACACTTTTAGGAATTTCAAAATTTGTTTGATCCCAGGTGAAAAATTAGATTAAAAATTGGAAAAATTGGAAAAATCTAGCCAGATGTCAGACTAAAGGAATTTTAACACAGATCCGTTGTTTGGAATTGTTAGCGTTTGTTATGCGATTGCTCTACAATTTTTATTTACTAAGCAAAAAACAGTAAATGGACTCCCGTCAGATTAGTGAGCAAGTTCTGCAGCTCAAGGAGAATACTAGAGATAATAATAATCATAATCGTAATCATAATAATAATAATAGCAACAACAACAACAACAATAATAATTGAACGAGCGATCGAATTCTCAGTTTTAACTCTGTCTGTCTGTCTATTTAGGGTATGTCTCACAATAACGTTTGAACGCATAGCCGATTTTCGTGAAATCTGGCACACGTGTCCATACTTTTACCCTGTAGAACTTTATTGTTTTTGACATTGATCCTCCCAAAAATGTCGGGCAGGAAGCAAACTGCGAGTTGATCAGAACTGTGAAAAAATCGAAAAACCCCACGTGGCGTATCAAGTTAAAGAAAATTTAACCACGGTCTGAGTACAATGTTCGTGTTTTTAAATTTCTAAATTTTTAGACGTCAGGGCCGACCCATTGTGCTCTACAATTGTTATATTCCTAAAGAAATAGTAGAATAATCGGGATTTATGTTATTTTACCCATAATTGGGAAATTGTGTAATCTCGAAATTTATCTAATAATAAATGTACTTCGTTCAAAATAATCAGCGAATTCTGCAGCTCCGGGAGTATACCAGTGATAACAATAACAATGAAGCTGCAACACATCATAAGAAGAGGCAGGCGTATATGTGAGTAACGCGATAGTGACTCAGACGCAGTGTCACCTCTTGCGGTCTCAACTGCCCACGTTAATTTCGCTGTCACTCTCGACAATTGAACTTATATTGGACAAAAATTAAGCGGAAGCCGTGACTGTTCGGAATTGCAGGGCCTTGAACAAAATCATCTAAACGATTTTACACGGCGCATCTCACGCCAGATCTGTCAATTGGCGATTATGTAACCCCACGTGAGCACACATGACTGAGATTTGTACTGTTGGTCGGAAAGTGTAAAGGTCAGTCTCAGAATAGTTGTAGATATATACTATAGTATATTGTAGAAGTATTTAATAAAACTACACCAGTGGAGAAGATGAAAATTTACGGTGAGGATGGAGTAGACATCCAGAGAACGAAGCAACTCTCTCCGTTCCGGGTAGGCGCCGCTTCTCCTCCGAATCATCTGTACATACCATTTACCTGTTACAGAATCTGTGAATATCGCAAATAATTATAGCAGGTACAAGCATGTAAAGCTATGAAAGCACGAAAATCTCAAGCTACGAAAGTAGAATATTTTTCACCTTTGTGATTCGTCGTGCAGTCCATAATTAGGTCCTAAATATGGAGGTCCATCATGTTTTCGCCATACAAATACATTTGAGGCTTCAAAAAGCCGAATGTAAAAAATAATTATATTAACCGTAATGAATAAAGTGTAATATTTGGTCAAAATAGAAGCAAATAATTTAGTGGGACTGTAAATATTAAGCCAGAAATTATCAATCGTAATGATCATCAGTCGTAATTAGTGGGCATGGTGCCTGGCTATTATCTACTAAATCCCAAACAGCACCAATCAAGCTGCGTTTTAACAGCCGACAGGTTCACTCAGCCTGTAAAAATTAATATCAGTGATAACAACCTGATGTAATAATGGGAACTGAGACGTAGTGGCAGCCTCACTATACTTTCCTTGTGTGCCCTATATCTCAAGCTGTCAGCCTAACCCACCTGAAACTCTTATCCTATTTCAGTGGTACAAAATAATATATTAATGATACTATTATAATTTTGTTCTCATTTCGTCCAGCTATGGACAACGTTATTTCATCTGTTTATTCCTTGGTGTTTAATGCTTGTTTAATACTTCCAGTTTCTCTGTCAAACCTTATCTGTTCACCCCGAGGCGTTCTACTGCGTCCAGGGCCTCCAATGGAATGACTATTAATTAGTATCTGAGCTTGGAATTAAGGGATACAGATTGTTTGCTGTAGACGGCTTTGGTTAACTGGTATGCCATTTCCATCTTGCTGAATCTTGATGTGAGGGTTTTTTCTCAGAGATGTTGGGTTCTATCCACTCACTTCGGTAATTAAACTCTGCCTGCTTGATTTTTCTCTGTTCCACATCTTTATGTTCGTTATGAAATTCTTTTTCTCAAAGGAGGTCACTTGTGCCTTGATTTGTTTTCTTTGGTATTAATATATTACTACTATTATTGTTGTCGTTATTATTATTAATAATAATAATAATTATTATTACATATTAGAAGTAGTAGTAGTAGTAGTAGTAGTAGTAGTAGTAGTAGTAGTAGTAGTAGTAGTAGTAGTAGTCAATCATATAATATTTGGGCGGATCGTCTTCAGAAAGCCGTCCAATATAATGAAGAACAACAAATTTCCCTTAAAAAAATCAAGTTTTAATGCGTTTCTTTGATCCCGCAGTCATTATAAGTCAGAAACATTAACGACAAACACTTATACTTCAAAAGAGCTACAGGCCTGCATGGACCTTGTTTCCTTCACTGTTGTCCTTCCTGCCAGTCGAAACCAATTCCCGATTTTCTTCCTTCCGAAATGCACTTCCATCTCTTTCAGCCACTGCCTTCTCTGCCTTCCATCTCTCCTCACTCATCCCACTTCACCATGCAGGATTCTATTTATTTGCCTGTCTTGACTCATTCTCACCGCACTCCAATCTTTCTCGACTTGATCGATTGTATTGTATTTCTGTATTGTATTTCTCCTTCGACTACAGCATCTATCTCATAGTTGCTCTTTACTCTCCAGTTTTGTCCTTCTTTATCAGGGCCATAAATTGTATTTATTATTTTTCGTTAAACACAATTAACACTATACAGATGATACAAATTAGCGGACAGAGCATTTAAAGTAGTAGAATACTTTGATCTGCTTTGATCTACTTGCTCAAAGCAGAAAAAGAAAAGAAAATAAGATGATAGATTTCGCCGGACTAGAAGGTAACCGACGGACGTGATGATTATTAGATTGCAGACCAGAGACATAAAGAGGCCATCACTTCTTTTTCAATATGTGGGATCACCTGGATACGTTCTTACCATTGACAACATTTGGTCTGGAGAGAAATTACTGAGCTGATTGGTGAGACGTTCGCTCATGAGTGAGCAGATTAGTGCTGCTCCTACTGTAACGATGACGATGACGATGATAAGTATGAGGATGATGATGATAAGTATGACGATGATGATGATGATGATGATGATGATGATGATGATGATGATGATGACGATGACGATGACGACGACGACGACGACGACGACGACGACGACGGTGGTGGTGGTGGTGATGATACACATAAATGAATATTTTTTTGTGTAACGTGTAATTCATATTTTTAAAAAACCATTCGTATTTTTTTAGAATCCATAACGAATTTATTTATTTACGTTATTACGTTTACGTTACGTTATTTAGGAAATATCGAACTAAATTATGTGTATTCTGCCCTTGACGGTGTCGCACCGTGAGCTGGGCAAAATGTTTAACATTGCAAAGCGAGTTCTCAGTTTTAACTTGACCGTTTGTCTGTCTGTCTATCTGTTTGAGGTATATCTCATGATGAGTTTTGACCGCATCAATATATTCGTAAAACTTGGGCATGGTTGTCCATACTTTTAACCTACAGAACCCTATTTTCTTTGCGATTGATCCCCCCAAAAATAGGGGACGGGAGGCAAAAAGGTGAAGGGGAAAAAATTGTAAACAAATCGAAAAAATCCGTGTTGATGTCAGATTAAAGGTAATTTTAACCAAAATCTGCATGCAGTCTTCATTTTTGTATGTCAATATTTTTGGATACCACACCCAAGAAATGGGTCAAAATTTCCACAAAATCGCAAAAGTCCATGTGTGGTATCAAATTAATGGGAATTTTAACAAAAATCTGAAGATAATGTTCAGTTTTGGAAATTTAATTATTTTGAGACTCCGGGGAAGTAAATTACTCTGTAATTTACTTTCATCCTAATTATTTCTTCTCTCATAACAATTAAAAAATAAAAATCGAAATTTTCTTCTTTTTTACTGTCGTTTAAAAAAAAGTATTGCATTTTTCTGAAGTCACATATGAAAGAATCTGATCAGTATCCTGATGAGCATTATTTTTACTATAGAAACTGAACAAATTTCGTCTGCGAAGTAAAGTATCGGTATGGAGAACCATACACGACTTCCATGTTCTAAGATTTATATTTAAAATCATTTACGAAATGAAATGTTTCCATAGAAACTACTTCTTTCCACTTATTGCTTCAGCCTTAACCACAGTACTGTGGTCACTAACGTATACCACCACACGTTATCGCACTCGATTTTCACTGATGATAGCAATCGACGGCACTGCCGAAACGTCTGGTTTTGCAGAAAACATTGAACTACGGCCAAACAGCCCGGGAAGGAATTTTAACAACAAACTACTACTTTGTTGCCGATAACGTAGTACACATATAAAAATTATCACCTCCCCCTTCAACTATAATTTTCATTTATAGAAAATTACCCCCACCCCGTTCAACTAGCCTCTTCATTTATAGATATTTCATCTACGTTTCTACAGTGGATTATTAAGATCTTCTTATCAGGATACTTTATTTATCAAAATTAAGTACTTTACTCTTGTTACAACAAAAAATGTTTCAGGTAAACTACCCTTTCCCCGTAACCGATCTTCACTAAAGTCAACAGGCCTTGAGTCTTCTACAACTCAGGTACATATGTAAAAATTTCTTTGATTCTGTTTGAATTTACGGCAGTTATCGTTCGTCATTAAAAAATTAACCTTGTTATCACATAAAATGTTGCAGGTAAACTACCCCTTTTTCTTAACTGATCTTCACCAAAATCAATAGATCTTGAGTACTCAACGATTCAGGGCTGTATGCAAAAAAATATTTGATTCTGTTTGAATTTGCGGCTGTTATCGTTTGCCATAGAAAAAAATCTACAGACACACAGATAGACAGACAGACACACACACACACACACACACACACACACACACACTTTTCGAAAAATGACTTTTTTCATGTTTTGAGGGTAGTACAATCAGAATCTGCAATTATCTCGAACACGATTTTTGTTGCCATCACCATACTTCCATTTCCTTATGGAACATGGAAGTAAAATGAATAAGAATGTCACTAACAAGCTTCTGATAAAGTTTCTATAATTTCTGTTTCAGAATGACGCTGAACGAGATCTGCGTAATGGTTCTGCTCTTACCGTCTATCGTCAGGACGAAATACATGAACATAACTGGAGACATTATACTAGGAGGTTTATTCCCTGTACACCATAAAGGCGAAGGCGTTGCTGAGTGTGGTGAAGTTCAGGTAATGTTGTCTGTCTGTTTTTAAAACACCGTTGGATAGTTAACGATGACTGTTAATATTATCATAATTGTGTTTGTCTTCTTCATTACCATCGTTTCTATTTCTCCTTCTTATTCTTCGATTACTACTACTACTACTACTACTACTACTACTACTACTACTACTACTACTTTACTACTTTTTTAAGGAGGAGGGGAAATGTCTTTAAACACGAAGTGTGGTATCTCAAGCGGATTACCCAATAAAACCCTTCCTCCGTCGAACGAGCGCTAGCCTGAGACCTTTTATCACACAGCTTCAGACTAGACCATTTTTCTGTTCCCAGTAGGCTTACATCTACATTATTCTGCTTTATAGACGTTCTAAGCCTCCCTCCTTTACCCGAAAGATGCCCTCTGCGTAATATACCACATGGTTTCAGACGACTTCCCCTCTTAGCAAGGTTTCGATTATGTTATCCACAACCAGAGACGCTCTTCTCGTGATCCACCTATCAGAGTTGAAAAAGCTGTGCTCCGCATTATCCTCTATACCCGGGCAGTACAGATAGTCTACAGACGAGGCTTTACCCTTTTTATAGAAGTAGGATCGGAAGTATCGATGACCGCTCAGAAGCTGCGTCAGTGGAAACCGACCTCCGCATGCTTTCTCTTAATCAACGGCCTCACGTGTTTGATCAGCATCGCGGTCCAGCGCCCTCTCGTCACCTCGTTCCAAGCTCTTTGCCACCTCTGAAGAGTGGGGAGCCTCATCAGCAGGTAACGCGCTTGCAGGTTAAACTACTACTACTACTACTACTACTACTACTACTACTACTACTACTACTACTACTACTACTACTACTACTACTACTATTTCTAATATTAATGTTATTATCAGCAATATACACTAATTGTAATTATTAATATAACTTTTTTCAATTATTTACTCCATTATCGTAAATTATTTTACATTTTTTCCTTTCGTTTTTATGAGCTTTCTAATGTTCTTATTTACTCTGTACTGTTCCTTCCTTCATAGGGTTTTTACAGCTGGCGCTGTCTCCCTGTCACCCTTCGACCAAGGTCTCCGGTTTTCTTGTTCTCCATGTCTTACTTCCTCTAATCTTCTTTCTTCACAGGACTATCCAGCACCTCTTTCCACATCTTCTCGGACCCTCTCGTGCCCTCATTGGGCTCCACTGTAACCAATCCGACTTCCGTTCTCTACTCTTATTGAAATTATCGTCTGTAACTTTCTCTTTCTAAGTTTAAAAGTTTGGCTTTATTTTGTTTTACATTGAAGTTCGTGTGTTTAGTTTGCACTACAAGTTATTGCTTCAACCGAACTGTGTATACTGGCTACATCTACTTTATTTTCTTGAAGCGCTACATGAAGCTAAAGTTTTATGAGATTTTTTACTTTAATAGGTTTACTTTAAAAGTCTTTAATTCTGCCACGGAGAAAGAGAGAAAAGAAATTATAGTGATGGATTCTATGAGTTGCTTTGCTTTGCACTGGGTAGTGGGGTGTCTTTGTACCCAAGGCTTAATTGCAGCTTCCGGGACGTGCCCGATGACTGCCATATGAAAACAGAATTGTATGAGTAGCTGTAAAAATAACTAACAAAGACAAAGTGTTACGTTGTCTGAAAAGGGTGGCCCGGCATTAAAACAGTAAGTCCAGACCAGTATAGTAGATCCGTTTTAAATAGACACACGCACTGAGAGTAAAGGACTTGAAACCACTTGGAAATTTCCGTTACAAGTCAAGTAATTTCAGAACAGTCAACATCGGCTCAACGTCGTCTTCTGCTGTTTGAAATCCATTGAATGGTTTTCAACTGCTCTCCACGCTTCGCGGTCTTCTCCAAGCCTTTTCATGACCATGTCTCCAATATCTGGTTGATGTACTCCAGCCTCGATCTGCCCTTGGCCTTGTAACCCTCCACGTCCCTTGAGCAGGTCGTCATGCGTCAGGAAATAACCTATCCTGGTGTACTATCTTTTCTTTAACGTTTCCCCAGAGCCACGGCTTTCGCTACTTCATCCTCCTCAACACTTCCTCGTTCGTCACTTCGTCCGCACAGGGACACCAAGACTAAAACCTTCTCTTCTCCTATTCCCCGAGTGTCCAAAACAAACAGAAACTCTATGACAAGTATAATCATACGCAACATGTTTTGATCTGACAGTGGTTTGTAGATGCGCGTGGACAAAAGCCTCGTTACGAGGAAAACAACACTTTTATTCATTTCGTACACGCACACGACAGTCTTGTACAGTGTTTCATAGTACGAACGTCGGCAGCAACAAAGCTGGCGAGAACATTAGGAGCATGCCAGTGTCGTTGTAAAGCGATATTATACGGCAGAGAGAAATAGTATGTGAGTGAGAACCGCGTAGTCTCTTTTGTCCTCCTTATGCCATACATTTTTAAGTTGGAATAATTCTTTGGTTAGCTAAAGATCGGCAGTCATGTTTCTAAAAGTTATTTAAAACATGTACAGTCAAAATGCAAGCAGGAAAGGTATTGATGCTTCTGAGACAAGTAGAAGTATTTTGGAGAGACAGTGTACGTTATGTAGACATAGTAAGTGAAATAGGCTAGAAAGTAAGAATGGGAGGGGGAATGCATCTAAGACTATATATATCACTGAGTATGATACTAGACCAACTAATTCGTAAAGCAGAAGATCGGAACCGATGGAGGTAGACTGTGCAGAATTTTAGACGATGGCTCACAAACATTTAGCTGCGACAGGCAGACTGATAATGATGGTGGTTACGATACTTAAAACCGTGCTTTACTAGACACGTGTTGCTTTGGTAGTACAACAAATAGAAGGATTTAAGCATATGGGATGAGGAACTGTAAGAACAGTTAAATACGCAGTCGAAGAGACACGGTAAGAAGCAGTAGCGTGGCGTTAATGTAACCGCTGTTGCCGGCGACAACAGTACAGATATCACA
This sequence comes from Magicicada septendecula, assembly GCA_034769895.1. NCBI lineage: Eukaryota > Metazoa > Arthropoda > Insecta > Hemiptera > Cicadidae > Magicicada > Magicicada septendecula. Next base: position 287,493,518 of record CM068372.1, read on the forward strand.
CAGTAAATACTTTAGTTACTGAATAATCTGAAATGCAAACGATATTAGTAGAAATTTTAAATGCAAATGAAATGGAAACTTGAAAAAAAGCATAGCGTAGTTTTCGAACTGGTGGACACTTGCACTGTCGTTTTAATGTTGTGTTGCCTGCCCAGACATCGGCAACATTTTACTGCGTACGGCCATTGACCTCGTAGTAGTTGTGACTGAGATGACATGGGGAAGGGGACACACTCGTCCGTCTAAAGTGTTGCCACGGCATAAACCGCCAAAACGCTCAGTTAGCAGCTTGGTACCGGTTACTGCGTACCAATTTCTATTTTGTTCTTTTAGTTGTGTGTTTCTCTGGTTTTCTTTATTATTTTTAATTCGATTTTTCTCCTAATTTATTCTGTGTAAGTATAATGGAGTCGGATTCCGTTGAATCAGGACTCTTCTCCTGCCAGCGAAAAATAGAAAATACGGTATAAAAATATTTTGGCTCTAAATAGAATAGTAAAAGGAATATTTGATGTGAGAAAAAATTTGGATTAATTTTTACGCTAACGTTTAGACCTAACTTAACCACTCCACTGGAAGAAGTGAAATAACAAGACTTGAGATGTGCATCCAAATGGAAAGATTAAATCAAACTGTAAACAATTTCATGAAAAAGACCCAAGAGACTAGGTTACTACTAAGTACATAGCAGACGTCTAGCAGTCCGTGGAAAATATAGGATCCGAAAATGAAGATTATCATTATGATTATAAAGAATGTTAGCCACATCATCCATGTAACTGTAGTATGTCTCGTCTCCTAAAAACAAAGAAAACTGCAATTTTTATTGCATTGCAGCTATATAACCAACTCACTGACTGCAAAAGCCGGAAATTACGACCGATAAATTCGTTGCTAATGATCGAGGAAGAGAGAGCTCACGACGTAACGGACACACGATCCAATCGACATAGGGAAAACGTTCCTATTAAATACAACGCAAAACGTCATGCGTGCCCGAAACCGCGGATAGACGTTCCACACAACCCAGTTTACAATGACGTAATGATACAATGTTGCCTACACAAAAATCGTAATTATCCGAAGTTTTATAATAACAAAAATACGATCTGTGTAATCGTTTTATAATCATTATTCATTCTTAAGCACCTGGTGATATAAATTGATGAACGTACATGCCTTTATATTAATCGTGTGGTTATAGCATTATAAAATCGTTAAATTCTGTAAACGGAAGTTCAGTTGTTAGAATACTTTGTACTCTGCCATAGTATTTAACAGAGATGGTTGCCGGAGTTGTAATATTCTTGGCACAGTATTTACAAGAGTCGCTTAGGGAATAGGCGAGAGGAATAGAAATGAGGATACGGAGACAACAGTTACAGAGAAGTAAAACAAAAATTAAACTCGCTTTTTTCTAAATAGATAATTAGAACACTTCAGCAAACAATAAAATGTGCTATATGTACTTATAGAAATAATTCAGTAAATTACTTATCATGTGACTCCTGGGTGGCAGTCTATATTCCTACTGGCCCACAGAAAATTCTTAATGAAATAGTAAGAAGTTGGGGAGGGGGGCAAGGCCGCTTTTCTCAGCTCCTATGTACTGCGCTGTGCTGTAAATTTCGACTCAAGGTTGAGTCAATCAAAACCCCTCTTCGTTGGGGCAAATCAACAGTCTGAAATACGCTGAACTCAGTTAGTAACAACACGATATCTACAAACAAAACCCCTCTCCCCATCTGTACATGGTTAACTGCAGGTTGTGTGTGACAGTGGTAGGCTGTGTAAATCGTAAAAATAAGGTGTTATTCATGAATGAAGAAAAAACAGTACTTCTTAAAAAGTATACAAGAAAAATCGTTTTTCTTTCAGATCCTCATTGACACTGTTAATGACTACTGGAATCGCATAATTTAACTAAGAGGGCGGAATAAGTTCCATTTTAGTCTGCAGTACTATTTATCATGTGATTAAATGCATCTTCGCACTTACCTGTGTGGGTGTTTTGAGTTTACGCGTTTCAGTTGTAAGGCAGTGTGCGTCAGATGATTATCAGATGCAAATAAAAATATCCACTACAAAATTTATAATAGCCCCATTCATACGGTTGAGTCATTCTACCTTGTCGCACAAACGCGTATTCCTTGGAACTTTTTTCGATATGACATAGGCTACATCTAAAATACAAATTTATAGTTACAGTACTAACTGAAACTGAAACGAACGGTGTATTACACTGCCGCTGTTTCCATCAACAATGTACGTTTGATTTTTTAATAGTTCAGAATTTGAATGTAGTCTACGTAATTCAATCACGTGCGCGCGCACACACACACATTTCTTCTTCTTCTTCTTCTTCTTCTTCTTCTTCTTCTTCTTCTTCTTCTTCTTCTTCTTCTTCTTTAGAACTACAGCCCAACCCTACTGAACCCTGGCTTCCAACACCAGTCTTCTCCAATGTCTCCTACCCATTGCCATCTCAGTGTAAACCCTCACAGACATTCTTCTCAGGTCTTCCAACACATCATCCAACCACCTTATCCTAGGTCGGCCCCTTTTTCTGCTTGCACAGACTTGCGCTCTCAGAATTTCCTTTGGCATGCGCTGATCATCCATCCGCTCTAGGTGATCTAGCCATTGTATTCGATGAGCCTTTACTAATCTTACAATGTCCTCCTGTTTCAATAGCTCATATATCTCCTGGTCATTTCTTACTCTCCATTCGTCATCTACTTCAACCAGGCCATAAACACGTCTTACGATCTTTCTTCCAAACCTTCTTAGTGTTTCTTGTTCCTTTTTTGTCAATGTCCATGTCTCGCCTCCATAAGTAACAACCGGTCTTCAGTGTCTTATATATATTTTTTTTTTGTGTTACGACTAATGAGTTTTCTTCTCAATAGTCTACTGTTGGCATAATATGCCCTATTTCCTATTTGTATGTTGTCATGTATTGTCGTATTTATGAATCCTTCATTATCTATCATGTTACCCAGGTATCTGAAGTTATTAACTGCATCATCTGCATCAAATGAATTACACACACACACACACACACACACACACACACACACACACACACACACACACACACACACACACACACACACATTGTTATGACTAAGTACATTTTATAAACTTTGTCCGATCGAGATAATAATTATATGTAGGCCTACCCTCTTTCATTCACTTTAATGTAAACGATTTTGATTTTAATTTTTTGTGCCCTTGTTACAATTTCAATGCAATTTAATTGTAGTGACGTCTATTTCGAATTCATATGTTTGTTGTGCAGGTGTAGAATTAAATTTACATCTGTAACGATAAATAAGAGTAACAATAAATAAAAACAAAAATGTATTTATTTTAACTATTTTCAATATGTAAATAATTATTAACACTAATGATTATGAAACATGTATAGGCATAATCTGTTATGAAACTAAGTGATATGTGTAAAATTTACGTAAATAATTCCGTTCTTATAATCTAATACCTTTCTGTAGCCACGCAGTATCATTAAAAAATTATGTTTTGACATTTTTAATTAGCATACTGATTAATTCCAGATTACAAATATTAGGCTACTAATTTTACAAAAAAAAAATTAAAAACTGAATATATAAATAAAACAAAATCTCAGTTTCAATCATAATGTTAGTAAATTAAATTTACTGTTTCTTAGTTGTTAGTGTAAAAAGAATATTTCAAACATTTCACTAAATGCAGCTCACGACAAAAAAAAACATTTTCTGTGATTTAATAATTTCAGCTGGAAGAAGGCTTGCAGATGTTGGAGGCGATGCTGTTTATAGTCGACGAGATTAATAAAAACGACAATATACTGCCTGGAGTTAAGCTGGGCATCGTTGCGTTCGACACCTGCGATAGTCCTGCTTACGCATTGGAACAGTCGCTGGATTTCATCAAGGGTAATTTCGTTTCCTCTCGTTTTACAATGCACACACCCCACTTGCTTTTAAAAGTATTCCAAACGACGGAAAACATCTGGGCCACACTGAACTTTTAGATTGTTTTCTTCACTGAATTCAATCTTTATATCTTTTCTTCTCTATTTCACTAAGTTTCAAAACTGTCTTGTCATTATACTCCACTATTCAACGTCTTCATGTAAAAGTAAATCGAAATTCTATACTTAGTACAGGCCAACTTATACAGCACACACAGAACTGATCCTAACTTTAATATAATTTACTATTCTAATTTTGTTACAAATACTTCCATCGTTATCGCTCCATTTTTCTCGGTCTTCTCTAATTCCTACCCCTCCCATTCCATTACAATCTTAATCTGATATTGATTAAGATATTTCCCCCCTTTCTGCCTCCCTCAGATCTTTCTTTCCTTTGTTTCATGTAGTTTACTTTCACGTATTCAGTAAAGGTTATTTTCTTCATTTATTATTAGTCTATTACGTGAGGAATTTTCTGTGATTTTGAGTCACTGTCCATGGATCCTTGTGATTTTTTGTTGAAATATCTTCACAAAAGGTTATAGAATAAAGTTAAGGAAATTTTTTGGCCCGCTCTTAAATTTAAGGGTTGTTTTCACCCCCTTTTCGGGGGTTTAAAAAACAAAATTTAATTAACCCCGGTAACCGATAGAAAATCAAATTTTAAGCAAAAACGTAGTATGCACTTTTTCGAAAAAAAGCGTTGTTTGCTACAACTTCAAAGCGTCTAACTACAAGGATTCAAACTTTTGCCCAAAAAACGCGTTTTCCAACATTAATCTGCAAATAACTAAAAAGCAACGCCATTTCGCAAAAATTTGTATACATCAAAATTAAAGCTTATTAACAGACGAACATTTTCCACTTTTTTTGGTTTCATTATGTCAAATTATTCTTGAGCTACAGCCAAAACAATATGCCAATTCACCGTTTTTTGATCAAATCACATGATTAAAACTTATATAACTCGACAAAAATAGTTAGATCGTAATTAAATTAGTATTAAATAAAAGTTCTGTTAATTTTCTACACACTGGTTGGTTAATCACTTGTCTGGCTTGAAAAATAACGACGTTCTGTAGGAAAATATCATAATTTCTGCAAATTTTTTCCAAGAAATTTAAAAAGGAACTTACTCCATTTTGTCAAATATGTATATTAAGCCCAGATACTGTACTTTTCGGTTGTCTATTATATTAGCAATGTCCTCAGATTTTTTGAAGTATATATGTATTGCTGTATAGTAACGCGTAACGTTTTAAGAAAATTCAAGGTTTTGGATTTTCGCCAAAATTCGCCTTTTTTTTATTAAATACCTCAGTAACGATGTGTTTTATCGAGAAATTGATATGGATCACAAATAAAGCTTATGAAACATCAAAAATTTTGAATTTTTTTTAATTCCTTTATGACTAAAATTCGATGAGTTACAGCAGTTTAAATGTGTATTTTGCCGACATCGTGTAAAACATTTTTGACTTCTAGGCAAAATATCTAGTGTACTGTAGGTGTTTTTACTATAGTGTATAGGAAAGACGTTATAGCTCTTTAAATGTCCTACAAAATGCATTTTGTTTAAAAATTTTTTCTTAAAAATTGACCGAGTTATAACCAAAAACCCTTTGCGTCGAATATAATTTTGGACGTCAGAATCGTAATCAGCACCCCCAAAAGCCAATAAGCAGCTAATGTCAGGGCTTCAAAATGCACCCTCGCGTCGTTTCACATTTTCAACCATTTAGGGGTAGTTTTCAACTCTTTAGGGGTGAGAGCGGGCCAAAATTTTTCCTTAACTTTGTTCTAGAAACTTTTAGGAAGCGATAGCAAAAGGAATCAAAAAATTACATAGACACTGACTCAAAATCGGCAGATAGGCCCTCTGTCACGCCTCACGTAATAGACTAACTATATAGCGTTACTACGGATCGTCGTCTCTAAACAGTGGGATAAAATAAGTGGACACCAGAGAATACGTTACTCACAACTTTAATAACAGTCATTTTAAACAAAGGGCACTTGTATACAACAATCCAAGTTTACGATTGTCCAACACAAACACAATAATGCAACAAACAATAAATAACCACAATTAACACGGTAGCAACACAAGTCGCCATTTACAAATGTCTCCACACAATAAATCACAATTTTCAACTTACAATAAACCGCGTTCAAACCACAAGTCAGACGAGCGAATCACAATCAAAAGGTCTGTATCACTTCGCTTTCCAGTACGCAGTTCACACAACAACTCGCTGCCCGCTTTTAAAACACTGCTCTTTAAACTTCGCCTGTGTGTCGTAGTAGAGTTAGAGATTACCCCACATGCCGGACTGGTAGGCGCGGAAAGGTCCAGAACCTTGCAATCCTGCTGCTCGCACAGCGCGGCAAAGCCACGCATGTTACCTCGTCACCTCAGAGTACAAATATGATTAAAGCACTAATTAATTGTAATCAGACATTAATAAAAATTGCTCGTGGCTATAAATCTTAAAACAAACACGTCGAATACGACATATTTAAAATGCCATATAGTATATGAATGAAAGAAAAATTATGTTTAAAAACCTGTCCCTATCTGTTACACACTGACGTTAAGAGGGATACTGCCGGTTCTGAGCCACAAAGGAATGCCGCCTTTCTTAAAAAACAATAAAAAACGATAAAAAACATGATCTAAGAGATGACGCCGCCACCGCTGGACCCGCAGCATCCCAATGGACCACAGCATCCGCGAATTTCCGCGAATAAATTTTTTTATTTTTTTTTATTTGAATTTTTTATTTTTTTAATTAAATTGATTTGCATATCAAGGGGGTGGGATGAGGTTCAATGGACCACCAGCATCCGTGAATATAATTTTTTATTTTTTTAATTAAATTGATTTGCATATCAGGGGGTGGTGGTGGGTGGGAGGTTTTTTTTATTTCATATCAGTGGGTGGTGGTGGGTGGGAGGTTCCAACTCGATGCATTATAGTGTATATTAAAATATATGATCAGAGTTACCAACCTTTGCATGAGTTCAAATTTGTCGTGTGTTATAATGTATATTAAATCTATATGATCAGGTGTACCAACCTTTGTATTATTATTATAGTGTATAGATATTTTATATGAGCAGGTTTGTCAACATTTTCTGTGGCGGGGGGAGGGAAATTCAAATATGTGTTATATAGTGTATATATTAAAATATATGATCAGGGTTACCAATCTTACATTATTGTGTATAGAGCAGATCTGCCAACATTTTTTTCTCTTCTGTGGTGGGAAATTCAAACTATATGATCATGATTGTTACTCTCTCTCTCTCTCTCTCACATTTGAATGTAAGTAAAACTATCTCTCTCTCTCTCTCTCTCTTTCTCTCTCACTCTCTCTTGTTGTCAAACGTTATGTTCAAACCGTTTCTCCTCTCCCTCTCTCTCTCTTTCTCACTCACTCTCTCTCTCTCTCTCTCTCTCTCTCTCTCTCTCTCTCTCTCACTGTGTACATTGAGTAGAGTAGTCGGTGTGATGAGTAAATAATTTTAGCTCGCTCTCTCTTTCTCACTCGTTGTGTATGTCTCTCTCTCGTTGTCAAACGTTATGTTCAAACCGTTTCTCCTCTCTGTGGTCATTACCGCGCATGTATATGAAATTAGAAAGTTTATATTTATTCGACAAATATTAACGCCCTCTCTCTCTCTCTCTCTCTCTCTCTCTCTCTCTCTCTCTCTCTCTCTCTCTCTCGTTTCAACTGTGCAAGGTTTCATACCGTTTCTCCTCTCTCTCTTACCGTGTACATTGAGTAGTCGGTGTGATGAGTAAATAATTTTAGCTCTCTCTCTCTCTCTCTCGTTGTCAAAACGCCGTCTTCATTTTTCAATGTATTAAATAATTAATTAATAGTTTTATAATGCAGTCAGTGTGATTGATCCTTGTTAGAAATATATATATTTGGCAAATATTAACTATGTATGTGTGTTGTCAATGAACTACTTACCTGTGTGTGTGTGTGTGTGTGTGTGTGTGTGTGTGTGTGTGTGTGTGTGTGCTGTTACAGATGACAAATCCATACGTTAATGGCTTAGCAATCTTCAATACGCTCTTCTTCATGTGGTACAATACTTCTGTTTAATGGTTCAGTGGTGTATAGCGAAATAAATTAAAATTATACACACATGAAAACGGTGGTTGAAATTCATACAAATCTTCTTCTGATGTAACAGTTCCCACAAGTAATACAGTTCACAAAAAAAAAAATTAATTGTACACATGTTCAGAGGTGTATAGTGAAATAAAATAAAGCCATAATTTGTTTAAATGATTAAATATATTTTAAAATTCACAATATAAAATTGATTTTTTTTTTAAGTTTATAAATTCACAATTCATAATTAAATAAATACATTATAAAATTGATATTTTTTCGAAAGTTTATATATAATTGTGTCTTACTTGCAGGAGAAGCAACCTGCAACATAACAATACAAACAGTATAAAAATCATGTTAAATATCACACACACACACACACACACACACATGTATAGTTGGCGGAATCAACGCTTTACGCGAGTAACTTCTTAAATTATGTGTCATTCTCTGTCTCTCATAAGTTAATGTCCATTCATCAAAACTTTGTAAATTAGAATCTGCACTACATTCAAACACATGCACACACACAGTGATAAAAAAATTGTTTATTAAAAGTAGTTTGTTACCTTAACGAGGTACTATTTCCACCTGCCCTGTTTGGTTCCTCATGCCTCGAAACAGGAGATGTAGGTCGCTGGGGTTTATATGACGGAGCTCTTCATCTGTAAAGACGCCAGCATATCTCTTAGGTAGATATACACGATAGCTGTGCTCACAATCTTCCAACGTTACAAGCACAGACTTCCCATATCTTGTGTCCACATGCACCATGTTAACGATCGGATACTGCTTGTTCACTGATAATTTTGCACACCATTTGTACTCAATATCAGAAACTGCATTGAATTTTGTGATAAACGACATTACTAGAAGTGAAGACGTCTGTATCAAACGAGGCGGAACTAAACAATGACTACAAAGAAGACTAGTGGAATGTAATGGTGGTGGTAGTTATCAGGAAATTTTTCATCCCCTGAAGCTTTGCATGTACATACATGCAGAATTATGGCTGTTACATAATATATATATTAGGAAAGCCCACAGACTACTAGAAATAGTTATCGCCTGCAGGCATATACAAGTTTCCTAACGAAATTAACAATGCTATGAGACACTCACATTAAAAATGTTTGTATAACAGAAAAATCATTAATTTTCCACTCTCTAAGTGCGTACACATTATGATTTGTACATAGTGTAGAAGAAGAATTGCAATGTGTAAGCCATAACGTACCAGGGAATAGATATGGTATGTTTTTAGGGCAACCAATGTCATCAAGATTTATTATATGATGATGGATTATTTTCGATTCTGAAAAACGTTTTTTCTCAAGACCCTTCACAAACACATATTTATATATGCTCGTATACGTTGTTAACACTGAAACAAGATTGTCGTACGGTGTCTCTCCTTCACTCCATCTCAGGCCATGATAGTTTGTCGTTAACCAGCAGTTGGTTTTAGTGTATTTCGAATTCGTAACGACTGTAGCAGGCGGGGCGAAAATCCAATGTCTGCATGCAAAACGTGTTATGTCCATAACCGACAACTCCTTTACTATATAATTGCCGTTGTCATCATAAAAGCAGTGAAAGTCAATTATTACAGCAGCGTTTTCCATTATACTATATAAAAAAAAGAAACCACACATTACGAACTAATATGTATAAACACAAAGATCGTTACAATAATGATAATAATACGCAAACTTACGTTTACTACCGTCCGAACTGAAGTGTGAGGAGGCAATAACTAACGATATCACAGTGAGAATTTTTTTGTTGTTTTTGTTTTTAACAGGTGGTGTAACGTGGAATTTTAGCAGGTGGGGGAGCAGAGTCGTCGTCGCCGTCGGCAATTAATTTGGCACGTACGCAAGTGTATCACGGCCATTGACTAGTATATAGCGCTAAGATTTTAATAAAACAATTATCAGTTTTAAATAATAATTTTCGGAAACAACCCACGACTTAAAAAATATAGTTTACCTTGTGGTATGAAATTCAAACTATTAAATTGTCTCTCTCTCGCTCTCTCTCTCTCTCTCACACATTTCTGATTACTATACAACTAATTGCATGTATGTTCAGAGGGTTATAACGAAATAAACCATTGTGTATTCGGATTTGGTACTCGATATATTCTACTCTCACAGTATTTTCATTGATACATTTCGGAAACTGAGTACAGAATAAATCGTGTTAAACGATTGATGACTCATGTAATAATACAGATTAAAATAACAGTACCTGCTTCATTATCATATACATTATGTGCTATATATACATAAGGCTTTCAACACACACACACACACACACACACACAGCACATACCATAAATCCAGAACATGAAAGGTATTAAAACAAACATTACGAAAACAAGTACGTATGGTCATGTACATAGATCAACGTTTAAACAAACAGATTAATACCTGAATAAATTTTTTAAAAACAGGACAGCGTATTTAGAACACTTAAAATTGGAAATCTACAAACACATCAAAAATATCTGTCAAACCCCTATCAAACAAAAACCCCGTTCTTATCGAGAGACAACAGTAACTGACCTAAGCACATGTGCTTCATTAGGCAACAGACCAAAAAATCAAAATAGACGACTATAAGCTCAATTTAAATAAAATCTGAATATTCAATAAAATTATGTTTACTTATTAACATATCCAAATCTTTTACTTACCTCTTAAATATTGTTGTTATACACACACACACACACACACAATAGTCGATTGTACGATGAGTGTCTCATACAAATGAGAAATAGTGACATGTCGTCTTGTGTGTATATATCATACGGCGGTAGGGTAGCACATTTGAAAGTTGATGCACATTAAATTGTCGCACTCTCTCTCGCACTCTCTCTCTCTCTCTCACAGACATTTCTGATTACTATACAAATAATTGCATGTATGTTCAGAGGTTTGGTGTCTAAATCGATGCATTTTACTTTCACTTTCTAATTTGACACATGGCTTACTTTCATACAGAAATAGCTATCGTCCGCGTCCGTCTACAAGTTTTGCTAAACGAAATTAAAAATGCTGTAATACATAACGTCCTGTGAAATAGATATGGTATGTTTTTAGGACAGCCAATGTCATTAAGATGTATTGTATGATGATGGATTATTTTCGAGAGCGGAGTCGCCACCAATTAATTTGTCACGTATCCGATAATGACTGTACGCAAGTGTATCACAACCATTGTCTAGTATATAGCGCTTATCATCATACGGTGACAACGCTTGCTTTCAAAGCGTGTAGGTCCGTCTGCATACAAGTCAGGTGTTTGAATACTATACATCAGACCGTCTGTATCTGTCATTAGCAATCTAACGTTACGACCGTACTTGCCGACAGCATAACGATAATACGTTTGACAACGAGAGAGAGAGAGATAGAGAGAGAGAGAGAGAGAGAGAGACAGAGAGAGAGAGAGAGAGAGAGAGAGAGAGAGAGAGAGAGAGAGAGAGAGAGAGAGAGAGAGAGAGAGAGAGAGAGAGAGGAGAAACGGTTTGAACATAAAGTTTGACATTGTATATTGCAAGCATGAAATTATTATTATTTAAATCTGTTATCTGCTTTGTATTAAAGTCGTCTATAAATATCAGGTCAGTGCGACACAACATGTAACAAACGTAATTGGATTTGCTTTCAACCCAAACGTGTGCGCTCGTTGTGTGTGCGTGCGCGTCGGATCATGACATAGTATTCGTAATGACCGAGGCACGTCCTTTATTGCATGAGGATATTCAGGTAGAGCAGAGCAGACACGTTTACGCAATATCAAGTGCACACACACACACACACACACACAAGAATCAGATTTTTTGTATACGTTCTAGGTGAAAAACTACTGGGGTGTCTCTGACTTTAGTTGGAAATAAATAATATTACAGATATTGATATGGTACTATGAGTAGCCTATACGTGAATACTATACATCAGACTGCATGTATCTGTCATTAGCAATCTAACGTTACGACGGCAGCATAACGATAATGAAAGTCATACATTATCGTTTTGCTAACGTTTGTATTTTGTCTAAGCTATGTTAACTTCACACACACACACACACACACACACACACTCACACATACACACACGGAAATGGAGGAAGAACTAGCATAGGAAATACAATTAAGTGTAACGATAAAAGAAGTGATTGGAAAGCTAACGGTGGGTGTCGAGACAAAACTCTTGCTTGTTCCTGAGTTGATAGAAGCGCCTGAGGGCAAAGTGGCTGAAGATGAAGTTACGCAAGAGGTTGTTGACGAGAACCAAACAAACTTGGATCAGCCAGTAGTGTTTAGGTCATCAGTACATGACGCAACGGGAGTGATAGGTCCAATTAGGTTTGTTACACGTTGTGTCGCACACACACACACACACACACACACACATGTTAGGTTAAAATGCAGTCCACTTACGTTTCACGTTAGGTTAAAATGCATGGTTATTATTATTATTATTATTATTATTATTATTATTATTATTATTATTATTATTATTTAAATAACATACACACGTGTTAGGTTGCAACCTAACACGTGTGTATGTGTGTGTGTGTTTGCATTTTAACCTAACGTGAAACGTACGTGGACTGCATTTTAACCTAACGTGAAACGTAAGTAGACTGCATTTTAACCTAACGTGAAACGTAAGTGGACTGCATTTTAACCTAACATGTGTGTGTGTGTGTGTGTGTGTGTGTGTGTGTGTGTGTGTGTGTGGTGTGTGTGTGTGTGTGTGTGTGTGTGTGCGACACAACGTGTAACAAACCTAATTGGACCTATCACTCCCGTTGCGTCATGTACTGATGACCTAAACACTACTGGCTGATCCAAGTTTGTTTGGTTCTCGTCAACAACCACTTGCGTAACTTCATCTTCAGCCACTTTGCCCTCAGGCGCTTCTATCAACTCAGAAACAAGCAAGAGTTTTGTCTCGACACCCACAGTTGGCTTTCCAATCACTTCTTTTATCGTTACACTTAATTGTATTTCCTATGCTAGTTCTTCCTCCATTTCCGTGCGTCCCCGTCGCGCACGCCGACGGCGCGCGCGCGCGCGCGTGTGTGTGTGTGTGTGTGTGTGTGTGTCTGTGTGTGTGTGTGAAGTTAACATAGCTTCAAAGCGTGTAGGTCCGTCTGCATACAAGTCAGGTGCTTGAATACTATACATCAGACCGTCTGTATCTGTCATTAGCAATCTAATGTTACGACCGTACTTGCCGACAGTATAACGGTAATACGTTTGACAACGAGAGAGATAGAGAGAGAGAGAGAGAGAGAGAGAGAGAGAGAGAGAGAGAGAGAGAGAGAGAGAGAGAGAGAGAGAGAGAGAGAGAGAGAGAGAGAGAGAGAGGAGAAACGGTTTGAACATAACGTTTGACATTGTATATTGCAAGCAGGAAATTATTATTATTTAAATCTGTTATCTCCTTTGTATGGAAGTCATCTATAAATATTAGGTCAGTGCGACACAACATGTAACAAACGCAATTGGATTTGCTTTCAACCCAAACGTGTGCGCTCGTTGTGTGTCTGTGTGTGTGTGTGTGTGTGTGTGTGTGTGTGTGTGTGTGTGTGTGTGTGTGTGTGTGTGTGTGTGTGTGTGTGTGTGTGTGTGTGTGTGTGTGTGTGTGTGTGTGTGTGTGTGTGTGTGTGTGTGTGTGTGTGTGTGTGTGTGTGTGTGTGTGTGTGTGTGTGTGAACATAGCTTAGACAAAATACAAACGTTAGCAAAACGATAATGTATGACTTTCATTATCGTTATGCTGCCGTCGTAACGTTAGATTGCTAATGACAGATACATACAGTCTGATGTATAGTATTCACGTATAGGCTACTCATAGTGCCATATCAATATCTGTAATGTTATTTATTTCCAACTAAAGTCAGAGACACCCCAGTAGTTTTTCACCTAGAACGTATACAAAAAATCTGATTCTTGTTGTGTGTGTGTGTGTGTGTGTGTGTGTGTGTGTGTGTGTGTGTGTGTGCACTTGATATTGCGTAAACGTGTCTGCTCTGCTCTACCTGAATATCCTCATGCAATAAAGGACGTGCCTCGGTCATTACGAATACTATGTCATGATCCGACGCGCACGCACACACACGCACGCACACACAACGAGCGCACACGTTTGGGTTGAAAGCAAATCCAATTGCGTTTGTTACATGTTGTGTCGCACTGTTATAGATGACTTCCATACAAAGGAGATAACAGATTTAAATAATAATAATTTCATGCTTGCAATATACAATGTCAAACGTTATGTTCAAACCGTTTCTCCTCTCTCTCTCTCTCTCTCTCTCTCTCTCTCTCTCTCTCTTCTCTCTCTCTCTCTCTCTCTCTCGTTGTCAAACGTATTACCGTTATACTGTCGGCAAGTACGGTCGTAACATTAGATTGCTAATGACAGATACAGACGGTCTGATGTATAGTATTCAAACACCTGACTTGTATGCAGACGGACCTACACGCTTTGAAAGCAAGCGTTGTCACCGTATGATGATAAGCGCTATATACTAGACAATGGTTGTGATACACTTGCGTACAGTCATTATCGGATACGTGACAAATTAATTGGTGGCGACTCCGCTCTCGAAAATAATCCATCATCATACAATACATCTTAATGACATTGGCTGTCCTAAAAACATACCATATCTATTACACAGGACGTTATGTATCACAGCATTTTTAATTTCGTTTAGCAAAACTTGTAGACGGACGCGGACGATAGCTATTTCTGTATGAAAGTAAGCCATGTGTCAAATTAGAAAGTGAAAGTAAAATGCATCGATTTAGACACCAAACCTCTGAACATACATGCAATTATTTGTATAGTAATCAGAAATGTCTGTGAGAGAGAGAGAGAGAGTGCGAGAGAGAGTGAGACAATTTAATGTGCATCAACTTTCAAATGTGCTACCCTACCGCCGTATGATATGTACACACAAGACGACATGTCACTATTTCTCATTTGTATGAGACACTCATCGTACAATCGACTATTGTGTGTGTGTGTGTATAACAACAACATTTAAGAGGTAAGTAAAAGATTTGCATATGTTAATAAGTAAACATAATTTTATTGAATATTCAGATTTTATTTAAATTGAGCTTATAGTCGTCTATTTTGATTTTTTGGTCTGTTGCCTAATGAAGCACATGTGCTTAGGTCAGTTACTGTTGTCTCTCGATAAGAACGGGGTTTTTGTTTGATAGGGGTTTGACAGATATTTTTGATGTGTTTGTAGATTTCCGATTTTAAGTGTTCTAAATACACTGTCCTGTTTTTAAAAAATTTATTCAGATATTAATCTGTTTGTTTAAACGTTGATCTATGTACATGACCATACGTACTTGTTTTCGTAATGTTTGTTTTAATACCTTTCATGTTCTGGATTTATGGTATGTGCTGTGTGTGTGTGTGTGTGTGTGTGTGTGTGTGTGTGTGTGTGTGTGTGTGTGTGTGTGTGTGTGTGTGTGTGTGTGTGTGTGTGTGTGTGTGTGTGTGTGTGTGTGTGTGTGTGTGTTGAAAGCCTTATGTATATATAGTACATAATGCATATGATAATGAAGCAGGTACTGTTATTTTAATCTGTATTATTACATGAGTCATCAATCGTTTAACACGATTTATTCTGTACTCAGTTTCCGAAATGTATCAATGAAAATACTGTGAGAGTAGAATATATCGAGTACCAAATCCGAATACACAATGGTTTATTTCGTTATAACCCTCTGAACATACATGCAATTAGTTGTATAGTAATCAGAAATGTGTGAGAGAGAGAGAGCGAGAGAGAGACAATTTAATAGTTTGAATTTCATACCACAAGGTAAACTATATTTTTTAAGTCGTGGGTTGTTTCCGAAAATTATTATTTAAAACTGATAATTGTTTTATTAAAATCTTAGCGCTATATACTAGTCAATGGCCGTGATACACTTGCGTACGTGCCAAATTAATTGCCGACGGCGACGACGACTCTGCTCCCCCACCTGCTAAAATTCCACGTTACACCACCTTTTAAAAACAAAAACAACAAAAAAATTCTCACTGTGATATCGTTAGTTATTGCCTCCTCACACTTCAGTTCGGACGGTAGTAAACGTAAGTTTGCGTATTATTATCATTATTGTAACGATCTTTGTGTTTATACATATTAGTTCGTAATGTGTGGTTTCTTTTTTTTATATAGTATAATGGAAAACGCTGCTGTAATAATTGACTTTCACTGCTTTTATGATGACAACGGCAATTATATAGTAAAGGAGTTGTCGGTTATGGACATAACACGTTTTGCATGCAGACATTGGATTTTCGCCCCGCCTGCTACAGTCGTTACGAATTCGAAATACACTAGAACCAACTGCTGGTTAACGACAAACTATCATGGCCTGAGATGGAGTGAAGGAGAGACACCGTACGACAATCTTGTTTCAGTGTTAACAACGTATACGAGCATATATAAATATGTGTTTGTGAAGGGTCTTGAGAAAAAACGTTTTTTAGAATCGAAAATAATCCATCATCATATAATAAATCTTGATGACATTGGTTGCCCTAAAAACATACCATATCTATTCCCTGGTACGTTATGGCTTACACATTGCAATGCTTCTTCTACACTATGTACAAATCATAATGTGTACGCACTTAGAGAGTGGATAATTAATGATTTTTCTGTTATACAAACATTTTTAATGTGAGTGTCTCATAGCATTGTTAATTTCGTTAGGAAACTTGTATATGCCTGCAGGCGATAACTATTTCTAGTAGTCTGTGGGCTTTCCTAATATATATATTATGTAACAGCCATAATTCTGCATGTATGTACATGCAAAGCTTCAGGGGATGAAAAATTTCCTGATAACTACCACCACCATTACATTCCACTAGTCTTCTTTGTAGTCATTGTTTAGTTCCGCCTCGTTTGATACAGACGTCTTCACTTCTAATAATGTTGTTTATCACAAAATTCAATGCAGTTTCTGCTACTGAGTACAGGACGGTGTGCAGAATTAACAGTGAACAAGCAGTATCCGATCGTTAACATGGTGCATGTGGACACAAGATATGGGAAGTCTGTGCTTGTAACGTTGGAAGATTGTGAGCACCGCTATCGTGTATATCTACCTAAGAGATATGCTGGCGTCTTTACAGATGAAGAGCTCCGTCATATAAACCCCAGCGACCTACATCTCGTGTTTCGAGGCATGAGGAACCAAACAGCGCAGGTGGAAATAGTACCTCGTTAAGGTAACAAACTACTTTTAATAAACAATTTTTTTATCACTGTGTGTGTGCATGTGTTTGAATGTAGTGCAGATTCTAATTTACAAAGTTTTGATGAATGGACATTAACTTATGAGAGACAGAGAATGACACATAATTTAAGAAGTTACTCGCGTAAAGCGTTGATTCCGCCAACTATACATGTGTGTGTGTGTGTGTGTGTGTGTGTGTGTGTGTATGTGTGATATTTAACATGATTTTTATACTGTTTGTATTGTTATGTTGCAGGTTGCTTCTCCTGCAAGTAAGACACAATTATATATAAACTTTCGAAAAAATATCAATTTTATAATGTATTTATTTAATTATGAATTGTGAATTTATAAACTTTAAAAAAAATCAATTTTATATTGTGAATTTTAAAATATATTTAATCATTTAAACAAATTATGGCTTTATTTTATTTCACTATACACCTCTGAACATGTGTACAATTAATTTTTTTTTGTGAACTGTATTACTTGTGGGAACTGTTACATCAGAAGAAGATTTGTATGAATTTCAACCACCGTTTTCATGTGTGTATAATTTTAATTTATTTCGCTATACACCACTGAACCATTAAACAGAAGTATTGTACCACATGAAGAAGAGCGTATTGAAGATTGCTAAGCCGTTAACGTATGGATTTGTCATCTGTAACAGCACACACACACACACACACACACACACACACACACACACACACACACACACACACACACACAGGTAAGTAGTTCATTGACAACAACACACATACATAGTTAATATTTGCCAAATATGTATATTTCTAACAAGGATCAATCACACTGACTGCATTATAAAACTATTAATTAATTATTTAACACATTGAAAATGAAGACGGCGTTTTGACAACGAGAGAGAGAGAGCTAAAATTATTTGCTCATCACACCGACTACTCAATGTACACGGTAAGAGAGAGAGGAGAAACGGCGGTATGAAACCTTGCACAGTTGAAACGAGTAAGAGTGAGAGAGAGAGAGAGAGAGAGAGAGAGAGAGAGAGAGAGAGAGAGAGAGAGAGAGAGAGAGAGAGAGAGAGAGAGAGAGGGCGTTAATATTTGTCGAATAAATGTAACGTATTGCCGCGTTACAAATCCAGGGAACCCATCTTAACTGACCTCTGTCAATTATATGGGCTGCCTACGTTGTAACGAAATGTATTCACACTTATTAACTGAACAAATTACTTACTAACTGTGTAAGGAAACAAGGGAAGGTATTTTATTGATTTACGCACTCATTATATGTGTGTAACAAGAAGACTTCTCTTTATTCTGACAACATTTACTGACAGATCCCATGACATCACTAATTAAACTAAAGTTACTTCAATGCTTTCATCAAACTTTGGGATCAAATTGATTCTATATAGCTATACCTCGGATCCGGGTTAACTTTCTGTATTTTGTAGTTAAGACTTTTAATTATACTCAATTCATGATATTAGCTTGCAAGACTTCTTTAACCATTTGAAGAATGGTACTATTACTTGGAATGATACTACGATACATTAACATATAAACCGTTACAACGTATGATATCTGAGTAGTTACAATAAAACTTTTAGATTTACTCTTTTAATGTTTACATAAAATTAATAGTCTTTGAAAAGTCTCTTTTCAAGTTGTGTAGTGTAACAAATATTAGTAACCCTCGATAGACAGGCTATCGAGTCACCTTTAGAATGGAATGTAGAAACCTCGTCCTGGGGTGTCCGTCTTGGGAATCCTTGAATGCGGCGTCATCATCTCGGTCGGGTCTTCGTCGATAAGGTGTCGAGTGTTCACAGAGTATACTGAAGCTTCTACGGTGTAATTATATGTAGATTCTCGGCTGTCCTGATCTGCATCTTCTGTCGGGTATATGAGTGTTTATAAAGTTCTGGTAGATCACATCTTCAGGAATGATGTTGAAAGTGTAGTTACTTCTTGAAGCGAGTAGTCCTCTTGTTTAACACCATTTTAGTGTTTTGTGTTACATATTATGTCCTTTTGTTATCACACATTTATACTAATTGATACATAACACACGCTTTTAGTAGCAATATCTCATATACAATATTTAAGTTAAAACAAAAGAATTAGCGACATCGTGTCAGAGCGTTTGCTCGCACGTCTGCACTGCATGAAGTCAACATTGCGAGAGAGCGTTTTTCTGCTCGCTTCGACTGGTACTTAACAAGGGGGAGAGGGGCAACTACTGCGCGAGAATATAGTCCCTATCTTTATTTAAGTTAACATTTTTAATTACAAAACTTATGCCTTAATATACATACATAATTTAAGTAAGTTATTTTAGCGACTATCTGTGTCTTCAGTTATTTTGTTATTAACATTAGGTTTTTTTTTATCTTATTCTAAATTACAGACGACTCGGGAGACATGTCGAGTCCGGAATTAACAGGTCACCGCCAGATAACAGCAAAGGGTTAAATATGACAATAATAACTTTTTTTACAATTTTCCTTTTATTAATGTTTCTTTGAACTTATTAATTACTTCTTCCTCTCATACTGAGTACATACAGGGGTTTTAGGTATTATAGTAAGATTTAAATGGCTTAATCGCTCGCAAACTTAATTTTTAAATTTTTTTTTTATGATTATTGTTACAATTTAAATCGTCACATACTCCACCGCTTAATTTGCACGTTACGGTTTTTTGGTTTTTTTTTTTTTTTTTTACAATTGGGAACTTGGAGTATGATTGATGTCAGTGTGTGTAATTTCTTTCACATAGTTATTGGTTAGCGTTCTATCTACTTTCTTCTTCTCCACAGCACAATATACTTTATATATTCTTATTAACTACCTTTTTTTTTTACACACTATTCACACTTAATATTTACATAATTAAAATACAAAACTATTTCTTATCTCTATCACTTAAATCTACTACCGGTTTTTTGTTTGTCTTACTCTCTCTCTGTCGAGTAATTTTCTAAATCCTTGCTATTTAGAATTCTATCTTGTTTCCATTGAGTCCTAGATAACTCATCTAGTTAATGAGTATTAGTTCTCCTCTAGTTAACTAGTATTCATTAATGTATGCTTCGCAGGACTGGAATTTAGGTTGATCAGGCCTCATTTCCAAACTCTACGTTTAACATTTTCCACGGTTTCAGAAGTATAATTTTCTTCATTACCTAGTATTCCCTTTTCTATTTTGGGTTATACTATTCCGTCTCTTCTTCTTATATAACTTTAGCTGAGAAATATGCGTTCTCCGCACATATTTCTGAGTCGCAGGTTCGCACAGGGTTACTGTAACGGGAGTTAGGTACTTCTGGATTTGGTAAGGGCCACACCATCTGAATGATAGTTTAGAGGTGGTCTTATCAATCGCACTACTAGTGGGGTGAGTCTTGTACATTACTAAGTCACCTACTTGGTACTTAATTGAATTGCTATGATTACCTTTCTCGTGGTATCTTCTGGATTTTTCTAAGTTTGCTCTTAAATTAGAGCGGGCTTTATTCCATATTCGCTTTATCTGCTTATCCGTTATTTGCGGAGGCAGCAGATCGTGTATCTTCCATCTTGTGGACAAAGGGTGGTTTGGTCGGTATTTGTACAGTAACTCAAACGGGGTCGACTTGTGACCTTCGTGATAAGATGAATTAAAAGCGTATTGAATCCAGGATAGGTTTTGGTCCCACGACGTGTGATCGTTCGCATGGTAGGCGATTAGCGCAGATTTGAGGTTTCGTAGATACCTTTCAGCAATATTGCTTTGCGGTCGATACTCTGTAGTGGTTATATGGTCTATCCCTAACTTGAAACACATATTCTTAAATTCTTTCACTTTAAACTGTGGACCGTTATCAGATACTATCCGTACTGGAGTACCGTAGTCTTTAAATAGTCTTTCCTGCAATATTTTTACAGTCGTCGACGCTAATGCTCGTCCCATGGGATACATCCAAACAAATTTGGTGAATGAATCTACACAGATCAGTAACATGGTATTACCTGATTTGGATCGTGGATATGGACCTGAGAAATCTAGATAAAGTTTAGAAAATGGGGTCTTAGGGATTTCAGAAATCAGTTGGCTTACTTGAGTATTTCTGGCGGGTTTACTGAGGGCACATAATGTACATTTCTTTACGAAGTTGGCTATTTCGCTGTTCATATTGTTCCAATGATATTCCTTTCGAACACGATGTATTGTCTTATTGATTCCCATATGGGCTCCTATGGTAGATGAATGGAAGTATTCCATCAGCATGGGCTTAATTACATCAGGAGCTATTATTCTTAATTCCTTTCCGTTTCTTATCTTGTGACACAGTACATTTTTACTCAATACGTACTTCTCGGATTTAATACCTTGCGTAAGTTGTTCTATAATAGGCTTCAGTAAGGGGTCTTGTTGTTGATACAGGGTAATGTTTGTAAAGGCAAGGGGGAATTCAGTAATTACGGCGTTAGCAAATGCTATTTCCGGATTCTCTTTGTTTTCCGGAGTTTTAGTGGGCGACTGGAACATACGGGACAGGGTATCAGCGACTACGTTTTGGGTACCTTTTATATGCTGCACTCTGAATTTGTAGCAGTTTAATTTCAATATCCATCTTCCAATTCGTCCTAACTGTTTAGGGTGATTCAATAACCAAGATAACGCCTGATTGTCGGTTTCCAAAAGGAATTCTTTATGTTCTAGGAAGGGTTTAAACTTCTCGAACGCAAAAACAATTGCTAAACATTCCAATTCATATGCGGAATACTTTCTTTCTTGATCGCTCAGTGTTCGTGATGCATAACTAATTGGTAGTCTACAGTTATCTATCTCTTGATATATCACAGCACCTAACGCTACACTGGAACTGTCAGTTTGCACAACGAAAGGTTTTGTGAAATCCGCTAGTTGCAAAACTGGGGGAGATATAATACTTTCTTTAAGTTGCTCAAAAGCGTTTTGATGTAGTGAGCTCCATTCGAACTTCGTTCCCTTCTTTCGTAAGGAGTTTAGGGGTGCTGCTATTTCGGCAAGATGGGGGATATATTTGTGGAAATAATTCACCATACCCAAAAATCGGGCTATACCTTTTGCATCTCGTGGGGGTGCAAATTCTCTAATAGCGCGGGTTCGTTCGGGGTCAATGCTTACCTTTCCATTCGCTTTCACGATGTGACCTAAGAAAGAAAACTGAGGGACGGCAAAACTTACCTTATTTGGGTTAACAGTTAATCCTGCTCTTAGTAACCGAGATAACACTTCACGCAAATGTTTGAGATGTTGTTCCATTGATTCGCTGTATATAACGATGTCGTCCAAATAGTGATACACATATTTAAATTTAATATCGTGAAATATCCTCTCTAATAGTCTACTACATACGGAACTTCCTTGAGATATTCCAAAGGGTACTCTAGTAAATTGGTACAAGTTAAAAGGAACTGCAAACGCGGTTAGACGTTTTGATTCTTCTGAAAGAGGTATTTGGTGAAAAGCTTGATTCAGATCCATCACCGTAAAGACCATAGCTTTAGTGAAATAATGAAAGGCACTATGGATGTCTGGAAGAGGGATTGATTCAAATTCAATTCTTTTGTTTAATTGCCTGTAGTCCACAACTAGTCTGTGTTTATCTTGACCTTTTGGTACTAAAAAGGAGGGTGAAGAATATGGGGACGTAGAGGGTTCAATGACTCCTTGGTCCAATAACTTGTTGATATGGTTTCGCATTACTTCCATCTTGGGAGGCGACAACTTGTACGGAGGTAGGCGTATTACTTTCTGATCACTCAGATTAATTTTATATTCTATTAGGTTAGTGAGTCCTAGTTTAGGTGTAAGAACTGAGGAAAATTCTTTTATTAGTTTTAGTATTCTCACTCTATCTCTTCTTTCTAGGTGAGATAAATCTGAGTCTTGGTGTATTACATGTGCAGTAGATGAACTATATTTTTCTTTATTACTATCAAATCTATATTTCCGTGTACGGTCAAATCGGAAATAATATACTTGCTCATAGATGTCAAGAATCATTCCTGTTTTACTAATAAAGTCTGCACCTAATATTAAATCAGGTCCTAATTCCTTACATACTAACATTGTAAACATCCAGGTTAGGTTTTTGATTTTAACCATAACGGTAATGCTCAGGTTTATGTTTATTTTACGTTTATCGGCGGTGGCACACTTTATATTCACCGGTTGATTCCGTTTTACTACATGGTGTTTCGCTAATATGTCCGCTAATTATTGGCTGATTAAAGTTCTACTAGATCCCGAATCAATTAAAGCGATTGTGGAGGTAACGCCTAAGTCAACTCGTATTAATGGTAATATGTTTTTAGTCCACTTACATTTATTAATCGCGTTACATTTTTCACGAAATTCTCTCACATAGGGATCTATTTCTTTCGGACTTCTTTTCCTTCCACCTTGGTTACAAAATATTTTATTATTATTATTAGTATTAGTTTCTTTGCTTTCACCAGATTTCGGGTTGCTGCGGAAGACACAGGATTTCGGGTCTCCCTGCCTTACATGTTTTTTGAAGTTGGCTGATTCCGTTCCATTGTCTTACTTTTGCATTCTTTTCTTATGTGCCCATATTTTCCACAATTATAACAGGTGGGTTTATTGCGAGGTGGGTACTTCGTTTCCGCTTTATATGGAGTTACACTTAACTTACCCGATTTGCGCACTTGGTGAGGTCTACTAAAAACTTGTCTTTCATACGAGGTTGTTACATCAGGCACTAGTGCTCGCAATTCATTTCTATTAGTTCCAGTGGGTTTCATTGCTTGTCGATATTGATCGGAGTACCATACATTTGAAGAATGGATACTGCACTGTTCTAGATCTGCAATTGTATTGGGTCTATTTACCAACGATAGACGAGATCTTTCTTCAGGTGACACTCCTATTAAAATGGTGTCCAACAGTTGTGTCTCATTCCAGTCTACACGTAGTAGTCGAGATGACTCCCTTATGTCGGAGATGTAATGAGCTAATCTCCCTTGATTTCCTTGTACTCGGAGTACTGTCTTTCTTTTTATTTCCTCATAGATGCCGGTGGGAATAAAGTATTTTATTATAGAGCTATGTAGCTCTTCTACTGGAAACGTAGAGGTTAGAGCTTCTAGAACACGATTCTTCAACGGGGGTTTACATTTTGGTAATAGAACTTGCAAAATTTGCCAGTCATTCAGCTGCTGTAGATCCTTTATCTGCAGAAGATAACTAATGAAAGTTAGTAGTTTGGAGACATTTAATCCATCTGTGTAAGGGATTTCGGTTAAGATTTTCTCCACAGGATGAGTCATTTTACCGTATAGGTCCGCGTTATAGTTTATAGGTGTCATTCCTTTATGAGGGCGATTTGATTCATTGAAGGTGGTAGTCAATTCATGATTTCCGGGACGAAACTGAAAATGCTCGGGAGGAGGGGCATTTATATCTTTATCAGTATTGTGCTCTTGGTTCGCCTGCACTTGCGATACAGTGGGTGAGTTCCGATCCGTGTTAGGCGGAGGTAAATCAGTAGTGGGAGATTGTACTGGGGAGATGTGTAATTTCATTAAGGACTTCTCTATTTCGTCCATCCTGAATGAGTCGGATTTTCTTCTTAAGTCATTAATAATTGAAGGTAAGCGGCGTAGAGCTTCGTCTGCTAGGTTTTGTACGTCAACAGGTATTTCCGTGAGATTAGGCCAGATCAACAAATTTTTCATTCGCCTGGTTAAATGCTCTATTCTCTGGGTAGTCCGCAAAATTATTGCCGGAGATTTCTCGTCTTGGAGGGTTTGGGACAATAAGGTAAGCTCACTATACTTGGCATTACAAACTTCTCTTTCGCTCTCATAATCGAGTTCGCTTAGGTAATTTAATTGCACGGGTGTATCAAATCCACATTCGCGAATTGACCTACGTAATTCCGCGACTGTTACATTCGCATGGGGTAGTCCACGCAAAAGAGCTTCGTAAGACAGCTCGTCTTTTAATAACAAATCCGGGTTAAATTGGGCCTTTTTTTTTTTTAACACCTTAAAACGTACTTAAAATTAATTCTACAACACTACACATATATTACACATATATAGGATAAATTCTTAAGTAATTAATTTACACAAATTAGAAAAGAACAATTTCTCTTCTAAGGGAGAGACAGAAATTGCACACACATATTTTCAATGTTAAATAGCCGATCAGCTGTTTTCTGGAATGTAGGTCACCCTCTGTATTTAGTTAACAAAGGAAGGCTGAGAGTGTCAGTGAGAATAGGGGGTATTGCTTTTACGCATTGTTGTCTACACAATGCTACCGATTATTTCCTGAACAGGTCCGAACTCGCGGAAAGGGACGCGCTGGCTGGCACGCATAGGGAGAATCTTATTCAACAACTCTATTATTACGCTTTGTAACACTTTGACTCCATTCATTCATATACTTTTCCCAATTATATCAATTAATTATTTTGCTCACAATTTCAAATTACGAAATTCTTTCTACTTAATTACCTGGGTCTACATTACGCAGGAGCATTATTATTATTAGCAAAATTTTTTTTTTATTTATGACACATATTGGTGTATGTCTAACATATACTATGCAGAAGTATTCAAGAAACAACAGGTCATGGATTGTCATAAAACAAACCTGTCACAGATTGCTCAGTTGACCAAACATTACAAGTCAAGTATGCAAGTAGGTACATGCATATATCTTCATTCAAATATATTTCAGCTTCTACTGGCTATCATTTACGTATTTTGTAAAATATTAGATATGTTTTGAAAATTAAAGTTACCTTAATAACATTTTCTGAGTGCATAGATCAATAACTGAATATAAAAATTAACCAAGCAAAGTGCTGCAATTTTGTTAGCGTCACGATGCTTACAACACCTCTATAAAAATTAGCAGAGTGGCGCAATTTTGTAACGTATTGCCGCGTTACAAATCCAGGGAACCCATCTTAACTGACCTCTGTCAATTATATGGGCTGCCTACGTTGTAACGAAATGTATTCACACTTATTAACTGAACAAATTACTTACTAACTGTGTAAGGAAACAAGGGAAGGTATTTTATTGATTTACGCACTCATTATATGTGTGTAACAAGAAGGCTTCTCTTTATTCTGACAACATTTACTGACAGATCCCATGACATCACTAATTAAACTAAAGTTACTTCAATGCTTTCATCAAACTTTGGGATCAAATTGATTCTATATAGCTATACCTCGGATCCGGGTTAACTTTCTGTATTTTGTAGTTAAGACTTTTAATTATACTCAATTCATGATATTAGCTTGCAAGACTTCTTTAACCATTTGAAGAATGGTACTATTACTTGGAATGATACTACGATACATTAACATATAAACCGTTACAACGTATGATATCTGAGTAGTTACAATAAAACTTTTAGATTTACTCTTTTAATGTTTACATAAAATTAATAGTCTTTGAAAAGTCTCTTTTCAAGTTGTGTAGTGTAACAAATATTAGTAACCCTCGATAGACAGGCTATCGAGTCACCTTTAGAATGGAATGTAGAAACCTCGTCCTGGGGTGTCCGTCTTGGGAATCCTTGAATGCGGCGTCATCATCTCGGTCGGGTCTTCGTCGATAAGGTGTCGAGTGTTCACAGAGTATACTGAAGCTTCTACGGTGTAATTATATGTAGATTCTCGGCTGTCCTGATCTGCATCTTCTGTCGGGTATATGAGTGTTTATAAAGTTCTGGTAGATCACATCTTCAGGAATGATGTTGAAAGTGTAGTTACTTCTTGAAGCGAGTAGTCCTCTTGTTTAACACCATTTTAGTGTTTTGTGTTACATATTATGTCCTTTTGTTATCACACATTTATACTAATTGATACATAACACACGCTTTTAGTAGCAATATCTCATATACAATATTTAAGTTAAAACAAAAGAATTAGCGACATCGTGTCAGAGCGTTTGCTCGCACGTCTGCACTGCATGAAGTCAACATTGCGAGAGAGCGTTTTTCTGCTCGCTTCGACTGGTACTTAACAAGGGGGAGAGGGGCAACTACTGCGCGAGAATATAGTCCCTATCTTTATTTAAGTTAACATTTTTAATTACAAAACTTATGCCTTAATAAACATACATAATTTCAGTAAGTTATTTTAGCGACTATCTGTGTCTTCAGTTATTTTGTTATTAACATTAGGTTTTTTTTTATCTTATTCTAAATTACAGACGACTCGGGAGACATGTCGAGTCCGGAATTAACAGGTCACCGCCTGATAACAGAAAAGGGTTAAATATGACAATAATACCTTTTTTTACAATTTGCCTTTTTATTAATGTTTCTTTGAACTTATTAATTACTTCTTCCTCTCATACTGAGTACATACAGGGGTTTTAGGTATTATAGCGAGATTTAAATGGCTTAATCGCTCGCAAACTTAATTTTTAAATTTTTTTTTATATTACGATTATTGTTACAATTTAAATCGTCACATAAATATAAACTTTCTAATTTCATATACATGCGCGGTAATGACCACAGAGAGGAGAAACGGTTTGAACATAACGTTTGACAACGAGAGAGAGACATACACAACGAGTGAGAGAGAGAGAGAGCGAGCTAAAATTATTTACTCATCACACCGACTACTCTACTCAATGTACACAGTGAGAGAGAGAGAGAGAGAGAGAAAGGGAGAGAGAGGGAGAGGAGAAACGGTTTGAACATAACGTTTGACAACAAGAGAGAGAGAGAGAGAGAGATAGTTTTACTTACATTAAATGTGAGAGAGAGAGAGAGAGAGAGTAACAATCATGATCATATAGTTTGAATTTCCCACCACAGAAGAGAAAAAATGTTGGCAGATCTGCTCTATACACAATAATGTAAGATTGGTAACCCTGATCATATATTTTAATATATACACTATATAACACATATTTGAATTTCCCTCCCCCCGCCACAGAAAATGTTGACAAACCTGCTCATATAAAATATCTATATACTATAATAATAATACAAAGGTTGGTACACCTGATCATATAGATTTAATATACATTATAACACACGACAAATATGAACCCATGCAAAGGTTGGCAACTCTGATCATATATTTTAATATACACTATAATGCATCGAGTTGGAACCTCCCACCCACCACCACCCACTGATATGAAATAAAAAAAACCTCCCACCCACCACCACCCCCTGATATGCAAATCAATTTAATTAAAAAAATAAAAAATTATATTCACGGATGCTGGTGGTCCATTGAACCTCATCCCACCCCCTTGATATGCAAATCAATTTAATTATAAAAATAAAAAAATCAAATAAAAAAAATAAAAAAATTTATTCGCGGAAATTCGCGGATGCTGTGGTCCATTGGGATGCTGCGGATCCAGCGGTGGCGGCGTCATCTCTTAGATCATGTTTTTTATCGTTTTTTATTGTTTTTTAAGAAAGGCGGCATTCCTTTGTGGCTCAGAACCGGCAGTATCCCTCTACTGACGTTATCGATCCTCTTGGGAATCTAGCCCAGTTTATCAAAGCAGCTTAATACACAGTAACTTTTTTTAACAACATTCTAATAAAAAAAATAGCATCTGCTCTCGAATTTTGTTGATGGCTAATATTA
This sequence comes from Magicicada septendecula, assembly GCA_034769895.1. NCBI lineage: Eukaryota > Metazoa > Arthropoda > Insecta > Hemiptera > Cicadidae > Magicicada > Magicicada septendecula. Next base: position 287,522,561 of record CM068372.1, read on the forward strand.
TCTGACTGTGCCTTAAATAAATATAATATAGTATATATAATATAATATATTACTATATATATAATTATATTATATTTATAACATAATATAAAATTAGTCCGTGGCAAAGAGTCAGTTTTTGATCTGTTGATGTAGAGACTATGAAAAACCTACTCGTCGACAGTAACCAACGTAATTTAGCCGCTCGAAAATTAATAAGCAGGCCTACTGGAAACTCGGCTTGGTGTTTAGTTATCGCAGAGGTCAGTAGTAACACTAATGGATTTATCCGATCTGCACGCAAGTATTATCTCAAATTATTTTATCGTCTTCTCGTAAGAAGTTTCTCGTAAGAAGTCCTAATTGATTATTGACATCGATTTTCTTGTACAAACATCGATATTCATCCGCTTATGCTTCTTTCTTATCTTTAAGTGGTTCCGATAAATATTGTACTTCCAGTTTTTTACTATGTGAGTTGTTGTATTTTCATTTTGTTCTTATTAGTCAAATGTATATCAGTTTCCAATTGCAACCATTATAACAAAATCCGATTCTTCGTTTTATTTTTCCAGATACAGTTTCTAAATCTGTACAGACTGAAGTACAATTAATTTTAATTAATAATGTGCATTAATAACCATAAAACCTCTTTTATGTTATGAAGTTTTAACTGTTTTGTAATATATAAGAGATGTTTCACAAATGCCGACCAGCAGGGTATCGACGCTTGGGGATGCCGAGAAAAATATGCCCAGTTAATATCTAAACGCTAGAACGCACGATAAAAGGACTTACGTCATGATAGGGAAAAAGAAGAAGACACGTTTTAATTACTTACGTAATAGTCCGTAATTTTAATTTATTTCCCCGTGATATCTCTGTTATCTGGCCTGCAGACATATGCTATACTTGCTTTTGTATAGAAGAGGTATTGGGTGACAATAAGTAGTTAACTACCAGATAGTTACTATTAGCTAACAACCTTTCCTTACCATCTTCGCAGAACGAGCATTGTTTACTGGTACAGTACCCAGTCTGTACATGTACGTTTGGAAGTGGTCGTATCCTGTAAGACGTTACACCGGCCACAGTTGGATAATCCGTCGCAGAGGCGACAGGCCGTTGAGAGTCATCTAGTCAACCTGTATGCTGTAGGCGTAAAAAAGGCCCCGCAGATCCCACAATTCCGGAGGGCTTCTTTTTAAGAGGGGCCCGGCCATTTGGCCTTTGCAAAGTTTAAAAGTTTAGTATCTTGTCGTTTCAGTTTCTGTAATATTTTGAAGACATTTTCACGCTTTAAGCGTCCTACATTTTCAGGTTAACGTTTGAAATTTAATTCGAACTTATAGATATTTACGTTTGCTGTCCGTAAATCGATAAAATTAAACGGCAGGAAAGGTTTGTCAGTGGGTTTCGGTACGTGTTGTGAGAGACAATTTCGCGAGCTAGCCACTGTGTCTAGTGTTCACGTATAAAACGTAGAAGATACAATTAAACGGCAGGGAAAGGTTTGTCAGTGGGTGTCGGTACGTGTTGTGAGAGACAATTTCGCGAGCTAGCCACTGTGTCTAGTGTTCACGTATAAAGCGTAGAAGATACAATTAAACGGCAGGAAAGGTTTGTCAGTGGGTGTCGGTACGTGTTGTGAGAGACAATTTCGCGAGCTAGCCACTGTGTCTAGTGTTCACGTATAAAACGTAGAAGATACAATTAAACGGCATGAAAGGTTTGTCAGTGGGTGTCGGTACGTGTTGTGAGAGACAATTTCGCGAGCTAGCCACTGTGTCTAGTGTTCACGTATAAAGCGTAGAAGATACAATTAAACGGCAGGAAAGGTTTGTCAGTGGGTGTCGGTACGTGTTGTGAGAGACAATTTCGCGAGCTAGCCACTGTGTCTAGTGTTCACGTATAAAACGTAGAAGATACAATTAAACGGCATGAAAGGTTTGTCAGTGGGTGTCGGTACGTGTTGTGAGAGACAATTTCGCGAGCTAGCCACTGTGTCTAGTGTTCACGTATAAAGCGTAGAAGATACAATTAAACGGCAGGAAAGGTTTGTCAGTGGGTGTCGGTACGTGTTGTGAGAGACAATTTCGCGAGCTAGCCACTGTGTCTAGTGTTCACGTATAAAACGTAGAAGATACAATTAAACGGCAGGGAAAGGTTTGTCAGTGGGTTTCGGTACGTGTTGTGAGAGACAATTTCGCGAGCTAGCCACTGTGTCTAGTGTTCACGTATAAAACGTAGAAGATACAATTAAACGGCATGAAAGGTTTGTCAGTGGGTGTCGGTACGTGTTGTGAGAGACAATTTCGCGAGCTAGCCACTGTGTCTAGTGTTCACGTATAAAACGTAGAAGATACAATTAAACGGCAGGGAAAGGTTTGTCAGTGGGTTTCGGTACGTGTTGTGAGAGACAATTTCGCGAGCTAGTCACTATGCCTAGTGTTCACGTATAAAACGTAGAAGATACAATTAAACGGCATGAAAGGTTTGTCAGTGGGTGTCGGTACGTGTTGTGAGAGACAATTTCGCGAGCTAGCCACTGTGTCTAGTGTTCACATATAAAACGTAGCAGATACAATTAAACGGCATGAAAGGTTTGTCAGTGGGTGTCGGTACGTGTTGTGAGAGACAATTTCGCGAGCTAGCCACTGTGTCTAGTGTTCACGTATAAAACGTAGAAGATACAATTAAACGGCAGGGAAAGGTTTGTCAGTGGGTTTCGGTACGTGTTGTGAGAGACAATTTCGCGAGCTAGCCACTATGCCTAGTGTTCACGTATAAAACGTAGAAGATACAATTAAACGGCATGAAAGGTTTGTCAGTGGGTGTCGGTACGTGTTGTGAGAGACAATTTCGCGAGCTAGCCACTGTGTCTAGTGTTCACGTATAAAGCGTAGAAGATACAATTAAACGGCAGGAAAGGTTTGTCACTGGGTGTCGGTACGTGTTGTGAGAGACAGTTTCGCGAGCTAGCCACTATGCCTAGTGTTCACGTATAAAACGTAGAAGATACAATTAAACGGCAGGAAAGGTTTGTCAGTGGGTTTCGGTACGTGTTGTGAGAGACAATTTCGCGAGCTAGCCACTGTGTCTAGTGTTCACGTATAAAACGTAGAAGATACAATTAAACGGCATGAAAGGTTTGTCAGTGGGTGTCGGTACGTGTTGTGAGAGACAATTTCGCGAGCTAGCCACTGTGTCTAGTGTTCACGTATAAAGCGTAGAAGATACAATTAAACGGCAGGAAAGGTTTGTCAGTGGGTGTCGGTACGTGTTGTGAGAGACAATTTCGCGAGCTAGCCACTGTGTCTAGTGTTCACGTATAAAACGTAGAAGATACAATTAAACGGCAGGAAAGGTTTGTCAGTGGGTTTCGGTACGTGTTGTGAGAGACAATTTCGCGAGCTAGCCAGTGTCTAGTGTTCACGTATAAAACGTAGAAGATACAATTAAACGGCAGGAAAGGTTTGTCAGTGGGTTTCGGTACGTGTTGTGAGAGACAATTTCGCGAGCTAGCCACTGTGTCTAGTGTTCACGTATAAAACGTAGAAGATACAATTAAACGGCAGGAAAGGTTTGTCAGTGGGTTTCGGTACGTGTTGTGAGAGACAATTTCGCGAGCTAGCCACTGTGTCTAGTGTTCACGTATAAAGCGTAGAAGATACAATTAAACGGCAGGAAAGGTTTGTCAGTGGGTGTCGGTACGTGTTGTGAGAGACAATTTCGCGAGCTAGCCACTGTGTCTAGTGTTCACGTATAAAGCGTAGAAGATACAATTAAACGGCAGGAAAGGTTTGTCAGTGGGTGTCGGTACGTGTTGTGAGAGACAATTTCGCGAGCTAGCCACTGTGTCTAGTGTTCACGTATAAAACGTAGAAGATACAATTAAACGGCAGGGAAAGGTTTGTCAGTGGGTTTCGGTACGTGTTGTGAGAGACAATTTCGCGAGCTAGCCACTGTGTCTAGTGTTCACGTATAAAACGTAGAAGATACAATTAAACGGCATGAAAGGTTTGTCAGTGGGTGTCGGTACGTGTTGTGAGAGACAATTTCGCGAGCTAGCCACTGTGTCTAGTGTTCACGTATAAAGCGTAGAAGATACAATTAAACGGCAGGAAAGGTTTGTCACTGGGTGTCGGTACGTGTTGTGAGAGACAGTTTCGCGAGCTAGCCACTATGCCTAGTGTTCACGTATAAAACGTAGAAGATACAATTAAACGGCAGGAAAGGTTTGTCAGTGGGTTTCGGTACGTGTTGTGAGAGACAATTTCGCGAGCTAGCCACTGTGTCTAGTGTTCACGTATAAAACGTAGAAGATACAATTAAACGGCATGAAAGGTTTGTCAGTGGGTGTCGGTACGTGTTGTGAGAGACAATTTCGCGAGCTAGCCACTGTGTCTAGTGTTCACGTATAAAGCGTAGAAGATACAATTAAACGGCAGGAAAGGTTTGTCAGTGGGTGTCGGTACGTGTTGTGAGAGACAATTTCGCGAGCTAGCCACTGTGTCTAGTGTTCACGTATAAAACGTAGAAGATACAATTAAACGGCAGGAAAGGTTTGTCAGTGGGTTTCGGTACGTGTTGTGAGAGACAATTTCGCGAGCTAGCCAGTGTCTAGTGTTCACGTATAAAACGTAGAAGATACAATTAAACGGCAGGAAAGGTTTGTCAGTGGGTTTCGGTACGTGTTGTGAGAGACAATTTCGCGAGCTAGCCACTGTGTCTAGTGTTCACGTATAAAGCGTAGAAGATACAATTAAACGGCAGGAAAGGTTTGTCAGTGGGTTTCGGTACGTGTTGTGAGATATTACTAGTATGCTCACTGAGCTGCAGAATACGCTCGGTGTTTTGAACGAAATACATTTATTATTGGATTCATTTTGATACCAGATATGTTAATTTAGATACTAGATGTTTAGATGTTTTTATTCTCAGAAAAATTATGAAAATCCCGATTGCCCTACTATGTTTTGTTTAGTAAGGTAACAATTGTAGCAATTATAGAAAATATGGTGTCGTCTGTTCTGCTCTCGGTTCCCAGTAAAAGATTTGAAGAAATATACAATATAAACGCTAAAAATTCCAAACAATCGGACTGGTGTTAAGATTCCCTTCAGTCTACATAGGGCTGGACTGAAGGGATTTGAAAAAATTTTTCAAATTTTTGATCCAATTTTTGGCCCTGGAGTTAACAAATTTTGAAATTTCCAGAACTGTACACTACATTCAGATTTTAGTTAAAATCCTCTTTAATTTGATATCTCACATCGAATTTGCAATTTTATTAAGCTTTTGCCCACTGTTGGGTTCTAGAATTTTGAATTTCCAAAAATTAACACTGCTTTCAGATTTCAGTTAAAATTTCTTTTAATCTGATATGCAACCTACATTTTTGCAATTTCATCAGAATTTCTGCCACTTTTTTTGACCCTGGCGTCCACAAATTATGACATTTTAAAAAATGAACACAATATTCTGATTGTGGTTCAAATTCCCTTTAATTTGGTATCCCACATGTGCTTTTGCGATTTTTTCACAATTTTGACCTCCTCGTATTTTTGCCTCCCGCCCCATATTTTGGGGGAAATTAATCTAAAAAAGAAAAGAGATCTGTAAGGTAAAAGTATGAACACGCATACCAAGTTTTACGAAAATCGGTTGGCGCGTCCAAACGTTACCGTGAGCATACCCTACCCCAAACAGATAGATGAACAAAATGCCAAACACTCGAGTTAAAACTGAGAACTTGCTTCGTTCAATTAAAATTAAATCATGCCTTAATTCATTATTCATTGATAAGTCATGACTCAATTATTCTCACTGTAACTGTTCATTTTGATACAATATTGTGATTTAGCTATAATACTGATGTAATATTAATGAAATTAGATAAGTTTAAACACATTGTTTTTAAACAAACATATCGCTGTTCATTAGTTTAGAACCTCCATCGCTTGCAATACGCTTATTAATGTTCATAAGTAGTAGGCTATATCAACCACATTCCAATGTTTTAATAAATGCGTATGTAAGAATTGTTTAATTTATAATCTGCTCTCAGTTCCCAATAAAGGATTTGAAGGTATATACGTCATTTAATGGCCACATTAGTATATTTTCCCGCGTCTGATTCGAATATTGTTAAATCGTAATAGTGGAACAAGGTATGCGAACAAAATATATAGCGGGAGGCGTATGTCATCGGTCATATTTTGCAGCATATTAATAATTTCTATATTATGTTTTGGTCGTTTAAAAACGCGCTCGACATGACAAGTGTTTTGTATAATCGTAAAGATAGAAAGAACAAGAAGTTCAGTACAGTATAGCAACCGTGACCTTTTGATTATCTATCAGTGATTCATTGCACTCCCGCTGTCCTCTGTTCCGCTCTTCAGCGACCGCTTTATGTTCGTTTTAAATTATAGTCTCATGTTTGACTGGCGTTACGAATGTGCAAAAATAAACACTGGGTTTCGTTAAATATATCTCTCTGGTGTTATAAATATTTTATCGTACTCAATTATAATACAGAAAATAAAGATTGATGTCCACTACCAACACATCAAACGACACACATATCAATATTACAATATGAATACCAACGTCAAACAACTCCTGCGTCTTAACTGCAGAAGACAGAGTTACAGTTAACAGTGAACAGCTTGAAATATTTAAACGCAAAGAGGCAAATGACTTGAACAAACACGATCGCCCTGAAGTTTTCGATGATGGTTCAATATGAGTGTACAAAGTATGAATAATAGCCTACAGTGTACCCAGTGGTGTACCTGCAAGCTTCTCCTGGGGACTGACATACTAGTTTCTGGGGGCTGACACTAGCTTCTGGGGAGGATGAGACTAGCTCGAAAGTTTGACTCCCCGTTTTCCTCAGAACAAAGGAAATATTCAAGATTCTTCCTACTTAGTTATTTATATAATTACGTATTTACTCCTGTGCTCCCTGAGCTGCAGAACTCGTTCACTATTTTGAACAAAGTACATTTATTATTCCAAAAATTTCATAGTTGCCATTTGTCATTTGGATAGTGCATCAAGTTACTTACGTGTCACATTCCACACTTCGTTTCAGACGCGACATCCATGTCAATTGTAAACATCTCCGTCCACATAGGCCTACTTCTGCTTCACATAGATAATGCTTTGCGTTACACCGTACAAAATTGGAATACTTCTTTTTTCTTAGTCGCTTGTATTCCATTCCATACTATACACTGTATAATGCTCCGGTACCTCTTTTACCGCTTGCTATCTTTCCCTTTGACCGCGCGTCACAGTGTCCCTCAAGAATATGCCGATCCCAAACGCTCAAACGTCCGACAACTTCTTATCTTACTTTCTCTACATCAAATCAGCAACCCATCCACGAAATTAAGCGCTTTAAACTTACAGTTTTGAACATTTCCAGCAGGATGTGATTACACGAAACAGGCTTAAATTCAACAATAATACATATTAACATACAAACAGTATGCATCATAACGTTTAATTATGTTTGTTTTGTTTCACATAGCTACAATGTTACAATAACATGTCCGCTCAATTTTACATCCACGCGCGTGCGAACTCAGTGTTTTAAATTTTAAACGGAGACAGAACAAAACAACGGAAACGCTTTGAAAAAGTTAATAACCCTCTTTGAACTCAAATATTTTTGTCGCAGGCAACGCAAATATTTTGCCGTATTTTCCTAGTTACAATATCAAAAATTATCAGAACATTAAATTTTCTCTTTCACTATAGTTTGAAAACAAAATAGAAAGTTTAAACATTCCTCTTCTCCAACAAAGTAACGTAGTAACGTATTTGTATTTGTTTTATATATGTCATATCTGCTGTCTAATCTTCATATAGAACTGTTTTATCAAATTGTCGTAACTTGTTACAAACTCTATCTAACTTCATTTAGCTTACAGGCTTTTACTGAAAAATAAATCAATACAAAATATTATTGAAAACATTGACGTTTTAAATGAAACACAGAGAAAACTCAAGAACTAGAAAAACTGCGTTTTTGGTTTGGCAATCCAGCGGATGTGATTCCAACTGTTTAACAATATGTTTACGTTTTAGGTTTCATAGCTCACAGCAATGAGTTCCATAAAGACGAGAAGGAGTTCGAGTGCGCGGACGGCAGCGCTCCGCAATACAGAGGCGGCAGCTTCGACAGGGTCGTGGCTCTGATTGGAGAACAGTCCAGTGCAGTCACTATACAAGTAAACCTACACAATATCATAATCATAAGCTGCTTAGTCTGAGTGAAACGTTATTGAAATAAATACCATTATTTGAATAAGTAAGATTTTGTTGCTGAAGTCTATATCAATGAGTCTCAAATAGTTACCAGCCTATTACAAAAAGTAAAATTATTTTTTTAGATATTCAATAAAAGTGTCGTACTTGAGACAATTATATTTTCATAAGGAGGAAGGTTACACCACAATATATTTGCAATGACGTATCCAGAAAGAAATCCGTGGAATACTTCCACGTGGAGTTGAAATTGACACTTCAAACTATTTAAAGCTGTCCTCTTTTATTTACAGTTTTATTATTCAGAAATGGTTGTGTGTGTGTGTGTGTGTGTGCGCGCGCGCGTGAAAACTGAATTCATCAGTGTTAAGCTTTTATTAATTCAAGAAAACAAAGCTTCTTCAGCATAATCTATTTCATGGTGTATTAGGCAACATAGTCATCAACTGTAGATTATACACAACTGTATAAGGCTGCTTGAAAAGCAACCACGAAATTATTCATAAAATTATTTGACTTCTATGAGAGGGCTGTAATAATGTTTGGCAACAATAAATTGACGCATACAAACAAAATCTCAGGACTCTGTTAATATTGTTGTCCCTTCCCGGGTTATTAGGCCCTGATCTAATACTGTATTCAACAACAGACGCTTCAGCCCCACCACTGGAGGTTAACTGGCACAGTTACTAACTTTCAATCCTTTAACACTGAAGATGGCCTCCAATGGTGGGGCCGAAGCGTCTGTTGTTGAATACAGTATTAGACCACGGCCCACTAATAGTCCGGAAAGGAGCAACAATATTAGACCACGGCCCACTAATAGTCCGGAAAGGAGCAACAATATTAACAGAGTTGACGCCGGCCGCGAGAGCCTAAAACGTCAAAAATCTCAGTAAATAACAAAAAACTACAATTAATTTTATAACGTTTATTTCTATCGTGTTGTGTACTGTAACTTCTAGAACAACGAATGTATGCTCGGTGTTAATTTAGTTGTCTGTGTAGATGGCAACAATGCTGAGACTATTCGGGACGCCCATCGTCAGCTACATGGCCACTTCGCCGGTGCTCAGCAACAAGGACAGGTTTCCGTCCTTCTTCAGGACAGTACCCAGCGACGTGAACCAAGCGCACGCTATGTTGGAACTCATACGGTACGTGGTTTCCAACTTTCTGCTTAACCACATGATGTTACCCGCTTTCTGCGTTTGTACTATGTCGTTTGTATACGTCAAAACAGAAGTGACAAGAGTAAAAAAAACCTAGGCACTTCACAAACTAGGCGTTTCTTATAGACACTTAAACGTAGAAATCAGTCACATTTTTTATCACATACACTAAGTGAACTGGATACTTGAATTTATGAGACCACATTGTTTAAAAACAGAGGTTGTCACATTGACAGGTGTTTTTGGATAACAAAATTTAAAACTACAATATAGAAGCAGACTGATAAAAGCACATTTTCTGAAGAAAACTGATAATTGCGAGAATTACTGTGTTACGTTTTAGATTCTTTTCTCGGTTCGAACTAGTTACATATTATATAATATCGATTTTTACATACACCCAAGTCATGTATTGTTCTTGTGTATACCCACCCAACATTGTTACACACACCCAGCAAGTCATGTGTTGTTCAATTAATGATGAGTTCTTTTTTTTCTTATGCTAGCTTTTTATAAAGTTAGTTTATTAATGACATGCAATAAGGTTAGCATTTTTCAATATATCGTCTACGGCCTAACAAATTTTGATTTAAGTTGACGTTGCTGGCCAGTCATCCTGCCAGTTTGCGGTATCAACCATATAAGAACGTAACATGCTGGGCCTTTCCTTCTCTCAAAAAACATTACAGTCAGTTTCTTTGACATCTCAGTGGTAAGTAGGAAGCAAGATTTTCACCGATCTTCCTCTTTTGTTCTTTCCCAATATTTAGTCTCACATGCTCTCCACGCTAGCTTTTCTCATGTAAACGTAATGCCTGTTCCAGCCATCTCATCTGACCCCCGATAATCCTTTCTTATAAAGATTCTGTCGCTAGTAGTCAGTAAACCTCATTTCATTAATGTTTCCCTATCATGGCTTAAGCTTCATTACCTAAAAGACAGTAGGTGTGACTACGATTTTGAGTATTTAAACTTTTATGTACCTCGGAAATGCCTTTTCTTTCAAAAAAAAAATCGTTACATTAAATAATCTGCCAGTAGGCCTAATACCAATTCTTTCATTATTTCCCGGCCAAATTAATATACCATTCGAGGCCTGGAACTTAAATGCTTTCAGTTATTCGATATCTTTACTACATTTTACTTTTGTATTGTGTATTCTCCGTGTGTTTATTATTACCACCGTCTTCGTTTTAGTCACTTATAATATAACTTGTATAATAATATAATATTATACTTCTCCAGTTGTTATATTATACTGCCGCCAATACGTTCAAATTAAACTGCAGCGACTCATAAGGTAGTTTGATCAGCTGGGATTTGTTCAGTCTGCAGAAGTCTAATTTTAGTTTTATCAGTCTGGTTTTAACTTTTCTTAGCCCTTCGTCCAGAACCACAGAGAATAATAACGAACTTAGAATACAGTCTTCCTTTAACTCCAACTTTTATATCGAATTCTCTTGACTCTTCGTTATTCACTCTCACTACATTTTTGTTGTTTCTGTACAGAGTTATCAATGTCTTAACTGTTTCTTTGACAAACCCTCTACTATTGTATAAAATTCTTCATATACATCTTCCATATGCATTATGTCAAACGCTTTTTCTAGATCTATAAAGCAGCCAATAGACTCCTCTACTTTTCAGTAGAAGTTTTTTGCTGACCTGTGGTAATATAGTAACTTGTCTAGTGTACTCTTACCTATCCGAAATCCATGTTACGTATCTTCGAACTTTCCCTCCAATTTCTGTCTTCATCTTCTTTCTAATATTCTGGTCAGAAGTTTTCTTAGCATAGTTAACAGTATAATCTCTGTAAATTTTTAAGACACTTCCATCGCCTTTTTTATGGAACGGTAATAAAATTCTTTTGGTCTAATCCGATGGAGACTTTTTTGTTCTTAGTATTTTGTTCAAAACATTATTTAGGCCTAACTCTTTCGTTGCTGCTTCGCCCTCGTAAGTTAACACTTCAGCTGGTGTCTTGTCGCTTCCTGGAGCCTTGTTCAATTTTAAATTTCAGATAGCCTCCAAAATTTCCTGTTCCCTGCTTACTTCAATCTTCCCAACATAAACAAACTCATCGTCGCTTTTGACCTGTCGTACTCTATGACACGTCTATGAAACATTGCCTCCATTTTTCCTTATAAACTTCATACTCCACCAAGTGCTTTGAGCATAAATAGTTTGTTCACCCCCTTCTTCTCCTTGACTGCCACTTGTTCGTTTTCGTCCAACAAGCCGTTCTTTTTGTCCTCAGGTTTGGGTTCTTTAGCTGCTCATACTAAAACTTGAATTTATTTCATACATATTCCACTCCTTTGGTCACCGTGGACTCATTAAGTTTCTTACATGTATTTTTTTCATATGTACTTCTACATTCAGCTTCTTTATAGCTCGTATTTTCTGGTTTACTGTCTCCCTTCTGCTGTCCGTCTTTGCTCTCTTTTATCTCTTTTATAAATCCATTTTTAATAAGTAGTGGTCAGTCTTAATCTCTGCCACCCTTAACCTTCATTAAGGGTTACTAGATTTATCATTGCCTTCTCTTGTAAGTTTAAGTGTATTCTAGTGTTTAACTGTTGAGTTTGCTACTACTAAAGCATTTCCAAAACATTCATTCTTCTTCCATTGCGTTTAACACTTCTTCTCCCTCTCTTCCCAGCACTCTCTCATGGCCGGCATTATTAATACCTACCCTCGTGTTCAAGTCTCCCATAATGATTATATTTCCTCCTTTCTTAAAATCTTCTTGCACTTCTTTAAAAATTAAAGTTCATCTTCGTTTTTTGTGCCTTCGTTCACTCTGTAAACTAATAACAAATACCATATCTTCTCTCCAATCAATTTTGTTTTCAAACTCAACAGTTTTTCACTTAGGGCCTCTATCCTCCTCACACGGTACATCCTATAATCTCCTTGGTGAGACTATGAACTCCACTCCTCTCTCACTTTCTCGGTCTCATCAACTCCAGACCGAAATAAAACAAAACCCGTTATGAATTTTATTCATTACCTGCCTTTTCATTTTGGTAACGGTGTCTGCTAAACTTTCCAAATTGTAATGTTCCACCTCTTTCTCTGGCTCGGCTTTTTTCCCCTGACTCTCCTCACGTTCACGGTACCCAAACTCAATCCGTTACTTTCTATATGACCTTTTGCTGAATAAATATATTCCTAACTCTACATTTGCTTGAACTTTTTTCTTTTTCTAATTCCGATGTCGACGCCTTAAACCAATCCATGCTCTTTTCCATACCCCCCTTACCTACCTTTTGCTTACTTAGTTTTTTTTTTTGATGCTTCAGTTGCCCTTCTTGGTTTTCCTTTCTAGCTTCCCCTCAGAAGTATACCAATTTCGCCATACCCTATCCATCGTAAGATTCGTGTATCATCTTTTAACTTCTCATACTTTCTTCTTTTCCCTATGACCTCTTTCGTACATCCGCTTTTGTATTTTAATTTCTTTCTTCGAAAGACCATTGCTTATACAGCCTTATATCATTTGAATTACTTTAAAGCGTTATTTTACGTCTACTATTCATTACATTCGTCTTATCCTACAAGTTATCCATCTCAAGTAAACACAACTTCTATCCTAATTTAAATACTGATTTGACCAGCACATAAACTCTCAATCTCTCATGCAAGATATTCTCCATGTTTTGTTTCAGGCCCTGTACATGAAAATAAACAAATCACGCAGTAAATAAGAATTCAATAAATACTAATTAGAATAATGTTCTCCAGTTACATTCGAATCATAAGGTAATAAAATTACACAATATCCTAAGTACGTTCCAAGGAAAAATAATACAAAGTAAAATAAAAGTACTAATTCCCATGCAGTTTCAAGCTCTACAAATGGTATTAATAGTCAACTACGCTCATACTGCTGATGTCTAACAATAGCCCTGAAACTATAATACACTTTCTGACATAATATAATATATTTTAAATAATGTAATATTTTTTACTAGAGCATTAACAACATGTAACCTTCCTCGTCTGTTACCATTATTTGGTGGGGGGGGGGGGGGGCTACCGCTATAAAAAAAATAATCAATAGCATCGAATTTCAATTACTGCTTAATTTGAATCCTCGTCAAATTTTAATTATTTAATGCTATCGTATTGCTATTTCTGACAACGAGTTTCTCGCGATCGATCCTAGTTTAGGTCTGTAGAACGTGTAAAAATATAAAAATCTTGTTTTTTGTGAATTTCCTGTCTTTCAGGGCCTAAATCGTGATAGCCAACTGTTACCAAATTTTTAATAAAATATGCTACATTTACTTTTCTCTGTATTTGCTGATAAAGGTGCGTTTAAAGTATCGACTTAAATCGACATATTAGCGTTTTCCACGTAATACATACATTTTGTGGTATGAATTTATCAATGTTTAATAGTTTTAAATTAATCAACGAGCTCCTAAGAGACATGGGGCTCCAGGTAGGATTACAAGTCCGAAACAGAATTTTAATTCACTGTTAAGGTTGCAAAACTAGTCCAGTCAACATAGAATTGATACTTCCGACGATGGGATTCGATTACTTTCTCACAATACTGGCAGTATTGTGATCAGTATCAGTGTTCCGATAGGCTATTATCATGTTATCAAAAGAAATGTTGGCATATCGATATCGGAAGAACTTGGTGAATTAGCCTTACAAACCAATGAAAACATAATATATGTTTATTTTTCCTTGTGAGGGACTGTTTTCCAAGACCGGAATAGGCCTACGGAAAAATCAATAAACAAACCGACTGTCATCCAACTACTTGAACAGACAATCCAATTTTTACTAAGCAGTTTTCAGATGAATATTGGATTCATAAATGTGTTGAAAAATGTGTTCGTTAATAACATTTCGTATCTCTTCTTGTTTGAAAGTTATCTTTATAAAGATGATAGAATATCAGTTTTCAAGTTCAAGTTTTTAGTAAGTGATTACATGAAAAATTTCATAAAGTATATAGGCTACTTATTTCACTATGAATAATTTTCAATTGTTCGTTTTATGTTTTCAGTCACTTCAACTGGTCGTACGTCTCCATTGTGTACACTGATTCCGAATACGGTAACCACGGTTACGAAACGCTGAACTCTCTCGCACCCGACTATGGTGTGTGTTTCTCAACGCCTCTACGGGTCAGCAAAGAACGTTTCTCCGATTCCGACTACGACAAGATTGTGGAAAAACTGGCGAACAACAGCGACGCTAAAGGTAATGACAGTGCTGATAACGTATTTACGCTATCGTCTGAGGCATTTCAGTGTTTCCATGTCAAAGCATTCACAAACAGTTTCAAGACTAACTAATTGTACGTAAAAGTACAGACCATTCTTACGATTTGACCGAAGGTGCCATTTTTAGTACAAATCGAGCTAGCGAAAGTGATGTCTGAAGACGGAGGTTTTCATCTAAAGGGATGGTGGAGCACTAGCTGACTGCTCCTCCACTCAAACCCTCTGTTCTGCAATAACTGGCCTGACTCCAATGACATTACTGATGGCAAAAAGTTCCCTTAGCAACCTTAGAAACGCAACGCACTGAAAGACCTCAAATGGTTTCATCGTGTGTATGTGGTGGGGAGGGGGGGTTACGCTCAATTGTGTACTGTTGTAACTCTACACAAGTCTAATTTTTCATGCATCTTGAATGTTTGGTCTGCATGGATTTTGAGAAAACACAAGAGGAGAAACAAATTGAATAATTCTACATAGCAAAGCATTCAACAATAACGTAACTGAATTCGAATCTGACTTAACATTCAATAACGTTAATTTGAGACTTCATTGTTATAAAACAATGCTTGTTGCTATTTCTACTAAACATTTGTAGTCGTGTGTTAAACTAAAACTGTTAGTTTCCATAAAGGAAATAATAAGAATATATGAATCATTCAAATAAAAAAACACATGGTACCTGGACGATCTGAAAAAGTGACAAGTTATGCAGAGCACTAAAATTTTCACAAATTTTATTATAATCTCAAAGATTAAATTAGTAAATGTACAGTCTCAGAACTGTCAAATTTAAAGACAGTTAGAAGAATTAATAAATCGAAGCTAACAGAAACAAAACTTCAGGCAGGCAATTAAACGGGTAACTGGATAGACACGAAACCTATGAAAAAATGTCAAGTGGCTAAAGTACGTCCAGAAACAACAACATAAAAGATGGGGTAAAAAGTGTTAGGAAACCGAAGAGAAGATCAAAACTTTAGCATCTCTATAAGGAGATGTTTCGTTATGCAAGCCCGTGTGCTCGTGTAAGTTCTATCGGAACGATCATCTGAATAGAATCAAAGCTTGAGCCACACTTGAAATTTGTTTGCCATTAATTAATAGAGTTACAGTGTAATCATTAGTCAGACATAACTCATAGAATTACAAGTTTTACACAAATAATCAGGAGTCGTAATTGTTTAACTTGTAAGAAAAATGAAATAAACGATATTAGAATTGTGAAACACCTTCTATCAGGGTCGTGCTCTTGAGACAAAACCTGAATTTAGTGTAAACGTCGAAAAATTGAAATAACTTATTCTTGTATGTATAATAATTTTGATAGATATTATGAAAATAGAATTATCATGTATTTTCAATTAACAGTATGTAGGCCTATAGAAATAAACAATAAAAATTTTGGTATTCTCCCAATATCCGCACCCGCACTACATTTTTGATATTTCGATTATGCAGTTGTATCTATATACCACGATGTGAAGAAAAAGAAGTGTACTACTGTAATTGTAAATTATTGTATTTCTTAATGTGAAGCGAAAATACGTAATGTTTTGGTTAGTGAAGTTAGAAAATAATGATTTTTTGTTTTCATTTTACTGTTTAAAGAAATTAAAGCCATGTGTATATATACATGGGTGTAACAGAGTAACGTTTAATATGTAAATAACGTAACGTTTAAAAATATCGGTATGGAGAACCATACATGACTTCCATATTCTAAGATTTATATTTAAAATCATTTTCGAAATGAAATATTACCATAGAAACTACTTCTTTCTACTTACTGCTTCAGCCTTAACCACAGTACTGTGGTCACTAATGTATACCACCTCACGTTATCGCACTCCATTTTCACTGATGATGGAAGTCGATGGCATTGCCGAAATGTCTGGTTTTGTAGAAAACGTTGGACTACGGCCAAATATCCCGGGAAGGAATTTTAACAAAAACTACTTCTTTGCTGCCGATAACGTTGTACACATATATATCAGTGGCGAAGTTACATGGAGGCAATTGAGACAATGCCTACCCTAAAAAATTCTGTAGAATAAAAATTATAAATACGTATGAACTACATAACGTAAAGATTATACATTGTTACTGCGACTGTCAAATTTATTAAACCGAAACGTGCTTTACTGAGCGACCGCTAGATGGTGACAGGTGAGATTCGGCATAGTTCGTTTAAAGCGAATGAGGCAACCTGAACTTGCCTCAGCGTTTTTTGTATACATCGTATGTAAGCAATGTAGTGGTGTGATAGGGAAGTGTAGGGAGGGGGGATTGTCCCGCGCTGTACACATAGAGCGTTGAGGCATGCCTCACTTCTGTGGTCCAAACAGTTACGTTAAAGCGCCTGTGTTGTTTCTAAGTGTTTATTTTATGCGGTTATTAAAAGTGTCACTGTTATTCCGCTGAACTAACAGATGATCAAGATTGTTATTTGAATTATTTGTAACATTAAACATATATATAGAAACTAATCAAGTTTAAAAATTTGAAGTTCAATCAGTTGTATTATTGTGTATGACTAATACAAGGATTGTTCAATAGACACACGTATAGAGCTGTAAAGCATTTTTTATTCAACGATTTTAAAAGAAGTCTCCAATAACATTAAGACATGAGTTCCACTGTTGCGCTAACCTGTAGATTCCCTGCTAGTAAAATTCTTACGGCTGTTTGTGGAACCATTCGGTTACAGCAAACTCTGCCTCAGCGTCCGATTTGACCCACCGTCCTTTTAGTGATTCCTTAAAAAAAATTTAAGGTAAGATTTTTGCCTACCCATTCATTAACTACTAGCTTCGCCAGTAAGCAAATTGATGTCCATTTTTTCGGCTTGCACGCGTTATGTTGGTGTGGGTTTCGGCACTTTCCATTTAAAAAGCGTGCAAACGTAAGAAAATAAACATGAGTGATGCCAGAAATAACGTGAATTGTGTGTGTGTGTGTGCGTGTGTGTGTGTGTGTGTGTGTGTGTGTGTGTGTGTGTGTGTGTGTGTGTGTGTGTGTGTGTGTGTGTGTGTGTGTGTGTGTGTGTGTGTGTGTGTGTGTGTGTGTGTGTGTGTGTGTGTGTGTGTGTGTGTGTGTGTGTGTGTGTGTGTGTGTGTGTGTGTGTGTGTGTGTGTGTGTGTGTGTGTGTGTGTGTGTGTGTGTGTGTGTGTGTGTGTGTGTGTGTGTGTGTGTGTGTGTGTGTGTGTGTGTGTGTGTGTGTGTGTGTGTGTGTGTGTGTGTGTGTGTGTGTGTGTGTGTGTGTGTCTTACCTGCCTTTTTATTGCCGTATTAAATGAAAAATATTATATTACATTAAAATGAAAAAATTTTAATTTTATTGCCTGGCAACAAAATTATTTTATTTTTAACAATTACCATTGTTTCAAAAAGTTTAAATAAATTTTCAAGTACTTTACTCTTGTTAAAACGTAAAAGGTTGCAGGTAAACTACCCCTTCCCCTTAACCGATCTTCACCAAAATCGAAAGTCCTTGAGACCTCTACAATTCAGGGACGTATGCAAAAAATTATTTGATTCTGTTTGAATTTGCGGCTGTTATCGTTTGCCATAGAAAATACGCTTGATAAAACAACGTTGCAGGTAAACTACCCCTTCCCCTTAACCGATCTTCACCACAAACAACAGGTCTTGAGTACTCTACAAATCAGGGCTGTATGCAAAAAATTATTTGATTCTGTTTGAATTTGCGGCAGTTATCGTTTGCCATAGAAAAAAAATCTACACATAGACACAGACACACACACAGACACTTTTCGGAAAACGACTTTTTTTCATGTTTTGAGTGTAGTACAATCAGAATCTGCAATAATCTCGAACACGATTTTTTTTGCCATCACCATACTTCCATTCCTTAAGGAATATGGAAGTAAAATATCGGTATGGAGAACCATACATGACTTCCATATTCTAAGAATTATATTTAAAATCATTTTCAGCCAAACAACCAGGCTGTGTCTTACCTGCCTTTTTATTGCTGTATTAAATGAAAAATATTATATTACATTAAAATGAAAAAATTATAATTTTATTGCCTGGCAACAAAATTATTTTATTTTTAACAATTACCATTGTTTCAAAAAGTTTAAATAAATTTTCAAGTACTTTACTCTTGTTAAAACGTAAAAGGTTGCAGGTAAACTACCCCTTCCCCTTAACCGATCTTCACCAAAATCGAAAGTCATTGAGACCTCTACAATTCAGGGACGTATGCAAAAAATTATTTCATTCTGTTTGAATTTGCGGCTGTTATCGTTTGCCATAGAAAATACGCTTGATAAAAAAACGTTGCAGGTAAACTACCCCTTCCCCTTAACCGATATTCACCAAAAACAATAGGTCTTGAGTACTCTACAAATCAGGGCTGTATGCAAAACATTATTTGATTCTGTTTGAATTTGCGGCTGTTATCGTTTGCCATAGAAAATACCCTTGTTAAAAAAACGTTGCAGGTAAACTACCCCTTTCCCTCAACCGATCTTCACCAAAAACAATAGGTCTTGAGAAATCTACAATTCAGGACTGCATGCGAAACATTATTTGATTCTGTTTGAATTTGCGGCTGTTATCGTTTGCCAAAAAAAAAAAATTTCCCTTGATAAAAAAAACCGTTGCAGGTAAACTACCCCTTCCCCTCAACCGATCTTCACCAAAAACAATAGGTCGCGAGTACTCTACAAATCAGGGCTGTATGCAAAAAATTATTTGATTCTGTTTGAATTTGCGGCAGTTGTCGTTTGCCATAGAAAATACGCATGATAAAAAACGTTGCTGGTAAACTACCCCTTCCCCTCAACCGATCTTCACCAAAAACAATAGGTCTTGAGTACTCTACAAATCAGGGCTGTATGCAGAAAATTATTTGATTCTGTTTGAATTTGCGGCTGTTATCGTTTGCCATAGAAAATACCCTTGTTAAAAAAACGTTGTAGGTAAACTACCCCTTTCCCTTAACCGATCTTCACCAAAAACAAAAGGTCTTGAGAACTCTACAATTTAGGGCTGTATGCAAATAATCTTTTCATTCTGTTTGAATTTGCGGCTGTTATCGTTTGCCATAGGAAATACCCTTGTTAAAACATAAAACGTTACAGGTAAACTACCCCTTTCCCTTAACCGATCTTCACCAAAAACAATAGGTCTTGAGAACTCTGCAATTCAGGGCTGTATGCGAAACATTATTTGATTCTGTTTGAATTTGCGGCTGTTATCGTTTGCCAAACAAACAAAATTACCCTTGCTAAAAAAAAACCGTTGCAGGTAAACTACCCCTTTCCCTCAACCGATCTTCACCAAAAACAATAGGTCGCGAGAACTCTGCAAAACCGGACTGTATGCAAAAAATTATTTGATTCTGTTTGAATTTGCGGCAGTTATCGTTTGCCATAGAAAAAAAATCTATAGACAGACAGACAGATAGACAGACAGACACACAGACACACAGACACCAGACACACAGACACTTTTCGGAAAACGACTTTTTTTCATGTTTTGAGTGTAGTAGAATCAGAATCTGCAATAATCTCGAACACGATTTTTTTTGCCATCACCATACTTCCATTCCTTAAGGAATATGGAAGTAAATATCGGTATGGAGAACCATACATGACTTCCATATTCTAAGATTTATATTTAAAATCATTTTCATCCAAACAACCAGACTGTGTCTTACCTGCCTTTTTATTGCTGTATTAAATGAAAAATATTATATTACATTAAAATGAAAAAATTATAATTTTATTGCCTGGCAACAAAATTATTTTATTTTTACTTCCATATTCCTTAAGGAATGGAAGTATGGTGATGGCAAAAAAAATCGTGTTCGAGATTATTGCAGATTCTGATTCTACTACACTCAAAACATGAAAAAAAGTCGTTTTCCGAAAAGTGTCTGTGTGTCTGTCTGTGTGTCTGTGTGTCTGTGTGTCTGTCTGTCTGTCTGTCTGTCTGTCTGTCTGTAGATTTTTTTTCTATGGCAAACGATAACTGCCGCAAATTCAAACAGAATCAAATAATTTTTTGCATACAGCCCGGTTTTGCAGAGTTCTCGCGACCTATTGTTTTTGGTGAAGATCGGTTGAGGGAAAGGGGTAGTTTACCTGCAACGGTTTTTTTTTAGCAAGGGAAATTTTGTTTGTTTGGCAAACGATAACAGCCGCAAATTCAAACAGAATCAAATAATGTTTCGCATACAGCCCTGAATTGTAGAGTTCTCAAGACCTATTGTTTTTGGTGAAGATCGGTTAAGGGAAAGGGGTAGTTTACCTGTAACGTTTTATGTTTTAACAAGGGTATTTCCTATGGCAAACGATAACAGCCGCAAATTCAAACAGAATGAAAAGATTATTTGCATACAGCCCTAAATTGTAGAGTTCTCAATACCTTTTGTTTTTGGTGAAGATCGGTTAAGGGAAAGGGGTAGTTTACCTACAACGTTTTTTTAACAAGGGTATTTTCTATGGCAAACGATAACAGCCGCAAATTCAAACAGAATCAAATAATTTTCTGCATACAGCCCTGATTTGTAGAGTACTCAAGACTTATTGTTTTTGGTGAAGATCGGTTGAGGGGAAGGGGTAGTTTACCAGCAACGTTTTTTATCATGCGTATTTTCTATGGCAAACGACAACTGCCGCAAATTCAAACAGAATCAAATAATTTTTTGCATACAGCCCTGATTTGTAGAGTACTCGCGACCTATTGTCTTTGGTGAAGATCGGTTGAGGGGAAGGGGTAGTTTACCTGCAACGGTTTTTTTTATCAAGGGAAATTTTTTTTTTGGCAAACGATAACAGCCGCAAATTCAAACAGAATCAAATAATGTTTCGCATACAGCCCTGAATTGTAGATTTTTAACAATTACCATTGTTTCAAAAAGTTTAAATAAATTTTCAAGTACTTTACTCTTGTTAAAACGTAAAAGGTTGCAGGTAAACTACCCCTTCCCCTTAACCGATCTTCACCAAAATCGAAAGTCATTGAGACCTCTACAATTCAGGGACGTATGCAAAAAATTATTTCATTCTGTTTGAATTTGCGGCTGTTATCGTTTGCCATAGAAAATACGCTTGATAAAAAAACGTTACAGGTAAACTACCCCTTCCCCTTAACCGATATTCACCAAAAACAATAGGTCTTGAGTACTCTACAAATCAGGGCTGTATGCAAAACATTATTTGATTCTGTTTGAATTTGCGGCTGTTATCGTTTGCCATAGAAAATACCCTTGTTAAAAAAACGTTGCAGGTAAACTACCCCTTTCCCTCAACCGATCTTCACCAAAAACAATAGGTCTTGAGAAATCTACAATTCAGGGCTGTATGCGAAACATTATTTGATTCTGTTTGAATTTTCGGCTGTTATCGTTTGCCAAAAAAAAAAATTTCCCTTGATAAAAAAAACCGTTGCAGGTAAACTACCCCTTCCCCTCAACCGATCTTCACCAAAAACAATAGGTCGCGAGTACTCTACAAATCAGGGCTGTATGCAAAAAATTATTTGATTCTGTTTGAATTTGCGGCAGTTGTCGTTTGCCATAGAAAATACGCATGATAAAAAACGTTGCTGGTAAACTACCCCTTCCCCTCAACCGATCTTCACCAAAAACAATAGGTCTTGAGTACTCTACAAATCAGGGCTGTATGCAGAAAATTATTTGATTCTGTTTGAATTTGCGGCTGTTATCGTTTGCCATAGAAAATACCCTTGTTAAAAAAACGTTGTAGGTAAACTACCCCTTTCCCTTAACCGATCTTCACCAAAAACAGAAGGTCTTGAGAACTCTACAATTTAGGGCTGTATGCAAATAATCTTTTCATTCTGTTTGAATTTGCGGCTGTTATCGTTTGCCATAGGAAATACCCTTGTTAAAACATAAAACGTTACAGGTAAACTACCCCTTTCCCTTAACCGATCTTCACCAAAAACAATAGGTCTTGAGAACTCTACAATTCAGGGCTGTATGCGAAACATTATTTGATTCTGTTTGAATTTGCGGCTGTTATCGTTTGCCAAACAAACAAAATTACCCTTGCTAAAAAAAAACCGTTGCAGGTAAACTACCCCTTTCCCTCAACCGATCTTCACCAAAAACAATAGGTCGCGAGAACTCTGCAAAACCGGACTGTATGCAAAAAATTATTTGATTCTGTTTGAATTTGCGGCAGTTATCGTTTGCCATAGAAAAAAATCTACAGACAGACAGACAGACAGACACACAGACACACAGACAGACAGACACACAGACACTTTTCGGAAAACGACTTTTTTTCATGTTTTGAGTGTAGTAGAATCAGAATCTGCAATAATCTCGAACACGATTTTTTTTGCCATCACCATACTTCCATTCCTTAAGGAATATGGAAGTAAAATATCGGTATGGAGAACCATACATGACTTCCATATTCTAAGATTTATATTTAAAATCATTTTCAGCCAAACAGCCAGGCTGTGTCTTACCTGCCTTTTTATTGCTGTATTAAATGAAAAATATTATATTACATTAAAATGAAAAAATTATAATTTTATTGCCTGGCAACAAAATTATTTTATTTTTAACAATTACCATTGTTTCAAAAAGTTTAAATAAATTTTCAAGTACTTTACTCTTGTTAAAACGTAAAAGGTTGCAGGTAAACTACCCCTTCCCCTTAACCGATCTTCACCAAAATCGAAAGTCCTTGAGACCTCTACAATTCAGGGACGTATGCAAAAAATTATTTGATTCTGTTTGAATTTGCGGCTGTTATCGTTTGCCATAGAAAATACGCTAGATAAAAAAACGTTGCAGGTAAACTACCCCTTCCCCTTAACCGATCTTCACCAAAAACAATAGGTCTTGAGTACTCTACAAATCAGGGCTGTATGCAAAACATTATTTGATTCTGTTTGAATTTGCGGCTGTTATCGTTTGCCATAGAAAATAAAACGTAAAAGGTTGCAGGTAAACTACCCCTTCCCCTTAACCGATCTTCACCAAAAACAATAGGTCTTGAGTACTCTACAAATCAGGACTGCATGCAAAACATTATTTGATTCTGTTTGAATTTGCGGCTGTTATCGTTTGCCATATAAAATACCCTTGTTAAAAAAACGTAGCAGGTAAACTACCCCTTTCCCTCAACCGATCTTCACCAAAAACAATAGGTCTTGAGAAATCTACAATTCAGGGCTGTATGCGAAACATTATTTGATTCTGTTTGAATTTGCGGCTGTTATCGTTTGCCAAAAAAAAAAAAAAATTCCCTTGATAAAAAAAACCGTTGCAGGTAAACTACCCCTTCCCCTCAACCGATCTTCACCAAAAACAATAGGTCGCGAGTACTCTACAAATCAGGGCTGTATGCAAAAAATTATTTGATTCTGTTTGAATTTGCGGCAGTTGTCGTTTGCCATAGAAAATACGCATGATAAAAAACGTTGCTGGTAAACTACCCCTTCCCCTAAACCGATCTTCACCAAAAACAATAGGTCTTGAGTACTCTACAAATCAGGGCTGTATGCAGAAAATTATTTGATTCTGTTTGAATTTGCGGCTGTTATCGTTTGCCATAGAAAATACCCTTGTTAAAAAAACGTTGTAGGTAAACTACCCCTTTCCCTTAACCGATCTTCACCAAAAACAAAAGGTATTGAGAACTCTACAATTTAGGGCTGTATGCAAATAATCTTTTCATTCTGTTTGAATTTGCGGCTGTTATCGTTTGCCATAGGAAATACCCTTGTTAAAACATAAAACGTTACAGGTAAACTACCCCTTTCCCTTAACCGATCTTCACCAAAAACAATAGGTCTTGAGAACTCTACAATTCAGGGCTGTATGCGAAACATTATTTGATTCTGTTGAATTTGCGGCTGTTATCGTTTGCCAAACAAACAAAATTTCCCTTGCTAAAAAAAAACCGTTGCAGGTAAACTACCCCTTTCCCTCAACCGATCTTCACCAAAAACAATAGGTCGCGAGAACTCTGCAAAACCGGGCTGTATGCAAAGAATTATTTGATTCTGTTTGAATTTGCGGCAGTTATCGTTTGCCATAGAAAAAAAATCTACAGACACACAGACACACAGACAGACAGACAGACAGACAGACAGACACACACACAGACACTTTTCGGAAAACGACTTTTTTTCATGTTTTGAGTGTAGTAGAATCAGAATCTGCAATAATCTCGAACACGATTTTTTTTGCCATCACCATACTTCCATTCCTTAAGGAATATGGAAGTAAACCAGGCTGTGTCTTACCTGCCTTTTTATTGCTGTATTAAATGAAAAATATTATATTACATTAAAATGAAAAAATTATAATTTTATTGCCTGGCAACAAAATCATTTTATTTTTAACAATTACCATTGTTTCAAAAAGTTTAAATAAATTTTCAAGTACTTAATCTTGTTAAAACGTAAAAGGTTGCAGGTAAACTACCCCTTACCCTTAACCGATCTTCACCAAAATCGAAAGTCATTGAGACCTTTACAATTCAGGGACGTATGCAAAAAATTATTTCATTCTGTTTGAATTTGCGGCTGTTATCGTTTGCCATATAAAATACGCTTGATAAAAAAACGTTGCAGGTAAACTACCCCTTCCCCTTAACCGATATTCACCAAAAACAATAGGTCTTGAGTACTCTACAAATCAGGGCTGTATGCAAAACATTATTTGATTCTGTTTGAATTTGCGGCTGTTATCGTTTGCCATAGAAAATACCCTTGTTAAAAAAACGTTGCAGGTAAACTACCCCTTTCCCTCAACCGATCTTCACCAAAAACAATAGGTCTTGAGAAATCTACAATTCAGGGCTGTATGCGAAACATTATTTGATTCTGTTTGAATTTGCGGCTGTTATCGTTTGCCAAAAAAAAAAATTTCCCTTGATAAAAAAAACCGTTGCTGGTAAACTACCCCTTCCCCTCAACCGATCTTCACCAAAAACAATAGGTCGCGAGTACTCTACAAATCAGGGCTGTATGCAAAAAATTATTTGATTCTGTTTGAATTTGCGGCAGTTGTCGTTTGCCATAGAAAATACGCATGATAAAAAACGTTGCTGGTAAACTACCCCTTCCCCTCAACCGATCTTCACCAAAAACAATATGTCATGAGTACTCTACAAATCAGGGCTGTATGCAGAAAATTATTTGATTCTGTTTGAATTTGCGGCTGTTATCGTTTGCCATAGAAAATACCCTTGTTAAAAAAACGTTGTAGGTAAACTACCCCTTTCCCTTAACCGATCTTCACCAAAAACAGAAGGTCTTGAGAACTCTACAATTTAGGGCTGTATGCAAATAATCTTTTCATTCTGTTTGAATTTGCGGCTGTTATCGTTTGCCATAGGAAATACCCTTGTTAAAACATAAAACGTTACAGGTAAACTACCCCTTTCCCTTAACCGATCTTCACCAAAAACAATAGGTCTTGAGAACTCTACAATTCAGGGCTGTATGCGAAACATTATTTGATTCTGTTTGAATTTGCGGCTGTTATCGTTTGCCAAACAAACAAAATTACCCTTGCTAAAAAAAAACCGTTGCAGGTAAACTACCCCTTTCCCTCAACCGATCTTCACCAAAAACAATAGGTCGCGAGAACTCTGCAAAACCGGACTGTATGCAAAAAATTATTTGATTCTGTTTGAATTTGCGGCAGTTATCGTTTGCCATAGAAAAAAATCTACAGACAGACAGACAGACAGACACACAGACACACAGACAGACAGACACACAGACACTTTTCGGAAAACGACTTTTTTTCATGTTTTGAGTGTAGTAGAATCAGAATCTGCAATAATCTCGAACACGATTTTTTTTGCCATCACCATACTTCCATTCCTTAAGGAATATGGAAGTAAAATATCGGTATGGAGAACCATACATGACTTCCATATTCTAAGATTTATATTTAAAATCATTTTCAGCCAAACAGCCAGGCTGTGTCTTACCTGCCTTTTTATTGCTGTATTAAATGAAAAATATTATATTACATTAAAATGAAAAAATTATAATTTTATTGCCTGGCAACAAAATTATTTTATTTTTAACAATTACCATTGTTTCAAAAAGTTTAAATAAATTTTCAAGTACTTTACTCTTGTTAAAACGTAAAAGGTTGCAGGTAAACTACCCCTTCCCCTTAACCGATCTTCACCAAAATCGAAAGTCCTTGAGACCTCTACAATTCAGGGACGTATGCAAAAAATTATTTGATTCTGTTTGAATTTGCGGCTGTTATCGTTTGCCATAGAAAATACGCTAGATAAAAAAACGTTGCAGGTAAACTACCCCTTCCCCTTAACCGATCTTCACCAAAAACAATAGGTCTTGAGTACTCTACAAATCAGGGCTGTATGCAAAACATTATTTGATTCTGTTTGAATTTGCGGCTGTTATCGTTTGCCATAGAAAATAAAACGTAAAAGGTTGCAGGTAAACTACCCCTTCCCCTTAACCGATCTTCACCAAAAACAATAGGTCTTGAGTACTCTACAAATCAGGACTGCATGCAAAACATTATTTGATTCTGTTTGAATTTGCGGCTGTTATCGTTTGCCATATAAAATACCCTTGTTAAAAAAACGTAGCAGGTAAACTACCCCTTTCCCTCAACCGATCTTCACCAAAAACAATAGGTCTTGAGAAATCTACAATTCAGGGCTGTATGCGAAACATTATTTGATTCTGTTTGAATTTGCGGCTGTTATCGTTTGCCAAAAAAAAAAAAAAATTCCCTTGATAAAAAAAACCGTTGCAGGTAAACTACCCCTTCCCCTCAACCGATCTTCACCAAAAACAATAGGTCGCGAGTACTCTACAAATCAGGGCTGTATGCAAAAAATTATTTGATTCTGTTTGAATTTGCGGCAGTTGTCGTTTGCCATAGAAAATACGCATGATAAAAAACGTTGCTGGTAAACTACCCCTTCCCCTAAACCGATCTTCACCAAAAACAATAGGTCTTGAGTACTCTACAAATCAGGGCTGTATGCAGAAAATTATTTGATTCTGTTTGAATTTGCGGCTGTTATCGTTTGCCATAGAAAATACCCTTGTTAAAAAAACGTTGTAGGTAAACTACCCCTTTCCCTTAACCGATCTTCACCAAAAACAAAAGGTATTGAGAACTCTACAATTTAGGGCTGTATGCAAATAATCTTTTCATTCTGTTTGAATTTGCGGCTGTTATCGTTTGCCATAGGAAATACCCTTGTTAAAACATAAAACGTTACAGGTAAACTACCCCTTTCCCTTAACCGATCTTCACCAAAAACAATAGGTCTTGAGAACTCTACAATTCAGGGCTGTATGCGAAACATTATTTGATTCTGTTGAATTTGCGGCTGTTATCGTTTGCCAAACAAACAAAATTTCCCTTGCTAAAAAAAAACCGTTGCAGGTAAACTACCCCTTTCCCTCAACCGATCTTCACCAAAAACAATAGGTCGCGAGAACTCTGCAAAACCGGGCTGTATGCAAAGAATTATTTGATTCTGTTTGAATTTGCGGCAGTTATCGTTTGCCATAGAAAAAAAATCTACAGACACACAGACACACAGACAGACAGACAGACAGACAGACAGACACACACACAGACACTTTTCGGAAAACGACTTTTTTTCATGTTTTGAGTGTAGTAGAATCAGAATCTGCAATAATCTCGAACACGATTTTTTTTGCCATCACCATACTTCCATTCCTTAAGGAATATGGAAGTAAACCAGGCTGTGTCTTACCTGCCTTTTTATTGCTGTATTAAATGAAAAATATTATATTACATTAAAATGAAAAAATTATAATTTTATTGCCTGGCAACAAAATCATTTTATTTTTAACAATTACCATTGTTTCAAAAAGTTTAAATAAATTTTCAAGTACTTAATCTTGTTAAAACGTAAAAGGTTGCAGGTAAACTACCCCTTACCCTTAACCGATCTTCACCAAAATCGAAAGTCATTGAGACCTTTACAATTCAGGGACGTATGCAAAAAATTATTTCATTCTGTTTGAATTTGCGGCTGTTATCGTTTGCCATATAAAATACGCTTGATAAAAAAACGTTGCAGGTAAACTACCCCTTCCCCTTAACCGATATTCACCAAAAACAATAGGTCTTGAGTACTCTACAAATCAGGGCTGTATGCAAAACATTATTTGATTCTGTTTGAATTTGCGGCTGTTATCGTTTGCCATAGAAAATACCCTTGTTAAAAAAACGTTGCAGGTAAACTACCCCTTTCCCTCAACCGATCTTCACCAAAAACAATAGGTCTTGAGAAATCTACAATTCAGGGCTGTATGCGAAACATTATTTGATTCTGTTTGAATTTGCGGCTGTTATCGTTTGCCAAAAAAAAAAATTTCCCTTGATAAAAAAAACCGTTGCTGGTAAACTACCCCTTCCCCTCAACCGATCTTCACCAAAAACAATAGGTCGCGAGTACTCTACAAATCAGGGCTGTATGCAAAAAATTATTTGATTCTGTTTGAATTTGCGGCAGTTGTCGTTTGCCATAGAAAATACGCATGATAAAAAACGTTGCTGGTAAACTACCCCTTCCCCTCAACCGATCTTCACCAAAAACAATATGTCATGAGTACTCTACAAATCAGGGCTGTATGCAGAAAATTATTTGATTCTGTTTGAATTTGCGGCTGTTATCGTTTGCCATAGAAAATACCCTTGTTAAAAAAACGTTGTAGGTAAACTACCCCTTTCCCTTAACCGATCTTCACCAAAAACAAAAGGTCTTGAGAACTCTACAATTTAGGGCTGTATGCAAATAATCTTTTCATTCTGTTTGAATTTGCGGCTGTTATCGTTTGCCATAGGAAATACCCTTGTTAAAACATAAAACGTTACAGGTAAACTACCCCTTTCCCTTAACCGATCTTCACCAAAAACAATAGGTCTTGAGAACTCTACAATTCAGGGCTGTATGCGAAACATTATTTGATTCTGTTTGAATTTGCGGCTGTTATCGTTTGCCAAACAAACAAAATTACCCTTGCTAAAAAAAAACCGTTGCAGGTAAACTACCCCTTTCCCTCAACCGATCTTCACCAAAAACAATAGGTCGCGAGAACTCTGCAAAACCGGGCTGTATGCAAAAAATTATTTGATTCTGTTTGAATTTGCGGCAGTTATCGTTTGCCATAGAAAAAAAATCTACAGACAGACAGACAGACACACAGACACACAGACAGACAGACACACAGACACTTTTCGGAAAACGACTTTTTTTCATGTTTTGAGTGTAGTAGAATCAGAATCTGCAATAATCTCGAACACGATTTTTTTTGCCATCACCATACTTCCATTCCTTAAGGAATATGGAAGTAAAATGGGAGACATGTTTAGCACCCCGCCTTACTTCGAGTCGGTTCCTTTTCCAGAGATCTGGACAAAAACCGAGTACTGGTGAAAAAACGATTTCTAATTTTCTATCACAAAAAAGGAGACATGTGTAGCAACAGGCAACTCGCCTTACTTCTAGTTTTTTTTTACGTGATTTTCATAAAAGAAAAGCAAGTATTACACTAAATGCGTATTGGTGTTCATATGTAATTTCAATTTACATGTTAACCTAAAAACATCAACTTAACTTTTGGCGTCACAGGCACACAACGGTGTTGTATTAGTGCTAGAAACACATTTTATTAAAAATATGACAACAGAAAACGATTGCAATCGTCAACAAACTATTTTGTAACATACACACATATATTTTACCGAATTCTTTTATCTAACTAAAATTATATGCGATATTCACTGCATATCGATCCTAATAATCGCATAATCGAATATCAAAAATGAGTGCGGGTATGGTTATTAGGACAGCAGCAAAATTTTAATTAGAGCAGTACACAGTAAAAAAGACTAAACATAGAATATTAAACAACAAAAATAATGTTAACAGAGCTAATTAAAATAAAGCTTAATGCAAATTAGAATTTTCATTATTAAATTAAAATCATGTTATGGGGGTCTGATTCTGGCGTCATTGGCCCCTTCGCTCCCTTTCTTAATGGCTTCGTATTCACATTATACGAGTCTTGACATGTTGTTTATGTGTTCCAGTTGTGGTGGTGTTTGCCGAGAAACCGACTGTAGTACTACGACTCGTAGAGTCGACGAGGCGGCTCAAAGTCGGAAACCGTTTCGTCTGGGTCGGCTCTCACGGCTGGACCGTTACTGACCGTCATGACCATCACTTGCCCGTGTCATCCAGTAAGCATTTTGTCTTGCTGCACTGTTTTTATAAAAAATATGCACTTCTTGTATTACCAATAAGTCATATATCCATCGTCATATCCTGTACTTGAACCATAGTTTTATAGATTTACAATATGAACTACTTTTTCAACCTTATTATGAGCTGGCTAAGTGAGAGTGAAGTCTAAAGGTGAAAGGTCTGATGATGATAGTAACGCCAACAGCTAAGCAGACTCCTCTGAACTCACTGTTTCCATCTGTCTCTCTCTCTCTCTCTCTTGCTCTCTTGTAACTGGACTCGTGACTTGAGGCACGGTAAAAGGCATCCTAGACTGTTCGTTATTTCGTTATGCATGTGCATCTGAAACCTCACTCTCATTTAGATTAAGTTACACTCACCCCACACCTGGCCGCCAAACTGTAACAGTCTGCTACTATCATATTAAAAACATTCCATAATTGAAGTTTATTTCTGTTCTATACTCTGACAGTTAGAAAAGAATATAGAAAATATCACACAAGAGTATTAACTACCTTCTTCCTTCCCTTCAGATAAATAACTAATAAATGGATGTTTAGGTTGTCACACACAAATTTGTACGTAGTTATATGGATTTGGATTTATGTGCGTATGAGATGCACTTGTTTCTTTAGGCATAAGTAGCAAAACCATATTTATAAAAATAAATTCACACATATGTATAGCGCCACAGACGGTGACATAGATAATATATTTCCCTTTTGAGGAGGGCCAACAACCTTCAGTACAAGATGCTTAACTCACTTGAATCTGAAAATAATCTTAACTTTGTACAAAAGTAAACTAGTTGATAACTGGATTAACACAACAGGATCAGAAAGCTGTATATTATTGTTTTAACTCAAATCTCAGAGGATTTAAAGCGGTATTTGGGGAAGGAAGGATTTCTGGGAAACAACTGATTATGCAAGGGCGTCACACATTGTACCCACCTCACAAATACTTTTAGGATTCA
This sequence comes from Magicicada septendecula, assembly GCA_034769895.1. NCBI lineage: Eukaryota > Metazoa > Arthropoda > Insecta > Hemiptera > Cicadidae > Magicicada > Magicicada septendecula. Next base: position 287,554,473 of record CM068372.1, read on the forward strand.
ATCTTCGTATATGCTTCAATTAGGATTGAATGATGTGCCTCAATTTTTTCCACATTCTGCATACTTCTAGCCTTATCTAATTGTCTTACTCCTAACCTCATCCGTTTTCATAACTCCTTCAGTCTTCTGCAGCAACCTCATATCATGTGCCTTCCTCTGCTTCTCCAAACCACCTGTCAGTACTCATGATTCACAGCCATACATGTGCATTGGCATAAGAACTGACTCACAAATTATTATCATGATTTCTTTGGCCACTGCCATCAATATCAGATTTTCTCTGTTAAAGTTAATATTTAATTAGCCACCTAACTTCAACAGCAGCCTTCATCAACAGTGTCTTGCTCAATTATTATTTTCCTGTTGAGTAATCAGAATTTCTCCTCTCTTCCTCTCTTAATTCAATTGAAAATAAGTATAGAGTATATCTCCAGAGTAGAGTATATTACATGGTGGTAGTACAAGCAGTAGTAGTAGTAGTAGTAGTAGTAGTAGTAGTAGTACTAGTCCAGCAGTACTGGCAACTGTCCAGGCACCCCTCCAGAACCCACAAGATAAAGGGGGCCTACCTTCGTTCTTTTTTACACTGACAAAAATATTCTAGCAAAAATTATCAAGTTATTTTGTAACAGAGAGACACAAAGTTGAACTTGGGGATAATTAAAAGGCTTTTGTGTAAATTCTACTTAGCTAACTAAGCAAAAGTTATGTATCTGTCTAGTGAAATTTGGGGAATTGGTGCCATTTCCAAAAAGTTTCAAATTTTGATTAGGTCGACCTTGCAAAATTGATATGAAGATCTTTTAATTCCCTCAAGTTCGACTTCTTGTCTTTCTATTGCAAAATAACTTGTTAATTTTTATTAGACAATTTTTATCAGTAAATTGTATATTTATATATCAGTTATTTAATAAGAATAACTTCGTGCTCCATTGGTGACCCGGTTTTGGCTAATAACAGGCTAATGGATTCACTAGGGATGGAAATTATTTGAACAATATAAAACATGTAAGGACAACCATCAATAGAATTCGAAAGGGGCCCACCTTGAAATTTTGCCAGGGGCCCCTGAGTTACACCACTGATAGTAGTAGTAGTAGTAGTAGTAGTAGTAGTAGTAGTAGTTATAGTAGTAGTAGTAGTAGTAGTAGTAGTAGTAGTAGTAGTAGTAGTAGTAGTAGTAGTAGTAGTATAACAAATGTGTTCATGTAGTGGTGAGTCTAGAATGAGGGCTGCTTTATTATTGTGTGAAACTTAAATTTACAAAAGTGTTATGTACTATTGTGGAATACATACAGTCTGCACTGGATTGTCTGGGGGGAGGGAGAGATTATCTGGCTTTTCAACCTAATTTTTGGTGGTAGAGTTATCGTTTTTATATATGTAATCATATTATCATTTTGACATCCAGTTTGTGGATTATTCAAACCTGAACATGATAAAATTGCAGAAGATACAGTAAAAAAAAAATGAAGAAGAAAGTTAATTACTCACAAAATACCATAAAGGGAATGAAATGATAAATAAACAATAACAATAAAACTGATTTCAAAATCAATTGATTTAAAAATCATTTAGTGCACAGATTTGTACACTATGATCTGTATGTTTAATATGTTACAACACCTAGTGTACAGTGGCGTAGCTAGGCTTTTTGGCGCCCGGGGCAAGGATATCGTCGGCTGCCTCTCCTTCACAATTAAAAGGAGACAATAGAGCAAAAACGAAGGTCCAGCCAGTGAACAAAATACTTGATAAATGCAAATGTGTAGATTCTTGTATGAAAGTACATCCAGCAAACGTCTTAACAATATTTGTTAAGTCAAAATTAAGAAATTACATATTATAAAATTACCGGTATTCAGTTTGTATACATTTAGGCAATTAGTAACAAATTTAGACTATAAAAAATATAGTGATATAAAGAATTTATAACGTAAAAATGTTCTAATAAACATGCAAATTCCTCGTAGGTCTAAAGCGCATCGTCAAAACAATATCGTGAAGCAACACAAAGTTAAACAATGAACTACACTAAAAGTAATAAAATAAATCACTTACCAGTTCAGGTTAATGGTTCAGTTTTCTATTAATATTTAATATTTATTAACAATTAATATTTATTTTAAAATTTATTAAATATTGAAAACTAAACGTTTTAAAGTGTAACTTTCCTTGTCTTAATTACTGCAAAGTCAGTTATTAAATCACTATAATCTAAAGACGAAACAATGTAGTTTTCAATTGAAAGTATCGCTAGATTTGATACCCTGTTCAATTGTTGATTGTAGGTATGATTTAATCAATTTAAGCTTACTAAACGATCATTCACAAGAAGACACAGACACTGGTAAAGTAAGAAAGATGTTTAAAGCTGTTCCTAGTGTTTTGTAGTCTTCTAATCTCATTGAAGGAATGTACTGTAGTAGTCCCTGAGATGTAAAGTCTTTTTTTTCTCCATTAACTTTTTCCCTTTTTAATAAAAGCATGACGTCTTTCAAGTTACTAAAAAATTCTTCACTGTTTAGGTCATGTGGATACAGTTTTTCAAGCATTGTTCACTTAATATTGATTTCGGAAAGCTGTTCCTTAAAATGTATATTCCCATCATTTACGTATCCCTCAAATTTACAGAGGAAACCAAAGCGTTTTTCTAACCCTTTTATGTTAGAGAAATGGCTTGAAATTTCAAGTGACAGTGTGTCCAAAATTTCTATTAGAGAACGTCACATTTCTTGCCGAATGGTTAATGCAGAATCATCTGCATACTCCCATGGCATCGTGCACTTTTTTCTTATCCTTTTTGTTATACCGACACCCCATTCATTACATACCTGCTCTGCCTTATTAATGACATTGTCACAAAACTCATTCCTCCAAACTTTTAGTTTCTCCGTTAGCATCTCCAGAAGTACCACTTCTTGAATAAAGCTTATTCCTTTGGTCTTCAAGATTTTCTGGATTTTGTCCATAGAAGAAACAATATATGTCCAGAAAAAGCGCAAGGTCACAAAATTAAAGTTGTCTGTCGCATTAATTATTAATGCTGCATCTTCCGTCGTATCAATTGTTTCAGTTGGTGTATCCCTCAGTTTCTCCATGCAGCGATCACTTCATCCAGTTAAGTGGATATTGGTTTCACTACATCTGGTTTTGAACTCCACCTGGTATCACAATGTCCTTTCAAAGTAATATTTACGAAGTCTTTAAGTACACTCCATCTATGAGTGGAACAGGAAAAGAAAGTGAGTAGACGTTCTACTGTCCCAAAAAAAGTCACTGCCTGAACATTTACATGGGCTGCATGAACTCCAACCAAGTTAAGTGAATGGTTGTCACAGGGAATAAACACAGCTAGTGGATTCAAATCTAATATTCTCTTCTGAACTCCTGAATGGATACCAGCCATTGTTGCTTGATTGTCATACGACTGACCTCTGCAATCGCTAAGATTCAATCTATCTCTCTCAAGTTTACTTGTAATCACCTATGCTGTTTTCACTTCTAAAGGAATACAATCTATGAAGGCTTCCTTGATATTAATAGAATTTTGTTTAATTTCAACAAATCTTATAATCTGAGACATTTGTTCTACATCTGCAGCATCTGATGTTGTATCAAATATAATACTAAAGTACTTCGCCTTCTTACATGCAGTAATAACATATTAGCGCACTCTTTCTCCTAACAGACTTATTATTTCATTTTGAATAGTTGGTGAAAAATACGATATACACCCAGATTTACGAGAGACTGAATCCAAATGAGATCTTATGACATGGTCAAATATAGCTAAGTATTTCAACAAAGCCAGAAAGTTTCCAGGATTTGGATCGGTACTAATTGACTCTCTTTGTTGTGCAAGAGTCTGTACTGTGCTAATGACCCGTTCGAGGATTTCTTTCCTTGTGTTAACTGCTCTACTCATTTGTTCCTGAAGTAAATCATCAATAAGCCCCTTTTGTTTAAAGAACGTTCCAATTCCTTCCATTCCAAAAACGCAGAGCGATGAGCAGGACTATTTTCATGATCCTGAATACAGGGATTTAACTTTCACCACGACGAAAACCCATTTTCACTATTGAAGTGGCTTCTTTAATAGTTTCTTGTGGAAATAAAATGCAACAAAATAGAGATTTTTTAGCTGGAGAAAAACACATCCAAGTGCGATTTACCTTATCACCATTTTGCAAGGTTTTATCAAACCAATACTTGTTTAAGGATCGTCCAGCTTCATCTTCAGGAATATAGCTGTCCTTGTTCTGCAACTGACATGTTCCTCTATTCGCCATTATATCTCAGAAGGATTGAGATATCTCGCTTGGCCAAGCTCCCATATCTTGTACAGCAGCACGGTCTACATTGGTGCTAGTAATGTTCTGTCCTTTATCGCCTGTAATTTCAATACTTCACGGTGAAACATCATTCACTCATGATACTATAACCAGCTGCATCTTGTAACTGTACTTTGACACTTTCACAGTTTGAAGTATTCACGTCACTGACTTTACTGTATTTATCAACAGACTCGTTGCTAACAATGTCCATTTTATGATCACAAGTTGATTCCTTGTTAATTGTAATATTTTGACACTCATGGTTCGATTTTCCTTGAATAAAAGACTTCATAAACTCTTTGGAACTTGTTGTAGTTCTTAATCTTATATTAAGAAAATCTTATATTCCTGTAGTTCTTAAGGAATAGTCATATCAAGAAACAAGTGTTTGTAGTTTTATAAAACGAAAACAATTTTTTCAAGTCTATGCTCACTTTGCCGCCCTCTTGGCTATGCCGCCTGGGGCGGCTGCCCCCTTCCCCCCTCCTAGCTACGCCTCTGCTAGTGTATATTCTCTAACATAATTCAAAACTCCTGGTACCAACACTAAATGACAGTTTGTAAAGTGTAAATTACTGCCGTGTTAATGTGAAATTCATACTGTATAATCAAATATCTGTTGGAAGGAGACAGCCATCCGTTGATGTAATAGTGATGAAAAAATCTGTGCTCATGTGCATCAATTAAAAAAAATGAATAAACACAGACCAAAAAGTCTGTGATAAGTAATTTAAAATGTACAAGTTGTACCTTTAATTTTGTGTTATGATCATATTAACAGTGTATTATACTGTAGGTCTACTACATAGGTATACTGAAATTTCCTACATTTGGTGTTAAACTGAATACTCTCCTGTATGATTAAAGTTATCCGGGGTGTTTGGCCGTGGTCCATGGTTTATTTACAAACCAAACGTTTCAACAGCTCCAATGGCTGCCATCATCAGTGGAATTTTAAAGAAATTTTGAACGTAGGGTGTTCACGTCAGGCTCAGTACTGTAGCCTTTACCACAGTACTGTGGGCCTGACATGAACACCCTACGTTCAGGATTTCTTTAAAATTCCATTGATGATGGCAGCCATTGGAGCTGTTGAAATGTTTGGTTTGGAAATAAACCATGGACCACAGCCAAACAGCCCGGATAACTTTAATCATACAACTGACACCGGCCATGAAAGCCTTAGGACTTTGAATATTCTCCTATTTAAAATAATTTCATACAAAAACTTCAACAATAACATGGACATTCTACACGTACACACAAAAGGCCAAAAACTATACACTCTAGAACAATTGGAAATATACAAACACACGCACACGAAAACACTTTAAAACAACATCCGAAACGAACAGACACAATTCAAATCACATGCATTATTCGAACATATCACACCCCACACACACACACACAATATTGATCTTTCAAAAGTCGACACCGTTGCCATTAACAAGACGGACAGTGCTCCCAGCAGCAGCCTCTTAAGAAGCTTTTTAAAAGTGAAAATCAGTTTAGGCTATAAGGTAAAACTTTTACGTTTTTACCCATAAAAAAACTTTGTGTTCCGAGTCGGTAGTGAAATAATTATATTTAGTTAAGTAACGGACACATCATGGACAACGATATCCAAGAAAATAATTTCATTATATTTCAATGCTAGTACTGTAATATATACTTACTGATACATTTATTGTTCTCTCAAAGTCCTAAATATATACTGTACTACATTTATATAAGATTTTTGAAGAAAGTTAGACAGATTAACTATATAGACCCTGATCCATTATGTTGACCCACCACTGTTTTTTCTAATGCCTCTAAATGTGTATGTGTGTGTGTGTGTGTGTGTATCTAGTTACTAACATCTAAAGAACAGTTAGATTAAATGAAATAAAATCTTTAACAATTAAATTTAACATTTCTAAAACAAAAAGAAAATAAATAAATAAACACGGGAAGTCATAATCACGGCAAATTAAATTTAATATCCAATTTTTTCAGAGTTAATTTTGATAACAGTGATAAGCATTATTCTATATAGTACCACTCCTTGAAAAAGAGATTAAAATACACTGATTTCACATCAGCAAACATTATGGTTAAATATGCATGAACGTATTTTTAAATCTAAATTTATCTAATTAAAATATTACTTAATAGTAATTAGAACATTGCACAAATCCTCCAACTCTTATTTTATTTATCCTGCAACATATTGTTTTATTTCTATTAATTATAACACACTGCAATTCTTGGATTTCGTTGTCCATGACGTGTCCGTTACTTAACTAAATACAACTATTTCACTAACGACTCGGAACACAAAGTTTTCTATGAGTAAAAACAAAGTTTTACCTTACAACCTGAACCGGTTTTCACTTTTAAAAAGCTTCTTCAAGTGAACCTCTGAAGAAGCTTTTTAAAAGTTAAAACCGGTTCAGGTTGTAAGGTAAAACTTTGTTTTTACTCATAAAAAACTTTGTGTTCCAAGATGTTAGTGAAATAGTTGTATTTACACTGCAATTTAAAAATTGTATTACTTAGGTATGAAGAATTCACAGCTCATTACTAATTTAATCAAAGATGGCATATTATTACTAAATGAGACTATTCATTTTTTTTTAATTAGATAATTTTAATGAAACTGTCAATAGTTAGTTGAATTAGGTAAATGTGTTATGTTAGATAGTTTTCAATAGTAGGTCAGTGCTAAATCAATTAAAATTTAACTCAATTTTATTTATTTCACCCCCTTAATTTATATTTATTTTTATGTTTCTGCTTATTTATTAACCATTTATTAATTTATTTCTGAGCATATTTGTGGGTATGATTAACACACGATATGCATGTGCATGAACACATGCTTCTCTCCTGCATGTTTATGTCATTTTGTATGTATAAAACCATGGTTGTGGGGACAGAATTCAAGATGTGTACTATAATGGTTATATAATTATTTCCAGTAGTAAGAGAATAATGCATTGATGCATTACATTCTACACAAAAATTTTATGTGAGGTTCGGTGTTATAAACCTTATGTGTATATACTTATGTATATACGTGTATATTTGAGTGTGTGTGTGTGTGTGTGTGTGTGTGTGCGTGCGTGCGTGCGTGCGTGCGTGCATAATTATTTGGCTTGGTGTTGTATGTGTGTTGCATAATCTGTGCCTATTCATTTATTTTTGTAAAAATTTGTGTATTAACAATAAAATATTCTTACAGAGTAAATCACTGACTGTTTCTAATGCATTTATAGACTGCACTTCAAAGTATTTGAAATCCAACATAAACTTTGAGACTTATTTACCCATAATTAACATTGTAAAGTAATTATAAATAATACTAATAATAATAATACAGAGTGGGCCATCAGGTGCGTGACAACATAAATTATTCTTATCCTAATAGTGACCATGAATATGGTCATGACGATGACATAAGATTTACCAAAGTTTGGTCATTAAGTAGACACAAATTAAAACTGACATGTTGACAGAAACTGTTATCATTATCAAGGCTTGTGCACAGACAATATTGATATAAGTATTTATGGGCCTATTCATATTATGAGTGTCGTTTTTATGAATGTATGTGCACATGTTATATAAATAATTATAATAATTATTACACATATATTATTTTTCTTGTGTTAATAAGAATAATTATAATATTCCATAAATATTAAATATATTGTATGTGTATTAATTATTTTTGTACTGTCCATTAACAGGCCCTAACAATGACAATAAATTTTTAAACTCAAGAAAAAACTGTCAAATATTGACAAAAAACTTTTAACATTCAATTTACTTAATAATTAATCCTTTTGCCACTAGAGGTTATTAAAAAATACATTTTTTGGGAATGGCTTGTGGCCCACCTCTATAATAATAATAATTTACCATCTTAAACCAGTAAAAAATATTGGACAAATATTAGGAATCTTTTAGTTTAATAAAAATATATTTTTAACTATATACTGTACTCTTTCCAAAGTCATCTGTCGTAGCCCTGTCATTAGTCATTCACCAATTATAGTCAATATTCTTTACAGAGTCACCTATACACAGCTATTAAATTTTATTGAAAATGAGTCCAAACAAAACATAGCAACAACTGTTTTTACGTAGTGCATATATATTGTTATGATGACCATATTGTACAGTGGAAACAATATAACAGACACGAACAAAGTGAGTCACAAACATTAATTTGAAATCAACAAAACCCCTCTCGTACAATAATGCAAACTAAAGTTGTTCACGTGCAATAATAAATTAATGTCACCTTATTACAGTTCCACATTGAATTAACACAACAGTCACTTCCCACTAATATGTAACAATCACTTGATCCACACTAAATAAATCACCAACTGTAACTGACTAATTAAGTGCTAACACTTACATATACCCCACAGAGGTCCTAGAATTCTCTTCCATTCTCCAAGCAGCATGCCAAGATAATTTATGTAGTTACAGGTGCTCAAACACTATGAAGACTATGTCAGCACATGACCTTGGCACAGACATCATGTGTGGAACAGGCTTGAATCATGCTGGTTGCATGAGCTGGACTAGTCAAGAAACGTGTAGAGTGACACTCTCCAGTTTTCAAGAGCATTACATAATTGTAGTAATATTTACAATTTTATCACTTACTAATACTCAATACGTTTCCAAATATTATTTTATTATTTTTCAATGCTCAATACATAACATTCGTATTATATTTTGTTCTGTTTTCCTTAGATTTTTACTTGGACTTTGAAAGTAATAAGAACAGAATCATAGACTGATCCAAAGGGTGCCAAGGGGACTACAGTCCACCTTCAGCTCTAACTACACTTTGGATAAAATAGCACTTTTTTCCTATCACAATATAAAAGACTAAATTAAAAAAAAAAACATGAAATAATGTAGGTAATCCTTACCTTGAAGGAACTATTTCACTACAATTTTCTTGATATACCTAATTGTAAATTAAATAAGCCCCCTATCCCCTACACATGCACAGAATGTATGCATACACCAAACTCTCAAAAAATGTTGGAGAATTTAGCCCCCCGCCCCTTTGAACAATTATGAATCCAGCTACGCATTGTCTGATTCCACCAAATGTGTGTGTGTGTGTGTGCGCGCGTATGCGCGCGCATGATGCTGAGAGACCAACTGCCTTCAGTAGTGAACAGAGTATACATTTTTGTAGTTAACTTATATGTAGAACCCCAATTATTTGATTTGATTTGAGCCTCATAATTCAAAGTTCCATGTATCAAAACCTTTCATTCAAACCTTTTGATTAAAACCTTCCATAAAAAACATAAGAAAAGCTAACAGTTGGAGTCGCCTAGACTCCTAACTCATCTGTGGAATATAATAAGCTTCAACTTGTAGTGGGCAAATCAGCAAAGCTTCAAGCATTTAAAAACATATCTGTGTTGGTACATCACTACCAGTATCATATAAAAATCAGAAATCCATAGGGATGGATACAGCAGTGGTGTTTTCCCTAAGAAACAGAAACTGGAAATTTTTTAAACTAAGTCATTTTCACAAAAATCTATTTTGGTATTAGACAATATGATATCACATATCTGGAGATATTTGTGACTTTCCTTTCCTCCAAAACTATGATCATGATCCAACCAATGGACTGGAGGTCCTGGAATGCTTAAAAAATATATATAAACATTGTCTAAAATATTTATCACATTCATTTAACTGACTTATTTCCTCTCGCTGCTTATGTGAAGCATAGACCCACAACAGAGGATCACCATCTTGTCCTGTTTCTAGCTATGGCTTTGATTTTACTCCAGTTCTTTTCCTGCATTTGTCCTTCTGCTTTTACTGTCCACCAACACAATGTCATTCTGGTCTATCATGTTTCCTACTCAGTTGCGTGTTCCAGTCAAGTGCCTCTTTTATAATACAGCTTCCTTAGCATGTGTTCCAGCCATCTCCATCTCCTCTTCCTTATTTCCAGTTCAGTGTACTTTATAACAGTAAAATGTGTTCATTTTCAATTAAATGTTTGCATTTTTCTGCAACTGTATATCATATTTATTAGTATAATTCCACATAGTCTCACTTATTTATAATCCTAATTTTCTTGGTCCCATCCAACTTGAATTATCAGGACTCTACTGTACTAGGACAGCACACCATTATTTAGCTGATAGTCCAGTTACATATGTCTCACTCATTCCCCCTCCAATGTAGAAAATTTGTGAGTCTTTAACTATAGCATCATTGTCAAAAATCATTTACTTATATTGATTTATTAATTTATCAAGAGAAAGAATAATAATGTGCTGAGGATAATTTTATTAAATGTTAACAATTAAACTCATTTTACTTTTACAATGAAACTGATTGTTTTATAGCACAATTACACACTTGTCAGAAGTCTTTTTATCACTAATATGGCCTCAAATTCAGTTCACACTGAGATCTGAATGGTGTTTTAAAAGAAGAAACAATGAGCATATTAAATGCTGACCTACTGACTTATTAACCAAAAGTAGAAGTTTGACTGACTTTACATTTCAAAATAAAAGAAGTCTTTCTAATCTCACTATCAGACAAAAATCTTATAACACTTCAGACAGAAAAAAATAATAAATTCTTATCAAGCTAGTAGAAAATATTTTATAATGAAACTGACAGAATAAAATAATAAATGTATGTGCATTTAAAGAATGTTTAAATGTTTATTAGTGAAAATACAAACCTAATAGTGAATACATGTTGTGAAGAATGTAAGAATTCTTACATGTGTTTATTATGTATGTAGGGTCAAAACTACTCTGTTGATAAAACAGATGTAGCATTTAGTACAACTGTTACCAAAGGAGAACTATGGGTTCAGCTATCCACATCAGAGTCAGGCCCGGATTTCCCACTAGGCATACTAGGCACGTGCCTAGGGGCGGCAGCAGGCTCAGAGGGGGTGGCACGAGGTGAAAAATTATTTGTTAAAATTTCATGTTTTCGGTTTTTTAATTACAGTATTTGTATTGGGCACTTGCATTAAGGGCAAATTGAAGAAAATGGTTTTGAAATAACCTTTAATTATATCATTGAATAACACGGTATTGACACTGAGCCTATCAATAGTGGTGGTCGGAGCGGAGCATGGTCGTATATACAGGTCTGGACACTCCGTTGAAATTCTTGTCCGCTTTTTTGGCGAGTAAAATAGTTTGTTTCGATATCGCTGTTTTTAAAAGAATTAAATCATGTGTTAGATCCACAAGGAATGAGGAAAAACTCAACTCACTCTCAATCCTGCATGTTGAGGCAGAACTTTTAAACAGTGAACAAATGAACTTTGAAGTCCTTATTGAAGAATTTTCACTGATCAAAGCAAGACGAAAGCCAATGTAAAATCAAGCCATTTGTGTAATTTGGGATCTTATTCAATCGCTCTTAAATTATTTGTTCTACGTATTTATCCAATTTACATTACTTTCATTGATTTTACTATGTTTGATGATAAAACCAAACCATGTAGGTCTATAAATAAACCTATAAAAATAAAGTAGATCTACGTATATTACTTGTTATAAAACTAATCTATGTGTTACTACAGTGTACACATAAATAAATATTAATAAAAGTTAAAAAATGTAGTCTTTTTCACAATTCCATCACATTTCCCTTTTAGATTTAAGATCAAATGAGATATTTGCAACAGAGATAGTTGAAATGACTATTTTCAGGAACTTTTTTTCAGCAGTCAAGGAGAATTGAATATATAGAAGTTACTTGTTGGGAGGGGGCGGCGCTAACAATAGTGCTTAGGGGCGGCAGGACACCTAAATCCGGGCCTGATCAGAGTGGACATTTTACCATATCATGTAGACACTATCTAATTTAACTATCTTGATCAAGAATACAGCCTCATCTTTTGAGGAAATCAAAGATAATCAAAGATTAGCTGAGGGTGTCACTTGGTCCTGACTTGCTTCCGGAGCAATTTAATATAGCTATAAGACACTGTGATTCAAAATTGTGTTAGGGCAATATTTGAACTAGTATTATTTTAAAGCAACCACTAAATAATTGATTAAAAATATCATTAAAAAACTACACCTTACAAAGAAAGTAAATAGTTATTAAAACATTTGAAAGTTGGAGGAGTTTCAAAGGAGATATAAGTATTTTCTTAAACATTAATTGAAAACTATGTGTTGTCGGTTTTTACTGCCAATCTGCTAATTGCTGCATTCTGGATGACACAATGTGTTGTCTTCCCTCACTGTCAAATCTTGTTCTCCAGTTCTCCAAAGAGTTCAGTATGATATAAATATTAAAAACCTTCCCCAGAGTGAAGCAATTAAAAGAATCACAGTACAAAACAATGTTCAGATGAAGACTGCTAAACGTAAACATTCAAATGACTGTAATATGGATTCTAAAAATTCATCTAGATTCATTTCAAGTAATACATTAATAAATTACTGTGTACTTTAAATTTTAGTTAATTAGTAATTATCTTTTCTCCCAGAACTAGAAGAATCTCTGGTTTTCAACCAGCCAGGAAACCACCCAATACAGCTGTCTCAAGGTAAATCAAAGTTGAATTTTATTTAATACTATACAGTAGATACGTCATGTAAATACATTATGTTGGGATTGTGTTGGTGTTAGCATGTTGGGGCTCAAAAATGTTGCACAGTGAGGACAAGATTGTTAGCAAAAATCAGTAGATGAAATAGATTATTAAAGTTTTCAAATGTTGATAGCTACTATATCAAATATTATACATATTTGAAATCTTGTAGTTTACATTAAAGTTAATTTAATTAATACTAATGTTTAATTAATTATTTAATTACATATGTATCACTTACTCAACAAGTATTAATAACTGTAAGGTGGTATAGTACTACTCTCCTTCTTCATACTTACGTCTTATAAAGTCACTCCTCACTCTTTTATTTGGTCTGTTTTCTCATTTATTAACAACAACAATATAATTTTAGATTTTTAATATTGATTGCGCAAATATATAAGACAGCTTATTTCATCTATTGATTTTTATTGCAATTGTCATTTGTTTAGATAACTATTGAGGTGACTACTATGAACCTCTTGATTTCTGTCACTGAACTAACAAAGCTTGATCCACACACAGTATTTACTTATAAACTGTAACAAATCATAAGTACCTGTTCTGCTGTGAACTAACATTTGGAAATTACCAGATATATTAGTATATTGGGAAAATATCAAGTATATTCATGAACAAGGCTTTGATAATAAACATCACAAAAAAGGAAGGTTTATTTTAAGTCTTGTATTAGTATTATTGTATATTAAGTATGCTGTACTCTACAGCAGGGCTTCTCAAAGTGTGGTTGTGTAACTAAATTTGGGGGTCACCGAAATTTTAGCAAATCTAAAAGTTCCTGGACACGCAACGACTGAAAATTAATTCAAAACCAGTTTGGCAACACTACACACATAGTATGTCTGTAAATTTATGATAGTGAAAGAGCAAGTGAAAGAGAATATTGGATTTGTATCAAAGGTTAAAGCTGATAGCAATAACCATATAATTTTTACTCACTACATGATCCATCGGGAAGCACTTGTAGCCAAAAAAATATTACCAGATTTAAATCCTGTGCTTTGCAATGCTATCAATTTCATTGAAAGCCAACTATTTTCAATTTAAAAGTCATCTATTTTCAAACCTTTGTGAAGATATGAATTTGGATTACCAAATCTTACTGCTACATACAGAAGTACGTAGGTGGCTCTCTAGAGGATAAAGTTTGTACAGATTATTTCAGTTGAAAGATGAAGTTGTTATATTTTTAACTGAGCAGAAATCAGATTTTGTTGATTTTTTCACATTGAAGTATGGTTTTTAAAACTGTATTATTTGCCATATATTTTTGAAAAATTGAATGATTTAAACATGTCACTTCAAGGAAATAATTATAACATATTTACATTAAAATATAAAATTTAAAGTTTTGTTAAAAAAGTGAACATACAGAAGAAAAAGTGAAAAATGGATGTTTAGAAATGTTTACAACTATAGATGCTTTTATAATTGAAAATAACCTTTACAAAGGTTTAATTCTAAGAGTTATAATTGGTCATTTGGAGTGTCTGGAGATACAATTCCAAAAATACTTTCTTTCAAAATTTGATATTGAAAAAGAAAATTGGGTTCATAAACCATACTCAAGTGAAATGATTAATGTCAGTCATTTACCATTAAACACTCAAGAAGAATTTGCCGAGTTAGCAAGCAACACAGGTTTGAAACTTGAGTTTTCCAAAAAATTGTTAAATGAATTTTGGCTCAGGATTAGGACAGAATTTCCAACTCTTTCTGAAATTGTGCTAAGCATACTTCTACCATTTTGCATTGCATATTTATGCAAAGCATCATTTTCAGCATTAACGTTTATAAAATAAAAAAATCGGTCAACTCTGCAAAACTTTGAAGAAGCTCTACATCCTGTAGTATCAAATATTCATCCAAGATTTAAGCCTTTATGTAAAAATAACAAGCACACCCAGTTCATTAGTATGAATATTTGGCTTTGTGTTTAATACATGGTAAAATTATATTCATATGTATACCGAAGAATTGTTATTGAATAAATTTTCTTTATGATTTATTATCAGCAAATGTTTTAATTTGTATTCCTAGTTTATATACCTCTATACTCAGGGTCATGAAAATATTTGCTTGGGTAAAGGGGGTCGCCGAGTGGAAAAGTTTGAGAAGCCCTGCTCTACAGCATCATGCAATATCAGCTTTAAACACAATTTAAGTAATACTTGGGAGTGAATATATAAATATCTTTCATAAGTTTCAAGTTTTTATGCTTTCATATATTTATACTGAAAAACATGCAATATTGTTGCTACATTTTTGAATGTCAGCTACGTTTGTGTGCATGTTGGGTATTTTTGTATTTAATAATGGGTATGGCAGATTTTGGGTTGGATTTAGTAGCATAAGAATTTAAATATTTCAGGCATCGTGGGAGGCATGACTGATATATAAACTGATTACAGCTAATATTATAATCAATTATACTGTATTATAAATATCTAAAGTTCCACTAATATTCTGTCAGTTATAAGATCTTTACCATAAACACACATATATGTAATAACTTATGTTGTATTGTAGATGACTTAGAGAGCCACTTTGTATTGGAAGGTGCATTGGCAATGCAGCCTCTAGCTAGTCACCTTGAGGGATTCGATGAATACTTCACTAGTCTGAATGTTGATGCACATGAGAGAATCAATCCTTGGTTTCGTGAATATTGGGATGCCTTCTTTCGCTGTAAATCTAAACCCCGGTCATCAAGACACATAGACGAATCGCAGGTAACAACTTTTTTAACTAACAGTATTCTTAATAATGTTTTCTGTATTATGTTCTTTTTAAGTTTTCTGTAACCTAATCTCTAATAACACAAATCACATAACTGAACATTGTCTCTTCGGTAGCACTTTTCAAAAATACTTTACCATTATTGAATAATTGGTTTACATTTAGTATATTAAAACAGTTCCTTAGCAGTCAGCTATAAGATTTCTAAAATATCATACTTCTTTAGAAATTTTGTAAATTAGAGGAGTCTGCGTTTTTTCTACTAAGAAGTCTTTATATAAAATGTCCAAATTTTTTTAAAGGTTATTATATTTTCAACTTAAAATTATTTATTTTGTTGAAAGTAGTTTATTTGAAATGATCTTAACAAAACAACAGTTTTTTTTGCTGTTTAATTTGCATAATTGTACTAACATTCAATGCTTTTCAATGTTGCAGTGGTTCATAAGCTGTCAACCAAGTGAAAAGTATATTATCATTTATTGCATAGCTCTTTATAGGAATTCAAATCATAGTTATTAGTTACTCTAATTTTAATAATACATGTTGACACGGACTAGCTGGAATCAGATGGTACAAGTAATGAGCAGTGTACTAAAGATGGTGTCCATATCAGTGCTGAAAGAGGATACAAACAACATTCTTGCTTGCACTTTGTCAGAGATTCTGTGTACGCTGTTGCAATTGCTCTGCATAATATGAGAAATGATCGCTGTGGTAATACACCAGGACTTTGTCCAGCCATGCAGCATATTGAAAACAAATATCTGATAAAGTATTTGCAGGAGGTACACTTCAAAGGTATGTGGTCAAGGTCTAACTTACATCGTTCAGTACTAATTAGTTTAAGTTAATGTACCTTTGAGTAGGCCTAGTGAACACTCTATTTTATGAGTAGTATAACCCTTATCAAAATATATACAATAACTGTATGTTACTGATGATGGACAAAGGCTTGATTACCTCTGTGTAGGTGATTTGAAATTTGCTTGCATTGAGAAATCTCCAGAAGGCATAAATAACACAGTATAAAAACCAAACCACTTGCCTTTTTTTTTTTTTTTATTGGTTAAAACTGTCATTGCTTTTCATACAGCTTTTATCTTCAAAACCATGAAAGTTGTAAGAAATGATTTTTGATGAAAACTGTGAAATACCTAGCTTACTCACTATTGTCTTGTCTTGTTACAGTAATGCTAAACTATACCATAATACTAAATGAAGAATGACAATTATGTGACTTTTTGAATTTTCAGGTGGGTTATAGAAAACAAATGATATTATTATCATAAGCACTTGAACTGAAAGTTATCAGTTCAAATGTATTAATTTTAAGCCAAATCTGTAATATTGCTATCCTGTTCTATGGCTTGAAATAGACGTTTAAGCAAAATGTCCAGTAATCATTATACATACAGTGCTAGGTAGCTTTCAAATTCCTAACTGAAAAAAGAAACAGTGAATATTTAAAAATATTAAATTCTAACTACATAAATCCTTTTAATACTATTCATTGTGTATCCAAGTGTGGTTTCATTCTTTATTTGTTAACCATGAAATTGTATTTCTAGTTATGATAAAGTCTTTTTCTGATACTTGTGTTGCTTAGCTACTTTTTGAAAGGAATTATACAGAATAAAAGACATTTTGAGGTTTCTAATACTACACTTCCATGTTCATTTTTATCTGTCTGTGGACTGTCCAAATGCTCCTCTCTTTAATACTACTTGCATATAAAACTTAACTGTTTCACCTCTTAGGCGCATATAAGCCTGGACTTTGAAGACAGAGTAATTTTCTGAGCTGCTAAATTAATATATGTCTGTATAAAACAATATAAATAAATTAAATACTTGTTACATTTGTTTAATAAATATAATATAAATTATATCTTTTCAAAGAAACTAAAACTGATATGACATTATCACTATCATTATCTTCACTCCACAATGTAACTTAAAATCTTTAAAACGTCTTGAAACAAACATTGATTTTTTAACTTGCAATTTCAATAGACAGTCAATAATTATATAGTATTATTGTATATAATTAGAAATTAGATCCTATTTACATTTAACAACCCAAATTAATAAAAATATAAATATATCATAAAAACATAATTAATTTCACAACCGATGAAATGGATTTATTAAACAAAGGACTAAAACATAATTTGAAAAACAATACAACCAACAACAAAAACCACAATATACATATACGCAACATAATCATAGACACAGAAACAGCTGTACAAAAAACACGCACATTAACGATCAAGACTCCATACGACACGACATAAATCGAAAACTACAACGCACACATATACAACCAAAAAGACACAACAACGAAATAAAAACGCTTAATAATGTAAAACAAAAGTTACTTGAACACAACATAACAATATTAAAAGCTGATAAGGAAACATAAATGTCATAATGGACAAACATGAACTAAACACTAAAGTTGAGAAATTCTTCAACGAAAATAATATAACGAAAATGAATAAAGACCCCACACTAAAATTTCAAAAACAAATTAACAAATTTATAAATAACACAAAACACATAATCCAACCAGAAAGCACCAAACACCTTAAACAAATCAAACCTAACCCCCCAAAACTAAATGCCTTACCAAAAATACACAAACCTAACATTCCCATCAGACCATTAATAAACAACACACAAGCTCCCTCCCACAAAATCGCAAAACACCTAGACAAAATAATCAGAAAAAACATTAATCTCAGTAACAATACTTCTGTCAAAAACAACATAGAACTAGTCAAGAAAACCCAACACATCCACATCCTACACAATTCAACATTATCATCTTTTGACATAACTAATTTATACACCAATGTACCCATTAAAGAAACCATACAAACACTAGAACATTTACTCAGACAAAACAACACGCCCGAAACACACATACATGAGATCATCACACTCACCAAAATAATTACAGAGCAAAATTACTTCACATACAACAACAAGATATACACACAAACAGACGGTCTCCCGATGGGATCCCCCATATCAGGAATACTGGCAGAAATATTCATACACAACATAGAACAGAACCACATAATAAACAACAACAAATACACCAACAAAATCATTTATTGGCACAGGTATTACAGTGGCGGCGCTAATGAAACGGGCCCCCACCCCCCGTGAAACTAATTAGGGGGCCCTATAAAAATGGTTAAATTTTGTATACGTAATAGGGGAAAACACTCAAATGAGTTTCTATTTACGTGTGTTTCACAACAATGGTTTGTGAATACTTTCTCGTCTATCACAAAGCGTTTGCAATTTGCAAAGGATGTTTTACACGTATACAAACTCTTAAAATTCATTGTTGCTAAATAGACAAAGTTCTATACAAACTATAAAAAAACCAAAATAAAAAGAATTATTTATTTTTACGTCAAAGATCTAAATTCAGACTATGAAACAGTACCGCACACAGAGTGTTAAAAATTTATTATTTAAAAACGAATATCAAAGTAACATTCTAGCTTTTTTCAAACATTTAAATTAGTTTGTAACTGAATTTGTGAAATTCTTGAATATACTCTATACACGTTCTCCTTAAGTCTAATCCAATTCAATAACACTCGAACTCAAGTAATGTACAATATTTACAGATGAGGATCAACCAAAGTTCACTGTTTTCCTAAGCCTAGTCTTCTTTTTTTAATAGCTAAGAACTTTTCAACCACTTCGTTGATATTAGTTTTCTGTGTCTCTTCATGCTCAATGCTTAACAGTGCCAAGTCACTCAACCGAGTTTGGGCCATGGCACTTCTTAAGTATGACTTTATTAACTTAAGTTTTGAAAAGCTTCTTTCCGCTGTAGCTGTTGTGACAGGTATGGTTAAATAAAGCTGCAAAGCTGTAGTTAAGTCTGGGAGGCAGCTCATAAGGCAGCTGTTTTCTTCAACCAGTAAATTCATCATTTCTCGAATGCTTTTCTTGTGTACAATTTCTTTGGCCATCAGAGCTTTGAAGGATATTACTTGGTCAGGCAGTGATGTGGAAAGGTCACCAGGATACACATTTACCAGAGCCTTACTTTTCTCCACTATTGTCTCTTGTGAGAAGTTTACTAAATTCTGAGGTGTCAGGAATGAAAACCTATCATCAATGCAACGCAATCCTTCGAATCTCATTTGTAGCTGAGCTATTACAATATCTAGTGTTGCATTGAAAACTTTTACTTCAAATGATTTCACTGGGTCGTCAATTCTATGGTCAACTGATAATTCAACAAAGAAGCGTTTTACAACTCGCTTACGCTTATTTTTCATGTTACAAGTTATGTCCCATGACTGGGCCAACTGTTTAGCACCAGCAAGAAAGCCGGCAAAGTCTTTCTTAAAACTTTTAACTCATCACAAGCGCGGCTTAGAAACTGCCACGCTCTGCCTAGGTCAACAGTTGGCCTCTGTAGTGCTTTCGAAGTTATATTTACATTCTCTAAAATCTTAGTTTCAAGGCAGAGCACAAGAATAAATTCAAAGTTTTCCAGGTGGTTTCTAATTGCTAATGCTTCTTCTGCCTCGGGTTTTTTTGAGCTGTATAGAATAATTTCTGTCAAACACTTAATCACAATTTTGAAATCATTTCTTAAAGCTAACAGACAGTCGTGTCTAGAAGACCACCTTGTTGGACATAGCTTTTTTAAAGTTAGATTTTTGGCAGAGCTGTCTTCTTTAATGGCAGTGTTAAGTTCTTGCCATCTATGTAAGCTTTCACTGAAAAACACATAAGTTTTCTGTACTATGTCATAAAATTGTCTTATTTCAGAAATATTTGATACTGAATCATTGATCACCAAGTTCAGGTTATGTGCAGCACAGTGTACGTAATCCGCGTTTGGGACTATATCCATAATTCTTTTCTGTAACCCAGAGTATTTCCCGCTCATTGTTGCTGCACCGTCATAACCTTGACCTCTACACTTACTAATGTCAATTTCATTTGTTTTCAAAAAGTCTAAAATCTTACTTTGAAACCCCTCACTGTTGGGATCCTTTATTTCTTGAAATCCCAAAACGGACTCACTAATCACAGTTTTATAATTGCCAGGAGATTCTTCTACTATGTTAATGTATCTGATTACAACACTCATTTGGTCAATCTTAGAAATGTCTTGTGTGCTATCAACAATTATAGAAAAAAAAGGAGACGAGTGAATCTGTTTTAGTAAGGCAGTCAATACTGATTTTCCTAGCAAGTTAATGATTTCATTTTGAATGTCATAGTGGAGGTATTTTGATCTGGTTTTTTCATTTTCTAAGTGTGCACTAAGGAGAGAATCGTAGCGAGAAATTAAAGATAGTATGTTCAAAAAATTTCCACTTTCAGGATTTATTTCATGTAATGATTCTCTATGGCCAAGAAACGGCAATGAACACAGTGCCATGGTTCGAATGACATCCACAATCTGTATGAAAATATCTTTCCATTTTTTCCGCTCATCGGAAATTTGATCAGCTACCGTTTTACTCTTTTTCCAAGTGGCATACATGAGACAAGATTGTAAATGAGCATTGCTACTTTCATGAACTTTAATTTTTTTACTGAGACCTTTCCAATCACTAATATCGCCTTCACGCCAGCTTTGGGCATCAGCACTTTGGCTGAAAAGCCAACATGGTAAACAATAGACTCCATCTAGATTACGAGAGTAACAAAGCCAAAACCTGTGAACAATTTGGCCTGCTGCAGTTTTGAAAGAATAATATGCTGTACTGAAAGACCGCTTAGAAACGGAATCCTTCGGGAAAGGACCCTTTGTTTGACAAAGTTCACTTAACGTTATTAACTTTTTCACCTCATCTTTCATTGTAGCTTGATTTTTATAGAATGCAATATCTGTCTCAAAACTTTGGCAGTTTGGATCAGAAGGGCCTGCTAAACTAGTTTTATTTGCGTGATTACTTATAACTTCAGTTGGTTCAAACTGATTTTCTGGTCCAGGTATGTCTTCGGACTGGCGAACACATTCAATGCCTAGCAGTTATTCTTCTTGTTCATGTTGCAGTTGCTTATTTGTTTCCGTAGTTGTATCACTTGTATCCGACGGACTAATGTTTAAATCAGGTTTATTGTCACCGTCACAATCAGCTTCAAGTCCGATTTTTGTTTCTTTTTCATTACTTGCACTTGACCTGGGTTTGGGTAGTTCAACTTCACATTTTGATGATTTTTTTAAAAACTGGTCGAGTTTTGAAAGTTTACTTTTAGATTCTTCTCGTTGTTTTTGCAGTTTCCTTTTCATAGCACCACTTAAATATTCACGCTTACTTTTCATTTTATAAACTCTGTCTCTAACACTCTAACTCTACACAAAATACAAAAACTAAAATCAAATGTTAAGTCATTAAACTTAAACGGCACTAAATTACGAAATGAATGCAATACAGTACTATCGCGCAGGAGATGCGATGCACTACTGAGTACTGAACTACATTGTGTTGTGTTTGTTTACGTCTCCTCAGTGCCGAGTGACTCATCGCACCGGTCATACGGGCACCACAAGAGATAAGATAAGCTTCGCTTACAAACTACAAACAGTAATGTCATTTCGGAAAACGTAGTTTTTTGCATGTCTATACACTTAAATAAAACGTATATTTCGTATTTTAAATACAAATTTGCCGGTAGTCGGACCCCATTAAAACTTTTTTTCCTATTATAGCTCGTTTCATATTTTTTTCTAGGGGCCAGAGTGGCGGGGCCCCCCGCGCCGCGGGGTCTGCGGGGGCCTTATCGCCGCCACTGTATGTGGATGATATATTACTTTTATTCAGTGGCAATACAAGGCAGGTCGAAAACTTCCACAAATACATAAACACAATACACCACAAACTAAAATTTACACTGGAAATAGAACAAAACAATAGTATAAATTTTCTGGACCTAACAATTAACAAAACAAACAATACACATACGTATAAAATATACAGAAAACCAACCACAACTGACATGGTTATACACAACACATCAAACCATCCAACACAACATAAACATGCGGCCTTTAACCATATGCTCCATAGACTAACTAAAATACCATTAAGTAAACAGGACTATAACGATGAACTCAACACAATCAAATATATAGCAATAAAAAATGGTTACAACCCTAATTTAATAAACAAACTACACAAACACATCATAAACAAAAACAACAAAACACTAAATACCAACAACACACAACAAACTAAATACATCACACTCACATACCATAACTCCAACACACACAAAATCGCCAACACATTCAGGAAACACAAGTACAAAATAGCATACAGAACAAACAATACCATCAAAAAACACATCAATGATACAAACACAGACATAGACAAATACAACAAAACAGGTGTTTACAAATTAAATTGTAATGATTGCAATAGTTTCTATATAGGCTAGACGGGAAGATCTTTTTCATCTCGTTACTCTGAACACCTAAAAGCTTTATCCAACAATATACATTCTGCGTTTGCCACACACATACACCCAAAAAACCACAGCTACACCAACATAGATACTAATCTTGAGATATTACACTACTTACCCAAAAGTCGAAAACTTAACACAGCAGAACAATATGAAATATACAAGCACTACAAAACACAACCAAACAACATACTTAATGACCAATTAAACTATAAATCACACACACTTTTTGACACAATTATACATAAAACTAACAATAATTTGGATCCCCACGCCAATCCCCTTCCTCCACACACCACCCCCACTAAACCTTCCAAACAAAAACCGTTACGAGTTACTGGCCAGTCTGTCTCAAACTGCTGACGAAGGCACACATCACGCCGAAACGCGTACGGGAAGAAAAAACAAGTAAGATTCACAAGTGAAAGTTCTATATTCTATATTATATAAATATATCACTTGACATAAACTGACAAAAAAATGTTTGGATGAGGGAATGATTACAGTCACTCAAAACTGAATATTTTTTTTTCAAAGGCGTTCTGTTTTAGTATATTATTATACTGTTGTTTCACAGGCAGTCTTAGTATATTATTATACTAAATTTTAATGTATAGACATTCAGTCAGAGCATGAAAATGTTAGTAATCCCACTTAATTACTTGCTTAAAATTCGGGTTAAATTCACAGTATAAATTCACACTCTTTACATTAAGTGTATACTGACAAAGACAAATTAAATCTGTTACTGATAAATGACCATGAATGATCTGAATTAAGTGAATCTCATGACTTTTCTATCAACATTGAAATTTAATGAATAAATTAGTATTGGTTCTCCTCTTGATAGAGGTACATATAATACATATTACTTATCTTAAACTTGTTACAAACACACATTTCTCACTGTTGTTATAATCAGTACCAATGCAGTTGGATAAAAAAATATATATATAGGCTATTAATAACAATCACTAATGTGGAGGTGAAGCCTGGTGATATGCTATATATTTTTTATAACGTCCCACATTTTTCAGTATCATTTTATTACTTAAATCTCATTTTATTCTTGGCAGTGTATTATTTTATCCAAATGATGCTATTTGCCTGTGTATGGATGCAATATTGACACTATGTCATATGTTGAAGGAAAATATATCGATATCCACTATGGCACACATACAGGCCATACAAATGTCCAGGTTATATAACAATGACTGTAACATGATAAAGAATAGAAGTAGATTAGAAGATAAAACATGCAAAAAGGCAAATGTTTATTATAGAATTTGCCATGAAATGATAAGCTAAACTTTTTTTTATCACATTCTTGTTGTCCAAGTACTCTTTATTCCCCCTACAGCCCTAAGAGCTAAAAGGACCATTCTAACCCACTTCAGGAATGACTCTACAGATGTTACAAAGCAAACTAAATGTTAAA
The DNA here is from genome assembly GCA_034769895.1 of Magicicada septendecula. NCBI lineage: Eukaryota > Metazoa > Arthropoda > Insecta > Hemiptera > Cicadidae > Magicicada > Magicicada septendecula. The sequence goes on from CM068372.1 coordinate 287,579,103, forward strand.
CCAGTGTTTTCTTAAATTTATATTCTAAAATCGTAGAAGACATTAAAAAAAAAAAAAGTTATTGTACAATAACCACTAGAAAATTACCACATATACTGACTGTTAGTTATTTAAATTCAATTTACATTCATATCTTGTAATCAGCATTACCACTTACAATCTTCTGTTACAACTAAAAGTAAAAAAATACTTGGTACTTATATTGAAATTTGTAAATCCAGAAGAATTTCTTTCACCTGATTACTCTAGTATTAAGTAATCTAAATTGATGATACACAATTCACTGTTAAGATCGATACCTTCCACTTTTCAGTTACTAAGAATTTTTTTATTATTTGTCACGTGTTGATCTTTTTATTATTTGTTTACTGCTATTTGAACCGGTATTACTATAAAGATGCATATTATTTTTAATGTTCAGACGATTTACTTATTCTATAAACAGGTTTACTATTCAATTCATAATTTCATTGAACATTAACCACTATTATAATAGTAAAATACATTATCTTTACAGATGAGCATGGTAATCCATTCCACTTCCTAAATGGTCGAGATGGTCCGCCAAGGTATTCAATACTTAATTTTCAAAGGACAGGAACCAATTCATACCAGTGGATCATTGTTGGAAATTACACATGTAAGAATTTTATTATGTCAGTCTATCACAATTTCCCTCTAAATGTTCATGTAAACAAAGAAATTTTTCATTATACTTTTCAAAATAACAAAAATGCTACTAACAGATAACAGATATGTACTTCTACTGTGAGTCTCTGAGCAGTAACATTTTCTCTCAGTAATAAACAACTGGATGACTTTGTCATCCCAAAAATACTGATGTGGAAATGGAGGGAAAGTGATCCCTGGAAGGATGTGGGATCAAGAAGAAACTGAAAGATACTAATTAGATGAATAAATAGGAGAAAGTTGTTTTTTGAGTAATTCTATAACAGAACAATCTTAGACTAACAAGTGGTGACTATTCAAAAGTAATAATAGTATTTTAAATAAAGAATATATCTTAATAATGGAAAACAAAAGGAGCCTGATAAAATTATTTTAAAACTATGAAGCCATGGCTATTATTTCATCCTCTCTTTAGCATTAGAATTAGAATCTAACACTATATGAATACATCATCACACATTCTTATATGTTAATGTTTTCCAATTGGATGTATCACCAGATTCTCACTCAAGTTGTTGTTTCATTGTAACTGAAAAGGAAGAATTTTTACTAGCATATAGGCAACTATTTAGCACTGATATTCTCATAATATACTGGTGATTCAATTTAGTTTTAGTGACTGGTCATTTCATTTTAGTGACCTTAAGAGAGCAGACAGTACTTTTCTGAGATATTAGAAAATTTTGTATAGCAGCAATACATAAAGAGTTATTATGCTAGCAGTGAGTTATAAACTTCATAATTTATTCACAATTTATTAAATTTTAGAGTTGTCCTATGCCTAAAATATTGACATAATCCATTAGTGTAATGTGAAGAATTTTTTTAATTATAATAAAAATACAATAACAATAACGAAAATATTTTTATCTTAGTACAATGTGTGAAGGGGGTAAGGCCTAACCAACTATATTTATATTTTAACATTGGTGTTACATTTAATGTTTAATTAGTTTTGATCATGGGTGTGTAGAGAAGGGGGTTTTGGGGTGGTCAAACCCCCCCCCCAAAGTTTCCAATTCGTCTAAAAATGATAATATTGTGTTTTATAGGTGTAGCTTCAAGTAGAAATATGTGCAAATATTATTTATATTAATAATAATTATTTGTGTACCCCCAAATGAAATTTTCCATATCCCCATAGATTGATAATAGTATGAGTTATTTGAGGGTCTGCATTTATCTTTAAAATATCTGAAATAGTTTTTAAAAGCATATGTGTGACATGAAAAACATACAACACACTGTTAAATACTCTATCATCATACGGTATTGGGCTTAACATGTTTTTAGAATTTTATTACCCTTAAAAGGTCCTAAAGTGTACAACATTAATTACTATAATGACTTGGCTTACCAAATATTTATTAAATATTCAATAAATTTTTAATCAACTTTAAACATTGATTCATGTTTTATGTAAGTAGGCTACATTAAATTTTAAATTATCTTGTTTTTTCAGCCATATAGTGAATTGTAAAATCTTTAAGAAGAAGTCATATTTAATGTTTCAAATCTTTCAGTAAATGAGGAAGGCATACCAAGACTATATTTGGACCATAATGCGGTAAAGTTCCGTTCTGGTGACCAGTCGTACCCACCTTCATCTTGTACACAGTCATGTAGTGAGAATCAAATTAAAGTTAGAGAGGTAATTTTATAAATATACAATTACAATTATACCTTAATTGTATATTTGAGTGTATTTATTAATAGTAATTATAAGTATAATACTACTGACTCAAAACACTACGTTTTTAATTGGTAAAAATGTAAAAATTTTAATAAAGAAAAAAAATAAAAAATAAAAATTTGTAATAAAAAACATAGTGTTCCGAGTCAGCAGTATTATACTTATAATTAGTTAATCAACGGACACATCATGGACAACAAAATCCAAGAATTATTAATAGCTGTAAGTATTTGTGTGTGTAATATACTGTACCCAGTCACCGAACCAGTTTGTTCACTGACTGCTTTCCAGCTAAAATAATATTATTATGGTCTTTGACTGTTCACATTTTTTATGAACCTAAGGACTAAATAAAAAATTAATAAATACTTTGTTAGATAAGGTTAGGTCAATGTAGCATGCCATTAACAGTGGTAACTACAACCATTAAATATGTAATTACAGTGAACAGTACTATAAATTATCCATCCAACTTCAGTAGTATGCCCATGTATCTGATAAGTACTGTTTTCTCACTTATACATATTATATAAATATTTACTGTACATAAAATACATCAATAATTGTGGATAAACTATGATTACTGTAAGTAAATTACTATGTGTGCTGTGAATAAACTATGTGTTTAATTTTTGTGTACGTTGAGATGACTATTTTCTCTAGTAATGAAACTGTTACATATAGCTAGTAGGCCTACTCAAGTATACGAAAAGTGAGACAACAAAAAATACAATTTTAACAAACTGAATATTCTGTACCATTGAGACCAAGAATATTGAAATTTCGGAGTGACATAGAGCTTTTAAAGCTGAACATGCTCTTGTTATATTAGAAATATAATTTTAGATACCAGAATATAGTTTTGGCAAACCTGTTCACAACGTCCTGAGCCTGTTTGAGATCCAAGTGGTAATGAATTTCCAGAAGTAAATCTACAGGCTGCGGAGATTCTAATCTGACATTAATGATTTGAAACGAATTTGTTTAACAATTTCAAAGTTAATGGTTTATATAAAAAAAGTGATTTAATTTCATACCTGTATAATAGAATAGACTAATAACAAATTAATATTGTTTCAGCATGATGATGCATGTTGCTGGTCGTGTGTGAACTGTGGACCTTTTGAAATTCGTAAAGATGATTTTCACTGTTCACCGTGTGCACTAGGATTCCGGCCATCATTGAATTTAACCATATGTGAAATGATTCCTGAGGAGTACATTGATTATGACAACCCTTGGGCAATAACAGCACTAATTGTTGCAACCGTAGGTAATTAACTAGATTTGTTCTATCATGGTCACTTAGTCTTAAACGGTAGAAATTCCTAATATTACAAAAAGCAATGAAAAATGGTAGCATTGCCTGTTTATTTTGAAAAGTGTATAACAACAAATTTTAAATAAAATTTTTTTTTGTAAGTGAACATAGTAACTAGGGTTGCTGACAGCTTGACAAAGACATACGCTGGTACTGTACCATGTGTCGCCAAGCAAAGGGAAGGCAGGGGAGTAGAAGAACAATGCCTCTGTCGTAGCAGCTGTATGTTTAAGAGAATTGTGGGTGGCGAGCTGGCCATCAGGAAGACAAAGGAGTAAAGTATCACTGAAAGATGACAAAGGAAGGCTGACAGTAACGACTTAACGTAACTACCCGAGGAATAATAAGCCACGTGCGTGGAGCTTAACACCAAACACGTACATTGTTCATAATAGACAGGAAAGGCTCGGACTGAATGGCGACAATACGTTTATGCAATTAACGAACTGCGGGACGTACGGTTTTACCAGAATGGTGCGCAGCTAAGGAAAGCCTGCAGAGCAGATGTGGCAGCTGTAAGGGATACTCAGAAAAGACCACACCGGCGTAAGAACAGCTAGAAGAAGCTGGTAGACAATACGAGAATTGGTCATGGGTAAGCAGGATACGCATGTTGAACAAAAGGGCAGATGTGAGGCCATGCAGCAATTAAGAAAACTTTGTCTGAAAGGACCGAACGCACACATAAAAGGGTGATGGACAGGCGTTAAATTTGGTCATCCGCCGCAAATTATGCGTGGAGCCAACTAGGAACATTTAGGGTAGGAGGTCAAGAAGCCTATCAGAATCCATAGTTGAGGAAGGCGTTTTCTACAAGAAGAGGTTGTCAAGGGGACGAGATGAATGAACGAATGAAAACCATGTCGGGAAAAAAACTAGAGTGTTGAGGAGGAGTTTTCACCAGAAAATAATTGAGAACCAATAGAAGCGAAGAAGTTGGGAAGATGCGTTGGGAGTAAAAAAAGTAGTGGGATTCAGAGTACAAACTGGATTGTTTACCACGATCGGGGCTTATGTCTTTATGTCTTGAGTCTTAAGTCGGATATCTTATGTCTTATATATCGGAACGGTCTTGAGTGCGAAAGTCTTAGCGGAGTAAAGTTGTATTCGTAGAAGAGTCGGCGTGAATTTATAAATGCGGACAGTTGAGAATCGGAAGACGGTTATGGGACTCAGTGATTAACAGACATGTCGAAGTATGTCTTAAAATCGACTTAGATTTGTTGTCTAGAATTAATATCATAACCAAAGACGTTAATACAATCTGAAGTGTCGTCAATGTGTAAAATATAGACATAATGTTGTAATCTAGATAGCTGATGAGATCCGGAGAAATGAACTAATTACGGTTATTAAATGAGATACAATTATAACTACTAACGCCGTTTAGCATAATCAAATGGCATATTAACATAATTAGTCTGCAGAAGAACAGTGTGAATTAAAAGCAGAACATCCAATACTTAGTATAAAGTAAAGAACCGTTAACATGCTAAGAATAATTAATTGACACTGTAATACTGTATAAACGATTCAGTGAAAATAGGGTTATCGAATAACATGTGTTAAAATTAGAGATTCCAATAATGAGAATTAACCCAAGAGTTATATATATGTCGGAGTGCGAGAGAATGGGTGATGGGTACAAGTGCCTTCCACGATATGATAGTGCCATCCACGAGGACATCAACGAGCCTGGAGAGAGAGAGAGAGACACATAATGGCAGCGCTGAAGAATCTTCGCAGTAAAACGGAATAACGTACCAATAGTAAAGTTTATATACATGCATTACTAATATTAAGTAAAACACTGTCTGTTCCTCTAAAAGAACTCACGAATCATATTTAAAGAGAATAATATCTAGTAGCAATTCATGTTCAATGTGACAAAACAACTTTTCACAGATAACGTTAACTATATCCTAATTATTATGAATCCATTTATTAGGAATACCTAAATGTAGAATATAAGGTTATAATTAGTATTGTTAATGTTTATTAAGTAACTAGAAGAAAGAGATTATAGGAGATAACACAAGTTTTGACAAAGAGTAAATGATAGATTAGTGTGCGATTTCAGACTGCACGATAATTGTTGTATTTCTTTGCAGGAAATCATGAAAATTATATCAATGATAACAATTACAAATAAATTAAGTTAATCTCGTAAAGTCTGGTGTATGTTGTTAATTATTTTGAAGCACCTAAAATAAAATACTAATGATAGCAATTATGAAAGATTAAAACTTAGTATATTACATCAAGGGAATAAGAACGACATATTCTAGATCGTACATATCGAATGAATACATATAATTAATTAATAACGAACAAATAAATAAATTATTATTATATTTGGCATCCCATCACGGGACATAAATTAACAAAAATAAAACAGTAACATTTGATGTCCTCACTAAGGGGTGAACACTGTACATCACAACGCAGTACTTATTTAAATTGATTAATTAATTAATTGACAAAGTAATTAATTAACATTATAAAATATTGTTATAAATTGACGCCCACACTAGGGGCATTATAAAAAATAGTTATAAGTGTTTCCACTTGCTGTTGTGAATTTTGTGGTTTCCCTTTAGATTATATGTGCACAGTGCTTACAATAAAACTCCATATTTCTTTCTGTGAAGAGTGTTGACTTTGTATAAACAATTTAATTTATAGACTGGTAACTGCTTTTGATAAAATTCTTTATTTAATTTCTTTTTTTAAGTATGGTATAATACATAAGTTATTTAGAGGATAATAAAATAAAATTTAGATGTAAAATTGATCTAAATTCACCTATTGCAAAAACCAATTACATAGTCTGTCTTTATTTAAAAGATAAAAATACTCGTCTTATCCTATTACTCATTATCCAATTTTTAGCATGATCATAGTACACAAGACAATTCTTTCAGATATTAAAGCAAGACTTTAAGCAAAAGGATAAACAGCATCTTAACAGTAAAGGATTTTACTATTGTAACGAAGTATACATAATAAATTATTACAGTTATCTAATTCTCTGAGGTTAAGAACTTGGAGCATGTATAGGTCTCGTAAATAGTGATATACTATTGTACTATTGTTACTGGAATGACTATTAAGTAGAGGATAATTTAGAGGACCATTTGACTGTATACAAATCAAACACTGAATGTGAAGTACAAAGATAACATGACAGAAGTAGCTGAAATCAACAATATTATCCTGTAGTATTAAATGAGCAATAATTGTATGTGTTTTTTTTTTTATGCATACCACTGAAACAAGTCTGATGAGGCTATGTCTTATGAAGGTTTTGGGGTATGAGAAACCCATTGGGTTAGGTCTCATCTAAACCCATTTGGCAAAATTCATCTACAGGCTAAAATTGTAGGGCCTAAAAGTTGACCATGTGAAGGAGCATCAGTTACTTTCGGTTGTCTTTGGTTGCATAGCAACAGAAACGTGTTTATTTAAATTGGAATGCTTAAATTGACCACATGAAGGAGCATCAGTTCCATTTGATTGTGTTCGGGTTTTTGAACCATGCTTACGCTTACTCGAGCAAGGTCCTCCATTCACTGCTAGAAAAATTTGTTCTAACCTGATTTGTACAGGTAGCAACAACCATCAACTGCACATGCATAGAAACTGCATGCTATTTATTTCGATAGCCTATTTGTTGTATAGAGTTACAAATTTTTGAGACATAAATTATTCGTGAGATTTAGTTAAAGATATTAAGTTTTTTATTTTTGAGATGGACATATACTATACACGTGAAAGTTGGAAATAGTCCAAAGTTATTTTTAATGCAAATTCTAGTCTCCTCACAGACCAAAAATTGTAATACACACACTGATGGCATTAATTAATTACAGAGATAAAAATCAATAAAAATTTTATTTATTGTGCTTTCACTATTAAAATGTGTCCACAACAGAGGAAATTTATTGTAAATTAAACGAGGTAAAAATAACTCCATAAATCTTATGTTAGGGTAGCAGTCACTGGTTGATTGAAACCTCGCTCTAACTTGTACAAATGAACAAGAATTGATAAAATACTTTTGTATGAAGAAGATAATAGTATTACAGATGTTATTTATACAGACATGTGCAGCATAGTATCTAGAACATCAATAAAATTTTAAACTCTTTAAAATTTGTACTTCACATTTAGTAGAAATGGCAACATTGCAAAGACAGAAAAGGAAAGAAGTATAGGGGAAACACATGGGTGATAAAGGGTGCAACAGCTCCCATAAGAGCCAATACTGAAAGTTAAACCTGAGAAGGCTTATATTTGTAAATCACTAGATAATTAGTAGTGCTTATTTTTAATATGCATTGTTACAATACTATTAAATATAAAATGTGGCACATATGGTTTCCATCTAGAGACCATAATATTTTGTACATTTATACTCACAATTTTATATTATGTATTTTGCAGGAATAATGTTGACTTCAGCAGTGTTTTATATTTTCTGGATGAACACAAATACTCCAGTGATAAAAGCATCAGGAAGGGAACTATGTTGCCTCCTCCTTCTAGGTAAAACTGTTTATTAGTATAATGAACTAACATGATGATTACAAACATCCTCAATGAGTTTTACAATAATCAGTAAATACTGACAGCCACAAACTATATTAAGGTGTTGAGTGTCATTTTTATATTTCATGGGTTGATATACATAGTCACATACAATGGATTTGTATAAATTAGTGTCCATTTTTTGTGAATAGAAAATTAATTTTTATAATCAATTTCAAGAGAAATAATTAGACTGATTTAGGCATTAGTAATACAGGTTGTTGGTACCTGCGATAAATGAAGCTGTCATTCTGTTCTTTGTATATTTTTATATTAATTACTTTCAAACAACAGTATACTATTTATCTGCACCATCTATTAACTTTTCATAATATTTTTATATTCAGGATAACTTTATAATTTAGTATGATTAAAATTAATGTAAGTATCAAGAATAAAACCCCAGAAATAAATTTAAAATATACTTTTTTAAATAAATTATTTTGCCATTGTTTAATTACCTAAATATCCAATGGACTTTAATGAAAACCTTTGGCTGTTATTTGGTCCAAATGTTCTTGTAATTGTACATTTTTTTGTAAATACTGTACTACTGTATGATAAATAAAAACCAGTTCTTCACTTTACATCAAGGCAGGACAACATAAAATAAAATATATAAAATATAGCTTAAGAAAATTTTGATAAATTTTCTGAAACAGTTTTCATCATTAACGGACACACCATTTACAATAAGTACAATACTCTACAGAGTAAACAGTGAAGTGTGAACAGTTAAACTTTTCCTAAATGTATAGAGTAATATCAAAATAACAGGGAGACAGTCACTCACTCTTAGGCTAGTAAATGATTACTAGCTTGTGAATAATCACAGTTGTGATTATCTGTCACAATGACAAAAAAATCGTGGTCACGAAAAAATATTGAAGTTCGCTCACTTGCAATAAATAAATCGCAATTTTACCATAATTTTTTTTCAATATTTGTCAGTATAGAAAGGATGTCATAGAAACAACTTGTCTTGTGGCTTTGATGTTGCGCTTAAAAGAAAAACATAAGCGATACAAAAAAGAATACTGGGTACGTCCAATCATCAGTCAGAGGACGCTGAATGGACAGTTTTATAAAATTCATGTGGATTTACGATTACACCTCAAAGAATTTTTCAACCAAACGGACTTTCTTAACTGTATCAGTGCTGTGGATGATAAGCACATAAGACTAAAGAAACCTGAAAACAGCGGTTCACAGTTGTATAATTATAAGAACTTTTTCTCCACGATAATTCTCGGAGTAGTTGATGCTGACTACTGTTTCACAGCAATTGATGTAGGATCATGCAGTTCAATTGGTGATTCTAATGTAATCAAAAATTCAAATTTTGGTCGAAGACTACAAATCAACAAATTAAACATTCCTAATGCACAAACGTTACCGTACGATGAGCAAGGGAAACCTATGCCATTTGTTTTCGTAGGAGATGAGGCATTTGGATTGTCACAACATATCCATAAGCCTTATCCGAGGAGATACCTAACAGTTACACAACGAGTTTATAACTACAGATTTCTTCTCCTTCGCAGATAATTCACTCCAATTTCGTATTACATTTACGCACACCTCACCCCACAGGTTTTCTTTTATATTACGCTCCCTGTATTCTTTTAACCACTTATCGAACAGAGCTGGTCGTTTTTCAACTTCAATGATAATTAGCTCTGGGTCTAGGACACAATTTACAGTATCATCAGATTCGGTGCTAGACATGGTGCTAGTCTACTCAGCAATACATTCCTCTCAAGACTAACAGCCAAGCAATCATGGCTACAGAATCGCAAGTGGGTGCAGGTCTGTACATATCTGTATGATTCATTTGAGCCAGCGACAATCGCGTCGCTGATAAAATAGAACATGTTGCTATTTTTTAATCGCTGCAATTTCTCAGTTGCACGTGAGCGCACTGGCATTTAAAATTACGTGTTCAATTTTTGCAATTAATCTGTTGTGCGACAAAAATTGCAAGTGTGTGCCTAGGCTTAGTGTCAGTATGACAAAGTCATTTACACTTATCTAAGACAAATTACCTAAACTGTTGTATTAGGTAATTTTGGTGTTGTTTTGGTAATAGGGTTATGGGAAACAAAATATAACATAAGACAAATACAGGTACTATTAGTTATCTTGTAGTTGCTGTTCATCTACTGTCGAGAGTAAATTGAATAGGCCTAATTATTTTGTCATAATTGCTATCAGTGTCTAGATATTTGATTTTACAGTAACTAACTTATATTTTTTATACACACTAAATTTATTTTACTAAAACAAACTAAATTTTATGTAATATAGAACATTGTTCACCAGATTTACTTACATGTTTACTGTATTATCGTATACCAGTTATCCCAGGCTGGTTTAAAACCCGACTAACATAATATGGAAAAATAAAATTTAGTCGAATTCTATAGTCATATAATGAGTGTTATATAGAAAGTTTCTTTGGACACATTAATACTTTTTAAATGTAGGATCTGGTAGGTGTGTATGAGTGAATGAATTGTAGTGAAATGATACATTTTACAGGAACATTACTGGAATTCAGCATGACATTTGTAATGGTAGCACCTCCAACAGAGACCAGTTGTGCAGTCATAAGGTTCTTCATTGGTTTATGTTATACACTGTGTTATGCAGCAATTGTTACAAAAACAAACAGAATCGCAAGAATATTCAGTGCTGGAGCACAGAATGTACAAAAAACAAAGTAAGTTTTTAGTTTTGGAAATCAATGAATCTTTGCCATAGTTGACAATATTGCACTCTTCCTCTTTCACTTGTTCTGTAGATTCTAAAGGTCAGAATTCTCTTGCCAATGGGTTACATTACTACCAGTCACACAATCTGAAGATGATGAAGTTAACTTTGTACACTAAAAATAAGGTCAGGGAAATCAAAACCTACAAAATGCAACCAGAAAGTGAAATACAACTCTTTAAATAAACAGCATTGAAAATATACCTCAAGTTGTCACAGTTTTATGGCCTGTTGGGCTGTTGTACAGATTGTCTATATTCATTTTCAGACTTTTCCTCCATACACATGACAGACAACTTCAGTTGCACAAGAACACGGTTCACAAACACATGTGAACAAATATGAGCAAATATTCTGTCTTGTTGAGGTTCTATTTACATATTTTTTTAATGTGGTGGTTGCTCATTATTCGTCTAATCATGTCCCTTGCCTTTTACATGTTTTATAATATGTTGACATTATATATTACATTTTATACAAAACATTTTGACGTTCTACAAAACTTAAACAAATACTAGTATCTTTTGAAAATATATTGTATTTTGAATTTATTAAGAAATTTATTGTTAGTTAATATATAATATATGAAAAAATAAAGATTATTTCTGTGATATGTATTGTAATTCTTTCAGGTTATTATAAAAATGAAAGAAACTTGCATTTTTCAATTTGACAATACAAGCGCACATGGTGCACACACACACACACTTATCATTTTACATGTAATATAATCATTCAAATGATAGTTTTCATGTGATTATTATGTTATGTAATGACAGTATAGAATATATTTTGTGGTTTGAATAGAAATTTTAAATTATAACTTGTATTTTACAGATACACAAGTCCCAAGTCTCAGTTACTGATTACAACTGCATTAACTTTAGTGGAAGTCATAATAAACTGTGCATGGTTCCTTATTGATCCTCCAGCTGTGGTACACATATTTCCCACTCCAGATGTGAGACTAAGGATTTGTCAAGGTTTAGGCGATTATTCATACCTTTTTGGCCTTGCATACCCTTTCATTTTGATTGGTGAGTATGGACGTTAACATAAATGCAAACATTTATTATTTGAGGTTTATTTTTAGTAACATACTTTATGTTTTTCAGGAGTCTGCACAGCATACGCTTTCAAAACTAGAAAATGTCCTGATGGATTTAATGAAGCAAGGCATATAGCATTTACAAATTATACAGCCATTGTTATATGGTTGGCATTTGTTCCTCTTTATATTGCATCAACAAGTTATACCATTAGAATAGTAACTCTTGCACTGTCTTTGTCTTTCAGGTAAGATATCCAAATTAACACTTTAAATAATGCTAAGCACATATATATAAATATTGCATGAGTTTGAGTAAATTTTAAAGGTTAAAATGAATAAACACATTTCATTTATACTAAAAAAAATAAATGTATTTTTTTCTTTCTGCGGCAATTGCCTCAATTTTCTCTCCTTTAACCATTCTTCCTTCATTGCTTAGGGCCTAAACTATATTGGACAAAGACCTTAAACCTCTCCTTTATTGATGAGCTTTCATCTTTACTGTTCTGCTAGTGAATTTAACTCATATTATTTCATAAAAATGATTTTATCTTTTTTATTTATAATCATGAATAAAACTTTTAACCAGCATCTTAGTAAAAATATCTACTAGTTCCTTTCAAGACTTTTTATAAGTGTTTAGTCCAGTTTCAAAGTCAGTTTCACCAATTTTATTTAACTCCGTTACTATTTCTGATTCCTGAAATTGTACATTGCCCCTATCATAGTTTTTATTAGATGTTTTATTTTATATTGTTTATTTTATTTTAGATTACAACAAAAATGAATACTTCTGATAACTGAATATTTGTTACAGTGGCCTAGTTCAACTTGGTTGTCTGTTTTTACCAAAAATCTACATAGTTGTGTTTACACCAGAGAAGAATACCAAAGAAGTGGTGATGGGACATAACAGGACATCATCGTTCAGTACAAGTACATTGTCACCAACAACATTCCCACAGAATGATGGCAATTGTAAGTATTGTACCGTGATTGTGCATTAAATGTTAACCATATGCTTAATTTCTTCTGGGTATGGTTATTGTAGGTACCAGACCTGTGGTGTCCTGGCCAATGTGTAAGTATGCCCACCTCCCAACTAACTGATGTGCCAGTTTTGACACAACGCCAATACTGTGTCAGTAATGGGGAGGGTTGTCTCTCTTAACTCTCTGACAAGAAGCCATTTCATTATCCACCAGATGGAGACCAGCCATATTATGGATTGGCTACAAGTGACTTAGTATACATTTTTGAAATAAGGAAATAGGGATATATACATAGTAAAATATTTTGTTTCTTTTATCACACCCAGTCAGCCAAGCAATCCGTTTTTGCCAACCTTTTTAGTTGAAAAAATGTTGCTTCTCATCTTTTAATTTCCCCCACCATCACTGCTCAATGTCCGTTAGACAATGGAGTAAGCCAGCCCATTTCTGAGAGGCAGAAGAGCCAGATAAAGAAGAAGTAGAAGAGCAATGTTTACAAAAGTGTTATCTAAATCTGGCAAACTTTCATTAGTCCTGCTGAATACTTTATGTATTATACACACAGGCATATGTTGAAAGTGTACACAAAACAATTATTTGAATAATAGATAATGTATTGGTTAATGGAGGAGAAGTTTATGTGAGTGTACAAATATTTATCAATATCATACATACATATCCACAAAAAGGAAATTACTACACAAAAAGGATAATTTGAAATGACAGTAAATAAGTAATGCTTTTCAAGGAGAGCAAGGAACTTAGTATTTTTTATTTCTCCATGTGAATTTTACATACAGGAAAAAGGAACAACTAAATTTTTTTAATTTTAAGTGTACATATTGTTAGCTTTGTATTTATTAATTGTTAATGAGTATAAATGCTCAATTAGTCTCAGCAATATTCTGAGGTGTATGTTTAATAATATTTATTTATAAATGAGAACACACTTCTTTTGCTGCTCTGAATCATTCAACTTTTATTCTTTAATTCTCTTAATATAATAATTTATTTTCTTCTATTAATTAATACCAAATTTTCCTTTTTTAAGGTTCCTGCTCCATCTAGCTCTCGGATGCATGAAACAATTTTTTATCTCAGGGTTATAACCAAATTAACAATCGTCTTCAGTAAAATTATAAATTCATACAAGAAGTTTTACGTTAATAACATAGCCTACATGAAGAAAAAAATTGTAATGTGTAGTAATTAATTGTTGTTTGTGTATGCTTGTTTGGATGTGAGTTCTTATGATTATACAAAAAGAAATAAATTCAGATAATTTTACAAACTTAATATTACACATTACAAATATAAAACTAATAAAACAATTACAATAATTAATAATTAGACATTAGTAATACAATTGACAAAAGAAAAAAATAATTGTCTATTATATAGCTCATAGTTCATGAATTCTCAACATGGCGCGCTGCTGACCCCTTCCAATAACATTGACATAAAGCAAGGGACGCCATATTCCTTGAGTTGCATACACACTACTGAATGTTTAATAAAAATTATGAGTTCTACACTTTTGTTTGTTCAAAATAAGTTTGTGTCACTCACTGTGTATATCATAGATTATGTTTATAAATGTAGTCCACTAAATGTGTTTGTTATTTAGTTTGTATTGAAGTGTTGTGTAAAACGTTGATAGTTGTCAAGATGGCTTTAGTATTAAAACAATCTCGCCAAATTCAAGATGTAGTACTCCATTTTAGGATATTATTTTCAGCTTTCCTTCTTCAGGTTGGTCGAATATATATTGTTCGTTAGTTTACTGATATCTCCTATAACTTTACTTGTCTTTTTACTATAATTTTCTTCTCTAATATTGGTTGGATTGGCAACTGATTTAGTTTGTTCTTTTTGCACTGAACGCCCACACTAGAAAGAAAAGCCTTTCTTCCTTGTAAAACCAACTTTAGATTCATTTATAAGAGGTCTTGGTTTGTTTGGTGTATTTTTCGGTCTCAGGGCTGTTTTACCCGCCTCCAGTAAATATAAGTTTTTAATATAACCTTAATTTTCCTGATTATTTTTACATAATCCCTTTTATGTTTTTATTTCACTTAATTTTATATTGTCACTCACACTAATGAAGTTGATTTTATTGTTATATGGTCACTTTATATAAAATACATGCCATTCTCACCTTTTGCCATAACAATATATATTTTTATCATTGTTTACACTGTGGCATTTGCACTGTTTCATTATTATTATTTATCACTTTTCTATTCACTTATCTCACCTTGTATGTTTTTCGAATAAACACAATTATGAAAATAATCCTTGTCTTTACTATAACACTATATATGAGCTAATTACAAATCCAGTCTTAGGTTAATGACCTAGCTTGACTTTTAGGCTTGTGTTATACAAATGATTTTGCTTAACTCTAAATACATTTTTTACTTACATACTACAACATTATTATTTACAATATTATAATAAAATATACAAAATCACTTCCCTAATTTATTGGGTAATTAGTATGTCAAAGTCATAGTCCAGTCTAGTCCTTTATTATGTCTGTTTGTAAAGTTATTTACTATGTTTGTTTACAAAGCTAATTCCTGTTTTTAATTTATTCATGCATCTGTAAAATACTTATTAAACGCTTTTATTTAACTTGCTTTTCCCGTCGGTCTAAAGTGGATTTTTCAAATCGAATTTTCGCATACTTCCCGATGTGATAGCAACTTTAAATTTTGCATACACACTTGAATCACGTGACAATACAATATTATGAAAAAAAAATACATACATACATTTACCAATGTACAGATTATAAGTTAAATGTAGTCACATTCATAAGCAAAGTTTTATATGTGTACTACGTTATTGACAACAAAGAAGTAGTATCTATGGAAACTCACCGGTTCTCATTTTCGATCACGCACAAATGTGCGACACGTCCTTATAAACATTTTCAATGTTAAAACTGTCTACATGATTACAAATAACGGTAAGTAATTTTACTTTGTACAAAACTTTTCACTTTGAATTTTTCTCTTTTAAAATTAAAATAAATAAATAATTCTTAATATGAATTACCCTGGCTTGGTATATGGCACTATTGAAAGTTTTCAGTCTCAGATACGGTCTTTTTTAGGTTAATTAATAGCCTACTACACTTCTTAAAATTAAACACACAAAAATAATGATTAACAACTAACAAAAAAAAATTACAACAGTGTTTGTGAAAAAATAGTTCGCTAGTATATATAGTGTCACAGGTTAGTTTATAATAACCGTTAAAATTTTTTTAAATTTGATTAATATCACAATACTTTCCTTTTCAAATTCACACTTTTATATTCCTTTTTGGTTGTTTCCACTATATAATTCAATTATTATTATTTTAACAATTCACTATATAGTTTTATCACTCGATTATAATTTAACTCCGGTTCACTGTACACCTAACCCATCTGATGTTCGATTCCGAGCCCTTAATTGTAAACAATGCGTATAACTAAAGACTTTAACCTCCAGTATCAACCCTTGGAAATATGTATGTGAAATGAAAAATGAATAATGGCAGTTAGTTTTTGACTTGCTGTATCTACGTTAATACAAACTTACTGTGTCATCTGTACCAGCGGCCGGCAAACATTTTTATAAGGGGGGCAGGATACTTTTAGGCTTAGTGGATCAATCAAAATTAAAATCAGTTTGGTGAAACTGTCAACGTGATTACAAATAACGGTATGTAATTTTATTAATTACTTTGTACAAAACGTTTCACTTTGAAATTTTTCAATGAAAGAGAAGTTATGCCGTTTTGCCTATTGTAAGAAATATTTAAATAATAAATTTACAATAAACTTACAATTTTACTTGTAAACTCAAATTTGACTAAAAAGTGTGAAATAAAAAAAAAATAAAAAAATTATTAAAAAAACGCTTTTATTTAAAATTAACAAAATGATCAATGTACTAAAAAGGATAGAATAATTTATCTTATACCAAATACATTAACAACAAATGAAAATAACGTTTATTCATCAAAAATTTTTGTAACATTAAGTATCACTGATAATAAAAGTGTGGGCGCTTAAGGAATGATATTATACCATGTTTAAATCAATCTTCAATAAAAAAGATCTATAACTGATACTATTTGTTCTACATTTACTATCACTGATAATAAAAGCATGGGCGCCTTCATTTAGACAATGTGATCTTAAACATGAATTCGAAAATATAATTAATCAATATCAAAATGAATTTTGTATCTCAAAAATATTATAAAAACTATTTGTTTATATTCAGTACATTGTGTATTTTTTATTTAAAAATATAATCCTTGACAATCCTAATTTCAACGTCCCCTCTTAATAATAGTTTGTAATGTAATAACTTCATTCAATGGAAAGGAATCTTCAAATATCTGCTATTTTTCCAAATTTAGTTATACTATGATTCTCTTTATAGAATGTAAATTTTTGAATTGCGCACGTTTCTACTTGAATTTACACATATATGCATAGTCTGAAAAATTTAATTCCTCAATAATTCTTGGATTTCGTTGTCCATGACGTGTCCGTTACTTAACTAAATATCACTATAATATTGACGACTCGGAACACTAAGTTTTTTATAAGTAAAAACGTAAAGTTTTACCTTACAGCCTAAACCGGCTTTCACCTATAGAAGGCTTCATCAGAGGCTGTCGTTAGTAGCGCTGCTCGTCTTGTTGTTGGCGACGAGATAGTGTTTCGAAAGATTGAAGCTGTGTGTGTGTGGTGAGATGTGTTCGAATAATGCGTGCGATTTGAATTGTGTCTGTTCGTTTAGGATGTCGTTTTTATTTGTTTTTGTGTGTTTGTATATTTCTAATTGTTCTAGAGTGTCTAGTTTTCGGCCTTTTGTGTGTACGTGTAGTATGTTCATGTTATTGTCGATGTTTTTATATGTGTGGTTTGCTTCAATGAGGTGGTTTGCGAAGGTAGATTCTGTAGTGGTGTGGAGTGCTTTTGTGTGTTCAATGTATCTCTGAAGCTACGTCCTGTCTGGCCTATGTAGAATTTACTGCAATTTGAACAATTTAGTTTATATACACCAGGTAGATCGAATTTGTTTTGTGCTTTGGGCATGCGTTTTGATAGTGTGTGTTCTGTTTTGTTAGTAGTTTTGTAAGCGATTCTGTATCCTGCTTTTTTGAATTTGTGGGCAATTTTTTCTGTTTGTTTGTTGATGTATGTTAGTGTTAAGAATTTGTTGTTTTCTGTCTTTGTCTGTTGTTTGTTTTGTGTTTTGTGTAGGAGTTTACTGACTATTGTTCTGTCATAACCGTTAGATTCTGCTAGATATTTTATCGTGTTTAGTTCGTCTTTGTAGTCTATTTCATCTAAGGGGATGTTGTTAAGTCTATGTATCATGGTTCTAAAAGCAGCTAGTTTGTGTTGTATTGGGTGATTGGAGGTGTTGTGTATTAGTGTGTCAGTTGTAGTTGGTTTTCTGTATATACTGAATTTGTGCCTGTGTTCTAGTTTTGTGATGGAGAGGTCTAAGAAGTTTATGGTATTGTTGTGTTCCTATTCGGCAGTGAAGGTTATGTTTTTATGTATTTTGTTTATGTGCGTTAGTAACTGTTCACATTGTCTTTTGTTTCCCCTGTATAGTATTAGAATGTCATCAACGTATCTGTGCCAATATAGTATTTTATGTGAGTGTCTGTCATTGTTTGTGAGTATTTTTGTTTTTTCTAAGTGTTGGAGGAAGACTTCTGCTAGAATGCTGGATATGGGGGAGCCCATGGGTAGGCCATCGTTCTGTGTGTAGTATTTATTGTTATAAGTAAAGTAGTTTTGTTTTGTGATAATGTTCAGAGTTTCTGTTATTTCATTGATAAGTTCGTCTGGCATTAACACTACACCTACATATCGCCAACACATACGGACACAATTACATGACTGAACTAATACATCACACAAATGAATGGACAAAAAAACAAATACATATCATACAGACAAAACACGACAGAAAAATAAAAAACCTGACACCAATCAAAACAGATATAATTCCCTCGCACAAATTCTACCCACGTACAGTAAACCTCACGAACGTCACACTCACAAAAAACGAACAAACACTCCTTGATAAAGGCCTAAAACATAACATACATTACAAACATAACAACCAAACACTAACAAAGCTCATAATTGACACAGAAACAAATATACAAAACACAGCACCAGAACATCAAGACACATTAAGACATAATATAAACAACACAATAGGAGTACATAAGACACCAGACAACAACAACCACAACTCAGAAATACACACAGCCATCAAACTGAGGGAAAAGGCACACAAACACAACATCACATTTGTAAAAGCTGACAAAGGCAACATGACTGTAATTATCCCCACAGACAACCTACACAAAAAAGTACAAGACTTCATAGAACAGAACAACATCACAGAACTAAAACACGACCCCACCGACAGATACCAAAACTCAGTAAAACAAATAGTCAACAAAGCCAAACACATTATGCCACATAAACAAAAGCCCTACATGAAACAAATCCGACCATCAGCACCTACACTCCAAGCGCTTCCCAAAATCCATAAAGAAGACATTCCGATCCGCCCCATTATCAACTACCGTAATGCCCCTGCACACAAACTGGCAAAATATCTAGACAAAATTATTAGACAACACACACAAATAGACAACAACATTGCAGTAAAAAACAACACTAACCTAGTAACAAAAATAAAAGACATACACATCCCCCATAACGCCACATTAGCCTCCTTTGACATTAAAAACCTGTACACAAACATCCCCATCTCTGAAACAATCACCATCCTACAAAACAAACTCAAACAGAACAACACACCAGACGAACTTACCAATGAAATAACAGAAACTCTGAACATTATCACAAAACAAAACTACTTTACTTATAACAATAAATACTACACACAGAACGATGGCCTACCCATGGGCTCCCCCATATCCAGCATTCTAGCAGAAGTCTTCCTCCAACACTTAGAAAAAACAAAAATACTCACAAACAATGACAGACACTCACATAAAATACTATATTGGCACAGATACGTTGATGACATTCTAATACTATACAGGGGAAACAAAAGACAATGTGAACAGTTACTAACGCACATAAACAAAATACATAAAAACATAACCTTCACTGCCGAATAGGAACACAACAATACCATAAACTTCTTAGACCTCTCCATCACAAAACTAGAACACAGGCACAAATTCAGTATATACAGAAAACCAACTACAACTGACACACTAATACACAACACCTCCAATCACCCAATACAACACAAACTAGCTGCTTTTAGAACCATGATACATAGACTTAACAACATCCCCTTAGATGAAATAGACTACAAAGACGAACTAAACACGATAAAATATCTAGCAGAATCTAACGGTTATGACAGAACAATAGTCAGTAAACTCCTACACAAAACACAAAACAAACAACAGACAAAGACAGAAAACAACAAATTCTTAACACTAACATACATCAACAAACAAACAGAAAAAATTGCCCACAAATTCAAAAAAGCAGGATACAGAATCGCTTACAAAACTACTAACAAAACAGAACACACACTATCAAAACGCATGCCCAAAGCACAAAACAAATTCGATCTACCTGGTGTATATAAACTAAATTGTTCAAATTGCAGTAAATTCTACATAGGCCAGACAGGACGTAGCTTCAAATAGAGATACATTGAACACACAAAAGCACTCCACACCACTACAGAATCTACCTTCGCAAACCACCTCATTGAAGCAAACCACACATATAAAAACATCGACAATAACATGAACATACTACACGTACACACAAAAGGCCGAAAACTAGACACTCTAGAACAATTAGAAATATACAAACACACAAAAACAAATAAAAATGACATCCTAAACGAACAGACACAATTCAAATCGCACGCATTATTCGAACACATCTCACCACACACACACAGCTTCAATCTTTTGAAACACTATCTCGTCGCCAACAACAAGACGAGCAGCGCTACTAACGACAGCCTCTGATGAAGCCTTCTATAGGTGAAAGCCGGTTTAGGCTGTAAGGTAAAACTTTACGTTTTTACTTATAAAAAACTTAGTGTTCCGAGTCGTCAATATTATAGTGATATTTTCTTCAATAATCAAATAAATGTAGAACAAATAGTATCAGTTATACATCTTTTTTATTGAAGATTGATTTAAACATGGTATATTATCATTCCTTAGGCACCCACGCTTTTATTATCAGTAATAATAATGTTACAAAATAAAATTAATGTTGTAATAATGTTACAAAATTTTTGATTAATAAACGTTATTTTCATTTGTTGTTAATGTATTTGGTATAAGATACATTATTTTATCCTTTTTAGTACATTGATCATTTTGTTAATTTTAAATAAAAACTTTTTTTTAATTTTTATTCATGGTTTATTGTTTTAGTTATTATAATTCTTCCTTATATAATTATTTTTGGTTGTTCTCATTTGATTACTCATTCTTTATTGCATTCCTCATTCAGTTACATAGTATTTTTCTATTTGATTAGTTTTACTATAAATTTTGATGATTAAATTGAGTTTCCTTTTTTGTATCTTGGTTGTTATCTTGTGAGAAATGGTTTTAGTTGGTCTGGTCCTGTTCAGTTTGGTTATTCAGAAAGTTAAAGTAATAGCTTTCTCAGCTTTTCTCCCCTTCATTGAACTCCTGCTTCATACACACAGTCACTGATTCTCTACTTTATTTGGCATACGAGGTCTTACTATTAAGTTCGTGAACTTGCCACCATTAAGTGCTGAGGGCAGCACTTTACAAGCAGCTCTCTAAGATTTCATAACCTGGGTATTTCAGTGTCGCACATCAGTGTTTGTGTTGCCATATGGCGTATTTGTGCTGAGTGGCATGCATTGTTGTTTGTGCTTGTGTGTCGCTGTCGTGAAAATGTCTGAGTTGGAATTAGAGCAACGAACAAACGTCAAATTTCTGGTGAAATTGACCAAGAGTGGGAGTGAAATATGGGAAATGTTAGTGCAGGTGTGCAGCGAGAATGCCATGAAAAAGACAGCGGTATACAAATGGATTAAACTTTTTTCTGAGGGGAGGGAAAAAGTGAGTGATGAAGAAAGGGTAGGTGGCAAATAATGAGCTGAACTGATGAAAACATTGCCAAAATTTGTCAAATTGTGCATGCGAATTGGTGAATGACCTTGTGATACATAGCAGACTAAGTGAACATTAGGGAAACTGTGCGAAAAGTTTTAACTGAAGACCTTGGCATGTGCAAGGTGTGTGCCAAAATGGTCCCAAAGGAGCTCACCAATGAAAAAAAGCAAAGGAGGTTTGAACTGTGCACAGACCTATTGGAGAGGCAAGACACAGGGGCGAATAATCACAGGTGATCAAACCTGGATCTTTGCGTATGTCCCTGAAACAAAGCGACAAAGTGCCCAATGGAAGTCACCTGATTCTCCACAACCAAAAAAGTTCCATCAATCAAAAATCAAAACGTTGTTGATAACCTTTTTTGATATCTGAGGGATTGTTCACTATGAATTGTACCACCAGGACAAACAGTTAACCAAGTGTACGACAATGCACCTGAGCACACAGCACTGCCTGTACAGGAGTTTTTGACCAGGAAACAAATAAATTTGGTAGACCACCCACCGTACTCACCCCAATAACTTCTTTCTGTACCCAAAGATCAAAAAAGTTTGAAAAAAAGACATTTTGATGAAACTGAGGACATTAACGCTAATGCAATGGCAGCACTCCAGAAAAAGAATTCTAAGATCGCTTCGAAGGGTGGAGTAGGTGCTGGCATCGGTGTACAGCTTCCCAAGGGGAGTACTTTGAAGGTGACCACAGTGGTATTCAGCAATAAGGTATGTAGCATATTTTCTAGGATGAGTTTGTGAACTTAATTGTCAGACCTCGTATATACATGTAGTATGAATATGAATGTTTAATTGTGTGTGTGTGTGTGTGTGTGTGTGTGCATTACAAAAAAAAATAAATTTATTGGTAAAATTATCACTATTTTCTTTTTTTGAATCGTCCACATTTCTAATAATTTAAGTCGGTTGGAATTGGATAATTAATTTATTTTTTGTAGTCATCACTCTTCTGTAAAACATGTGACTGATTAGCATGAGTATTGCACATTGATTTTGTTGTCTATGGTGTGCATGAGTGTCAATAACGATTTGCATACACTGTCCAATATGAAACACTGGTATTATAGATAAAAATTAAAAAAAAAAAACTACCTTTGCATAAGCCAGCTATCACTCATTGTGAGGGCCACCTCTGATGAAGCTAACAATTACCAAAGCTGGCTCAAGCCAAGATAACATTTTAAGAAATGTTTATCTTGAATATTACCATTACATGTAGGAAAAGTATATACAAATCAATATTCCACACTTTCAGTATATATAAACTAATTAAAAATTATTCTGTCCTGCTAACATTGGTTCCAAAATTGTACAGAGGAAATCAGTTTTTTCTTACAAACAATTACTTCTTACAGTTAAAATCATAATTATCACAGGACACACTTCAAGATTCGGCTTCATACAGTTTTGATCTTACACATTTTGTTTTTTCTTTAGTTCTGAAATAATTATATTTTAATTATTAATTATAAATAAATTATAAATTCATTAGAAAATATTTATAATTTCTGTTTAACAAACAGTAGTTATTTATAATTGTCTCCTTGAAACTTATTTACGTATGATGTGAAACTTCGTTTCATGTCTGTTAATGTGCATATAGATTATCTGAAATGTATTTGTGCAAGAAAGATGGTATATGTACAGCTCATATATTTTTCAAGTGCATGATTACTTTAAAAGTGAATTATAACTCCATTCATTGATAACTTATTGATAACTTCATTTAAAGTATAATACAAAGTGGTTAAGAATTCAAATCCTACTAGCTGTAACAATTACTTGCTGGCTTGTTAATTCATAATAAAAAGGAATGGCTAAACGTTAACCATATATCCCTCAATGGAATAAAAATAAACCTATGCTTCTGTTTATTATTAAATGCTGTAAATTAAACAAATTTGAAAGCATAATTTGTTTTCAGATACATAATTTAACATAAGTCTGACAGTAATTTTTTTGAATCTTTTGCAGATTTTAGAAATTCATCTTCAAACATTAACTCTATTCCAGAAGGCGATGAGTCAAAAACAATCAGATTTCATCCTGTTATAAGTAAGTCCACGCATTATAAATTATAAGTAATTTACATTTATAAATCAATAAACATACGCACATTTACAAAACAATGTTTTGTTACTGAGTATCTGAATACTAGGACTTTTGTTGACTTTTTAATACATCTCCTTCATTCGACTCCTTCATTACCATTTCATATTTTCATATTGACAGTCTCAGATCAAACTTTAAAGTTTGTTTGCTTAATTCTGTTTGAAAAGAACACATTTTTCTATATGTTTTTATTTTTTTACTTGGTGCACGGATGGAAAGATTTCAAAAAAATATTGCTGTTATTATTTTTATTAATTAATTTTTAGTATTTGCCACAGAACCTAAAATATAACCTTTATCCATATAATAGCTTACAATTTATCCAAATTATGTTTTAATTTTTTCAGAAATGTAAGGGTATAATTATTGTTTTTAGAAGGTCAACTGTAATAATAAAACAATTTCTATAAGACATCAACAGTGATATGAGATTTGCTTTTTTAAATACAGTAGATTCCCGACTATCCACTCTAATGTGGCGGAAGGGCAGACCGGATAACAAAAAAGCTGGATAGGCCGGAGTTCTATAATTACTTCTTGCCCATTAAAAACACACTTTTTATACCAAAACCCACTCTTATTCATATCATATTTTCTGACCTCTTAGTACAGGCCAGTATAAATGTTTGTTATGTACTGTACTGTACATTTTAAAACATTATTACAGGAAAAGGAAGTCCAAGAATAAAAATATTGTATACACATTTTAAGATAAATTTTATAATTGCAGGAAACATAAAATGATGTACACTGTACATTATGAATGCACAGAATTTTAAAGTAAACAAAACATTAACGTAAAACATAGGCCTAATTCTTAAAAAATGATTTAAACTTATTTTACTGTTCATTGATAAATGATTACACAAATGTGAAAAGGTAGGCCTAAGATAAAAGAGTCAAACCTTACAGTTTTTAGTTTTTGAAAAAGTCCTTGATAGATGACTGCTTCTCCCTTTTGGCCCTCATCCGCGACGCAATGTCCCTCCACTTACACAACCAGATGATATCAGCTGGTGTCGCTTCCTCCTGGTGACTAATGTACTGCTGCCTTAATCATCTTGAACCCTTCCAAATGTGGGATGAGATTTTTCCTGTCACTTAAAGATGCCTCCTCCTCCTCCTCTTCTTCTATATGTTTCCCCTGTGTCACCATTTCCACAATAACGTTGTCAGTTATTTCATCAACTTCGTTGTTTGCCATCCATTCTCTAATGTCCTCTGCATTGACATCATCATGGCCCAGTACTTTTCCAGCAACGAAACAAGTTTATCGTTTTTATCTTCCACTTCAGTTTCACACACGGGTTCAAGGTTGAAATGTCCACCTTCATGGTACGAAAGAATTTTCCAAGACCTTACAAGTGATATGTTTGGAATCTCTTCCCATGCTTCGGCCAACCATTTTATGACATCTAGCATGTCAATCTTTTTCTGAGTGGTTAATTAATCTTCATTATTATGAATTGCTGATATCAACCGAACTGAGAAGATGCTGGCGATACTTTTTCTTTAGCATTTCAAGGACGCCCTGGTCCATCGGCTGACAAACAACCGTCACATTGCCTGGTAAAAATAAAGCTTTGATGTCTTGTCAAAGTTCGTCTGTGACGATCGTCAGTGGCTGGATGCGAAACTGCGTTGTCAAGAATTAGCACAGCTGTTCTCAGCAAATTGTTGTCTTTCAAATGTTTTTCTACAGTCGGTACGAAGTCATTTTGGAACCAGGTTTTAAAGAATTCTGAATTCATCCATGATTTCTTTTAAAGTGTGTAATATAGGGGTAGTGATTCCTGATTTTCCAGTTTTTTAAAAGCTCTAGGTTTCTTTGATTTTGCTATTAAAGTCAACCTATGCTTGTGGTTGCTGGCTGCATTACTGCAAGCCAAGATGGTGACTCGTTCCTTGCTTTTCTCGTATCCTGGTGCAGCGGCTTCTTTTTTTGATGCAAGCGTTTTTCTAGGGATCTTATAATTTAAACTGGTCTCATTGCAGTTGTACAACTGCTCCCCAGAAATTGCCTCCTTTTCAATAAGCTTAAAAAGATAGTCTTTGAACAAAGGTACAACCTCTTTATCAGCAGATAAAGCCTCCCCACTTATGGTAATCTGGTGAATACCAAATCATTATTCCACCGATCTAACCATCCATCACTAGCAGTAAATTCTGAATCTTCTCCTTCTATTTGTCGCTTAAATTGCAATGCTTTTCCCTGCAATATCACCCCAGTAACAGGCAAGCCTTTTCCTCTTAAGTGTTCATGCCACAAAAATAAAGCTTCCTCAACTTCTTTATGCTTACCTTTCAGCATGGTTTTTCTTGCTTTCATTCCACTTCCACTAGCTTAGGCAGCACACCATTTTTCAATTTCTGCTCGATTTTTCTTCCAGTCACTAACTATACTTTTCCCAGCTCCTAACTCTGAAGCAATAGTTTTTGCTGTTACCCCAGAGTCCAGTCATTTTATAGCGCGTAGTTTCTCCTCCATAGTCACTACAACCTTTTTTCATTTACCACCCTTTTCATAGTCTTCAATAAAAAAAAAAAAAAAAAAACCAACAAAGCACACCAAAAAACAATTTACGAACGTAAACAGGAGCAGTGGCAAACGTATTCCGCACTTGTTGACATCCGATATACAACTGACGAAACAATGAGCAGGTAGCAGGGCGGGATAAATCCGCGCTTTTCATGTTACAACTTGTGTTTTCCACACGGCATGTAGGTTCAAAAATAGGCCAGATAATACGGAGGATGGATAGTCGTGAGCCGGATAGTCAAGAGTCTACTGTACTTGTAAATGTTTTGTAATATACAAGTAATTAATTCCAAATGCATTATGCAGTAATATAAAATTTTATTGTAAATATTATGGCTTAATTAATATTAAAAATATGTATAGATGTAATTATAAAAATTTATAAAAGAACAAAAAGTCAAAAATTCACATTTTTTTATTTTGTAGACTTTAGTTTGGCATCCTCTCAAGGCACTCTTTGAGTTACCCAGGTCTGAAGCCACCACTCCTGAATGCAAGTATCCAGTGACTTATGTCACCTTTTTCACTCACCTTTTTCACTCACCTTTTCCTTCTGTTGCAATTGTCACATATTCAAAACAAAAAGTATTTTCTCGCACTGTATCTCTTAACTGAATACTTAGTTTAAAAAAATTATGTATACTTATATTAATACATACCAGTATTTATAAACCATATTTATCAATATGTCACTACAGCATTTTGATATTCCTGTTTAGTTAAAATGACTTATTATACAAAAAACTTGTAACTGTTTGAAGACATATTTTTTTAATACTGTTTTAAGAGCGCTAAAGCCATAGTGTCAAACTCACATTAACACCATAATACATAACACCATAGAGTGAATAAAACTAATTGTAACAATTTACTGTAAAACTGATGGTTGTTTATCTTATATATGAATATAATGGATGAATTGGCTTAGAATTTATGGCCCAAACATTTTAGAGACATTGAAGTTCGTATATTCAACCAAAATGTATTCAGTTCATCAAATCAATGTAAACAATTAAGTACAATGTAAACAATTAATAAATGCATGCTTTAGTTTGAGGATATGTGTTTGAATATGCTATAATTGACAAGTGCAATCTGTGTTTATGGATGGAATTTATTATTTCATCATAGAGAACCAAGCATTAGTAATAACAGTTTCTGATTCGTACTTGAAAAAATGTAATGAATTGCATAAATTTTATTTTGAAGGTACCTGTCATAGGATTGTAATCTTTGTACCTGAGAAATCAAGTATTTTGATAGAGTACATGATTTCTCCACCAGAAAATATTGTCAGCAACTGTCAATAATTGTTGCTAATGACAAGTCTGTCTTCTTGACAGAATGGTGTTTGTAAACAAGATCTAAAAGTCCTGGATCCAGTGTGTATCAACAATAGACACTGCTCCTTCAGTTTGTCATATGTGGTTGAGTAGTATCTAGTCTCCCGAAGATGTTTCTTCATGGAATGGTTGAAATGTTGAACACTGAATATTGCATTACTGAATGCAGGTCTGTCAGAATACACATTCATCAGCTGCATGGATGTGCCCATGGAAGCTTCGCTATTCACAATTTGTAATCATGTAGAATGCATTTGGTTTCACAAAATATTAATTTCTGCTTAAATAATTATTTATGAAGAGCAATGTTTATTAATTAAACATTCCATCACTGTTAACACTGATAATATTAATAAAAATAATAATAACAGCAGCGGTAATAACACTAATAATAATAATAATTCTTGTTATGTGTACTTTAAAGTTTTCTTGTTTCATTAAATTTTATTCCCAGTAATTTGTGAATAAAACTATATCAACTAGTATAAATAAAACAACTTCATATAATAATACATTTTATATAAAAATTTGACACAAGTAAATTTTATACTAATAAAAAGCTATAAATAGGAATAATATACATACTGCACAAATAAATAGGAATGTACATTATACAGTGGCGGCTCGTGAGTAAACCTTAAGGAAGGGCGCTCTCTTAAAAATTTACCACCATCTCTCTCTTAACCTTATACCACCCTGTATTTAACTTGAAAAGTACACTTAAAAAAGTATAGCCAGCCATATTTTCTACTGTTATTTCTGACCTCAAGTAAAAAACTTCAAGCTCTGTCATAAATGAATTTTTATCAATCATTGAAAATGCACTGCAAAACTGGTTAATATCATCTACCGGAAGACCATTTTTTTTATGTTCATTGAGGCGTTCGTACTGAAATATCTTTGCTCCACACAGATGGTTTTTGAATACAAAGCGATCTTTTATTTGAAATACAATTGCATCACACACTTCCTTTGCCGATAAATTTAAATTCTCATCATTCAATCGTCGCCTTTTTCTAGGCGTAGGTCCTTCTGCGAGCATCTCAATTCTTTCCTCTTGTCTATCGATCACAGAGGGTAGCTTATTTCTAATTTCGATTATCGCCTTTTCGAAGTCGTCAATAGCAGCATGAATTCTCACTGCATCGGTTTGCAGAACTTGCAGCTGATTAAATAATATATCAACGTGAGGCATTATTTTTGAGTAAAAATTGAGCCAAAACAAGGAAGTGCTATTTTCAAGCCAGTTAATAAACCCAGCAGCCAGTGTTACCGTTTCTGAGTTATATATTTTCGGAACGCCTGTCTGTACATTTTCGAAACATTCCAGAATATCGTCTTTGTAAGTGAAGTCTGTTTGTATTATCCTCGATTGAAAATTCTATCTAGTTTTTGAGGGTCGGGGTATTTTTTTTATCGCATTCATGCTCTAAAGCCGCTCTCCTGTCTGGAGAATGGGAGAAAAAGGCGGCAATACCATTCAAATTGGCAAAAAAAATTCTCACACTCGTTATATTAGAAGCAACTTGTTCGAGCAATTTATTTAATTGGTGGGTGTAACAATAAACATAATGGGCATTTTTATATTTCTCTTTTATTTTAACATTTACACCTCCCTCACGTCCGCGCATAACAGCAGCTCCATCGTATGTCTGCGCAATCAATTTATCTGAATTATTTTCTAAAATCGGATCAACCTGTTGCAAAATACATTGTGACAATCCATCTGCATCTTGCTTTTCCGGGTTCGAAAAGCCCCAAAAGCGTTCGTGAATTCGACCGTTTAATTCATATCGAAAAACCAAGACTGTTTGCGTTTTCGCAGATACGTCGGTTGTATCGTCCGCCATGAGAGACAAAAATGAGGTTTTCTTAATCTCTTTTAAAATATGTTCTCGGCACACATCAAGCATGTACTGCAAAAGCTCATTTTGTACCGTCTTGGAGGTCCCTTTAAAAATATGGGCTTCTTCCATATGGCTATTGAAAGCAGCATCAATTTTTCTGGTATAATCTACCAACTCCAAAAATACACCTTTATTACTAGAGCCTTCCTTTTCGTTATGACCATGAAGAGGAAGATTACAGTTACCACAAAATTTTAAAATGTCTTTCACTTTAGAAAGAATCTGTCGATTTTTCTCCACACTTTCATTATGTTTGCGAATATTTTCCGCATATGCTGTACTCAGACTAGCAGAAATGTTAGTTTTTCCTAGCAGCTGAAAGCTGATGAAGTTATTTTTATGCTTTTTAGAGTTTTCGTGCTTATTAATTTTCAAAATAAGATGCTTAAGGTCACTTACACCATCTCTTGTCCAACTGTCATCACCACCAAATAACAAACACACAAAACAAAATAAAGAGTTACTTTCTTCACACCCACATATCCACGGAGTTCTTTCAAACACTTTCCTATTAAAACGGCGCGTAAATTCTCCTTTTCCTTTGCACTTTTTTTGTACCTGACTGAAGTTTAAATTGGGCACTGGTCTTGCATTATTTTTTATTTCAAGCTTTTCTTCTAATGATGAAGAACAAAAATTAAGTTTTTTAATATCGGAAACTTTCATTTTCAATCAAGTAATCGAAAACTCGAGCGGAAACCGGTAGCGTCGCACTCTCTACAGTTCAAATGCACTACTGACTGCACGTATCAGGGACTCTCAATAGCGGAGTCCACATTCCATTGCAAACAGCCGCTTAGCCAGCAGCAGTGACGTCAGGTTGCCATGGCAACCAACCTGTGCTGCGTACAGAAGTTGAGCTCTGCGACCAGCCGCCCACAATCACAGAACGCTTGTTGTAGTGGGACGGCCTACTAATTTTTAGTAGGCGCGCTTGTTGTTTCGCGTCGATGTGATTATGGTTTTACTAATTTCCTCAATAAAATGTGGAAATTATGTAATGGAAAAAATGTTATTCACTTATGTTTTTCATTATGTAACGAAAAAATATGAAAAAATTGGTGTGAATTTCAAACATTTTTTACTTCTTCTTTTGCTTTATTATGCAGGGAGGGCGGCGCCCCAGAGCCCTCCTTCACGAGCCGCCACTGACATTATATGTACATGTACTGGCACACTACAAATAAATAAGCTCTATGGAAAAATATATACAACATTCAACAAACAAATACTACTACTAATGGGTGATTCAATTAGAGGTTACAATTTTAATGTGAAATAAAATGCACTGGTTTTTGATAAACTCTTAACGTATTTATTTCGATATGTTGTTTAGACATTGACATTAAACATGATAAATGATATCGGCCAAATAGCTGCCACGAGCGGCCCTGCAGACTTCCGCCCTTTTGATGAAATTTTCCATCACTTTCCGGCAAAACTCCTGCGGCAGTTCATGAATAACATGGCGAATCTCATTCTTTAGCTCTGGAATCATTTTGGGGTCACTGGTAATACACCTTGTGCTTCAAATAACCCCAAAGAAAATAATCCAACAGCGTGATCACACGATCTTGGTGGCCAATGTTGATCGCCGAAACGAGAGATGACACAGCCTGGGTACTTTGTGTGCAACAACTGTATTGTTTCTCGCGTTGTGTGGCAAATGGCATCATCTTGTTGGAACCACATGTCTTCGACATCAATATCATCCAATTGGTGCCAAAAATAATTTGTTACCATCTCCCGATAACGTTCACCATTGACTGTTACTGTATCACCACGGGCATTTAAAAAAAAGTACGCCCCAATCACG
Organism: Magicicada septendecula; assembly: GCA_034769895.1. Classification (NCBI taxonomy): domain Eukaryota; kingdom Metazoa; phylum Arthropoda; class Insecta; order Hemiptera; family Cicadidae; genus Magicicada; species Magicicada septendecula. The sequence goes on from CM068372.1 coordinate 287,611,151, forward strand.
CCCCCGACCCAAAATTCGCACCAAACAGTGACTTTTTGTGGATGCATTGATTGTTCGAGAATGGCTCATGGATTTTCAAGTCCCTAAATCCGGCAATTTTCCTTGTTTACATAGCCATTCAGTTGAAAATTAGCTTCATCGATGAATATGATTTTCTTCGCAAAATCAACTTGGTGGTTCTCATCTGTTGGCTTTAATTGGATCTTGTAGGCATGCAAATGGAGATCTTTAGTTAAAATGCACTGCGTGGTGCTGTAGGAAAGGTCCAACTGCTGGGAACGATGGCGAATGGAGGTCGACGGATTGTCATGGACACTGGCACTCACTGTGGCGATATTTGTGAGTGACCGGCCACTACGAGGACGTACTGGTCTTTGCACATCTAACACTGACCCGGTTTTATTGAATTTTTTGATTAATTTTTTAACCACACCACGAGATGGATGGTATGGTTACTGAAGTCATTTCGCAGTGCGCGAATCGTGTTAGTTAAATTTTCTCCACTTCAAAAATAGGTTTTAACAATTAAAATACGTTCTTGAGTTGAATACCGCTCCATAACAACAAATGGCAATACTTAACAATGACTAATTTCAAATATCAGTGTGATAATATATTTAAATACAAATACAAATAAATAAATGACATTATTTATTATTACACTTACCTTAAAAAATCTTCTCTCAGGGTTACGTCACACGAACGTCTAGATGCAAGTATGATTTAAGGTTATATTAATAACAGACTCAACTCGCATGTATGAAGAGAAGCAATTAGAATTTTATTTTATTCTTTAGACCTTCAACATTTGATTGATTTACTTTTGAAATTTTACTCAAAGTTACTCAAATTTTCTGTTAACTTAAACTTCTCTGCTTTCACATCATTTACAACAACTGTTATTAATTAAAACATAAACAAGACCTTGAATCAGATTTATACAGACGAATACATATTTCTTACTACCTAAATCTAATTATTTTACTCTACGATAGACGACCCAGATTGCTGCACACTCTACACTCATTCCATTAATTTATCCCAACCCCTTTTATTTTTTACATATTTAAAGAACCCTTTATAAAAAAAATATTGAGATTATTCGAATGGGTTACCCAACTGCGTCACTCCTCTCGCTGCCATGTGCCTCGTGTTTTTTAAATGTCCGAAAGTTTACGATTTCTCTTTTATTTCGCCCGTTCACTTCACTAATTCTGGTTATTGATATTAAATCATTTGTTTAACTTTTGTTCACTTTTTACATGTTGAATTTAAGATTTAGTGTGCACACGTTTTTTGTTCCGCACCCGGCCGGGCTGAGAATTTTATTCAACTGGGGCGAGAGTCACTAACAAAATCTCCCACCAGAAAACTAGGCATAGCGGAATTACAATGCCTTCTGCTCTGAATCGTTCGTCATTTCACATTCAACAAGTGCAACTCCCGTGTGTTGGAAGTCGACGAAATTTAGTGTTCACTGGTCGACGTCACAAATGTGGGCAGGGCTAAGTTTCGTTTCCGCCGTTTTGAGACCATGTGCGAACAAAACTTTCGCCTCCAACCCATTTTGTTTCAAACAACTCGGCATCGTTCAGGCGCTCCGCAGATGTTGGTGCTTGCACGTTTGTGTGTGTGTGTGTCACACAGCCGCAAAATTCTCAGAATGGTATGGCGTGATTGCACGTTGATGCATTCCAACGGATTAGCATCACCTCACAAGTCCTTTGTTTGAACTACGTTTTATTTAACACGTGGCCGACCCCACAGATGAAGTGAATTGTGAAATTTAATAAAATGAAACCCAAAGTTAATAAAATAAAAAGGCCCTCCTTTTTGCCCCGTTACAATACCCCCCCCCCCAATGAGAGGTCTTCTGTCGAAACAGAAGAAATCTCATTGTTAAACCCCTAAGAGGATCGGTGAGGATATGGTGCCAACAAACCCTCATTAGTTCTTATACATCATGGGTAAACTACCCCCCTGGCTCGGCGACTATGGCCACATCTGAACGAGATCACTTGACTTCTCTATACGAGATCCCAACACCATAAACTCGAACAGACACACACCACGGCGCACCTAACCTTCTATCATGCCACCCCAAAATCCAAACCCCTGGTCTTATACCATGCCAGATCCTCAACCGATATGTTCCCCCTTATCATGCACACTGGGTCGCCTTCAGCAATACTGGGCACATACATATACTTGTTAATACTACCAACAAAATTTATTTTCAAATTTAAAAGTTTCATTTAAATTAAAACCAAATTATTTTCACATTACCATTAATCTCAAAATCAAAATAAAATCTTTTATCTGAATCTATGAGTTTCCTTCATTACTCTTAATAAGCCAAAAAACAAATAAACTGAACATCTACTTAAAACATGAACTCATTTATCCTAACATGTGATTATACATACATACCAAACAATATAATTCAACAAAACCCCAGTAATACACATAAACAACACTACAATCAAAATTCAAAACATCAATTAGATGGCAGGCACAGAAAATCCAAATTTTTTTTTCCAAAAAAAATTTAAATTTATTAAAATGTACTTTTCTCAATATTAAGAAAATTTAAAATTATTTAGACTAATTAAACAACAACATTGGCATCACTTCATTGCCAAAACTGGTCTAGTTTATAACATCAACCATCAGCTGATCAAACTGGGTCAAGTCCACAACCTTGACCTACACAGGTTATACATAGGCTATTATAGAGGAATATAATTGTAGTGAGTGGGAAATTATGAAATGATGTTATGTGGAAGAAAGATTTAATTTAGCTATTAGTGGGCTGTTGCTGTAGTGGCATGTGCCACAGTAGATAGCGATAAGTGTTGGGGGTAATAGATAGTGATACCTCCATCGGAGGCCAAAATGGTGTAAAATGCACGGCACACCCTTTTTTATAATTTTCTATTGTATCTTGATAAACTGCCATGCCGTGCAGATAAATGATGATGATAACATGCCTGACAGTATAGTTGATTTCCCCGGCTTTTCGGGCGATTACTGCCTTACCAGCACTAATCGTGGTTTTGGCTAGCGGTCAGCTATGGCCATAAATTAAGAACCTTGACCATAGCTGGCTTGAAATTGGTTTATATTAGAAATTGATGGGGGGTGACATTAGGGGAAATCCCGGAAACTATGGAACAGCGGCTGCCACTCTGTTCGAGTAGGAACAGCAAGGCCAGGTGGTAGACCCGTTTTAAGGGTGTATAAATTTGTGACACGGATATGATGATATCCAAATGATTTCCAATGTAACGCTGAAGCAATCATCAGCTGTTACAGCCGTTACATCAGCTGTTCATCTTTCACAAGATAAAAGTGTTGCTAACTTAAAATTGTAACCTCCAAATGAATCACCTTATACTATCAAATTGATTTATAAAGTTCTATATCTTCCAATATCTAATAACCCTTCTCTGTTATCGTGTATATTCATACATGCTCTACCAGTCCTCGGTTAGTCTTGATTTTTCATTTATGTCATTTTGCCAGATGCCACTCTCTATAGGACTTCTTTCATTGTATGTCTGAATTAGCTGATTGAGGCTTTGATATTGTCCACTATACTATAATCTACTTCCATGATTTCTCTTATTCCATAATTTGTTTCATTCATTCTGATATAATTCATTTATGATTTAATTTTTATTGTCTTCAATTTTCATTTGCCTGCTTTTCTTATCCAAAAAATCTATTTCTATATCCTTGGAAATTTTGTCTTTAACACTCATTTCTTTAGAGAACACATGATTTTTTGTGTATTTCATAATTTTTTCTGTGAAGACTAGTTAACGATTACTGAAAGCTTATTATATCACGTAAAAGTTCTATTCTTTCTTGTTACACTGACATACAAAAGTTGCGCTATAATGATTTCTAATATTTTCTTATTAATTTTTAAAAACTGAATTTTTTTACTTGCAAAAAAATGTTTACGTAAGTTTTGAGTTAGTTTACATTTATAAATGTTACATAAGATCTAATTAAAATTAATTATATAGCTAAACTAGTATAATATAACATCTAACTGTCAAAAAATAACTCTTGAATTTAATTTTTGGTCAAATAACAATCATTAGAATTGATACCACACGATTGTAAACAGCACCTCAGTTCTTGGAATTGCTGTGAAAATATACAATTCCTATTGGCAATAAATAGAATGTAAAACGCAGAAGTGCTGTGAGCTGTATTTTTTTCGTGAACTAAATATGTGAGAGATTATTTTTCAGTTCAAGCAGCCTGCAGTTTTCATAACTAAATTTCTACACACACAAATAGACACACCTGCAGAAAGTGCAGGCATCGTACACTGGGAGAAAAAATGCCCACCCGCACTTTTCACGGGCAATGTAGCCAAAGTGTTAATTTGCCATATCTCTGAATTATATGTTATTATACTTTTTCATTTACTGTGGTTTATCCATTTGTATCCTGTTTTTTAAAGGTTTTGTCCTGTAAGGTACAATTCGATATAGCAGTAGCTTTCTGTACTTGTACATTCTGCTCTTGGATTGCCTCATCGAGTGTTTTATTCAGTGTGATTTTTTAATCCCAAACACTTGTGGTATTCTGTTCTATGCAACTGAGTGATAAATTTGGTGCAGTCCAACAATGTATGTGCATTTGGTTTTCTCCAAACTTCCACCTACTTATTGTGCTCTTCTATAAGTTAGTGCATATCAGATAGGTGACGTCTCCATAAACTTCAGGTACAGTACCTGATCATCCACAAGACATAAAGCATGTGGAAAACTATAATTTAGTGATAAACCCACATTTTCACATTTATTTTTCCATGAATTCAGTGCACATTGAAAATATACTTTAATAGGTTTGTTAAGAGGCAACATCCTTGTTTTAGCCATTTTATTATCGTGTCATTACTTATTTACACAAACAAATAAACTGTATAAATAAAACACCGGTCTATATTAGCAAACAGTTAAATTTTGTAGTAAGATATATGAGCCAATAGTTAAACATAAATATAGTTCTGTAGTTTGCATAAGTCTAATCATTATGTATAAATCTAATAATAATAAAGTGTTAAAATAATCTTCTATAACACACAAAGAAATGGTTCTTCTTTAACAAATTTAATATTTTGTCATTATGTTTTAGCTGTAATGAGTCCTTATGACTTGGAGCCCAGTAAGAAAACATCAGATCTGACAAACCTGGATCAGCCACCAGTTATACCAAACAGGACACTAAGGCAGTGATATGTGTTAATAACTTTTTATCACAATTACAGAAGTGTCAAAATTTGTGTACTTTGGTGTTATTATGTACTTGGAGTATGTACTATGAAGAAAGTGATATTCAGCCTTGAAGTGATATATTTTTGTGTTATTGGCAGCCTTACCTGAGGGTGTATGTGAATAATGTTAGCTGCATTTTAAGTAAGCCAAGTGAGAGTAATGTTTTAACATGTGTGTGCAACAGGCAGTGTAGAGTAATTTCCCCCTCCAGTGCTTCCTGTCGCTAATGTCAGTCTAGGTATTGGAGAAGTTACCCAGCTGTAGCATTATCTCAACCTGCTCCACTCTAGTACTTCAAAAACTTTGTCTTCAGAATTTATTCTCACTTAGCTGACTTACAAACATTGTAGCAATTACTAGTGGTATTGTATTATATACAAATATATAATATATATTGTATGATGTAGTTATGTAGGTTTTCAGTAAGTAAACTGATATAAAAAACAATTATTTACGTGGTTCAACTAGTCATCTTTAATTTATATCTTTCATTATTTTTGCAATTAAAAAAAATATTAGACATCTGTTTTTTAATTTTTTATTGACACACACAGTCTTCGACTTACAATGGAGTTGTAATCCAAAAAACTCAATGTAAATCAGAAATGCTGGAGTCAAAAGTAGCATATGACATTCTAGGCTACATGCAAGATTATGAGCAGCCATCATAAAGTCAGAAGTAGTCCACAGTAGCCCATAGAGTACTGTATGCAAGGTTATATAGTATGTAATGTTGCATTAAAATGTTATTATACTGAATAACAGTTATTGAATAAAATAAACAGAGAGAGAGAGGGGGGGGAAATATACAGTAAAATGTAATTATAAAAGTTGAAAACAAAAATGAGATAAGTAATTCACCATTAATTCTAAACATTAAAAACTGTGTAGATGCTAGAATTAGCAGACTAGTTGCTAATGAAGGAGATGTTATGGTGACAGGGTCACCAATATCTTCCTTGACACTCTATGACTTGTAGAAGGCCTTGGTTTGTCACTCGACTTAACTTTCTTTAAAACTATATCATTCATAGACTGGACAGTTTGAAAACATGCATTAAGTAAAATGATTCACACTGTGTTGACATTTTTTTTATTTTCAATTAATATTAGTCCTGACAGTGTCTAATATGTTTACATGACAGTGTTAACAATTTAGATTGTAAAAATTCACTCTCAGTAATTGTATAATTACATAAGACTTTATCTGTAATACTAACAATAAATCCATATTATACTACAGAAAAATTGGTAACTGAAAACCTGTTTTGAAACACCTGGAGAATCATAATTATAACTGCAAAGAAATTAAGATTTTACCACGCTCTTTACAAAAATCAGAAAGTTATGTATAGTTCTGGAGAAAATTAGTTTTAGTGGTCCATGAATAAATAACATAAAAAATATATTTATTTTAAAAACATATTAAAACATTTTCTTATATTAAAAAAATTGAGTATGATAATATTTCTTGTATTTTTTTTTTGTAAATGTCAAAGAACATTATTCACATTTTGTTAGACTTTATTCTTCTTTATAACCAGTTACCAATATTTACGTTTCCCAGTATTTATATTAAGTAAAATTTCAAATATAAGTAAATTAATACAAATGTAAAAAGTATTATAATTTTATACATGCCTCTTAATGATAATCGTTTATATAATTCTCCTGTGTCATAGTAAGACCTACTGTAAGAGTACAGTGTTTGTCTAGTGTGTGTGTGTGTGTGTGTGTCTGTGCGCGCGCGCGTGTGTGGCTCCAAAGTTTCCTGTAGATCATAATTATTATGAATATAACTGATTTTTTTCTGTAAGTATAATGAATTTTGTTTCTCCTAACACATATATCACATAATTATTGCTAATAATAAGTTGGATTTCGTTGTCCATGACGTGTCCATTACTTAACTAAATATAATTATTTCACTACAACTCTGAACACAAAACTTTTTATGGGTAAAAACGTAAAAGTTTTACCTTATAACCTGAACCGGTTTTCACTTTTAAAAAACTTCTTCAGAGGTTGCCGCTGGTAGCACTGTCCGTCATGTTGTTGGCAACGGAATCGATTTTCAAAAGATCGATGTTGTGTGTGTGTGTGGGGTGTGATATGTTCGAATAATGCATGTGATTTGAATTGTGTCTGTTCGTTTAGGATGTCATTTTTATTTGTTTTCGTGTGTTTGTATATTTCCCGTTGTTCTAGTGTCTAGTTTTCGGCCTTTTGTGTGTACATGTAGAATGTTCATGTTATTGTCGATGTTTTTGTATGTGTGGTTTGCTTCAATGAGGTGGTTTGCAAAGGTGGATTCTGTAGTGGAGTGATGTTTTGTAAGTAGTTAGTAGTATCGCTTACAAAACTACTAACAAAACAGAACATACACTATCAAAACACACACACAAAGCACAAAACAAATTTGATCTACCTGGTGTTTACAAACTAAATTGCTCAGATTGCAACAAATTCTACATAGGCCAGACAGGATGTAGCTTCAAACAAAGACACATTGAACACACAAAGGCACTCCACTCCACTACAGAATCCACCTTTGCAAACCACCTCATTGAAGCAAACCACATACACAAAAACATCAACAATAACATATACATTCTACACGTACACACAAAAGGCTGAAAACTAGACATTCTAGAACAACTGGAAATATACAAACACACGAAAACAAATAAAAACGACATCCTAAACAAACAAACACAATTCAAATCACACGCATTATTTGAACATATCACACCCCCACACACAACATCGATTTTTCGAAAATCGATTCCATCACCAACAACATGACGGACAGTGCTACCAGCGGCAACCTCTGAAGAAGCTTTTTGAAAAGTGAAAACCGGTTCAGGTTATAAGGTAAAACTTTTACGTTTTTACCCATAAAAAGTTGTGTTCCACGTCGTAGTGAAATAATTATATTTAATAATAAGTATTACTAATGTGTATTTTTTATATAACCTCTTCAAATTGCAACATTCAATGCAGTGATATTTTTAAATTTACCAGCACACACTTGGGGATGGGGCATGACATCAGCTCCCATTAAACATATCGTAACAGTGGTATATACCCACATGACTACAGATTGTTTAATAGTTGACACGTCAATTTTAAACTCAAATGTATTTAAACAATGAAGCAATGTTTAAATTACACAATCAGTTCCAAATAAGAAAATTATTGTTAACTATCACCAAACCTGAAGCTGTGTAATCAATAGTCTAACGAGGAAGAAGATTACATAAAAGATAATGAAAAAAAGTTGTGGGCAAGATATGTTTGGAACAAGATGTTATACATGTTCATAGTTTGTGTAATAATATTGTTATGAAATATCACAATTTGAAATACAATCAGAAAGATGTCTTTATTTTATTTTTTTCATATAATTCAAACTGACAAACTCTGAAAATAAATTTTGTTGACTGAACAAAGGAAATTGCCAGTTTTAACTCAACTGTTTAGCATTTGTCTGTGTGATGGATGCCTCATGATAACTTTTGATTGCATCAACCAATTTCTGTAAAATTTACCGTACATAACCATGCTTTTAACCTACACAAACTTTTTTTTTGGTCTGATTCCAAAACATAGAAGCTTGGGGCAAACATGTAAGGGTCAAAAATTAAAAAAGAACACCCAAAAATATGTGTGGAGTGTCTAATTAAAAAGAATTTTAACCAAAATATGAATATGGTGTTCAGGTTTTTAAATTTATAAATTTTGAGACACCAGGCACCATAAAGTTTTTGTACAAACAATTATAAAAGTTATAAAATACCATGTGGGGTATCAAATTAAAGAGAACTGTTTTGAAATTTTCTAAATTTTAGAACTCCAGGGTCCAAAGAAATTTTTGAAAAAATTGTGTGAACAAAATTTTAGTCCAAATCCAAATTTAGTGTTTAGTTTGAAAATTTTTCAATTTGGCCCCACCATGGAGCCAAAATGAAAATAAAAATGTTTTTAAATGTTTTACTACAATGGATTTAATAGACGAAACTGCTTAATCTTAATGTCATGAAGGAAAGATAACTGTGGTCTCTTACAACACTTAGAGTTTTGTCTCGCATGTAATATAATTAATTTTGGTCCTTATCATATTATTTATATCCTCTTCATTTGCACATATATGCAAAACTATGAACAATAAAAAAAATATAAAAAACACATGGTCACTTTCTTGTGGTGTGGTGTTTCATGGGTAAAGCTAAGAACACATTTACTCACACGTGAAGAACTTCGCTCACATCTTTAATAAATTAAAATTATTAATTGTATTTTATCTCATAATAAATACTTTTATTTCACTCAAAGTAGTCAGCAAGTAGTTATGCAGCTCAGGGAACTTATTAGTAAATAATAATTATAATTACATTTATGTGCAAGTTACCATTTTGTTTATTATTACTTATAGAGCGTATTGTAATAAGTACACTTTCAGTTATAAAATACGTTAAATTTAATTGGAAATTTCTTTAGATTGAATACAATTACAGCATACCATGAGTAATATATTACTGATTATTACAAACGATAATAGTCTTCATTATTTACAATAAAATCAATTCCCATGTGTGCTGGTTATGAATTCTTACTCAACAAAAAATTGTAAATAATCGTGTCCCCCTGTGACCCCAATCATATATTATTAATTAGAGAATTTATTTACCCCACATACACACACGCATGTGTGTGTGTGTGCATGTATGCATTCGAGTGCATTCCAAAACAATTTTCCGACTGAGTTGTGCTGAGAAGTCTCTGATATATAATGAGAAAAACTTAGTTTTTTCTGCAAGTATAAAACATTGATTTATTGACATTTCAGTCTATATAATTCTGTGAAATGTATGTTTCTTGAAACAATAAGGACTTTTCAGAAAACAATATACGTGCAGAAGAAATTAATTCTTTTGAAATAATTATGATATAGGTCTAAGAAACTTTGAAAATTGAGAGTTACAGTTTAATAAAACATGCACTTTACATATGCAGTGAATGTGAGAGAATGTGTGACCTACAGCTATTATTGTAGGGCTCAATTAGAATAATATATTATGTTATATTATATAAAGTCTGTATAAAAATCTACATACTTAAGTATAATATTGAAAACTTTCTCAGTGAAACTTACTTGTCTGTTTTGTATGTAGAACGCGTTTCGGCATCGTGTTCGCCTTCTTCAGCTTTGCGACAGACTGCCAGTACCTAGTAACGTTTGTTGGTTGGAAGGTATAGTGGGGGTGGTGTATAGAGGAAGGGGATTGGCGTGGGGATCCGAATTATTGTTTTGTTTTGTGTATAACCGTGTCAATTAAGTGTGTTGGCATTGTCTCCTCCTGCTGGCTAATATATTTCAGTGCTGCCTCAGTCTCCTTGAAACCTTGAGATGCTTGGGATTGAAAATTCTGACAAAGCAACTATTTTATGTAGACACGATTTACAGAACAAATTTCCTATTAATTATGCAGATGACTGGGGCAGATAGTATGGAGGACTGGAAACCTATGACTCTACTTTGTGTGTGTGTGTGTGTGTGTGTGCGCGCGCGCGCGCGTTAGATTTTTGTATATATATTTATTTAATAGTATATTGCAACAATACGTATATTTGCCCAGGGCGGTATGTTTTGTAAATAATTAGTGTAAAAAGAATACGATGAACAGTTTTAAACAATTTTGTGTGGGAGAGTACAGGCTGTGGCCTGTCGAAAGTGACACCTGCTTCAGTTGTGTTAAAATACAGCGTTTGTGTGTATGTGTGTGTATGCCAGTTCCGACCTGCATTAAACGACGAGAAGGGGAGACACGTACGAATTGTTGGTTTATCATTAATCAGGTTTTAACCGGATTAAAATAAACTAATTAATACGTTTTAAACCTGTGAACAAAGACTTACCCAAATTATAAAGACACCATTACATTAAGGAATTTTTAACGAGTTTGGTGATATAAAATTATTGCAAAAATAAGCAATAATAAAGACGCTAACTAATTTAATGTTAATTACTAGGGTAATTAAATAATAATTAATAAGTGTGGTATATGTGAGTGACCAGAAAAAAATTATGCAAACAATGATAGCGCTCATGATTCGAGTATGTTTACAAAATCACGAAAATGAACCAAAAAGTGATTTGTAATTAAAAGGATGCTTTGCACGAACTGGCAATATCTAACAGGTCAAAAACAGTCCTGGACCTGTCAGATCGCCGTTCAGTATAAATACCACCAGCAATTTTGGGCCGGCCTCAGACTCAAAAAATCTTCACACAACGTCACGCTGCCAGTTTGCCGATCGATCAGGACCACACACACCAAGACGTGTGGAGGAACTCTGGAGCATCACAAACAACAACCCATAGAGACAGAGAACACAGCATCAGCATAATCATCATCATCATCATCATCAAATTCTCAGGATTCAGGACACACACACACGCAACGGTAACGGCAGATGTACGCAGGTGATGAATAAACAATTATATTTTTGTTGTGAAAAGAACTCTCAAAAAGAACTTGCCTATGAAGAGTAAAGAATTAAAGTTTTAAATTTAAATAGTAGTTAAATAAAAGAATTTAATTTAACAAGAAAATTTAGAAAAGAAATACTAATCTTTTGTTGTTAAAATTTAGGTGTCTCAGTAGAAATAAATAATAGATTGGAAGTAAATGTTGATTATTTTTATTTTGTTTATAGCAACAATTAATTTTATTCTAGAGTTTTAATATTATTTTGTTTGTAAATGAGTTGCTAGTATTATTTAAAATTTGAGTCAAAGTCACACACACTGAAATAAAAAGGATTTAGATAACTTGTTTAACATGTCTGTTTAGCTAGTAAGATTATATGGTTGTTTATTTTTTTTTATATGTTATGAACAGCATAGCAGATTACATTGTATTAGTGAAGCTTATAAAAGAGAATATTTTATTTATCTAATATTTGAAAATTTTTCTATTAATATTAATAAATCATAGGATGATTATTTTGAAACGGTTTTAATTAATTATTTCATGTCAACAACATCTCACTCCTCTTTGAAAATTATTTAATTATTGTGCAACTACATATACTTGACGCAACGAGAAAAAAAAATCCTGCCACCTGGCTGGTGTAATACACTTTATAGTTGCATTGAGTACATGGTAATGTATTTGTGTAATTGTGTATAATACTTGTAACATTGCAATACATAGAATAGTATATAGATATTTGTAAGTATATTTAATATCCTTATCAACCATTTTTAGGCTAATTAACATTTAACAAATCATTTATAATTTAATTTATAGCTCTACAAAAATTATCACATTATAGAGTATACCTACAAAGTGTAAATTTTGTTTATACTGCAATGTAGTTGTTTTAATGACACAGCTAAATACATTGAATTGGTTAAAAATTAGTTTTTAACTAATATCTTGTTCAACAAATAGTTCATCTTTAAAAATATTTAGTATTTAACTAATTCATATTTCGATAAACATTTTTGGTCTATAAATTACAAACAGTTCATGAAAAGCTTGTTCTGCAGTGAACTGTATTTAGTTTACAGGCTGCCAGAAAGCATGTGGCAGTATTTTCAAATGTGTTATGAAAAAATATCAAAGTATCTACATTGAAAGTGTGAAATAAAGGTTTGGTGGATTTTCATTCCACACCAGTAATACATGAGCAGTAGTTCTATAAATACTGAGCCAAATACCATTGACAATACTGCACTAATTTTTTAGATTTATAAAACATGCAAAGACATGCGTCACTAGTTTATGTGACTATAATCGAATGTGGTAACAGCACTCAAATCATTTATCTCCTGAAATATTTGTTATCTTGTATAAATTATCTATTTTATTAAAAAAAGTAAGAATTTTACAATGATTTTTTTCAGATCCAATGTCAAGTAACATTTATTATTAATGAAACTAATAAAGCAAACGGAGCTGTTAAGTCATTTTTAGAAAGGCAAAATCCAATGTTAAATCCACAGAGATTTCTCAAAAGTAAGAAAGAGTCTATGTTACTTTCAGTTCCTTCAGTGTGACATGAGCCTACTAATCAGGTAGCTAATTGCACTTTTGATTTAATGTGTCTTTGGCTATGAAATCAGTTCCTCATTTAGTAGGTGTTTCCATATCTATGACTCCAGAATACAGAAAACATGTGGATTTGTCTTCATCAGAGGAAGATTACCAAACACATGCAGCAACTAAAAATCATTCCAGATCCAATATATGTTTCAAAAAATTGTAGTGAGTGTCACCTGCTACAGGAAATGATCTTACAGTAAATGGTATCCGGGCCTGATCATAAAACAGTCTCAGTTTTTAGGTTCAGTACCAATACTTTAAGATTAGAATTTGCTGCCAAGAGTATAAAATTATCAATATTTACAAAAAGAAACAGGGTTTCATCATCATTTTAAAGTATCCAAGATTGTGTTTCTGTGTAGTTCATATAATATTAAAGTACCTGTGGTTTTTATAATTAAAGCACAAAGCCTTCTTATTGTTGCACAACCTTGCAAATAAAGTGAACTTAGCAAATACTCTGCTATACAAATGACAAATGATGCTATTTGAAAGTCACTGCTCTGATTCTTGGACTTCAAGTTAACTTCATAAAGTCTTGCTGGTGTCTGTACTTGTGGGACCACAAAAAGCATACAGTAGTGCTACAAAAAATATTATAAAACAAAATCCAAGACATGTCCATTGATTAACTAATTATAAATATAATACTACTGACTTGGAACACTAATTTTTTATTGGTAAAAATGTAAAATGGTAAAATGTTTACCTTGTAGTGTGAACAGTTTTCGCTTATTATAAGCTTCGTCAGAGTCTTTGTATGACAAAACTTATAATAAGCAAAAACTGTTCACGCTACAAGGTAAAAATGTTACATTGTTACCAATAAAAAATTAGCGTTCCGAGTCAGTAGTATTATATTTATAATTAGTTAACAGTATTTGACTCTTCCATTGTAATCAGATTAGAATTCTATTGAGTTAAAAAAGAAATAACCTTAAGGAGCTGTACACATGAAAATCATTAACAGTCAAATGTTACCTAAGGAACAATTAAGAGGCAAATCACTGTCAGTTCAATCAAGATCTCAGAAAATTGGATACAAGAAACTGGAAAACTTTGATACAGCTTATTGTAGATGTAGATGCATTGTTTGCAGCCTCATTTTGATTTAATTGAGATCCTAGGAGCAGTCAGTGGTGAGCAGTAGGAAAGATTTTAAATCATGGAGAATATTCCAATGAACAAAATATCTAAATTGTGAAGGAGAGATGGGATCCAGACATAATATGCACTTTCTCTCACAAAACAAAAACCAAAATATATCTTCCTTGAGTAATGAATTAAGGGTTTACACAAAGAGTTTAACTCTTAGTAACATTACTAACATTAGCTGTTGGCTAAAAAGCATAAACATATTCTTGACCTAAATTGAAATTAAGACAATTTTAAGAACCAAAGCAGAAATTAAGTATTAGGGAAACATCAACACAAGAGCAAGAGGTAACAGAGAAAAAGTAGACCTAATTTCACCATTGGTTATCTGAAGGCAAAAACTGTTAGGAAAAGTTTCAGGAAAACTATTTCATATGGTCATTGCTTTACTAGGCAAAGAAATAGTTGTATACTGTGAAAGTAATAATAAACTAATATTAGGCAAGTCTTCAATTAAGAAAAAAGTAGTTATACCTGGAGAATGTATTTCCAGACATTATTCTATTTCCAACTTGTCAATAACATTCAAGTTATGAAAAACAATTTCTGAAACATTTCAAAATTGAGGCTATGCTGGAGGAGAAACTGGATCCCACTTTGTGTTTTACATATTAAAATTTTACATACAAGAATTCAACTACAGACAAAGACTAACACATATGACAAAAATAACTAGATGACCTATAAAGCTTATTTCTGTGACTATAAGCACTGTGTGACTAATAATGTGAATTATATACTGATTGTTGGACTGATTCTATTCTATTTTTAACATTGAAAATGTTTATAAGGACGTGTCGCACATTTGCAGCCGATCGCTGGTGCGTGATCGAAAATGGGAACCGGTGAGTTTCCATACAAACTATTTCTTTGTTGTCAATAACGTAGTACACATAAAACTTTGCTTATGAATGCGACTACATTTAACTTATAATCTGTACATTGGTAAATGAAGAATGAATTCATTGACTGGTGAATGAACATAAATATATATATTTTTTTATATACCATTCTTTTTTACAAACGTATTCTTCTCTTTTTCAGTTACACCATTCTTTTTATTCAACCATTCACATTAGCCTATTAATTCTCCTTTCGACTTGTAAATATTGTAACCATTCGTGTATCTACTGCCACTGTTTCTATAATGTATTAGTGCTGTATTGTGGTTTATTAATGATATTAACCATTAATTATGTTAATTAGGTTAATGTTGGTCTTTTTGGTATTTTAGTGTAGAGAGAGGAGGAGAGATTATCGTCCGTTAGTGCTATTTGAATATTCCCGCACTTCTGGTTAATGAGCAATTAGCTCTAACCGTACTCTGGCAGTTGTAGGTTATTTCCTCTTCTCGTCGTCGGCAAGGCTATATTCGCCTATGTACCTGCTCGCTCCCACTAATACCTGTAAACAATAACTCTTTTATAGGTAATTATTGATTTTTATTTTCTGCTTATTGGTTCAAAAAAATGTAAATGGTTCGGTCTTGGGTCTACCTTGATAGATTCGTATCGATTCGTTACTTGAATCCGACCTTCAACAAGTTTCAAATAATTATAATGCAAATTAATAATCTCAGGGCTTGAGTTCTTTGGGCTGTTAAGAAGTCAGACATTTTTTAAAAAGGTGTACAATACATTACAAATATATAAAAATAAGAAATCTTAATTATTAATGTTAACAAATATAAAAGTTATGTTTTTAACTAACTGCGTCAACGACAGACTTTGTCTGCACTGGAAAATAGCTGCTCAACAAGATGGCCACCCTGGTCAGTTAACTAAAAGACACATGCTTCCTCAGTTTTTGTTGAAATAAAATGTTATTATTGTTAACCACCGTATTAATGTTCAGTGGTTATCCTAATTATCACTGTAGATAGTTTATATAGTGTAGTGAAGTTGATCTATGTGTAGTGTTGTTACAAAATTACTCCAGAAATATATTTGTCACTTGTTGTATAATGCAGCAAGCCAGCTCCCTCGGATTTTTGATATTGGTGTAGATGTAAGTTTCCATCGGTCAGTGGTAGTTGGTTTATTTTATCTATCAGATTTTTAGTATGTTCTCCTCCTCTGTGGTTTTTGTTTTAAGTCATTAATTTAATTTAAGTTTGATTTTTTATCTTCACTCTTTAGGCGTCAGCTTCGGTTTTTACCCTTTCTGTCTTGCCTTCAACAATACAATAATAATTCTTCTCGTCTTAGTAACGGTTTTTTGACCAGTAAACTCTGGCTTGTGATTGGTTAGTTTGCACGAACTTGAGGTCAAGCGGCATATAGTACTGAAAATCATATCCTTGCCTTTCATGTCAAAAAATACTCCTTTGTTACCTTTTGTTTAAGTTAAAATTAATTTACATAGTATTGTTCCTATTACAAAGATCTACTTTTTGGTACATAATTTGATATGGGTTGACTTTATAATAGGCGTTTTTACACCTTTACAAGAATTCTAAATCTGGACCATAGTACTGCCCTAACTTTTATTATACAATATTTAATTTTTGTCGGACTAATTTAATTTGGTTCACTATTATTCTAAAACTTGTGTCTTACTTAAATTTTTGTCCTTTTTTATTAGTTTGCCAATGTTAACTCGTTATTTATTCATTTCTGACTTTACTTTTCTCTATATTACCTATCTGGCCGATGCCTTAATTTGTCATTATGTTTTAAATGATATTATTATTAATCGAATACCTCCTTTGAACCCTTTAGCCTGATTACAATATTGTTACAAATGTTTTGACATCTTAAATTGCCTTAAACATTAATAAAAATACTAATAAAACATGTTAACATCCTAACTCATAATATTGCCTTCGTGGCTAGGATTATGCTTACAATCTATCAAACAATAACAAAATATTTGGTGTACCGCGGTAACACAGAATTGCCTATAGGCTTATTACTGAACAATAAAATAGGTCTTATTACTAATTCAATCACGAGTCTTTTGCTTAATACTAACACCAATGCCTATCCTTTAGTTTTTTTAATGGTGTCACACTCTACTGATTTCTTTTATTGTCACTTTAGTTTATGGCGTTCATTATCAGTGAATGGCATAGGGAATTCATTTATAGTAGTTTATTGTTTTAGGTATGGGGAAATCCATAAGTCACACAGTCCTCTCTGTCGCTTAATGACTGGCACTGTTTGTCATTTGTTACAATTAGCACTTTTACAAAGTTTAATTCTTACTTACTACAGTACAGGGCTTTATTTATACTACCTGACTGTGTTTTACTTCTTTTATCATTTTATCAGTTTATTTTCCTACTCATTTTTGGGTTTTTTTAAATAATTTCTTTGATTATTTGCATTATAATCTTAGTTATGTGGGGCTCTATTTATGTCGCATTACAATATCAAAAGCAAACAAAGTTCAGTTGCTCATTTCTAATAATGTTTCAAGTAAAATTTTATGCCTAAATTTCAGTTACAAAGTTATGTATATGACTCATAGGTAAATTTGTCTTAGGAAAGCATTATCACAATTTCTAGTGAGTGAGCCTTATTGATCTTACTACTATAAATTAACCAACTGATTCCTAAAATCCTATTGATAAACAATCTTTTGCCACATATGTTTTTCAGATTTCAACAAATTAACACATTCGAGACGAGCTGCGGGCACTGCCCGCAGTACCGTAGAGTCCCATAAAGACGAAGTGCGGGCATAGCTCGGAGTCGCGTATCTAACTGCGTAATAAACGTAATACGGCTCCCGCTCGCTGTTAGTCATAATGAAACGATAGCAGTATTAGTAGTTAACATTTTCAAATGTAGATGGCAGCAGCAATCAGAGTCTGAACACAACAGTAGCTTGTTTTTGTATGTTGTACACAACACACTGTACGTAACCACGCCGCATGGTCGGCGTGAGGAAAATGGCTTCCGCGAAAAACAGGGTAAGTTTAAAAATTAATATTTTATTTATTTTACGAGCTACTGACATAAAATTTGCACTAAATTAATGAGAATGCTTGGTTTTATAATATAATATAGCTTTATATATTTAAATATTAAATGGTTTAGAAGTATAAGCTTTTGAAAAAATGCAAAAAAGCCCAGTCTGTACGGTAAATGAATGCATTTTTCATATAGTCCTGAATGTGTTAATTATATAATCAGTAAATCAAAAACTCTCTTTGCTCATCACGATGCTACTAAATTAATTCTTAGTAGTAGAAAGCAAGACACAAAGGTAAATTTTTAAACAAAGTAGTCAACCAAAATTATGGAAGAAGTGTGACCTAACTCTCAAGTATGATATAATAACAATACCGTAACAGTCTTGAAGGAAGTAAGAATGACAATGCTACCATGGCTTTTTAGAGACAAGTAAGTATTATACATACATCAATGCACTGAAGATGCTGTAACTTATGTGTGCAATTTATAACATAAATGTATAAAATATGCTCTATTAAATAGGCTTATAGGTCACTGGCACTACTTGATGGTCACCAAAGGTTTATGAACAGAATACTAGCTCACACTTATACAGTTAGGGTAGGAAGGCATGAAACAAGTAGTTTGTAAAGTTGTACAGTGAAATGACAATGGTATACCTGAGGTAAGGGATTTAGAGAGTGTTATTAATTAAATACAATTACTTCAGTCACAAATTTCCAATTATTATTTTTGAAAATACTATGAGTCATTTTACTGTATAATACAAGACCATAAAAAAGTTGTTTATTGATATGAGATAAACATATTGTCTGCATTAGACCCATAAGGGTTTAATACGAAGGACCTCTATTCCTGCGCTGGCGGTGGCGCTGTCGCTGTCGCTGGCGCTGGCGCTGGCGCCTTTGCCTGCGACTAATACTATACAACCCACGTGGAGCTATTTCCAATATTTCGTCATTGTCATGACGTATTTTGTCATCGTCATGCTTAGATATGCCTCCATCTTCTGCGCTGGGTAAC
Source organism: Magicicada septendecula (assembly GCA_034769895.1). Taxonomy (NCBI): domain Eukaryota; kingdom Metazoa; phylum Arthropoda; class Insecta; order Hemiptera; family Cicadidae; genus Magicicada; species Magicicada septendecula. Next base: position 287,630,660 of record CM068372.1, read on the forward strand.
ATTTGAACCATAGATACAAATATCAGCGCTACACAAACAAGAAGCTGGAATAAAGATATAATTCAGTTACTAAAACTCAGCAAAAGTTTTCTCAGCTACCAATTTTTCTCATTGATACCTGGGTATGTAACTAAAATAATGGTGAAAGTTTTTATCGTTGTATGTTAAACAACTTATAAATATATAAAATACTTCATGGATTTGACCTGCTCTTCCTTCTCATAACAGGATACACACCATTCCATTAAGTCAAAATTTCAATTACACACTTTGCATAAAAACATGTACATGTTTACTGTTACCAGGATTCTTTCATTTTGATTTAATACAGACACAAAGCATTCTTTAAGTGATAAATAACTAAATGCCCTAAAACTGTGATATTATTAAATATAGAAATTAATAAACTGTACTGTTAGGAATGCAAAAATAAACTGAATAAAATTCAAACTTGTAACGGGCCAAATTTGCGGGTTATTTTATTTTATTAAATTTGGGGTTTTATTAAAATATTTGTAAATTTATTTCCATTTGTGACAGACCACGTGTTGAAAGAACAGTGTTGGAACAAAACAGTAATACGTGTCCACCGTTGTGCAATCGGTAACCAGGAATTTGCCCAGCCTCCGTTTCCAAGAACTTTGTAAGAATGTGACAGTGTGCTCGTATGCATCACACGAGCATACGCGCGGACCCAAGCCGACTTATGAAACTAAAATGGCTAAGAAACAATTTTTGTCCACCTTCATCTACCTTGCTGGCGGATGTTGAGCTCAAGGTCCTCTCATATCGTGACGTCAGCCAGTGCCTAGCAAATATCCTAATACGAAGAACGCACCACCAATTGCATGTGTTGAATGGAAATAACCAGCGACGAACAACTACAAGGCATTGGTTTCCACAACAAAAGACACAATCAAGTTAGCGGCGCCTGCTATGCCGCTCTGCGCAGTCGGACACAGACCGTACCAGCCGGTACAGCCTCACGGGGCTACTTTTACAAAATTTTAAAAATGTACCAGTAAAAAGCGAGTTAATAGTTTCAAACAAAGTGGCAGTCATGTGAGACCAACAAAAGGACACCAACACACAATTTTTTTTTGTTTCGGGACGACTACGAACTTACAACGGGGCGGCCACGAGGTCAACGGATGAACACGTTGCCGGCTGGGGTTTTATGTAATGGGCTAAATTAATTAATAAGGGAAAAAGGGGGTATTTTATTAAGAATGTGAGAGAGAGTGAAAGCAGACTGGGCAGTCTACCTAATCGTAAGTAGTAGAATTAAAATATAACAATAATAGATGTATGACCAACAGGTATGAAATTTTAAAATGTAACTTGTCAAATTTTATGGAAAAAATGAAAGAATAGTATAACTTTGAAATACTTGATTATTAAAAATGTTAATTCTCTTCAAAAATGAGTAGAGTCACTTATTTCAGTAACCTATAAAACACGTTTGCATCCGACGTTCGTGCGACCGAATCCTGGCCCCAGATAAAAGAATTTTTTGCAGGTAAGTGGAAGAAAGTTTGTTTTTTATATATTTTAAAAAGGTAATTAACTTCACAATGGCTTCCGATACAGGGACGATTTTATAAATTAAAAAATTGTTAAAATAAAATCCACACCTACAAAGATGCAAACGTGTGTTTTAAGGTTAGCGTAATAAAATAAAAGTGAGTCATTTACGCAAAATTGACATGAAATAGGAAGTGTATTACAAAAAATCAAATTAATTAAAGTATTCTAAGTATCAAGTATAAAATAAGAAATGGCAGATGATAATGAAGTCAGCTTCTCTGACAGTCAGACCGAGAGTCAAATAAATACCGACTCCGGTATTCAAACAGAATCAATGTCAATAGATGAGCATAATGTAGAAGTATCTGTAATCAGTACGCCGGGAGCAATTTCCACTCCCGTGACGATTAAAACAAACACAAAAGAAAAAGAAGTGTCATTAGATGACCTATTTGATTTTATGAAAGTCAATTTCAATGACTTTAATAAACGTCTTAATGCAACTGACGAAAAAGTTGAGTCGTTTTAATTCTAATGACGAAAAATTTGATAAAATAGACCGTCGTTTTGACGTCCAAAATAGCAATTTTAATAAAAAATTCGAAGAACAGAATACTCAGTTTCAGCAGAGTATTAGTGTAAACTTTGATGAATTAATAAATGATGTACAAGAAAAGAATAAATGTTTAGAAAATACCAATGAAATAATAAGAAATAATTTGAATAAACTAGAACAGAGTAAGAGCAATACAAATGAAAATTGTAATGACATGTGTAGAAATGTTGTATTAGATGAAGAGTCAACAAATAAAAATAATCTTGAGAATAGTAATGTAACTGAAGAGGTAGTATCAGAGAGTGATATGTTGAAAATAAATAATGAGAGTACTGATGAGTTTGTAGAATGTGATAATGAAATGTTAATGTGTGTTTATGAGTTAGAGAGAGAGTGGAAAGATAATATAGTGGTAGAATGGGGGCAGAGGGTAAATTTTCCCCTTATTATTTATGATGAACCAGAGTGTTTACAGATGTTGTTTTTGAAGGGCAAGAGTCCCGTGTTAATGGAAGATTTAATTTGCTTCCCAGTTTTGTATAAGTTTATACCCTCTGTGTGGAATGATTTTATAAGTATGAGATGGTGTTATGTTGAGAGAGAGATAGAAGTATATGAATTAAAGAGAAATTATGGTGAGTTGAAAGAAATATTAGAAGTATATTTAAATAAGAATGATTTAATTTATAATAAAGAAGTAACTGACCCGATATTGGAAAAATTTACTAATGGAGACTTAACAGAAATACTTAATGTACACTTGGTGCATGATTATTATGATATAACGAATAAATTGAAATTGTTTGGTTATGACACACAAGACAATAGTATGTGTGCCAATAAAATCGAAAAGTGCTATCTGAAACAGAGATTAATTTTTGACGATGGAGGCTAGACTATAAAACAATTAAAGGACAATTATAAATATTTTTGTTTTATGGTTTTTGACCTGGCAGACTTGGACAATGAAGTGTGAAAAAATGGAACAGTTAATGACAAAAGTCTGTAAATAAATGTTTAGTAAATTTATTTGTGTGTATTGTAGAAGGTCAGTTAAACAATGTGTATATGTAGTAATAATGGTTGTGATAATAACAATAATAATATTTTGCAATTTAAATAAATAACAAGATTAATTTTGAAAACGGTAATTAGTGAAGTGTAATTGTTCTGGTAGCAATGAATTTGTATTTTCAATAATTAATTTAATTAAAACAATTAAAATGTTTAAATATTTTTGATTAATTCAAAGATGATATAATTAAATTTTCTAATGAATTTAAATTATTTTATGAGATAGGTATTTGGTAATTAATTGTTAAATTGTTTGATTTGTTAAATAACATTTTGTTAAATGTTTCAGAGGTTACGTGAAAGTATTCGTGTATGGTGTATACATTTTGTGTATGTCGGTTTAAATGGACTGTAAGTATAAAATTTATCATACTAATTAAATGGAATAAAATGTTTACAGATGTTTAACTCAATTGAAAGAATTTTAATTTCAGTAATGAAAATAACTTGAGAAAAAAAATAATAATAACGGAAATATAAAGAGAAATAAATGTTAATAATGAATTTGAAAATTTTAAATAATCTAATTGTAGAAAGTTATGAAGGAGTTACATGATTAATGATTGATGAAAATGTCACATTAGAATGTTGTATATAACGTTTTTATTATTTAGTTATTAAGGTGCTATTGCTGGGGTGGCCTGTGCCCCAGTAGATAGTGAAATGGGTTGGGGGTAACCGTGAGTGTTACCTCCATCAGAGGCCAACATGGCGAAAATATGCGGCACACCTTTTTTTTCGTACAATTCTAAGTTGTGCCATGATAGACTCTCGTGCCGCACAGAATAATGATGTATAGAACAGGCATTAAAGTGAAGTTAGATTTCCCCAACTTTTCGGGCGATTACTGCCTTACCAGCACTAATCGTGGCTTTGGCTAGCGGTCAGCTATGGCCATATCAAGTCCCTTGACCATAGCTGACTTGAAATTGGTTTATAGTAGAAATTAAATGGGGGTGAAACTAGGGGAAATCCCGGTACTATGGAACACCGGCTGCCACTCTGTCCGCGTGGGGACAGCATAGCCAGGTGGTAGACCCGTTTTAAGGGCTTTTCAATATATAACAAGGATATGTCGATATCCACAATCTTTAAAATGTCAAGCCGAAGCAAAGACACGGAGATGTCCAATTCCTCCAACTATGCAGTCTTTGTGAAAGCAAATGGGTGATACAGTCCTACATAAATTACAATAGTGTGTGTGGATTAGGAGGTTGTTCAGATGAACAATGAAATTAAATTTCATAACAAAAAATGCTAACTCTAATTTTGCTCTAATTAAACGCTTGTATTCCGCTTTGATAAATAGGGGTTCATACATTCAGTATACTGTGTTCATTCTATATTTTATAAATGTATTATTTTATTCTGTTAGAGGTAAGAATTGAAAAAAAAAATAATTTGTGTAATTTTGAAATAAAGTAAATAACTAGACCGACTGGCAGGCGGTTTACATAGTACCAGAGTCAGAAAGAGGGGAAACAATGATGGTAGATGTAAGGATTGATGACCATATGTATTTCATGTAATTGTGTAATTTTGAACTGTGTTCGCAGTAAGGTTGTTCACATGACTAGGAATGTCAGCTGATCAGTAATAAAATGTCACTGTTAAATTGTTTAATGTTAAGTATAATGTTTTAATGTGTTAAAGATATTATTTCAAATGATGAGAAAAGTAATTTGATAAAATTAAGATTTTAAATAATTGGTGAGAAATAATAAAAGGTAGATGTTGGGTGATTAATATTTTGTGGGACATGTAGATCAGTCCAAGTCAAAGTTAGAGTTAAAGTGTTAATAGAGATGAAAATATTGTCTTGAATTAATGTAATGTTGTTGTGAGATAATGAAGTAGATTTTGAGAAGTATTGATGTTGACACAATAGTTATGAGGAATATATGTAGAGTTTTGATTGATGTATTGATATTTATAAATGATGATGTTATTTTGTTGTAGTTGAAGTGAGGCAATTAGGCTGAGATTTGGGGATGGTAATTTTGTATTAGGGGATAGTGTAATGTAGGAGTCCGCAACAAAAGGGTTGGGATGGGAAGGGACCGTTTGTCGCCGGAAAGGGTTGCCTTAGGTAGAATCCAGGAACCAACATAAGGGAATGAGCTTTTTTTGGGGGGGGGGAAACACGTATCCTAAGTACAAAGGGTTAGAGAGAATTTTTTTATATATATCGAGAGAATGTGGCGATTTGAGTTCAATAGTAAGTTGGGTTTAGGGAGAGTTTGATAGATTTTTGATAGAGCTGGGTGTCATGATGGTTCACGTTGTTAAGGCTATTAGAGTCAAAGGGAGAAAGATTATATATGTATAAATGCCAAGTGGCAGATCAAGCTAAAATAAATAATTAAATCACCCAAATTAATGGAGAATGAGATTGTTAAATGAAGAAAGTTATAGTTGAATATAAAATTTGATTGAAACCAGTGAAAAATTTTTGAGAGAGTTTGAAAATAATGTAAAGCTATAAAGTGTTTATTTTGAATAATTTAAATATCAATTTGATTGTTATTTATAATAATATTTTGTCATTTTAAATGTGTTATTTTATGGTGTTTTGTGTTTAAAGATAGAATTTTACAGAGGTATAATGTATTTTCAGATGTAACTTGTGTATAACGTATGTAGGTCAAGGTTTCTGACTTGACCCAGTTTCGATCAGCTGATGGGTGAGGTCATATACTAGGCACATTTAGCAAGGAAGTGGAGCCAATTTTGCTTTTAATTGATTTGAACAAATTTTAAATAATTTCAATATGGAAAAAGGAAATATTGTAATAAATTTAAATTTTGAATTAAAAATTTTTTTTGAAAAAAAAAAATTAAATTTTTTGATTTCCTGCCTGCCATCTAATTGATGTTTGTAAACTTTGATTATTTTATTGTTTGTGTACTAATCGTGTTTATTATTATTGAATTATTTTATTGAATTGTATTGTAAAAGTATAGGTGTAATCACATGTTAGGTTAAGGATGTTCCTATTTTTAAGAAATGTTCAATTGATTTATTTTTTAATAACAAAAAAACTAATGAAGAGAATTATTCAGTATAGATGCAAAATTTGTGTTTTGATTTTCAAGGAAAACAGCTAATGAATTTTAACTTAAATAAATTTTCGAAGAATATTTTAATTTTACAGTATGTAGTATAAGTGTGTGTGTGTGTGTGAGCCCAGTAACTGCTAAAGGCAGCCCAGTTTGCATATAAGGGGGAACATATCGGTTGAGGATCTGGCATGATCTAAGCCAGGGATTTAGGATTTTTGGGGTAGCATGATAGAAGGGGAGGTGCGCTGTGGTGAGTATCTGTTCGACTTTTCGGTGTTGGGATCTCTTACAGAGAAGTCCAGTGATCTCGTTCAGATGCGTCCATAGTCGCCGAGCCAGGGGGGTCGTTTACCTATGAAGTGTAAGAACAAACAAAAGGGGGTTGTTGGCACCAGTTCCTCACCGATCCTCTTAGGGGTTTTAGCAATGAGACTTCTTCTGTTTCGACAGAAGACCTCTCATTGGGGGGATATTGTAACGGGCCAAATTTGCGGGTTATTTTATTTTATTAAATTTGGGGTTTTATTAAAATATTTGTAAATTTATTTCCATTTGTGACAGACCACGTGTTGAAAGAACAGTGTTGGAACAAAACAGTAATACGTGTCCACCGTTGTGCAATCGGTAACCAGGAATTTGCCCAGCGTCTGTTTCCAAGAACTTTGTAAGAATGTGACAGTGCGCTCGTATGCATCACACGAGCATACGCGCGGACCCAAGCCGACTTATGAAACTAAAATGGCTAAGAAACAATTTTTGTCCACCTTCATCTACCTTGCTGGCGGATGTTGAGCTCAAGGTCTGCCCATATCGTGACGTCAGCCAGTGCCTAGCAAATATCCTAATACGAAGAACGCACCACCAACTGCATGTGTTGAATGGAAATAACCAGCGACGAACAACTACAAGGCATTGGTTTCCACAACAAAAGACACAATCAAGTTAGCGGCGCCTGCTACGCCGCTCTGCGCAGTCGGACACAGACCGTACCAGCCGGTACAGCCTCACGGGGCTACTTTTACAAAATTTTAAAAATGTACCAGTAAAAAGCGAGTTAATAGTTTCAAACAAAGTGGCAGTCATGTGAGACCAACAAAAGGACACCAACACACAATTTTTTTTTGTTTCGGGACGACTACGAACTTACAACGGGGCGGCCACGAGGTCAACGGATGAACACGTTGCCGGCTGGGGTTTTATGTAATGGGCTAAATTAATTAATAAGGGAAAAAGGGGGTATTTTATTAAGAATGTGAGAGAGAGAGTGAAAGCAGACTGGGCAGTCTACCTAATCGTAAGTAGTAGAATTAAAATATAACAATAATAGATGTATGACCAACAGGTATGAAATTTTAAAATGTAACTTGTCAAATTTTATGGAAAAAACGAAAGAATAGTATAACTTTGAAATACTTGATTATTAAAAATGTTAATTCTCTTCAAAAATGAGTAGAGTCACTTATTTCAGTAACCTATAAAACACGTTTGCATCCGACGTTCGTGCGACCGAATCCTGGCCCCAGATAAAAGAATTTTTTGCAGGTAAGTGGAAGAAAGTTTATGTTTTTTATATATTTTAAAAAGGTAATTAACTTCACAAACTATTATATTTAAAATCATAGCTAAAATTAAAAAAAATATATTTATGTAAATTTAATAAAAATAATCACCAAAATATTATGTACAGCTATTTCAGTTCAATATTAAATACCTAACATCCTAATATTACATATATAGGTCTCCTATGAGGACTGGGATATACTTCAAGAATTAATTCTATAGGCCAAAATAAAGAAGACATTTTATATAAGCATATGTTTGTAAATACTTTGTTTTTGATTTACGGCTTGCAAAAAATTTTACCTTGATTTCTGCTCCAAGAATACCTTAATCTTTGTGTTTAACTTGCCAAGAAAAAAATGTAAATTTGTAATAAAGAATTTAATTATGAGAAAAATGACGTACTGTATATAAGGTTAATTAAAAAAAGTGGACGTTATAAAAAATTAAATTGTATTGAAGAAGGAACAGAACAATAAATGTAAAAACTTTCTTCTACTGGTAGTGTACTGCAAACCAGTCATTTATTTGTTGGGAATAATAATTTATTAATAACAACAATCTATTTTGTAAATAATAAAAAAATATTAATTTTAGTGAAGTTTATAAAAAACCTGAGTTGGCAATACTGTACTATGCAACTCAAAATTGATTTCAAATCAAGAAAACAGCTGTTTAATCACTAACTTATAATACAGTTTCTTAATCATTTATCATAACTAACCTGTAAGCATGGAGCTGTAGTGTGTTTTCTTTGTGTAACAGAATTTAGAGATGTCATTCTAATTTTCAAATCATGAATATTATAACGTTACAAAAAGTAGCCCACAAATAAAGAAGATATTACCATTTAATAAAAAAGTGAGTTGCAACACTAAAGGAATTAATGAACAAAAATATTAAAGTATAGCACAATAATAACTTAAAACCAAGACTAGACTGACAAGCAAATGACTATGACACAACCCCAGTGATTGGCCAGATAAAGGATATAATAAAATAAACAACCCTGAAATAATAGAAAAAACACAAATAGTAGATCAAACTTAGTAAAGAGTATAACTTAAGTTATATAAAAAGAAGTACACTACCAATAATAAATATGTATACAAGTTGTTAGTATATTAGGAGTCTTTGTAATAATCTTATTGAGAGATAAAATGTAAACATAAAATGATAAAAAACTGACTTGACAAATATGTTGTAAAAAGTAATAAATACCAAGAGTGAGAGTTAGGTAGGAAGTGATAAGAATAGGCAGTGAAAGTGATAAAGAGAATAAGAAGGAATTAAGATAAACAGTTTATAATCTTAATAAAAGAAAAGAACAATGTTAAGAAAACAGAAACAATAATAAAAATGTTGATAAACAGCAAATTTCATTATGTTAGAAATTAAGACACAAAATAGTTATTAGTTTATTTAAAAGAATAATGTTTATAAGAAGGAATATGGCTGGATCATGAACCAACCATAAACCTATTTTTGTTATATGTTCTCATAGTAGGATTAAGTAATAAAAAGTGTGTAAGAAATAGTAATAGGTATAAGCAAGCAAATGTATAAATTTAACAGTTACAATAGTACTCATCATTGTAAAAATAGAAAAAGAATATTAGGCAAGGAATGATTTTGTGAAATTATAATAACACTCATTTATTGTAAAACAGCCATAAGTAATTCAAAAGTAAACAAGTACTAAATGACAGTAAGCAAAACATATGAAGGTAATAAATAATATTTAAATTGGGAAAAATAAGAAATTATAGACAGTTACAGCTTAGGCCTATAAAACACATAACTGTCAAAATTCAGAAAAACAACAATTGTAAGCAATTAACCATTGTATTTGAAAATTAAGGCCAAGTAACTTATTAATTTTAATTAGCTAACCATAATAGTATGTCAGAAAAAGACAGAAAAATTAAATGAAATATGTAATAACATAAGATTAACAAAATTGTCAAAACATTAATACATGACCAAGCCCAGCTTTATGGGATACCAAATTAATCTTTGAAAGAAAATAGAGACATTTATGTTAAAATCTCACACATTGGGAATAACACCAAAGAATAAAAGCAATTATAAAATATTTATTCATTTTGAACCAAAACCTAGGATTTATAACAATGAGTACAAATGTAGTCAACCAATAAGGTGGGAGATGGTAACCATAACAACAAAACTTTGTTACATGAAAAACCGTTATAAAACGTATCAGTCCATTATTAACGATCAAGAGAGATTGATGCCAAACTAAATTCGACTGAATTAAAGTTAAAAGAGAGATAAAAGCAGTCAAGATTAAACTAAAATGAACTCAATAAATTGAACCAAGAGCCTTTAAACCTAAGAAGAAACTGGAAACCAAATTTCAATAATCCAAATTAATAACACATTGAATAATTAAAAGTGAAATCATAAAAAGGAGGAAAACCAAATGTCGAAGAATTAATTAATAAATAAAAACAATCTGGAAGAAATACCTGTGACTCATCACAAGAAACGTCAAGGTTTTGTTAAGTATAACTGAATTATCAGTATTTGTGAACTAAACTAGTTAACTTTTTCACAACACAATAAAACTCACTCCGAACTTGGTATATTAATTTCTTTCAAGGATTAATGGGAAACATTTATTAAAACTGTATGTAACTTATAACTTAACCTATGGGCGAGACCAAAAAGGTTGACACACTTTTTAAATACTAAAAACTGAATTTTATGTAAACGTTTATAATATTTAAGTAACATTAATGTAAGGTTGTGTACTTTGATAACATCTTGTTTAATTTTTTGTAACCAAAAGAACTCATTGACTGAATGAATTGTATAAATAATTATCATCAGCAGCCACGCTGTTTTCGTTAAACTGTTCAGTCAACGTAGCCAACCCCTGAGGTATAATTTGTTTATAGCCGGAGCAAGACTTTTTTATAATAACATATTTTGTATTGAAATGATAAAAGATTAGCGAATCAGGACACTAATAAAGTAGTACTGAAAATTAATAACCGTCCTTTGTTTTATTTAATATATATATTGTAATATTTGTGTACGGTAATAGTGAAGAAAATTCGTCACCAGAATTCAGGTTGACAACATGACGGGCGCTACGCGAGATTTGAATTCCCGCCAGTCCGCGTGAGTAAATTGGATTTATTAACATCGCACAGAAAACGACACAAATCGAAACTTTTAATTGTTCTGATAAAACAATTTGGTCCCTATCGGGAAATAATTACATCAATTAAGGACAGGTAAGGAAAAGAATCGGTACTGGTTATTAGCGCGTTCACGATCTTCATCGTCAGCGAGAGAAGTAAGAAAGGTACGACTTAGTTAAATTACAAATTGACGACAACGTAGTAAGGCTTTCAGACACATACTATAGAGGCTGATTGCTACAATATGCACACAATGTTTTCATGTATGGTTTTTGTAATGGAAAATCCCAGACTGCAAAACATGAATACCAATGAAGGTTGAACCTGTAAGATGTAGGAAACAGGAAACATGCTAAAAGTGGGGAATATCTACAAGTTGATGAGTGTGTTTTGAAACGGCTGAAAGAAGTTGGTGACTGTAACATTCCTTTAATGGTCCAACAATATGTGCCAAGGCAGAACAATTTGCAGAAAAACTTAAAATGAAAGAGTTGAAAACCAGCATGGGTTGATTTGAAGGTTTTAAAGACAGAAATGAAATCATATTTTAAATGGTGTGTGGTGAAAATGTGTCAGTGGTTCTAGAAGCAAACATGTGGTTCAACAAATTGACTAACCTTATCACTAACTGTGATAAAAAGACCATTTATAATGTAGATGAAACTCATCTACTTATCTATTTTTTTTAAATATATGCCAAACAAAACATTTGCTTTAAGGGAGAATAATGTAAAGGTGAGAAAACAATAAAGAAAGAGGCAGGGGCAAACATATATGGCTTTGAAAAACTTTCAGTGTTAATGATTGGAAAGTCAACAAAACCAAGGTGCTTCACTTCAGTGAAAAGTCTGTTAATTCAAAATGAAGCTCTCTGTCAATCAAGAATGATTGATGAGCTTTTTGGAAAACGGCTTGTTGAATTAGACAGAAAACGTTTTGGTCCTAGCAGGAAGATACGTATTTCATTTCACTGATAACTGAACAGCCCATAATGCCATTTCTCAACTTAAGTGTATTAAAATTCGATTTTCCTTCCAACATGTCTTCAGTAGTTCAACTGATGGATCAAGCTGTTGTTCAAAATCTTAAAAATTTCTATAGTTGGCAAGGTGTTGTTAAAATTTTGAATATCACTTCAAAGGTGCAAACTAAAATCAATCTCCTAGACACAAGTCGTGCATAAAGTAAATCATGGAAACAAGTTACTCAGCAGACAATCTCATGCTGCTATTCCAAAGTTGGTTTCAAATGTATATCTGTTCAAGAAACCTTCCCAGAAGAAGAACCTGTGGTGTGGCCAATTCAAGAGCGTTGGGACAAAGTTGTGTTTGAAGTCAATTACAATACTTATGTAAACATTTGAAATGAAACTGCTGTTCATGGGAAGATGACAGACAGGGACTTTTTTGAGAAAGTGACAAAGAAAAAACAATCCTGAATCCTCTGATGAAGAAATTGATAATGACCTCGGTGAAGCAGGACAGGAGATATACCAATTGATACCGAATGCTACAGAATGCTACCAATTGCTAACCGATTGATAAAATTTGGAAATTCATTGAAGCTCCAGTGAATATTAAAGATGAAGTTTTTTAGTGTTTAAATGAACTTAATGGCTTTGTATAAATGCCAAATTAAATATAAAACGAGCAAAAATTACAGATATTTTAATCGAGACAGAAAGTTCTTCAACAATGGAGACTATCGTTCTACATGTTTCTCAGGTATCCCAGCAGAACCCAGCTATAATGTTTGTGTCTGTACATATTGCTGTTTTGAGATGAAAGACAATTATGTGACACTTATCACGTGTCAACAATCGAGGCTATTCCAGACCGCGCAAGTTGGGGCAGATTATTATTCTGGCATCTCAGCAGGGTATAAATATAAGGATCAGTGACGGTCAGTTCAGTTTATGTTGGGTGATTTACTGAGTGTGTCACAAGTGGTTATTAGTGAAAAGTGATTATTGTGCACGACTATTAGTTGACATTATTATTGTGTGTGGACAAATCTAATTTGTATTGTTGTACGAGAACTACTTTAATTTAACTTCTGTGACAGAACTACTACAGAAAGTACCACCTGACAGCCAGAACACCTATGCTGAATTGATAAAACTTTATAATTGCAGTATGGTGACAAACATTTGTGAGATGTGTACTGGACTCAGTTGAGAGCTATGCGACAGCATTCGGCGGAAAGTCTTCAAGAGTTTGAAGCAAGTATCGAGAGCTTAATTAGACTGACCTATTCTGAAGCACCAGAAGATTTTCAAACAAGGTTAGCAATGCAGACATTTACTGCTGGTGTCCAAGATGAACATTTACAGCAAGTGTTACGGATGGCAAGACACCAGAATAATGCGGATGCCCTGGTACATGCTTCCAATTTGAGTTTGTTGGGCAAGTCATAAAGTGTGTACGCTAAAAGATAGCGACAGCACAGACGATGAAGAGGAAGAACAAGGAACAGAGGAAGCGATTCTATTGGCTTCATCTTCACCACGACGTAGAGGAATGGTGTCGGACATGTGAAATATATGTTGCAAGCAAGGGCCCACAAACCAGAATCGGGGGAAAATAAGACAGTATAACATTGGACTGGCATTCGAGAGAATTGCCATAGATATTGCTGGACCTTTCCCAGTTACTGATGATGGAAACTGGTACATCATGGTTATAGGTGACTACTTTACTAAGTGGGTGGAAGCTTACAAAATTCCAAATCAGGAGGTTCACAACTTCTGTTGGCATTATGGAGTCCCTATGAAAATCCATATGGATCAAGGAAGAAATTTTGAATCAGGAGTGTTTAAAGAATTATGCTGTCTACTCGAAATTCCAAAGACCAGGACAACGGCTCTCCATCCTCAATCGGATGGAATGGTTAAGAGGTTTAATAGGAGACTTGAGCCTTTCGAAGGTTGTTGACAAGAACCAAACAGACTGGGACCAACGTACACCATTATTACTCATGGCGTATAGGTTATCAGTACACGATACAACCGGCATAACTCCAGCAAAATTGGTGTTTGGGCAGGAGATTCATCTTCCTGGGGACTTGATGTTCGGATCACCTATGACCTAGTCCCAAGCACCACAGAACTATTCCTCGCAATTACAAAACCAACTGCGAGACATGAATCCCTTGGTAAGAGGACGACTGAAGATAGCCAGTGATAAAATGAAAACTTGGTACGACATTGGCAGCAATAGCATTGGTTTCCAAGAAGGAGATCAGGTTTGGTTGTTCAACCCAAAGCGCCGACATGGTCACTCATCTAAACTTCCGACTAACTGGGAAGGACCTTATACTGTGAAAACAAGAATCAACAATGTCTATTGGATTCAAGCTCATCGACTTAAATCGCCTGACCAAGTATTACTTCAGAGATGGTCTGCCAGTTTGGGATAGTCTTAAGGAGGGGGCAGTGTTATGCGATTACAGAACGTTATCAAACAATAGAGAGTGTCATTCTACATGTTTCTTGGCTATCTCAGCAGAACCCAGTGTAATGTTTGTGTGCATACATACTGCTCCTTTGAGATAAAAGACAATTACATGAGACTTATCATGTGTCAACAATTGAGGCTATTCCAGACCACACTGGTCAGTGTACTGTGTTGAAAGCCAGAAATTGCCACTGTTTCTAGTGGATTCCAGAGCACCTGTAATAGGCACTTGTTTAACACGTCATCTAAAAAGTAACAGGTTATTCTGGCATCTCAGAGGGGTATAAATGTAAGCATCCAGTGATGGTCAGTTCAGTTTATGTCGGGCGATTTACTGAGTGTGTCACAAGTGGTTATGTGTGAAGTGATTATTGTGTGGGACTCTGTTAGTTGACATTATTATTGAGTGTGGAAAATTTAATTTGAATTGTTATATGAGTATAATCTTGTTGAATAACTTGTTGATTACAAACTGTTATTTGTGATTAATTAATGCTGGTGATTAGTGACTTAATTGGTGTCTCTATTTTGTTTTCCACTGTATCTTATGATGATCAGTGAGACCGTTGTAACAATATTAAGAAACAATTATACTGTTCTTACTTCCATGTTCCATAAGGAAATGGAAGTATGGTGATGGCAAAACAAATTGTGGTTGAGATTATTGCAGATTCTGATTGTACTACCCTCAAAACATGAAAAAAAGTCATTTTTCAAAATGTGTGTGTGTGTGTGTGTGTGTGTGTGTGTGTGCGCGCGTGTGTGTGTGTGTGTGTGTGTGTGTGTAGATTTTTTCTAAGGCAAACGATAACAGACGCAAATTCAAACAGAATCAAATAATTTTTTGCATACAGCCCTGAATTGTAGTTCTCAAGACCTGTTGTTTTTGGTGAAGATCGGTTACGGGAAAAGGGGTAGTTTACCTGCAACGTATTATTTTAACAAGGGTAATGTTTTTCTATGGCAAACGATAACAGCCGCAACTTCAAACAGAATCAAATAATGTTTCGCATACAGCCCTGAATTGTAGAGTTCTCAAGGTCTGTTGATTTTGGTGAAGATCGGTTAAGAGAAAAGGGTAGTTTACCTGCAACCTTTTATGTTTTAAAAGGGTAATTGTATTTTTATGACGAATGATAACTGCCGCATACTCAAAGAGAATCAAATAATTTTTTGCATATATTCCTGAAGTTTTAAGTACTCAAGGTCTGTTGATTTTGGTGAAGATCGTTTAAGGGAAAGGGGTAGTTTACCTGTAACTTTTTATGTTTTAACAAGGGTAATTTTTTCTATGACGAACGATAACTGCCGTAAATTCAAAGAGAATCAAATAATTTTTTGCACACATTCCTTAATTGTAAAGAACTGAAGGCCTATTGATTTTGAAGATCGGTTAAGGGAAACGGATAGTTTACCTGCCACCTTTAATGTTTTAACAAGAGTAATTGTTTCTATGACGACCGATAACTTCCGCATATTCAAACAGAATCAAATAATGTTTTGCATGCATGCCTGAATGTAGAGGACTCAAGACCTATTGATTTTGGTGAAGACCAGTTAAGAGAAAGGGGTAGTTTACCTGCAACATTTTATGTGATAAGGTTATTTTTTCTATGACGAACGATAACTGTCGTAAATTCAAACATAATCACATTACGTTTTTGCATACATCCCTAAATTGTAGAGAAGTCAAGGCCTGTTGATTTTGGTGAAGATCGGTTAAGGGAAAAGGGTAGTTTACCTGCAACATTTTATGTTGTAACAAGAGAAATTTTTTCATGACGAACGATAACTGCCGTAAATTCAAACAGAATCATATAATATTTTACATATGTGCCTGAGTTGTAGAAGACTCAAGGCCTATTGATTTTGGTGAAGATCGGTTACGGGGAAAGGGCAGTTTACCAGAAACATTTTTTGTTGTAACAAGAGTAAAGTACTTAGTTTTGATAAATAAAATACTGACTAAGAAGATCTTAATAATCCACTGTAGAAAAGTAGACGAAATATCTATAAATGAAGAGGCTAGTTGAACGGGGTGGGGGTAATTTTCTATAAATGAAAATTATAGTTGAAGGGGGAGGGGATAATTTTTATGTGTACTATGTTATCGGCAACATAGTAGTAGCTTGTCGTTAAAATTCCTTCCCGGGCTGTTTGGCCGTAGTCCAATGTTTTCTGCAAAACCAGACGTTTAGCAGTGCCGTCGACTGCCATCATCAGTGAAAATCGAGTGCGATAATATGTGGTGGTATACGTTAGTGACCACAGTACTGTGGTTAGGGCTGAAGCAATAAGTGGAAAGAAGTAGTTTCTATGGAAACATTTCATTTCATAAATGATTTTAAATATAAATCTTAGAACATGGAAGTCATGTATGGTTCTCCATACCGATATTTTATATGTACAATAAAGTTAATAAATAAAAGTAACTTTTATTAAATAATTTCATAACTTTTATTCATTTTATTAAATGGAATTTGTAAAACCATTTTGGTGTTATTCGGCTTACACAGCAAAATCTATTAAGTTTATGGTAAATGTGTTTCATAACCATTTAAAAATTTATGCGTGGTAGGCCATTATCTTAAATGCTGTTTTAGGTTGAACCTATATATTGAGGAATTTATTATTAGAATTCTTAATTATAGTTAAGTTAGTTAAAGACTTGAGATCTCAAACTTTGGATAATTAGAATTACTTCCACGTTCCATAAGGAAATGGAAGTATGGTGATGGGGATAAAATTGTGTTCGAGATAAGGGCTGATTCTGATTGTACTACCCTCAAAATATGAAGAGTCATTTTTCGAAAAGTGTCTGTGTGCAGAATTTTTTCTATGGCGAACGATAACTGCCGCAAATTGAAACTGAATCAAATACTTTTTTGTATACGTGCCTGAATTGTAGAGGACTCAAGGCCTATTGATTTTGGTGAAGATCGGTTAAGGGGACAGGGTAGTTTACCTGCAACATTTTATGTTTTAACAAGAGTAAAGTACTTAATTTTGATAAATAACATATCTGAAAAGAAGGTGATAATAATCCACTGTAAAAGGTAGATGAAATATTTATAAATGAAAAGGGTAGTTGAAGGGGGAGGGAATAATTTTTTATATGTGTACTACATTTTCAGCAACAATGAAGTAGTTTATTGTTAAAATTCCTTCCCGGACTGTTTAGCCATGGTCCAATGTTTTCTGTAAAACTAGACGTTTCGGCAGTGCCATCGACTGCCATTATCAGTGAAAATAGAGTATGCTAACGTGAGGTGGTATATGTTAGTGACCACAGAACTGTGGTTATGGCTGAAGAAAGAACTAGTTTCTATAGAAATATTTCATTTCGAAAATGATTTTAAATATAAATCTTAGAACATGGAAGTCATGTATGGTTCTCCATACCGATATTTTTCAAATTCCCCTATAAGTTCCAAGTAAAAATATTTTATTGTGTAATGATTTGTGTAAGTATGCTACAGTTATTAAAACTACATGTTCAGGGCAATGAGTTCTCAAGACCTGTTGTTTTAGGTGAAGATCGGTTAAAGGAAAGGGGTAGTTTACCAGCAACGTTTTGTTTTAACAAGGGTAATTTTTTCTATGACGAATGATAACTGCCGTAAATTCAAACGAAATCAAATACTTTTTTGCACACCTTCCTGAATTGTAAAGAACTGAAGGCCTATTGATTTTGGTGAAGATCGGTTAAGGGAAGGGGTAGTTCACCAGGCACCTTTATTGTTTTAACAAGAGTAATTGTTTCTATGACAAACGATAACTGCCGCACATTCAAACAGAATCAAATAATGTTTTTCATGCATCCCTAAATTGTAGAAGACTGAAGGCGTATTGATTTTGGTGAAGATCGGTTAAGAGAAAGGGGTTGTTTACCTGCAACGTTTTATGATTTAACAAGTGTTAAACTTTGTACCTTTTAATAACTGCATATGTAAACAGCTGGTTCGTGCAGTGACGTCGTCCCCCCACCGCTAAACTGCTACCAGCGTGTCTCTTTATGCTCGTCGCAGTCTAAGTTAGTTAACTGTTAAACTCTGACCGGACAACAGCCTTCATCGCCGCGGCTATGTAATTCCTTCAAATCGGAATATTCCACTTTAATTTATTCTTATACTTTTCAGTACCGGTACTTAATTAATTCCTACTTTGGCAATGTATGCCACGCTACACTGCACGGGCCATGCAATCATTTTCACATAAATTTAAATAAACAGTTGATACAAAGATACAGTCCACTACGTTATTTCATATTATACCAGCCTTACGTTGTAAGACCAACTCAAGAAATATTCGAGAGCGTCAAAGACGTAACATTTGGTCCTCCGGGCCGGATCTATATTTCATTTAACAGGCCAAATAACATTTTGGTCAATCCCAAATCTTCTTAAACACAAAATTGCTGGAGCATACATTCATTACTTTCAAAAAAAAAAAAACTTCATACTTGGCCGTACAAGCTTCTACAGGACATCATTTCTAATACCGCAAGATATTCCACTTCATCGTCACTGAAAATCAGAACTTCAAGCCTGCACAGAGAGCTACAACTTCAAACATCACCCAACAAGCGGAAACAAGACTTGCGCCACCAATCCAAGGCCAGCCGGACAGGATTGCCAAGGAAACGACAGGCAACGGAGCCATCTTAAACCTGCAGAGGACTCTCATAATTCAAGTGACTATAAACTTATATTTCTCATAGTTTCTCACTTATATAATTGTATATACATTAAAAATGAGTAATATTTGCAAAATAATTTTTATATAAACTGAAATCAGTTTCAAGTGACTATAAACCTGTATTTTCACACAAATTTTCACTTATACAATTTTACAAGAAATCAGTCAGAAACGTAAATAATGGAATAAAGCTATATTTATATTTTTATTTTTTAAATGAGTCATAGTTTCAAATAATTTTAATATAACTATTTTTTAAAAATTAAGTACATATAATAAGGAATTAGATTAAGTTATACCACTCGCTGGCTGTCGCATTATATCAGAATTTGATAAAATACTCAAATTACATTAATTGTTCACCTGTTCTGCATTTATTTATCGATTTCGGATCACCAGCTTGCAGTTCAATCATGACTGATGTGAAAGCTTTGATTAAAAAACGTGGCACAATTAAAGCCTCTATATCCCGTATAAACACCTTCGCGGACAATTTCGATCATGAAATAAATGATCACCATGCTTTAAAAATAAAACTTCGTCACTTGATGGAGTTGTCCGCGAAGTATGATGAAATTCAGACCCAAATTGAGGCTGATGAATCTGATTTCACATCAGTAAGTGACAGGGTTCAGACAGAGGATGATCTCTGCACTATTGAGTGTAAGCTGCAAAATTTATTAGAACGTGTAGAAGAGGTGAGCAAAAAACCATTAAATCAAGCGGGAGTTATGCCAATTAAAGCATCCCCTATTCAGTTAGAGCCAATTAAATTGCCCTGCTTCTCAGGCAACATTATTGATTACAACACTATTACAACATGTTCTTGGAGTTAGTACACGTCAGAACGGACCTGACGGACATCCAGAAATTGCATTACTTACATTCTTCACTAAGGGACGAGGCTTTAAATGTAATAAAGTCTCTCCCAATTACCCACAGTAATTATGCGGTGGCCATTGAGCTATTGAAGGCCAGGTATAAATTAATTAGGTAGTAAATTAATTGTCTCAGCGTATCATGTAGGGAATGTCTTGGGCATGAAGTCCATTCAGCAAGAGTCCATGGTTGGCATTTCAAAATTTATTGACGGAATCACCGCAAATATAAACGCTTTGAATTCATTGAGTTTACCTGTAAATACCTTTGAAATTATTTTTCTTCAATATTTAACTCAGAAACTCGATAACCAGACATGTCGACTATGGAAGGAAAGTCTATCCGACGAGCGATTCCCTAATTTCATTAAATTTTTAAATAGTAGAAGGCAATTAATGCAAAATGTTGACGCATCAACCAGTTCAGCAAACAGAACACAAGTTAGCGATAAGATTCCCTATCGCAAGACTATTAAACCCGTTGAGGTCACTAGGTCAACATTTCATACTAATATCAACAATAACATTTGTCAGCTGTGTCACGGTAAACATAGACTGTCTGAATGCCCACAATTCGTGGCTACATCTCCCTTTGACTGAAAGAACATTTTACTTAAATACAAACTTTGTTTAAATTGCATGCGTCCAGGCCATGAGCCCTCACACTGTCCTTCCAAATTTTCTTGTAGGACATGTTCTAAACGACATCATACAATGATTCACATATCAGGCAGTAACACTTCAAACAGAGGCAACAATCAATTTTCCCTCAAATTACAAACAAATAAATCTATTCTGTTATCCACCGCTGTCTGCATGACAACAGACCAAGCCGGTAAGAAACATCCAGTAAGAATTCTATTAGATTCAGGATCTCAAGCAAACTTCTGTACCATGAGTTTCGCATGCCGCATGGGTCTAAAATTAACCAAGTCTCAACTACCCATCACTGGTATAAACAATTCCCTATGTCAAGCTGACTTTAGTACAAGGGTAAGGCCGAATTCTCGTTACAAGGATTTCAATCTGTACGTGCATTGCGCTGTGCTTCCCAGTATTACGAATAATCTCCCTGCAGAATCGTTTAATATTTCATCCCTAAATATACCAAAAACCATATTCTTAGCTGACCCGCAACTAAACTTTTCTTCACAAATCGACATATTACTTGGTGCCCAGTACTATTTACAATTGATTGAACCTATCAAATTCATCCGCAGCCCACACTTTCCCATAATACAGGAGACAAAACTGGGATTCATCCTCGCAGGTAACCTGCCCTTTAATGTTGACATGACAAAACCTGTTTCATCATTTATAGCATGCGAAGATAACAATGCAATTTCATCGCAATTAAAAGACTTCTGGCAATTGGAGGACGTTGCAGTCCATACTCCCTCAGTTGAGGACTCAGAATGCGAATGTCATTTTATCGCTAACACTTTCCGCAATAATAGTGGTGGATTTGTCGTGTCCCTACCTCACAGGGGATACAACTCTCATTTGGGCGATTCTCTTCCCGGAGCTATTCGCAGATTTCAATCACTGAAACTTAAGTTCAAGCAGAACCCTCTTCATAAAGACTATAGTAAATTCATGCAGGAATATTTAACTCTGGGTCACATGTCTTTGCTTGATTCTTACGATTTGTCAGTCAATAAGTCAGACGCCTTCTACTTACCGCACCATTCGGTTTTTAAAGGCTCTAGTATAACCACCAAATTGCGAGTCGTTTTCGACGGCTCTGCCAAAAAACAAATAATTTGTCCTTAAAAGACACATTAATGGTTGGTCCCTCGGTCCAGCAGGATCTTTTTTCGATTACGTCTCGGTTTAGAACGCACCGATACGTCTTCATTTCGGACATTGACAAAATGTACCATCAAATTTTAGTTACTCCCAGAGATTCTAATTTGCAACGAATTGTTTGGCACGACACCCCCCCATAGGGAACTTCAACACTACGCCTTGAGGACAGTCACATATGGGACTGCAAGCGCTTCATTTCTGGCCACAAGATGTTTGGCACAAATAGCCCAGGAAAACAAAACTCAACACCCTATAGCCTGTTCTGCTATAGCAAACGATTTCTATATGGACGATCTCATGACCGGCTCAGATAACCCACACATTTTATCACAAATGAAGTCCGACATTACAAATTTATTAAGTCAATACGGGTTTACTTTGCACAAGTGGTTTTCCAATGATCAAACCATTATACTTCACACGCCAACTCTTCCCTTGACTTTAACAAGAATCAAACTATACGTACTTTGGGTTTTCAATGGGACATTAATGATGATAGTTTCATATATAGTTTTCAAAGAAATTTCGAAGTGGAGGTATTTAACAAGAGAAAGGTATTATCCGTTATCGCCGGAATTTACGACCCATTAGGACTTATTGACCCGGTTACATTTTGGTGGAAACATTTCATGCAGATACTGTGGTTAACGGGAACAAGTTGGGACGACCCCCTGTCAGACTCATTATCTAATCAATGTGTAGAACTTTATGCTCAGTTGATATCAGACACTTATTTTAAGATTCCAAGATCCGTAAAGAATTTAAATAATTCCCAAATCATTTCATTTCAACTCCATGGGTTTGCCGACGCTTCAATAAAGGGTTATTCGTGCTGCATTTATGTGCGAACGGTGTATTCAAACCACAGCATTTCATCAAACTTATGCTCTAAATCTAGAGTCCCCCCGTAAAGCAGGTAACATTACCCCGACTTGAACTTTGCGCCTGTCTCTTATTGGCTCAGTTGGTTTCCAAGGTTGTAAATGCTGTGAGTTATAAATTTGACGAATTGTATTTTTACTCCGACTCAATGATCGCCTTACACTGGATTCACCAGCAGTCTTCCAGATGGAAAGTATTTGTCTCCAACCGCGTTGCGGAGATACAGCGACTCACTGCAAGGGGTACCTGGCATCTTGTCTCCTCACATGACAACCCTGCTGGCATCCTATCGCGTGGTTGTCTACCCCGCTTTTTACACTGTCACCCACAATGGTGGTATGGTCCATCCTGGTTGTCCAATGAGTCATCATCATGGCCCACAAGTGCTTTCGATGCCCATTCACCCTGCACTCATCCCGATCTTGATCAAGAAAAACGTAAACAAGTCCAAACCACACTGGTTGCCACTTCATCTACGCCTAATTACTTTGAAAACTACTCTTCGCTTTCAAAACTTCGTGTAATTTTCTTACTGCCTTTGATTCATTCGGAACTCTAGACTTCCCATAGCTGATGGAAACACTTCTTTTTTAACTTCCCATGAGCTACATGGCACACTTTTGATTTTTATTCGTCAGTCCCAGCGATCGCACTTTAATATCGAAATCAAGGAACTTGAGGCACAACGCTCTATCCCTAATAATAGCAAAAATTCTTTCACTTAACCCCTTTCTGGACAATACGGGGATATTACGTGTGGGCGGACACCTTCAGCACCCCCAGCGCACCTATGACAGCAAACACCAAATCATACTCCACCCGCATTCTCATCTCAGTAAACTAATCATAGAAGCCGAGCATCTTCGTCTACTCCATGCAGAGGTACAATTGACACAGTACTCTCTACGTCAGAAATACTGGATAATCAATGATAAATCGTACATACGATCAGTAATACACAAATGCATCACTTGCTTTCGATTCCGTGCAAGGGGCTCAAGCCAATTATTAGGTCAATTGCCCTCTTCCCGAGTTACTCCTTCTAAGCCATTTTCTCAATGTGCAGTCGACTATGCTGATCCTGTATTTATACGTCAGGGCGGGCAGCGTTCCAAATCGATTTCAAAGGCTTATATTTCTCTATTTATATGCATGGCCACTAAGGCCATTCACCTTGAATTAGTTTCAGATCTCACCTCAGACGCTTTCATAGCAGCCTTAAGACGTTTTATAGCTCGAAGAGGCATCCCTTCACAGATATTTTCTGACAATGGTACAAATTTTCGTCGTGCTAGCAGTACACTTCACGACTTATACAAATTTCTCAAATCAAACGAATTTGAACAAACTACCCAGGACTTCACCAGTGCCCAAGGAGTCAAACGGTCCTTTATTCCCCCGTCAGCACCTCATTTCGGTAGCCTGTGGGAGAGTGGAGTCAAGCGTGTCGTTTCATTTGCGGCGCGTTGTCGGCAGAACCATTCTCACGTTTGAAGAATATTACACCATTTTAATTCAAATAGAGTCCTGCCTCAACTCACGCCCCTTGTTCGCCATCTCAAATGACTCTGGGGATCCCGAGCCTTTGACTCCAGCGCACTTCTTGGTTGGTTCTCCACTCACTTCACTCCCGGAACCTGACTATTCTGAAGTCAAAATTGGTCGTTTGGGTAGATGGCAGCTGCTGCAAAGATTCACCCTCTCTATATGGAAGAGGTGGTCAAGGGATTATTTGCACCAGTTGCAACAGCGCAACGGATGGCGTCACCAGTCAAAAAACTTGGCTCCCGGACAACTCGTCCTTATTTTGGAAGATAATTCCCCCCCCTGCAGTGGAAACGCGGTGTAGTCACTCAGGTCCATTTGGGTCAGGATTCCCTAGTGCGCGTAGCGGATGTTCGCACCGAAAACGGCATCCTACGTAGGGCCCATTCACAAATTATGCCCACTTCCAGTGGCCTCAGATTAATCCCACTACAACGTTCAAATGACATGTACTATTTACTTAAACTTTTATCGCATTCTCGTGCTTCATGCCCAGGACATACCCCGGGTGGATCACATGCTTTCCATTTGTTATTGTTATTATTATATCATTATGTATTATTGAATTTTTGGGTGTTATTATTCTATTATTATGTCATGTCAATTATTATGCCTTTTTATTATTGTATTATTATGTATCCGTATCATATTATTATGTATTATTGAATTTTGTGTGTTATTATTCTATTATTATGTAATGTCAATTATTATGTCTTTCTTATTATCATATTATTATGTATCATTGAATTTTTGGGTGTCATTATTCTATTATTATATAATGTCAATTATTATGTCTTTCTTATTATCATATTATCATGTATTATTATATCTTGACACTTATGATGCACTATTCATAGAATAACTCAAACCGCAAAATCGCCCGATTTTGTGCGGGCAGTATGTTAACTTTGTACCTTTTAATAACTGCATATGTAAACAGCTGGTTCTTGCAGTGACGTCATCCCTCCCTGCTAAACTGCTAACAGCGTGTCTCATTACGCTCATTGCAGTCTAAGTTCGTTAACTGTTAAACTCTGACCGGACAACAGCCTTCATCACTGCAGCTATGTAATTCCTTCAAATCGGAATATTCCACTTCAATTTATTGTTATACTTTTCAGTACTTATTTAATTCCTACTTTGGCAATGTATGCCACGCTACACTGCACGGGCCATGCAATCATTTTCACATAAATCTAAATAAACAGTTGATTCAAAGATACAGTCCACTACGTTATTTCATATTATACCAGCCTCACGTTGTAAGACCAACTCAAGAAATATTCGAGAGCGTCAAAGACGTAACAACAAGGGTGATTTTTTCTATGACGAATGATAACTGCCGTAAATTCAAACAGAATCAAATACTTTTTTGCACACCTTCCTGAATTATAGAGACCTCAAGGTCTGTTGATTTTGGTGAAGATCGGTTAAGAGAAAAGGGTAGTTTACCTGCAAACTTTTATGTTTTAAAAGGGTAATTTTATTTTTATGACGAATGATAACTGCCGCATATTCAAAGAGAGTAAAATAATTTTTTGCATATATTCCTGAAGTTTTATGTACTCAAGGTCTGTTGATTTTGGTGAAGATCGGTTAAGGGAAAGGGGTAGTTTACCTGTAACATTTTATGTTTTAACAAGGGTAATGTTTTCTATGACGAACGATAACTGCCGTAAATTCAAAAAGAATCAAATAATTTTTTGCACACATTCCTTAGTTGTAAAGAACTGAATGCCTATTGATTTTGGTGAAGATCGGTTAAGGGAAACGGGTAGTTTACCTGCCACCTTTAATGTTTTAACAAGAGTAATTGTTTCTATGACGACCGATAACTTCCGCACATTCAAACAGAATCAAATAATGTTTTGCATGCATGCCTGAATTGTAGAGGACTCAAGACCTATTGATTTTGGTGAAGATCAGTTAAGAGAAAGGGGTAGTTTACCTGCAACATTTTATGTGATAAGGTTATTTTTTCTATGACGAACGATAACTGTCGTAAATTCAAACATAATCACATTACGTTTTTGCATACATCCCTAAATTGTAGAGAAGTCAAGGCCTGTTGATTTTGGTGAAGGGAAAGGGGTAGTTTACCTGCAACATTTTATGTTGTAACAAGAGAAATTTTTTCATGACGAACGATAACTGCCGTAAATTCAAACAGAATCAAATAATATTTTACATATGTGCCTGAGTTGTAGAAGACTCAAGGCCTATTGATTTTGGTGAAGATCGGTTACGGGGAAAGGGCAGTTTACCAGAAACATTTTTTGTTGTAACAAGAGTAAAGTACTTAATTTTGATAAATAAAATACTGACCAAGAAGATCTTAATAATCCACTGTAGAAACGTAGATGAAATATCTATAAATGAAGAGGCTAGTTGAACGGGGTGGGGGTAATTTTCTATAAATGAAAATTATAGTTGAAGGGGAGGGGATAATTTTTATGTGTACTATGTTATCGGCAACATAGTAGTAGTTTGTCGTTAAAATTCCTTCCCGGGCTGTTTGGCCGTAGTCCAATGTTTTCTGCAAAACCAGACGTTTCAGCAGTGCCGTCGACTGCCATCATCAGTGAAAATCGAGTGCGATAATGTGTGGTGGTATACGTTAGTGACCACAGTACTGTGGTTAGGGCTGAAGCAATAAGTGGAAAGAAGTAGTTTCTATGGAAACATTTCATTTCATAAATGATTTTAAATATAAATCTTAGAACATGGAAGTCATGTATGGTTCTCCATACCGATATTTTATATGTACAATAAAGTTAATAAATAAAAGTAACTTTTATTAAATAATTTCATAACTTTTATTCATTTTATTAAATGGAATTTGTAAAACCATTTTGGTGTTATTCGGCTTACACAGCAAAATCTATTAAGTTTATGGTAAATGTGTTTCATAACCATTTAAAAATTTATGCGTGGTAGGCCATTATCTTAAATGCTGTTTTAGGTTGAACCTATATATTGAGGAATTTATTATTAGAATTCTTAATTATAGTTAAGTTAGTTAAAGACTTGAGATCTCAAACTTTGGATAATTAGAATTACTTCCACGTTCCATAAGGAAATGGAAGTATGGTGATGGGGATAAAATTGTGTTCGAGATAAGGGCTGATTCTGATTGTACTACCCTCAAAATATGAAGAGTCATTTTACGAAAAGTGTCTGTGTGCAGAATTTTTTCTATGGCGAACGATAACTGCCGCAAATTGAAACTGAATCAAATACTTTTTTGTATACGTGCCTGAATTGTAGAGGACTCAAGGCCTATTGATTTTGGTGAAGATCGGTTAAGGGGACAGGGTAGTTTACCTGCAACATTTTATGTTTTAACAAGAGTAAAGTACTTAATTTTGATAAATAACATATCTGAAAAGAAGGTGATAATAATCCACTGTAAAAGGTAGATGAAATATTTATAAATGAAAAGGGTAGTTGAAGGGGGAGGGAATAATTTTTTATATGTGTACTACATTGTCAGCAACAATGAAGTAGTTTATTGTTAAAATTCCTTCCCGGACTGTTTAGCCATGGTCCAATGTTTTCTGTAAAACTAGACGTTTCGGCAGTGCCATCGACTGCCATTATCAGTGAAAATAGAGTATGCTAACGTGAGGTGGTATATGTTAGTGACCACAGCACTGTGGTTATGGCTGAAGAAAGAACTAGTTTCTATAGAAATATTTCATTTCGAAAATGATTTTAAATATAAATCTTAGAATATGGAAGTCATGTATGGTTCTCCATACCGATATTTTTCAAATTCCCCTATAAGTTCCAAGTAAAAATATTTTATTGTGTAATGATTTGTGTAAGTATGCTACAGTTATTAAAACTACATGTTCAGGGCAATGAGTTCTCAAGACCTGTTGTTTTAGGTGAAGATCGGTTAAAGGAAAGGGGTAGTTTACCAGCAACGTTTTGTTTTAACAAGGGTAATTTTTTCTATGACGAATGATAACTGCCGTAAATTCAAACGAAATCAAATACTTTTTTGCACACCTTCCTGAATTGTAAAGAACTGAAGGCCTATTGATTTTGGTGAAGATCGGTTAAGGGAAGGGGTAGTTCACCAGGCACCTTTATTGTTTTAACAAGAGTAATTGTTTCTATGACAAACGATAACTGCCGCACATTCAAACAGAATCAAATAATGTTTTTCATGCATCCCTAAATTGTAGAAGACTGAAGGCGTATTGATTTTGGTGAAGATCGGTTAAGAGAAAGGGGTTGTTTACCTGCAACGTTTTATGATTTAACAAGTGTTAAACTTTGTACCTTTTAATAACTGCATATGTAAACAGCTGGTTCGTGCAGTGACGTCGTCCCCCCACCGCTAAACTGCTACCAGCAGTCGTGTTATTTACATTGTCTCTTTATGCTCGTCGCAGTCTAAGTTAGTTAACTGTTAAACTCTGACCGGACAACAGCCTTCATCGCCGCGGCTATGTAATTCCTTCAAATCGGAATATTCCACTTTAATTTATTCTTATACTTCTCAGTACCGGTACTTAATTAATTCCTACTTTGGCAATGTATGCTACGCTACACTGCACGGCCATGCAATCATTTTCACATAAATTTAAATAAACAGTTGATACAAAGATACAGTCCACTACGTTATTTCATATTATACCAGCCTCACGTTGTAAGACCAACTCAAGAAATATTCGAGAGCGTCAAAGATGTAACATTTGGTCCTCCGGGCCGGATCTATATTTCATTTAACAGGCCAAATAACATTTTGGTCAATCCCAAATCTTCTTAAACACAAAATTGCTGGCCGTGAGCATACATTCATTACTTTCAAAAAAAAAAAAACTTCATACTTGGCCGTACAAGCTTCTACAGGACATCATTTCTAATACCGCAAGATATTCCACTTCATCGTCACTGAAAATCAGAACTTCAAGCCTGCACAGAGAGCTACAACTTCAAACATCACCCAACAAGCAGAAACAAGACTTGCGCCACCAATCCAAGGCCAGCCGGACAGGATTGCCAAGGAAACGACAGGCAACGGAGCCATCTTAAACCTGCAGAGGACTCTCATAATTCAAGTGACTATAAACTTATATTTCTCATAGTTTCTCACTTATATAATTGTATATACATTAAAAATGAGTAATATTTGCAAAATAATTTTTATATAAACTGAAATCAGTTTCAAGTGACTATAAACCTGTATTTTCACACAAATTTTCACTTATACAATTTTACAAGAAATCAGTCAGAAACGTAAATAATGGAATAAAGCTATATTTATATTTTTATTTTTTAAATGAGTCATAGTTTCAAATAATTTTAATATAACTATTTTTTAAAAATTAAGTACATATAATAAGGAATTAGATTAAGTTATACCACTCACTGGCTGTCGCATTATATCAGAATTTGATAAAATACTCAAATTACATTAATTGTTCACCTGTTCTGCATTTATTTATCGATTTCGGATCACCAGCTTGCAGTTCAATCATGACTGATGTGAAAGCTTTGATTAAAAAACGTGGCACAATTAAAGCCTCTATATCCCGTATAAACACCTTCGCGGACAATTTCGATCATGAAATAAATGATCACCATGCTTTAAAAATAAAACTTCGTCACTTGATGGAGTTGTCCGCGAAGTATGATGAAATTCAGACCCAAATTGAGGCTGATGAATCTGATTTCACATCAGTAAGTGACAGGGTTCAGACAGAGGATGATCTCTGCACTATTGAGTGTAAGCTGCAAAATTTATTAGAACGTGTAGAAGAGGTGAGCAAAAAACCATTAAATCAAGCGGGAGTTATGCCAATTAAAGCATCCCCTATTCAGTTAGAGCCAATTAAATTGCCCTGCTTCTCAGGCAACATTATTGATTACAACACTATTACAACATGTTCTTGGAGTTAGTACACGTCAGAACGGACCTGACGGACATCCAGAAATTGCATTACTTACATTCTTCACTAAGGGACGAGGCTTTAAATGTAATAAAGTCTCTCCCAATTACCCACAGTAATTATGCGGTGGCCATTGAGCTATTGAAGGCCAGGTATAAATTAATTAGGTAGTAAATTAATTGTCTCAGCGTATCATGTAGGGAATGTCTTGGGCATGAAGTCCATTCAGCAAGAGTCCATGGTTGGCATTTCAAAATTTATTGACGGAATCACCGCAAATATAAACGCTTTGAATTCATTGAGTTTACCTGTAAATACCTTTGAAATTATTTTTCTTCAATATTTAACTCAGAAACTCGATAACCAGACATGTCGACTATGGAAGGAAAGTCTATCCGACGAGCGATTCCCTAATTTCATTAAATTTTTAAATAGTAGAAGGCAATTAATGCAAAATGTTGACGCATCAACCAGTTCAGCAAACAGAACACAAGTTAGCGATAAGATTCCCTATCGCAAGACTATTAAACCCGTTGAGGTCACTAGGTCAACATTTCATACTAATATCAACAATAACATTTGTCAGCTGTGTCACGGTAAACATAGACTGTCTGAATGCCCACAATTCGTGGCTACATCTCCCTTTGACTGAAAGAACATTTTACTTAAATACAAACTTTGTTTAAATTGCATGCGTCCAGGCCATGAGCCCTCACACTGTCCTTCCAAATTTTCTTGTAGGACATGTTCTAAACGACATCATACAATGATTCACATATCAGGCAGTAACACTTCAAACAGAGGCAACAATCAATTTTCCCTCAAATTACAAACAAATAAATCTATTCTGTTATCCACCGCTGTCTGCATGACAACAGACCAAGCCGGTAAGAAACATCCAGTAAGAATTCTATTAGATTCAGGATCTCAAGCAAACTTCTGTACCATGAGTTTCGCATGCCGCATGGGTCTAAAATTAACCAAGTCTCAACTACCCATCACTGGTATAAACAATTCCCTATGTCAAGCTGACTTTAGTACAAGGGTAAGGCCGAATTCTCGTTACAAGGATTTCAATCTGTACGTGCATTGCGCTGTGCTTCCCAGTATTACGAATAATCTCCCTGCAGAATCGTTTAATATTTCATCCCTAAATATACCAAAAACCATATTCTTAGCTGACCCGCAACTAAACTTTTCTTCACAAATCGACATATTACTTGGTGCCCAGTACTATTTACAATTGATTGAACCTATCAAATTCATCCGCAGCCCACACTTTCCCATAATACAGGAGACAAAACTGGGATTCATCCTCGCAGGTAACCTGCCCTTTAATGTTGACATGACAAAACCTGTTTCATCATTTATAGCATGCGAAGATAACAATGCAATTTCATCGCAATTAAAAGACTTCTGGCAATTGGAGGACGTTGCAGTCCATACTCCCTCAGTTGAGGACTCAGAATGCGAATGTCATTTTATCGCTAACACTTTCCGCAATAATAGTGGTGGATTTGTCGTGTCCCTACCTCACAGGGGATACAACTCTCATTTGGGCGATTCTCTTCCCGGAGCTATTCGCAGATTTCAATCACTGAAACTTAAGTTCAAGCAGAACCCTCTTCATAAAGACTATAGTAAATTCATGCAGGAATATTTAACTCTGGGTCACATGTCTTTGCTTGATTCTTACGATTTGTCAGTCAATAAGTCAGACGCCTTCTACTTACCGCACCATTCGGTTTTTAAAGGCTCTAGTATAACCACCAAATTGCGAGTCGTTTTCGACGGCTCTGCCAAAAAACAAATAATTTGTCCTTAAAAGACACATTAATGGTTGGTCCCTCGGTCCAGCAGGATCTTTTTTCGATTACGTCTCGGTTTAGAACGCACCGATACGTCTTCATTTCGGACATTGACAAAATGTACCATCAAATTTTAGTTACTCCCAGAGATTCTAATTTGCAACGAATTGTTTGGCACGACACCCCCCATAGGGAACTTCAACACTACGCCTTGAGGACAGTCACATATGGGACTGCAAGCGCTTCATTTCTGGCCACAA
This sequence comes from Magicicada septendecula, assembly GCA_034769895.1. NCBI lineage: Eukaryota > Metazoa > Arthropoda > Insecta > Hemiptera > Cicadidae > Magicicada > Magicicada septendecula. The sequence goes on from CM068372.1 coordinate 287,662,848, forward strand.
GATGTTTGGCACAAATAGCCCAGGAAAACAAAACTCAACACCCTATAGCCTGTTCTGCTATAGCAAACGATTTCTATATGGACGATCTCATGACCGGCTCAGATAACCCACACATTTTATCACAAATGAAGTCCGACATTACAAATTTATTAAGTCAATACGGGTTTACTTTGCACAAGTGGTTTTCCAATGATCAAACCATTATACTTCACACGCCAACTCTTCCCTTGACTTTAACAAGAATCAAACTATACGTACTTTGGGTTTTCAATGGGACATTAATGATGATAGTTTCATATATAGTTTTCAAAGAAATTTCGAAGTGGAGGTATTTAACAAGAGAAAGGTATTATCCGTTATCACCGGAATTTACGACCCATTAGGACTTATTGACCCGGTTACATTTTGGTGGAAACATTTCATGCAGATACTGTGGTTAACGGGAACAAGTTGGGACGACCCCCTGTCAGACTCATTATCTAATCAATGTGTAGAACTTTATGCTCAGTTGATATCAGACACTTATTTTAAGATTCCAAGATCCGTAAAGAATTTAAATAATTCCCAAATCATTTCATTTCAACTCCATGGGTTTGCCGACGCTTCAATAAAGGGTTATTCGTGCTGCATTTATGTGCGAACGGTGTATTCAAACCACAGCATTTCATCAAACTTATGCTCTAAATCTAGAGTCCCCCCGTAAAGCAGGTAACATTACCCCGACTTGAACTTTGCGCCTGTCTCTTATTGGCTCAGTTGGTTTCCAAGGTTGTAAATGCTGTGAGTTATAAATTTGACGAATTGTATTTTTACTCCGACTCAATGATCGCCTTACACTGGATTCACCAGCAGTCTTCCAGATGGAAAGTATTTGTCTCCAACCGCGTTGCGGAGATACAGCGACTCACTGCAAGGGGTACCTGGCATCTTGTCTCCTCACATGACAACCCTGCTGGCATCCTATCGCGTGGTTGTCTACCCCGCTTTTTACACTGTCACCCACAATGGTGGTATGGTCCATCCTGGTTGTCCAATGAGTCATCATCATGGCCCACAAGTGCTTTCGATGCCCATTCACCCTGCACTCATCCCGATCTTGATCAAGAAAAACGTAAACAAGTCCAAACCACACTGGTTGCCACTTCATCTACGCCTAATTACTTTGAAAACTACTCTTCGCTTTCAAAACTTCGTGTAATTTTCTTACTGCCTTTGATTCATTCGGAACTCTAGACTTCCCATAGCTGATGGAAACACTTCTTTTTTAACTTCCCATGAGCTACATGGCACACTTTTGATTTTTATTCGTCAGTCCCAGCGATCGCACTTTAATATCGAAATCAAGGAACTTGAGGCACAACGCTCTATCCCTAATAATAGCAAAAATTCTTTCACTTAACCCCTTTCTGGACAATACGGGGATATTACGTGTGGGCGGACACCTTCAGCACCCCCAGCGCACCTATGACAGCAAACACCAAATCATACTCCACCCGCATTCTCATCTCAGTAAACTAATCATAGAAGCCGAGCATCTTCGTCTACTCCATGCAGAGGTACAATTGACACAGTACTCTCTACGTCAGAAATACTGGATAATCAATGATAAATCGTACATACGATCAGTAATACACAAATGCATCACTTGCTTTCCATTCCGTCTGGGGATCCCGAGCCTTTGACTCCAGCGCACTTCTTGGTTGGTTCTCCACTCACTTCACTCCCGGAACCTGACTATTCTGAAGTCAAAATTGGTCGTTTGGGTAGATGGCAGCTGCTGCAAAGATTCACCCTCTCTATATGGAAGAGGTGGTCAAGGGATTATTTGCACCAGTTGCAACAGCGCAACGGATGGCGTCACCAGTCAAAAAACTTGGCTCCCGGACAACTCGTCCTTATTTTGGAAGATAATTCCCCCCCTGCAGTGGAAACGCGGTGTTGTCACTGAGGTCCATTTGGGTCAGGATTCCCTAGTGCGCGTAGCAGATGTTCGCACCGCAAACGGCATCCTACGTAGGGCCCATTCATAAATTATGCCCACTTCCAGTGGCCTCAGATTAATCCCACTACAACGTTCAAATGACATGTACTATTTACTTAAACTTTTATAGCATTCTCGTGCTTCATGCCCAGGACATACCCCGGGTGGATCACATGCTTTCCATTTGTTATTGTTATTATTATATCATTATGTATTATTGAATTTTTGGGTGTTATTATTCTATTATTATGTCATGTCAATTATTATGCCTTTTTATTATTGTATTATTATGTATCCGTATCATATTATTATGTATTATTGAATTTTGTGTGTTATTATTCTATTATTATGTAATGTCAATTATTATGTCTTTCTTATTATCATATTATTATGTATCATTGAATTTTTGGGTGTCATTATTCTATTATTATATAATGTCAATTATTATGTCTTTCTTATTATCATATTATCATGTATTATTATATCTTGACACTTATGATGCACTATTCATAGAATAACTCAAACCGCAAAATCGCCCGATTTTGTGCGGGCAGTATGTTAAACTTTGTACCTTTTAATAACTGCATATGTAAACAGCTGGTTCATGCAGTGACGTCATCCCTCCCTGCTAAACTGCTAACAGCGTGTCTCATTACGCTCATCGCAGTCTAAGTTAGTTAACTGTTAAACTCTGACCGGACAACAGCCTTCATCACCGCAGCTATGTAATTCCTTCAAATCGGAATATTCCACTTCAATTTATTGTTATACTTTTCAGTACTTATTTAATTCCTACTTTGGCAATGTATGCCACGCTACACTGCACGGGCCATGCAATCATTTTCACATAAATCTAAATAAACAGTTGATTCAAAGATACAGTCCACTACGTTATTTCATATTATACCAGCCTCACGTTGTAAGACCAACTCAAGAAATATTCGAGAGCGTCAAAGACGTAACAACAAGGGTGATTTTTTCTATGACGAACGATAACTGCCGTAAATTCAAACAGAATCAAATACTTTTTTGCACACCTTCCTGAATTATAGATACCTCAAGGTCTGTTGATTTTGGTGAAGATCGGTTAAGAGAAAAGGGTAGTTTACCTGCAAACTTTTATGTTTTAAAAGGGTAATTTTATTTTTATGACGAATGATAACTGCCGCATATTCAAAGAGAGTAAAATAATTTTTTGCATATATTCCTGAAGTTTTAAGTACTCAAGGTCTGTTGATTTTGGTGAAGATCGGTTAAGGGAAAGGGGTAGTTTACCTGTAACATTTTATGTTTTAACAAGGGTAATGTTTTCTATGACGAACGATAACTGCCGTAAATTCAAAAAGAATCAAATAATTTTTTGCACACATTCCTTAGTTGTAAAGAACTGAATGCCTATTGATTTTGGTGAAGATCGGTTAAGGGAAACGGGTAGTTTACCTGCCACCTTTAATGTTTTAACAAGAGTAATTGTTTCTATGACGACCGATAACTTCCGCACATTCAAACAGAATCAAATAATGTTTTGCATGCATGCCTGAATTGTAGAGGACTCAAGACCTATTGATTTTGGTGAAGATCAGTTAAGAGAAAGGGGTAGTTTACCTGCAACATTTTATGTGATAAGGTTATTTTTTCTATGACGAACGATAACTGTCGTAAATTCAAACATAATCACATTACGTTTTTGCATACATCCCTAAATTGTAGAGAAGTCAAGGCCTGTTGATTTTGGTGAAGGGAAAGGGGTAGTTTACCTGCAACATTTTATGTTGTAACAAGAGAAATTTTTTCATGACGAACGATAACTGCCGTAAATTCAAACAGAATCAAATAATATTTTACATATGTGCCTGAGTTGTAGAAGACTCAAGGCCTATTGATTTTGGTGAAGATCGGTTACGGGGAAAGGGCAGTTTACCAGAAACATTTTTTGTTGTAACAAGAGTAAAGTACTTAATTTTGATAAATAAAATACTGACCAAGAAGATCTTAATAATCCACTGTAGAAACGTAGATGAAATATCTATAAATGAAGAGGCTAGTTGAACGGGGTGGGGGTAATTTTCTATAAATGAAAATTATAGTTGAAGGGGAGGGGATAATTTTTATGTGTACTATGTTATCGGCAACATAATAGTAGTTTGTCGTTAAAATTCCTTCCCGGGCTGTTTGGCCGTAGTCCAATGTTTTCTGCAAAACCAGACGTTTCAGCAGTGCCATCGACTGCCATCATCAGTGAAAATCGAGTGCGATAATGTGTGGTGGTATACGTTAGTGACCACAGTACTGTGGTTAGGGCTGAAGCAATAAGTGGAAAGAAGTAGTTTCTATGGAAACATTTCATTTCATAAATGATTTTAAATATAAATCTTAGAACATGGAAGTCATGTATGGTTCTCCATACCGATATTTTATATGTACAATAAAGTTAATAAATAAAAGTAACTTTTATTAAATAATTTCATAACTTTTATTCATTTTATTAAATGGAATTTGTAAAACCATTTTGGTGTTATTCGGCTTACACAGCAAAATCTATTAAGTTTATGGTAAATGTGTTTCATAACCATTTAAAAATTTATGCGTGGTAGGCCATTATCTTAAATGCTGTTTTAGGTTGAACCTATATATTGAGGAATTTATTATTAGAATTCTTAATTATAGTTAAGTTAGTTAAAGACTTGAGATCTCAAACTTTGGATAATTAGAATTACTTCCACGTTCCATAAGGAAATGGAAGTATGGTGATGGGGATAAAATTGTGTTCGAGATAAGGGCTGATTCTGATTGTACTACCCTCAAAATATGAAGAGTCATTTTACGAAAAGTGTCTGTGTGCAGAATTTTTTCTATGGCGAACGATAACTGCCGCAAATTGAAACTGAATCAAATACTTTTTTGTATACGTGCCTGAACTGTAGAGGACTCAAGGCCTATTGATTTTGGTGAAGATCGGTTAAGGGGACAGGGTAGTTTACCTGCAACATTTTATGTTTTAACAAGAGTAAAGTACTTAATTTTGATAAATAACATATCTGAAAAGAAGGTGATAATAATCCACTGTAAAAGGTAGATGAAATATTTATAAATGAAAAGGGTAGTTGAAGGGGGAGAGAATAATTTTTTATATGTGTACTACATTGTCAGCAACAATGAAGTAGTTTATTGTTAAAATTCCTTCCCGGACTGTTTAGCCATGGTCCAATGTTTTCTGTAAAACTTGACGTTTCGGCAGTGCCATCGACTGCCATTATCAGTGAAAATAGAGTATGCTAACGTGAGGTGGTATATGTTAGTGACCACAGAACTGTGGTTATGGCTGAAGAAAGAACTAGTTTCTATAGAAATATTTCATTTCGAAAATGATTTTAAATATAAATCTTAGAACATGGAAGTCATGTATGGTTCTCCATACCGATATTTTTCAAATTCCCCTATAAGTTCCAAGTAAAAATATTTTATTGTGTAATGATTTGTGTAAGTATGCTACAGTTATTAAAACTACATGTTCAGGGCAATGAGTTCTCAAGACCTGTTGTTTTAGGTGAAGATCGGTTAAAGGAAAGGGGTAGTTTACCAGCAACGTTTTGTTTTAACAAGGGTAATTTTTTCTATGACGAATGATAACTGCCGTAAATTCAAACGAAATCAAATACTTTTTTGCACACCTTCCTGAATTGTAAAGAACTGAAGGCCTATTGATTTTGGTGAAGATCGGTTAAGGGAAGGGGTAGTTCACCAGGCACCTTTATTGTTTTAACAAGAGTAATTGTTTCTATGACAAACGATAACTGCCGCACATTCAAACAGAATCAAATAATGTTTTTCATGCATCCCTAAATTGTAGAAGACTGAAGGCGTATTGATTTTGGTGAAGATCAGTTAAGAGAAAGGGGTTGTTTACCTGCAACGTTTTATGATTTAACAAGTGTTAAACTTTGTACCTTTTAATAACTGCATATGTAAACAGCTGGTTCGTGCAGTGACGTCGTCCCCCCACCGCTAAACTGCTACCAGCGTGTCTCTTTATGCTCGTCGCAGTCTAAGTTAGTTAACTGTTAAACTCTGACCGGACAACAGCCTTCATCGCCGCGGCTATGTAATTCCTTCAAATCGGAATATTCCACTTTAATTTATTCTTATACTTTTCAGTACCGGTACTTAATTAATTCCTACTTTGGCAATGTATGCCACGCTACACTGCACGGGCCATGCAATCATTTTCACATAAATTTAAATAAACAGTTGATACAAAGATACAATCCACTACGTTATTTCATATTATACCAGCCTCACGTTGTAAGACCAACTCAAGAAATATTCGAGAGCGTCAAAGACGTAACAACAAGGGTGATTTTTTCTATGACGAATGATAACTGCCGTAAATTCAAACAGAATCAAATACTTTTTTGCACAACTTCCTGAATTATAGAGACCTCAAGGGCTGTTGATTTTGGTGAAGATCGGTTAAGAGAAAAGGGTAGTTTACCTGCAAACTTTTATGTTTTAAAAGGGTAATTTTATTTTTATGACGAATGATAACTGCCGCATATTCAAAGAGAGTAAAATAATTTTTTGCATATATTCCTGAAGTTTTAAGTACTCAAGGTCTGTTGATTTTGGTGAAGATCGGTTAAGGGAAAGGGGTAGTTTACCTGTAACATTTTATATTTTAACAAGGGTAATGTTTTCTATGACGAACGATAACTGCCGTAAATTCAAAAAGAATCAAATAATTTTTTGCACACATTCCTTAGTTGTAAAGAACTGAATGCCTATTGATTTTGGTGAAGATCGGTTAAGGGAAACGGGTAGTTTACCTGCCACCTTTAATGTTTTAACAAGAGTAATTGTTTCTATGACGACCGATAACTTCTGCACATTCAAACAGAATCAAATAATGTTTTGCATGCATGCCTGAATTGTAGAGGACTCAAGACCTATTGATTTTGGTGAAGATCAGTTAAGAGAAAGGGGTAGTTTACCTGCAACATTTTATGTGATAAGGTTATTTTTCTATGACGAACGATAACTGTCGTAAATTCAAACATAATCACATTACGTTTTTGCATACATCCCTAAATTGTAGAGAAGTCAAGGCCTGTTGATTTTGGTGAAGGGAAAGGGGTAGTTTACCTGCAACATTTTATGTTGTAACAAGAGAAATTTTTTCATGACGAACGATAACTGCCGTAAATTCAAACAGAATCAAATAATATTTTACATATGTGCCTGAGTTGTAGAAGACTCAAGGCCTATTGATTTTGGTGAAGATCGGTTACGGGGAAAGGGCAGTTTACCAGAAACATTTTTTGTTGTAACAAGAGTAAAGTACTTAATTTTGATAAATAAAATACTGACCAAGAAGATCTTAATAATCCACTGTAGAAACGTAGATGAAATATCTATAAATGAAGAGGCTAGTTGAACGGGGTGGGGGTAATTTTCTATAAATGAAAATTATAGTTGAAGGGGAGGGGATAATTTTTATGTGTACTATGTTATCGGCAACATAGTAGTAGTTTGTCGTTAAAATTCCTTCCCGGGCTGTTTGGCCGTAGTCCAATGTTTTCTGCAAAACCAGACGTTTCAGCAGTGCCGTCGACTGCCATCATCAGTGAAAATCGAGTGCGATAATGTGTGGTGGTATACGTTAGTGACCACAGTACTGTGGTTAGGGCTGAAGCAATAAGTGGAAAGAAGTAGTTTCTATGGAAACATTTCATTTCATAAATGATTTTAAATATAAATCTTAGAACATGGAAGTCATGTATGGTTCTCCATACCGATATTTTATATGTACAATAAAGTTAATAAATAAAAGTAACTTTTATTAAATAATTTCATAACTTTTATTCATTTTATTAAATGGAATTTGTAAAACCATTTTGGTCTTATTCGGCTTACACAGCAAAATCTATTAAGTTTATGGTAAATGTGTTTCATAACCATTTAAAAATTTATGCGTGGTAGGCCATTATCTTAAATGCTGTTTTAGGTTGAACCTATATATTGAGGAATTTATTATTAGAATTCTTAATTATAGTTAAGTTAGTTAAAGACTTGAGATCTCAAACTTTGGATAATTAGAATTACTTCCACGTTCCATAAGGAAATGGAAGTATGGTGATGGGGATAAAATTGTGTTCGAGATAAGGGCTGATTCTGATTGTACTACCCTCAAAATATGAAGAGTCATTTTACGAAAAGTGTCTGTGTGCAGAATTTTTTCTATGGCGAACGATAACTGCCGCAAATTGAAACTGAATCAAATACTTTTTTGTATACGTGCCTGAATTGTAGAGGACTCAAGGCCTATTGATTTTGGTGAAGATCGGTTAAGGGGACAGGGTAGTTTACCTGCAACATTTTATGTTTTAACAAGAGTAAAGTACTTAATTTTGATAAATAACATATCTGAAAAGAAGGTGATAATAATCCACTGTAAAAGGTAGATGAAATATTTATAAATGAAAAGGGTAGTTGAAGGGGGAGGGAATAATTTTTTATATGTGTACTACATTGTCAGCAACAATGAAGTAGTTTATTGTTAAAATTCCTTCCCGGACTGTTTAGCCATGGTCCAATGTTTTCTGTAAAACTAGACGTTTCGGCAGTGCCATCGACTGCCATTATCAGTGAAAATAGAGTATGCTAACGTGAGGTGGTATATGTTAGTGACCACAGAACTGTGGTTATGGCTGAAGACAGAACTAGTTTCTATAGAAATATTTCATTTCGAAAATGATTTTAAATATAAATCTTAGAACATGGAAGTCATGTATGGTTCTCCATACCGATATTTTTCAAATTCCCCTATAAGTTCCAAGTAAAAATATTTTATTGTGTAATGATTTGTGTAAGTATGCTACAGTTATTAAAACTACATGTTCAGGGCAATGAGTTCTCAAGACCTGTTGTTTTAGGTGAAGATCGGTTAAAGGAAAGGGGTAGTTTACCAGCAACGTTTTGTTTTAACAAGGGTAATTTTTTCTATGACGAATGATAACTGCCGTAAATTCAAACGAAATCAAATACTTTTTTGCACACCTTCCTGAATTGTAAAGAACTGAAGGCCTATTGATTTTGGTGAAGATCGGTTAAGGGAAGGGGTAGTTCACCAGGCACCTTTATTGTTTTAACAAGAGTAATTGTTTCTATGACAAACGATAACTGCCGCACATTCAAACAGAATCAAATAATGTTTTTCATGCATCCCTAAATTGTAGAAGACTGAAGGCGTATTGATTTTGGTGAAGATCAGTTAAGAGAAAGGGGTTGTTTACCTGCAACGTTTTATGATTTAACAAGTGTTAAACTTTGTACCTTTTAATAACTGCATATGTAAACAGCTGGTTCGTGCAGTGACGTCGTCCCCCCACCGCTAAACTGCTACCAGCGTGTCTCTTTATGCTCGTCGCAGTCTAAGTTAGTTAACTGTTAAACTCTGACCGGACAACAGCCTTCATCGCCGCGGCTATGTAATTCCTTCAAATCGGAATATTCCACTTTAATTTATTCTTATACTTTTCAGTACCGGTACTTAATTAATTCCTACTTTGGCAATGTATGCCACGCTACACTGCACGGGCCATGCAATCATTTTCACATAAATTTAAATAAACAGTTGATACAAAGATACAGTCCACTACGTTATTTCATATTATACCAGCCTCACGTTGTAAGACCAACTCAAGAAATATTCGAGAGCATCAAAGATGTAACATTTGGTCCTCCGGGCCGGATCTATATTTCATTTAACAGGCCAAATAACATTTTGGTCAATCCCAAATCTTCTTAAACACAAAATTGCTGGCCGTGAGCATACATTCATTACTTTCAAAAAAAAAAACTTCATACTTGGCCGTACAAGCTTCTACAGGACATCATTTCTAATACCGCAAGATATTCCACTTCATCGTCACTGAAAATCAGAACTTCAAGCCTGCACAGAGAGCTACAACTTCAAACATCACCCAACAAGCGGAAACAAGACTTGCGCCACCAATCCAAGGCCAGCCGGACAGGATTGCCAAGGAAACGACAGGAAACGGAGCCATCTTAAACCTGCAGAGGACTCTCATAATTCAAGTGACTATAAACTTATATTTCTCATAGTTTCTCACTTATATAATTGTATATACATTAAAAATGAGTAATATTTGCAAAATAATTTTTATATAAACTGAAATCAGTTTCAAGTGACTATAAACCTGTATTTTCACACAAATTTTCACTTATACAATTTTACAAGAAATCAGTCAGAAACGTAAATAATGGAATAAAGCTATATTTATATTTTCATTTTTTAAATGAGTCATAGTTTCAAATAATTTTAATATAACTATTTTTTAAAAATTAAGTACATATAATAAGGAATTAGATTAAGTTATACCACTCGCTGGCTGTCGCATTATATCAGAATTTGATAAAATACTCAAATTACATTAATTGTTCACTTGTTCTGCATTTATTTATCGATTTCGGATCACCAGCTTGCAGTTCAATCATGACTGATGTGAAAGCTTTGATTAAAAAACGTGGCACAATTAAAGCCTCTATATCCCGTATAAACACCTTCGCGGACAATTTCGATCATGAAATAAATGATCACCATGCTTTAAAAATAAAACTTCGTCACTTGATGGAGTTGTCCGCGAAGTATGATGAAATTCAGACCCAAATTGAGGCTGATGAATCTGATTTCACATCAGTAAGTGACAGGGTTCAGACAGAGGATGATCTCTGCACTATTGAGTGTAAGCTGCAAAATTTATTAGAACGTGTAGAAGAGGTGAGCAAAAAACCATTAAATCAAGCGGGAGTTATGCCAATTAAAGCATCCCCTATTCAGTTAGAGCCAATTAAATTGCCCTGCTTCTCAGGCAACATTATTGATTACAACACTATTACAACATGTTCTTGGAGTTAGTACACGTCAGAACGGACCTGACGGACATCCAGAAATTGCATTACTTACATTCTTCACTAAGGGACGAGGCTTTAAATGTAATAAAGTCTCTCCCAATTACCCACAGTAATTATGCGGTGGCCATTGAGCTATTGAAGGCCAGGTATAAATTAATTAGGTAGTAAATTAATTGTCTCAGCGTATCATGTAGGGAATGTCTTGGGCATGAAGTCCATTCAGCAAGAGTCCATGGTTGGCATTTCAAAATTTATTGACGGAATCACCGCAAATATAAACGCTTTGAATTCATTGAGTTTACCTGTAAATACCTTTGAAATTATTTTTCTTCAATATTTAACTCAGAAACTCGATAACCAGACATGTCGACTATGGAAGGAAAGTCTATCCGACGAGCGATTCCCTAATTTCATTAAATTTTTAAATAGTAGAAGGCAATTAATGCAAAATGTTGACGCATCAACCAGTTCAGCAAACAGAACACAAGTTAGCGATAAGATTCCCTATCGCAAGACTATTAAACCCGTTGAGGTCACTAGGTCAACATTTCATACTAATATCAACAATAACATTTGTCAGCTGTGTCACGGTAAACATAGACTGTCTGAATGCCCACAATTCGTGGCTACATCTCCCTTTGACTGAAAGAACATTTTACTTAAATACAAACTTTGTTTAAATTGCATGCGTCCAGGCCATGAGCCCTCACACTGTCCTTCCAAATTTTCTTGTAGGACATGTTCTAAACGACATCATACAATGATTCACATATCAGGCAGTAACACTTCAAACAGAGGCAACAATCAATTTTCCCTCAAATTACAAACAAATAAATCTATTCTGTTATCCACCGCTGTCTGCATGACAACAGACCAAGCCGGTAAGAAACATCCAGTAAGAATTCTATTAGATTCAGGATCTCAAGCAAACTTCTGTACCATGAGTTTCGCATGCCGCATGGGTCTAAAATTAACCAAGTCTCAACTACCCATCACTGGTATAAACAATTCCCTATGTCAAGCTGACTTTAGTACAAGGGTAAGGCCGAATTCTCGTTACAAGGATTTCAATCTGTACGTGCATTGCGCTGTGCTTCCCAGTATTACGAATAATCTCCCTGCAGAATCGTTTAATATTTCATCCCTAAATATACCAAAAACCATATTCTTAGCTGACCCGCAACTAAACTTTTCTTCACAAATCGACATATTACTTGGTGCCCAGTACTATTTACAATTGATTGAACCTATCAAATTCATCCGCAGCCCACACTTTCCCATAATACAGGAGACAAAATTGGGATTCATCCTCGCAGGTAACCTGCCCTTTAATGTTGACATGACAAAACCTGTTTCATCATTTATAGCATGCGAAGATAACAATGCAATTTCATCGCAATTAAAAGACTTCTGGCAATTGGAGGACGTTGCAGTCCATACTCCCTCAGTTGAGGACTCAGAATGCGAATGTCATTTTATCGCTAACACTTTCCGCAATAATAGTGGTGGATTTGTCGTGTCCCTACCTCACAGGGGATACAACTCTCATTTGGGCGATTCTCTTCCCGGAGCTATTCGCAGATTTCAATCACTGAAACTTAAGTTCAAGCAGAACCCTCTTCATAAAGACTATAGTAAATTCATGCAGGAATATTTAACTCTGGGTCACATGTCTTTGCTTGATTCTTACGATTTGTCAGTCAATAAGTCAGACGCCTTCTACTTACCGCACCATTCGGTTTTTAAAGGCTCTAGTATAACCACCAAATTGCGAGTCGTTTTCGACGGCTCTGCCAAAAAACAAATAATTTGTCCTTAAACGACACATTAATGGTTGGTCCCACGGTCCAGCAGGATCTTTTTTCGATTATGTCTCGGTTTAGAACGCACCGATACGTCTTCATTTCGGACATTGACAAAATGTACCATCAAATTTTAGTTACTCCCAGAGATTCTAATTTGCAACGAATTGTTTGGCACGACACCCCCCATAGGGAACTTCAACACTACGCCTTGAGGACAGTCACATATGGGACTGCAAGCGCTTCATTTCTGGCCACAAGATGTTTGGCACAAATAGCCCAGGAAAACAAAACTCAACACCCTATAGCCTGTTCTGCTATAGCAAACGATTTCTATATGGACGATCTCATGACCGGCTCAGATAACCCACACATTTTATCACAAATGAAGTCCGACATTACAAATTTATTAAGTCAATACGGGTTTACTTTGCACAAGTGGTTTTCCAATGATCAAACCATTATACTTCACACGCCAACTCTTCCCTTGACTTTAACAAGAATCAAACTATACGTACTTTGGGTTTTCAATGGGACATTAATGATGATAGTTTCATATATAGTTTTCAAAGAAATTTCGAAGTGGAGGTATTTAACAAGAGAAAGGTATTATCCGTTATCGCCGGAATTTACGACCCATTAGGACTTATTGGCGCGGTTACATTTTGGTGGAAACATTTCATGCAGATACTGTGGTTAACGGGAACAAGTTGGGACGACCCCCTGTCAGACTCATTATCTAATCAATGTGTAGAACTTTATGCTCAGTTGATATCAGACACTTATTTTAAGATTCCAAGATCCGTAAAGAATTTAAATAATTCCCAAATCATTTCATTTCAACTCCATGGGTTTGCCGACGCTTCAATAAAGGGTTATTCGTGCTGGATTTATGTGCGAACGGTGTATTCAAACCACAGCATTTCATCAAACTTATTATGCTCTAAATCTAGAGTCGCCCCCGTAAAGCAGGTAACATTACCCCGACTTGAACTTTGCGCCTGTCTCTTATTGGCTCAGTTGGTTTCCAAGGTTGTAAATGCTGTGAGTTATAAATTTGACGAATTGTATTTTTACTCCGACTCAATGATCGCCTTACACTGGATTCACCAGCAGTCTTCCAGATGGAAAGTATTTGTCTCCAACCGCGTTGCGGAGATACAGCGACTCACTGCAAGGGGTACCTGGCATCTTGTCTCCTCACATGACAACCCTGCTGGCATCCTATCGCGTGGTTGTCTACCCCGCTTTTTACACTGTCACCCACAATGGTGGTATGGTCCATCCTGGTTGTCCAATGAGTCATCATCATGGCCCACAAGTGCTTTTGATGCCCATTCACCCTGCACTCATCCCGATCTTGATCAAGAAAAACGTAAACAAGTCCAAACCACACTGGTTGCCACTTCATCTACGCCTAATTACTTTGAAAACTACTCTTCGCTTTCAAAACTTCGTGTAATTTTCTTACTGCCTTCGATTCATTCGGAACTCTAGACTTCCCATAGCTGATGGAAACACTTCTTTTTTAACTTCCCATGAGCTACATGGCACACTTTTTTGATTTTTATTCGTCAGTCCCAGCGATCGCACTTTAATATCGAAATCAAGGAACTTGAGGCACAACGCTCTATCCCTAATAATAGCAAAAATTCTTTCACTTAACCCCTTTCTGGACAATACGGGGATATTACGTGTGGGCGGACACCTTCAGCACCCCCAGCGCACCTATGACAGCAAACACCAAATCATACTCCACCCGCATTCTCATCTCAGTAAACTAATCATAGAAGCCGAGCATCTTCGTCTACTCCATGCAGAGGTACAATTGACACAGTACTCTCTACGTCAGAAATACTGGATAATCAATGATAAATCGTACATACGATCAGTAATACACAAATGCATCACTTGCTTTCGATTCCGTGCAAGGGGCTCAAGCCAATTATTAGGTCAATTGCCCTCTTCCCGAGTTACTCCTTCTAAGCCATTTTCTCAATGTGCAGTCGACTACGCTGATCCTGTATTTATACGTCAGGGCGGGCAGCGTTCCAAATCGATTTCAAAGGCTTATATTTCTCTATTTATATGCATGGCCACTAAGGCCATTCACCTTGAATTAGTTTCAGATCTCACCTCAGACGCTTTCATAGCAGCCTTAAGACGTTTTATAGCTCGAAGAGGCATCCCTTCACAGATATTTTCTGACAATGGTACAAATTTTCGTCGTGCTAGCAGTACACTTCACGACTTATACAAATTTCTCAAATCAAACGAATTTGAACAAACTACTCAGGACTTCACCAGTGCCCAAGGAGTCAAACGGTCCTTTATTCCCCCGTCAGCACCTCATTTCGGTAGCCTGTGGAAGAGTGGAGTCAAGCGTGTCGTTTCATTTGCGGCGCGTTGTCGGCAGAACCATTCTCACGTTTGAAGAATATTACACCATTTTAATTCAAATAGAGTCCTGCCTCAACTCACGCCCCTTGTTCGCCATCTCAAATGACTCTGGGGATCCCGAGCCTTTGACTCCAGCGCACTTCTTGGTTGGTTCTCCACTCACTTCACTCCCGGAACCTGACTATTCTGAAGTCAAAATTGGTCGTTTGGGTAGATGGCAGCTGCTGCAAAGATTCACCCTCTCTATATGGAAGAGGTGGTCAAGGGATTATTTGCACCAGTTGCAACAGCGCAACGGATGGCGTCACCAGTCAAAAAACTTGGCTCCCGGACAACTCGTCCTCATTTTGGAAGATAATTCCCCCCCCTGCAGTGGAAACGCGGTGTAGTCACTCAGGTCCATTTGGGTCAGGATTCCCTAGTGCGCGTAGCGGATGTTCGCACCGCAAACGGCATCCTACGTAGGGCCCATTCACAAATTATGCCCACTTCCAGTGGCCTCAGATTAATCCCACTACAATGTTCAAATGACATGTACTATTTACTTAAACTTTTATCGCATTCTCGTGCTTCATGCCCAGGACATACCCCGGGTGGATCACATGCTTTCCATTTGTTATTGTTATTATTATATCATTATGTATTATTGAATTTTTGGGTGTTATTATTCTATTATTATGTCATGTCAATTATTATGCCTTTTTATTATTGTATTATTATGTATCCGTATCATATTATTATGTATTATTGAATTTTGTGTGTTATTATTCTATTATTATATAATGTCAATTATTATGTCTTTCTTATTATCATATTATCATGTATTATTATATCTTGACACTTATGATGCACTATTCATAGAATAACTCAAACCGCAAAATCGCCCGATTTTGTGCGGGCAGTATGTTAAACTTTGTACCTTTTAATAACTGCATATGTAAACAGCTGGTTCATGCAGTGACGTCATCCCTCCCTGCTAAACTGCTAACAGCGTGTCTCATTACGCTCATCGCAGTCTAAGTTAGTTAACTGTTAAACTCTGACCGGACAACAGCCTTCATCACCGCAGCTATGTAATTCCTTCAAATCGGAATATTCCACTTCAATTTATTGTTATACTTTTCAGTACTTATTTAATTCCTACTTTGGCAATGTATGCCACGCTACACTGCACGGGCCATGCAATCATTTTCACATAAATCTAAATAAACAGTTGATTCAAAGATACAGTCCACTACGTTATTTCATATTATACCAGCCTCACGTTGTAAGACCAACTCAAGAAATATTCGAGAGCGTCAAAGACGTAACAACAAGGGTGATTTTTTCTATGATGAACGATAACTGCCGTAAATTCAAACAGAATCAAATACTTTTTTGCACACCTTCCTGAATTATAGAGACCTCAAGGTCTGTTGATTTTGGTGAAGATCGGTTAAGAGAAAAGGGTAGTTTACCTGCAAACTTTTATGTTTTAAAAGGGTAATTTTATTTTTATGACGAATGATAACTGCCGCATATTCAAAGAGAGTAAAATAATTTTTTGCATATATTCCTGAAGTTTTAAGTACTCAAGGTCTGTTGATTTTGGTGAAGATCGGTTAAGGGAAAGGGGTAGTTTACCTGTAACATTTTATGTTTTAACAAGGGTAATGTTTTCTATGACGAACGATAACTGCCGCAAATTCAAAAAGAATCAAATAATTTTTTGCACACATTCCTTAGTTGTAAAGAACTGAATGCCTATTGATTTTGGTGAAGATCGGTACGGCGAAACGGGTAGTTTACCTGCCACCTTTAATGTTTTAACAAGAGTAATTGTTTCTATGACGACCGATAACTTCCGCACATTCAAACAGAATCAAATAATGTTTTGCATGCATGCCTGAATTGTAGAGGACTCAAGACCTATTGATTTTGGTGAAGATCAGTTAAGAGAAAGGGGTAGTTTACCTGCAACATTTTATGTGATAAGGTTATTTTTTCTATGACGAACGATAACTGTCGTAAATTCAAACATAATCACATTACGTTTTTGCATACATCCCTAAATTGTAGAGAAGTCAAGGCCTGTTGATTTTGGTGAAGGGAAAGGGGTAGTTTACCTGCAACATTTTATGTTGTAACAAGAGAAATTTTTTCATGACGAACGATAACTGCCGTAAATTCAAACAGAATCAAATAATATTTTACATATGTGCCTGAGTTGTAGAAGACTCAAGGCCTATTGATTTTGGTGAAGATCGGTTACGGGGAAAGGGCAGTTTACCAGAAACATTTTTTGTTGTAACAAGAGTAAAGTACTTAATTTTGATAAATAAAATACTGACCAAGAAGATCTTAATAATCCACTGTAGAAACGTAGATGAAATATCTATAAATGAAGAGGCTAGTTGAACGGGGTGGGGGTAATTTTCTATAAATGAAAATTATAGTTGAAGGGGAGGGGATAATTTTTATGTGTACTATGTTATCGGCAACATAGTAGTAGTTTGTCGTTAAAATTCCTTCCCGGGCTGTTTGGCCGTAGTCCAATGTTTTCTGCAAAACCAGACGTTTCAGCAGTGCCGTCGACTGCCATCATCAGTGAAAATCGAGTGCGATAATGTGTGGTGGTATACGTTAGTGACCACAGTACTGTGGTTAGGGCTGAAGCAATAAGTGGAAAGAAGTAGTTTCTATGGAAACATTTCATTTCATAAATGATTTTAAATATAAATCTTAGAACATGGAAGTCATGTATGGTTCTCCATACCGATATTTTATATGTACAATAAAGTTAATAAATAAAAGTAACTTTTATTAAATAATTTCATAACTTTTATTCATTTTATTAAATGGAATTTGTAAAACCATTTTGGTGTTATTCGGCTTACACAGCAAAATCTATTAAGTTTATGGTAAATGTGTTTCATAACCATTTAAAAATTTATGCGTGGTAGGCCATTATCTTAAATGCTGTTTTAGGTTGAACCTATATATTGAGGAATTTATTATTAGAATTCTTAATTATAGTTAAGTTAGTTAAAGACTTGAGATCTCAAACTTTGGATAATTAGAATTACTTCCACGTTCCATAAGGAAATGGAAGTATGGTGATGGGGATAAAATTGTGTTCGAGATAAGGGCTGATTCTGATTGTACTACCCTCAAAATATGAAGAGTCATTTTACGAAAAGTGTCTGTGTGCAGAATTTTTTCTATGGCGAACGATAACTGCCGCAAATTGAAACTGAATCAAATACTTTTTTGTATACGTGCCTGAATTGTAGAGGACTCACGGCCTATTGATTTTGGTGAAGATCGGTTAAGGGGACAGGGTAGTTTACCTGCAACATTTTATGTTTTAACAAGAGTAAAGTACTTAATTTTGATAAATAACATATCTGAAAAGAAGGTGATAATAATCCACTGTAAAAGGTAGATGAAATATTTATAAATGAAAAGGGTAGTTGAAGGGGGAGGGAATAATTTTTTATATGTGTACTACATTGTCAGCAACAATGAAGTAGTTTATTGTTAAAATTCCTTCCCCTAAGTTTAGCCATGGTCCAATGTTTTCTGTAAAACTTGACGTTTCGGCAGTGCCATCGACTGCCATTATCAGTGAAAATAGAGTATGCTAACGTGAGGTGGTATATGTTAGTGACCACAGAACTGTGGTTATGGCTGAAGAAAGAACTAGTTTCTATAGAAATATTTCATTTCGAAAATGATTTTAAATATAAATCTTAGAACATGGAAGTCATGTATGGTTCTCCATACCGATATTTTTCAAATTCCCCTATAAGTTCCAAGTAAAAATATTTTATTGTGTAATGATTTGTGTAAGTATGCTACAGTTATTAAAACTACATGTTCAGGGCAATGAGTTCTCAAGACCTGTTGTTTTAGGTGAAGATCGGTTAAAGGAAAGGGGTAGTTTACCAGCAACGTTTTGTTTTAACAAGGGTAATTTTTTCTATGACGAATGATAACTGCCGTAAATTCAAACGAAATCAAATACTTTTTTGCACACCTTCCTGAATTGTAAAGAACTGAAGGCCTATTGATTTTGGTGAAGATCGGTTAAGGGAAGGGGTAGTTCACCAGGCACCTTTATTGTTTTAACAAGAGTAATTGTTTCTATGACAAACGATAACTGCCGCACATTCAAACAGAATCAAATAATGTTTTTCATGCATCCCTAAATTGTAGAAGACTGAAGGCGTATTGATTTTGGTGAAGATCGGTTAAGAGAAAGGGGTTGTTTACCTGCAACGTTTTATGATTTAACAAGTGTCAAACTTTGTACCTTTTAATAACTGCATATGTAAACAGCTGGTTCGTGCAGTGACGTCGTACCCCCACCACTAAACTGCTACCAGCGTGTCTCTTTATGCTCGTCGCAGTCTAAGTTAGTTAACTGTTAAACTCTGACCGGACAACAGCCTTCATCGCCGCGGCTATGTAATTCCTTCAAATCGGAATATTCCACTTTAATTTATTCTTATACTTTTCAGTACCGGTACTTAATTAATTCCTACTTTGGCAATGTATGCCACGCTACACTGCACGGGCCATGCAATCATTTTCACATAAATTTAAATAAACAGTTGATACAAAGATACAGTCCACTACGTTATTTCATATTATACCAGCCTCACGTTGTAAGACCAACTCAAGAAATATTCGAGAGCGTCAAAGATGTAACATTTGGTCCTCCGGGCCGGATCTATATTTCATTTAACAGGCCAAATAACATTTTGGTCAATCCCAAATCTTCTTAAACACAAAATTGCTGGCCGTGAGCATACATTCATTACTTTCAAAAAAAAAAACTTCATACTTGGCCGTACAAGCTTCTACAGGACATCATTTCTAATACCGCAAGATATTCCACTTCATCGTCACTGAAAATCAGAACTTCAAGCCTGCACAGAGAGCTACAACTTCAAACATCACCCAACAAGCGGAAACAAGACTTGCGCCACCAATCCAAGGCCAGCCGGACAGGATTGCCAAGGAAACGACAGGCAACGGAGCCATCTTAAACCTGCAGAGGACTCTCATAATTCAAGTGACTATAAACTTATATTTCTCATAGTTTCTCACTTATATAATTGTATATACATTAAAAATGAGTAATATTTGCAAAATAATTTTTATATAAACTGAAATCAGTTTCAAGTGACTATAAACCTGTATTTTCACACAAATTTTCACTTATACAATTTTACAAGAAATCAGTCAGAAACGTAAATAATGGAATAAAGCTATATTTATATTTTTATTTTTTAAATGAGTCATAGTTTCAAATAATTTTAATATAACTATTTTTTAAAAATTAAGTACATATAATAAGGAATTAGATTAAGTTATACCACTCGCTGGCTGTCGCATTATATCAGAATTTGATAAAATACTCAAATTACATTAATTGTTCACCTGTTCTGCATTTATTTATCGATTTCGGATCACCAGCTTGCAGTTCAATCATGACTGATGTGAAAGCTTTGATTAAAAAACGTGGCACAATTAAAGCCTCTATATCCCGTATAAACACCTTCGCGGACAATTTCGATCATGAAATAAATGATCACCATGCTTTAAAAATAAAACTTCGTCACTTGATGGAGTTGTCCGCGAAGTATGATGAAATTCAGACCCAAATTGAGGCTGATGAATCTGATTTCACATCAGTAAGTGACAGGGTTCAGACAGAGGATGATCTCTGCACTATTGAGTGTAAGCTGCAAAATTTATTAGAACGTGTAGAAGAGGTGAGCAAAAAACCATTAAATCAAGCGGGAGTTATGCCAATTAAAGCATCCCCTATTCAGTTAGAGCCAATTAAATTGCCCTGCTTCTCAGGCAACATTATTGATTACAACACTATTACAACATGTTCTTGGAGTTAGTACACGTCAGAACGGACCTGACGGACATCCAGAAATTGCATTACTTACATTCTTCACTAAGGGACGAGGCTTTAAATGTAATAAAGTCTCTCCCAATTACCCACAGTAATTATGCGGTGGCCATTGAGCTATTGAAGGCCAGGTATAAATTAATTAGGTAGTAAATTAATTGTCTCAGCGTATCATGTAGGGAATGTCTTGGGCATGAAGTCCATTCAGCAAGAGTCCATGGTTGGCATTTCAAAATTTATTGACGGAATCACCGCAAATATAAACGCTTTGAATTCATTGAGTTTACCTGTAAATACCTTTGAAATTATTTTTCTTCAATATTTAACTCAGAAACTCGATAACCAGACATGTCGACTATGGAAGGAAAGTCTATCCGACGAGCGATTCCCTAATTTCATTAAATTTTTAAATAGTAGAAGGCAATTAATGCAAAATGTTGACGCATCAACCAGTTCAGCAAACAGAACACAAGTTAGCGATAAGATTCCCTATCGCAAGACTATTAAACCCGTTGAGGTCACTAGGTCAACATTTCATACTAATATCAACAATAACATTTGTCAGCTGTGTCACGGTAAACATAGACTGTCTGAATGCCCACAATTCGTGGCTACATCTCCCTTTGACTGAAAGAACATTTTACTTAAATACAAACTTTTTTTAAATTGCATGCGTCCAGGCCATGAGCCCTCACACTGTCCTTCCAAATTTTCTTGTAGGACATGTTCTAAACGACATCATACAATGATTCACATATCAGGCAGTAACACTTCAAACAGAGGCAACAATCAATTTTCCCTCAAATTACAAACAAATAAATCTATTCTGTTATCCACCGCTGTCTGCATGACAACAGACCAAGCCGGTAAGAAACATCCAGTAAGAATTCTATTAGATTCAGGATCTCAAGCAAACTTCTGTACCATGAGTTTCGCATGCCGCATGGGTCTAAAATAAACCAAGTCTCAACTACCCATCACTGGTATAAACAATTCCCTATGTCAAGCTGACTTTAGTACAAGGGTAAGGCCGAATTCTCGTTACAAGGATTTCAATCTGTACGTGCATTGCGCTGTGCTTCCCAGTATTACGAATAATCTCCCTGCAGAATCGTTTAATATTTCATCCCTAAATATACCAAAAACCATATTCTTAGCTGACCCGCAACTAAACTTTTCTTCACAAATCGACATATTACTTGGTGCCCAGTACTATTTACAATTGATTGAACCTATCAAATTCATCCGCAGCCCACACTTTCCCATAATACAGGAGACAAAATTGGGATTCATCCTCGCAGGTAACCTGCCCTTTAATGTTGACATGACAAAACCTGTTTCATCATTTATAGCATGCGAAGATAACAATGCAATTTCATCGCAATTAAAAGACTTCTGGCAATTGGAGGACGTTGCAGTCCATACTCCCTCAGTTGAGGACTCAGAATGCGAATGTCATTTTATCGCTAACACTTTCCGCAATAATAGTGGTGGATTTGTCGTGTCCCTACCTCACAGGGGATACAACTCTCATTTGGGCGATTCTCTTCCCGGAGCTATTCGCAGATTTCAATCACTGAAACTTAAGTTCAAGCAGAACCCTCTTCATAAAGACTATAGTAAATTCATGCAGGAATATTTAACTCTGGGTCACATGTCTTTGCTTGATTCTTACGATTTGTCAGTCAATAAGTCAGACGCCTTCTACTTACCGCACCATTCGGTTTTTAAAGGCTCTAGTATAACCACCAAATTGCGAGTCGTTTTCGACGGCTCTGCCAAAAAACAAATAATTTGTCCTTAAAAGACACATTAATGGTTGGTCCCTCGGTCCAGCAGGATCTTTTTTCGATTACGTCTCGGTTTAGAATGCACCGATACGTCTTCATTTCGGACATTGACAAAATGTACCATCAAATTTTAGTTACTCCCAGAGATTATAATTTGCAACGAATTGTTTGGCACGACACCCCCCCATAGGGAACTTCAACACTACGCCTTGAGGACAGTCACATATGGGACTGCAAGCGCTTCATTTCTGGCCACAAGATGTTTGGCACAAATAGCCCAGGAAAACAAAACTCAACACCCTATAGCCTGTTCTGCTATAGCAAACGATTTCTATATGGACGATCTCATGACCGGCTCAGATAACCCACACATTTTATCACAAATGAAGTCCGACATTACAAATTTATTAAGTCAATACGGGTTTACTTTGCACAAGTGGTTTTCCAATGATCAAACCATTATACTTCACACGCCAACTCTTCCCTTGACTTTAACAAGAATCAAACTATACGTACTTTGGGTTTTCAATGGGACATTAATGATGATAGTTTCATATATAGTTTTCAAAGAAATTTCGAAGTGGAGGTATTTAACAAGAGAAAGGTATTATCCGTTATCGCCAGAATTTACAACCTATTAGGACTTATTGGCCCGGTTACATTTTGGTGGAAACATTTCATGCAGATACTGTGGTTAACGGGAACAAGTTGGGACGACCCCCTGTCAGACTCATTATCTAATCAATGTGTAGAACTTTATGCTCAGTTGATATCAGACACTTATTTTAAGATTCCAAGATCCGTAAAGAATTTAAATAATTCCCAAATCATTTCATTTCAACTCCATGGGTTTGCCGACGCTTCAATAAAGGGTTATTCGTGCTGCATTTATGTGCGAACGGTGTATTCAAACCACAGCATTTCATCAAACTTATTATGCTCTAAATCTAGGGTCGCCCCCGTAAAGCAGGTAACATTACCCCGACTTGAACTTTGCGCCTGTCTCTTATTGGCTCAGTTGGTTTCCAAGGTTGTAAATGCTGTGAGTTATAAATTTGACGAATTGTATTTTTACTCCGACTCAATGATCGCCTTACACTGGATTCACCAGCAGTCTTCCAGATGGAAAGTATTTGTCTCCAACCGCGTTGCGGAGATACAGCGACTCACTGCAAGGGGTACCTGGCATCTTGTCTCCTCACATGACAACCCTGCTGGCATCCTATCGCGTGGTTGTCTACCCCGCTTTTCACACTGTCACCCACAATGGTGGTATGGTCCATCCTGGTTGTCCAATGAGTCGTCATCATGGCCCACAAGTGCTTTCGATGCCCATTCACCCTGCACTCATCCCGATCTTGATCAAGAAAAACGTAAACAAGTCCAAACCACACTGGTTGCCACTTCATCTACGCCTAATTACTTTGAAAACTACTCTTCGCTTTCAAAACTTCGTGTAATTTTCTTACTGCCTTCGATTCATTCGGAACTCTAGACTTCCCATAGCTGATGGAAACACTTCTTTTTTAACTTCCCATGAGCTACATGGCACACTTTTTTGATTTTTATTCGTCAGTCCCAGCGATCGCACTTTAATATCGAAATCAAGGAACTTGAGGCACAACGCTCTATCCCTAATAATAGCAAAAATTCTTTCACTTAACCCCTTTCTGGACAATACGGGGATATTACGTGTGGGCGGACACCTTCAGCACCCCCAGCGCACCTATGACAGCAAACACCAAATCATACTCCACCCGCATTCTCATCTCAGTAAACTAATCATAGAAGCCGAGCATCTTCGTCTACTCCATGCAGAGGTACAATTGACACAGTACTCTCTACGTCAGAAATACTGGATAATCAATGATAAATCGTACATACGATCAGTAATACACAAATGCATCACTTGCTTTCGATTCCGTGCAAGGGGCTCAAGCCAATTATTAGGTCAATTGCCCTCTTCCCGAGTTACTCCTTCTAAGCCATTTTCTCAATGTGCAGTCGACTACGCTGATCCTGTATTTATACGTCAGGGCGGGCAGCGTTCCAAATCGATTTCAAAGGCTTATATTTCTCTATTTATATGCATGGCCACTAAGGCCATTCACCTTGAATTAGTTTCAGATCTCACCTCAGACGCTTTCATAGCAGCCTTAAGACGTTTTATAGCTCGAAGAGGCATCCCTTCACAGATATTTTCTGACAATGGTACAAATTTTCGTCGTGCTAGCAGTACACTTCACGACTTATACAAATTTCTCAAATCAAACGAATTTGAACAAACTACCCAGGACTTCACCAGTGCCCAAGGAGTCAAACGGTCCTTTATTCCCCCGTCAGCACCTCATTTCGGTAGCCTGTGGGAGAGTGGAGTCAAGCGTGTCGTTTCATTTGCGGCGCGTTGTCGGCAGAACCATTCTCACGTTTGAAGAATATTACACCATTTTAATTCAAATAGAGTCCTGCCTCAACTCACGCCCCTTGTTCGCCTACTCAAATGACTCTGGGGATCCCGAGCCTTTGACTCCAGCGCACTTCTTGGTTGGTTCTCCACTCACTTCACTCCCGGAACCTGACTATTCTGAAGTCAAAATTGGTCGTTTGGGTAGATGGCAGCTGCTGCAAAGATTCACCCTCTCTATATGGAAGAGGTGGTCAAGGGATTATTTGCACCAGTTGCAACAGCGCAACGGATGGCGTCACCAGTCAAAAAACTTGGCTCCCGGACAACTCGTCCTTATTTTGGAAGATAATTCCCCCCCCTGCAGTGGAAACGCGGTGTAGTCACTCAGGTCCATTTGGGTCAGGATTCCCTAGTGCGCGTAGCGGATGTTCGCACCGCAAATGGCATCCTACGTAGGGCCCATTCACAAATTATGCCCACTTCCAGTGGCCTCAGATTAATCCCACTACAACGTTCAAATGACATGTACTATTTACTTAAACTTTTATCGCATTCTCGTGCTTCATGCCCAGGACATACCCCGGGTGGATCACATGCTTTCCATTTGTTATTGTTATTATTATATCATTATGTATTATTGAATTTTTGGGTGTTATTATTCTATTATTATGTCATGTCAATTATTATGCCTTTTTATTATTGTATTATTATGTATCCGTATCATATTATTATGTATTATTGAATTTTGTGTGTTATTATTCTATTATTATGTAATGTCAATTATTATGTCTTTCTTATTATTGTATTATTATGTATCATTGAATTTTTGGGTGTCATTATTCTATTATTATATAATGTCAATTATTATGTCTTTCTTATTATCATATTATCATGTATTATTATATCTTGACACTTATGATGCACTATTCATAGAATAACTCAAACCGCAAAATCGCCCGATTTTGTGCGGGCAGTATGTTAAACTTTGTACCTTTTAATAACTGCATATGTAAACAGCTGGTTCATGCAGTGACGTCATCCCTCCCTGCTAAACTGCTAACAGCGTGTCTCATTACGCTCATCGCAGTCTAAGTTAGTTAACTGTTAAACTCTGACCGGACAACAGCCTTCATCACCGCAGCTATGTAATTCCTTCAAATCGGAATATTCCACTTCAATTTATTGTTATACTTTTCAGTACTTATTTAATTCCTACTTTGGCAATGTATGCCACGCTACACTGCACGGGCCATGCAATCATTTTCACATAAATCTAAATAAACAGTTGATTCAAAGATACAGTCCACTACGTTATTTCATATTATACCAGCCTCACGTTGTAAGACCAACTCAAGAAATATTCGAGAGCGTCAAAGACGTAACAACAAGGGTGATTTTTTCTATGACGAACGATAACTGCCGTAAATTCAAACAGAATCAAATACTTTTTTGCACACCTTCCTGAATTATAGAGACCTCAAGGTCTGTTGATTTTGGTGAAGATCGGTTAAGAGAAAAGGGTAGTTTACCTGCAAACTTTTATGTTTTAAAAGGGTAATTTTATTTTTATGACGAATGATAACTGCCGCATATTCAAAGAGAGTAAAATAATTTTTTGCATATATTCCTGAAGTTTTAAGTACTCAAGGTCTGTTGATTTTGGTGAAGATCGGTTAAGGGAAAGGGGTAGTTTACCTGTAACATTTTATGTTTTAACAAGGGTAATGTTTTCTATGACGAACGATAACTGCCGTAAATTCAAAAAGAATCAAATAATTTTTTGCACACATTCCTTAGTTGTAAAGAACTGAATGCCTATTGATTTTGGTGAAGATCGGTTAAGGGAAACGGGTAGTTTACCTGCCACCTTTAATGTTTTAACAAGAGTAATTGTTTCTATGACAACCGATAACTTCCGCACATTCAAACAGAATCAAATAATGTTTTGCATGCATGCCTGAATTGTAGAGGACTCAAGACCTATTGATTTTGGTGAAGATCAGTTAAGAGAAAGGGGTAGTTTACCTGCAACATTTTATGTGATAAGGTTATTTTTTCTATGACGAACGATAACTGTCGTAAATTCAAACATAATCACATTACGTTTTTGCATACATCCCTAAATTGTAGAGAAGTCAAGGCCTGTTGATTTTGGTGAAGGGAAAGGGGTAGTTTACCTGCAACATTTTATGTTGTAACAAGAGAAATTTTTTCATGACGAACGATAACTGCCGTAAATTCAAACAGAATCAAATAATATTTTACATATGTGCCTGAGTTGTAGAAGACTCAAGGCCTATTGATTTTGGTGAAGATCGGTTACGGGGAAAGGGCAGTTTACCAGAAACATTTTTTGTTGTAACAAGAGTAAAGTACTTAATTTTGATAAATAAAATACTGACCAAGAAGATCTTAATAATCCACTGTAGAAACGTAGATGAAATATCTATAAATGAAGAGGCTAGTTGAACGGGGTGGGGGTAATTTTCTATAAATGAAAATTATAGTTGAAGGGGAGGGGATAATTTTTATGTGTACTATGTTATCGGCAACATAGTAGTAGTTTGTCGTTAAAATTCCTTCCCGGGCTGTTTGGCCGTAGTCCAATGTTTTCTGCAAAACCAGACGTTTCAGCAGTGCCGTCGACTGCCATCATCAGTGAAAATCGAGTGCGATAATGTGTGGTGGTATACGTTAGTGACCACAGTACTGTGGTTAGGGCTGAAGCAATAAGTGGAAAGAAGTAGTTTCTATGGAAACATTTTATTTCGTAAATGATTTTAAATATAAATCTTAGAACATGGAAGTCATGTATGGTTCTCCATACCGATATTTTATATGTACAGTGAAGTTACTAAATAAAAGTAACATTTATTAAATAATTTCATAACTTTTATTCATTTTATTAAATGCAATTTGTAAAACCGTTTTGGTGTTATTCGGCTTACACAGCAAAATCTATTTAGTTTATGGTAAATGTGTTTCATAACCATTTAAAAATTTATGCGTGGTAGGCCATTATCTTAAATGCTGTTTTAGGTTGAACCTATGTATTGAGGAATTTTTATTAGAATTCTTAATTATAGTTAAGTTAGTTAAAGACTTGAGATCTCAAACTTTGGATAATTAGAATTACTTCCACGTTCCATAAGGAAATGGAAGTATGGTGATGGGGATAAAATTGTGTTCGAGATAAGGGCTGATTCTGATTGTACTACCCTCAAAACATGAAGAGTCATTTTTCGAAAAGTGTCTGTGTGCAGAATTTTTTCTATGGCGAACGATAACTGCCGCAAATTGAAACTGAATCAAATACTTTTTTGTATACGTGCCTGAATTGTAGAGGACTCAAGGCCTATTGATTTTGGTGAAGATCGGTTAAGGGGACGGGGTAGTTTACCTGCAACGTTTTATGTTTTAACAAGAGTAAAGTACTTAATTTTGATAAATAACATATCTGAAAAGAAGGTGATAATAATCCACTGTAGAAAGGTAGATGAAATATTTATAAATGAAAAGGGTAGTTGAAGGGGGAGGGAATAATTTTTTATGTGTACTACATTATCAGCAACAAAGAAGTAGTTTATTGTTAAAATTCCTTCCCGGGCTGTTTGGCCATGGTCCAATGTTTTCTGTAAAACTAGACATTTCGCCAGTGCCATCGACTGCCATTATCAGTGAAAATAGAGTGCGCTAACGTGAGGTGGTATATGTTAGTGACCACAGAACTGTGGTTAAGGCTGAAGAAAGAACTAGTTTCTATAGAAATATTTCATTTCAAAAATGATTTTAAATATAAATCTTAGAACATGGAAGTCATGTATGGTTCTCCATACCGATATTTTTCAAATTCCCCTATAAGTTCCAAGTAAAAATATTTTATTGTGTAATGATTTGTGTAAGTATGCTACAGTTATTAAAACTACATGTTCAGGGCAATGAGTTCTCAAGACCTGTTGTTTTAGGTGAAGATCGGTTAAAGGAAAGGGGTAGTTTACCTGCAACGTTTTGTTTTAACAAGGGTAATTTTTTCTGTGACGAATGATAACTGCCGTAAATTCAAACGAAATCAAATACTTTTTTGCACACCTTCCTGAATTGTAAAGAACTGAAGGCCTATTGATTTTGGTGAAGATCGGTTAAGGGAAGGGGTAGTTCACCAGGCACCTTTATTGTTTTAACAAGAGTAATTGTTTCTATGACAAACGATAACTGCCGCACATTCAAACAGAATCAAATAATGTTTTGCATGCATGCCTGAATGTAGAGGACTCAAGACCTATTGATTTTGGTGAAGACCAGTTAAGAGAAAGGGCTAGTTTACTTGCAACGTTTTATGTGATAACAAGGTTATTTTTTCTATGACGAACGATAACTGTCGTAAATTCAAACATAATCACATTACGTTTTTGCATACATCCCTAAAGAGTCATGTTCGATGGGGTCTGGAAATGAAGTGGCAGTGCTTGTACCATCAATCAGGCCCAGATCAAGCTGAACAGAGTGATGCAATTGTTCACAAATGGATGGTATTGCACAAGCTGATGTTAGCTTTCTGCAAGATGGACTAAGAAGGTTTTGACTAAGATAGATTCTTGGTCTTGAGTATGAAGAGGTTTCCCACTGTACAAGTAGGAGATGAAGTGGTTAAATCAAAGCCAGCAGTGAAGTGCCTTGGAGTGATGATGACTACAAGTTGTTTTTTTTTTAGCAAATTAGGAGGGTGGTGGACAAGGTGGCAAGGGAGTGTTGCCACATAGTTAGCTCATGGCCAAAACAGTGGTCTGAAGTCAAGCAGAAGAAGACTTCATGGCAGCTGTCCAGTCCCTGACTTGTATGATCTACAAGAAGAAATCTGTCCAGGTTCAAAGATGAAGTGCACTTTGAGTATCAGTGGCTACTGCATGTTTCCAAGCCAGTTGTCTTGGTCATTGATGGAGTGATGCCAATCAACCTTCTCGCCCAAGAAACATAAGGTCATCTTCTAAAGCAAGAAGGAGGTAGGCAATAAAGCTGCTTGCCGAGAAGCACTAAGGCAGATGATGGAGAACTACTGTTACAGAAAACTGTTAATAAAAGATACAAACTTAATGAGTCACAGAGCAAGAAGGATATTAGAAGTAATAAATACTGAAGACACCATTAATAAAGCAAATTGTATTAAAATACTAGAAAGTAAACTTGTCAGTTCCAAAATAATAATAGATGGAAAAGAAATTGCAATATCATATAAGCTTGCCAAACTGTTCTGGATAAAAATAGCTCAGGTCAAGAAATGATACCCAAGTGGCGTATGCTCAAATGGGGCCACTACATGCCTAAAAGAAGAATATTTTTTAGAATATGTCATTCCATACTTACAAAAAAGTGTTTTGCCATAGTTGCACACTATTTTAAAATAAAATACACGTCAGTACTATCCACACAAATACAAAGTGATGTTGCAAATCATTTTATATGTTCTCAAATGTACATAGTAATGAATGTACTTCTACACTAGTATGTAATTTTGCAATATGCATTTGTGTGGAAACAAAACAGTTGTGACTATTGCAACCTTCAGATCATACAAATACAAACAAAAGTTTCAGAATATATGTGAACATATATTGTGTAACTCCAACATTTCTCTTAAGTTCACAATGAAGTTATTCCTCCATTTTTTTTTTAACACCTCTGATTAAAATACCTGCACTTGATAACAATATCAAAAACAGAGGTGGATTTTTAATTAAGATCATTTGAAATAAAAAGACATTAAAAGATGAAAATGATTCATTATAGCCAACAAATTTACAAACTTTTTTATATTTTACCTTTGACATCTATGCATTCTTAATAATGTTACAACAACTTCCTTATTTCATTGATATAAAAATCCGCAGCTTAAGTCTTGAACCAGTTAATGCACCCTACATGTGTAATAATATTGATACTATTGTTGATTTAATTGACAATATTTGAGATTGTACATTCATATTGAATGTGTATGCTAACAATGCTCAGTTTCGAAAGTTTGTACATTCAATTTTAATTGATGAAAATCACTACTGCATGTGTACTGGTGGGGTGGGGTGGGGGGTTAATATCACTCAAGGTTACTCTACTATAAGGTTGGGCCCGAACCGAAACAAATTGCTATTGGCTGTTGAAATGACGTCACCATCGAGGAACGAGCTGCGCGGTAAATACCTCTCAATACAAATATGTTATTTTTTTTATTAACTACAGTTTGTTTGTTATTTATATTTTTATTTACGAACTTATTTTATTGAATGAAGTACGTAATAATGTTATATGAAGCGAATGTTTGCGTAATTTAAATGTGTACGCTTTTAATATTAATCGTATAGCCAGGCCCCAATTTCAGGTACCTTGCACCCTGGGCAAAGCATTCTTATAGCCGCCCCTTTCATTTTTTACTTTTCTCCCCCACCCCCACCACCTTTTACTAGGGAAACAACAAACTATAATGGAGATAAACGTTTGACAGTTTTTATCTGTGATGAAATAACTGAAATTATATATAATTATACATATTTCACTACTAAGAGAACACATTTTTTTGCACAACGAAGTGAACGCGATAACATTGAAAGCGTATACTGAAAGGAAACATCAAACATGAAAGAGGAAATGACTGTATTAATTTTTTTTTTTACCGCAGTGTAAACAAGTTTGTTGTCAGTAAGAGTTGCAAGTTACTGATACTGAGTAACGATGTCAGGCGACATCCGCCGCTGACGTTTATCAAAAGGCTATACGTCAAACATATAAGCAAAAGGCTATAAGGCAAACATCACACACACACACACACACACACACACACACACACACACACACACACACACACACACACACACACACACACACACACACACACACACACACACACACACACACACACACACACACAGAGGAAACTATGCGTAATATATTATTCATTACATATTCCTTGGCGCGTGCCGGCGTGCATTCGAACGTAGTTTCCTTCATTCCTAGAATTTTAACATTAACACTCAACTGTCTACTGTCTTATAGTCTTAACGCGTATTGTATTTCGTTCCTTGGCGCCCCCTTGTTTGCCCAGTCAGCCCATTTAAAGCTCGGGGTCTGCGTATAGCAACTGAAGAAGCAGTACGGATTTCCTATACATAATTGTTAATAAACCGATTGATAGTCGGAAAAATAATACCGAAACACCTTGCTAAAAATTAAATTTAGTAATTAGATTAGTCTAGACCGATATAAACAAAGCCTGAATACTAATGAAGCAAATTTTAGTAGACTAATTACAGAAGTGACTCGTTTTATCAAACTATACACTTATTTGTTAGAACGTTTCCGTTCGCCTGCATATAATAGACACGGTTTGAAAAAAATTGAAAGTAATGACCATTAAATGCTCTTTGTACTATTTTTAGTTCCTATTTTCTACACCCTTTTTACTTCCATATTCCTTAAGGAATGGAAGTATGGTGATGGCAAAAAAAATCGTGTTCGAGATTATTGCAGATTCTGATTCTACTACACTCAAAACATGAAAAAAAGTCGTTTTCCGAAAAGTGTCTGTGTGTCTGTCTGTCTGTCTGTCTGTGTGTCTATCTGTAGATTTTTTTTCTATGGCAAACGATAACTGCCGCAAATTCAAACAGAATCAAATAATTTTTTGCATACAGCCCGGTTTTGCAGAGTTCTCGCGACCTATTGTTTTTGGTGAAGATCGGTTGAGGGAAAGGGGTAGTTTACCTGCAACGGTTTTTTTTTAGCAAGGGAAATTTTGTTTGTTTGGCAAACGATAACAGCCGCAAATTCAAACAGAATCAAATAATGTTTCGCATACAGCCCTGAATTGTAGAGTTCTCAAGACCTATTGTTTTTGGTGAAGATCGGTTAAGGGAAAGGGGTAGTTTACCTGTAACGTTTTATGTTTTAACAAGGGTATTTCCTATGGCAAACGATAACAGCCGCAAATTCAAACAGAATGAAAAGATTATTTGCATACAGCCCTAAATTGTAGAGTTCTCAAGACCTTTTGTTTTTGGTGAAGATCGGTTAAGGGAAAGGGGTAGTTTACCTACAACGTTTTTTTAACAAGGGTATTTTCTATGGCAAACGATAACAGCCGCAAATTCAAACAGAATCAAATAATTTTCTGCATACAGCCCTGATTTGTAGAGTACTCAAGACCTATTGTTTTTGGTGAAGATCGGTTGAGGGGAAGGGGTAGTTTACCAGCAACGTTTTTTATCATGCGTATTTTCTATGGCAAACGACAACTGCCGCAAATTCAAACAGAATCAAATAATTTTTTGCATACAGCCCTGATTTGTAGAGTACTCGCGACCTATTGTTTTTGGTGAAGATCGGTTGAGGGGAAGGGGTAGTTTACCTGCAACAGTTTTTTTTATCAAGGGAAATTTTTTTTTTTTGGCAAACGATAACAGCCGCAAATTCAAACAGAATCAAATAATGTTTCGCATACAGCCCTGAATTGTAGATTTCTCAAGACCTATTGTTTTTGGTGAAGATCGGTTGAGGGAAAGGGGTAGTTTACCTGCAACGTTTTTTTAACAAGGGTATTTTCTATGGCAAACGATAACAGCCGCAAATTCAAACAGAATCAAATAATGTTTTGCATACAGCCCTGATTTGTAGAGTACTCAAGACCTATTGTTTTTGGTGAATATCGGTTAAGGGGAAGGGGTAGTTTACCTGCAACGTTTTTTTATCAAGCGTATTTTCTATGGCAAACGATAACAGCCGCAAATTCAAACAGAATGAAATAATTTTTTGCATACGTCCCTGAATTGTAGAGGTCTCAATGACTTTCGATTTTGGTGAAGATCGGTTTTTTCTATGGCAAACGATAACTGCCGCAAATTCAAACAGAATCAAATAACTTTTTGCATACAGCCCTGATTTGTAGAGTAATCACGACCTATTGTTTTTGGTGAAGATCGGTTAAGGGGAAGGGGTAGTTTACTTGTAACGTTTTATGTTTTAACAAGGGTATTTCCTATGGCAAACGATAACAGCCGTAAATTCAAACAGAATCAAAAGATTATTTGCATACAGCCCTAAATTGTAGAGTTCTCAAGATCTGTTGTTTTTGGTGAAGATCGGTTAAGGGAAAGGGGTAGTTTACCTACAACGTTTTTTTAACAAGGTTATTTTCTATGGCAAACGATAACAGCCGCAAATTCAAACATAATCAAATAATTTTCTCCATACAGCCCTGGTTTGTAGAGTACTCAAGACCCTTTGTTTTTGGTGAAGATCGGTTGAGGGGAAGGGGTAGTTTACCTGCAACGTTTGTTATAAAGCGTATTTTCTATGGCAAACGATAACTGCCGCAAATTCAAACAGAATCAAATAATTTTTTGCATACATAAGTGAATTGTAGAGGACTCAAGGCCATTAGATTTTGGTGAAGATCGGTTAAGGGGAAGGGGTAGTTTACCTGCAACCTTTTACGTTTTAACAAGAGTAAAGTACTTGAAAATTCATTTAAACTTTTTCAAACAATGGTAATTGTTAAAAATAAAATAATTTTGTTGCCAGGCAATAAAATTATAATTTTTTCATTTTAATGTAAATTATGTATATATTAGAAAATATATCGTGCTTGGCAGGCAAGCATATTTCAGATTATAAGTCTTAGAATATGGAAGTCATGTATGGTTCTCCATACCGATATTTTTATAATTTTTTAAAGCCCGTGTTAGACTTTAGAAATAAAATTGCAGTACAATAGGCTTTATAACTTCTCTTTTTTCATTATAGTATTCCTTATAATTTGATGAAAATATATCATTATTTGGTAGTGCTCATGTGTTCGCGCGCACACACATGTATTTTTGTCAACCACAACTTCCCCTCACGCTTTATCTAGGCTTGGGACTAGCTATATTTTGTACAAAATTAATTTAAAATTTTAATTTTACAGAATATAGGCGGTTTAAAAATTGTGGGCTAATTATACATTGAACCCGTTTGTTTATAGACGGAACCCAGAGTCCACTGACCAGTTACTTATCAGACCTCTACTCAGTTCAAAGTCCAAACCAGACAGCGGCGGTCTAAGTTCCGCCTTCCTGCAAAGAACAATGATGCCTATAATACCATCCTAATTAATACAAAAGTAGAAATATATTAATTAATGTGTGGGTTTAACTACGGACGATGCGTGCCACTGGCGTGATTTTCTCTTCTGTGCTTCTGCTGCTTTCATGCGGCCATTCATGAAACGAAGACAAATGAACATTCTCGTCCTGGCGTATATTTTTACAACTTCTGTTGGCATCTCAGGAAATTTACTTAAAATTCTTGTAGTCATATTTTTTATAATATTTTTACTTTTATACAAACTATCCGGGCCATTGATGTCCCTAAAAATTATTTCACACTGTGAAATCTTGTGCACCCAGTCTTCTGAAGGAACAAGAAGACCTCCTCGAGATAAAAACTCTATCCAGCCTCCAGCAGAAGTACCAACGGGAGGGGGATATACATTTTCTGAAGGTGTTCCCATTGTAGGATCATGCTTTCTCCCACGATAGGCAATGTAGCCAGCTAGGTAGCGGAACCCCTCAGTAGAGCAGTCTGCTCCATCACTGATCGCAGGAACGTCAACGTCTGCATTAAATGACTAGGAGAAATCTTGCATTTCTGTTGACCCTTCAATCATAGATAGCTGCTCGGTCATGTCAGGTAAGATACCTTGCAAGAGATGAGAAGTCATAATTTCCTGATCATCATCTTGGACAACAGGTGCTTCCTTCGAAAAAGGTATTTTATTTGTATTTTGACCCACCAAAAGCAAACGAAGTCGATGTTTAACTTCTGTCGGTGGTGGGTGAATAAAAAACTGCCCAATGCCTCGTATTTGGGAGAAAAGATTTTCCAGGCAGTCTTGATTTAGTCTTGCAGTTAAAATATATTTAAGATTGTTTTTTCGTATATGACTAAAAAGTTGATGGTCATCATGAAACCTTTTTGAAATGGCAACAAATTCCGAGATTTTCCTAAGCGCATTGTTTCACAACAAGTATACATTTGTTTAAGTACACCTTCTTGTACTTCGTGGTGAGTGCCATACCCGGTAGCCAAAGGTTTATTATCTACACATCTTCTTGAATTTAAAATATCGAAAGAATCGTTAATCACTTTAAACAATTTAGCCACATGTTCTTCTTCAGGAAATAAATATCGAATTGCTTCAGCCGTTGTGTTTGAGAATAACTGCGTTGCCAAAAACACGCGCTGACGTTCCCTACCTTTGACGGTGAGATGGACATGTGAGAGCTTAGGGCACAATTGAATTCACCATTATCCAATGCCAACAATTTTTCAACGGTCGTCTTTGTGATGTGTTTGTTGTCGGAGAGTGTCAGACCGTCATCTAGAAAATGGTTTCGTAAAAGCTTGTAAAGGTGGGGAACATCTGCGAAAACCTATATGACTTTTTCTACGTTGTGTGGGTTTGGGAACCACGAATTTGTATACGTTACATTTAGTTCATTCCACACTCGTCGATTTTTTGTCCCTAGATCTGCTACAGTGGCAACAACATTGTACCCTACGTCTTCCACGCAACAAATAATGTTTTTTAACAATTCAGCCGACATTTGGACATCAAAATCATAATATATTGGCTGCTTCCAACCAGCTACGAAGCCACGAAGCATGGCAATCTGACAATTGCTGTGAGGCCCTACAACACGATCTTCCTTCTGATCGTAACTGACGCTACTATCTACATTCATTTCGTCAAAAGAAATAACACACATTCTTTCAGCAGTGGTCAGTGTGTTCACCTGGGCTTTCATGAAACACAGAACATCATGGAGTACGCCCGGCTGACAGCAAAATGAAGCAGATGTCCATCTCTTCAAAGTCGATAGTCCTGGCAAGGGAAAACCACATTTATTTCTCAAGAACAAATAACATTTTCAACAGTGCGTAGTGTAACTGCCTTTGCGATGTCTTCAGAGTTCCATTTTGCACGGTTTTTATTTGACAGTAAGCAGTTAATTTGTGTTTCAGTAAAAATTTGTCCTAAAACTTTTTTTATCTTATCTTCAACAAGTTTTTTCAGATTCTCGTCTTGACGTTTTAAATTTTCAAGAGCAACCTTTCTCTGTTCCTTCAGAAGTGTATTTCTCAGCTTGAAAGTCCCGCACGTAGATTTCAAAAAACGGTTTTCACTTTCCAACTTTTTTACATGCTTCTTAAGTGATTGTACATCCTCGAGCTCAATCTCGCAGTTTGTAATAGTGCTTTGGTCCATTTTAATTTTTTTGGGTGACAAAGCCGATAGGGTTTTTAAGGCTCTTTTCCTGACCTCTCTCGCATGACATCTCTCTCTTCTGCCACTGACTTTATTACTTTCAAGAACCCCTGATACCCCTGTATTATCATCACTGAGGCAAGGCATACCGTCATTACAAGCAGTGATGACGACGGGAAGATTCATATGGGGAACAGCATCTTCTCTGAGAACTCTTCTTGATAGTATATTCATTAACTCAGCACGTAAGTCACGAACATAATCTGTTGTAGAAAAATGTTTTGAGCAAACCGTAGCATTTGAAATATTAATATTATCTTTTCTGTAGCACTTCGATATCCATATTTTTTGTACTTTGGGGTCTTTTGGAAATGAATGATATTTAATATCTGTCCCCTTCGTTATTTTGTTGTGTGAATTACAACCGGCTACAGCACACGAAGGCATATTGGCAGTAAAATAAGGACAAGAGTAAGTTCAAACAACGGAAATAATAGCTATGTTCAATAACGAAAAATCAAAATGAGACGAAACAACAAAGTTTACCTTGGTGTCGCAACAAAAAACGAATACGTCTTGAAAACTAAAAACTATCGCAACAACAAGCAACAAGAAATCTACTAATAAATAGAAAATTACGAGAAAGTAACTGTACAAGAATAAAAGTACAACAACTAAAGTAATAGCTATGTTCAACAAACAACGGCAAAAAAACAAATAATAAAACAACGTTTACCTCGCTGTCACGACAAAAAACATACACGTATTAAAAAAACCAAAACTATGTCAACAGACAAAAGAATAAATAGAAAATTAAGAAAGGTAATTGAAAATAATTAAATTTTCGTAAACACCGATACAAACGTATTGGTAACCTAACACTGTTACTGTCGAAACGTTCTTGTGAAACGTCACGAGATAAAACAAACACTCTGCTCACAGAAATACACCAACAATAACTGAAGTGTTTACCACAGAATTTTAACAGTTCTGCACCACGTTTTTTTTTTTTTGCAAAACACTACACATATTTGTTCTAAATCTAAATTGCTATACCTACGAACCAACGCATAAATTAACAGTGATTAACTTCACAATTTATAACACCCGGATAACACCTATATAACAACATAACAATACTAAGCAAGCAGTAAGGCGCGGAATCCCGCCTCGATGGTGACGTCATGCGCAGTAGCGTGGATTCAGAACGCGTACTGCGCAACCCATTCGGGCCCCCCCTGATATCACTGTATTTTATGTTTTAAGTTCTTCATCATTTACAAACTGCTGCAATTCAAGCAGTTTCTTTAAATTCATGAGTGAGTGGTAATCAACTGATTAACCAAGTAGTGGAATATCACAGCTAAAGGCATATAATATTTTTTAGTTGCTTTGTTTAATACCTGTACTTTATTATACACTTAAAGTTCACTTCATTATTATCCTATTTTTATACAATATGGTACTTTCTTTTATTTTTGTTATTTTTAATTTCTTTTAAATTTGTAAAGTCTGGAATCAATACGTGTTGATTCTTCAATAGTACACTATTTATTCTGTATTGTTAATTTTGTTGGAGTTATTATTTTTTGCTTTGCATTAGTAATAATTTTACAAACATTCCAATCTTTAATCTAGTTGCGATTTGTAATATATTAATTACACATTTTTAAATATAACCTGTTATTTAAAATTTTTTTAACATTAAACTAATACAACATAATTTATATTGACCTAGTATTCAGAAATACTAGGCTTACACATATTTTCATATATGATAACTCTCAAACTTTCATTAATTTGCTGTTGGCAAATTTTAATTATTCATGATGAAGGAAATGTCACTATGTTTAACATTTACTAATGAGAGACTTACACTATTTGTGAACATTTTGTAAAAGAAATATTAAATCATTTCTGATGGACAATAACCCATCACTGACGTCTTTTAAAGAAAACGTTTTTGTTTTTTAAAATCTTTGTAGATATAAAAACATTTGTCTGTGGTAAAGGTGATTTGATGGCTCCTTGTTATCACAGACACAAGCGCTTCAACAAACTGCTGAATCTCCTCTATTTGAAAACATAAAAGCACAAGAAAATCCTTGGTTAAGGTCAACTAGTAGGAGCAAAGTAGTCAGTTTGAAACTATAAAATTCAGGCCAAGAGTGATGTCAAAGCAGATGTAATTGTTACCATACTGTTTAAACATATCTTAATGGGTTTCATTCATCATCAAAACAAAATCTTCAGCACAAAATTGTGAATGTTTCTACCACTATCCCTTGAGGTTTGTAAAAGCGCAATACCTCACCAGCTGTGCCTAATGGATTCCTCGGATCCACAATTCTACACTAGTAGCATAATTGCTGTGCTTTCATAATAACTTCTGATATAAGCATAATAGCCTCTGATTTCAAATTTTACTGCTGTCCATTGTTAAAGAGGTAATTTCTTGAGAGCAAATCTTTGTGTTTCAAGTTGCTGTTAACTATAGAGAACCTTACGGTGTCTCATATCTTATCAAAAGGAACTTTCATCACAATGTGTAGTGCAATATTATTCTTTTCTATCTATGACAGTCACATGTGCCCTGAGTCTGCAGTGTCGCTGACATGAGTTTTGTTTTACAGTATTGCACCGTTATAATTCCTCATGGATAAAACATGACGTCAAGTTTGGCCGGACAGTGACCATTCGTCTTGTTGTTACCGGCTAGTTTAGTGTGTCACGCATGTTTCCCTTTTGCTTTAAACTCACCATCATGGTGGCATGTAAATATCATTCTAGACAAGCTATCAGATTTATGATTACATTTAGAACACTTGTTCCTTCTGTTATTCTCTTCCATTTATAAAATTCCTCATTTTGAAAATCTAATGTGTCCATTTGTATCATAATATCATGCTTTGCAATGTAATGACTCACGATTTCATATTTTGAGGGTCATGTTTCAGTACAAAGAGGATTTTACACTCAACTGTGAATATCTAAAGTCTAAATGTTTTGTTTGAACATGACACTGCAATGAATGCTTTGTACTGTAGACAAAATCACAAAAACTGCACTCGAACTTACACAGTTTTGCTTCCTCCTGCTAAATATTCATCTTGTTATTTGAATTAGCAGTCTCTGTAATTCCACCTTTGTTGTGTTTACTTGCTGAACTGTTACTCATCATGTTCTGGACGAGGCCTTCAGTGTTTCCACCATTTAAAGTCCTAAACCTCGACCTCATCCTAAAGGTCGTGGTTTACGTTAAATGGTGGAAACACTGAAAAGCCTCATCCGGGACATGACAAGTACCTGCTAAATATGTTATTACAAATGTCATACTTGAAAGTAGGATTGTCCATTTTGTTTCAAAATAACTTTTGCTACATATTCTGGTTAGCACTAAAAGCTATTAGTCTAAAAGGAATGTTGTCTATTTAGAGGTACTGTAAAAACTCGGATCCCTTCAGAAATAAAAATATGGATAGACAGTCATAAGCTTTCCGCCTCTTCTATTGTTGCTTTAGAAAATGTGTAAAGTACATTACTAAGACACTTTTCTGTATCTGTTTGTGTGTGTGGGTGCACGTACTTGCATGTACCAAGATCTACACATCTATGTACTCATTTCGATTAGTAAATATGAAATGTGAATCACACACATCAGTAGTGGGAAATATTTTGTTTGTTTTCACAGAGATCGAAAAAGTGCCTTGATACTAATACAGCCTTGATACACTAATACATGCCTTGATAGTAATACAGCTTCACATTTTCCTGAGGCTGAGTTAGGGTTGTAGTTTTATACCGCCAACCCTTTCTGGGTTACACATGTTGTTAAACTGACAAGACCCCTTTAAAATGTTACACAAAACTTCATATTGAATGCTTGCAGCATGTGTACCTAAAAAAATTGTAAAAATAAAAATAAAATTAGTGTAAACTATATTTTAAATACAATCAGTTTAAAATTTTTAACTGAAACTAACATCAAATTGCTTATAGGATGTGTATATCTACACTAATACATCCACAGACACCACACAAATACTTTACACTTGAGTTTATGTATTTAAAGCAGTGAACCTAATAAAAATTATTATGTTAAAAATGATATATAAACCTTCTCAACAAAATGTTTATGTATGTCTGATCTAGATGGTAGACAGGAATAGCTGAGGACAAAGGTAGTTGAACGACTAACAAGAAGTTAACCTAGTGGTTACACAGTTTTAAATCTCTAGACTCAAGTCAACAGCAGCTAAGCTACTAAAAGATATAATGTGTCATCAAAATGAAGTTGATATTTCAACAATATGTATTTCTATAAGTATAAACAGATTAAAAAGAACAAAGTATGAATGATCTTTCTTTCCTCCCAATCAGGTAGAAGGCAGCACCGACTTCTTTGTTGTAAACCACACCTTCACAACATCTGTTTATTGGAAGTACTGTTTCACTGTCCAACTGCACCAAGGAAGAAATGCTAGAAGTGCCATACCTTCTAAACTGCAAGGGTATTCATAGAATACACTAGCAATATAGAAAAAGTTGTTTGAATAGTAGCAAATATGTAGGTGGATAGATCACATTATAAATAGCGTGACTTCTCTATGTGGTGAACACCAGAAAGGTACGCCTTCTACTTAAATGATCAATGACAACATCGAAGAGATTAAACTGACATCAAATCATTAGCAAGGAACCAAGCAACTGAGTTACAATATAAATATAAGCCATAGATCAATATTTTCCATTATCCAAAATTTGTAGTAGAATTTCATAAAGTGTTTTAACGATTTTAACGATTTTTATATACCCACCAAAACAAGTTGTCTTCAAGATCTTGGTTTTAAGTTGCCTGACCAACCATTATACATTCCTAACCTAGCTCCAAATGATTTTCATCCTTTTGGTCCATTGAAAGAAGACCTATAAAGAAAAAATTTACCTTGAGATACAGAGGTCATAGAAACAGTGCAAAATTGACAGTACATTAGACTGAACATTTTTTCCAGAAAAGAGTTTAAAAGCTCATTATGGATGTAGTAAGTACACAGGTGCAAAAAATTATACTAGTGTACATAAAACAAATATTAAAAAAAATTCCCTTTACTTTTGAATTACTCTTGTATATTACTTAAGTGTATGTTTTAATATACACGCAGTGATTGGCAGACTTATCTGCCATGTGTCTGGTCGATCTCCATCAATAAAAAAAAAAGTGGCACAAACCAATTATTTATAAGAATGCAGTGCAGTCTGTCAGCAATTCTACTGCTAAAACTGACAAGGCATAACAGCTACTGAAGATGAAGACAAACACTTAGCCAAAACATATGACTGAATAAACAAACAAAAAAGGGCCATAGCACTTCCTAACACTAGGAAGCCAAAAACAACGAAAACAGGATGTCATTACACATACTGTGTACACATAGAATGCAATAACTTTAAACAAGGTATTCATTAAAAAAATAGTCCTCACATTTTGTCAAAACATATTTTTAGTATTTATTTACTTTTTTAAGAAAAAAAGAACTATAACACTGCTCATGAATTATGTGTATTGTTAAACATATTAGCTTGTTTATCTTAAATTTAGCAAATGCAGCACGAGCTGCAAATTAGAATAGTATTTATGTTTTTAACTAACATCCATCCACTATCATCTCTCTTTTGTACACAAATTTTTCTTAACTCTCTATAGTTAT
Source organism: Magicicada septendecula (assembly GCA_034769895.1). Taxonomy (NCBI): domain Eukaryota; kingdom Metazoa; phylum Arthropoda; class Insecta; order Hemiptera; family Cicadidae; genus Magicicada; species Magicicada septendecula. The sequence continues at coordinate 287,706,070 of CM068372.1, forward strand.
AATTCTACTCTGGAAATAACAACTACTGTTTGTTTTGAACACAGATCTGTGTGGTTTTCACTCAAAGAGCTATAACTGTTTTTAAAACTGCATTTTTACATGGTTAAAATAGTTAATACTAATACAATACATATCTACACACACACAATTATCACTAGACTTTAATACAATTAAAATAAATTATTAAAGCAGAATCTGTTATAAATTAGTTTCATATTACATTACGTATTATTTCAGTGGCTGAAAACATATAACATCTGATAGGAATACTGGTACTTGGTCTTTTGATGTTGAAATAAAAGTAATCAAATTACAATAAAAATATTTTTTTAATTTATGAAACACTGACCAATTTTATACGTTCATTTTGAAGGAACTATGAAAAACTTAACCGGACCCACTATTAGGTAAAAGGCACCATTTGCTGGAACACTCAATAATACAAAACACAGCCCAAAGGTCGAAACAAGTTAAACAACTGAATAAAGGCAGTGGATGTCTAGGGGAAGGAAAATTAGTAGACAGTCTGAAATATTTTAATTTAACACATTCTTGTCATTTAAGAAGAAGGCAGTTTTGCATGTTGGATACTATTATGGAATAGCATTGTAATATCCACACAAAGTCAATAAACAAAAAATGTTTGGCAGATTGAGGAGATATGTGAACTTATTATACCTATACGAAGTGACTGTATATATCTGGGCATATTATCTAATTCTGGATTACGGGAGGTCTTTGTACTTGATTACCAACTTGTGGGCTTTCTTCTTTAGTGAGTGAGTAGATTTATATGTGCTCACTTTGTGAGTTGTATGATTAACTTTTTAAATGAAACAGGTCCTCTTTGGTTCCTCACACTGTAGTCAACTCTTCAACGCTATATAATTTTCATTCTTTTCTTAATAATTAGAGGTTGATGTTTTTATGAGTCTCCTTGATTGGTGATATTGTTACAATGCTGAAAATTTTCTGGCAGTGTGTTTGAGAATTATTTGGTACTTTTTGTGAATTAATTTATTTTACCCATGTACCTTAACAATATTTGAACTTTTCTTAATTTTTTTTTAAACTAATCATATTAAATAATTTTACATATTTATTACTTCTATGGATCATACACATTCTGGTTATATTATATCATTACACCCTATACAATATATGTCCGCTTGCATATATTTCAACAATTCACGGTAATGTTATTGGAAACAGATGTGGCAATATTTACATTCTCAGAATCATTAAAAATTATTAAAAAGGAATTATTTGATCACTAATAGCTTTGTAACTTCAATTTTATCAAATTATGGTTTATTTAAAAAAATGTTACATCTTTTATTGTGAACACAATGACATCTTGTGTGTTTAAATTTGTTAAAAAATAACTGAGTTATGACAGAAAACAGCCTATCCGTAAGCTCTGACTACTTTGATTTTTTTGTACTGGACTTCGATTCCTGCAATATAGGAAAAACTTATTTAAAGTTATTACTACTTTTTTCCAAACCAGCTCAGTAACAATAATTTATCCTTTAACAAAATAAAGGAGCAATTCTCAATTAAATTAATGACTTAACACATGATATAACTGAACTCACTAAAGCAAACATGATTATAAATCATTCTTGTGAATCAAATTATGATGTGTATGTATAGTTGTCAGTAAATTTGCTAAACGTTATTAATTTAATTGAAAATTGATCATTACATTATTATAAATTACTGTTACTGAGTTAATTTGAAAAAAATTGTAAAAATTTAAATTAATTTTTCCTTACTAGAGGAATGGAAGTCTGGTACAAAACAATCAAGTAGTCGGAGTTTATGAACAGGCCGTTTTCTGCCATAACTCTGTTATCTGTTAACAGATTTCAACATACAATGATGTTGTGTTCACAATAAAATGCTTCACATTTTACATAATAAACCATAATTTGATAAAATTAAAATCTACAGAGCTATTTAGTGATTAGTGACAAAGTGGCTGCCATTTTGATATTTGGGATCACAAAATAACCATTTTTTCATTTACTAACACTAATGTAATCTATGTACATTACAAACATCAATATAAACACGTGTACCAAATTTCATTAAAATATCTCAATTTCTTCTGGAGAAATAGTTTTTCATAAAAAAAAAACACAAATGGTGGCCAGATGGAAAAGGAGACATTTCAGGACCTATGTTTACATGAACTTTATTCTTATATTGATGGTTGGAATTTGAACAGATATAGTGGGGTCAGCTTTTATGTTACTCCATATATATCTAATTTAAAAGGGACAATTTCTGTAGTAATTCTTCAAATTTAATATATACTATTTTTCAGGAGTATATTTATAAGAACTTGACAAAATCATGTTTCACCCATGGCAAATATTTGTTAGGTTATTCTATCTGTTTTCATTAAGTATAATAAATTTCTTATTATATTTAAATCATAGATTACAGGTGTTATAATAATGTCAACAATTAAAAAAATATCGATTTCTTATAATAAAATACATATAAACACTACTATGCCCACCTCTTGTTTAATTATCTATTCACCCTTATTTGGATCTTAATATCTCTTACTCCAAGCACATACAGGGCTGGATTGGCCCGGCAGGATACCGGGAATTTCCCAGTGGCCCCGTGACGTGACAGTGAAAAAAAATATTGCAAAAATTAAAATTGAAAACTTCGTATTGTTTAAATTAGCAGCCATCCTTACTTTTCTTTTATAAAATTGCTAAACTGCTATAATTGTTATTATTTAGACAAAGCTTTTCGTCATCACTGACATCTTCAGGTCTTAAACAACGGAGATGGTTGTTTAAGACCTGAAGATGTCAGTGATGACGAAAAGCTTTGTCTAAATAATAACAATTATAGCAGTTTAGCAATTTTATAAAAGAAAAGTAAAACTGAAAAATTAAGAATGGATAAAAAGGAAACACAAATAAACCTAGCATCAATGTGTAGCATTATAATAACTTATGCTACACAATCACCAGAGGAGCCCCGCACGGAAAACCCGCATCGTATACGAAATATTTCGTGTTTATGTTCAGTGCCGACAGTTAAATTCACTGAAAAATTCGGTGATAGCGTTAGAACGTCGCAGACATCGTTTCTTTTTTCTTACCGCGAGAGGCTGACTTGTATTTACAGTGATCCGGGTTTTCCGTGCGGCGGTGATTTAGCAACTGACATTGGCGGGGCCGATCGGACGCTGTCGGGTCAACGCCGACCACACACGAAGCACTGACCGGATACTGCAATTAAGCCACAATCAGTTCTGATCTGGTGAGATGCTGATTTCTGAACTGTGATGGATAATCAAAATTGTAGTATGTAGTTTTGTGAACATTTTATATTCTCACATCTCACTGTTATTAATTATTATAATAGTGCATATGCCAAGTTAATGCTAATTAAATGTTTGGTTTTTAAACATTATACAAAATTGTGGTTTTGTCTAAGGTATGTACAAAAAATTTATTTAACTACGTAATTATTGTGTGAAAGTAAAATATGTAATGAAAATCAATAGTATTAAAAATATCATTTCATACCAATTAATATAGGCCTTATATTATAGGGTCTACTTAATATTTAAAAATGCCAAAATCAAAACGGGAAGGCGGATGGGAACAAGAAAAAATAAAAAAGCAAAAACATTTGAAAGCTGTGGCTGAAAACTGTCATAAAATAGATAGTCTCTTTCATACTGCCACTTCAACGCCTGTTTCCAAGATCGACCTTGTTCCAAGTACCTCCTCTGAATCCGTGACTGCCGTTGAAGAAACAATAGAAGAAGATACGCAAATAGAAGAAACGCCAGTAAATATTCAGCAATATCAAAATTTAGAAGCAGAAGAAATAAATGAGGAAATTTTCGACAAAATTAATTATTTTATAAAACCTGTAAATGAAAATTTGCCAAATTTCTTAAAAGTTTCATCCAGTCCAACCAAGTTTAGAATCAAAATATAATTTAAACGATGGAAAAATATACTTTCGAAAAGACAGCGTACGTAGATGTTGGTTAACTTTAGATGAAAAATTTGAAAAAATATTTTGTTCTTTTTGCCTCGCTTTTTGTATGAATCCTTCAGATCAATCTATTTTTATAAGTGGATACGATATTAATAAAACTAAACATATATACCAAAGAATTACTGAACATGAAAATTCTGCGCTTCATACTACAAGTACCGAAGCGTACCGGTATATCTTGAAAATAAATATAATAGAGATATGTTTAGTTTAATAAATAAACAGAAATTAGAAAATAATAATAGAAATCGCCAAATTTTATATAGAGTTATCGAAATAATTAAGTTAATTGGCAAACGCGGGCTAAGCTATCGCAGCATCAGTGAATCTACTTCTCAACTATTGAATGAAAATCTAGATCATGGTAATTTTCTGGAATTACTTTTATTGATAAGTAAATTCGATCCTGTATTAAAACTACATATTGAGGATGCCGTAAATAAAAGCAAAGCTGAAGGTAAAGGGCGCGGTAGTTTACTGTCGGATTTTTTATTATGGATACTCGAGTTTAAGCGTTAATTACAAGTGAACCTGTAGGTCTACTTAAAAACTAGTTACATCAAATTTTTGCACGTTTAATTTTGCGTTGATCTGTGTAAGAAACGTATTTTTTGAAGGTTGATTTAAATTTTTTTTTCGCGGTTAGAGTAAAAAAGTATGTTTTTTGTGTTTTTCAAGAAACCGCTCTCTTTGAAATTATATAAATTAAAAACCCTTGGTCCGATCATAACTAAATTTTTATACAGTATGGGCACAAGTGTTTTCAATGCACTACTTAAATTACAAAATTGTTTTTTGATCCAAAAAAAAGTTATCAGTTTTGTGAAACAACTTTTTCTCGGTACAGGATAGTCGTACGAAGTCAGACTTGGTCTTGTTATGAAGCTCTTGATAGAGTTATCAAAATCCACAACTGCTGCAAACATACATTGAGATGCCGATTTTATACAGAGTGATATTCATGCAAGGGTGTGTGCGCTGGACCGTGTGTAAGTGGGCCTTCCGGCGGCTAAAGCGGGTGCCGTGTTGCCAAGTTCAATCACGTACGAGTAGGCAGCTTATTGCAGGGGTTTTGTTTGTTGTTTTTCTATGACGACCAGTTTATTATAAAAAAATGAAATAATTTTATGTGCTAGCAAATATTTATTTAGCATGACTATGTTCTAGTCAGTGTGTTTGGAATAACTTGACTGTGCGGTTTAAGCTTGAGTCCAATCACAAAGAAAAACATTAGTGTTTACCGTACTCTTTGCTGGTTTCTTTAAGCAACACAGATACACCCGAAATGTTTTTTTGTAAACTACAAGAGGTAGTAGGTGTGCGTTGTTTAACTTTTAAAACAGGGAACCCGTTACTGTTAATTTTTGTTCATTGTTCATATCCGATAAAATTTTTAAATCATACAGAAAAATAAGAGTTTATTGTCCGTTGAATATTCGCATTTGAAAAAATTGTCTAAACGATTCCATTTACGGTAGAAAAGAAATCGTTTCTATATGACCGCATGAATCAAAGAAAGCCACGTTATAGTACCTAAACGTCGCGTCCGTCAGTGAACGTCATGTTGTATTTCTTTTTCTCAGGAGACGATTTTCTTTCTACTACTGTACTGGTTTTTAATTCCGTTACTCCGTCGAGTCACGGCCTTGCTTTATTCCCTTTATTTTCTTTTCATTTCCTTTTATTTATGCTGTTTGTTGCCACCACTACGTTATCGATTTTCAGTTGAATTTTGAAAATATTTGAAATTATATGGACGTGTCTATAGCTATTTCATAAATTCTTTAGTTATTCTATTTTCTTCGTTTAGTTGTTACAGTCTTTGCTGGAAGTATTAATCATGAATCAGTACAGAACGAAAAAACCGTTAAGTTTATCGTCAGAAAAATATGAGGCCCTAGCTGTATGTACCAGACGTTAAAGACTGCATAAAACAAGGATAAAGACTGGTTTTCCCAAAGCAGTATTATGGCTAAAACAAAAGGGAGAGAGAAAATTTTTTAAACTATTGTAATATCAATGACTTTATGCATACGCTATTTGGCAAGTCTTTGAATAGTGAAAAAAAAACAAGTTAAGTCGTTTTCGAAAACAGAGCAGTCTTGATGAGCATTCTGGAACTCAGAGACCATAATCTTACGTAACCGGTTCATCCAAAATTCTAAATTAAGTATACGGCTTCTTCCGTTTCTGTTAGTGAAGTAATCAAACCAACTACTTTAATAGTCTCATATGCCATAATTTCTAATTAGTGTCTATGATCCTCTAAAGTCCTACTGACGTTCTCCCCTTCTCACGTATGTTTGTCTGCAGATTCGATAAATACTAGTAACGGTAAATCCAGAGATTCGTTTCAATATCTCTGCATGTACATGTGTTATGTACTCCACATCTCACGAATGAGATATCTTAATGATGGATCCGAGCAGTTAAGAAAGAAAGTATTTACTGGTCGTAATAAGACTCGGTTGTTTCCCAACGCCTTTCTAAAATATAGTGCTCGGATAAAAACAAATGTTTTTCTTTGTGATTGGACTCAAGCTTAAACCGCACAGTCAAGTTATTCCAAACACGCTGACTAGAACATAGTCGTGCTAAATAAATATTTGCTAGCACATAAAATTATTTCATTTTTTTATAATAAACTGGTCATCATAGAAAAACAACAAACAAAACCCCTGCAATAAGCTGCCTACTCGACGTGATTGAACTTGGCAACATGGCACCCGCTTTAGCCGCCGGAAGGCCCGCTTACACACGGTCCAGCGCACACACACCCTTGCATGAATATCACTCTGTATAAAATCGGCATCTCAATGTATGTTTGCAGCAGTTGTGGATTTTGATAACCACGATCAAGAGCTTCAAAACAAGACCAAGTCTGACTTCGTACGACTATCCTGTACCGAGAAAAAGTTGTTTCACAAAACTGATAACTTTTTTTTGGATCAAAAAACAATTTTGTAATTTAAGTAGTGCATTGAAAACACTTGTGCCCATACTGTATAAAAATTTAGTTATGATCGGACCAAGGGTTTTTAATTTATATAATTTCAAAGAGAGCGGTTTCTTGAAAAACACAAAAAACATACTTTTTTACTCTAACCGCAAAAAAAAATTTTAATCAACCTTCAAAAAATATGTTTCTTACACAGATCAACGCAAAATAAAACGCGCAAAAATTTGATGGAACTAGTTTTTAAGTAGACCTACAGGTTCACTTGTAATTAACGCTTAAACTCAAGTATCCATAATAAAAAATCCGACAGTAGTAACGTTGTTTTCTAAAACTACCGCCAATAACGTGATAAATGTTATTCACTCTCTTATGAAAGAAACATTGGCTACAGAAATAAGTGATGCGGAAATGTTTAGTATTCAAATAGATACTACACAAGACATTAATGTCGTAGATCAATGTTCTATTATTATCAGATATGCGAAAGATCGCGTTTATAAATGATTAATATCTATAGTTAATTGTATATCCACTACAGGGGAGGATCTTTGTAATTTAATATGTGAGCAATTAAAAAATAATAATATTGACATATCTAAATGTATTGGAAATTGTACAGACGGTGCATCTAATATGCAAGGAGCATATGAAGGGTTCAATGCTTGGCTCAATAAAGTTTCTCCAGGACAAATACATACATGGTGTTATGCACACGTATTAAATTTAATAATTGCTGATATAACTCAACAAACAGCTGAAGTTTCCATATCTTTATTTGGACTTTCAAATACATGTGCAGTTTTCTTAAGAGAATCATATAAATGAATGAATGTATGGAGAGAATTTAGTAAATTTAAATTTATTGCAGTAGTTGGAGAAACTCGCTGGTGGGTGAAAGATAAAATTTTAAGAAAAGTATTTGGAAATTATAACAGTACATCCAGTATTATGTTTTATGTAGATGTTATTCAAACCTTTCAAGACACCTCTGTCTCCAGTAAATTTAACAACGATGTTCGGCACAAGGCAAAATGTATTCTTGATTCTTTGTTACAATTTAAAACAATACTCATAGCTCAAATGTTTTTACGTATATTTGAGGAAACAACGCCATTGTCATTGTACTTGCAAACAAGAGGAATGGACATAATTACTGCTTTTAAGATGGTCAAAAATACAGCAGACAATATATTAAAAATTACCCAAAGTTTTGATGAAGTTTTTCAGGCAGCAGTTAATTTTGTATTGGCTGCCAATAAAGAACTGGAAAAGTGGGATATTGATATTTTTATTGAGCCACATTTAGACGATACGAGAAAGCGAAATACAACCATTAGTGCAAAAGATTTATTTCACATTAATGTACATAACATTATAATGGATAATGTTATGAACGGTTTAAACGAGCGATTTTTAAAAAACGATAATTTATATATAGAGTTATATTATTCAAATCCAAGTAATTTTCAAAAAAATTTAAGTAACAATATACCAGATTCAACTTTTCAATCAATTATAGAAGTAATTAATAAAAAATTTTACAAAGCCATAAATATAGTCGATTTACATGCAGAATTTAAAGATTTTGTAAAAAAGTGGCAATTGTTTAAAGAAACAGTTACCAACGTAAATGAAGTTGAAGCAGATTCTGATTCAAATGATGAAGAAGATAATAATGAAAATATGGTAATTGGAGAAACAAATTCATCGAATTGCCAATCTTGTAAAAATTGTGTCACCTGCTGTTTTATAGTTTTGCAAAAATTTAATTTACATTCAAAATTTATTTTTAATATATAAATTTATTGTAACATTGTCTTCGACACAAGTTTCGTGCGAACGGTCGTTTTCAAAATTAAAATATTTATGTTGAACAGATTACGTAATTGTTTAGGCCAAAATAAATTAGAAGTGTTCATGATTATGTCCTGTGAAAAAGATATTTTAAATACAATAAAGAATGACCAAATTGTAGATGCAATGAAGGAAAAAAGTAGTTTATTAAGAAAAATTTTATAATTGAAAATTATTATGTACAGCTGGTAGGCATTTCACCTGGCGCAATAGTGTCTTTGAATCAGTTATCAGTACCGATGTCAGCATATTGGTCAGCATTTGTTTATTTGTTTTATGAATAGTCTAAGCAAAAAAAAAATTTGTTTGTTTTGAACCAGACTGTTGACAAGGCGGGGGGTGAGGAGGGACCGAGTGTATATTTATATTCCACTACTTCCCGCGCCAGATGAAATGCCTACAGCTGTACACGACTATACCTTTGACTTTGTACCATTCGCTGTATTGACACTGTTCACTCACTGTATTGTGTCGGAATTTTCTTTCAACTTTTTAATTTACTGTCAGACAACTGTTTAGTTACTTTAGTTCAACGTATTGAATAGTAAATAAATTAAATTGTGAAAATTGTTTTCATTTCACCCCGTGGCCCGACCTATCCAGATTTCCCGGTACTAAATTTGTTCCCAGTCCAGCCCTGAGCACATACGATCAACCTTGCAACCTTCAACACATAGAATCAGTTCACTCACCACTCAAGTTCTCACTTCTGGCATGTGTGTGAGTGCCATGACACACCCATTATTTATTTATTAATTCTTTTACAAAAAAAAAAAGAAATACTGCTTCATATTCATGACTGAAGAAGCTTAGGTACGGTACCAAAAAACTGAACTAAAGACATTAAACTTCTGAAAAGTACATTAAACCAATGACTGCCAAAAGATATGCTGTCAAAGCATCACTGGCTACCAAAAAAATTTAGATTTAAATTATTAGGATGGAAATACTGGTGTATATAAAAAAAGTGTTAGAAAAGTAAAGAGCAGAATAGTTTTATCAGAGTAGGTAAAGAGCGAGTGTACGTTTTCAATAAAAAGGGCATCTGTCCAAGAAACTATAATTGTAAACTGTAGTTTATGAGGTGTCAAGGGCTACTCAAGTGCATAAAGATTTATGAAAAGCAAAGGAAGCCTTGGGAAGCATAATCAGACATATCAATTGCTTGCAACAAAGTTTGAACAGAACACATTAAGTGTTACACAAGTCAGATATTCTTTTGAGTGGGTCAATTAGTGGGCTACATGTCTGGTGTACTCTGTGGAAACTTTGAACTAAGCATTAAATCTCCACTTAAATCTGTAACAAATAGTAACAAGTCTTACTAAAAATGTTAAGAAATTATACTCACTCAACTAGTTTTAGCCTATAAAAGGAAATAGTCCCATCACTGAAGAATTATTAGTAATTATTGAAATTACTGAAGCCGGTATTCATTATCTTAAGAAAACCTCGTTTCACGGTAAACCTGGGTTCAGTAAAAATAATGTTGTTAAAAAAGATAAAAGATGCTCGGTGCAAAAAAAACTAGATGAGCAGAAACTATCCGTGTTTGAGAGGAGGGTACTGAGGAGAATCTATGGCCCTGTGAGGGAAAACGACATTTGGAGGCGACTGCATAATCGAGAGTTGTACGAAAGGTTTAAAGATCTTCCGATTGTGCAACTCATACAAATTAACAGATTGCGTTGGGCTGGTCATGTGCAGAGAATGGCGGAGGATAGAATCCCAAAAAGAGTTATGAATTATTTGCCGATGGGAAGGAGAAGGAAAGGAAGACCGCGTACAAGATGGCTGGACCAGGTTGGTAAGGAGGCAGTGAGACTGGGTGCAGCAAACTGTTGGACATTGGCCAGGAGTAGAGACCAGTGGGGAAGGTTTCTTTTGGAGGCCAGGGCCCGGACTGGGCTGTAGCGTCGAGGATGTATGTATAAAGAATCTCACGTTAAACAAAATTACGTATCATTATTGTGGTAAACAAGGTCATGTTTTTGCTACGTATTTTAAGGAACAAAAAGATGGGTAAGTGTTTATAAAACTATTCAGGTAGGTCATATTGCAGATATGGGTTACAAGTATTGCATATTGCAATTACGGATATTTCTAACGACCCTGTTACAACTACTGGTTTAATAAATTTGAATAACAAAATGAATGATACAGAGATTCGAATATGCATCCATTTCACATAGTATATGATAGCCTCTTTAAGAAGTTACAGTATCTTGTGTAGAGATTTTATGTCCAAATATAAAGCAAATATAGACTAAGAAAAAATTATTTTGCAAGCAGTAAAGACGAAATGAAACTTAAAGCCTCGCATAAACAAAACTGTATTACAGCCGCTATCAGAAACCATTATTTATGTAAAGATGCATTGTATAGGTGAAGACATCATGTATTCATGCAAATTACAGCCAGGTGTACTATAAGGAAGTAGATTAACCAAAGCATTTAAGGATCATGTTTAGTACCAGTTATTAATATAAATGATAATTAGAAATTCCAGAAGTGGAAGTACATAAAATTGATGAATATGAATGTAGACAGTTACTGCACAATTGTGACTATGAAACTATTAAGCAATTGAGAGCAGAACATATAAAAATATAGATGAGAAGGCATTGACAGAGAGATGTGTAGAGCACAGTGGTCATCATCATCATCACCACCTTCAACAAGAATTAAACAAAAAATTTGTTTTTGGTCCCACATACACAGACTAGAACTGGTCACTACAATGCTTCTTCTTCTTTGTCCTTTCAGCTTATAATTCAGTAGTTGTTTGGGGGATGCAGCAGTCATTCATTTGTTTAAGATGTTCCAAGATTTTAGCCGATATTGGGCAGTCATATCAAGTATACTCATACTGTACAGTTTCTGCCATAAATCTGCAATCTTGAATATATATATTGTATAATCAATCTGTATACTGCCACATACTTAAGAAATCTCGTTTTGACAGCTTGAACTGGGAGTTTGTTAAGATCCACTTCTCATACCCATAGAGAAGTGTGGGGAGGGCCATCACCTTGTACAACTTCAGGGGAGTTTCTTTACTCGTTGGTTTTAGAGTTCTCCTGATGGTCCCACACATATGGTTGAACTTATGTACTTTATTATCTCATTGTTTGCAATGTAAGACGCATTACGTCCCAGATATTCAAAATTACTGACGTGCTCCATGAAAATCATCCTAGTGTTCATTGTTGAGATCTTTAACCCAAAATCCCTGTAGGTACAATGCAAAGGTACGCACAATATTTTATTTGGGATACAAACTGAAATGCTTGAACATACTACCCTTTGGAACAAGATAGGGCCCCTATTGATATAAGACTGTATTGTATTCCAGACCAATACAAAGAGGAAGTTCAAAAGCAAACAGACTCTATATTGGAGCAACATTAAATAGACTCGAGTCAGAATTCATGGAATGCCTCACTTTTACTTGTGCCATAGAAAATGGACATGTTATATAAAATTAAATGGTGTATGTGTATTGACTTCAGAAAACTGAATGAAGCTACTAGAGGTAACTCATTTGCTTTACCAAATACAGATATTTTAGTACTCTAGATTTATAGAGCAGTATCCAGCAAATTAACATGCATAAAGAATAAAGGAAGGATATCTTTTAGTTCAGCATAGAGTCCTTACAAGTTTACTAGAATGCCATTTAGGTAAAATGAGGTCCACCAACTTTTCAGAGATTAATGAATACTGTACTTACAGGTTTACAAAGGTATAATGTTTTGTTTACTTAGATGATATTTTAGTATATACTCAGAACTTAAAGGAACATAAAATTGTGGAAAATATTCGATAGGCTGAAAGCATACAAGTTATTGCCAGATGAGGATGAATGTAAATTTTTATGTTAAGAAGTTATATTTAAGCCATGTGATTAGCAATAAGGTTTGACTCACACAGAAGCACTAAATAAATATACAGATAAAATAGTGCAAAGGATATTAAAAGTTTCTTACGTTTTGTAGGATATTAGAGACGATTTACTACAGATTTTAGTAAAATTGCACGACCTCTGAATTAATTGTTAACATTTTTAATGCCAAAAATCTGTGTCCCTCACAGATTTTGTGTTTTAGCCAGTGTTTGCCACAAGCTTTCATATGTGAACTCACACAAAATCCAATGGTGGCTATTTACAGCCAAAAAGCATTTTGTACAGTTCTTCAAAAGTTAACTGTAATTTTGTGCATTCTATCTGCTAACAGAAGTTTTTAGTCTGATATGTATGATATGATCAGATATGTAAACATATCTGATTTGATTTGAAACATATCACACAGTGGCAAACAATTGGTAGAAAAACATGAATGAATTATGCATTTTTTATGACTGAAAAATATAAATTAAATTACTTATTTTTATAAAAAAGTGTTGTGTAGTAATAAAAATGGTCACAATTGTAATAAAACATATGTTAGACTTTAAAAAAATAAAAAACACGGTTTCCTTCAAGTGTCAGTAATTATTTATTACCGATATGATCATATGTTTCATACAGTTTCGAAGAGAAAATGGTCATTATTTTGATGTTTACAACTTTATCAAAGACCAAGATTAAACGAATTATTAATTTTCAAAAACCTAAAATTTCTGGTTTTCTGGCATTAATTGTCTTGTAACAAGCTAGCACTGGAAGTGTTGAAGAAAGGTGTGTCATATATTTGAATGCAGGGTCAAGACAATAGTTTTGAGATGCTAAAGAGTAAATTAATTAGTGCACCCTATTAAAATATCTTAGTTTTAAAGAGGAATTTATAATTACTACACATGCTAGCAATGAGCCTTGAGAAGCGATATTATTGCAAGGTGAAATGGGCAAAGATTAGCTGATTGGATATGCCAACTGTACATCAAATAAAGAGCAGAGAAAAATTATGTCCAACAGAAAAGGTACTTGGCACTTGTAAATATATATATATATATATTATAACATTATTATTTGCGTGTTGTTGTGTTGGGTGAATGTATGAGCACCTACCTGCTGTCCGATCTTGCGGTTTTCTTCCGACTAGGGCGTGTGGATTTTGGATTTGATTTTGCAAGTATGTAAACTCAAGTGTATAACAACAGCACACTAAATAAGTTATTTTAAAAGTGAAGAGTTTGGTGAGGTTGGTAGGCTCCATAGTACAGCAATAAAAATACAATGTGGGGTAATAAAAACGGGGTTTATTACTCCAAACACACAAGAATGAAATGGTTATAAGTTCAAATATTCTTACAAACTAAACAATAAATAAATCTTGAATAATGTTTTCTGAATGATTAATAATTTTCAGAAGTTGAGCTCGTTATTTTGAAAGAGTTTATTTTAACTGAGAATTTACTTAATCAATTTAATTTAATTCAATTTAATTTCAATGTCTTTAATTCTTATTTAACTAGAGTCTTTGATTTCTGGCATCTGAGTGATTTATATTACATTGATTTTAATTAAAAAAGAAAGAAAAGAAAATAAATCTGCTGAAAAATGAATAAAGTGATTTTTGACTTTCCTGGTTCTGAAGTGGATTGTAGAGATGCTCCGGATGTCCCTCGCTGTCCTTGTCCAATCGGCTAGAGATAGTGATCTACTTGAGCGTCCTGGGTTTTGGCGGTGAGCTCGGAAATCAGCAACACTCTGCTCTCCTGCTATTTGATGAAGTTTTTATGTCTGTAGCTTTCTGCGAGAACTGCTTCACGTCCCTCGTCGATTCACGTTCCACGTCAGCGTTTGTGTGTGTCGTTTCGAGTTGTAGCTCTGCTTGTCAGCTGATTCGCAAATGGTTTAGACGGCCTCTCTGTCGTATTCTTGAAGTAAGGTCTTGTAGATCACTTGCGTGCATACGCCCACAGTTAATGTAGTGCACGGTACGCTTGTTTGTTGGTGTGGAAGGGTATCTTGACTGAACGCTGTAATTACGAGTCGTTACAGTTGATCTGTTTTATGATGATCATAATTAGGCGTGTTGACCACGTAGAGTCTTCACAAAACTATGGTTTTGAGACGATCGAAGATATACGTCTGTTCTTCTTGAATACTGGCAGTAGAGTGTTTAATCAGCCCCAAAACTCCGCGTTGATTACAATTTCTTCAAATGATTTGATTGGCTGACACACTCTCCCTACTACCCAAAATTTGAATCACCTCAGCCCGTGAGAACAAAACTACTTTCCCACAGACCGAGAATTTATATTATTATTAATATTCTTAACACAACGGAACTGAATTGTCGTTCCGGATTTCCTGTGGCACTTTTATATTGCAATTATCTTGGCTACAAACCAAGTTGTGCTAATTCTAAAATATACAATTTGTTGTAAATTCTTATAGCTATAACATATTAAAAGCTCTTTTATGTAGCTCAATTATTACGGAAGTTATTAACATAAAATTAATTAACTGTTATTATTTAATTATATTGCATAAAATTCGCACACCCTATTATTAATATTTCGGCAAACATTTTGGCTATAATGGATTTCGCCTGAATTTACTGGTTTCCGAAATATTAATAATTGAAAGTTTGGGCGTGGTCGTATTCGTTACACAGTGAGTTGATTATGTAACAGCCGCGGACATAGGCGTGTGCGCCTTGTACAATGCATTATTATGATCGCTATAACATATGAGTGGAGTTTCGACTATTAAAATTTATTTAAACATCAATATAGTATACCCTTAACATATAACTCCAAATTAATGATATTTGGTCCTGTTATATATAATATATATTACAATGGACATTTTAATTGCATATGGAATATATTATGATAGCACATAAAGGTGCTGTATGAATAAGTAGAGATTGCAGGTTTGAACATCATAAATTAGCTGATAATGAACATTGTGAAAAATCTTAGTTTTAAGTATTTTTGGACTAGTAAATCAACTTTAAGTGCAGTGAGATGGTGTGTAAGTATGCTTAGTTGCATGTGCGAGGGTATGAAATTATTTTATGGGATATTCATAAAAAACATGTTAATTTAAATAACTTTTGAGATATGGGAATTTTTGAGATGGGACTTATATCAGAATATTCATAATAAAAAGACCTAACGGATGACAAAACTACTTTAAAATCAGTAACTAAACATATGAATTTTTAAGTAAAAAGGTTTTGTGGCCCATAAATTTGGCCATAAAAATATTGAGGTGATTTACAAAGTGCTATGTTTCAGTTACAAGAGGTAGCAAGAGAGTACTCACTGACAATTTCAGTAAGAAAGACCAAAACCATGGCCTTTAAAGGTAAATGTCCAGTGAGGACTAAGATAGTTATAAACAACAGCACTTTAGAACAAGTGAGCCATTTCAAATATCTTGGCTGTGCAGTAAGCTAAAAGAATCTGAATATGATATAAGAAAGAAGATAAATAAATTTAGGAATATTTGTGGTACAATTCATAAAAATATTAGAAATAAAACAAGACACAGCACAAGGATTAAATTTTATAACACAATTGCAATACCCACATTGATTTATGCGAGTGAGGCGTCGGTCATACCAAGAAGGAATGTGGCAAGATTCAAAGTGCTGAAGTGCAGTTTCTTCGAAATACTTTAAATTATGCATTGCAAGATAGAATAAGAATGACAATATCAGAGCAGAACTTGGAGTAAAGGACATAAATGAAATTATTTCAATTTACAGAAGACAATGGTGGGATCATCTGCAAAGGATGACAGAGGATCGATTAGTGAAAGCAGCACTGAACTATAAAGCCACTGGTAGAAGAGAGGTGGATCATCCGAAGATCAGATAGGTGCAGGAACAGGTTTATATAACCTAATCTTTGAAGAGGAGAAGAAGAAATACTCAGGCTTTTTAAATAAGAACTGTTCTGTTTGGAAGCCTTCTTTGACAAGAACATATATTATCTATGGAAAAATAATGAGTAGGGGTTACCGAAGACCTGTCAGATTATGAGAATTCAGTCAATGAAAATAACTTTGTACGGATTAATCAGTTTCTCTTCAGAATCGATAACATGTAAATACTCTGCTGGTATGAAATGTTTGGTCTCCCTGTCACAACAAACACAAGTTAGAAAATTCCTAGAGTTACTGAGAGAATTATTATAATTGTGCTAATGCGCGAAAGTTCAAAACATTCAGAGGCAGTAACAATATCGGTTTGGAGTGAAAGTGTATGTAACCGTGGCCAAGAGAAATATCTACATACTGTACCTGAAAGCAACCCTGAAGCTAGACAGAGTACAGTATATCGATCCACATACTCATATCCAGATCCATGATCAACCTGTTGTCTGAAGGAACTGTAGTCGACATTAAAAGAAAGTGATCTTATATTATTTATGTACAACTATAAAAAAATTATTTAAGAGTCTTATCATATCAGTAAAGACTTTATAGTAAATAAGGCAAAAAGAACCTATAAATGTTAATTCATTTCATTGTACAAAAAGTTAAATTTTAGTTGTGTTACAAAGGTCAACTGAGGCAGATTATTTTTATAAACTGTATTAAAAGCTCAGTAAATTGTCAGAAAATAATTGCATCATTAATAAATCCACTTCAGTCCAATAACGTATATCTTGACTACTTATTCTATCCGACACCGTTTACATCACTATATGTATATAATAAGGTTTACGTTGGTTACTTATCACAAACCTTTGCGATGGTTATTTAATATTAAAGATAGAAGTTCAAGGTTAATGCACAGATAATAGAGTTAGCTGACTATGATTTTAATATTGAACACAAAGCTGCAAAGTGAAATAGAAATGCACATGTGCTAAGCAGAATAAAAATGAATATGGCTGAGGTAATTAAGAGACAAAATAGTAACAGAAGAAGAAAAGAAACAAAAAATTGAAGAATACTATGACTCTATTTTGACTGGTCATCAGGGTGTTCCAAGAACATAGAACTAAATTAATATGAATGGCCAGATATGAAAAGTGATATAGAAGAGTATATAAAAATAGGTGATAGTTGTCAGCGCAACAAAAACCATGTAAAGGATTTAAGGAAAGTTTCTATGCAAGTCAGTAGTGAACTACACAAGCCATTTGAGCAATGTGTGATGAATATAGAAGGCCTATTACCAGTAATGGTGGAAATGAAATATCCTTACATAAGAAGGGAATAAATAGCTTTTTACATTTCAAGATTACTTTTCGAAATATGGTGACTCGTTTCCAGTTAAAAGACCAAAATGTGGAAAAGATCGGGAAAAAATTTGCTACGAAAATTATATGTTACTAACCAATCAAGGTTCAAATTTTATATAAGAAGTTATGCAATCATTTTGTAAATTATTAAAGATAAAAAGATTCAAAGAAACAGTTATCATCCACAAGCAAATGGGTGTTAGAAATAAGTCATAAGATGTTTGCAGAATACTTATGACATGTTGATGAACATGAACTTAATTGGGACTTACAGGTTCCATAAAAAATGTTTATGTTTTACTAGATTCATGGAAAAGTTTGAATTGCCTACAAGCCTGAAAAAAGATTCGCCTTGTCCTCCGTACAATTATGACAAATATAAGGACGAGGTAAAGAAAATATTGCAAACTGCACATCAAAAGAAATATTAAAGAAAAAATTGAGTAAAAATCAATATGATAAAAGTACAGTGGACAAAAACTTTATAGTAGGTGATAACAGTATTGTTGCAGTACATCGAGGTAGATACAAGAATTTGAGTCCCCAATGAATTGGGCCATGTTATAACTAAATGGAACTCTTGACATCAACAGGCCCGGATTTCTCACTAGGCACGTGCCTAGGGGCGGCACGAGGTGAAAAATTATTTGTTAAAATTTCATGTTTTCGGTTTTTTAATTATAGTATTTGTATTGGGCACATGCAGCATTATGGCCAAATTGGAGAAAATGGTTTTGAAATAACCTTTAATTATATCATTGAATAACACGGTATTGACACTGGGCCTATCAATAGCGGTGGTCGGAGTGAAGCACGGTAATATATACAGGTCTGGACGCTCCGTTGAAATTCTTGTCCGCTTTTTTGCCAACTAAAATAGTTTGTTTCGATATCGCTTGGGGCGATATCGTTCTAGAAGTCAATCCCTACTGCACATGATCATATATTCAAAGCATAATAGAGAATGTTGTTTAAATGAAGGGAAGAACTTGATACATTTAATTTAGTTTTATATTTCACAATTACCTTTTAGATTTAAGATCAAATGAGATATGTGCAATACAGGTAGTTGAAATGACTAATTTCAGCAGTCAAGGAGAATTGAATATATAGAAGTTACTTGTTGGGGGGGGGGGGCGCTAACAATAGTGCCTAGGAGTGGCAGGATATCTAAATCCGAGCCTGGACGTCAATGACACTTTAAGAAGAAGGAGAAAATTAAGATGCACGCAAACCATATAAGAAAATATAAAGATTAATTAGAAAGTGTAAGGTCGCAGATGAAGCTGCTGACCATGTGGGGCAGTTATATTTGATATATAATTACCTTAATATCCACTTTAGCGATACACAGTTTCGTCACTGATGACGCGTTTCGGGACTAAGTCCCATCCTCAGATACATAATTAATAAATTAAAATATTAAAATCACGACCATGATACTGGTCAAGTCAAAATAAATAAAATAAATTATAAATCGCATGTAATAAGTTTTGCTAACCACGGCTGGAGCTCCCGCATGCGTTCACCCGCAACCGCGATTGTCACGCGACTGGTCAAAGATTAAGACAAACTGATTGCAGTGTCGAACAGGTAATTTGACGCAAAATTTACCTGGTCATTTAATAAACTGTTTTTGGTGTTACTATCTTTTAAAGCTTTATAAATTTCAATGTTAATTATGTTAGTTATATTTGGATTCTAATAACCCACTCATAATAACCAAGATGAGAAATAATCTGGGTGTACACTTTCTGAGAAATTGGGAAAGTATAGTTAAACAATGAAAACTGGGAAATAATAACATATACTCACATAAATATTTACTTAGAGAGACTAGAAAATGTTAGAAATATATATATAATAAAATTCAGAAATTTTGTATCACAGAATATGCTGAATTTTTGTAGTAAAATAAAGTACCGTATTGGTATATAAAAGACTGAATGATATTAAAGAAATGTCAAGAAATGGAAAATACAATTAGGACATAGTGGAAAAGACATATTAAAAAGTCGTAGGTTTAAAAGAGGTATGTTTGACCACTATAGGTGAGGCAGCAAAAATGTTATTTGGTACTTGATCATGCCATGTATTATGATAAAACTGAAGTTAGCTACAATCAATATAAGCTACCTAAGTTAGAAAAATAACAAGCCACTGTCATGATTCTATCATTATTCAAGAAAGAATAACAAAGTTTGATAAAATTGTTGATTTTCAAAATTCAAGTATTAAATGCAAAACTAAATACGGTATGACTTTTCAAGCAGTGATGTGGAGTGCAACCACACTGAAGCTATTCAGATAGAAATAGATAGTAAAGAATTATTACAAGGTATTATTGTGTTAGAAAGGAAGAGTTCACTCTGTTATTTATTTAACAACAAACAATTAACAAATCAGAATCAATTAGAGGAAAATTAACTGCAGGATTGTCACTTCCTCTTGAAGTGAATGACAACAATATTCACTCACTCCTAGACTTATTTTCTATACGAGTTTGTTAAGGACACTATGTTACTCTATGTGTTTGTCATTCCCATAGTTCACAAGCTTTTATTTGAATTATACAAGGTATCTCCATTACCAATTTTTAAAAACAATTAATATTTGGGTATTGATGATGTTAAGTAATACTTTATTTACTTGAAATTAGATTAACTGAATAATTGTAAAAGTTTAAAAAATGACTTAATTCATTTGTCAGTAAACTAATCCTGTTGCATGAATCATGAAAATTACACTTCTTTAAGGACAGATTGAAACGAAGGATTTGTCCATATAAAAGCATAGGTAATTCCTTAATGCTTTAGGTACACTTTTCTCAGGAACCAGTTATTATTTAGCCATAAAAATTTTCCATCATGTTTCTAATATGCTACTATAGATACTGTACTAGAATTATTAATTTTGCTCAGCTATATTGTCTTCTACAACCTAAAGAATTTGTTATTTCAGTTTTTGTATTTTCGTTGTAATATTTTAAAAATTAGTAACATTTTTATTTATTTACATATTTTAATAATTCTAGTACAGACCACGTATACATAAGTGATATACAAGAGGTAAAAAAATTAAGAATATAACTGCAATAGTTTCTGATATATATGTACCTTTATTCACAAAAACAGTATTTTCGGAAAAACACAAAAACGTAAATTGTTTTTATTCTTGTTTTAAAATTTACCAGCAGAATACAGCACTTCACTTTCATTTTCATTCTCTTCCCTTCTTCTTTTCTCTTTCCTTCTGCGGGTTCTTGCCTCCTTTGTCATCATTTCTGCTTCTCTTTCTGCCTTTTTCATTCGGAGCTCATCAATTTTTCGTAGCGCACTCACAGTGTTTTTTCCTGGATCAATGGACAATTCTTTCAAAACCATTGCTCTTGCGGATGCACCTTCGTTGAAGGTTAGTACAGCATCAAAAACTCCGTTTTAATGTTCTTGGTCCCACAAAAACATCTTTTGGAATTCTACACCATATTATAGACCATTATAAATTGATAATCTGCATCCACTATTGCCAACAGAACTAAGCTATGTCAACCTTTATAGTTATAAAACTCTGAACTACTTCCGTTTGAAGAATAATATAGTCATGCGTTTTTCATCCAACTGTGGAATGAAATAAGTTCATGAAACAAATATCATGTGTTCTTATCATCCAACTGTGTTTTTCCATCCTACACAATGTGGAATTCAACTTTTCTTCAAAGTCTCTTACTATATTCCTCCAATCTTTGGTTATTTTCGGTAACTGAAAATAACAAAAAATCTTTCACTTTTAATAGCCTTTTAGAATAGTAATTATTAAGGATCTGCAGTTACGTTGAAAGTCAGTTTACTACTGACTGAATTCTGACTTGAGGCAGATCTGAGCATGTGCAGGGCCCTACTCACTAGTATTGGTTGTCCCTTTTGTTTCTTTGGAGGAAATGTGTGATAAGCTTATACCTGATAATAACAGTGGCTATAGATTTGTTTTGGATTATCATCTTCTGCAAAAATTAAACCAAAAATGGTTTTGTTCTCACGTAGGCTTCCGCGACCGGTGTCCATTATGTTTTTGAAGTCTTCTTCCGGTATGGACCGTGTCAAAAATATCTTATATGAAACTCATATTACAATGAGTTTCCTCAGGCGTAACGCCCACAGGGCAGGGTCCACTTACCAGACCACCCACCGCCACTTCTTCACTATATAACCGAGTTCGCCTGCCGCCATTTTTGTCACTTAGACCTGAGGATATTGATTGTAATACAAATATGAGAGAAACTTCATACAAGACATTTTGATGCGGTCCCTACTGGAAGAAGACTTCAAAAACATAACAAAAATGGTTTTTCTCCATTCTACGCCTCTCCATCCATACTTATAATTCTAAAGTTGTTTGGAGATGTTGCAGTCATCCATTCAGTCAAGATGTTCTTATCATTTTAGCTGATATTGGGCAATCCTTACCCATAATATTCAGTTCCTGCCGTACATCAACAAGTCCTTTGCAATCTTGAAGAGTATACCCTCCCACGTGCCTGAGAAATCTCGTTTCGGCTGCTTGCAGTTTTTGTTGAAGTCCAATTCTCAGACCCATAGAGAAGTGAGGGGAGGGCCGTCACCTTGTAGAACTTCTTTACTCACTGAGTTTGGAGTTCTCCTGATGGTCCCACATATATGGCTAAACTTGTGCAGCTTCTTCACCACTTCATTGTTTATAACATAATACACATTATAGCCCAGATATTAAAAATTACTGTCCTGCTCCACGAAAAACCATCACCTTGGTCTGTAATGTGTCCGAAATCCTTACAGATTCAACTCAATGAGTGTACACCCATCTACAAGCCACTTTCCAAGTTTAACGGGATAGCCAGGTCATCAGTTTGTTATGAAGTTTTCAAAAATAAGCTGTATAAAAATAGAACAAGCAATGTATATGTTAGAGACGTGGCACAGCAAAAATATGGAAACATTTACATACCTTTAAAAGCCTATAACTTGAAAACTAAAAAGTGCTAAAAGTATGATGGATATGTATGTATACTGATTTGCTCTCTTCACAGAAATAATGTGAAATTAGAGTATTTTAGGTCTAGTGCAATTACATTATTATGTGCCCTGCATTGCTGCATTGGGTAGCACTTGACACACATGTCAAAGGACAAACAGGTTCTAATTAAAAATGATTGTAGTGGGGGTCTTCAACCTGTAGCATGTATCTGACTATTCACATAGATTATATTTTAAAGTAACTATACTCAAAGAGAAAACCATTCTTATGATAGTATACATGGTTTGATGGCTAATTTAAAAATTTTAACACTGCCTAAAATTCACAGTTTCTCATACAACAATAAACGTATGTATTATGAACATGACTGTTATATATGATTACGTTGTGTTTCCCATACAATTGTCTTTGAACCTACACTTAAAAGTATGAAAAGATTTTCTAAAATTGCAGTTTTTAAGAAAAAAATGAAAACACTAGATGACACAGACAAGTCACTATAATATAGGGTGACCAGACATTCATTTTTAATGGTATTGTCCCTTTTTTGATCTTTGTCATGGGGACAAATTGAAAGGATACAAAATGTCTTGTTTTTTCAAGAAGTAAACTTCGTCATCATCATCTTCAACAAAGATAAAACAGAAAACGTTCCTAGCAGATAGACTAGAACTGGTCACTCCACTGCTTCTTTGCATGTCCCATACCTCTCCATCTTTTCAGCTTATAAGTGAGAGTGAGAATTGTGTGTGTATTTTTAACAATAACACTGCCTAAAAGAAACTGTTATCGTAATGATGAATTGAAAAAACATTCCCTGTTTAAAAAAACAAAAAGATACAAATAAGTTACTGTGATCAATTTGTGTTTCCAGTACTAAACATGGTGGAAGATCAGAAATATTACAACATGCTTTGATGAAAAACAAACCTGCTGAAATATGCAGAAGCTGCTCTCAAAATATTCAGTTTTTCATGTAAAAAATCTCATTAATGACGTAAAATGAACTGCTGCTGAGGAGGGAATGTTGGCACTACACCATAGTGAAACATGACCATTCATTTAGATCGATGGACTGCACATCATCTACTATACAAAGATTTCATGAAAAAATATTGAGTTGTTCAAGATAAATATATACATCAATTGTTACTGGTTTAGCTCCTTTTACATAGCAACAAATATGTAAAGAATTGGAAGAAGCAAAATATATGCCTGTTGTGGTTGATACAACCATTCATAAAAATGTGAATTTAATACCTATTTTAATTAGGTTTTCAACATAATAAAGGAATCAAAGTCACAAAGATTGAGTTCCACAATAAAAGCTATGAAACTGCCCAGAAAAAATTCAGGATTCTGTGGTGACACCTGCAATTCAAATTTTGAAAGAGTTGCAAAGAAAGGATCCAATAAAGGTTTTTATCACTACGGTTAATGCTTGATATTGATTTCTGGAATTGATTGTGTAGCTTGTATTATAAAATGGAGTGTAGAGAAATTCTAATCAACTACAAATTGATATTAGGTAACAGTGAAATTTTCCACATTTATCCAGTGAAAGTTGTAACGGGACTATTTTGAAGGGTTTAAAGACGAGACCCTGGGAATCTACGAAAGGTAGGTGATGCTAATAAAATATCAATACTTTATTTATTAATTAACCTGAACTGCTTTAGTTGGTGCCCTAAAAAGGGACAAAATTCAATATTTTAATAACATTAAAGCAAGTAATGCTTTAAAGTTAAGGATTTTTATAATTTTGCAGAAGCATAGCCACATGGGGTGGTGAGGAGGGTATGAGGGAGGGTGAGTACAGAGTGGAGTTTTTTCTTCTTTTATTTCAAATCTGGGCACCCTACTATACCAGCTTCATGCAAAATTAAAAGAGTTAAGTGACATATTAAGAAAGTGGGCTTATTTTTTAAATTGTGAATTAATACAATTTTAAACAAATAACATTTCTAAATAAACTATCACACTGTAATACATAATAGTTATACACTTTAATTTGAATGTTCAGTTTAATGCTGTTTGCTTACTGGTAGGCACAGATATCTTCATAGAAGTTAATATAAAAACTTACATTCTTTACGCAAAAAGAATGTATGAAATTCTGTGAGATTTATGTAGGTTTTACTAGACAAACTTAAGTATTATAATGAAAGTGAACAACCATAACTATTATTTTGTTAAACCATTACTATAATTATATCACACCCTTATAACCTTAGTGCTTAACCACAGAACAAGAATTTTGCTTTTAATGTTTTCACTTCTTAACACGGGCATATTAATTTTTAAATTTATAACTATGAACAGATAAATTATTTTTGCCTTAACAGATATACCTGATTGTTTATATTAAGTGTTGGACATTGGAAAATATAGATGTGTACTCCTTATTGACTGTGCGACTCACCCTTGTTCAAAATGACTAAAGATTGCTGACTTAATGGATATTTCCAAAACTAGTAAAAATAATATTTTAACGGCACACTGTTTCCAATACAAGCAAGCATTTACAAGAAGAAATAAAGACTTATGAAATGTATTTAGGTTTAAAGTACTTTATTAACATAGTTATAACCAGTGATATCAACTACTTCTAACAAATTTGCATAATAACCTCCACACCATTTTCCATGATTCAGAAAACAAGTGATAAAGGATGCACAATGTAAATTACTGATTTATTCAGAACACATTTATCTATGTGCAGACAATGAAAAAACATTAAATCTAATTATTGTTACGTTTTTATATCCAATGTTACCAGTAAAGAAAGAACATAAAGTAGTTGAAACTGCTCGTAATTCCAATTACTATTTAACATAGCTTTCGATGTTTTAATATACGAAAATGCAATTTGCTTTAGACATGTCTGCAATATTTAAAATGTGGTCTGGGTTAATCAGTTGATTTATTGCACAGGTTGTAGACAATATTTTGAAACTACTTTAAATAAACAAAAGAAAGAAATACAAATTGTTGCTGATTAAAATTACTGAAATATTATGTAATATACTGTGTACTGAAGTATTATGTAATATGTAGTTATAAAAATCTCTTCAACGATAAACTAAATACATTTGTCGGTGTTTTCTATATACCAAGTACACAATTAATCACAAGTTATTTTTATATAAAACAAACATGGCACATATCCATAGCTAGTTGTCAAACTTTTTAAATTTGAACTGTTTCGTTTCTGACAAAATAACTGTATGACCTTGTGTACAAGGACAAGATATAATAGAATGATGTTGCATGGAAGCTACATAACTGCCATGATGATGAACTTTTTGTAGTTTAAAGTCTCAGTGAAGTAATAAACACCCTTATCAAATTACTGTATACTTTTCCACATAAGAGAAAAGTTTTGTGAACAATTATGCACTTAAGTTTAAAACATACTGTCACAGTAGAATTTAGAAGGCCTGTA
This sequence comes from Magicicada septendecula, assembly GCA_034769895.1. Lineage (NCBI taxonomy): Eukaryota > Metazoa > Arthropoda > Insecta > Hemiptera > Cicadidae > Magicicada > Magicicada septendecula. Next base: position 287,732,538 of record CM068372.1, read on the forward strand.
ATACTGTGAAAAATAACTCTTCTATACCCACGTTCACTAATACATACATGTATACCTACTCAGCACTCACAATTTTTATATATCCTTTTTCAAAATTGTACACACTGATGTAACAGTTACAAAAATTTTGCACACATGCACTCACAAACACTATGTAAAACAAAGAATGGTGTTGGTATCTGAACACAGTACACATAATACAAAGTTTCTAACGTTACAACTGCAATGTTTCTTTTGTTTTGTAACATAAAATTAAAAAATATCTTAACAAAACTATACATGAATGATCAGACAATTGTTTGCTTACACTACTATTAATTAAACATTGTTTACTGATTCGTGCACAGACACACACACAATACAAAGGCCTTTGAATGGATGTTAGAAATAACATAAAAATACTGTGTGCACGACTACTCAGTCATTACATACTATTAAGTGGTTGATCACATCACCAACATAAATGTTTATTCAAACACATAGTGATCCATCATGAGGCGGCAATGCGAGCTGTTTTTGCAGAGCGCAGAACTGATTTACGTGAAATGTACGATGAATGAGGGAATGGCTTAGTTACGACGCCTGGCTTTCCGTTACGAGGTCGCACTGCACGACAAATCGCTCCACACGCTACTGTTATAGCCCACTTGTCTCTGAAATTAATGCCAACAATACAGTTATGCCACTCTATATAACAACTTTAGATTACACATGAAAATATACAAACTTAATAATACAGAAGTGAAACAGTATTTACTGGTAACTGACACTCCAGTAGTCTTAACAATATAGCACAGTTTCCTGTATGTCAATTTCTCACTCTGCCTGCAGAGCAATACAATACGTCAATACAGTAGTCTTATGCTTTGTTGGCCTACATATTGTTAGCCTGAATGCCAATCAATAACTTAACAATATTACAGTTACTTACAACAGTCAAGAGCAACTAATATTCAAACTGAACATTTTTAATTTCACATATGTGTGCAGGAGCATAAGTAATAAGAAGTTTTGGTTGGTAAAACAAGCATTTATAGTCAGAAAAATTATGTGTGAAAGTAAGCACTGATACGATTTCAATATTGAGAAACTAGAAGAAGATCCACTTGAAGCAGCAGAAATATGGGTATGCAGATAATGATAAAGGAATAAAGACTGAAAGGAAAGCAAATTTAAAGATATTACGTAAAGTGAAGAAGAAAAGGAAGTTATGAGGTTCACTCAAATATAAACCAGAAACTCTTTGCAACAGCGGAACGTGTTAACACATGGTGTCGAGACTACGCAGGTGTGAGCAGTGGGCATGTCCTATACTCATTGTTGCAGTTCATGTCCCCATGCTTCGTTCTGTTAGTTGTTAAAAGATGAGTGAGCACTCAGTGCCTAGTGCCACTGCACAATATATTATAATTAAATTTTAAATAATTTTATTATTTAATAATTATTCAGTATTTAATAGTTAAATTAAAAATGTTAAACCAAGTGAAATTTTGCAAAGATTACACTCACAGTTTGGTGATGAGATATTATCAAAAACACAAGTGTTTACATAGCACACGTCCTTTTCTAGTTGTCAAAATTTTGTGGAAAATTTGACCCATCAGTGTTGGCTTTAAATCAACGTAATGCTTGAAAAAAGAAGACCATAACAGAAGATCAAATTAGTGCAAAAATCGAATAAGCCATGGCAGTATGTGCAATCCATTATTAAAAATGAGTTGAAGTATCAGAAATTTCTGCACAATATGCATTCTCTCATTTTGAATGTTGTTAAAAAAAAAACTGAGCAAGCTGAAATTCATCAGAAACTTATGACTCAATATGAAGCTGAAGAGAATGCATTTTTGAAGTGTATTCATACTTGCGATGAAACATGGGTACACCACTACACCCCTGAAACAAAGCGATTGAGTATGGAATGGTGTTCGCAAAATGAAACCACTCCCAATAAAGGGACAAACGAGATTGTCAGCAGGCAAGGTTCTTGCCAGTGTTTTTTGGACTACAGAGGAGTTGTTTATATACATTTTCTTCTCGCTCAAAGAACAGGTAATGTAGCATATATATATATATATATTGGTTCAAAGTTCAGTTCAGCTCTGCAGTGTGCTGCTTCTACATGATAATGCTCCGACCCATACTGTTGCTATAACTCAAGAGAAACTGCAGCAAATCCATTGGGCCACTGTTTAAACATCCTTCTTACAGTCCCAATTTGTCACCAAGCGACTAGCGACTGCCATTTGTTTACAACTTCTGAATGAAGTGTTACGGAGACGATTTTTCAATAAGAAAGGTGGAAGAATTTGTGTACAATTTGCTTCTGACACATCTCAAAACATTTTATGAAAATGGAATAAAAATCTACCAATCCACTAGAAAAAGTGTGTAGATCTTACTGGAAACTGTGGAAAAAGTGAAGTGTAAATTGTAACTAATATATTTGTTTACAAAAAATTCTGGTTTATATCTGACTGACCCTCATACTACAAGATGATGACATATGCTCTGGGTGCCAACTTCGAATATATAGTTTGGCTGTTTCATTTGTGGCAGAATGTAGGACACACACAATCTGGTACAGACTATATACTCTTATGTTATTATCTACTGAAGCCACTGCACTGTGTATGTCATGTATAAACGTTAACATGTTACTTGGTAACACGTTACCAACACTACCTCTACTCATGCACTTCTGATGCCTATACACACCCTATTTTAAATAATTTGGTTGGATGAGGTTAGTGCTGTTTATGAATATAATTACAATAGTGAATGCTGTATAAACAAGCCACAACCATTCACAGGAACTATAATTTCTGGCAGTTAAAGGACTGAAGTAATCATGTATATTAAGTTTTTTTTTTTTTTTGATCAAGCTACATGAAGAAGTATATACCTGACCCAACCTAACCTACGTTTTCACTAACATAAATTTTTTTAAGACATTTGTTTGAAGCTACAATAAAGATTGAAAAAAAGGAAAATAACTCTTTATTTTTTCAAATAAATATGCCAAATCTATATAACCTGATAATCACTTGATTTACCTACCCATCACTGCAATTATTCTTTTGTCTCAATAAAATTACTACTGTATTGATGTAAACAATAAGTTTAGTCAAGTTAGTTATCATTATCTTTTTTCTAAATAATGAAACAAACTTTGTCAACACTTCATATTTTCAATATGTTAGGCTCAATAATGAAATGAGAATGGTTCTACAGTTGTGTACGGTATAATGTACTTTTGTATTTTGTGTGCAATCTATTGAATCATAACTTGGCTATAATTTTTTCAACAATCTTAAAATGGTTAAAAAATATGGGCGATCTTTTTGTTACAACAGTTATAATATGTCGTAGTACAGCTGAATATTCAGATATAATATAATACTGGTTATTTTCGCCTATTTCAATTACCAGCTTCCATTACCAAAGTCTTTCTTATTATATCATAGGCTACAATGAAAATAATTAACGCAGTTTCAGAATGAATCAGGTACTTTATAATTACAAGTTCCAATCACCTTACATGTAGAAACAATTATATAAAAACTGATAATCTATGGTAGGAATACAATCTAATACATTAATTATTATAACACAAATATTATAAAACACCGTTTCACCAACATTTGTTAAGAGATTTGACACTTTTAAAGGTCTGTCATATTAACAAGTGATTTCTTCTTGTTAACATACTGAACTATTAATAAATGAGAGTTAATTTATAACTTTAAGCTATGTCTAGCGATAAAGCTACGTCACGTTCTTTTTCAGAAAATAGCTGTTATTCAAATATGCACATTTGTTTTAAGCGTGCAGGTGCACACGCATGCACGCGCATGGGCACACACACCTTCTCTTTCTCTCATATCGAAAGTACATGCACATATAGATATCTGATAATATCTGCACTACTGAGAAATTTAAATAAATTCAAAACTAACATATAACAATTTTAATGGTTGGAGTGAATTTAGCTTATCCTGTCGATTGGTCCAGACTTCTGAAATATAAAAACAATACTTTTAAAGTTTCTGTAGAAATTAAGGGTAAAGTAGAAAATTTAATAAGCAGAAGAAATAACCCACCATAATTGATAACTGTTTAGTAGTTGAGCTTTAAAAGTAACTGTAAGCAAATATGGTACACATTTGTTTTATAATACCACTGCTTTGCTCCAACTAAGGTATATAGGTTTTATTCTGTTTCTAAAAAAGGTCTCTGTTTGCTTTAAACTGATCTCTTACAATGAATCAGGTAACATCACCTGGTTGAAAGACATTAACTAAAAATTGAGTTAGCTGGCATCACATTGTTTGTAAAATGTCAAATAGTAAGGGGATATAAAACAATTCATTATGGAGTTAGAAAAATAAAGGTTTGTGAGTGAGCATTATTATTCCTATGTTATGACCTTGAACTAGGCTATACTGATAACTAACCACACTCTATTTTGTACTAGTTTGTATATACTACAGGAAGTATTTAGTAGGCAGCCTCATATATCAACATTATAAAATACGAACAACTATTGAAGAGAAAAAGTTATTTACACTCACATAACAAAAATCAGTCTGGCATAAAATATTTACGACCCAATTAGAAAATACTAATGTTTCACAAACACATCATTTGTTGAGTTCAGTTTCATCTGTACAAATATTTAGATAATATCCTCCATCAGTTCTTCAACAACAAAGTATTTATAATCTGGTTAACTACAGTTACTTTAGGATAAAGTGGTGTCATTTTAAAGGATATGTTCTAAAACACTGTATAGTTTATTATATAAAATTGTACTTATATCTTCACACATTATTCTTTTGTATTTTTTATTATTAATAATAAGTAATGGTTGTTTTTACAAGAATACATTATATATTTTTTATGTATTTACAATATTTCAATAGTCTCAACTATCATTATCGGAATATATAAATTATATACAATTGTACATTTGTAAATGCAACGTTTACATCATGGTTTTTAATGCAGACTTTCTATATATACATGAATGCTTGGTATAGGTTTTATGAAAGTTTCTTGGTATATCAAGAAAGTTAATTGTCATTATCTTGATATTATATACATCTGTAACATTATGTATAATCATACCATTTCTTACAGATTGTTTCTTAAAAGGGTATTAGTAACATTAAACTGGATATTTTGGTTTTTCATTTAGTTTAAAGAATATATCAAAATTTTAACATATTAATCATAAACCTACTTACAAATTCCTTTTTAAGATTAAAACTAACCATAAAATGAAAGAAATCATTTTTTACAAAAATAAAAATTTTGATAATTTTAATTACATTAGACTAACTTCCAGTTGCTATTCTATTATACTTAATTACGGCTTAAGTGTTAATACAATTACAAACAAAAAAACTGTTTAGAATTATTAGAATAGAAAGATAAAATTATTTACATGTTAAATGTGAATTAAGATGTGTTTCTTTACAAGATGAAAGATGCAACTTGTGTATGTACAAAGCCATTTTATATGAACAGGATGCATTTTAATAAAAATCAAGATTTATTTTATTATTTCCTCAACTAAGAATTGATAATTTAAACATTTTATGTAATGCAGAAAATGTTATCAGGTACTATTCACAACAGGAGCTGAAATTAACAATTTCATATTCTTATAGAAGTTACCACCACTTAGAAAAAATCATGCACTGTAATTAAAAAAAGATATTTTTTTTTACAAACATCTACAATGATGTCAAAGCAATGAAATGGTAATCAATTACGATAATGATAAAAAAGATACAAAAATCTGTTACCAACTCGCATAAAACATCAAACAAAGAAATTATGAATAATCTATTACAAGAGAGAAGAGAAATATCATTAAAAGTTGTTAATATAAGAAGAGATATCTCCAGTATGCAACACAATTCCGAATGATACCAACCTGGGTTTAGTTATCCGACCACCTATCAATTCAGACACCATGATTCTGTTTCACTTGGAACATTAAACGTTTCACAATTATTGTTTACAAAACTAAATAAAAACGGAACTGAAAATGTAGTAATACAAGGTAACCTGGATCATTACTTGTAATACGGTCATACAGTGATAACAAATTTATGCCATAATAAATGTTATTTTAAAACAATTTTTGTAATTTCAAATACAATTTCCTTCAAATTTCTCCTTGATCAAGTACAGGGGTGTTGAAACATTTTGATTTGAAATTCACACTCTCTCTCTCTCTCTCTCTCTCTCTCTCTCTCTCTCTCTCTCTCTCTCTCTCTCTCTCTCTCTCTCTCTCTCTCTCTCTCTCTCTCTCTCACCTATTTTGTTTAATTTTCCAAGGGACTTTCAAGGACTAATAAAAAGTAAGCTCTTGAAAAAGTGATTTACACAAGTAATAGTGAAAAGTGAACTAGAAATGTGTGAACAAAGCATACTAAAACAGCTTATATTGTTTTGTTTTAGTTACTATGTTATGACATTTACGTTTTTGTTTCAGTAATCTTATTATACATTGATTTTACTACTTTTTGAACTGCTTTTTACATAAAAACTTAAAACTGTCAAGCAAGTAGTCATAGACACTTCGAGTTAAAATGATAGTACTTTCAACAATAGTAAAAATATTTAATTTTTTAGAATTATTAAAATGAAATTTTTAATTATACTTCACCTGTTCTTACAGTGTATCAAATTTAAAAAATATCCTTGAAAAAGAACATTAGGTAAGATTTACATCTGAATAAACACTCAAAATTCTTGACTTTTGGTCAAAATTTGTGTTAACAAAACGCATAAATAATATTTAAGTTTAACCAACCCTGCTTAAGTCCTTAGCTACTCCCAGAGTACAAAAGGAACCATAATAATAGTATAACGACTGAAGTAAGTTCTTAGTTTTAATTCGATCCCTTAGTATTTCTCACAATAACTGTTGAATGCATCAACTGATTTTTGTAAAACATGCATGACCCTACTTTTATCCTACAGACTTCTATTGTTTTTGAAATTGATTTCCCAAAAATAGGGGAGCAGGAGGCAAAAATGTGAGGGGATCAAAATTGTGAAAAAAATTGAAAAATCCATATGAGGTATCAAATTACTGAAAATTGTAGCAATAATATAATCATATTGTTCATCTTTGACAACTTGATAAATTACAAATTCATGTTGGGTAACAAATTAAAGAGAACTTTAACCAAAATCTGAAGTGTTAATTTTTGGAAATTTCCAAATTTTGGGACACCTAAAATAAAGTAAAATAAATTAAAAAATCAATGCCACATATCAGACAAAAGAGCATGTTAACCCAAATCCGAATATCACATTTACTATGAATTTTTCAACTTCAAGGTCATAATGGCCCAGAAATGAAACTTGAAATTGAAAAAAATCGTATAAGCTTACGATGAGGAATTTCATTCAAAGTACAAACTCTGTTGACATAATTAATATCTTTTACCACTTCTTGGAAATTTTGGATTAACTTCCAAAGTCTGTAAGCCTTCTTTACAAAAAAAGTTTGTATGTTGTTATCGGTTATGTATATTTGTGAAAGGTATTACACATAGGCCTACAGATATCTCATAGAATATATATATATATATATATATATATATATATATATATATATATATATATATATATATACATAAACATAAAAGGTAGGACTAAATTATTTGTCATCTAGGCAGTAGTTTGGAAATGTTAGTGTTTATTTGTATGACCTGTTCACTTAACAATTATCGTTTTACTAAATATATATATAGTAATTTGTAGTAAATATTGAAGAGTAATTGCAGTTTTCATAATTTTTCTAATAACTGAAAAATGATCTACAGCTGTTCCAGGTGTTAGCTGAGACCATTCATTAGAAAGCATTACCGTCAGTGGGAGAAAACACAGTACTAACCACCCTGAAAAACATCATTGTCTAGAAGAACTATGTCTGTTACTTTTTCCTTACATTTTTGCTATTATGAAATATTGGTAAACGCAGCTTTGTGTAAAGGCGAAATATTGTGTTTTGCTAGCGTTAAAAGTAACCAAGGAATCTATAACAAAAAATTATTGTTGATTATTTACCAAAGTTACTTCTTTCAGCATGACGTTTTAAATTTATAGAAAAAATTGTGACTTTAAATTATAATCATCTGACTAACTTTTGTTCTATAAGAGAGAGGTCTTGAGTGTAAGCAAAGTGATTTTAGAATTAACTTAATACTTTATAACAATTTTTAAATCACTTTGATCAGAATACGGTTCCTGAGGTACAGAATATTTTGTATATGAAATAACACAAACAACTTGGTGCTCTTACTGTTTATAACACTCTTAATTAAAATTAATATTGGAACAGTTTTCATGTTAAGTAAGATGTAGCAATTTATTTATTTATCCTTTTCTAATAAAATAATTTCTTTGTAAAATACGAATTCAGATAAACTTTTTATTAATACTAGTTTTGAAAGGGAAATAAACTGTTCTGACATGAAACAATGCGGTGTTAAAATTTCCTGTACAGTTGTATACAATTGCATACAAATAACACATGGTAATTATAAATAAATTGATACCATATGGTAACTGTTACCAAAATTTTATTTTCACACCATGAAAATAATTCTTGACAGCTATGTTGTCATCTTTCAGTCTACGTCAACAAATTATTCAGTCTTGATAAAAACACATTTAAACAATAATTAAAAAAACACTGTTTAATGAAAGTCATCTATTATCAAGCACACTATGCTAATGCCTTCTTCCCATCAGATATGTACACATAAACGCTCACAAGCACACAGATGCAAACACAGACACACATCCCTTCACACGGATAATATCAGTGAATATTAATGCATTACTATATAAATATCAACTAACTTTATAACTGTCCTCAGTCATATTTTTATTTACACCAACACAAGTGTGTTTTAGTCTGTTATACAAATGTAACACATCCATATTAAAGCTAGTTTTTTAAATTTAATTTTGAAACATTTTGTTATTATGTAACTATCAGCAGTTTAAAAAAAATGTGTTTTATGAGTGACTGACCAAAACACAACACAATGTCGAGTTCTTCTAGCAACAATACTTGAAAAAATGTTGAAAGGTAAGTATTTTTCTGTATCCGCATGTAAATAAGTGTACATTAGCCAATTTCAAACGCATTAATACAGTTCTGACATTCAGTGAACTTGTGTTACAGATAACTGTTTACAGTTATTATTTTATTGGATTAGAAAGCACTGTTATTAGCATTAAAATTGCTACTCATCCCAGTAGGTAAACTGAATTAAATGATTTAAGTGGAGTAAATCTTTGTGAAGTGAGTAGTGGGCACTTAAAAGAGGGAAGCCAATTGAAATGGTGGCAGGCAAGACTGTAACTGATGTGTATTGAGTACATAACAACATTTTTATCAGGGAAGTGTAAACTCTGTTCTTTGTAGAACATCTGAGGCTGCTTCAACAAATCAGGCATCAATATTTCCATTCCTCAGAGGGAGAGAGTGCATGTATGTGTGTGTTTGGAGTGTAATAGAGGAGTATGATAAAAAAGGTAACCAACGAAAGACTTTAGTTATCTTTGTCCAGCTCACGATTAGGTCTACGCAATGTCAGACTCATTCCTATGACTTTCTGTAGGGAACATTTCTCTTACTGCTTTTCTCAAGCTACAAAAAGTGGATTTAAATGTCTATTTAGTTACCTAATATGTCTGAATTCGTCAGCTGTACTAAATTCTTTTCAAATTGTCAAATTTCTGGTGATAAAATTGTTGTACTTGGATACATGTAGATTGAACATTATAGTAACCCACGTCTTGCTTTTACAGACAGGGTAGTGAACTGTTTACTTATAACTGATCATCAAAATTATATCAAAACTATTTCAACATAGTCACAATAAATTTAAGCACCAGTAATTTTGTCGTCAGAGGGGACTGACATTAGGTCAAATTGGGGAACATTAAAAAATGAATTTACTGTCATCATCAATACAATATAAATAACATAATTGTACCACATAATTCAGCGTTTGTTTACAAAGCTAAGTAACGAGTAGCTTGTAATGCTGCTTGATAAAAATACTGGGTTGCTTTTAACTTTGTGATAGCTTATTATGGGCAGACAAGTGGCCACACAAAAAGTTCTTGAAACAAGATATAAAATATAATCTTTTATCTACAACTTTTTTATCATGTGTTTGCACCAGCTCAAAAAATTCCTTGCCTACTACTTTTCTAAAGTAATACATACAGTTTTCTCTCCAGACTTGTGAAAAATATCAGGATATATGAAACTGAAAAACATTTGTTTATTGCCTTGATATGTATACCAATGTATTTTGTTTAAAAATTTTCTCTTTCAACTTATATATGATACACTTCTGGTATAGTGGTAAAAAAGAGAGAAATGAAAATAAGCATGATTTGTAGTGGAGCTGTAGCTGATGTTTTCATAACGTTACAGAGTGAACCTACCTAATGGTCTCAACTAACTCCCGGAACAGCAATGATATTGGAATTTACCTAATAAAATTTGTACTTTGTTCAAAATAGTGAGAGTTCTGTAGCTCAGGGAGCTTGCTAGTTATTTAACTTTAATATAAAGCATGAATATGTTATTTTTCTGTTGGATCCTAATTTAGTTGTATCAAAGTTTATTCTGTGAATAATTATAATCACACTGTAAATCACTTTGTGTTGTGACTTTGGATGATCAGAAGGCTGTATGTTGCTGTGAATTTTCTCTTATGAACTTGACAAACTTATGAAATTTAAAAATTTTGGTCTACAGACTAGCACACGTTTCAACCTTTCGTAGTCACGTTCACTGTGACTCTATAGTCTAATCATTTTACATTTTAACCCATGTGTGTCTGAACATCTGCAAACCTATTTTCATACAGAATTTCACAGAAGTAAGTTTTGTGGGCTGTAGATTGAACTGATTACTAACTACCCTGCAGTGGTCTAGTGGCCAATACGAATAAGACTCATGGCTATTTGGCCCCTTCATTATCTGGCCCAGTTCTGTTGAGCCAATAATTAGTCAAAAAATTGTAAAACCGATTCTTTATGAAGTGTATGAAATGGTCGAGTTGCCATAATTTTTAATCCTAAGCACCTTCAAAAATAAGTGACTACACTGGGAAGTAATCGTGACAAAAATATTACAAAATCTTTAAATAAATGATTAGTAGTTTTATAAATACTGTATTAACTGTTTTATTATACTATATTTTTCTTTAACTTTTCTATATAATTACATTAAATCCAAATATAAGTTACTGTTGGAAAAGTATCCAAAGCCTACAAACACAAATTCAAATACATACAAAATGCTACAATTTATAGCAATAAAAATAGTAAAAAAAAATGCTGGTGCTGAATACACAGAAATGATTTACTGTTAACCCCTCAACTTATTTAGCTTTCTTGTTATTTGGCTCACTCACCCAACTGCCACATTAGACTGGACAATCGTGTGTCAAGAGTGTTTATATCATTCGATAATATAAAATATAATTAAACACAGTTGTAATTTAAGTTCACAGTTTTAATTCAATCGTTTGGTATTTGTTTGACAACAGGATACGTCTCACAATAACTTATGAATGCACCAAAATTTAGCCACAGAGCCCTATTGTTTTTGAGATTGACCCCCCCCTCCAACACCAGTGGGAAAGAAAAAATGTGGGGTATCAAATTAAAGAGAATTTTACCTCAAATCTAAATATGGTTAAATTAATTTCAAATTTTATGGACACAATGACCAAAAAAGATACACACATTTTCAAAAAAAAAACTATAAACCCATCCCAGATATCCAATTAAAGGGAATTTAAACACAACTCTGAATATAGTGTTTGCACTAAAAACGTTTTTAATTTTAGGGACACCACGGTTGAAAGGGAAGTAAAAATTTCAAAACAAATTTTACAAGTGTCAGTTTTATATGGGGTTTCATATTATAAGAAATTTTACTGAAAATATAAACTTGACGTTTTAATAAGTTGACAAAAGTAATATCTACTAACATCCATTGCAAATTTTGGACCACCTTTGAAAAGATTGTAATATGTTTGTAAAACAAATTTATTTACATTCATATATGCTCAGATTTTTCTTGTATCTATTTTTTATATTATTACTAATAATAACAAAGCTTTTAACAACAATACATTTTTATTATTTTGTGAATTACAATGTTTCAATAGTATTCGACTATCGTCATCAGATATCTGAATACTATTGGAACATTGCAATTCACAAAATAATAAAAATATATTCTTGTAAAAAGTTTTGTTATTATTAATAAATAATATGAAACAAATTTATATTTTGTTATCCATTATATATATTTGTGAAAAGTATTCCATATGCCTATGGATATGCACTAAAACACACAAATTTAAAATATTTGACTAAATTTTCATCACTTAGCCATAAAAAAGAGCAGTGCCTGGTAGCTGCTTGACAATTGTTATTTTACTAAAAAAATATTAGAATAGTTGGTTATTTACTTTTATAATCTTTCTTTTACTTTTTAAGGTATAGCAAAACCTCAATTAGGTGTGTAACCACATGGTTACCTCCTCACGGTGTTTCTTGAGCCAATTCCAAAAATTGTACACACAAAAAACTTTACTCACAGTTGTAAGAAATAAAATTTATTAATTTAATTTTATCTAATAATAAATGTAAGTAAAAATAGCGAGAGTTCTGCAGCTCAAGGAGCTTCTACTATATCAATACAGTCAAATAAGGTAATCAGTGAAATGAAATGTATAAAATTTAAACCAGAAATAAGTTTATAAAATATTAAAATGTATTTTGAACAGGAGACAGAATGATGACTTGAGAGACGAGTCTGTCCGGATGTCTTAACACTGATAACGGGACAATCTTCATCACTGTTGCATCACTAATGCTGTGAGCATTTGTCATGTGTTTTTGAAACTATTTTAAAATGATCTATAATATTGTCATTAAATACTTACAATAAATAAATATCTACTAACATTTACAACAAGTAAAACAATAAAAATAAATTACTATATATATTACCATATTGGAAGGGTATTTATTGTATATTATTATTACCTGGGTTTCCAAATTCATTCTTCAGTTTATTTTGATGGAAGTGTATTATAATTAATGGGAAGAAGATAATTTAGTTTTTAGCATTACAATTTTAAAACAGAGTTATATAAGAAAGGACAAGACTTATGTGTCAAATGCAGATATTTAGTACATTGATGATTGGCGAAGTAATGGAAATACTGCATGAGACTGAACTCTGTCTCTGATGGAGGGGATAAAGTATGAGTGAGTGTGTTTGTGTTAATAGCATTAGCTTGTCAAGGCCAATGATTTGTGATAGCTGTCACGCCCTGTTCACAGTCAGACTGGCATCCACTCGCAAAGGCAATTAAACAGTTTGTAATTTTACTGCAGTCTGGTTTTACTGTTGTGGTACTACATGCGTTCAAAGACTACATATTATTGGTTCTGCGTTTACAATTTAGTACTTTTCAAGTAGTTGTGTTATAGTAACATTAACAATACCAATTCGTGAACTATCCTTTAGGATTAGTATACTTTAAGTTATTAAGCGAATTATCCTGTTATTTGTAGCTGTCTATTCACAATGTCCCTTTAAGGGTCATCGAAAGAAAGAAAATTAAGTTTCGTTGTTCACAGCAAAAGAAATGCAGTCCAGAAGGAAAACTCTTGCCGGAAATCTCTTCTGGGAAAAACGTAAAACATGTGAGGAAAGGAAACTTTTTGTTGATGATTCTGATAAGTGTATAGTAACAATTATCGTTCTGGATTTTTATACAAATCAAAATGTTGTGCTCACTGTTAAAAAAACGCCTACCTATCACGAAAGAAAGAATCCATTTTTCATGGGGCGCAATATCATTAACGCAAGTGTTTAAAAGTGTGGGATTCAAGTGGAAGAAATGTAGAAGTAAATAAAAAGTTAAAAACAAATTGTAATAATGCATTACACATATCTTGTGCACTTGTGCAAATTAAAAGTTCTTGGGAATCTGGGAGAAATATTTTTTTATTTTAGATGGGAGGAAAGCCAGCGTTGAGTGAGTTTTGATAACGTAATGTGAATCGGTGTTTCTCAGTAGTCGTTGGTTTGTTTACACTGCTGAGTGTGCCTACGCTCTCTTTCTAAGCCGCATACCTCTTAGAGACATGGAGTTCAGTCTAAAGCAGTATTTCTTTTGCCGTAGTAACCCCACAGTGTCATTGGGGAGATGGAAAAAAGATTTTAAATAAAAATGCTACAACAAAACAGGAACAAGATATGATGCATTAATAGTAATTATAGTGGTTACTCCGACTTCAAGCTCTCAGAAGACGTAAAAAAAAGGCTTCCCTGCAAAAAATTTAATTTACATGACGGAATAGATTAAACTTATTATTATAATCGACAAAATTGATTTTCTAAATATGGTGTCACAATTTCCCTACATTCACAAACATGAGCGGCTAGAAAAGTAATATAATTTTAAAGGTATTACCTATCAGTCTGTCATTGGTCATAGTTGTCAGTCAACCCCCCCCCCCTCACACAAAAAGGTAAACCCATTATTCTAGTTCTTTTGTTTACCCAAATTACAAACATTACTGACAGATTTGGAAGGACTTTATTTTGTTGTTGTTACAGTGTTGTGTGTAAAGTTAAGCATCACATGCACAAATAAAAATACTGGATACATGACCACACAGCAGCTCAGAAACAGGGACCTGTACATTTGTATGGGTAAATACAGTATGACAGAGGCTGGATTGTTTTGTTGTGTGTGACTACTTTCATACATTACATTTCTGTTCATAATTTACCTAGATTCTAATGTTGTTGGAGTAATCTATGGTGACGGATTATAATTTGAAATTTTGAATTTATTTATTTTTAATATATTAAAATACAGAACACACAAATATTTTAGACTAATACACACAGAATACTATTTGAAATCTTAATAAACACAAAATGTTTCTTTCTTGTGCACAGTTTATTAATTATAATCTAAATTTAAAACACCTTCTGAACACTCAGAACAAATGTCAACTTATTTCTACATCTATTTACATATTTAAATCAAATTCAAACACTACACAAACGTTGGGCTAACTCACGTGTAACACAGGACTGCGTGCCATAACTTTTCATTCATTTTACACACAAATGAATTTCTGTACATAAATTTATTGTCACAATGTTAAAAATATACAAATTATTATTAATAATAATATTAATACATTTTGAAGGTTGCTGTGCAGGGCTAACAACAGAAGAACCATAAACATGATTATCATTGTGTTATATTATTTTCTTGAAACCTACACAATAAACAATACATGTTAAAAACATGAACATACAGTGACAATCCATTTGCAAAACAAAAATATACAAATAAAATATTAAACATCTGTGCATGAAATGCATATAAAAGTAATACTCAGCTTGTCTATGCTTATAATGTACACATGGCATGGAAAGCAAAATATGTTACTGGTAAACCTAATTTGTATTGAAAATATGAAGATACATGTGGAAAAAAAAACAAACATTATCTCCTTATTAAAGACGGAAAACAATTCTGTCTGACACCACCTAAAAATTAATGTTATTAGTTACCAATATAATTCATATGCTTCACAGTGAACACATCAATTATTAAATTAATGACTTGTATTACACAATGCATTATTAGCAAATATGAAAATGAAAAAATCCAAGAACTTTCTTTTACTAAAATTGCTATTCCAATTATTTAGTAATTGTACATTAGTCTTAAAAACATTTTACTCTGAATGGTTATAAACAAGCTGAGGTAATACCTGTGGATATATTCTGCTGAAAAACCAATGTGATAAACATGAGTAACTCAACTGATGGAACGATAATTTAATAATAACTACTGATCATTAATTTTGCAAGCAGCAGGTAAACGAGACGTTATACGTTCAATATCTTTGACTAACCTCGTCCTATCTGTTGTGCTGGGAATGGGAGTACCAAGTTCTTCTTCCTCTTGAAGTTCGGACAACTCCTGATCCTGAGCCTCCAATTCCACCAACTGATCTGTGCTGTCTTGGCAACTCAATTCGCTCGGGCTCACACAGACCTATGCCATACAAACAAGTAGTAATACACACACTTCATTTAAAACCCATATTAGAAAACTATGCTAAAGTTTATTGTTCGATAAAATAACATAATTTGTTTTTATAAAGCATTTGCACATATAAATGGCTTATTTAAAGTGTGTATACTTATTTTAACAAGTAAATTATTTGTTTTAATATTTTATGCAAAATCATTTTAATTTACCTTCAATTATAATTATATACACTAAGGCATACTACTTTCTGAACCTACATAAAAACAACAAACTACTGCATGTATATAAAGTTAATAAACCTATTTTCTACAGCCGTTTTCTAACACGTAGCTAAAAATCTACAAATACTATCTATATGTGTAAAATTCTCTAAATGTCAAGCTAAGGCTGAGAACATTATTACTACAAAAAATCCTAAACTTTGTGTCAACACACACATATATACAAAGTTTACGCACTAACTAGCTAGGCATTGGGAACATGGTTTAATACAACTTACTTTTATTGAAACAAAAACATTATTTTAAAAATAAAATGAAAGTGGGTGTATAATCATCATTTTTAGGTTGTACTGTTGAATTGCAATTAGTTCAACTGTTATATAAGATCTTGAAAAAAAAAAGACTTTCATGAAGACCTGATGGAGATAGCAAACGAATAGGATATTTTTTTGAATGACTGCTCAACCTGATCAGATTCCTTTCCTTCTGAGAAATAAATGGAGAAATTTGTTACATAACACAAAACATATTAAAAATTCCATCTGCCTACAACGTTCTACATTGTTTGAAAAAGGCATACAAGACAAAAACAAGAATATGGATAAAAACTTTAGAGCAGTGGTTCCCAAACTTTTCACTCCGCGGACCCCCTCCAAAAAATTAAAAAGTCACGGACCCTGTCTGAGTTATGAAATAAAACAAACAGTAAATATGATACAAATTCTTATATTTTAATTAAAATGTATTAAAATCAAATTTTTTTTAACTTGTAAAAATATAATTTTAATATCAAACATAGTTTAATGTGAACGATGAAGCTGTTTTTGCACAATTAGCTCTGCAATATTAGGTTTAATGTCTGATAATTTCAATATTAACTAATTCTCGACATCAAGTTTATTCCTTAACTTTGTCAACCTTGGCTCTATCTTTCCAGCCACATGTGTCGAAATCCAGCTACATGGAAAAACGTTATGCTTAGATACAGTGCATATACGTGGACTAAAACAGTGTGATCAGTTCTGCATTGACGCGGTGCTCTAGTCAGTTTGGCTGGCAAACAGATCTGTTATGCGACATGATTGAAAGACATTATTAAAGAAATTAGTTTGAAATTACTTTTACAATTACAATTAGTTTGCACAAAAAAAAAATACTGGTATCTTCTACTAATTGTTTAAAGATTCTAAAATTTAGATGTTACACTACAAGAAATCTGAGAAAATTATGGTATATTCTATTTTTCCTTAAAAGTGTCCGCGGACCCCCTGAAACATTGTCATGAACCCCCAGGACCCCACTTTGGGAACCACTGCTTTAGAGGAAGCAATTTATCAAAAAAGAATAAAATGAGAATGTTGTAATCATAATTAAATTATTTATTAAGTATGATTAAATCACTATAAAAATTAACAGAAAAATAATTTATTTTTTGGACTGGAAAATATATCCAATTTATTTGCAATATAAGATAAACATACCTGAATACAATGATACAAGATAACTTCTAAAAATTTTCATAAATTTTGTGATTTAATTTCCTTAAGCGCTGCAAAAGTATACAAATTTCAGTGCCATCTGTCAGTAACATACCCTATACTGACAAAAACAGTTTTTTATGATTTATAATGTACAAAAATTCTGATAAACATAAGGCCACAAAATTAGCTGACATTTACTGTAAAATCTTGTCTATTAACAGAGTAATTTCTTTAGCGTTCTTCGATTACCATATTTTGGAATACTTAATTTGTACACACGCATTTTACAACTACATAATACGAGAGCAGTCAAAAAGTTAGTTGCACTTGCATAAAAAACGCAACATGTAGATTATTTATGAAAAAACTTTTATTTATATGAAAGTACAATTAAAGATCTACTTTTCTATAAAGTCCCCAAGTTTATTCAAACACTTATCATAGCGCGACATGAGCTTCTCTATTCCTTTGTTGAAAAAATCCCGTCCAACGTCTGATAACCATTCATGCGTCACAATTTGGACTTCTTCATTAGTAAAATATCGCCGCTTTGCAAGGGCCTCTTTCATAGGACCGAACACATGGAAGTCACACGGCACAAGATCAGGACTGTAAGGAGGGTGTTCCCACTCCTCCCACTTAAACGTTTCGAGAAGTTCCTTCGTAATGCGTGCCGAATGAGGTGTTGCATTGTCATGCAGAAGCACAATCCTTTTTGTCAGTATAATAAGGTCAAATATAACCAAGTACTACTCTATATTATTTATGTTTCTTACACATTAATAATTACTTTTATCTGTCATATTATTGGTAACATATTGAGCTTTCTTATAATTTGTTTGCTTATTAAATAACTAAACCTTTTACCTAACACTACAAAAACTGTGTTTAATGTATATTTAACTTCCTCTTTGATTGGAGTTTTAGAAACCGGGTGGCTGAAGTTTAATATTTTTTATAAATATGATTTTTATTATGTGATTTATTGAATATTAAAAAGAAAACATTTTTAGCAAAAGAGAAAATCTAAGTACAAAACATATTTACAAAAGAATAACTTGGCTTCCCTGTCATCAACCAAAAGGATCTGATTGATAACCTTTTTATACATTACTTAAATTGCTCAATAATGCCTTCGATTTAAATTAACTTGAAAAATGAATTTTAAAGTGGGCAAGTTTACTTGAAAAAAGCCCTTTAATACATCAAAACTCAGTGATAATATTTCTAAAGATGAATCCTACATTAATCAATATGATCACGAAAAATCATCACCCGTGTTCTTCACGCATGAAGAAACTCAAAGCAGTTTCTTCAGCACACAAAATCATGTATACCAGGGTTTGAGTTGCAAGAGACACACTTTTTGCATATTTACACAGAACTTCAGCCTAAGGAAATGGCAATGCTGAAAGACAGTGTAAAACCCGAAGAGCCTCAGACATTGCATCTGCAGAATCAAGTCTGAAAGGGCTTTTATTTTGTACCACAACAACAGAAGGCCATGATCAAGATCCATGATTGTTTTAAACCTTTCTTTACAGTCCCGATTTGTCACTGCCTGACACTGATGTTCTCAAAACTAAAACATATCATTAAAAGATCTAAATCTTTTATACAATGGGTAATTGAAGTTACTGTGAGCAAATGAATCTAAGCTAATTACAAGATTTCTTCTTGTATAGAATGAAAAAGTGGACTGTGAGTTCAGTAAAAAGGTAGCATCAAATGATGACTATGTTGGACAACAAGGGTCTAATAAAAAAAAATAGTTTTCTCATTTTGACAGTTTTTATCTGTTAATTCTATTGAACAACCTATATGATTGGAGACCTTATTTACTAATCAAGCCTAAGAGCAGAGTGATGGGAGACATGTGTAACTGAACCTTAAGAATATGTTGAAAAAACAAGTAACTCATTAAATTTAATGAATGAACAGTCCAAAAGAACAATTTGTTTCAGAAATGACTCAGAAGATTAAATTATATAACAGGAGTACTGACTCTGCTGAAATTTACACATTGCATACTACTGTAAATGATAAAAAAATTTCCCAGTTGTATATTCTGGTCTTATAAACAAAATTAACTTCCAGAAAATAGCAATTTTTATGTTTCTAATATTTTTATGAGTCATCTTAATATGTATGCTCTTGAGCTGTATCAAAAAATGATCAGTGTAACTTGAGCCAGATTGATAGTTCTGATAAAAATCATCTTAATACATAATTAGTAAGTATATATGTAATTAGTATATAGACATACAACAAACAATAATATTTTAAACATACATTTAAATTATTAACAGTATGGTTTACTAACAATATAATTCCACTAAAATATAATTAACATATACGAATAACTACAAACAAACCCTGCTTACTACGCCTGACTGAGAACTACACAAAACAAATTCTTTTGTTTTTGTTTATGACTACAAACTATATACATGATAATAACCTAATTACGATAAACTGGAAAAGTTGTACTTGCACATAAAAAAAAGTTGACCACTACTAGAAACGAAACCACCCTTAAATCACTCACTTACAAGTCTCAGCTTTTTTATACTGTTGGTAAATTTTTCTCAAAACTCCAAATACTTTGTCCTCCAAACAAAAAGAAAATTCGCATCAACAAAATTTCCATTTGTACAAAATCTATCACAAAATATTTTCTAACCATGTACTTTCTGTTATTAAGAGCACAGTGCTATGCATGTATTCAAAAATATTTAGCATTTAAACTGCCCAAAGCATATTTCTTGGATTTGATATGTTTTGGTCTCTAACATCCACCAACGAGTACTTAGATAACATAATACACAAAGCATCCATTGGTACTGAAGTGTACAGTAGCAAATAACATACAGTATTATTAAACCCAAAAAATTATTTTTGTGTGTACAATTTTGAAAACACAAAATAATGTAGAATACATAATTTAAATATTGATTCACACATTTCCACTATACTTTATTTCACTTTTCTTTAAGTAAATTATTATATAAATTGAAAATCACTTTCTTACTTTTTTTTATTTTGCTGAGCATTTTTGGGAAACCAATGGTAATCATCTTACTCGGTGCTCAGCAAAGTCAGAGAAGCAAGAGAAGACAAAGTTTGTCAAGTACTGACAAAGGGGATAACTCAGACTTCCAAAAGCAACTCTACAAGTTATTTGAGAAAACAATTTTTAGTTAATATAATTAGAATTCACATCTTATAAATGCAGGATAGTCTTACCTATCTAATGCAAAAATGTCAGGTAATACAAATTTTTAAAATATTGCTTTTACACTGTAAACTGTTGTGTAAATAAGTAAACACACACACACACACACACACACACACACACACACACACACACACACACCAACGAGACTAAAGTTATGTGTAAAACTGATGACGATAGTATATTATTAATCCTGTTTTAATACATTAATTCATTATTAACTTTTACGATTTATTTCAAAAACTGGTAATTGTACACAAAATTCTTCCTGAAATCTCTTCCAAATTATCAAATCATCCTGCCTTTGGATGAACAACATAACAATACTGCATTTACCCTGTTGAACCATGCATTTCAAACCTCAGAAGCTCCTATTTCATCCACTTCAATTTCCCCCCATTTGTAAGTGGCACTACTACATTCCTGTCAGTTATTTGGGAGTATTGTTTATTGAAATTTAGTTCTGTAACCTTTCTCTATCAAATGTGTAGAAATGTCAGTTCGTGTGATACATCAAGTTGCTGCTACTATACCACCAAACATTGAAAAAATCATCATGGAAAAAGCTGATGTAGATACCAGGGGTAGCTAATGCTGTATATTCAAACCTCATGCAGTGAATACCATATACACTAATACTAGGCATACTAATTGCTTGACGTTCAGACACAATTGGACAGGTTTGCATTAGAGTGTGGCAAACTCTGTGGACCAGACTGTCATTTCATAAAGCAACATACACTTGGGTAAAATTTCTCTAGGGGTCTAAATAGTCAGAGTGACACAAAGACCTAGCGCTTCATTCACTTCAAAACGTTTATAGAAACCTGAGGAATTTTAAAACAGATCTTCTGATGATCTCTAACAGGCAAAGTTTGAAGAATTCTGACAGTTTTTATACGAATTTGAAGACCCTTTTGCAGTTTAGGGCCAGTACTGGGAAAACCTCACTTGAACAACATTGCGTTAATACATGGGTACAACAGCTGTAATGGGGCAAAAAAGGGGGAATTTATTTTTATTAAATTTATTTAAACTTGTTTATGGTCGGCATTGCAAGTCCCTTGTAAATTAATGTCGTATTCAAACGACGAACAGTAACATAAGCTTTTTGAATGGAGTGTAGTTGAAAAAATGTCAGACTCGCTTGTGAATTCAATATTGTCACGTACAGAGACGCACACGCACTCGACGGCGCACGGCTTTTACGCCTAACCGACCAAACCGACGCCACGAGAAATGGCGATGCAGGACAATTGGCAGAACATGTGCTTTCAAGACGAAGGAAATCCAGTA
The DNA here is from genome assembly GCA_034769895.1 of Magicicada septendecula. Taxonomy (NCBI): domain Eukaryota; kingdom Metazoa; phylum Arthropoda; class Insecta; order Hemiptera; family Cicadidae; genus Magicicada; species Magicicada septendecula. Next base: position 287,754,937 of record CM068372.1, read on the forward strand.
AGAGGCCACACCCACAAAGCCTCCTATATCGTCTACTGGGAACAACATTAGCCACGTGGTCCATAGAAAATCCATACACTGTGTGCGACTACGAAAAAATTGTCGCATGAAGGCAGCGAGTTCCTGTTTAGCAAAAAACAATAGTGAGGAGTCTTTGTTCTCAGTCTGGGGGAGTTGACGATTAACAACTACACGTAATGGACGCGAGTAGTGGCGTGCGTCACCGGCCGGGCAAATTTTTATCAAAAATGTGAAAATAGTAAAGGCAGTCCGACTAACAACTTTTACCCGGCCGGGTGGACAAAAGAACTCGTGTGCACCAAATATTTCTTTTAACTGTAGACGGTGACAACCAGACATAAATAAGTGACCCGATATCTCAGAATGAAGTAAGTGGAGGGAAGAAAGGAAAATTAAAATGTGTTGGACTGACAAAACATTCGGACATATATCTAGTGCAGCACGTGGCGAGGAGAGAAACGCCGAAAGTTAAGTAACCGACGAGCAATTTCCCGATATAATTATTTTAAAGTAAAAGAGCGCTCTAAACAAAATAAATGGGGGTTCTAAAGGCATGAGTGTGAGAGTGTAGCAAGCTGGGTTGTCTTAATTAATATAAGGATTAGAATAAGTATACAATGTTGAAATAAATGTGTTGTGTTATTCATATGTGAAAGTAACAGTAATATTTTAATTTTGAGAGAAACAATGAATAATCCATAAATTTGAAGGAGTATAAAAAAGAAATAAAATTTGAGTTGTTTCGCATAAACGAGAGTTGACTATGTTACTGATACAAGCTTGAAATCACGCTTATATTCACAGTTCGTGTGAGGAACCTGGGCTCAATTAAGGTAGGTGTGATATATATATATATATTTCAATCACTTTCTGCTACAGTCCATTTCTTGATGTATATAATACTTTAATATTTATACTAAATTTACTTCAAGATGTTTTTTCTATTTGGAACATGTTTCGAGAGTTCCTGTTCTCTCATCTTCAGCCTTCGCCATCTTGTTTCTGGTGAAGTATTTGTGTGTTGGTTGCTGGATGTTATTAAGGTTGTTTGTTGGTCTTTGGTCTTTTAAGTTGTATTATTGTGTGTGGTTGTGGTATATGTTTTTGTATTTTGTATATTTTTGATGTTGAGTGCTTTGAATATTGCGTCATGGTTTGTATTGATTTGTATTTAATACCAGAACAAACAAATACAAATCAATACAAAACATGACACAATATTCAAAGCACTCAACATCAAAAATACACAAAATACAAAAACATATACCACAACCACACACAATAATACAACTTTAAAAGACCAAAGACCAACAAACAACCTTAATAACATCCAGCAACCAACACACAAATACTTCACCAGAAACAAGATGGCGACGGCTGAAGATGAGAGAACAGGAACTCTCGAAACATGTTCCAAATAGAAAAAAAAACATCTTGAGGTAAATTTAGTATAAATATTAAAGTAATATATATATATATTGAGGAACCTGGGCTCAATTAAGGTAGGTGTGATATATATATATATATTTCAATCACTTTCTGCTACAGTCCGTTTCTTGATGTATATAATACTTTAATATTTATAACTAAATTTACCTCAAGATATACTTTTTTTCCTATTAGGAACATGTTTCGAGAGTTCCTGTACTCTCATCTTCAGCCTTCGCCATCTTGTTTCTGGTGAAGTATTTTCCTAATAGGAAAAAAAGTATATCTTGAGGTAAATTTAGTTATAAATATTAAAGTATTATATACATCAAGAAACGGACTGTAGCAGAAAGTGATTGAAATATATATATATATATATATATAACTCTATAACTGTATTAATAAATAACTTCACAATTGGCGCTTCCGAACTAGGACAAGTTTTATAAAGTAAAATTTATACAAAAACCGCACCTATATGTGAATAGCGTGGTTTGGAGGTTGGGTAGAAATACGTAAATTACGTACAAGTCAAGTGATGTGTGTGCTATAGTTAAGTAAAACATACAAAACGAAAAAATATTAAATATATGTAAGATTGAAATTGTGTTAAGATTAACAAACCTCATAAAGAATAAATAAAGGCTACTAACGAAAATGAAATTGAAATAATTGTAGGCGACGAAGCCGAAAATAAAGCGATGTTTGAAAGTATGTCAACTGAATCGGCTGATAAGTGATTCAGGAATTCAAACAAGTGAAAGTAACTTTGACGAATCAAAAATAATGCATGAAGTTGAAATTCATTCAACATCTATTTCAATTAATCAAAACAAAAAAGCTGAGGACAGTAGCATGTTAAAAGACTTGTATAGTTTAATATATAGTATGAAAGAAAGTTCAGAGAAGCAACACAATGAAGTAAATAACAAATCTGATAAATTAAGCAGTGATTTTGATAATCGTTTTGACATTAATGACAGTAAGTTTAATGAATTAAATACCAGAGTAAATGGTATAAAGAGTGAGATCGTAAACGAAATAAATGAGCGTTACTATACATTTAAAGAATAAGTGGTAGAGTCAGTAGGGGAGCAGATTAAAAGTAAAGTAACTCAGATAATTAATAACAAGGTGAGTAATAACGATAATTATAATAATGAGTTAACAAGTGATAAAAATGAGGTAATTAAAAACGTGGTGTTAGAGAGTAAGGTTGTGAGCATAGCAAGTGTTAATGAAAGTGAGAGAGAGTGTGATGAAAGGTTAGGTGGGGAAAGTGCAAGTTTTCCCCAAGTATATGGTGAAACAGAGGTTTCACAAGTGTTGTATGAGGACAGAGTTTCCTCCAGTAGTTGTGTGGAAGACGAGGGGTCTTCAAGTAGTCCCGTAATTTGTTGTAATATTCTTGGAAGAGCCAAGAAGTATAGTAAGTTTGTTGTGCCCTTTGCGTGGTATGAAATAGGTCAGGGGGGTTGTGACAGGTGTTATGATGTGGAGAAATATTTAGAGAGAGAGTTGTTTGTAGAAGAGGAAATAGAGTTATTTACGTTAAGTAGGAGTTATAAAAAGTTGAGAGGTTAGAATTGAAGGACATAGATGATATAAAATACTTACCTTGTGAAATAAAGATTGATGATTATTTTGAGGATGCTGTTGTAGACGATAAACACTTAACTGATGATGTAATTGATATAGTGGAGGAGTATAATGATAAAATAACTTACCTTATGTTAACCAAAAATACTGATGGAGACTGGACTAAAATTACCAAGGTAGACGGGCTTTATGAATTAATGGGAGACAAAAATGTAGTTAATTACTATGTCAACATAATTAACGAAAATAGTCATTACAATAATAACTATAATGTAATAGGTGTCGATAAAAATGATTTATGTTATAAATACACCAGACTAAATACATGATGACGGGGGTTAAATAAAAATTCAGTGAATGGACATTTTAAATATTTTAGTGTATGGTAATGACCTAGCTAACTTAGAAAATGAGGTGTGGTAAACAGAAAAAATTAATGACGAATACTTGTAAATAAATTTATAGTGAAAATAATTGTGTTTGTGTTGTAAAAGGTATTTTATGTAAACAATGTGTATGTAGTAGAAATTGATGTAATAATAATAATATTTTGGCAGACTAAATAAATAACGAGAATAATTATGAAGGTGATAATAAATGAATTGTAATTGTTTTGGAGCAAAGTAATTAAAATATGTTGTGTTTTAAATAATTGATTGAACTAAATAATTTGAGATTATTAATTGAGTAATTTAAAATGCTGTATAGAGATTTTAATAATGAATTTAAATGATTGTATGAGATTTAAACTTCATAATAAATAGTAAATGAATAAATGTAAAATGTATTTAGTTGTGGAATCATATGATTGTTATAATGTTTCAGAAGGTACATGGAGTTGTGTACATGATTTGTTGTGACAAATGTTTATATTTTGTGTCTATGACAGTATATGAGTGATGTAATGTAAGTATGAATTTTACCATACAAGTAAATAAAGTAAAATAATTAAATGTGTAAATAATAAATTTTCAATGTGTTTAAGAGGTTTGAAGTTAAATGATGAAATTAATTTGGGATAGTTATAAATTTTCAATGGGTAATACAGATGAGAATTTGGGTGATAAATATTTAAATAAGGCATTTGAATTAGTCAGAGGTAATTTTAGATGGGTGTTAAACAGAAGAAGATTTTTGGGAATAAAAGTAGTATAGAAAACAGAGTATTAATAGTGACACAGTAGCGTGAGTGATTATATGTAGAGTAATGAGAGTGGTATATTTAGGTAATAAATAGATGGTGGAATTTTGTAAAGGGGGTGGTGTGATAAGGAGTCCTCAACGAAAAGCGTTGTGGCGGGAGGTGAACCGTATGTGCGTTGGCGGGGTTACCTGGGTGGTACCAGGAACCTATAAGGGAATAAGCATAGGGAGGGAACACACATCCTAAGTACAAAGAGGGTAAAGGGTATTTTGTTATAAGGGTAGAATGATGTGAACGGAGTTAGAGAATTATTGGTAAATATTTTGAGAGTGGTGTCAGACTATGTAAATCTGTTAATGAGTGTTAGAGTCAGAAGGGGGCTGAGGTTATATTTAATCACCCATTTGTAAATCGTATTATTATGAATAGATAAGAGTCACCCAAAATAATTGATAATGAAAATGTTAAAGAGAAAATCATAGGTAAAATGTAATAATAAACGAAACCAGTAAAAGATTTAATAGAATTTGAAAATAAAATTAAAGCTGTAAGGGGTGTAAATTTTGGTCAACTTAAATGTGAATTGTTTATTGTAAGGTAATAACAACAAGGTTAATTATGAGTGTTCTTGTTGTATTATGTTTGAATGTAAAAATTATAAACATGTGATGTATTTTACCTTGTATAATTTTTGAGATGTATCTAGGGCAAGGTCATCACCTGACCCAGAGAAATCACCTGATGACTGATGTTTGATATATTGTATGTTTCTTACGATTGATTCGTATATTTTGTTTGTGTAGTCATACTGAAATGATTAAATAATAAATTTTGTTAACAAAATGATTCTTTTTGGGAACCAAAATTTTTTTGAAAAGAAAAAAAAAATGTATTTTTTGCTTGAAGTATAGATTGTGTTTATATGTCCAGGATATATTGTTGATTATATGTTTAAGTGTTAACTGATTTATATTATTCATATTATATGTGTTGTAAACAAATGTAATGATAAGTGAATTTATGATTTAATAAGATGTTCAGTTTATTTGTTTTTTATGATTATTAGTAGCTAGTGAAGAAGAATTGTAGATTCATGTAAAAGATTTTGGGGTTTTGCTGAAATTAATGGTAATATAACATTTTGTTATTGGACTTAGATTAAATTTTGAACAAATTTAAATGATTTAATCTGATTTGTTCAATTTGTTTTGATTTGAGAAAAACAATGTCAAGTAGATGAAATTTGAGAAAAGAAATTGAAAAAAAAGAAACAGAAATTATTTTGAAAATTTGAAAGCAAGAAATGGAATGTAGATGTTATGATCAGTAATAATGAGTATGCGTACGCACCCAGTACTTGCTAAAGGCAACCCAGTATGCATGTAAGGGGGAACATATCGGTTGAGGATCTGGTATGGTATAAGGCCAGTGTTTTAATTTTTGTTGGGCGGAATGATAGAAGGTCAGGGGTACTATGGTGAGTATCTGTCCAATTTTATGGTGTTGGGATCTCATACAGAGAAGTCCAGTAATGTCGTTCAGGTGCCGCCATAGTCGCCGAGCTAGGGGGGTGGTTTACCCATGACGTGTTTAGAAATTAACGGGGGGTTGTTGGCGCCATATCCTCACCGATCCTCTTAGGTTAGCAATGAAGAGTTTTTATGCTTTTGGGCATAAAACCTCTCATTGGGGGGGGGGGGTTATTGTAATGGGGCAAAAAAAGGGGGATTTTATTTTTATTAAATTTATTTAAACTTGTTTATGGTCAGCATTGCAAGTCCCCTGTAAATTAATGTCGTATTCAAACGATGAACAGTAACATAAGTTTTTTAATGGAGTGTAGTTGAAAAAATGTCAGACTCGCTTGTGAATTCAATATTGTCACGTACGGAGACGCACACGCACTCGATGGCGCACGGCTTTTACGCCTAACCGACCAAACCGACGCCACGAGAAATGGCGAGTCAGGACAATTGGCAGAACACGTGCTTTCAAGACGACGGAAATCCAGTAAGAGGCCACACCCACAAAGCCTCCTATATCGTCTACTGGTAACAACATTAGCCACGTGGTCCATAGAAAATCCATACACTGTGTGCGACTACGAAAAAATTGTCGCATGAAGGCAGTGAGTTCCTGTTTAGCAAAAAACAATAGTGAGGAGTCTTTGTTCTCAGTCTGGGGGAGTTGACGATTAACAACTACACGTAACGGACGCGAGTAGTGGCGTGCGTCACCGGCCGGGCAAATTTTTATCAAAAAATGTGAAAATAGTAAAGGCAGTTCGACTAACAACTTTTACCTGGCCGGGTGGACAAAAGAACTCGTGTGCACCAAATATTTCTTTTAACTGTAGACGGTGACAACCAGACATAAATAAGTGACCCGATATCTCAGAATGAAGTAAGTGGAGGGAAGAAAGGAAAATTAAAATGTGTTGGACTGACAAAACATTCGGACATATATCTAGTGCAGCATGTGGCGAGGAGAGAAACGCCGAAAGTTAAGTAACCGACGAGCAATTTCCCGATATAATTATTTTAAAGTAAAAGAGCGCTCTAAACAAAATAAATGGGGGTTCTAAAGGCATGAGTGTGAGAGTGTAGCAAGCTGGGTTGTCTTAATTAATATAAGGATTAGAATAAGTATACAATGTTGAAATAAATGTGTTGTGTTATTCATATGTGAAAGTAACAGTAATATTTTAATTTTGAGAGAAACAATGAATAATCCATAAATTTGAAGGAGTATAAAAAAGAAATAAAATTTGAGTTGTTTCGCATAAACGAGAGTTGACTATGTTACTGATACAACCTTGAAATCACGCTTATATTCACAGTTCGTGTGAGGAACCTGGGCTCAATTAAGGTAGGTGATATATATATATATATATATATATATATTACTATAATACTTATAACTAATTTACCTCAAGATATACTTTTTTCCTTTAGGAACATGTTTCGGGAGATCTTGTTCTCCCATCTTCAGCCTTCGCCATCTTGTTTCTGGTGAAGTATTTGTGTGTTGGCTTCTGGATGTTATTAAGGTAGTTTGTTGGTCTTTGGTCCTTCAAAGTTGCATTATTGTGTGTGGTTGTGGTATCTGTTTTTGTATTTTGTGTATTTTCGATGTTGAGTGCTTTGAATATTATGTCATGTTTTGTATTGATTTGTATTTGTTCTGGTATTAATTTGTTTTGTGTTTTATGTTTGTAAATCTGTAAATTTTCCCAAATGTTCATTATGGTGCCTTTGTGTGGTATATGTTTTATTAGTGTTACATTGGTTATGTCTGGGAATTCATGTCCTGTGTTTATTGCATGTGTGGCTAAATTGGATTTATATATATTTGGTTTTTTGTATGCATTTAGGTGTTCAAAATAACGTTTTTTCAGCTGTTTTTTTGTTTGTCCTATATAACATTTATTGCAATCTTGGCATTCAATTTTGTATATACCGTTGGTTGTTGTATTATCTTTGTTGTGTGAGCTATTTAGATTTTGTAATTTATTTTTATTAGTTTTGTATGCTATTTTTATATCTGTGTTTTTAAATAGTTTTGTTAGTTTTGTCATTTTATTATTTATATATGTGAATGTGGCCCATTTTTTGTTGTTGCTATTATTTATGTGTTGTTCAGTTTGATTAATTCTTAATTGTTCAGTTTTTATTTTGTATTTGATTTTATTTTCTATTTTGATCATAGTATTTTTATTGTATCCATTTGCATAACCAATTTGGTATATTATATTTCTTTCTTTGTCAGTTTCTTGTTTGTTTAGGGGTATTTTGTACATTCTGTTAAATAACGAATAAAATGCTGCCATTTTATGTTGTGGTGGGTGGTCAGAATGGTTAGGTATAATGATGTTAGTGGAAGTTGGTTTTCTATATATTGCATATTGTATGTGTTTGTTGTATCTTGTGATGGTTATGTCTAAATAGTTGATTTTGTTATGTTTTTCTTTTTCTTCTGTGAATTGTATTTTGGGATGTATGTTATTGATTTGTTTCAGTATGTTCTCTGCATTTGTGTTTTTGTTATTTGATACATATAGTCCATCATCTACATATCTTATCCATATGCCATCTGGGTCATGTGTTTTTATGATATTTTGTATTTTGGTGTCTATGTGTTGTAGGAATATTTCTGCTATTATGCTTGATAATGGTGATCCCATTGCTAAACCTTCTTTCTGTTGATAAATTTTGCTATTAAATTCAAAGTAATTTTGTTTTAGTATTAGTTGGAGACTATTTTTTATTTCGGTTATATATTGTTTATTTTCATTTTGTTCTATAAGTTTGTTTATTATTATGTCAATTGTTTCTTCTACTGGGATATTAGTGTATATGTTTGTTATGTCATATGATGTGAAAAATGTATTTTCATTTATATTTATTATTTTTAGTTTGTCTATTAATTCGTATGTATTTTTTATGTTATGATGGTTATTTGTTAGATGGTTATTTTTTAGTTTTTGTGCTATTATTCTTGCTATTTTGTATGTAGGAGCTTTTTTGAAATTGATTAATGGACGTATTGGGTTGTTTACTTTGTGTATTTTTATTAGGCTGTTCATTTTAGGTGGTTCTGGATTATTGTTTATATATATGTCTATGTTTTTATTGTTGAAAATGTTTTTATTTGTTTTTATTAGTTTTATTGTTTGTTTAAGATAGTTTTCTGTTGGGTTTTTATCTAGTTGTACGCATTTATTATTGTTGATGAAGTCTTCGGTTTTTTTTATGTAGTCTGTTTTATCAATGATTACTGTTGCTTGACTTTTGTCTGCTTTAGTTATTATTAAATTATTGTTCTTTACTTTATTTTTAATTTAAACATGTTCCTAAAGGAAAAAAGTATATCTTGAGGTAAATTAGTTATAAGTATTATATACATCAAGAAACGGACTGTAGCAGAAAGTGATTGAAATATATATATATATATATATATATATATATATATATATATAACTCTATAAATGTATTAATAAACAACTTCACACAGCGATATGGCAAACCTCCTCAAAGACCTGCATTAGCTAAGCAAGAGGAAATGTCTCGTTAAGTACAGGACATGTTAACAGAGGGAAATTATTGAGCTTCTGTCCAGTGTTTGGTTTTCGCTTAGTGACAGTAGCAAAGGCTGGTGGGCTACTTTCCTGCACAAACTACTGGAAAACTTAACAATATATAAAAGATTGCTGTCAACTATCTCGCATTGACAACATGCTGAACATGGTGTTCAGAACTCGGTGGTTTCACACATTGAATATGAAGAGCAGATATTGGTCACTGATATGGAAAAGACGATGTTCTCGACCCCAAGTGGCTTCTACTTTAATGCCATGCCATAAGGTGGTGGTCAGTTACAAAACGTTTATGGTGCAAACAAGACCTTCCTTTGTCCTACTCCTCATGTTATACAATGTGTTTGTTTACACGTGTTTTTATGCAATTTTTAAAGCCATTACTAGCTGATTTTCTTCTCTCCTATTATAAGAATTGTTTCCCCTTTTACAATACATCTTCTATAATAAAGCAATATAACTTGTCTAAATCCAAGTATACATTTATATACCCACCATAAATGTGTGTGACCATCCTACAATCAAATCTTTACACTATCAAATATATTCTCTGCTGCAAAAATGATGAATTGTTTTCATAAGGTATTATAGTATATAATCTCCCTATAATGGACAGCACTGAGAAAGAGAAAACTGTCTGCTATTCAGAGGAGTTCGCTTTTGGAAAGCAGTGTCAGTGGGTATGGGGGCAGGGTCCAGAATTCAAGAAAAATTAAGTTTCCTAAAAATGCATGTATTAAATTGTTAAACACAGTAGTACATTTTTATTATTTTTTATAAATATTATTATATTAATACTAATATTATTAAATATGTAATATTTATTTATATTTTTGTTATATTAAATATTAATATGTATTAAATATTTTTATATTATATATTCTTATTTTTATAAATATCCATTATTATATTTACTAATATATTATGCAATAATTATAAAATTTAAATATGGGAATAAACTTTGTTACAGTAATTAAATGCATATATACATATACTAAAAATAATTCCATAGTACAGAAATTCTCATATTTCATACACGTACAGTACTTACAATGCTACACTAAAACTGGAAAAAAGTTATTGTGTTATTCACTTTATTAACACCGATATTTTACAATTTAATTTTTGCTTTACACATTACGTAGGTGGCCTAACAATGAAAAAACAAATTTATAATTTCAAAATGGTTTTTATTTTTTAACATAATATCCCTTAAGACTAATACACTTGTTCCAGCGATGCTCTAATGCCATTATCCCATTCTGTAGTGATTCTCTGGAAGGTCCGCAAAATACCCCTGTACAGCTGCAACCACCTCTTCATTAGAAGAAAATCGCTCTCCTGCGAGGAAGTGCTTGAGTTTCAGAAAGAGATGAAAGTCAGGGGGAGCCAGATCTGGACAATAGGGTGAATGCTCCAGCAATTCATAGTGCAGATCTCTCAATTTTCCCATTGCCAAAACAATTTTGTGGGCGGGTACATTGTCGTGATGAAACATGATTTTTTTCTTCTCCAAACCGGGTCTTTTCTCACGAATTTTTTTGTCTAGTTTGGTTAAAAGATTAGAATAATATTCTCCGGTTATTATTCTACCCTTTTCGAGGTAATCGATTAACAAAATGCCTTTAGCATCCCAAAACACCAATGCCCATGACCTTTCCAGCTGATGGGACTGACTTTGCTTTCTTTGGCGCTGAACAGTGTAATATAACCTTGCAAATAGAAGATGATGCCCCACTGTTGTGAGCGCCACTTTGTAATAAAACTTAGTATCGGGGTGTTGTTTAATAATTAGTGTTTCTGTAATTCGTTCTATTACTCGTATCGTGAATGTGTGCGTGACGAGCGTTTTTTAATTTGCTCGTTGCGTTCGTGGTATAGTATAAGTGTATAATTAGGGTATTAATTAGTTCAGTTACTTCTGTAAATGTTATTTGTATGTAGCGAGTCGAGTTGTACTTTTTCTTACCACTTACGGGCAAACCGTATCTCTCGGCGTTCTGTTTTAATATTGCCGCCTCGCCACCTGATTGGCGCACGCCGTCTTGCAGTGTCGACTTCGCTAACTGTGGTGTTTTGTTGTTTACACTTTAATAATTCTCTATATATTATCTTATTTTGTACGAATCAAACATACAGCGTAGCAGAACAATAAGATTTATTAACCCTTTAATAATTTTCAGTTATTTAGTAGTACATTATTTTATATTAGTACCGACTTTTACAATTGCTCAGTTGGCATGCTCAGTCGTTGTATCATTAGAGATCGCTAGGCGAGTAATGTTCGTTTACAATAAAATTGGTCACAGGGCGTATTAAAAGTCCTTTTGACTACAAGAGTTTTGGATTAACGGCTAAAATGCACAAATTTATAATATTTCTTAAAACTAGGTACACAATATTTAATACATTAATACATCCAAGTAAGTAATCATCAATGAGAGTTAGTATAGTTTTTTGGTTAGGATTTTGACAACAAGTTATGTTTATTAATAAGTTATTATAGATCAGTTTAAATGGTTATTAATTGATTAAGTTCAATAATAGTGATATTATAAATACCTTCAGTTCTTGTTCAAAATAGTGATCAGTGAAGTGAAAATTGTGATTTGTTATTATGGATAAAAAATTGGGAATTCGTTTTTAGTGAGATTATTGTTTTATACTCATCGGTTCTCGTTGGGGCTTCCTCGATGCTCGTCTACTTCTGTTGATGGATCTGGTCGTCTTCTCCTCTTCGGATGTTCATCAATCTCGTTCAGACGGTTTTTCCATAAAGTTCGGCTTCTCTCTCGTTCCGCAGTCGTCCGTCTTCTTGGGTTAAAGTAGGTCACTCCTTATCTTCCTTCGGGATGAGTCGTCAGCTATGTTTCCTGAAGTCTTCTTAATTTCCACTGATAATTTTATTTTGTGAATATTTTAATAATAATTAGATTATCAGGTGTTCCATAGGTGGCTATTACTATCTTCCTTCCTTCTGATTTCAGTCAAAATTTACTTATTTATAGTAAAATTTGGGTTGAGAGCTGCATACATCCGCCCTCCGCGTCGGTCAATAATGGATTAATGAAAATTCCAACGGTTTTTTGGCAATAAATTTCGGTTGCTATGGTTACCTAATAAATTATGCTAATTCTCATTGGTCGTTAATTTATGTCATTGTTATATTCTAACATTTTATTTTAGTTTAAAACTATCAAATATCTTCAAATTAAGATTTCTTTCTTATATTAGTAGCTAGGTTTATTACATGAATACCATTGTTCATAATTTTTGATAAGGATCATTTTGATACCCCTCATGGTTACTTTTGGGTAGCTAATCACATTTTTGTTATTTTCCTTATTTATATTTCATATATATTTTATCTAAAACTGGATGTTATTTATACATTTTGGTATTAGGCATACCTACTTAACTTGTTTGAACATTTGGTATATTCTGCTTTGATATTGGGCTATTGTTTGTCCTTAAATTTACAAAATTCTTCATTAACTGTTAGGCCTAGAGCCTAGATTTTCCTATACTACTATCTAACATTTCTTGTAACTCCTTACCTTTATATATGGTACATTAAAACAATTTTTTAATAGAAACAAATAATAAACATTGGTGATTCTAACTACACCTCTTATTATAACAATAAACATTTTCTTGACAGGTGCAAGCCTGAAATAAACTTCTAACTACCCTTCTGTTTCTTACTACTATTTGTTTTAACTTATAATTCATTACATTATATTGGTTTTTTAAACAACAACAAAACTCTTATTATACTACTATTAAACTGTACTTTACACAATATACTCTATTCCCTCATTCCTTCACTAGAAAACAGTGTCTATCTTTCTGTTTACCTTTCATTCTAATGACTTACTTTCTATCTTATTTCATAATTCTTACTAACTATTGCTTAAATTAAACACAGTATAATGAGTTCATCTTACTTGCTAGCACAAAGTTTATCACAGGTCTTTCAGATATTCTAATACAGTCTACTAATTAAAATACGTTTTTATGTTCACCCACTACACTTTTTCCTTCATAGAAGGTTTTTTATTTATTCACTTTCACTTTTATATGTAACAAGCTATAACTGCATGTCACCACTTTTGTATTAATACACTCTTTATTCCACTCACTTGATATTATTCACTATGTTGTTTATTTATGTTAATATCATCATGGGGTTACTGGTTATAAGTATTTATTTTATTTTCCCTTCACTAATGATCACTTTTGGTTATTAACTGTGGCCTTTATTTGTCTCAGGGTATTGTTTACTGGTTTTGATTATATTTATCACTATTCATTTGGGTGTGTTTATTATTAACTCCCTATCTTATATTTATAAGTACATTTCTTCATTAATAAAATATACATAACGTTACTATCTTTCTTATTTGTCATTATTACCCTAGGTACATCTCATCTATACTCTAATTACATTAGTGCATTTGTTTACATACATTTTATGGTCATTATTAGGGGATTACAATGTTCGTTATCAATTTCTTGATTACATTTGGTTCTTGGTTCCTTCTTCCTTGTTCTTCTTGTGTTTATCCAATCTATTGAGTCAAGTCATCGTCAGTTTATTAGTCATTTGGTTATTAATCTCTGAGTTTACAAGTTCTTGACCTTTATTCTTGTCTTCAGCTTCTTTGTTTTATAGTTAATTATCAATGTATTTTTCACTACCTTATGTCATGTTACAACAGCCAGCTTCTGTCCACTGTTTACTGCCGTTTAGATTCTGGTGTGTTATGGCGAATCCACGTTTCATCCATAGTAATAAACCGACGCACAAAATCAGTTTTATTTTTGTAAAAACGCTCCAAGCACTGTTCACAGATTTTCATGTGAATGCGTTTTTGATCTGCTGTGAGCATGTGCGGCACCCACCTTGCACAAAGCCTTTTCATATGGAATTCTTCATGCAAAACATAACCTTCACATTCTTTCGAAATGCCCACAGCCTCAGAAATTTCACGCACTTTAATCCGTCGGTCATCCAATACTAAATCGTGTATTTGTTCGATGATTTCTGATGTTGTTGCACTTTTTGGGCGTCCCTTACGTCGATCACCTTCAAGGCGCGTACGGACATGTTTAAACTCGGCAGCCCATTTTTTAATTGTCGAAAACGAAGGAGAAGATTCCCCATAAACTTTTGTGAACTTCGAATGAATTTCATTTGGCATCAAACCTTCTTTAACAAAAAATTTTATCACTGCACGATATTCAATTTTATCCATTGTACAAAATACACACAACTACGCTACTTCAAATAGCTGTATACAAAAAATTACGTGATACATTCACTCACAATTTCACATGAATTGTTGTGACAGGCATACCAACCTCAGAAAAAAAAATCATGCTCACAGAGTTGATGTCTATGACCGAGGCCGAGAACTTTTCAGACCTCCCTCGTATATTAAGTTTTTCAGTATCACCAACACGTACAAAATATGCCTTGTCTTTCACACTATATTTCTGTGTTTAACGAAACATGTTCATTCAAAGCATTTTCATTATTTCCTGTTTTATCACAAAAAGATAATGTTGCTTCTAAGGCTTCCCCACTTCACTTAAGGAGCTCACAATCTTCTCTATGTTTAATGACATGTGTAGCATTTTATGTTGATTGGCTATATAAAAAAAAACACTGCAGTTCACTCCTAGAAGATGATTTACTTCTTCTTTGGTTTCATCATCTTGAAGCTGGTAAGGCAATGATGCTGTCTTTATCACAGAAACCACACTTCATAAAACATAGAAGATGAGATGATCCAACTCATTGTGTCCAAACAAATTACGATTTTATACATTACTTCAGCGAGTTCAATATTACCGACATTATTTAGCAAATGTTTCAGAACCATCTGTAGTAAACTTCAGGATTTTTTTTATGATTACTTGAGATAAAGGCTGCAAACACTTGTAGTATTTAGAGGCAAAAATATGAGCGTTGTGTTAGTAAAGTGGAAAATTGTCAGGATGTGAGGTGACATTGTCCAAAAATAAAACCACATTCCTTTCTTTTTTATTATATTTCAAACTTTGATAACCTAACATTATTTCCTTAGTCATCCATATTTTTTTTGTTTGAATGGTAGTCTATTTGTAAAGCACTGATATTTACATAAAAGAAGCAATGGAGTTTTTTCACACGCTCAATTATTAAAGGTTGTTCAAATCGTCGAGCCATGTTCACACAAAAAATTAAACAATTTTTTCGACTGCCTGATATCACAGGCCCGTTCATTCACCTGATACCATTGTAGTTTCCACTGGCAAAGCTTGATACTAGAGTCTGGTTTCATTGAGGCAATAGCTATCTTCCATGCTGCCATCAGCAACACTGTCTTGTAAAACAATATTGCAGTCTTGCCATTCTTCCATATTCACTGATCCAGCTCCTCCTGATGTATTTTTGTAGGAAACTTTGTGCTGTTTCTTAAATTTATCAGCTCATCCTTAAGAAACCTTGAAGTTTACAAAACCCTTTTCCTTGGTAATGTCACCTGCTTTTATTTCAATTAATGGACCTGAAATTGTGATTTCATTAGCTCTTGCTCTGCACAGCCATTAATGTCTTCTTCTTCTTCTACACATCAAGGTATAGGCTTACAGCCTATTCCACCTTCACTGAAGCCATCTCTTCCTTGGTCTACCTATACCTCATCTTCTATGAGGTCTGTATCTTTTTACTTGTTCAAGTAGTCTATTATCTTCCATTCCCTCAATATGCTACCTCCATTTTATTTGTCTTTCCCTTATTCTGCTGGCCATAGAATATACATTTAACTCGGTTCTTGTATCTTCATTTCTTATTTGATCTTGAAGGGTGCAACCTTTGGTTTTCTCAAGAAGTTCATTTCACTTGTTTGTATTCTTCGCTCACCATTTCTCATCAATGTTCTTAGTTTCACTTTCATAAGTTAAAACAGGTGTTGGCATTACTTTATAGAAGTTTATCTTAGTGTCTTTCCTTGTCTTATTTCCAAGTGTTCTGTATATAGTACCGCATATCAATTGAAATCTATTTATTTTTATATTGCTATCGTTATACTCATAAATTACATCGCACCCTAGAAAATTTAAATGAGATACCTGTTCTATAGACTGACTGTTTCTAATTATCTTGGAACGTATCGGATTCTTTCCTCTAAAACCCATAACTTTTGTTTTCTGGGTTGATATTATAAGATTATATTCTTTGCATACTTGGCTCAAGTGGAAAACTGCTAACTGGAGATCTTTTTCTGTTTTTTGCATAATAGCCATTCATATGTAATTTCATGAATTACTAGTACATGTGTTTTTAGAAAATTCTGTTTCCTTTCTTGATTTTTCATTTTCCAACCAACTGTTCAACACTTCTCTTTTTGACTTAAAAATGTCACTTATCTGTGTTTAACCAATAACAAAATTAGTTCCTGCATCTTGACCACTCATCAAAAGTTGATATTTCACACTCTTTAATAACATCAACTTTTCTGTTAAATGTTTGCGTTTCTGAGACATTTTTGAAACTACTGTACTGTAACAGGACACATCCAAACCGTTCGCTGATATTAACAAGTGATCAAGTGATGAACTATGTAAAAAAACTGACAAGGGAAAATATAAACATTTATCATGGTTTGATGAAAGGAGATATAAAACAGTCTCATGGTTTTTTGTCCCCCTCCTCCTCAATCTAGTTGCACAAAGGTTTGCCACTGTCATAAGCTTTACAGTAATTAAGGTTTGAAGGATTTTGCCAGCCTCTGATCTGTTGGCTATAGAGGCAAACAAATTGTTTGCTATGAAAGTCATAAATTTTGCTTTGCGGGCTGTCTGCATCTGTTTTTTTCCACAAACCCCGTTACTGGGAAAGCCTCATTAATTAAAATACATAAATATTAGAAAGGTAATGTCAAAACTGTCCTATATAGTGTTGTCCACTTTTCAGAGTGCCTGCTGAATGGAAAATTTTACAGCTTTTCATTTTCCCTTTCTCACAGTAATGTACTCTTGTATGCAGATTACAAGTACGGCAACATTTTACTTACAGACAGGAGATATGTACACATGTAAAACCATCACTATTACAATAAATCTGTAATTAAATTTTGATCCACAATCAGTAAATATACTTTCAGGCCAACTGTCTCTTGTACCTGTTTTTTGTTGCATATTAAGTTGTTAGTGCTTACTTAGTCTTAAAGTTATTGCATTATTATAGTGAATGTCATTAAAATTTCATTTTAGTGTTGGTCCACAGACGTTTTAATGTACAGTCTTAATTTGTTAGTCAATATTTTATAACATGAAACAGTCTTCTTATTTTTAATCATATTTACCCGATCACTTAAATTTAATGAACTGAGGAAAAAATCCAATAAAAGTAGTTCTGCACAAATAGTATTTTGTCTATGACTGGCCAACTTCAATAAGCTATGCATTAAGTACTGTTGAAAAACAACTACATTTCATTCAATACATTATGATTAAGATTTACATTAACAATTCCATAAACAACTGTAACTATTTTTACCTTTGTACATTTTGGTGGTATCTGTGTAACATCCAGATGAACTTGCTTTTCACACAGACTCTCCAACAATGCAATTCCTGAAACATAAGTTATTTTCACTTACAATGTTGTACGTGAGTTAACAAATTTGTACACAGTGGCTATTTCTGAATGTTTTATCAACATGCATATAAACATCTAAACTGATAATGTCAGAGACTTTAGCTACTCACACATCACACAGCCCATTAAGTTAGTCTGTCCGCACTTATTTGTGATGTTGACTGTTCATCTTTACATTTCAATTATCATGTTGCATAACATTACATATCAATCAACCACGAATTCGATATATACAGTAGAACTCCATTTATCCGAACTAATGAGTCCCAGACATAATTCGGATGTACAGAAATTCGGATAATTGAGACATACATAAGAAAAAGATAATGTTATGAAAGAAAACGTGAAGATTGCACAAAAATTACTTTTGTTTATTTTTATTACATGAGGACAGTATCTTAATAAAAACCAGGTCACACGTGTTTTCAAGAAAGTTTACTTTTCATAAAAAAAATTAAAAATAATACTTACACATAATTATAATTTTTTAGTTGAACATGTCAAATAAAGTTGATTGTTTTGACGTAGAAACTCGTTTGCGTGCAGCCAGGTTCCGCAAATGCTTGACGGAAAGAAGCTGCACATGGTCGTATTCAGGCTGCCTTTCCATATTCAGGCTGCCTTTCCATCCACTTCAAGGCAGTGTCTATTGTGCGAACAGTAGGCGACGAAACATTGTACCTACTGATCAGTACGTAAACTATGATGCATATAGCTAAGACAGTCTTACATGAATTTCATTTACTTACGATGTTTTTATTAGTACGGCAATTGGAGTTTGAATAAACTTTTTTTATATAAATTACATTTGTTTTAATTTCCTGATATTGATTCGGATAATTGGCGATTCGGATAACTGGAGTTCGGATAAATGGAGTTCTACTGTAATACAAAAAGAATATAATTTTCATATATAAAGCTAACTGCAAATGATAACACATTGTATAAGTAATGTACAGTCTCACCTGGTGCTCTATTGGCATGCTGCTTTGTCTCCCATGCATCAAACAACATGTTATAGTATCGTGGGGCTTCAAAAAACTGATGATAATCGTGCGTTTCTTTTGTTGGAAATATTTTCTGAAAACTAGTAAGTTTCACATGTTGAACAATATTGCAAGAAATAAGAAAAACAATATTGCTAATGCAAGTAATAAGTACTAATATTATTGTTTATACGTGCATAGTTTTCCCGACCTGGGAACTTGCATATAAGTTCTGATTGTCTATCCACAGAGGTTGAAGCTCACAATATCTCTTCTAGTTGGACTGAAGTCAGTCAGTCATTTGCTGTTCTGCCATGGAGGACACAGGACAGACTAAAATGATTTCTAATCTAAGTAAAGGGTTTCTAGACAACAATCTCAACTGAAATGGAATTTCAAGTATCATCTTTTACCTCCATATAAGCAGTTTCAGAAAATTTCAAAAGTAAATGGAGCATCTTTCAAAGCTTGTTTATATTTTGTAGTGGGAAGTCAACTGATATGTCCTCTAGCCTTCCACAATTGCCAATTTGTAGGCACCAATTTACAATGGCATTGCATGTTTTTTTAATACTTCACATTTTGCATGCAAGTCATGTTTAACGTTGGTTTATTTTAATACTTTATATAGAAATTGTAATGCGCTACAAATCTTAGAATCACTTAGTAATTAGTTTTCCTTGTCTTAGAATGTTGTTTTACTGTAATTTAAAACATTTTGAAATTCTTAAAAATAAATACGTCAGCTATTTGACATCACTGGTCACTTTCAGACAGTGTAGTTTACAATAAGCAACTGTATGTTTCCACATTAAATACGTCAGCTATCTGACATCACTGGTCACTTTCAGACAGTGTAGTTTACAATAAGCAACTGTATGTTTCCACATTAAATACGTCAGCTATTTGACATCACTGGTCACTTTCAGACAGTGTAATTTATAATAAGCAACTGTATGTTTCCACATTTGTTTCACTTTCTCCAAACTTTATTTTTTCCTCATAAAAATAACTTCAAGTGCTGAATGTTTTTGTAGGGACTTTCCAAAATTACAATTTTTTTCCTAAGCTAAAATGATTATCCTCAAGAAAACTTTGCTACTATCAAATATTGGTTTAGGAATTAGGAAGAAATTCCTGGACCATTATGCTTGTACAGATGCAAAACCTGGAGAAAGGGGAAGAACTACAGGGTACGACAGAGACAGAGAACTTCCTCTCTGCGTGAGAGGCAGATTATTTGAAGTAGACTGTTGAGGATGTGGTATGCTAAAGGTACCTAGACAAGAAATTGGATCACAATGGCAGAAGCGTGCATAAAATCAGGCAACTGATTCGCATAGTGAGAGAGAGAACCTCCCACGGTTGGAAGGGAAAACATAACTGTTCTTATTTTTTTAATTTTTCAAAACCATCTGCCTTTTTTACATCATAAGTTGGCGTAATATTTTTTATGGTGTTAATAGAATATGGACCACAGTGTAGAGACAATTCTAGAACACTTACTTGCCAATTTGAGTTAGCTCATCTTCATACTGAATCAAGTGTCTAACGTCGTCCGGTGTCAGATCTTGAAGAATGGACTCCAAATACTGAAAACAGTGTAAACAACAGTTAAGACCCACAGATTCACTTTCAAATATGCAAATACATTTTTATTTACATAAACATTTCTTACCTCCTCACGAATTTCTGTCTGCTGGTATAAATTATGTTTACTACGTTCTGCATTTGACAGTCCTGTTGTGTACAATCTTTTGTCATAACACAGCCCAGAATCAGTGCCCAAATTACGACCAAGATCTTCCTGAATTTGTGGACTGAGCCTGTTTGGAATCTGGTAACCTGCCATATTCATAAGATCTTTTACCATTGGCCCCTTAACAGCCAAGTCCAGTGGAGAAGAAGAATGAAGTGATGGTGATATATTGACCTACACAAAAAATAACAAAGTTGTTATGGACTCTGATACTCACTCACATATAGCTTATTAAATTTAATATACTTACTTCAAGCAACCATGGTTTCAGATCTTGATCAAGTAGAATATCCACACCAAACAATTCGTATGAGCAGTAACGGGATACAAGATTGGCTCGACTCAACTGACTAATGGAAGACTCACCACTGATCACAGTTTTTATCACAAGATCTATGAGGTTGGCCCAAAGTGACTTTACATCTACATTGTGTTCACGTTCCAAATAAGACCATAATGTCCTCAGAGTCCTAACAATACCAAACAATCATATTTATATAATGAAAATCATGGATGCAATTCATAAAACACCCTAACATACAAACGAGCAATAAAAATGTAATTACAACTTTATGGACTATAGAAACTAGTTAAAATATTACTAATTATGATTACAGTGCCCTCATTATATTGTATCTTTTTACACACAGAAATGATCAAATAAATTAGTACTAATACCAACCACAAAACTGTAAATGTATAATTCCCTAGCTGTAATATGTTTTCAGAATTAATTCAACAAGGAAAAGTATACAATTTTGACATTAAAAAAAATAGAATCTAATTTTATTATATGCATACCACCAAAATCAGTAAAGTTTCAATTTTTTTTTAATTATTGAATAAGGCCTTTTCCAAATTATGATGAAATTATAATAATTTCGAAAAGGCCTTATTCAATAATTTAAAAAAAATTGAAACTTTACTGATTTTGGTGGTATGTATATAATAATATTATAACAAATCAGTGACATAATGTTTAGCAAAATAATAATCTAATTTATTTAACATCAAGATGCAGTATTGTTACCTTTATCACTTAATTGTCTACAGTACAGTCTCTGGCCAAACTATTAACCCAACATAAAAAATACTGAAAGTATTTTTGCTGAAATATTCTTTGCTATTTTTGCTAAACAATAAAACTGGTGGTAGGAATTTACAGACAATTTAATTTTACACTAACCTAAGTACTTAAAAATAGTTCAAAAATTTTATTTTCCTATTAGTTAATCTTATTATCCCTACTTTAACACTGGTAATACTTTCAATTCACCTGGATATACTTTTAATGTGGTTTCCTTTAAAGATTCGTTGCAGTAACAGTATTAGTTATTCTGGTAATGAGTTTTATTTCATTAGCGATGTTTTGCTTTTCTACTTAAAAGCTCGAACAGACTCTCACCTGGGTTCAGTTCTATATATCTGATAATTTGGCCAGGGATTGTAGGATGTTCAGATTAATATATTCTTTCTATCACGTTTGTGTGCATATAATAGTTGTAGACATGTTTTCAAATTACAAAGAAAAAAAACTGAATACAGAATTGGACTGTGGAAAGATACAATTTTGTTATCCCAAATGTAGCCTTGCAATAGTACCTTAGCATGCAAGAGTGTTCTTTAGGATATTGCTGTAGGAGGACTGTATCAGTAGTTGGTATTGAACTTACAGCCAACTACCTTCTTGTCCTCCAATAAACTGCACAAATAATAAAAGTTATAGCATACAGTTCAACAAAAACAATGAAGGGTCATGGTTTACTTAAAACACAATAAACTTATATAAAGTTTTGAAAATTTATATTTAACATACTGAAATTGAAATTCAGTAGGATTATCTACACGTAAGTGTGGAAAACTATAATTTACTTAAAATAATCACAATTACATTCTATTTACATATTAAAATATAGATCACATAATGTTTCAATTTTGTTATGTTACTATATTGTTTGTAATGCATTTATTTATTTTTATTGTTAAGTTATTGACAAACGCGTTCATTATCAGTCTCTTTCTTGCACTGTAACCATTAAAATATACAATATTGTTTTGTTATAAACAAATCTGATATAAACAAAATCACACACATTAATTCGCAAGGGATTCTAAGCTATGAACAATACTGGTACACAAAAATAATGGGGAAAAGTAAATATGAACACAAAAATAGTTTATTTATTATAAAGGATTTTACTGCATGTTTAAATTAAAAACAACTCCACCATCCCTCATAATGTTTCCAGTTTCTGTAGTAAGTGAGCTGCTATGTTGTATCAACAAATGTTGTTAGTGCTGTTAGAAAAAATACAAACATGTTAATTTCATGAGTAATTTGTCTCTACTACAGATATGCAAACTCACATACAGGAGTAATCAGCACAATACGGATTACATTTAGTGCAACTAAACATGATCTTACCATTTGTGACCCTGGCATGCAGAAGCATCTTCATTCTGTGTGTATTGACTACTTAATTTATTGATGCTGTAGTTTGTTAAATGCATATACCGGTCAGCCAGTGTGGACATTTCACTTGAGTATTTCACTAAACAAAAAAGACACGACTATTGTTAATGCCTCAAATTAGTACTGTTTGTGTAGGAAAATGCGCAATACTTCATTACACAGCAATTACTACGTGTCTGCCACACATGTGCTCAAATACCAATTAATAAGAGGTTTAACATTTTCATCTGCTTACCTGAAGCAAACCTTACAAGTCCATTGTCATACATGTAGATACGTAATGGATTCATACTTGTTACAAGCACATACAGTCGCAAATCGAACTTACTGCCATTAATTAAATATGGTTCTGCTATATATTTCTGTACTACAAGTGGACATTTCTTTGGTATTTGAGTCCATTTATGAATTACTTTAATTCCAGTTCCACGTGCGGAAGCAGGCTGAAAAATAAAATATTTATAACGACAGAAGTTCAAACTGTATTGCAGATTCCAGTCTATGAAAATATTAACAATTATTATTTCATTATCTTAAATTTTATGTACCGTAAACTCTCACTAATCCAGTGTGTCAGGGCAGGGTAGTGAGAAATAGCAAGATTACTGGAAAGTTGTTAATAACATAAACTACTATACACAGTATTTTTTATTACAAAACGACAAATAAAGAAAGAAAATAAATTCAATTTTAAATATGAACAAACAATATTATACATTTCAAAACTTTACTGAAACAAGATTGCATAATGTATTCTTACATTTTGTAAAGTTTAAAAAACAAAAACTGTATTATTCCATTAGAGTAAAAAAAACTGCCAACTGTATTCTGTTTTTTAGCCTTAAATTATATTTTTAACACTTCTTCTTGAAGTCTCTTCAGCGTGAGAATATCAGAAGCCGCTGCATCATTTAATGGAGACAGTGAAGGGATCCACTGCACTATCATGGCTTACTGTGAGAACCATGACAAGAGAGTGGAGTAAGCCTCATCTCCCTTGTCTTTGCTTTGCACATTTTGGATAATTTTGTCATCTGTCATAAACTGATTTATTTTTTTCTTTGTTACTGACTAACCAACTGTTAACACTGTCCAGTGTCAGATCCTCTGTTCTGTCAATCAAGTTTTTTGACAATCATATCTTGAAGCTCGAACAATTCCGAGTCAACATTTGCTTGGTATGCCAATTCTTCTGTCCAGAGTTTTTACCTTTGAATTATTATATGCTTCTAGCAATGGAATTTGAGGCCATAACTTCTCACATGAACAAACCAGTTGTTTTTGTAAATTTTCCCATACATTTATGAGATAATAAATAACATCTTTAAAATTGGTCTCTTTAAAAAGTAAACAACGCTCTCGTCTTTAGACAAAACTTTTTGTAGTGCGTTTCAACCACTTGTATAACATTTTGGTCCAAGAACTGTAAAAATGGAGTCAGGTTTGGAGAGAAGAAGATCACACGGACAAAACAATCTTTAGATTTTAACTCAATCTTTGTCACAATGTGTAATTACCTTTATTCTACCACATTTAAATTATTACTGAAATTTATTACCTACCTTCTATGCCCAGGAATCCTTCACACGAACGGGAAATACAAGCATGATCCAAGGTGGTGTATATCAATAATTACTCTCATTGACCATATTAATTATCTGTTTATTTATTTGCAATGTCCACTTTAAACTTCTTTAAAATTTACTGATTTCATTCTCTTATCACAATAGTTATTATTGATCTTTATTTTCTACTTATAGATTAAAACAACAAAATATGGCAGCTATTTGAACATGGTGAATGCCCTACCTTAGCGTAATTAACTAATTAGCCTATAGAAAGACAGCCCAGTATCTGCTCACACTCAGCATTCATACTTGCCCCCCTATTAAATTTTATCTTCCCACTCCCATTATAATTGACTAATTTTTTCCAGTTTTAAAAAGAAATTCATTCTAGTTGTTGGCCAAATATTAATCTTAGTTACTCTTACTGCACGTGCTCACTGGTTCCGCCGCATATCGTCCGCCACAGTTTTACAGTAAATGTTCCGAAAGTCGTTACTAAATTTTGTATCACTGAAGACTCACTGTTGATTTTACATATTTCACATTATTTTAGACATTTTGAATACACAATTTACTGGTCGGCCGACCCTAACTAGCTCGAGCGATGTTATTATTGACCACGCGTGGTCTGGAGTTCTATGTCAACTGCCTGACGCTACTCTAAGCGTCGATAATAGTCACTTCTGTCAGCTTGCGCTCTGATTGGTCGATGCACCCACGTGACAGGTTAATTAGCCATGTTTTGTTCATTTCCGCTAGTGACTTTGGTGCCGAGATTATAAACAGCGGCACACGAGCGCGCACTCACAGCCACATTCCAATGTTATCATTGTCGCGTACCAGCCTCTGCCTGGTACGAGGTGAATACAGGGGGTTACACAAATCAGGTTTTAATGACCATAAAGGATGCCCAAACAATTATTAAATTAAATAAAAAATAGAACCTTCAAAATTGTCCCGTTACAATACACCCCCAATGAGAGGTTTTCTGCCGAAACAGAAAAACTCTCATTGCTAACCCTAAGCGGATCGGTGAGGATATGGTGTCAACAACCCCCTTAATTCTTAACACATCATGGGTAAACTACCCCCCTAGCTCAGCGACTATGGCTGCACCTGAACGAGATTACTGGACTTCTGTGCGAGATCCCAACACCATAAAATCAGACAGGTACTCATCATAGTACCCCTAACCTTCTAACATTTCACCAAAAAAACTCAGAAACTGGCCTTATACCATACCAGATCCTCAACCGATATGTTCCCCCTTACATGCATACTGGGTTGCCTTTAGCAAATACTGGGTGCATACACATACTCAAAAATAAATCAAATAAATCAGCTTAAATCATTTAAATTCTGTTCAAAAATTAATCTAAATCCAATATCAAAGATTTCATATTAACATTAATTTCATCATCTCCTTCTCTTTACTTTCAAAATTTCAAAATCTCTAAAATGAATTTACAACTTTTCTTAATTAGCTACTAACAATCATATAAGGAAAATAAACTGAACACCTTATTAAATCATAAATTCCCTTATCATTACATTTGTTTACCACACATATACTATGAACAATATAAATCAGTTAATACATTAGCAATACACCTAATCAATAACATATATCCTGAATATCAAAACACAATCTGTACTTCAAGTTTTTTTTTTTGCTAAACTGCTATTTTGACAATAAAAGAAAATGCAACTTGAGTTTATATTGATTATAAAAAGAACATCGGAATTGGTTACACAGCATTATACAGTACATACCAGTCATCAGCTGATCTCTCTGGGTCAGGTGAATGACCTTACCCTATATACACTACACAAATCAATACCATGAAAAATACACAACATATGTTTATAATACTTACACTCTAACACAGTACAACATAATATAGCATAGTACACTCATAATTAACATTGTTTTTATTACCTTAAAATAAACAATTCACATTTAAGTTTGACCAAAATTTTCACACCTTAGAGCTTCAATTTTATTTTCAAATTCTATTAAATTTTTCACTTGTTTCATTTATTATTACCCTTTAAATCAGATTTTCTATTTAACATTTTCATCATGAATTGGTTTGGGTGATTCCCAATTATTCACAATAATCTAATTCATTGAGTAGGCATTAAAATATAATCTTACCCCCTTTCTGATTCTAACACTCACTAACAGTTTTACATAAGATGACAACAATCCCACAAAACATTTATCTCCACTAACTTACTACTCTAACTCATCTCGAATCATTCTACCCTTATAACAAATACCCTCTACCCTCTTTATACTTAGGATGTGTGTTCCCTCCCTATGCTCATTCCCTTATTGGTTCCTGGTACCCCCCAGGTAACCCTGCCAATGCACATAAGGTTCACCTCCCGCCACAACGCTTTTCGTTGAGGACTCCTTATCACACCACCCCCTTACAAAATTCTTCCATCCAATTACTCTCCAATTATATCACTCTCATTACTCTACATATACTCACTATCGCTACTGTGTCCCTACTAATACTCAGTTTCTATCTTACTTTTATTCCCAAGAATCTTATTCTGTTTAACACCCCTTTAAAATTAACTCTGACTAATTCAAATGCCTTATATAAATCTTTATCACCCAAATTCTCACCTGTATTACCCATTGAAAATTCATAACTATCTCAAATTAATTTCATCATTTGATTCAAAAACTCTTAAACACATTGACAATTTATTATTCACACATTTAATTATATTGCTAAAAAAAATCTGCACATCAATTATAAGTGACATACTACATATATAACACCAGCCATCAGCTGCTATCTCATGGTCAGGTGAATGACCTTATACTAGACATACTGCATACAATTAACACAAATACACAAATTATATAGTTATCATCATAAATGTTCTTCTAGCTTAACATCATTATAACTGACCCTTAACACTTAAAATCGTTTATTCTCATAAGTGAAATACATCACTAATCATCGAATCATAGTTATAGCAACTGTTACAACAAAATTGTCCCGTTACAACAATGCCATACACAATTATCCAAAATTAGCATAACTTATCGCAGCAATTTATATTTCTTGAGAAATTTTTTACTGAAGGTATAAGTATTTTGTAAAACCACTCTGTAAAAATTGTTTTAGTCATCCACACTCAGCTTTGGTTTTTGTATACAACAGGAGATTAGTGTTTTTAAATGCCCTCAAATTTTTTGTTTTACCTATCACTAACAAGCCCAGTTTATGTGTGCTGGCACATCTGAAAAAGTCATGAAGGCGAGTCTGTCTTTAGCCATATTTTGTCCTGGAGCACTAGCTTCAGCACAGTGAACAAATATAAGTTTTGATAAAAATCATCAAAACAAACCACTCTTGTCAGCATTATGACTTAGTCACAGGACCATATATTCAATATCGTTCTTAAATTTTGTTCTGTATGGTTTAACTGCAGCAACATCATGACAACTTTTTGCCAGTAACAGTTAACAGCTGAATTTCAAAACACCATTTGAATTTGTCCAACTAATCTTCACTTTGTAACGTGACAAATACAGGGGATTTTATTTTATAAAATTTTTGGGATTTATAAAAAATATTTGTAAACGTAATATCCAACTGTGACCAGAACACGTGGTGAATTGAAATGGGGTATAACAAAGGAACGATACATCTCAACAGTTGTGCAATCGCTAACAAGGAATGCACCCAGCATCAGTTCCTAGAACTTTGCGAGTGTATGACAGTGCGCCCGACCGCACCCGACCAGCAGGCGCGCGGAGCGACGCCTGTTTTGTGAAACGCAAGATGGCTAAGAAACAAATTTTCGAGCACATGTACCAAGGTGCCGGATGTAAATCCTAAGCCAAACCCTTTTTGTGACGTCAGCCAGTGCTGGACAAATATCCGCTAAGACCCACACACAATAAACTACGTGTGTTAAATAGGACATATCTGTGGCGATGAAACAGAAGGCTTTGTCTTCCACCAAGAAAGACGAAATCGAGTTGGCTGTGAACATATAGCCGCTCTCCCCAGTCCACGAGAAACCACAACAGCTAATAGACGCATTTAGTGTCGCGTGGGCCCGGTCGGGTTGAACTTTTTAAATATGAATAACTAAGTGAAATAACGCCTCCATACCGACCGGGACCCAAGGAAATTATGGATGTATAACGGGAGAAGTGCAGTGAACTGCGGGCGAATTGTTTAAAGTGCCGTGAACTGACGAACGGAGAAACGTGTACCCGGGCGGTGTCTCGAGCTATATAGTTTTTAAAATAAAATGGGGTGTTTTAAATAAAAGGTTTTAAATCGTGTGAATGTGTGTGTGAGCTGCTGTATCGGGTAAGAAATATCTAAATGTAAGACATATATATATATATATATATATATATATATATATATATACCTATTTCAGAATTTGTTTTTCTCGTGTTCTTGTCATAATGATTTTGGTCTGTCTTGACAGCAATTAAAATTATTTAATTCACCGTAATACCATGTGTTAGTCTAAGTTATTTCGTCATTACCACTTTCTCATTTCTGTGCTGCAAGATTCGTCTAAACGTTCCCGGATATCTTCTGAATTATTAGTGGGGGGTAGTCAGATTGCGAAATTGTCCCTTGTTTTATTAAGGTAACGTGTAAAGGTTTCGATATTATAACCTATAAAAATATCGTGGCGACTCTGGGCTTCTGATCAAAATTTATACAGCAGGTAAGTGAAAACGATCGCAGGTAAGTTCCTGACAGTATTTTATTTATTTATGTATTTCGATTTAGTTTGGTTAGTTACATTTGGCGACGCGCTGTCAGGATCCTGGTTTAATTTTATTTATACGAGGTAGACCTATTTTAAAGCACAGAAAATAGGATGTGGTAATGACGTATTTGTAAAAATATTTATCGTATATAATTACGTACATGTGAGTAGGTTATGTTTGTATTATTATGGTTTACAGTTGGGTTGGGTGTTTTAATTTTATAATAATAGTGGTTTTTATACATAAGTGTTATATAAATAAACTTTGAAGATGAGTGAAGTACAAGGTAATGATATTGGTTTTGCATGGGATGAGTGGGAGAGTGAATTTCGAGGGGTAGTAGGTGAGATGACAGACGAGGAATGGGGTAATTTAGATAACACTTTAACACGAATGGAAGAACAAGAAGAGGGAATATTTGCCGAAATTAAAAGGCATAGTGATGATATTAGTATTGGTAGTAAGATGACGAACGATAAAGGTAAGGTAGTCGAAGTAATAGTGGTAGAGAATAAGACAGGGAATAGGCCTAATGATGACGACAGTGTGGGGGTAGTAAAAAAGGAGCGTTCAGTGGAGGATGTGATGAATTTTTTGAAAACAATGTATGATGAAATAAATGGTGTTACTAATAAACGGTTTGATGAGAGGGAGAAAATGATGAACAAACATTTTGACGAGATACACACAGAATTAGATGAAACGAAGAAAATGATGGACAAACATTTTGATAATATGAATAAACGTTTTGACGAGTGGGACAAAAAATTGGAAGGAGATGGATATCGATTAAAAGAGAGTACAGAAGTTGAATTAAAACAGGTAAGTGAAAACGATCGCAGGTAAGTTCCTGACAGTATTTTATTTATTTATGTATTTCGATTTAGTTTGGTTAGTTACATTTGGCGACCCTGCCAGTGGCGCAGCCGACCAGGGACAGTTTTTATGAGTAAAAAATATAAAGTCAAAACCGCACCTACAAATAAGATGCAAGCGTGATTTGGAGGTTAAGTGGAAATGAATACTAACTACATATAAATGATGTTAGGGTGTAGTTAAGCGATACTTAGATTATACTATATTGAATAATACTGAAAATATTTAAAACTGAAATTTTATGTAGAGAAAAATCTCATAAATAAGATAAAAATGGAATACGGAGATAAAGTTAGTATGATTGATGTAACTGTCACGGGGGAGGGAGAAATTCATCCAGACCCGAATGTGGTCAAAGAAAGTGTTTTAAATGAATCAGATAATATAAATGATTCAGGAATGGAGACAACTCCAAGCCTGATAGACGAGAATAATTTGACGCAATCGGTAATAATGAGTGGGGCAAAAGCAGAATCTACTCCTGTAATAAATAAAGCAAAAGAGTTGTCAATGAATGATATATTTAACCTGATACAAACCATGTCTGAAAACATGGTAAAAAATAGTCATTTCAATAACAAATTTGATGAACAGAAAAACGAAATTCAAGAATTTAAAAGTAGTGTTAATGAAAAATTAGATATACAGAATGACAAATTTGATGAATTAAGAAATGATATCCAAGAGATTAATAGACGTTGTAAAAATACCAATGAAATAATAAAAAATAGTTTGAATAAATTAGAACAGAGTATGGAGAGAATGGGAGTGAGTGTGATGACTACAAACAAGAATAATAAAAATGAAAATTATAATGACATGTGTAACAATGTGGTACTAGATAAAGAGTTAACAAATGATGATGATGATATCGAAAATGATAAAAATAGTATTGCGAATGGTAATATATTTGAAAAGGTAGTATCAGAGAGTGATACGTTGAAAATAAATAGTGAGAGTACTGATGAAGTTGTAGAATGTGATAATGGAATGTTAATGTGTGTTTATGAGTTAGAGAGAGAGTGGAAGGATAATATAGTGGTAGAATGGGGGCAGAGGGTAAATTTTCCCCTTATTTATGATGATTCCATGTGTTCACAAGTGTTGTTTTTGAAGGGCAAGAGTCCCGTGTTAGTAGAAGATTTGAGTTGTTTAATTTTTTTATATAAGTTTGTACCCTCTGTCTGGAGTAATATTGAAGATATGATATGGTGTTATGATGAGAGAGAGTTAGATAGAGAATTGTGTGTTGATAAAGAGATAGAAGTATATAATTTAAAGAGAGATTATAATGAGTGGAAAGCAATGTGAGAAGTGTGTCTGAACAATAATGATTTCATTTATAATAAAAAAGTAACTGACCCAATAATGAATATAATTACTACTGGAGACTTGACAGAAATACATAATGTTGACTTGGTTCATGATTATTATGATATAACGAATGAATTTGATTTTTATGGTTATGACACACGAAATAGCAATATGTGTGTCAATAAAATTGAAGAGTGTTATTTAAAACAAAGATTAATTTTTGACGATGGAGGATAGACTATAAAACAATTAATGGACAATTATAAATATTTTTGTTTTATGGTTTTTGACCTCGCAACCTTGGACATTGAAGTGTGATATAACTGACTAATTAATGATGAAGAATTGTAAATATATGTTTAGTGTATTTGGCAGTATATGGTAAAATGTTAGGTAAACAATGTGCATGTAGGTAATTGTTGTAATAACCATATTAATATTTGGCAATATAAATAAATAACAAAATTAAATTTGGAAGACAGTAATTAGTGAATTGTAATTGTTTTGATAGCAATGAAACTTGTATTTTCAATAATTAATTTAATTAAAATAATTTGAGATGTTTTAAATATTCTGATTGATTCAAAGGTTATATAATTGATTTTCTAATAAGTTTAAATTATTTGATATGAAATAACACTGTGATTAAATGTTTCAGAGGTTACTTGGAGATATTGGTGTGTATATTTTGTGTATGTCAGTATGTGAATTATGTACTGCAAGTATAAAATTTATAATAATGAGAACAATTTGAGATAATTGTTTTAAACAGAAATTACAATAGTGTATGTGGATTGGGTGGTTGCTCAGATGAGCAACGAATTTAAATTTCATAACATAAAAAAATGATAACTCAATTTTGCTCTAATAAAATGCTTGTATTACGCTTTGATAAATAGGTGTTCATACGTTCAGTATAATGTGTTCATTCTGTATTTTATAAATGTATTATTTTATTGTGTTAGAGGTAAGAATTGATAAATGTTTTTTGTATATTTTGTGTAATTTTGAAAGGAGTATAACAAAGTAAATAACTAGACCGACCGGCAGGCGGTTTACACAATAGTACCAGAGTCAGAAAGAGGGGAAACAATGATGTGTAGTATGGTAGATGTAAGGATTGATAACCATATGTATTTCATAGAATGTGTATAATTTTGAAATGTGTTTTCACTTTGCTAGGAATGTCAGCTGATCAGTAGTAAAATGTCACTATTAAATTGTTTATTAATGTTCAAGGTAATTAATGTTAAAAATAATGTTTGAATAGATTAAAGATATTATTTCAAATGATGAGAAAAGTAATTTGATAAAGTTAAGATTTTAAATGATTCGTAAAAGATAAAAGGTAGATTTTGGGTGATTAATATTTTGTGGGACATATAGATCAGTCCAAGTTGAATTTAAAGTGGTAACTGAGAGAATAATGTTGTTTTGAATTAATGTAATGTTGTTGTGAGGTAATGTAATAGAACTTGAGAAGCATTGATGTTGACACAGTAGATATGGGGAATATATGTAGAGTATTGATTGATATATTGATGTTTATAAATGATGATGTTATTTTGTAGTTGAAGTGGGGTAATAAGAATGAGATTTGGGGATGGCAATTTTATAATAGGGGATAGTGTAGTGTAGGAGTCCGCAACAAAAGGGTTGGGACGGGAAGGGACAGATTTGGTGGGAAAGGGTTACCTTAGGTAGAATCCAGGAACCAGATTAAGGGAATAAGCTTTTGGGGGGGGGGAACACTTATATTAAGTACAAAGGGTTAGAGAATATTTTTTTTATATATTGAGAGAATGTGGCGATTTGAGTTTAATAGTAAGATGGGTTTAGAGATGGTTTGATAGATATTTTGATAGAGACGGGTGTCCTGATAGTTAAAGTTGTTAGTGGTATTAGAGTCAGAATGAGAAAGATGATATATGTTGTAACAGTACAAAATTAGCCATACCAGAATAATGGTGTGTAGGGATATTTTTATTGTAAATTTTATTATAATCATGAAGTCTAACCAGGGCAAGTTAGTTTTGACACAAGTCCCAGTAATACGCAAATTCACCAGAGGGGAGCCGATCCAAGGTCAGCGGCGTACGAGTGAAGTGAAACGAACGATAATGGCAGTGTTAGGCGCTAAAAACTGACAATACTGACTTTCTATTGGTCCATTGTAACAAATCGTCATCAAAAACACAATGACGATATAAAACCATTACGTATTAACCAAGGCAGTGGTTGGAAAACAATAGACAATGACGTCAGATGCACGACCACTTACATAATAATTACGTCTAACCCGGTCTCAGTCGTCAAAAGTAAATCAGGGAGCATACACGCTCTAACAGTAGTGGGCAGTTTTCTGCCAGCAAAATGTAACCTTTTACTGCAAAAAATGTTCTAAATAATATCACAGTAAACACTAACATTTACTAGCATCAGTGAACTTTATAAAACATGTATTCAAAGTAGAGTCAGTGAAAATGGACAACAGCAAACTGGACAAACACCTGCTCACCGCATGGAGCCGCTGAGGAAGGAACTACGCCACGTCTATTCAGGAAAGCCCTACATTTCATTACTAAATTTCAAAAAGTATAAAAGATGAGCTCAATTTCTATAACATTTGTCTAAATTCATGTGAGAGAGTGAGAGAGAGGAAGCGAGAGTGTGAACGGTGTTGATCAACCAAATATTAAAATGAGGCGTTGGTTTGTGATCATGTTTAGTCAGTATTAAGAGTAAAGTATTAAAGAAATCAAAACTATAATTCTGTTCAATGATGAGAATTACATACATAAAAGAAGTCAGTTATATAGCATCATAAAGTGTACACAATTAACCTTGAGTAAGGTCAAGGGCGGAATAGTCTAGCCGCCATTTTGGAAATTTGAATCATTAACCATTGTTATGCTTATATTAATTTACCAAGTATCTACTGAAAATAAAACCAAAATTCGTTACCGTTATCTAATGTGTCACGTTATTTCTATACCCAACGACTTCTGCCGCTGTCTGCTTAACGCAATTCTGGACCCAAAGCCTAATGCATGTAACTGAGCGAAATACGTGTTATTCCGGTGATGAGATTTATTATGTAAATTACACAGATATGAACTACCATATATTCAGTATTAATAATTGTATAATTAATACACATACGAGTGTACTTTAACAGATGGCAGCCCGAACTTGGACTTTATATATAAATAAAAATATATAAATAAGCAGACAAGCAGAGGTTAGATGGGTAGTGAAATATACGAAAAAATAGAGGTTACCTCCTGTATAGGTTATGTATGGTACGAATAGAGTACAACACAACAGCTAAAATAAATTTATTATTGCTAATATATTAATAATATATAAAAAAAAAGAAATGGCAAATAGTAATGAGACGAGTAGAACAGAATCAGAAATTATGGGTGATAGTATCCATTCAACACCAGCCCCAACAAAAAGAGTTGAGGAAAATGACATAATCAGAATGATGAAACTGCTTTTCAATGAGCAGAACATCAAATTTGACAATTTTAATGAAAAACTAAACCAATTTGATGTACAATTTAGCGAGATCAAAAATGAAATCAAAAAACAAAATTTTAATAAACGAATTGATGAAATGCACGCACGTTTCGATAAAACGGAAGAGAAAATAGTTGCATTAGTTAATGAGAAGTTTGATAGACAAAAGAATAAAGTAGATGAAAATTACGAGAGTAAAATGGGGGTAGAGAATAGTAGAGAATCAAATAAATTGAATGAAAATAAAGACAAGGCAAGTAGTGGTGATAATTATGATAATAGAATTAAAAATATGGTGTTAGAAAATAACTGTGCGAGTATTGAGAGTGGTGATAAAAGTATAATGGGAGTAGAATTTGATAATGAAGTGATAAAAAGTGTTGATGAATTAGAGAGAAAGAGAGAGATAGAGATTTTTAAGATGAATAGGAATTATAAAGAATTTGTGAAAAGGTTAGGTGTAGAGATGATATATAATAAAAATAATAAGTACTTACCTTGTAAGGAAGCTGATATAGCAGTAGGAGAAGATGATAATGGAAATAACGACTTTATAACGTACCTAGTGGTGACTAATTATACTGGAGGTGACAGGACAATAACCAATCGTGACAGGTTGTATGATGAATTGATAGGTAATAACCCTATTAATGATGACGGTTTTGTAAAATATAAGAATTTAAATAAGTGTTATATTAATGATGTTAATATAATGTATTTAATAAAAAATAAATTGTACAGACCAAAGGTAAGACTATTATTTGACGATGGAGGCTAATTATTCTAATTGTGTTATGAACATTTAATTATGTGACCAGTGTTTTTTAAGATGGACTGATTATGATTGATTTATGGTAAATGATTTAATGATTATGTGGATTGTATATTTTTGTGTATATTAATGTCAATGTATTTGTGTAATTTTGCTGTTGTGTACTTTACGTATTTTTTATGTAAACATGTATTGTAGAATTTTAAATAATTGAAGGAAGTTTAATAATGATTTTAAATGATATTATGAGATTCAGAGTCTAATGGTTAGCAAATGATTATATATTTGGATATTGAGAGGTATTGTTGTTAGTAGGCAAGTGATGAATTTTCTAGTGTATGAAATGTTGTGAAGAGGTTTGGGAATAGTGATAAATAAGGGCATTGGAGTTAGGTAAATAGAGTTAATGGGAGTTAGGGAAAATAAAGTGTTGAGATACTGACAATATATAAAGAGGTGTTAGATATTTTAGGGACACAGTAGGTAGCGATTATATGTAGAGGTGAGTAATGTGGATGGTAATTTTATAGTTGTTGTTGATGATATTTTGTAATAAGGATCCGGTGTTAAGGAGTGATCAACGAGCGACGTGGCAAGGGACCAGCGTGCAGCGTTGTGGCAGGCGGAGCAATTTTGGGTTAGAGTGTTTGCCGATATTGGTGGAGGGCAAAGGGTTATGAATGGATGGCCAGTTAAGTAACATACATCCTTATATAAAAAACAAAATGAGCGGTGCCAGAGGTTTTAAATGGGATTTGTGAAGGGGGTTATTATTGAGATATTGGTGTCATATTATATTAATGGTTAGAAGCGGTGGTTAGTTAAAAAGAGGGAGAGTAAGGTTAGATTGACAATGCCAAAATAAGATATAGAGAATAATGAATAATAGAGAGTCACCCAAACTAGTAAGGATAAAAGGGTTAGAAAAGGAAAATTCATGATAGGAAGGAAATTGTAACTGAAAGGTAAATGATAAATTTGAAAATTTTTGTATAGAATCTAATGATATGATAAAAGTTGAATAGAGAGTTGATAATAAAAAATGTTATAAAGTTCTGCTACAAGTTGTGTAAATGTAAATTGTCTAATGTGAATTGTTCAATGTTAGTGTTTAATGCTTATGATGTACAACGTTTTATTGTGTTTTATTATGTTGATAATAGTGTGTGTGGTTATGAGGCTACTGTAAGGGTAGTGACCATGATAATATTAAATTTTGTGTTAGAGTAACAAGTCTCTGGGGGAAAAAAAAATGATTCTGTTAAAAAGGAGTAAAATTAAAGTAAAGAAATGAATAAAGAAATTTAGATAGTTAAAAATGCTGCCATGCTAGAGAAATATACTGATAGTAATTGAAATAAATGAATAAAAATAGTAGTTGTTGTTGGAGAATAAAAAATTTTTTATGTTGTGTTTAGTATAAGGGTATAATTTTATGATGAAAGAGGCAATTTAGTATTGATGGGAGTCAAAGAAATTGATACGAATGTGTAGGAGTGTTGTCAAGTAGAAGGCTTATCTATCCTAAATCTTGTTATATTTTATTGTGTTATTTGGTACTTTATAAATAAATGAAACCAACGCCTCAAATCACAAACCAATGCATCTAAGAGGAAACATATCAGTTGCGGATATGTAAATGAATGAGACCACTATTTTAAAATTTTGTATTGAATGTTTCAGAGTTTTACGGTGTTGTGACCGCGGTCCTGCGCTGGCCGGAGCGTCAGAACAGGAGCGTGCAGTGCCTCATGGCCTTATGGTGTAGGGATCTCTCAGGAGAAGTCCAGTAAGGTCAGACGGGTACGATCGACACTATAGGACCAAGGGTAAGTGATTGAGATTTTCTTTTTATTAACACTACAGGGGGTTGTGGCACATATCTGAACTGATCCTTTTAGAAAAGTGTGAATGAGTCAATGAAAGTTTTTGTATCTCAACACCAAACCTTTCATTGAGGGGGTTTTGTAACAGTACAAAATTAGCCATACCAGAATAATGGTGTGTAGGGATATTTTTATTGTAAATTTTATTATAATCATGAAGTCTAACCAGGGCAAGCTAGTTTTGACACAAGTCCCAGTAATACGCAAATTCACCAGAGGGGAGCCGATCCAAGGTCAGCGGCGTACGAGTGAAGTGAAACGAACGATAATGGCAGTGTTAGGCACTAAAAACTGACAATACTGACTTTCTATTGGTCCATTGTAACAAATCGTCATCAAAAACACAATGACGATATAAAACCATTACGTATTAACCAAGGCAGTGGTTGGAAAACAATAGACAATGACGTCAGATGCACGACCACTTACATAATAATTACGTCTAACCCGGTCTCAGTCGTCAAAAGTAAATCAGGGAGCATACACGCTCTAACAGTAGTGGGCAGTTTTCTGCCAGCAAAATGTAACCTTTTACTGCAAAAAATGTTCTAAATAATATCACAGTAAACACTAACATTTACTAGCATCAGTGAACTTTATAAAACATGTATTCAAAGTAGAGTCAGTGAAAATGGACAACAGCAAACTGGACAAACACCTGCTCACCGCATGGAGCCGCTGAGGAAGGAACTACGCCACGTCTATTCAGGAAAGCCCTACATTTCATTACTAAATTTCAAAAAGTATAAAAGATGAGCTCAATTTCTATAACATTTGTCTAAATTCATGTGAGAGAGTGAGAGAGAGGAAGCGAGAGTGTGAACGGTGTTGATCAACCAAATATTAAAATGAGGCGTTGGTTTGTGATCATGTTTAGTCAGTATTAAGAGTAAAGTATTAAAGAAATCAAAACTATAATTCTGTTCAATGATGAGAATTACATACATAAAAGAAGTCAGTTATATAGCATCATAAAGTGTACACAATTAACCTTGAGTAAGGTCAAGGGCGGAATAGTCTAGCCGCCATTTTGGAAATTTGAATCATTAACCATTGTTATGCTTATATTAATTTACCAAGTATCTACTGAAAATAAAACCAAAATTCGTTACCGTTATCTAATGTGTCACGTTATTTCTATACCCAACGACTTCTGCCGCTGTCTGCTTAACGCAATTCTGGACCCAAAGCCTAATGCATGTAACTGAGCGAAATACGTGTTATTTCGGTGATGAGATTTATTATGTAAATTACACAGATATGAACTACCATACATTCAGTATTAATAATTGTATAATTAATACACATACGAGTGTACTTTAACAGATGGCAGCCCGAACTTGGACTTTATATATAAATAAAAATATATAAATAAGCAGACAAGCAGAGGTTAGATGGGTAGTGAAATATACGAAAAAATAGAGGTTACCTCCTGTATAGGTTATGTATGGTACGAATAGAGTACAACACAACAGCTAAAATAAATTTATTATTGCTAATATATTAATAATATATAAAAAAAAAGAAATGGCAAATAGTAATGAGACGAGTAGAACAGAATCAGAAATTATGGGTGATAGTATCCATTCAACACCAGCCCCAACAAAAAGAGTTGAGGAAAATGACATAATCAGAATGATGAAACTGCTTTTCAATGAGCAGAACATCAAATTTGACAATTTTAATGAAAAACTAAACCAATTTGATGTACAATTTAGCGAGATCAAAAATGAAATCAAAAAACAAAATTTTAATAAACGAATTGATGAAATGCACGCACGTTTCGATAAAACGGAAGAGAAAATAGTTGCATTAGTTAATGAGAAGTTTGATAGACAAAAGAATAAAGTAGATGAAAATTACGAGAGTAAAATGGGGGTAGAGAATAGTAGAGAATCAAATAAATTGAATGAAAATAAAGACAAGGCAAGTAGTGGTGATAATTATGATAATAGAATTAAAAATATGGTGTTAGAAAATAACTGTGCGAGTATTGAGAGTGGTGATAAAAGTATAATGGGAGTAGAATTTGATAATGAAGTGATA
This sequence comes from Magicicada septendecula, assembly GCA_034769895.1. NCBI lineage: Eukaryota > Metazoa > Arthropoda > Insecta > Hemiptera > Cicadidae > Magicicada > Magicicada septendecula. The sequence continues at coordinate 287,794,850 of CM068372.1, forward strand.
AAAAGTGTTGATGAATTAGAGAGAAAGAGAGAGATAGAGATTTTTAAGATGAATAGGAATTATAAAGAATTTGTGAAAAGGTTAGGTGTAGAGATGATATATAATAAAAATAATAAGTACTTACCTTGTAAGGAAGCTGATATAGCAGTAGGAGAAGATGATAATGGAAATAACGACTTTATAACGTACCTAGTGGTGACTAATTATACTGGAGGTGACAGGACAATAACCAATCGTGACAGGTTGTATGATGAATTGATAGGTAATAACCCTATTAATGATGACGGTTTTGTAAAATATAAGAATTTAAATAAGTGTTATATTAATGATGTTAATATAATGTATTTAATAAAAAATAAATTGTACAGACCAAAGGTAAGACTATTATTTGACGATGGAGGCTAATTATTCTAATTGTGTTATGAACATTTAATTATGTGACCAGTGTTTTTTAAGATGGACTGATTATGATTGATTTATGGTAAATGATTTAATGATTATGTGGATTGTATATTTTTGTGTATATTAATGTCAATGTATTTGTGTAATTTTGCTGTTGTGTACTTTACGTATTTTTTATGTAAACATGTATTGTAGAATTTTAAATAATTGAAGGAAGTTTAATAATGATTTTAAATGATATTATGAGATTCAGAGTCTAATGGTTAGCAAATGATTATATATTTGGATATTGAGAGGTATTGTTGTTAGTAGGCAAGTGATGAATTTTCTAGTGTATGAAATGTTGTGAAGAGGTTTGGGAATAGTGATAAATAAGGGCATTGGAGTTAGGTAAATAGAGTTAATGGGAGTTAGGGAAAATAAAGTGTTGAGATACTGACAATATATAAAGAGGTGTTAGATACTTTAGGGACACAGTAGGTAGCGATTATATGTAGAGGTGAGTAATGTGGATGGTAATTTTATAGTTGTTGTTGATGATATTTTGTAATAAGGATCTGGTGTTAAGGAGTGATCAACGAGCGACGTGGCAAGGGACCAGCGTGCAGCGTTGTGGCAGGCGGAGCAATTTTGGGTTAGAGTGTTTGCCGATATTGGTGGAGGGCAAAGGGTTATGAATGGATGGCCAGTTAAGTAACATACATCCTTATATAAAAAACAAAATGAGCGGTGCCAGAGGTTTTAAATGGGATTTGTGAAGGGGGTTATTATTGAGATATTGGTGTCATATTATATTAATGGTTAGAAGCGGTGGTTAGTTAAAAAGAGGGAGAGTAAGGTTAGATTGACAATGCCAAAATAAGATATAGAGAATAATGAATAATAGAGAGTCACCCAAACTAGTAAGGATAAAAGGGTTAGAAAAGGAAAATTCATGATAGGAAGGAAATTGTAACTGAAAGGTAAATGATAAATTTGAAAATTTTTGTATAGAATCTAATGATATGATAAAAGTTGAATAGAGAGTTGATAATAAAAAATGTTATAAAGTTCTGCTACAAGTTGTGTAAATGTAAATTGTCTAATGTGAATTGTTCAATGTTAGTGTTTAATGCTTATGATGTACAACGTTTTATTGTGTTTTATTATGTTGATAATAGTGTGTGTGGTTATGAGGCTACTGTAAGGGTAGTGACCATGATAATATTAAATTTTGTGTTAGAGTAACAAGTCTCTGGGGGAAAAAAAAATGATTCTGTTAAAAAGGAGTAAAATTAAAGTAAAGAAATGAATAAAGAAATTTAGATAGTTAAAAATGCTGCCATGCTAGAGAAATATACTGATAGTAATTGAAATAAATGAATAAAAATAGTAGTTGTTGTTGGAGAATAAAAAATTTTTTATGTTGTGTTTAGTATAAGGGTATAATTTTATGATGAAAGAGGCAATTTAGTATTGATGGGAGTCAAAGAAATTGATACGAATGTGTAGGAGTGTTGTCAAGTAGAAGGCTTATCTATCCTAAATCTTGTTATATTTTATTGTGTTATTTGGTACTTTATAAATAAATGAAACCAACGCCTCAAATCACAAACCAATGCATCTAAGAGGAAACATATCAGTTGCGGATATGTAAATGAATGAGACCACTATTTTAAAATTTTGTATTGAATGTTTCAGAGTTTTACGGTGTTGTGACCGCGGTCCTGCGCTGGCCGGAGCGTCAGAACAGGAGCGTGCAGTGCCTCATGGCCTTATGGTGTAGGGATCTCTCAGGAGAAGTCCAGTAAGGTCAGACGGGTACGATCGACACTATAGGACCAAGGGTAAGTGATTGAGATTTTCTTTTTATTAACACTACAGGGGGTTGTGGCACATATCTGAACTGATCCTTTTAGAAAAGTGTGAATGAGTCAATGAAAGTTTTTGTATCTCAACACCAAACCTTTCATTGAGGGGGTTTTGTAACAGTACAAAATTAGCCATACCAGAATAATGGTGTGTAGGGATATTTTTATTGTAAATTTTATTATAATCATGAAGTCTAACCAGGGCAAGCTAGTTTTGACACAAGTCCCAGTAATACGCAAATTCACCAGAGGGGAGCCGATCCAAGGTCAGCGGCGTACGAGTGAAGTGAAACGAACGATAATGGCAGTGTTAGGCGCTAAAAACTGACAATACTGACTTTCTATTGGTCCATTGTAACAAATCGTCATCAAAAACACAATGACGATATAAAACCATTACGTATTAACCAAGGCAGTGGTTGGAAAACAATAGACAATGACGTCAGATGCACGACCACTTACATAATAATTACGTCTAACCCGGTCTCAGTCGTCAAAAGTAAATCAGGGAGCATACACGCTCTAACAGTAGTGGGCAGTTTTCTGCCAGCAAAATGTAACCTTTTACTGCAAAAAATGTTCTAAATAATATCACAGTAAACACTAACATTTACTAGCATCAGTGAACTTTATAAAACATGTATTCAAAGTAGAGTCAGTGAAAATGGACAACAGCAAACTGGACAAACACCTGCTCACCGCATGGAGCCGCTGAGGAAGGAACTACGCCACGTCTATTCAGGAAAGCCCTACATTTCATTACTAAATTTCAAAAAGTATAAAAGATGAGCTCAATTTCTATAACATTTGTCTAAATTCATGTGAGAGAGTGAGAGAGAGGAAGCGAGAGTGTGAACGGTGTTGATCAACCAAATATTAAAATGAGGCGTTGGTTTGTGATCATGTTTAGTCAGTATTAAGAGTAAAGTATTAAAGAAATCAAAACTATAATTCTGTTCAATGATGAGAATTACATACATAAAAGAAGTCAGTTATATAGCATCATAAAGTGTACACAATTAACCTTGAGTAAGGTCAAGGGCGGAATAGTCTAGCCGCCATTTTGGAAATTTGAATCATTAACCATTGTTATGCTTATATTAATTTACCAAGTATCTACTGAAAATAAAACCAAAATTCGTTACCGTTATCTAATGTGTCACGTTATTTCTATACCCAACGACTTCTGCCGCTGTCTGCTTAACGCAATTCTGGACCCAAAGCCTAATGCATGTAACTGAGCGAAATACGTGTTATTCCGGTGATGAGATTTATTATGTAAATTACACAGATATGAACTACCATATATTCAGTATTAATAATTGTATAATTAATACACATACGAGTGTACTTTAACAGATGGCAGCCCGAACTTGGACTTTATATATAAATAAAAATATATAAATAAGCAGACAAGCAGAGGTTAGATGGGTAGTGAAATATACGAAAAAATAGAGGTTACCTCCTGTATAGGTTATGTATGGTACGAATAGAGTACAACACAACAGCTAAAATAAATTTATTATTGCTAATATATTAATAATATATAAAAAAAAAGAAATGGCAAATAGTAATGAGACGAGTAGAACAGAATCAGAAATTATGGGTGATAGTATCCATTCAACACCAGCCCCAACAAAAAGAGTTGAGGAAAATGACATAATCAGAATGATGAAACTGCTTTTCAATGAGCAGAACATCAAATTTGACAATTTTAATGAAAAACTAAACCAATTTGATGTACAATTTAGCGAGATCAAAAATGAAATCAAAAAACAAAATTTTAATAAACGAATTGATGAAATGCACGCACGTTTCGATAAAACGGAAGAGAAAATAGTTGCATTAGTTAATGAGAAGTTTGATAGACAAAAGAATAAAGTAGATGAAAATTACGAGAGTAAAATGGGGGTAGAGAATAGTAGAGAATCAAATAAATTGAATGAAAATAAAGACAAGGCAAGTAGTGGTGATAATTATGATAATAGAATTAAAAATATGGTGTTAGAAAATAACTGTGCGAGTATTGAGAGTGGTGATAAAAGTATAATGGGAGTAGAATTTGATAATGAAGTGATAAAAAGTGTTGATGAATTAGAGAGAAAGAGAGAGATAGAGATTTTTAAGATGAATAGGAATTATAAAGAATTTGTGAAAAGGTTAGGTGTAGAGATGATATATAATAAAAATAATAAGTACTTACCTTGTAAGGAAGCTGATATAGCAGTAGGAGAAGATGATAATGGAAATAACGACTTTATAACGTACCTAGTGGTGACTAATTATACTGGAGGTGACAGGACAATAACCAATCGTGACAGGTTGTATGATGAATTGATAGGTAATAACCCTATTAATGATGACGGTTTTGTAAAATATAAGAATTTAAATAAGTGTTATATTAATGATGTTAATATAATGTATTTAATAAAAAATAAATTGTACAGACCAAAGGTAAGACTATTATTTGACGATGGAGGCTAATTATTCTAATTGTGTTATGAACATTTAATTATGTGACCAGTGTTTTTTAAGATGGACTGATTATGATTGATTTATGGTAAATGATTTAATGATTATGTGGATTGTATATTTTTGTGTATATTAATGTCAATGTATTTGTGTAATTTTGCTGTTGTGTACTTTACGTATTTTTTATGTAAACATGTATTGTAGAATTTTAAATAATTGAAGGAAGTTTAATAATGATTTTAAATGATATTATGAGATTCAGAGTCTAATGGTTAGCAAATGATTATATATTTGGATATTGAGAGGTATTGTTGTTAGTAGGCAAGTGATGAATTTTCTAGTGTATGAAATGTTGTGAAGAGGTTTGGGAATAGTGATAAATAAGGGCATTGGAGTTAGGTAAATAGAGTTAATGGGAGTTAGGGAAAATAAAGTGTTGAGATACTGACAATATATAAAGAGGTGTTAGATATTTTAGGGACACAGTAGGTAGCGATTATATGTAGAGGTGAGTAATGTGGATGGTAATTTTATAGTTGTTGTTGATGATATTTTGTAATAAGGATCTGGTGTTAAGGAGTGATCAACGAGCGACGTGGCAAGGGACCAGCGTGCAGCGTTGTGGCAGGCGGAGCAATTTTGGGTTAGAGTGTTTGCCGATATTGGTGGAGGGCAAAGGGTTATGAATGGATGGCCAGTTAAGTAACATACATCCTTATATAAAAAACAAAATGAGCGGTGCCAGAGGTTTTAAATGGGATTTGTGAAGGGGGTTATTATTGAGATATTGGTGTCATATTATATTAATGGTTAGAAGCGGTGGTTAGTTAAAAAGAGGGAGAGTAAGGTTAGATTGACAATGCCAAAATAAGATATAGAGAATAATGAATAATAGAGAGTCACCCAAACTAGTAAGGATAAAAGGGTTAGAAAAGGAAAATTCATGATAGGAAGGAAATTGTAACTGAAAGGTAAATGATAAATTTGAAAATTTTTGTATAGAATCTAATGATATGATAAAAGTTGAATAGAGAGTTGATAATAAAAAATGTTATAAAGTTCTGCTACAAGTTGTGTAAATGTAAATTGTCTAATGTGAATTGTTCAATGTTAGTGTTTAATGCTTATGATGTACAACGTTTTATTGTGTTTTATTATGTTGATAATAGTGTGTGTGGTTATGAGGCTACTGTAAGGGTAGTGACCATGATAATATTAAATTTTGTGTTAGAGTAACAAGTCTCTGGGGGAAAAAAAAATGATTCTGTTAAAAAGGAGTAAAATTAAAGTAAAGAAATGAATAAAGAAATTTAGATAGTTAAAAATGCTGCCATGCTAGAGAAATATACTGATAGTAATTGAAATAAATGAATAAAAATAGTAGTTGTTGTTGGAGAATAAAAAATTTTTTATGTTGTGTTTAGTATAAGGGTATAATTTTATGATGAAAGAGGCAATTTAGTATTGATGGGAGTCAAAGAAATTGATACGAATGTGTAGGAGTGTTGTCAAGTAGAAGGCTTATCTATCCTAAATCTTGTTATATTTTATTGTGTTATTTGGTACTTTATAAATAAATGAAACCAACGCCTCAAATCACAAACCAATGCATCTAAGAGGAAACATATCAGTTGCGGATATGTAAATGAATGAGACCACTATTTTAAAATTTTGTATTGAATGTTTCAGAGTTTTACGGTGTTGTGACCGCGGTCCTGCGCTGGCCGGAGCGTCAGAACAGGAGCGTGCAGTGCCTCATGGCCTTATGGTGTAGGGATCTCTCAGGAGAAGTCCAGTAAGGTCAGACGGGTACGATCGACACTATAGGACCAAGGGTAAGTGATTGAGATTTTCTTTTTATTAACACTACAGGGGGTTGTGGCACATATCTGAACTGATCCTTTTAGAAAAGTGTGAATGAGTCAATGAAAGTTTTTGTATCTCAACACCAAACCTTTCATTGAGGGGGTTTTGTAACAGTACAAAATTAGCCATACCAGAATAATGGTGTGTAGGGATATTTTTATTGTAAATTTTATTATAATCATGAAGTCTAACCAGGGCAAGCTAGTTTTGACACAAGTCCCAGTAATACGCAAATTCACCAGAGGGGAGCCGATCCAAGGTCAGCGGCGTACGAGTGAAGTGAAACGAACGATAATGGCAGTGTTAGGCGCTAAAAACTGACAATACTGACTTTCTATTGGTCCATTGTAACAAATCGTCATCAAAAACACAATGACGATATAAAACCATTACGTATTAACCAAGGCAGTGGTTGGAAAACAATAGACAATGACGTCAGATGCACGACCACTTACATAATAATTACGTCTAACCCGGTCTCAGTCGTCAAAAGTAAATCAGGGAGCATACACGCTCTAACAGTAGTGGGCAGTTTTCTGCCAGCAAAATGTAACCTTTTACTGCAAAAAATGTTCTAAATAATATCACAGTAAACACTAACATTTACTAGCATCAGTGAACTTTATAAAACATGTATTCAAAGTAGAGTCAGTGAAAATGGACAACAGCAAACTGGACAAACACCTGCTCACCGCATGGAGCCGCTGAGGAAGGAACTACGCCACGTCTATTCAGGAAAGCCCTACATTTCATTACTAAATTTCAAAAAGTATAAAAGATGAGCTCAATTTCTATAACATTTGTCTAAATTCATGTGAGAGAGTGAGAGAGAGGAAGCGAGAGTGTGAACGGTGTTGATCAACCAAATATTAAAATGAGGCGTTGGTTTGTGATCATGTTTAGTCAGTATTAAGAGTAAAGTATTAAAGAAATCAAAACTATAATTCTGTTCAATGATGAGAATTACATACATAAAAGAAGTCAGTTATATAGCATCATAAAGTGTACACAATTAACCTTGAGTAAGGTCAAGGGCGGAATAGTCTAGCCGCCATTTTGGAAATTTGAATCATTAACCATTGTTATGCTTATATTAATTTACCAAGTATCTACTGAAAATAAAACCAAAATTCGTTACCGTTATCTAATGTGTCACGTTATTTCTATACCCAACGACTTCTGCCGCTGTCTGCTTAACGCAATTCTGGACCCAAAGCCTAATGCATGTAACTGAGCGAAATACGTGTTATTCCGGTGATGAGATTTATTATGTAAATTACACAGATATGAACTACCATATATTCAGTATTAATAATTGTATAATTAATACACATACGAGTGTACTTTAACAGATGGCAGCCCGAACTTGGACTTTATATATAAATAAAAATATATAAATAAGCAGACAAGCAGAGGTTAGATGGGTAGTGAAATATACGAAAAAATAGAGGTTACCTCCTGTATAGGTTATGTATGGTACGAATAGAGTACAACACAACAGCTAAAATAAATTTATTATTGCTAATATATTAATAATATATAAAAAAAAAGAAATGGCAAATAGTAATGAGACGAGTAGAACAGAATCAGAAATTATGGGTGATAGTATCCATTCAACACCAGCCCCAACAAAAAGAGTTGAGGAAAATGACATAATCAGAATGATGAAACTGCTTTTCAATGAGCAGAACATCAAATTTGACAATTTTAATGAAAAACTAAACCAATTTGATGTACAATTTAGCGAGATCAAAAATGAAATCAAAAAACAAAATTTTAATAAACGAATTGATGAAATGCACGCACGTTTCGATAAAACGGAAGAGAAAATAGTTGCATTAGTTAATGAGAAGTTTGATAGACAAAAGAATAAAGTAGATGAAAATTACGAGAGTAAAATGGGGGTAGAGAATAGTAGAGAATCAAATAAATTGAATGAAAATAAAGACAAGGCAAGTAGTGGTGATAATTATGATAATAGAATTAAAAATATGGTGTTAGAAAATAACTGTGCGAGTATTGAGAGTGGTGATAAAAGTATAATGGGAGTAGAATTTGATAATGAAGTGATAAAAAGTGTTGATGAATTAGAGAGAAAGAGAGAGATAGAGATTTTTAAGATGAATAGGAATTATAAAGAATTTGTGAAAAGGTTAGGTGTAGAGATGATATATAATAAAAATAATAAGTACTTACCTTGTAAGGAAGCTGATATAGCAGTAGGAGAAGATGATAATGGAAATAACGACTTTATAACGTACCTAGTGGTGACTAATTATACTGGAGGTGACAGGACAATAACCAATCGTGACAGGTTGTATGATGAATTGATAGGTAATAACCCTATTAATGATGACGGTTTTGTAAAATATAAGAATTTAAATAAGTGTTATATTAATGATGTTAATATAATGTATTTAATAAAAAATAAATTGTACAGACCAAAGGTAAGACTATTATTTGACGATGGAGGCTAATTATTCTAATTGTGTTATGAACATTTAATTATGTGACCAGTGTTTTTTAAGATGGACTGATTATGATTGATTTATGGTAAATGATTTAATGATTATGTGGATTGTATATTTTTGTGTATATTAATGTCAATGTATTTGTGTAATTTTGCTGTTGTGTACTTTACGTATTTTTTATGTAAACATGTATTGTAGAATTTTAAATAATTGAAGGAAGTTTAATAATGATTTTAAATGATATTATGAGATTCAGAGTCTAATGGTTAGCAAATGATTATATATTTGGATATTGAGAGGTATTGTTGTTAGTAGGCAAGTGATGAATTTTCTAGTGTATGAAATGTTGTGAAGAGGTTTGGGAATAGTGATAAATAAGGGCATTGGAGTTAGGTAAATAGAGTTAATGGGAGTTAGGGAAAATAAAGTGTTGAGATACTGACAATATATAAAGAGGTGTTAGATATTTTAGGGACACAGTAGGTAGCGATTATATGTAGAGGTGAGTAATGTGGATGGTAATTTTATAGTTGTTGTTGATGATATTTTGTAATAAGGATCTGGTGTTAAGGAGTGATCAACGAGCGACGTGGCAAGGGACCAGCGTGCAGCGTTGTGGCAGGCGGAGCAATTTTGGGTTAGAGTGTTTGCCGATATTGGTGGAGGGCAAAGGGTTATGAATGGATGGCCAGTTAAGTAACATACATCCTTATATAAAAAACAAAATGAGCGGTGCCAGAGGTTTTAAATGGGATTTGTGAAGGGGGTTATTATTGAGATATTGGTGTCATATTATATTAATGGTTAGAAGCGGTGGTTAGTTAAAAAGAGGGAGAGTAAGGTTAGATTGACAATGCCAAAATAAGATATAGAGAATAATGAATAATAGAGAGTCACCCAAACTAGTAAGGATAAAAGGGTTAGAAAAGGAAAATTCATGATAGGAAGGAAATTGTAACTGAAAGGTAAATGATAAATTTGAAAATTTTTGTATAGAATCTAATGATATGATAAAAGTTGAATAGAGAGTTGATAATAAAAAATGTTATAAAGTTCTGCTACAAGTTGTGTAAATGTAAATTGTCTAATGTGAATTGTTCAATGTTAGTGTTTAATGCTTATGATGTACAACGTTTTATTGTGTTTTATTATGTTGATAATAGTGTGTGTGGTTATGAGGCTACTGTAAGGGTAGTGACCATGATAATATTAAATTTTGTGTTAGAGTAACAAGTCTCTGGGGGAAAAAAAAATGATTCTGTTAAAAAGGAGTAAAATTAAAGTAAAGAAATGAATAAAGAAATTTAGATAGTTAAAAATGCTGCCATGCTAGAGAAATATACTGATAGTAATTGAAATAAATGAATAAAAATAGTAGTTGTTGTTGGAGAATAAAAAATTTTTTATGTTGTGTTTAGTATAAGGGTATAATTTTATGATGAAAGAGGCAATTTAGTATTGATGGGAGTCAAAGAAATTGATACGAATGTGTAGGAGTGTTGTCAAGTAGAAGGCTTATCTATCCTAAATCTTGTTATATTTTATTGTGTTATTTGGTACTTTATAAATAAATGAAACCAACGCCTCAAATCACAAACCAATGCATCTAAGAGGAAACATATCAGTTGCGGATATGTAAATGAATGAGACCACTATTTTAAAATTTTGTATTGAATGTTTCAGAGTTTTACGGTGTTGTGACCGCGGTCCTGCGCTGGCCGGAGCGTCAGAACAGGAGCGTGCAGTGCCTCATGGCCTTATGGTGTAGGGATCTCTCAGGAGAAGTCCAGTAAGGTCAGACGGGTACGATCGACACTATAGGACCAAGGGTAAGTGATTGAGATTTTCTTTTTATTAACACTACAGGGGGTTGTGGCACATATCTGAACTGATCCTTTTAGAAAAGTGTGAATGAGTCAATGAAAGTTTTTGTATCTCAACACCAAACCTTTCATTGAGGGGGTTTTGTAACAGTACAAAATTAGCCATACCAGAATAATGGTGTGTAGGGATATTTTTATTGTAAATTTTATTATAATCATGAAGTCTAACCAGGGCAAGCTAGTTTTGACACAAGTCCCAGTAATACGCAAATTCACCAGAGGGGAGCCGATCCAAGGTCAGCGGCGTACGAGTGAAGTGAAACGAACGATAATGGCAGTGTTAGGCGCTAAAAACTGACAATACTGACTTTCTATTGGTCCATTGTAACAAATCGTCATCAAAAACACAATGACGATATAAAACCATTACGTATTAACCAAGGCAGTGGTTGGAAAACAATAGACAATGACGTCAGATGCACGACCACTTACATAATAATTACGTCTAACCCGGTCTCAGTCGTCAAAAGTAAATCAGGGAGCATACACGCTCTAACAGTAGTGGGCAGTTTTCTGCCAGCAAAATGTAACCTTTTACTGCAAAAAATGTTCTAAATAATATCACAGTAAACACTAACATTTACTAGCATCAGTGAACTTTATAAAACATGTATTCAAAGTAGAGTCAGTGAAAATGGACAACAGCAAACTGGACAAACACCTGCTCACCGCATGGAGCCGCTGAGGAAGGAACTACGCCACGTCTATTCAGGAAAGCCCTACATTTCATTACTAAATTTCAAAAAGTATAAAAGATGAGCTCAATTTCTATAACATTTGTCTAAATTCATGTGAGAGAGTGAGAGAGAGGAAGCGAGAGTGTGAACGGTGTTGATCAACCAAATATTAAAATGAGGCGTTGGTTTGTGATCATGTTTAGTCAGTATTAAGAGTAAAGTATTAAAGAAATCAAAACTATAATTCTGTTCAATGATGAGAATTACATACATAAAAGAAGTCAGTTATATAGCATCATAAAGTGTACACAATTAACCTTGAGTAAGGTCAAGGGCGGAATAGTCTAGCCGCCATTTTGGAAATTTGAATCATTAACCATTGTTATGCTTATATTAATTTACCAAGTATCTACTGAAAATAAAACCAAAATTCGTTACCGTTATCTAATGTGTCACGTTATTTCTATACCCAACGACTTCTGCCGCTGTCTGCTTAACGCAATTCTGGACCCAAAGCCTAATGCATGTAACTGAGCGAAATACGTGTTATTCCGGTGATGAGATTTATTATGTAAATTACACAGATATGAACTACCATATATTCAGTATTAATAATTGTATAATTAATACACATACGAGTGTACTTTAACAGATGGCAGCCCGAACTTGGACTTTATATATAAATAAAAATATATAAATAAGCAGACAAGCAGAGGTTAGATGGGTAGTGAAATATACGAAAAAATAGAGGTTACCTGTATAGGTTATGTATGGTACGAATAGAGTACAACACAACAGCTAAAATAAATTTATTATTGCTAATATATTAATAATATATAAAAAAAAAGAAATGGCAAATAGTAATGAGACGAGTAGAACAGAATCAGAAATTATGGGTGATAGTATCCATTCAACACCAGCCCCAACAAAAAGAGTTGAGGAAAATGACATAATCAGAATGATGAAACTGCTTTTCAATGAGCAGAACATCAAATTTGACAATTTTAATGAAAAACTAAACCAATTTGATGTACAATTTAGCGAGATCAAAAATGAAATCAAAAAACAAAATTTTAATAAACGAATTGATGAAATGCACGCACGTTTCGATAAAACGGAAGAGAAAATAGTTGCATTAGTTAATGAGAAGTTTGATAGACAAAAGAATAAAGTAGATGAAAATTACGAGAGTAAAATGGGGGTAGAGAATAGTAGAGAATCAAATAAATTGAATGAAAATAAAGACAAGGCAAGTAGTGGTGATAATTATGATAATAGAATTAAAAATATGGTGTTAGAAAATAACTGTGCGAGTATTGAGAGTGGTGATAAAAGTATAATGGGAGTAGAATTTGATAATGAAGTGATAAAAAGTGTTGATGAATTAGAGAGAAAGAGAGAGATAGAGATTTTTAAGATGAATAGGAATTATAAAGAATTTGTGAAAAGGTTAGGTGTAGAGATGATATATAATAAAAATAATAAGTACTTACCTTGTAAGGAAGCTGATATAGCAGTAGGAGAAGATGATAATGGAAATAACGACTTTATAACGTACCTAGTGGTGACTAATTATACTGGAGGTGACAGGACAATAACCAATCGTGACAGGTTGTATGATGAATTGATAGGTAATAACCCTATTAATGATGACGGTTTTGTAAAATATAAGAATTTAAATAAGTGTTATATTAATGATGTTAATATAATGTATTTAATAAAAAATAAATTGTACAGACCAAAGGTAAGACTATTATTTGACGATGGAGGCTAATTATTCTAATTGTGTTATGAACATTTAATTATGTGACCAGTGTTTTTTAAGATGGACTGATTATGATTGATTTATGGTAAATGATTTAATGATTATGTGGATTGTATATTTTTGTGTATATTAATGTCAATGTATTTGTGTAATTTTGCTGTTGTGTACTTTACGTATTTTTTATGTAAACATGTATTGTAGAATTTTAAATAATTGAAGGAAGTTTAATAATGATTTTAAATGATATTATGAGATTCAGAGTCTAATGGTTAGCAAATGATTATATATTTGGATATTGAGAGGTATTGTTGTTAGTAGGCAAGTGATGAATTTTCTAGTGTATGAAATGTTGTGAAGAGGTTTGGGAATAGTGATAAATAAGGGCATTGGAGTTAGGTAAATAGAGTTAATGGGAGTTAGGGAAAATAAAGTGTTGAGATACTGACAATATATAAAGAGGTGTTAGATATTTTAGGGACACAGTAGGTAGCGATTATATGTAGAGGTGAGTAATGTGGATGGTAATTTTATAGTTGTTGTTGATGATATTTTGTAATAAGGATCTGGTGTTAAGGAGTGATCAACGAGCGACGTGGCAAGGGACCAGCGTGCAGCGTTGTGGCAGGCGGAGCAATTTTGGGTTAGAGTGTTTGCCGATATTGGTGGAGGGCAAAGGGTTATGAATGGATGGCCAGTTAAGTAACATACATCCTTATATAAAAAACAAAATGAGCGGTGCCAGAGGTTTTAAATGGGATTTGTGAAGGGGGTTATTATTGAGATATTGGTGTCATATTATATTAATGGTTAGAAGCGGTGGTTAGTTAAAAAGAGGGAGAGTAAGGTTAGATTGACAATGCCAAAATAAGATATAGAGAATAATGAATAATAGAGAGTCACCCAAACTAGTAAGGATAAAAGGGTTAGAAAAGGAAAATTCATGATAGGAAGGAAATTGTAACTGAAAGGTAAATGATAAATTTGAAAATTTTTGTATAGAATCTAATGATATGATAAAAGTTGAATAGAGAGTTGATAATAAAAAATGTTATAAAGTTCTGCTACAAGTTGTGTAAATGTAAATTGTCTAATGTGAATTGTTCAATGTTAGTGTTTAATGCTTATGATGTACAACGTTTTATTGTGTTTTATTATGTTGATAATAGTGTGTGTGGTTATGAGGCTACTGTAAGGGTAGTGACCATGATAATATTAAATTTTGTGTTAGAGTAACAAGTCTCTGGGGGAAAAAAAAAATGATTCTGTTAAAAAGGAGTAAAATTAAAGTAAAGAAATGAATAAAGAAATTTAGATAGTTAAAAATGCTGCCATGCTAGAGAAATATACTGATAGTAATTGAAATAAATGAATAAAAATAGTAGTTGTTGTTGGAGAATAAAAAATTTTTTATGTTGTGTTTAGTATAAGGGTATAATTTTATGATGAAAGAGGCAATTTAGTATTGATGGGAGTCAAAGAAATTGATACGAATGTGTAGGAGTGTTGTCAAGTAGAAGGCTTATCTATCCTAAATCTTGTTATATTTTATTGTGTTATTTGGTACTTTATAAATAAATGAAACCAACGCCTCAAATCACAAACCAATGCATCTAAGAGGAAACATCAGTTGCGGATATGTAAATGAATGAGACCACTATTTTAAAATTTTGTATTGAATGTTTCAGAGTTTTACGGTGTTGTGACCGCGGTCCTGCGCTGGCCGGAGCGTCAGAACAGGAGCGTGCAGTGCCTCATGGCCTTATGGTGTAGGGATCTCTCAGGAGAAGTCCAGTAAGGTCAGACGGGTACGATCGACACTATAGGACCAAGGGTAAGTGATTGAGATTTTCTTTTTATTAACACTACAGGGGGTTGTGGCACATATCTGAACTGATCCTTTTAGAAAAGTGTGAATGAGTCAATGAAAGTTTTTGTATCTCAACACCAAACCTTTCATTGAGGGGGTTTTGTAACAGTACAAAATTAGCCATACCAGAATAATGGTGTGTAGGGATATTTTTATTGTAAATTTTATTATAATCATGAAGTCTAACCAGGGCAAGTTAGTTTTGACACAAGTCCCAGTAATACGCAAATTCACCAGAGGGGAGCCGATCCAAGGTCAGCGGCGTACGAGTGAAGTGAAACAACGATAATGGCAGTGTTAGGCGCTAAAAACTGACAATACTGACTTTCTATTGGTCCATTGTAACAAATCGTCATCAAAAACACAATGACGATATAAAACCATTACGTATTAACCAAGGCAGTGGTTGGAAAACAATAGACAATGACGTCAGATGCACGACCACTTACATAATAATTACGTCTAACCCGGTCTCAGTCGTCAAAAGTAAATCAGGGAGCATACACGCTCTAACAGTAGTGGGCAGTTTTCTGCCAGCAAAATGTAACCTTTTACTGCAAAAAATGTTCTAAATAATATCACAGTAAACACTAACATTTACTAGCATCAGTGAACTTTATAAAACATGTATTCAAAGTAGAGTCAGTGAAAATGGACAACAGCAAACTGGACAAACACCTGCTCACCGCATGGAGCCGCTGAGGAAGGAACTACGCCACGTCTATTCAGGAAAGCCCTACATTTCATTACTAAATTTCAAAAAGTATAAAAGATGAGCTCAATTTCTATAACATTTGTCTAAATTCATGTGAGAGAGTGAGAGAGAGGAAGAGAGAGTGTGAACGGTGTTGATCAACCCAATATTAAAATGAGGCGTTGGTTTGTGATCATGTTTAGTCAGTATTAAGAGTAAAGTATTAAAGAAATCAAAACTATAATTCTGTTCAATGATGAGAATTACATACATAAAAGAAGTCAGTTATATAGCATCATAAAGTGTACACAATTAACCTTGAGTAAGGTCAAGGGCGGAATAGTCTAGCCGCCATTTTGGAAATTTGAATCATTAACCATTGTTATGCTTATATTAATTTACCAAGTATCTACTGAAAATAAAACCAAAATTCGTTACCGTTATCTAATGTGTCACGTTATTTCTATACCCAACGACTTCTGCCGCTGTCTGCTTAACGCAATTCTGGACCCAAAGCCTAATGCATGTAACTGAGCGAAATACGTGTTATTCCGGTGATGAGATTTATTATGTAAATTACACAGATATGAACTACCATATATTCAGTATTAATAATTGTATAATTAATACACATACGAGTGTACTTTAAAAGATGGCAGACCGAACTTGGACTTTATATATAAATAAAAATATATAAATAAGCAGACAAGCAGAGGTTAGATGGGTAGTGAAATATACGAAAAAATAGAGGTTACCTGTATAGGTTATGTATGGTACGAATAGAGTACAACACAACAGCTAAAATAAATTTATTATTGCTAATATATTAATAATATATAAAAAAAAAAGAAATGGCAAATAGTAATGAGACGAGTAGAACAGAATCAGAAATTATGGGTGATAGTATCCATTCAACACCAGCCCCAACAAAAAGAGTTGAGGAAAATGACATAATCAGAATGATGAAACTGCTTTTCAATGAGCAGAACATCAAATTTGACAATTTTAATGAAAAACTAAACCAATTTGATGTACAATTTAGCGAGATCAAAAATGAAATCAAAAAACAAAATTTTAATAAACGAATTGATGAAATGCACGCACGTTTCGATAAAACGGAAGAGAAAATAGTTGCATTAGTTAATGAGAAGTTTGATAGACAAAAGAATAAAGTAGATGAAAATTACGAGAGTAAAATGGGGGTAGAGAATAGTAGAGAATCAAATAAATTGAATGAAACTAAAGACAAGGCAAGTAGTGGTGATAATTATGATAATAGAATTAAAAATATGGTGTTAGAAAATAACTGTGCGAGTATTGAGAGTGGTGATAAAAGTATAATGGGAGTAGAATTTGATAATGAAGTGATAAAAAGTGTTGATGAATTAGAGAGAAAGAGAGAGATAGAGATTTTTAAGATGAATAGGAATTATAAAGAATTTGTGAAAAGGTTAGGTGTAGAGATGATATATAATAAAAATAATAAGTACTTACCTTGTAAGGAAGCTGATATAGCAGTAGGAGAAGATGATAATGGAAATAACGACTTTATAACGTACCTAGTGGTGACTAATTATACTGGAGGTGACAGGACAATAACCAATCGTGACAGGTTGTATGATGAATTGATAGGTAATAACCCTATTAATGATGACGGTTTTGTAAAATATAAGAATTTAAATAAGTGTTATATTAATGATGTTAATATAATGTATTTAATAAAAAATAAATTGTACAGACCAAAGGTAAGACTATTATTTGACGATGGAGGCTAATTATTCTAATTGTGTTATGAACATTTAATTATGTGACCAGTGTTTTTTTAAGATGGACTGATTATGATTGATTTATGGTAAATGATTTAATGATTATGTGGATTGTATATTTTTGTGTATATTAATGTCAATGTATTTGTGTAATTTTGCTGTTGTGTACTTTACGTATTTTTTATGTAAACATGTATTGTAGAATTTTAAATAATTGAAGGAAGTTTAATAATGATTTTAAATGATATTATGAGATTCAGAGTCTAATGGTTAGCAAATGATTATATATTTGGATATTGAGAGGTATTGTTGTTAGTAGGCAAGTGATGAATTTTCTAGTGTATGAAATGTTGTGAAGAGGTTTGGGAATAGTGATAAATAAGGGCATTGGAGTTAGGTAAATAGAGTTAATGGGAGTTAGGGAAAATAAAGTGTTGAGATACTGACAATATATAAAGAGGTGTTAGATATTTTAGGGACACAGTAGGTAGCGATTATATGTAGAGGTGAGTAATGTGGATGGTAATTTTATAGTTGTTGTTGATGATATTTTGTAATAAGGATCCGGTGTTAAGGAGTGATCAACGAGCGACGTGGCAAGGGACCAGCGTGCAGCGTTGTGGCAGGCGGAGCAATTTTGGGTTAGAGTGTTTGCCGATATTGGTGGAGGGCAAAGGGTTATGAATGGATGGCCAGTTAAGTAACATACATCCTTATATAAAAAACAAAATGAGCGGTGCCAGAGGTTTTAAATGGGATTTGTGAAGGGGGTTATTATTGAGATATTGGTGTCATATTATATTAATGGTTAGAAGCGGTGGTTAGTTAAAAAGAGGGAGAGTAAGGTTAGATTGACAATGCCAAAATAAGATATAGAGAATAATGAATAATAGAGAGTCACCCAAACTAGTAAGGATAAAAGGGTTAGAAAAGGAAAATTCATGATAGGAAGGAAATTGTAACTGAAAGGTAAATGATAAATTTGAAAATTTTTGTATAGAATCTAATGATATGATAAAAGTTGAATAGAGAGTTGATAATAAAAAATGTTATAAAGTTCTGCTACAAGTTGTGTAAATGTAAATTGTCTAATGTGAATTGTTCAATGTTAGTGTTTAATGCTTATGATGTACAACGTTTTATTGTGTTTTATTATGTTGATAATAGTGTGTGTGGTTATGAGGCTACTGTAAGGGTAGTGACCATGATAATATTAAATTTTGTGTTAGAGTAACAAGTCTCTGGGGGAAAAAAAAATGATTCTGTTAAAAAGGAGTAAAATTAAAGTAAAGAAATGAATAAAGAAATTTAGATAGTTAAAAATGCTGCCATGCTAGAGAAATATACTGATAGTAATTGAAATAAATGAATAAAAATAGTAGTTGTTGTTGGAGAATAAAAAATTTTTTATGTTGTGTTTAGTATAAGGGTATAATTTTATGATGAAAGAGGCAATTTAGTATTGATGGGAGTCAAAGAAATTGATACGAATGTGTAGGAGTGTTGTCAAGTAGAAGGCTTATCTATCCTAAATCTTGTTATATTTTATTGTGTTATTTGGTACTTTATAAATAAATGAAACCAACGCCTCAAATCACAAACCAATGCATCTAAGAGGAAACATATCAGTTGCGGATATGTAAATGAATGAGACCACTATTTTAAAATTTTGTATTGAATGTTTCAGAGTTTTACGGTGTTGTGACCGCGGTCCTGCGCTGGCCGGAGCGTCAGAACAGGAGCGTGCAGTGCCTCATGGCCTTATGGTGTAGGGATCTCTCAGGAGAAGTCCAGTAAGGTCAGACGGGTACGATCGACACTATAGGACCAAGGGTAAGTGATTGAGATTTTCTTTTTATTAACACTACAGGGGGTTGTGGCACATATCTGAACTGATCCTTTTAGAAAAGTGTGAATGAGTCAATGAAAGTTTTTGTATCTCAACACCAAACCTTTCATTGAGGGGGTTTTGTAACAGTACAAAATTAGCCATACCAGAATAATGGTGTGTAGGGATATTTTTATTGTAAATTTTATTATAATCATGAAGTCTAACCAGGGCAAGCTAGTTTTGACACAAGTCCCAGTAATACGCAAATTCACCAGAGGGGAGCCGATCCAAGGTCAGCGGCGTACGAGTGAAGTGAAACGAACGATAATGGCAGTGTTAGGCGCTAAAAACTGACAATACTGACTTTCTATTGGTCCATTGTAACAAATCGTCATCAAAAACACAATGACGATATAAAACCATTACGTATTAACCAAGGCAGTGGTTGGAAAACAATAGACAATGACGTCAGATGCACGACCACTTACATAATAATTACGTCTAACCCGGTCTCAGTCGTCAAAAGTAAATCAGGGAGCATACACGCTCTAACAGTAGTGGGCAGTTTTCTGCCAGCAAAATGTAACCTTTTACTGCAAAAAATGTTCTAAATAATATCACAGTAAACACTAACATTTACTAGCATCAGTGAACTTTATAAAACATGTATTCAAAGTAGAGTCAGTGAAAATGGACAACAGCAAACTGGACAAACACCTGCTCACCGCATGGAGCCGCTGAGGAAGGAACTACGCCACGTCTATTCAGGAAAGCCCTACATTTCATTACTAAATTTCAAAAAGTATAAAAGATGAGCTCAATTTCTATAACATTTGTCTAAATTCATGTGAGAGAGTGAGAGAGAGGAAGCGAGAGTGTGAACGGTGTTGATCAACCAAATATTAAAATGAGGCGTTGGTTTGTGATCATGTTTAGTCAGTATTAAGAGTAAAGTATTAAAGAAATCAAAACTATAATTCTGTTCAATGATGAGAATTACATACATAAAAGAAGTCAGTTATATAGCATCATAAAGTGTACACAATTAACCTTGAGTAAGGTCAAGGGCGGAATAGTCTAGCCGCCATTTTGGAAATTTGAATCATTAACCATTGTTATGCTTATATTAATTTACCAAGTATCTACTGAAAATAAAACCAAAATTCGTTACCGTTATCTAATGTGTCACGTTATTTCTATACCCAACGACTTCTGCCGCTGTCTGCTTAACGCAATTCTGGACCCAAAGCCTAATGCATGTAACTGAGCGAAATACGTGTTATTCCGGTGATGAGATTTATTATGTAAATTACACAGATATGAACTACCATATATTCAGTATTAATAATTGTATAATTAATACACATACGAGTGTACTTTAACAGATGGCAGCCCGAACTTGGACTTTATATATAAATAAAAATATATAAATAAGCAGACAAGCAGAGGTTAGATGGGTAGTGAAATATACGAAAAAATAGAGGTTACCTGTATAGGTTATGTATGGTACGAATAGAGTACAACACAACAGCTAAAATAAATTTATTATTGCTAATATATTAATAATATATAAAAAAAAAGAAATGGCAAATAGTAATGAGACGAGTAGAACAGAATCAGAAATTATGGGTGATAGTATCCATTCAACACCAGCCCCAACAAAAAGAGTTGAGGAAAATGACATAATCAGAATGATGAAACTGCTTTTCAATGAGCAGAACATCAAATTTGACAATTTTAATGAAAAACTAAACCAATTTGATGTACAATTTAGCGAGATCAAAAATGAAATCAAAAAACAAAATTTTAATAAACGAATTGATGAAATGCACGCACGTTTCGATAAAACGGAAGAGAAAATAGTTGCATTAGTTAATGAGAAGTTTGATAGACAAAAGAATAAAGTAGATGAAAATTACGAGAGTAAAATGGGGGTAGAGAATAGTAGAGAATCAAATAAATTGAATGAAAATAAAGACAAGGCAAGTAGTGGTGATAATTATGATAATAGAATTAAAAATATGGTGTTAGAAAATAACTGTGCGAGTATTGAGAGTGGTGATAAAAGTATAATGGGAGTAGAATTTGATAATGAAGTGATAAAAAGTGTTGATGAATTAGAGAGAAAGAGAGAGATAGAGATTTTTAAGATGAATAGGAATTATAAAGAATTTGTGAAAAGGTTAGGTGTAGAGATGATATATAATAAAAATAATAAGTACTTACCTTGTAAGGAAGCTGATATAGCAGTAGGAGAAGATGATAATGGAAATAACGACTTTATAACGTACCTAGTGGTGACTAATTATACTGGAGGTGACAGGACAATAACCAATCGTGACAGGTTGTATGATGAATTGATAGGTAATAACCCTATTAATGATGACGGTTTTGTAAAATATAAGAATTTAAATAAGTGTTATATTAATGATGTTAATATAATGTATTTAATAAAAAATAAATTGTACAGACCAAAGGTAAGACTATTATTTGACGATGGAGGCTAATTATTCTAATTGTGTTATGAACATTTAATTATGTGACCAGTGTTTTTTAAGATGGACTGATTATGATTGATTTATGGTAAATGATTTAATGATTATGTGGATTGTATATTTTTGTGTATATTAATGTCAATGTATTTGTGTAATTTTGCTGTTGTGTACTTTACGTATTTTTTATGTAAACATGTATTGTAGAATTTTAAATAATTGAAGGAAGTTTAATAATGATTTTAAATGATATTATGAGATTCAGAGTCTAATGGTTAGCAAATGATTATATATTTGGATATTGAGAGGTATTGTTGTTAGTAGGCAAGTGATGAATTTTCTAGTGTATGAAATGTTGTGAAGAGGTTTGGGAATAGTGATAAATAAGGGCATTGGAGTTAGGTAAATAGAGTTAATGGGAGTTAGGGAAAATAAAGTGTTGAGATACTGACAATATATAAAGAGGTGTTAGATATTTTAGGGACACAGTAGGTAGCGATTATATGTAGAGGTGAGTAATGTGGATGGTAATTTTATAGTTGTTGTTGATGATATTTTGTAATAAGGATCTGGTGTTAAGGAGTGATCAACGAGCGACGTGGCAAGGGACCAGCGTGCAGCGTTGTGGCAGGCGGAGCAATTTTGGGTTAGAGTGTTTGCCGATATTGGTGGAGGGCAAAGGGTTATGAATGGATGGCCAGTTAAGTAACATACATCCTTATATAAAAAACAAAATGAGCGGTGCCAGAGGTTTTAAATGGGATTTGTGAAGGGGGTTATTATTGAGATATTGGTGTCATATTATATTAATGGTTAGAAGCGGTGGTTAGTTAAAAAGAGGGAGAGTAAGGTTAGATTGACAATGCCAAAATAAGATATAGAGAATAATGAATAATAGAGAGTCACCCAAACTAGTAAGGATAAAAGGGTTAGAAAAGGAAAATTCATGATAGGAAGGAAATTGTAACTGAAAGGTAAATGATAAATTTGAAAATTTTTGTATAGAATCTAATGATATGATAAAAGTTGAATAGAGAGTTGATAATAAAAAATGTTATAAAGTTCTGCTACAAGTTGTGTAAATGTAAATTGTCTAATGTGAATTGTTCAATGTTAGTGTTTAATGCTTATGATGTACAACGTTTTATTGTGTTTTATTATGTTGATAATAGTGTGTGTGGTTATGAGGCTACTGTAAGGGTAGTGACCATGATAATATTAAATTTTGTGTTAGAGTAACAAGTCTCTGGGGGAAAAAAAAAATGATTCTGTTAAAAAGGAGTAAAATTAAAGTAAAGAAATGAATAAAGAAATTTAGATAGTTAAAAATGCTGCCATGCTAGAGAAATATACTGATAGTAATTGAAATAAATGAATAAAAATAGTAGTTGTTGTTGGAGAATAAAAAATTTTTTATGTTGTGTTTAGTATAAGGGTATAATTTTATGATGAAAGAGGCAATTTAGTATTGATGGGAGTCAAAGAAATTGATACGAATGTGTAGGAGTGTTGTCAAGTAGAAGGCTTATCTATCCTAAATCTTGTTATATTTTATTGTGTTATTTGGTACTTTATAAATAAATGAAACCAACGCCTCAAATCACAAACCAATGCATCTAAGAGGAAACATCAGTTGCGGATATGTAAATGAATGAGACCACTATTTTAAAATTTTGTATTGAATGTTTCAGAGTTTTACGGTGTTGTGACCGCGGTCCTGCGCTGGCCGGAGCGTCAGAACAGGAGCGTGCAGTGCCTCATGGCCTTATGGTGTAGGGATCTCTCAGGAGAAGTCCAGTAAGGTCAGACGGGTACGATCGACACTATAGGACCAAGGGTAAGTGATTGAGATTTTCTTTTTATTAACACTACAGGGGGTTGTGGCACATATCTGAACTGATCCTTTTAGAAAAGTGTGAATGAGTCAATGAAAGTTTTTGTATCTCAACACCAAACCTTTCATTGAGGGGGTTTTGTAACAGTACAAAATTAGCCATACCAGAATAATGGTGTGTAGGGATATTTTTATTGTAAATTTTATTATAATCATGAAGTCTAACCAGGGCAAGTTAGTTTTGACACAAGTCCCAGTAATACGCAAATTCACCAGAGGGGAGCCGATCCAAGGTCAGCGGCGTACGAGTGAAGTGAAACAACGATAATGGCAGTGTTAGGCGCTAAAAACTGACAATACTGACTTTCTATTGGTCCATTGTAACAAATCGTCATCAAAAACACAATGACGATATAAAACCATTACGTATTAACCAAGGCAGTGGTTGGAAAACAATAGACAATGACGTCAGATGCACGACCACTTACATAATAATTACGTCTAACCCGGTCTCAGTCGTCAAAAGTAAATCAGGGAGCATACACGCTCTAACAGTAGTGGGCAGTTTTCTGCCAGCAAAATGTAACCTTTTACTGCAAAAAATGTTCTAAATAATATCACAGTAAACACTAACATTTACTAGCATCAGTGAACTTTATAAAACATGTATTCAAAGTAGAGTCAGTGAAAATGGACAACAGCAAACTGGACAAACACCTGCTCACCGCATGGAGCCGCTGAGGAAGGAACTACGCCACGTCTATTCAGGAAAGCCCTACATTTCATTACTAAATTTCAAAAAGTATAAAAGATGAGCTCAATTTCTATAACATTTGTCTAAATTCATGTGAGAGAGTGAGAGAGAGGAAGAGAGAGTGTGAACGGTGTTGATCAACCCAATATTAAAATGAGGCGTTGGTTTGTGATCATGTTTAGTCAGTATTAAGAGTAAAGTATTAAAGAAATCAAAACTATAATTCTGTTCAATGATGAGAATTACATACATAAAAGAAGTCAGTTATATAGCATCATAAAGTGTACACAATTAACCTTGAGTAAGGTCAAGGGCGGAATAGTCTAGCCGCCATTTTGGAAATTTGAATCATTAACCATTGTTATGCTTATATTAATTTACCAAGTATCTACTGAAAATAAAACCAAAATTCGTTACCGTTATCTAATGTGTCACGTTATTTCTATACCCAACGACTTCTGCCGCTGTCTGCTTAACGCAATTCTGGACCCAAAGCCTAATGCATGTAACTGAGCGAAATACGTGTTATTCCGGTGATGAGATTTATTATGTAAATTACACAGATATGAACTACCATATATTCAGTATTAATAATTGTATAATTAATACACATACGAGTGTACTTTAAAAGATGGCAGACCGAACTTGGACTTTATATATAAATAAAAATATATAAATAAGCAGACAAGCAGAGGTTAGATGGGTAGTGAAATATACGAAAAAATAGAGGTTACCTGTATAGGTTATGTATGGTACGAATAGAGTACAACACAACAGCTAAAATAAATTTATTATTGCTAATATATTAATAATATATAAAAAAAAAAGAAATGGCAAATAGTAATGAGACGAGTAGAACAGAATCAGAAATTATGGGTGATAGTATCCATTCAACACCAGCCCCAACAAAAAGAGTTGAGGAAAATGACATAATCAGAATGATGAAACTGCTTTTCAATGAGCAGAACATCAAATTTGACAATTTTAATGAAAAACTAAACCAATTTGATGTACAATTTAGCGAGATCAAAAATGAAATCAAAAAACAAAATTTTAATAAACGAATTGATGAAATGCACGCACGTTTCGATAAAACGGAAGAGAAAATAGTTGCATTAGTTAATGAGAAGTTTGATAGACAAAAGAATAAAGTAGATGAAAATTACGAGAGTAAAATGGGGGTAGAGAATAGTAGAGAATCAAATAAATTGAATGAAACTAAAGACAAGGCAAGTAGTGGTGATAATTATGATAATAGAATTAAAAATATGGTGTTAGAAAATAACTGTGCGAGTATTGAGAGTGGTGATAAAAGTATAATGGGAGTAGAATTTGATAATGAAGTGATAAAAAGTGTTGATGAATTAGAGAGAAAGAGAGAGATAGAGATTTTTAAGATGAATAGGAATTATAAAGAATTTGTGAAAAGGTTAGGTGTAGAGATGATATATAATAAAAATAATAAGTACTTACCTTGTAAGGAAGCTGATATAGCAGTAGGAGAAGATGATAATGGAAATAACGACTTTATAACGTACCTAGTGGTGACTAATTATACTGGAGGTGACAGGACAATAACCAATCGTGACAGGTTGTATGATGAATTGATAGGTAATAACCCTATTAATGATGACGGTTTTGTAAAATATAAGAATTTAAATAAGTGTTATATTAATGATGTTAATATAATGTATTTAATAAAAAATAAATTGTACAGACCAAAGGTAAGACTATTATTTGACGATGGAGGCTAATTATTCTAATTGTGTTATGAACATTTAATTATGTGACCAGTGTTTTTTTAAGATGGACTGATTATGATTGATTTATGGTAAATGATTTAATGATTATGTGGATTGTATATTTTTGTGTATATTAATGTCAATGTATTTGTGTAATTTTGCTGTTGTGTACTTTACGTATTTTTTATGTAAACATGTATTGTAGAATTTTAAATAATTGAAGGAAGTTTAATAATGATTTTAAATGATATTATGAGATTCAGAGTCTAATGGTTAGCAAATGATTATATATTTGGATATTGAGAGGTATTGTTGTTAGTAGGCAAGTGATGAATTTTCTAGTGTATGAAATGTTGTGAAGAGGTTTGGGAATAGTGATAAATAAGGGCATTGGAGTTAGGTAAATAGAGTTAATGGGAGTTAGGGAAAATAAAGTGTTGAGATACTGACAATATATAAAGAGGTGTTAGATATTTTAGGGACACAGTAGGTAGCGATTATATGTAGAGGTGAGTAATGTGGATGGTAATTTTATAGTTGTTGTTGATGATATTTTGTAATAAGGATCCGGTGTTAAGGAGTGATCAACGAGCGACGTGGCAAGGGACCAGCGTGCAGCGTTGTGGCAGGCGGAGCAATTTTGGGTTAGAGTGTTTGCCGATATTGGTGGAGGGCAAAGGGTTATGAATGGATGGCCAGTTAAGTAACATACATCCTTATATAAAAAACAAAATGAGCGGTGCCAGAGGTTTTAAATGGGATTTGTGAAGGGGGTTATTATTGAGATATTGGTGTCATATTATATTAATGGTTAGAAGCGGTGGTTAGTTAAAAAGAGGGAGAGTAAGGTTAGATTGACAATGCCAAAATAAGATATAGAGAATAATGAATAATAGAGAGTCACCCAAACTAGTAAGGATAAAAGGGTTAGAAAAGGAAAATTCATGATAGGAAGGAAATTGTAACTGAAAGGTAAATGATAAATTTGAAAATTTTTGTATAGAATCTAATGATATGATAAAAGTTGAATAGAGAGTTGATAATAAAAAATGTTATAAAGTTCTGCTACAAGTTGTGTAAATGTAAATTGTCTAATGTGAATTGTTCAATGTTAGTGTTTAATGCTTATGATGTACAACGTTTTATTGTGTTTTATTATGTTGATAATAGTGTGTGTGGTTATGAGGCTACTGTAAGGGTAGTGACCATGATAATATTAAATTTTGTGTTAGAGTAACAAGTCTCTGGGGGAAAAAAAAAATGATTCTGTTAAAAAGGAGTAAAATTAAAGTAAAGAAATGAATAAAGAAATTTAGATAGTTAAAAATGCTGCCATGCTAGAGAAATATACTGATAGTAATTGAAATAAATGAATAAAAATAGTAGTTGTTGTTGGAGAATAAAAAATTTTTTATGTTGTGTTTAGTATAAGGGTATAATTTTATGATGAAAGAGGCAATTTAGTATTGATGGGAGTCAAAGAAATTGATACGAATGTGTAGGAGTGTTGTCAAGTAGAAGGCTTATCTATCCTAAATCTTGTTATATTTTATTGTGTTATTTGGTACTTTATAAATAAATGAAACCAACGCCTCAAATCACAAACCAATGCATCTAAGAGGAAACATATCAGTTGCGGATATGTAAATGAATGAGACCACTATTTTAAAATTTTGTATTGAATGTTTCAGAGTTTTACGGTGTTGTGACCGCGGTCCTGCGCTGGCCGGAGCGTCAGAACAGGAGCGTGCAGTGCCTCATGGCCTTATGGTGTAGGGATCTCTCAGGAGAAGTCCAGTAAGGTCAGACGGGTACGATCGACACTATAGGACCAAGGGTAAGTGATTGAGATTTTCTTTTTATTAACACTACAGGGGGTTGTGGCACATATCTGAACTGATCCTTTTAGAAAAGTGTGAATGAGTCAATGAAAGTTTTTGTATCTCAACACCAAACCTTTCATTGAGGGGGTTTTGTAACAGTACAAAATTAGCCATACCAGAATAATGGTGTGTAGGGATATTTTTATTGTAAATTTTATTATAATCATGAAGTCTAACCAGGGCAAGTTAGTTTTGACACAAGTCCCAGTAATACGCAAATTCACCAGAGGGGAGCCGATCCAAGGTCAGCGGCGTACGAGTGAAGTGAAACAACGATAATGGCAGTGTTAGGCGCTAAAAACTGACAATACTGACTTTCTATTGGTCCATTGTAACAAATCGTCATCAAAAACACAATGACGATATAAAACCATTACGTATTAACCAAGGCAGTGGTTGGAAAACAATAGACAATGACGTCAGATGCACGACCACTTACATAATAATTACGTCTAACCCGGTCTCAGTCGTCAAAAGTAAATCAGGGAGCATACACGCTCTAACAGTAGTGGGCAGTTTTCTGCCAGCAAAATGTAACCTTTTACTGCAAAAAATGTTCTAAATAATATCACAGTAAACACTAACATTTACTAGCATCAGTGAACTTTATAAAACATGTATTCAAAGTAGAGTCAGTGAAAATGGACAACAGCAAACTGGACAAACACCTGCTCACCGCATGGAGCCGCTGAGGAAGGAACTACGCCACGTCTATTCAGGAAAGCCCTACATTTCATTACTAAATTTCAAAAAGTAGAAAAGATGAGCTCAATTTCTATAACATTTGTCTAAATTCATGTGAGAGAGTGAGAGAGAGGAAGCGAGAGTGTGAACGGTGTTGATCAACCCAATATTAAAATGAGGCGTTGGTTTGTGATCATGTTTAGTCAGTATTAAGAGTAAAGTATTAAAGAAATCAAAACTATAATTCTGTTCAATGATGAGAATTACATACATAAAAGAAGTCAGTTATATAGCATCATAAAGTGTACACAATTAACCTTGAGTAAGGTCAAGGGCGGAATAGTCTAGCCGCCATTTTGGAAATTTGAATCATTAACCATTGTTATGCTTATATTAATTTACCAAGTATCTACTGAAAATAAAACCAAAATTCGTTACCGTTATCTAATGTGTCACGTTATTTCTATACCCAACGACTTCTGCCGCTGTCTGCTTAACGCAATTCTGGACCCAAAGCCTAATGCATGTAACTGAGCGAAATACGTGTTATTCCGGTGATGAGATTTATTATGTAAATTACACAGATATGAACTACCATATATTCAGTATTAATAATTGTATAATTAATACACATACGAGTGTACTTTAACAGATGGCAGCCCGAACTTGGACTTTATATATAAATAAAAATATATAAATAAGGAGACAAGCAGAGGTTAGATGGGTAGTGAAATATACGAAAAAATAGAGGTTACCTGTATAGGTTATGTATGGTACGAATAGAGTACAACACAACAGCTAAAATAAATTTATTATTGCTAATATATTAATAATATATAAAAAAAAAAGAAATGGCAAATAGTAATGAGACGAGTAGAACAGAATCAGAAATTATGGGTGATAGTATCCATTCAACACCAGCCCCAACAAAAAGAGTTGAGGAAAATGACATAATCAGAAAGATGAAACTGCTTTTCAATGAGCAGAACATCAAATTTGACAATTTTAATGAAAAACTAAACCAATTTGATGTACAATTTAGCGAGATCAAAAATGAAATCAAAAAACAAAATTTTAATAAACGAATTGATGAAATGCACGCACGTTTCGATAAAACGGAAGAGAAAATAGTTGCATTAGTTAATGAGAAGTTTGATAGACAAAAGAATAAAGTAGATGAAAATTACGAGAGTAAAATGGGGGTAGAGAATAGTAGAGAATCAAATAAATTGAATGAAAATAAAGACAAGGCAAGTAGTGGTGATAATTATGATAATAGAATTAAAAATATGGTGTTAGAAAATAACTGTGCGAGTATTGAGAGTGGTGATAAAAGTATAATGGGAGTAGAATTTGATAATGAAGTGATAAAAAGTGTTGATGAATTAGAGAGAAAGAGAGAGATAGAGATTTTTAAGATGAATAGGAATTATAAAGAATTTGTGAAAAGGTTAGGTGTAGAGATGATATATAATAAAAATAATAAGTACTTACCTTGTAAGGAAGCTGATATAGCAGTAGGAGAAGATAATGGAAATAACGACTTTATAACGTACCTAGTGGTGACTAATTATACTGGAGGTGACAGGACAATAACCAATCGTGACAGGTTGTATGATGAATTGATAGGTAATAACCCTATTAATGATGACGGTTTTGTAAAATATAAGAATTTAAATAAGTGTTATATTAATGATGTTAATATAATGTATTTAATAAAAAATAAATTGTACAGACCAAAGGTAAGACTATTATTTGACGATGGAGGCTAATTATTCTAATTGTGTTATGAACATTTAATTATGTGACCAGTGTTTTTTAAGATGGACTGATTATGATTGATTTATGGTAAATGATTTAATGATTAAGTGGATTGTATATTTTTGTGTATATTAATGTCAATGTATTTGTGTAATTTTGCTGTTGTGTACTTTACGTATTTTTTATGTAAACATGTATTGTAGAATTTTAAATAATTGAAGGAAGTTTAATAATGATTTTAAATGATATTATGAGATTCAGAGTCTAATGGTTAGCAAATGATTATATATTTGGATATTGAGAGGTATTGTTGTTAGTAGGCAAGTGATGAATTTTCTAGTGTATGAAATGTTGTGAAGAGGTTTGGGAATAGTGATAAATAAGGGCATTGGAGTTAGGTAAATAGAGTTAATGGGAGTTAGGGAAAATAAAGTGTTGACATACTGACAATATATACAGAGGTGTTAGATATTTTAGGGACACAGTAGGTAGCGATTATATGTAGAGGTGAGTAATGTGGATGGTAATTTTATAGTTGTTGTTGATGATATTTTGTAATAAGGATCCGGTGTTAAGGAGTGATCAACGAGCGACGTGGCAAGGGACCAGCGTGCAGCGTTGTGGCAGGCGGAGCAATTTTGGGTTAGAGTGTTTGCCGATATTGGTGGAGGGCAAAGGGTTATGAATGGATGGCCAGTTAAGTAACATACATCCTTATATAAAAAACAAAATGAGCGGTGCCAGAGGTTTTAAATGGGATTTGTGAAGGGGGTTATTATTGAGATATTGGTGTCATATTATATTAATGGTTAGAAGCGGTGGTTAGTTAAAAAGAGGGAGAGTAAGGTTAGATTGACAATGCCAAAATAAGATATAGAGAATAATGAATAATAGAGAGTCACCCAAACTAGTAAGGATAAAAGGGTTAGAAAAGGAAAATTCATGATAGGAAGGAAATTGTAACTGAAAGGTAAATGATAAATTTGAAAATTTTTGTATAGAATCTAATGATATGATAAAAGTTGAATAGAGAGTTGATAATAAAAAATGTTATAAAGTTCTGCTACAAGTTGTGTAAATGTAAATTGTCTAATGTGAATTGTTCAATGTTAGTGTTTAATGCTTATGATGTACAACGTTTTATTGTGTTTTATTATGTTGATAATAGTGTGTGTGGTTATGAGGCTACTGTAAGGGTAGTGACCATGATAATATTAAATTTTGTGTTAGAGTAACAAGTCTCTGGGGAAAAAAAAAATGATTCTGTTAAAAAGGAGTAAAATTAAAGTAAAGAAATGAATAAAGAAATTTAGATAGTTAAAAATGCTGCCATGCTAGAGAAATATACTGATAGTAATTGAAATAAATGAATAAAAATAGTAGTTGTTGTTGGAGAATAAAAAATTTTTTATGTTGTGTTTAGTATAAGGGTATAATTTTATGATGAAAGAGGCAATTTAGTATTGATGGGAGTCAAAGAAATTGATACGAATGTGTAGGAGTGTTGTCAAGTAGAAGGCTTATCTATCCTAAATCTTGTTATATTTTATTGTGTTATTTGGTACTTTATAAATAAATGAAACCAACGCCTCAAATCACAAACCAATGCATCTAAGAGGAAACATATCAGTTGCGGATATGTAAATGAATGAGACCACTATTTTAAAATTTTGTATTGAATGTTTCAGAGTTTTACGGTGTTGTGACCGCGGTCCTGCGCTGGCCGGAGCGTCAGAACAGGAGCGTGCAGTGCCTCATGGCCTTATGGTGTAGGGATCTCTCAGGAGAAGTCCAGTAAGGTCAGACGGGTACGATCGACACTATAGGACCAAGGGTAAGTGATTGAGATTTTCTTTTTATTAACACTACAGGGGGTTGTGGCACATATCTGAACTGATCCTTTTAGAAAAGTGTGAATGAGTCAATGAAAGTTTTTGTATCTCAACACCAAACCTTTCATTGAGGGGGTTTTGTAACAGTACAAAATTAGCCATACCAGAATAATGGTGTGTAGGGA
Organism: Magicicada septendecula; assembly: GCA_034769895.1. Taxonomy (NCBI): domain Eukaryota; kingdom Metazoa; phylum Arthropoda; class Insecta; order Hemiptera; family Cicadidae; genus Magicicada; species Magicicada septendecula. The sequence continues at coordinate 287,827,561 of CM068372.1, forward strand.
TATTTTTATTGTAAATTTTATTATAATCATGAAGTCTAACCAGGGCAAGTTAGTTTTGACACAAGTCCCAGTAATACGCAAATTCACCAGAGGGGAGCCGATCCAAGGTCAGCGGCGTACGAGTGAAGTGAAACAACGATAATGGCAGTGTTAGGCGCTAAAAACTGACAATACTGACTTTCTATTGGTCCATTGTAACAAATCGTCATCAAAAACACAATGACGATATAAAACCATTACGTATTAACCAAGGCAGTGGTTGGAAAACAATAGACAATGACGTCAGATGCACGACCACTTACATAATAATTACGTCTAACCCGGTCTCAGTCGTCAAAAGTAAATCAGGGAGCATACACGCTCTAACAGTAGTGGGCAGTTTTCTGACAGCAAAATGTAACCTTTTACTGCAAAAAATGTTCTAAATAATATCACAGTAAACACTAACATTTACTAGCATCAGTGAACTTTATAAAACATGTATTCAAAGTAGAGTCAGTGAAAATGGACAACAGCAAACTGGACAAACACCTGCTCACCGCATGGAGCCGCTGAGGAAGGAACTACGCCACGTCTATTCAGGAAAGCCCTACATTTCATTACTAAATTTCAAAAAGTATAAAAGATGAGCTCAATTTCTATAACATTTGTCTAAATTCATGTGAGAGAGTGAGAGAGAGGAAGCGAGAGTGTGAACGGTGTTGATCAACCCAATATTAAAATGAGGCGTTGGTTTGTGATCATGTTTAGTCAGTATTAAGAGTAAAGTATTAAAGAAATCAAAACTATAATTCTGTTCAATGATGAGAATTACATACATAAAAGAAGTCAGTTATATAGCATCATAAAGTGTACACAATTAACCTTGAGTAAGGTCAAGGGCGGAATAGTCTAGCCGCCATTTTGGAAATTTGAATCATTAACCATTGTTATGCTTATATTAATTTACCAAGTATCTACTGAAAATAAAACCAAAATTCGTTACCGTTATCTAATGTGTCACGTTATTTCTATACCCAACGACTTCTGCCGCTGTCTGCTTAACGCAATTCTGGACCCAAAGCCTAATGCATGTAACTGAGCGAAATACGTGTTATTCCGGTGATGAGATTTATTATGTAAATTACACAGATATGAACTACCATATATTCAGTATTAATAATTGTATAATTAATACACATACGAGTGTACTTTAACAGATGGCAGCCCGAACTTGGACTTTATATATAAATAAAAATATATAAATAAGCAGACAAGCAGAGGTTAGATGGGTAGTGAAATATACGAAAAAATAGAGGTTACCTGTATAGGTTATGTATGGTACGAATAGAGTACAACACAACAGCTAAAATAAATTTATTATTGCTAATATATTAATAATATATAAAAAAAAAAGAAATGGCAAATAGTAATGAGACGAGTAGAACAGAATCAGAAATTATGGGTGATAGTATCCATTCAACACCAGCCCCAACAAAAAGAGTTGAGGAAAATGACATAATCAGAATGATGAAACTGCTTTTCAATGAGCAGAACATCAAATTTGACAATTTTAATGAAAAACTAAACCAATTTGATGTACAATTTAGCGAGATCAAAAATGAAATCAAAAAACAAAATTTTAATAAACGAATTGATGAAATGCACGCACGTTTCGATAAAACGGAAGAGAAAATAGTTGCATTAGTTAATGAGAAGTTTGATAGACAAAAGAATAAAGTAGATGAAAATTACGAGAGTAAAATGGGGGTAGAGAATAGTAGAGAATCAAATAAATTGAATGAAAATAAAGACAAGGCAAGTAGTGGTGATAATTATGATAATAGAATTAAAAATATGGTGTTAGAAAATAACTGTGCGAGTATTGAGAGTGGTGATAAAAGTATAATGGGAGTAGAATTTGATAATGAAGTGATAAAAAGTGTTGATGAATTAGAGAGAAAGAGAGAGATAGAGATTTTTAAGATGAATAGGAATTATAAAGAATTTGTGAAAAGGTTAGGTGTAGAGATGATATATAATAAAAATAATAAGTACTTACCTTGTAAGGAAGCTGATATAGCAGTAGGAGAAGATGATAATGGAAATAACGACTTTATAACGTACCTAGTGGTGACTAATTATACTGGAGGTGACAGGACAATAACCAATCGTGACAGGTTGTATGATGAATTGATAGGTAATAACCCTATTAATGATGACGGTTTTGTAAAATATAAGAATTTAAATAAGTGTTATATTAATGATGTTAATATAATGTATTTAATAAAAAATAAATTGTACAGACCAAAGGTAAGACTATTATTTGACGATGGAGGCTAATTATTCTAATTGTGTTATGAACATTTAATTATGTGACCAGTGTTTTTTAAGATGGACTGATTATGATTGATTTATGGTAAATGATTTAATGATTATGTGGATTGTATATTTTTGTGTATATTAATGTCAATGTATTTGTGTAATTTTGCTGTTGTGTACTTTACGTATTTTTTATGTAAACATGTATTGTAGAATTTTAAATAATTGAAGGAAGTTTAATAATGATTTTAAATGATATTATGAGATTCAGAGTCTAATGGTTAGCAAATGATTATATATTTGGATATTGAGAGGTATTGTTGTTAGTAGGCAAGTGATGAATTTTCTAGTGTATGAAATGTTGTGAAGAGGTTTGGGAATAGTGATAAATAAGGGCATTGGAGTTAGGTAAATAGAGTTAATGGGAGTTAGGGAAAATAAAGTGTTGAGATACTGACAATATATAAAGAGGTGTTAGATATTTTAGGGACACAGTAGGTAGCGATTATATGTAGAGGTGAGTAATGTGGATGGTAATTTTATAGTTGTTGTTGATGATATTTTGTAATAAGGATCTGGTGTTAAGGAGTGATCAACGAGCGACGTGGCAAGGGACCAGCGTGCAGCGTTGTGGCAGGCGGAGCAATTTTGGGTTAGAGTGTTTGCCGATATTGGTGGAGGGCAAAGGGTTATGAATGGATGGCCAGTTAAGTAACATACATCCTTATATAAAAAACAAAATGAGCGGTGCCAGAGGTTTTAAATGGGATTTGTGAAGGGGGTTATTATTGAGATATTGGTGTCATATTATATTAATGGTTAGAAGCGGTGGTTAGTTAAAAAGAGGGAGAGTAAGGTTAGATTGACAATGCCAAAATAAGATATAGAGAATAATGAATAATAGAGAGTCACCCAAACTAGTAAGGATAAAAGGGTTAGAAAAGGAAAATTCATGATAGGAAGGAAATTGTAACTGAAAGGTAAATGATAAATTTGAAAATTTTTGTATAGAATCTAATGATATGATAAAAGTTGAATAGAGAGTTGATAATAAAAAATGTTATAAAGTTCTGCTACAAGTTGTGTAAATGTAAATTGTCTAATGTGAATTGTTCAATGTTAGTGTTTAATGCTTATGATGTACAACGTTTTATTGTGTTTTATTATGTTGATAATAGTGTGTGTGGTTATGAGGCTACTGTAAGGGTAGTGACCATGATAATATTAAATTTTGTGTTAGAGTAACAAGTCTCTGGGGAAAAAAAAAAATGATTCTGTTAAAAAGGAGTAAAATTAAAGTAAAGAAATGAATAAAGAAATTTAGATAGTTAAAAATGCTGCCATGCTAGAGAAATATACTGATAGTAATTGAAATAAATGAATAAAAATAGTAGTTGTTGTTGGAGAATAAAAAATTTTTTATGTTGTGTTTAGTATAAGGGTATAATTTTATGATGAAAGAGGCAATTTAGTATTGATGGGAGTCAAAGAAATTGATACGAATGTGTAGGAGTGTTGTCAAGTAGAAGGCTTATCTATCCTAAATCTTGTTATATTTTATTGTGTTATTTGGTACTTTATAAATAAATGAAACCAACGCCTCAAATCACAAACCAATGCATCTAAGAGGAAACATATCAGTTGCGGATATGTAAATGAATGAGACCACTATTTTAAAATTTTGTATTGAATGTTTCAGAGTTTTACGGTGTTGTGACCGCGGTCCTGCGCTGGCCGGAGCGTCAGAACAGGAGCGTGCAGTGCCTCATGGCCTTATGGTGTAGGGATCTCTCAGGAGAAGTCCAGTAAGGTCAGACGGGTACGATCGACACTATAGGACCAAGGGTAAGTGATTGAGATTTTCTTTTTATTAACACTACAGGGGGTTGTGGCACATATCTGAACTGATCCTTTTAGAAAAGTGTGAATGAGTCAATGAAAGTTTTTGTATCTCAACACCAAACCTTTCATTGAGGGGGTTTTGTAACAGTACAAAATTAGCCATACCAGAATAATGGTGTGTAGGGATATTTTTATTGTAAATTTTATTATAATCATGAAGTCTAACCAGGGCAAGTTAGTTTTGACACAAGTCCCAGTAATACGCAAATTCACCAGAGGGGAGCCGATCCAAGGTCAGCGGCGTACGAGTGAAGTGAAACAACGATAATGGCAGTGTTAGGCGCTAAAAACTGACAATACTGACTTTCTATTGGTCCATTGTAACAAATCGTCATCAAAAACACAATGACGATATAAAACCATTACGTATTAACCAAGGCAGTGGTTGGAAAACAATAGACAATGACGTCAGATGCACGACCACTTACATAATAATTACGTCTAACCCGGTCTCAGTCGTCAAAAGTAAATCAGGGAGCATACACGCTCTAACAGTAGTGGGCAGTTTTCTGCCAGCAAAATGTAACCTTTTACTGCAAAAAATGTTCTAAATAATATCACAGTAAACACTAACATTTACTAGCATCAGTGAACTTTATAAAACATGTATTCAAAGTAGAGTCAGTGAAAATGGACAACAGCAAACTGGACAAACACCTGCTCACCGCATGGAGCCGCTGAGGAAGGAACTACGCCACGTCTATTCAGGAAAGCCCTACATTTCATTACTAAATTTCAAAAAGTATAAAAGATGAGCTCAATTTCTATAACATTTGTCTAAATTCATGTGAGAGAGTGAGAGAGAGGAAGCGAGAGTGTGAACGGTGTTGATCAACCCAATATTAAAATGAGGCGTTGGTTTGTGATCATGTTTAGTCAGTATTAAGAGTAAAGTATTAAAGGAATCAAAACTATAATTCTGTTCAATGATGAGAATTACATACATAAAAGAAGTCAGTTATATAGCATCATAAAGTGTACACAATTAACCTTGAGTAAGGTCAAGGGCGGAATAGTCTAGCCGCCATTTTGGAAATTTGAATCATTAACCATTGTTATGCTTATATTAATTTACCAAGTATCTACTGAAAATAAAACCAAAATTCGTTACCGTTATCTAATGTGTCACGTTATTTCTATACCCAACGACTTCTGCCGCTGTCTGCTTAACGCAATTCTGGACCCAAAGCCTAATGCATGTAACTGAGCGAAATACGTGTTATTCCGGTGATGAGATTTATTATGTAAATTACACAGATATGAACTACCATATATTCAGTATTAATAATTGTATAATTAATACACATACGAGTGTACTTTAACAGATGGCAGCCCGAACTTGGACTTTATATATAAATAAAAATATATAAATAAGCAGACAAGCAGAGGTTAGATGGGTAGTGAAATATACGAAAAAATAGAGGTTACCTGTATAGGTTATGTATGGTACGAATAGAGTACAACACAACAGCTAAAATAAATTTATTATTGCTAATATATTAATAATATATAAAAAAAAAAGAAATGGCAAATAGTAATGAGACGAGTAGAACAGAATCAGAAATTATGGGTGATAGTATCCATTCAACACCAGCCCCAACAAAAAGAGTTGAGGAAAATGACATAATCAGAATGATGAAACTGCTTTTCAATGAGCAGAACATCAAATTTGACAATTTTAATGAAAAACTAAACCAATTTGATGTACAATTTAGCGAGATCAAAAATGAAATCAAAAAACAAAATTTTAATAAACGAATTGATGAAATGCACGCACGTTTCGATAAAACGGAAGAGAAAATAGTTGCATTAGTTAATGAGAAGTTTGATAGACAAAAGAATAAAGTAGATGAAAATTACGAGAGTAAAATGGGGGTAGAGAATAGTAGAGAATCAAATAAATTGAATGAAAATAAAGACAAGGCAAGTAGTGGTGATAATTATGATAATAGAATTAAAAATATGGTGTTAGAAAATAACTGTGCGAGTATTGAGAGTGGTGATAAAAGTATAATGGGAGTAGAATTTGATAATGAAGTGATAAAAAGTGTTGATGAATTAGAGAGAAAGAGAGAGATAGAGATTTTTAAGATGAATAGGAATTATAAAGAATTTGTGAAAAGGTTAGGTGTAGAGATGATATATAATAAAAATAATAAGTACTTACCTTGTAAGGAAGCTGATATAGCAGTAGGAGAAGATGATAATGGAAATAACGACTTTATAACGTACCTAGTGGTGACTAATTATACTGGAGGTGACAGGACAATAACCAATCGTGACAGGTTGTATGATGAATTGATAGGTAATAACCCTATTAATGATGACGGTTTTGTAAAATATAAGAATTTAAATAAGTGTTATATTAATGATGTTAATATAATGTATTTAATAAAAAATAAATTGTACAGACCAAAGGTAAGACTATTATTTGACGATGGAGGCTAATTATTCTAATTGTGTTATGAACATTTAATTATGTGACCAGTGTTTTTTAAGATGGACTGATTATGATTGATTTATGGTAAATGATTTAATGATTATGTGGATTGTATATTTTTGTGTATATTAATGTCAATGTATTTGTGTAATTTTGCTGTTGTGTACTTTACGTATTTTTTATGTAAACATGTATTGTAGAATTTTAAATAATTGAAGGAAGTTTAATAATGATTTTAAATGATATTATGAGATTCAGAGTCTAATGGTTAGCAAATGATTATATATTTGGATATTGAGAGGTATTGTTGTTAGTAGGCAAGTGATGAATTTTCTAGTGTATGAAATGTTGTGAAGAGGTTTGGGAATAGTGATAAATAAGGGCATTGGAGTTAGGTAAATAGAGTTAATGGGAGTTAGGGAAAATAAAGTGTTGAGATACTGACAATATATAAAGAGGTGTTAGATATTTTAGGGACACAGTAGGTAGCGATTATATGTAGAGGTGAGTAATGTGGATGGTAATTTTATAGTTGTTGTTGATGATATTTTGTAATAAGGATCTGGTGTTAAGGAGTGATCAACGAGCGACGTGGCAAGGGACCAGCGTGCAGCGTTGTGGCAGGCGGAGCAATTTTGGGTTAGAGTGTTTGCCGATATTGGTGGAGGGCAAAGGGTTATGAATGGATGGCCAGTTAAGTAACATACATCCTTATATAAAAAACAAAATGAGCGGTGCCAGAGGTTTTAAATGGGATTTGTGAAGGGGGTTATTATTGAGATATTGGTGTCATATTATATTAATGGTTAGAAGCGGTGGTTAGTTAAAAAGAGGGAGAGTAAGGTTAGATTGACAATGCCAAAATAAGATATAGAGAATAATGAATAATAGAGAGTCACCCAAACTAGTAAGGATAAAAGGGTTAGAAAAGGAAAATTCATGATAGGAAGGAAATTGTAACTGAAAGGTAAATGATAAATTTGAAAATTTTTGTATAGAATCTAATGATATGATAAAAGTTGAATAGAGAGTTGATAATAAAAAATGTTATAAAGTTCTGCTACAAGTTGTGTAAATGTAAATTGTCTAATGTGAATTGTTCAATGTTAGTGTTTAATGCTTATGATGTACAACGTTTTATTGTGTTTTATTATGTTGATAATAGTGTGTGTGGTTATGAGGCTACTGTAAGGGTAGTGACCATGATAATATTAAATTTTGTGTTAGAGTAACAAGTCTCTGGGGAAAAAAAAAAATGATTCTGTTAAAAAGGAGTAAAATTAAAGTAAAGAAATGAATAAAGAAATTTAGATAGTTAAAAATGCTGCCATGCTAGAGAAATATACTGATAGTAATTGAAATAAATGAATAAAAATAGTAGTTGTTGTTGGAGAATAAAAAATTTTTTATGTTGTGTTTAGTATAAGGGTATAATTTTATGATGAAAGAGGCAATTTAGTATTGATGGGAGTCAAAGAAATTGATACGAATGTGTAGGAGTGTTGTCAAGTAGAAGGCTTATCTATCCTAAATCTTGTTATATTTTATTGTGTTATTTGGTACTTTATAAATAAATGAAACCAACGCCTCAAATCACAAACCAATGCATCTAAGAGGAAACATATCAGTTGCGGATATGTAAATGAATGAGACCACTATTTTAAAATTTTGTATTGAATGTTTCAGAGTTTTACGGTGTTGTGACCGCGGTCCTGCGCTGGCCGGAGCGTCAGAACAGGAGCGTGCAGTGCCTCATGGCCTTATGGTGTAGGGATCTCTCAGGAGAAGTCCAGTAAGGTCAGACGGGTACGATCGACACTATAGGACCAAGGGTAAGTGATTGAGATTTTCTTTTTATTAACACTACAGGGGGTTGTGGCACATATCTGAACTGATCCTTTTAGAAAAGTGTGAATGAGTCAATGAAAGTTTTTGTATCTCAACACCAAACCTTTCATTGAGGGGGTTTTGTAACAGTACAAAATTAGCCATACCAGAATAATGGTGTGTAGGGATATTTTTATTGTAAATTTTATTATAATCATGAAGTCTAACCAGGGCAAGTTAGTTTTGACACAAGTCCCAGTAATACGCAAATTCACCAGAGGGGAGCCGATCCAAGGTCAGCGGCGTACGAGTGAAGTGAAACAACGATAATGGCAGTGTTAGGCGCTAAAAACTGACAATACTGACTTTCTATTGGTCCATTGTAACAAATCGTCATCAAAAACACAATGACGATATAAAACCATTACGTATTAACCAAGGCAGTGGTTGGAAAACAATAGACAATGACGTCAGATGCACGACCACTTACATAATAATTACGTCTAACCCGGTCTCAGTCGTCAAAAGTAAATCAGGGAGCATACACGCTCTAACAGTAGTGGGCAGTTTTCTGCCAGCAAAATGTAACCTTTTACTGCAAAAAATGTTCTAAATAATATCACAGTAAACACTAACATTTACTAGCATCAGTGAACTTTATAAAACATGTATTCAAAGTAGAGTCAGTGAAAATGGACAACAGCAAACTGGACAAACACCTGCTCACCGCATGGAGCCGCTGAGGAAGGAACTACGCCACGTCTATTCAGGAAAGCCCTACATTTCATTACTAAATTTCAAAAAGTATAAAAGATGAGCTCAATTTCTATAACATTTGTCTAAATTCATGTGAGAGAGTGAGAGAGAGGAAGCGAGAGTGTGAACGGTGTTGATCAACCCAATATTAAAATGAGGCGTTGGTTTGTGATCATGTTTAGTCAGTATTAAGAGTAAAGTATTAAAGAAATCAAAACTATAATTCTGTTCAATGATGAGAATTACATACATAAAAGAAGTCAGTTATATAGCATCATAAAGTGTACACAATTAACCTTGAGTAAGGTCAAGGGCGGAATAGTCTAGCCGCCATTTTGGAAATTTGAATCATTAACCATTGTTATGCTTATATTAATTTACCAAGTATCTACTGAAAATAAAACCAAAATTCGTTACCGTTATCTAATGTGTCACGTTATTTCTATACCCAACGACTTCTGCCGCTGTCTGCTTAACGCAATTCTGGACCCAAAGCCTAATGCATGTAACTGAGCGAAATACGTGTTATTCCGGTGATGAGATTTATTATGTAAATTACACAGATATGAACTACCATATATTCAGTATTAATAATTGTATAATTAATACACATACGAGTGTACTTTAACAGATGGCAGCCCGAACTTGGACTTTATATATAAATAAAAATATATAAATAAGCAGACAAGCAGAGGTTAGATGGGTAGTGAAATATACGAAAAAATAGAGGTTACCTGTATAGGTTATGTATGGTACGAATAGAGTACAACACAACAGCTAAAATAAATTTATTATTGCTAATATATTAATAATATATAAAAAAAAAAGAAATGGCAAATAGTAATGAGACGAGTAGAACAGAATCAGAAATTATGGGTGATAGTATCCATTCAACACCAGCCCCAACAAAAAGAGTTGAGGAAAATGACATAATCAGAATGATGAAACTGCTTTTCAATGAGCAGAACATCAAATTTGACAATTTTAATGAAAAACTAAACCAATTTGATGTACAATTTAGCGAGATCAAAAATGAAATCAAAAAACAAAATTTTAATAAACGAATTGATGAAATGCACGCACGTTTCGATAAAACGGAAGAGAAAATAGTTGCATTAGTTAATGAGAAGTTTGATAGACAAAAGAATAAAGTAGATGAAAATTACGAGAGTAAAATGGGGGTAGAGAATAGTAGAGAATCAAATAAATTGAATGAAAATAAAGACAAGGCAAGTAGTGGTGATAATTATGATAATAGAATTAAAAATATGGTGTTAGAAAATAACTGTGCGAGTATTGAGAGTGGTGATAAAAGTATAATGGGAGTAGAATTTGATAATGAAGTGATAAAAAGTGTTGATGAATTAGAGAGAAAGAGAGAGATAGAGATTTTTAAGATGAATAGGAATTATAAAGAATTTGTGAAAAGGTTAGGCGTAGAGATGATATATAATAAAAATAATAAGTACTTACCTTGTAAGGAAGCTGATATAGCAGTAGGAGAAGATAATGGAAATAACGACTTTATAACGTACCTAGTGGTGACTAATTATACTGGAGGTGACAGGACAATAACCAATCGTGACAGGTTGTATGATGAATTGATAGGTAATAACCCTATTAATGATGACGGTTTTGTAAAATATAAGAATTTAAATAAGTGTTATATTAATGATGTTAATATAATGTATTTAATAAAAAATAAATTGTACAGACCAAAGGTAAGACTATTATTTGACGATGGAGGCTAATTATTCTAATTGTGTTATGAACATTTAATTATGTGACCAGTGTTTTTTAAGATGGACTGATTATGATTGATTTATGGTAAATGATTTAATGATTAAGTGGATTGTATATTTTTGTGTATATTAATGTCAATGTATTTGTGTAATTTTGCTGTTGTGTACTTTACGTATTTTTTATGTAAACATGTATTGTAGAATTTTAAATAATTGAAGGAAGTTTAATAATGATTTTAAATGATATTATGAGATTCAGAGTCTAATGGTTAGCAAATGATTATATATTTGGATATTGAGAGGTATTGTTGTTAGTAGGCAAGTGATGAATTTTCTAGTGTATGAAATGTTGTGAAGAGGTTTGGGAATAGTGATAAATAAGGGCATTGGAGTTAGGTAAATAGAGTTAATTGGAGTTAGGGAAAATAAAGTGTTGACATACTGACAATATATACAGAGGTGTTAGATATTTTAGGGACACAGTAGGTAGCGATTATATGTAGAGGTGAGTAATGTGGATGGTAATTTTATAGTTGTTGTTGATGATATTTTGTAATAAGGATCCGGTGTTAAGGAGTGATCAACGAGCGACGTGGCAAGGGACCAGCGTGCAGCGTTGTGGCAGGCGGAGCAATTTTGGGTTAGAGTGTTTGCCGATATTGGTGGAGGGCAAAGGGTTATGAATGGATGGCCAGTTAAGTAACATACATCCTTATATAAAAAACAAAATGAGCGGTGCCAGAGGTTTTAAATGGGATTTGTGAAGGGGGTTATTATTGAGATATTGGTGTCATATTATATTAATGGTTAGAAGCGGTGGTTAGTTAAAAAGAGGGAGAGTAAGGTTAGATTGACAATGCCAAAATAAGATATAGAGAATAATGAATAATAGAGAGTCACCCAAACTAGTAAGGATAAAAGGGTTAGAAAAGGAAAATTCATGATAGGAAGGAAATTGTAACTGAAAGGTAAATGATAAATTTGAAAATTTTTGTATAGAATCTAATGATATGATAAAAGTTGAATAGAGAGTTGATAATAAAAAATGTTATAAAGTTCTGCTACAAGTTGTGTAAATGTAAATTGTCTAATGTGAATTGTTCAATGTTAGTGTTTAATGCTTATGATGTACAACGTTTTATTGTGTTTTATTATGTTGATAATAGTGTGTGTGGTTATGAGGCTACTGTAAGGGTAGTGACCATGATAATATTAAATTTTGTGTTAGAGTAACAAGTCTCTGGGGAAAAAAAAAATGATTCTGTTAAAAAGGAGTAAAATTAAAGTAAAGAAATGAATAAAGAAATTTAGATAGTTAAAAATGCTGCCATGCTAGAGAAATATACTGATAGTAATTGAAATAAATGAATAAAAATAGTAGTTGTTGTTGGAGAATAAAAAATTTTTTATGTTGTGTTTAGTATAAGGGTATAATTTTATGATGAAAGAGGCAATTTAGTATTGATGGGAGTCAAAGAAATTGATACGAATGTGTAGGAGTGTTGTCAAGTAGAAGGCTTATCTATCCTAAATCTTGTTATATTTTATTGTGTTATTTGGTACTTTATAAATAAATGAACCAACGCCTCAAATCACAAACCAATGCATCTAAGAGGAAACATATCAGTTGCGGATATGTAAATGAATGAGACCACTATTTTAAAATTTTGTATTGAATGTTTCAGAGTTTTACGGTGTTGTGACCGCGGTCCTGCGCTGGCCGGAGCGTCAGAACAGGAGCGTGCAGTGCCTCATGGCCTTATGGTGTAGGGATCTCTCAGGAGAAGTCCAGTAAGGTCAGACGGGTACGATCGACACTATAGGACCAAGGGTAAGTGATTGAGATTTTCTTTTTATTAACACTACAGGGGGTTGTGGCACATATCTGAACTGATCCTTTTAGAAAAGTGTGAATGAGTCAATGAAAGTTTTTGTATCTCAACACCAAACCTTTCATTGAGGGGGTTTTGTAACAGTACAAAATTAGCCATACCAGAATAATGGTGTGTAGGGATATTTTTATTGTAAATTTTATTATAATCATGAAGTCTAACCAGGGCAAGTTAGTTTTGACACAAGTCCCAGTAATACGCAAATTCACCAGAGGGGAGCCGATCCAAGGTCAGCGGCGTACGAGTGAAGTGAAACAACGATAATGGCAGTGTTAGGCGCTAAAAACTGACAATACTGACTTTCTATTGGTCCATTGTAACAAATCGTCATCAAAAAACACAATGACGATATAAAACCATTACGTATTAACCAAGGCAGTGGTTGGAAAACAATAGACAATGACGTCAGATGCACGACCACTTACATAATAATTACGTCTAACCCGGTCTCAGTCGTCAAAAGTAAATCAGGGAGCATACACGCTCTAACAGTAGTGGGCAGTTTTCTGCCAGCAAAATGTAACCTTTTACTGCAAAAAATGTTCTAAATAATATCACAGTAAACACTAACATTTACTAGCATCAGTGAACTTTATAAAACATGTATTCAAAGTAGAGTCAGTGAAAATGGACAACAGCAAACTGGACAAACACCTGCTCACCGCATGGAGCCGCTGAGGAAGGAACTACGCCACGTCTATTCAGGAAAGCCCTACATTTCATTACTAAATTTCAAAAAGTATAAAAGATGAGCTCAATTTCTATAACATTTGTCTAAATTCATGTGAGAGAGTGAGAGAGAGGAAGCGAGAGTGTGAACGGTGTTGATCAACCCAATATTAAAATGAGGCGTTGGTTTGTGATCATGTTTAGTCAGTATTAAGAGTAAAGTATTAAAGAAATCAAAACTATAATTCTGTTCAATGATGAGAATTACATACATAAAAGAAGTCAGTTATATAGCATCATAAAGTGTACACAATTAACCTTGAGTAAGGTCAAGGGCGGAATAGTCTAGCCGCCATTTTGGAAATTTGAATCATTAACCATTGTTATGCTTATATTAATTTACCAAGTATCTACTGAAAATAAAACCAAAATTCGTTACCGTTATCTAATGTGTCACGTTATTTCTATACCCAACGACTTCTGCCGCTGTCTGCTTAACGCAATTCTGGACCCAAAGCCTAATGCATGTAACTGAGCGAAATACGTGTTATTCCGGTGATGAGATTTATTATGTAAATTACACAGATATGAACTACCATATATTCAGTATTAATAATTGTATAATTAATACACATACGAGTGTACTTTAACAGATGGCAGCCCGAACTTGGACTTTATATATAAATAAAAATATATAAATAAGCAGACAAGCAGAGGTTAGATGGGTAGTGAAATATACGAAAAAATAGAGGTTACCTGTATAGGTTATGTATGGTACGAATAGAGTACAACACAACAGCTAAAATAAATTTATTATTGCTAATATATTAATAATATATAAAAAAAAAAGAAATGGCAAATAGTAATGAGACGAGTAGAACAGAATCAGAAATTATGGGTGATAGTATCCATTCAACACCAGCCCCAACAAAAAGAGTTGAGGAAAATGACATAATCAGAATGATGAAACTGCTTTTCAATGAGCAGAACATCAAATTTGACAATTTTAATGAAAAACTAAACCAATTTGATGTACAATTTAGCGAGATCAAAAATGAAATCAAAAAACAAAATTTTAATAAACGAATTGATGAAATGCACGCACGTTTCGATAAAACGGAAGAGAAAATAGTTGCATTAGTTAATGAGAAGTTTGATAGACAAAAGAATAAAGTAGATGAAAATTACGAGAGTAAAATGGGGGTAGAGAATAGTAGAGAATCAAATAAATTGAATGAAAATAAAGACAAGGCAAGTAGTGGTGATAATTATGATAATAGAATTAAAAATATGGTGTTAGAAAATAACTGTGCGAGTATTGAGAGTGGTGATAAAAGTATAATGGGAGTAGAATTTGATAATGAAGTGATAAAAAGTGTTGATGAATTAGAGAGAAAGAGAGAGATAGAGATTTTTAAGATGAATAGGAATTATAAAGAATTTGTGAAAAGGTTAGGTGTAGAGATGATATATAATAAAAATAATAAGTATTTACCTTGTAAGGAAGCTGATATAGCAGTAGGAGAAGATGATAATGGAAATAACGACTTTATAACGTACCTAGTGGTGACTAATTATACTGGAGGTGACAGGACAATAACCAATCGTGACAGGTTGTATGATGAATTGATAGGTAATAACCCTATTAATGATGACGGTTTTGTAAAATATAAGAATTTAAATAAGTGTTATATTAATGATGTTAATATAATGTATTTAATAAAAAATAAATTGTACAGACCAAAGGTAAGACTATTATTTGACGATGGAGGCTAATTATTCTAATTGTGTTATGAACATTTAATTATGTGACCAGTGTTTTTTAAGATGGACTGATTATGATTGATTTATGGTAAATGATTTAATGATTAAGTGGATTGTATATTTTTGTGTATATTAATGTCAATGTATTTGTGTAATTTTGCTGTTGTGTACTTTACGTATTTTTTATGTAAACATGTATTGTAGAATTTTAAATAATTGAAGGAAGTTTAATAATGATTTTAAATGATATTATGAGATTCAGAGTCTAATGGTTAGCAAATGATTATATATTTGGATATTGAGAGGTATTGTTGTTAGTAGGCAAGTGATGAATTTTCTAGTGTATGAAATGTTGTGAAGAGGTTTGGGAATAGTGATAAATAAGGGCATTGGAGTTAGGTAAATAGAGTTAATGGGAGTTAGGGAAAATAAAGTGTTGACATACTGACAATATATACAGAGGTGTTAGATATTTTAGGGACACAGTAGGTAGCGATTATATGTAGAGGTGAGTAATGTGGATGGTAATTTTATAGTTGTTGTTGATGATATTTTGTAATAAGGATCCGGTGTTAAGGAGTGATCAACGAGCGACGTGGCAAGGGACCAGCGTGCAGCGTTGTGGCAGGCGGAGCAATTTTGGGTTAGAGTGTTTGCCGATATTGGTGGAGGGCAAAGGGTTATGAATGGATGGCCAGTTAAGTAACATACATCCTTATATAAAAAACAAAATGAGCGGTGCCAGAGGTTTTAAATGGGATTTGTGAAGGGGGTTATTATTGAGATATTGGTGTCATATTATATTAATGGTTAGAAGCGGTGGTTAGTTAAAAAGAGGGAGAGTAAGGTTAGATTGACAATGCCAAAATAAGATATAGAGAATAATGAATAATAGAGAGTCACCCAAACTAGTAAGGATAAAAGGGTTAGAAAAGGAAAATTCATGATAGGAAGGAAATTGTAACTGAAAGGTAAATGATAAATTTGAAAATTTTTGTATAGAATCTAATGATATGATAAAAGTTGAATAGAGAGTTGATAATAAAAAATGTTATAAAGTTCTGCTACAAGTTGTGTAAATGTAAATTGTCTAATGTGAATTGTTCAATGTTAGTGTTTAATGCTTATGATGTACAACGTTTTATTGTGTTTTATTATGTTGATAATAGTGTGTGTGGTTATGAGGCTACTGTAAGGGTAGTGACCATGATAATATTAAATTTTGTGTTAGAGTAACAAGTCTCTGGGGAAAAAAAAAAATGATTCTGTTAAAAAGGAGTAAAATTAAAGTAAAGAAATGAATAAAGAAATTTAGATAGTTAAAAATGCTGCCATGCTAGAGAAATATACTGATAGTAATTGAAATAAATGAATAAAAATAGTAGTTGTTGTTGGAGAATAAAAAATTTTTTATGTTGTGTTTAGTATAAGGGTATAATTTTATGATGAAAGAGGCAATTAAGTATTGATGGGAGTCAAAGAAATTGATACGAATGTGTAGGAGTGTTGTCAAGTAGAAGGCTTATCTATCCTAAATCTTGTTATATTTTATTGTGTTATTTGGTACTTTATAAATAAATGAAACCAACGCCTCAAATCACAAACCAATGCATCTAAGAGGAAACATATCAGTTGCGGATATGTAAATGAATGAGACCACTATTTTAAAATTTTGTATTGAATGTTTCAGAGTTTTACGGTGTTGTGACCGCGGTCCTGCGCTGGCCGGAGCGTCAGAACAGGAGCGTGCAGTGCCTCATGGCCTTATGGTGTAGGGATCTCTCAGGAGAAGTCCAGTAAGGTCAGACGGGTACGATCGACACTATAGGACCAAGGGTAAGTGATTGAGATTTTCTTTTTATTAACACTACAGGGGGTTGTGGCACATATCTGAACTGATCCTTTTAGAAAAGTGTGAATGAGTCAATGAAAGTTTTTGTATCTCAACACCAAACCTTTCATTGAGGGGGTTTTGTAACAGTACAAAATTAGCCATACCAGAATAATGGTGTGTAGGGATATTTTTATTGTAAATTTTATTATAATCATGAAGTCTAACCAGGGCAAGTTAGTTTTGACACAAGTCCCAGTAATACGCAAATTCACCAGAGGGGAGCCGATCCAAGGTCAGCGGCGTACGAGTGAAGTGAAACAACGATAATGGCAGTGTTAGGCGCTAAAAACTGACAATACTGACTTTCTATTGGTCCATTGTAACACATCGTCATCAAAAACACAATGACGATATAAAACCATTACGTATTAACCAAGGCAGTGGTTGGAAAACAATAGACAATGACGTCAGATGCACGACCACTTACATAATAATTACGTCTAACCCGGTCTCAGTCGTCAAAAGTAAATCAGGGAGCATACACGCTCTAACAGTAGTGGGCAGTTTTCTGCCAGCAAAATGTAACCTTTTACTGCAAAAAATGTTCTAAATAATATCACAGTAAACACTAACATTTACTAGCATCAGTGAACTTTATAAAACATGTATTCAAAGTAGAGTCAGTGAAAATGGACAACAGCAAACTGGACAAACACCTGCTCACCGCATGGAGCCGCTGAGGAAGGAACTACGCCACGTCTATTCAGGAAAGCCCTACATTTCATTACTAAATTTCAAAAAGTATAAAAGATGAGCTCAATTTCTATAACATTTGTCTAAATTCATGTGAGAGAGTGAGAGAGAGGAAGCGAGAGTGTGAACTGTGTTGATCAACCCAATATTAAAATGAGGCGTTGGTTTGTGATCATGTTTAGTCAGTATTAAGAGTAAAGTATTAAAGAAATCAAAACTATAATTCTGTTCAATGATGAGAATTACATACATAAAAGAAGTCAGTTATATAGCATCATAAAGTGTACACAATTAACCTTGAGTAAGGTCAAGGGCGGAATAGTCTAGCCGCCATTTTGGAAATTTGAATCATTAACCATTGTTATGCTTATATTAATTTACCAAGTATCTACTGAAAATAAAACCAAAATTCGTTACCGTTATCTAATGTGTCACGTTATTTCTATACCCAACGACTTCTGCCGCTGTCTGCTTAACGCAATTCTGGACCCAAAGCCTAATGCATGTAACTGAGCGAAATACGTGTTATTCCGGTGATGAGATTTATTATGTAAATTACACAGATATGAACTACCATATATTCAGTATTAATAATTGTATAATTAATACACATACGAGTGTACTTTAACAGATGGCAGCCCGAACTTGGACTTTATATATAAATAAAAATATATAAATAAGCAGACAAGCAGAGGTTAGATGGGTAGTGAAATATACGAAAAAATAGAGGTTACCTGTATAGGTTATGTATGGTACGAATAGAGTACAACACAACAGCTAAAATAAATTTATTATTGCTAATATATTAATAATATATAAAAAAAAAAGAAATGGCAAATAGTAATGAGACGAGTAGAACAGAATCAGAAATTATGGGTGATAGTATCCATTCAACACCAGCCCCAACAAAAAGAGTTGAGGAAAATGACATAATCAGAATGATGAAACTGCTTTTCAATGAGCAGAACATCAAATTTGACAATTTTAATGAAAAACTAAACCAATTTGATGTACAATTTAGCGAGATCAAAAATGAAATCAAAAAACAAAATTTTAATAAACGAATTGATGAAATGCACGCACGTTTCGATAAAACGGAAGAGAAAATAGTTGCATTAGTTAATGAGAAGTTTGATAGACAAAAGAATAAAGTAGATGAAAATTACGAGAGTAAAATGGGGGTAGAGAATAGTAGAGAATCAAATAAATTGAATGAAAATAAAGACAAGGCAAGTAGTGGTGATAATTATGATAATAGAATTAAAAATATGGTGTTAGAAAATAACTGTGCGAGTATTGAGAGTGGTGATAAAAGTATAATGGGAGTAGAATTTGATAATGAAGTGATAAAAAGTGTTGATGAATTAGAGAGAAAGAGAGAGATAGAGATTTTTAAGATGAATAGGAATTATAAAGAATTTGTGAAAAGGTTAGGTGTAGAGATGATATATAATAAAAATAATAAGTACTTACCTTGTAAGGAAGCTGATATAGCAGTAGGAGAAGATGATAATGGAAATAACGACTTTATAACGTACCTAGTGGTGACTAATTATACTGGAGGTGACAGGACAATAACCAATCGTGACAGGTTGTATGATGAATTGATAGGTAATAACCCTATTAATGATGACGGTTTTGTAAAATATAAGAATTTAAATAAGTGTTATATTAATGATGTTAATATAATGTATTTAATAAAAAATAAATTGTACAGACCAAAGGTAAGACTATTATTTGACGATGGAGGCTAATTATTCTAATTGTGTTATGAACATTTAATTATGTGACCAGTGTTTTTTAAGATGGACTGATTATGATTGATTTATGGTAAATGATTTAATGATTAAGTGGATTGTATATTTTTGTGTATATTAATGTCAATGTATTTGTGTAATTTTGCTGTTGTGTACTTTACGTATTTTTTATGTAAACATGTATTGTAGAATTTTAAATAATTGAAGGAAGTTTAATAATGATTTTAAATGATATTATGAGATTCAGAGTCTAATGGTTAGCAAATGATTATATATTTGGATATTGAGAGGTATTGTTGTTAGTAGGCAAGTGATGAATTTTCTAGTGTATGAAATGTTGTGAAGAGGTTTGGGAATAGTGATAAATAAGGGCATTGGAGTTAGGTAAATAGAGTTAATGGGAGTTAGGGAAAATAAAGTGTTGACATACTGACAATATATACAGAGGTGTTAGATATTTTAGGGACACAGTAGGTAGCGATTATATGTAGAGGTGAGTAATGTGGATGGTAATTTTATAGTTGTTGTTGATGATATTTTGTAATAAGGATCCGGTGTTAAGGAGTGATCAACGAGCGACGTGGCAAGGGACCAGCGTGCAGCGTTGTGGCAGGCGGAGCAATTTTGGGTTAGAGTGTTTGCCGATATTGGTGGAGGGCAAAGGGTTATGAATGGATGGCCAGTTAAGTAACATACATCCTTATATAAAAAACAAAATGAGCGGTGCCAGAGGTTTTAAATGGGATTTGTGAAGGGGGTTATTATTGAGATATTGGTGTCATATTATATTAATGGTTAGAAGCGGTGGTTAGTTAAAAAGAGGGAGAGTAAGGTTAGATTGACAATGCCAAAATAAGATATAGAGAATAATGAATAATAGAGAGTCACCCAAACTAGTAAGGATAAAAGGGTTAGAAAAGGAAAATTCATGATAGGAAGGAAATTGTAACTGAAAGGTAAATGATAAATTTGAAAATTTTTGTATAGAATCTAATGATATGATAAAAGTTGAATAGAGAGTTGATAATAAAAAATGTTATAAAGTTCTGCTACAAGTTGTGTAAATGTAAATTGTCTAATGTGAATTGTTCAATGTTAGTGTTTAATGCTTATGATGTACAACGTTTTATTGTGTTTTATTATGTTGATAATAGTGTGTGTGGTTATGAGGCTACTGTAAGGGTAGTGACCATGATAATATTAAATTTTGTGTTAGAGTAACAAGTCTCTGGGGAAAAAAAAAAATGATTCTGTTAAAAAGGAGTAAAATTAAAGTAAAGAAATGAATAAAGAAATTTAGATAGTTAAAAATGCTGCCATGCTAGAGAAATATACTGATAGTAATTGAAATAAATGAATAAAAATAGTAGTTGTTGTTGGAGAATAAAAAATTTTTTATGTTGTGTTTAGTATAAGGGTATAATTTTATGATGAAAGAGGCAATTTAGTATTGATGGGAGTCAAAGAAATTGATACGAATGTGTAGGAGTGTTGTCAAGTAGAAGGCTTATCTATCCTAAATCTTGTTATATTTTATTGTGTTATTTGGTACTTTATAAATAAATGAAACCAACGCCTCAAATCACAAACCAATGCATCTAAGAGGAAACATATCAGTTGCGGATATGTAAATGAATGAGACCACTATTTTAAAATTTTGTATTGAATGTTTCAGAGTTTTACGGTGTTGTGACCGCGGTCCTGCGCTGGCCGGAGCGTCAGAACAGGAGCGTGCAGTGCCTCATGGCCTTATGATGTAGGGATCTCTCAGGAGAAGTCCAGTAAGGTCAGACGGGTACGATCGACACTATAGGACCAAGGGTAAGTGATTGAGATTTTCTTTTTATTAACACTACAGGGGGTTGTGGCACATATCTGAACTGATCCTTTTAGAAAAGTGTGAATGAGTCAATGAAAGTTTTTGTATCTCAACACCAAACCTTTCATTGAGGGGGTTTTGTAACAGTACAAAATTAGCCATACCAGAATAATGGTGTGTAGGGATATTTTTATTGTAAATTTTATTATAATCATGAAGTCTAACCAGGGCAAGTTAGTTTTGACACAAGTCCCAGTAATACGCAAATTCACCAGAGGGGAGCCGATCCAAGGTCAGCGGCGTACGAGTGAAGTGAAACAACGATAATGGCAGTGTTAGGCGCTAAAAACTGACAATACTGACTTTCTATTGGTCCATTGTAACACATCGTCATCAAAAACACAATGACGATATAAAACCATTACGTATTAACCAAGGCAGTGGTTGGAAAACAATAGACAATGACGTCAGATGCACGACCACTTACATAATAATTACGTCTAACCCGGTCTCAGTCGTCAAAAGTAAATCAGGGAGCATACACGCTCTAACAGTAGTGGGCAGTTTTCTGCCAGCAAAATGTAACCTTTTACTGCAAAAAATGTTCTAAATAATATCACAGTAAACACTAACATTTACTAGCATCAGTGAACTTTATAAAACATGTATTCAAAGTAGAGTCAGTGAAAATGGACAACAGCAAACTGGACAAACACCTGCTCACCGCATGGAGCCGCTGAGGAAGGAACTACGCCACGTCTATTCAGGAAAGCCCTACATTTCATTACTAAATTTCAAAAAGTATAAAAGATGAGCTCAATTTCTATAACATTTGTCTAAATTCATGTGAGAGAGTGAGAGAGAGGAAGCGAGAGTGTGAACTGTGTTGATCAACCCAATATTAAAATGAGGCGTTGGTTTGTGATCATGTTTAGTCAGTATTAAGAGTAAAGTATTAAAGAAATCAAAACTATAATTCTGTTCAATGATGAGAATTACATACATAAAAGAAGTCAGTTATATAGCATCATAAAGTGTACACAATTAACCTTGAGTAAGGTCAAGGGCGGAATAGTCTAGCCGCCATTTTGGAAATTTGAATCATTAACCATTGTTATGCTTATATTAATTTACCAAGTATCTACTGAAAATAAAACCAAAATTCGTTACCGTTATCTAATGTGTCACGTTATTTCTATACCCAACGACTTCTGCCGCTGTCTGCTTAACGCAATTCTGGACCCAAAGCCTAATGCATGTAACTGAGCGAAATACGTGTTATTCCGGTGATGAGATTTATTATGTAAATTACACAGATATGAACTACCATATATTCAGTATTAATAATTGTATAATTAATACACATACGAGTGTACTTTAACAGATGGCAGCCCGAACTTGGACTTTATATATAAATAAAAATATATAAATAAGCAGACAAGCAGAGGTTAGATGGGTAGTGAAATATACGAAAAAATAGAGGTTACCTGTATAGGTTATGTATGGTACGAATAGAGTACAACACAACAGCTAAAATAAATTTATTATTGCTAATATATTAATAATATATAAAAAAAAAAGAAATGGCAAATAGTAATGAGACGAGTAGAACAGAATCAGAAATTATGGGTGATAGTATCCATTCAACACCAGCCCCAACAAAAAGAGTTGAGGAAAATGACATAATCAGAATGATGAAACTGCTTTTCAATGAGCAGAACATCAAATTTGACAATTTTAATGAAAAACTAAACCAATTTGATGTACAATTTAGCGAGATCAAAAATGAAATCAAAAAACAAAATTTTAATAAACGAATTGATGAAATGCACGCACGTTTCGATAAAACGGAAGAGAAAATAGTTGCATTAGTTAATGAGAAGTTTGATAGACAAAAGAATAAAGTAGATGAAAATTACGAGAGTAAAATGGGGGTAGAGAATAGTAGAGAATCAAATAAATTGAATGAAAATAAAGACAAGGCAAGTAGTGGTGATAATTATGATAATAGAATTAAAAATATGGTGTTAGAAAATAACTGTGCGAGTATTGAGAGTGGTGATAAAAGTATAATGGGAGTAGAATTTGATAATGAAGTGATAAAAAGTGTTGATGAATTAGAGAGAAAGAGAGAGATAGAGATTTTTAAGATGAATAGGAATTATAAAGAATTTGTGAAAAGGTTAGGTGTAGAGATGATATATAATAAAAATAATAAGTACTTACCTTGTAAGGAAGCTGATATAGCAGTAGGAGAAGATGATAATGGAAATAACGACTTTATAACGTACCTAGTGGTGACTAATTATACTGGAGGTGACAGGACAATAACCAATCGTGACAGGTTGTATGATGAATTGATAGGTAATAACCCTATTAATGATGACGGTTTTGTAAAATATAAGAATTTAAATAAGTGTTATATTAATGATGTTAATATAATGTATTTAATAAAAAATAAATTGTACAGACCAAAGGTAAGACTATTATTTGACGATGGAGGCTAATTATTCTAATTGTGTTATGAACATTTAATTATGTGACCAGTGTTTTTTAAGATGGACTGATTATGATTGATTTATGGTAAATGATTTAATGATTATGTGGATTGTATATTTTTGTGTATATTAATGTCAATGTATTTGTGTAATTTTGCTGTTGTGTACTTTACGTATTTTTTATGTAAACATGTATTGTAGAATTTTAAATAATTGAAGGAAGTTTAATAATGATTTTAAATGATATTATGAGATTCAGAGTCTAATGGTTAGCAAATGATTATATATTTGGATATTGAGAGGTATTGTTGTTAGTAGGCAAGTGATGAATTTTCTAGTGTATGAAATGTTGTGAAGAGGTTTGGGAATAGTGATAAATAAGGGCATTGGAGTTAGGTAAATAGAGTTAATGGGAGTTAGGGAAAATAAAGTGTTGAGATACTGACAATATATAAAGAGGTGTTAGATATTTTAGGGACACAGTAGGTAGCGATTATATGTAGAGGTGAGTAATGTGGATGGTAATTTTATAGTTGTTGTTGATGATATTTTGTAATAAGGATCTGGTGTTAAGGAGTGATCAACGAGCGACGTGGCAAGGGACCAGCGTGCAGCGTTGTGGCAGGCGGAGCAATTTTGGGTTAGAGTGTTTGCCGATATTGGTGGAGGGCAAAGGGTTATGAATGGATGGCCAGTTAAGTAACATACATCCTTATATAAAAAACAAAATGAGCGGTGCCAGAGGTTTTAAATGGGATTTGTGAAGGGGGTTATTATTGAGATATTGGTGTCATATTATATTAATGGTTAGAAGCGGTGGTTAGTTAAAAAGAGGGAGAGTAAGGTTAGATTGACAATGCCAAAATAAGATATAGAGAATAATGAATAATAGAGAGTCACCCAAACTAGTAAGGATAAAAGGGTTAGAAAAGGAAAATTCATGATAGGAAGGAAATTGTAACTGAAAGGTAAATGATAAATTTGAAAATTTTTGTATAGAATCTAATGATATGATAAAAGTTGAATAGAGAGTTGATAATAAAAAATGTTATAAAGTTCTGCTACAAGTTGTGTAAATGTAAATTGTCTAATGTGAATTGTTCAATGTTAGTGTTTAATGCTTATGATGTACAACGTTTTATTGTGTTTTATTATGTTGATAATAGTGTGTGTGGTTATGAGGCTACTGTAAGGGTAGTGACCATGATAATATTAAATTTTGTGTTAGAGTAACAAGTCTCTGGGGAAAAAAAAAAATGATTCTGTTAAAAAGGAGTAAAATTAAAGTAAAGAAATGAATAAAGAAATTTAGATAGTTAAAAATGCTGCCATGCTAGAGAAATATACTGATAGTAATTGAAATAAATGAATAAAAATAGTAGTTGTTGTTGGAGAATAAAAAATTTTTTATGTTGTGTTTAGTATAAGGGTATAATTTTATGATGAAAGAGGCAATTTAGTATTGATGGGAGTCAAAGAAATTGATACGAATGTGTAGGAGTGTTGTCAAGTAGAAGGCTTATCTATCCTAAATCTTGTTATATTTTATTGTGTTATTTGGTACTTTATAAATAAATGAAACCAACGCCTCAAATCACAAACCAATGCATCTAAGAGGAAACATATCAGTTGCGGATATGTAAATGAATGAGACCACTATTTTAAAATTTTGTATTGAATGTTTCAGAGTTTTACGGTGTTGTGACCGCGGTCCTGCGCTGGCCGGAGCGTCAGAACAGGAGCGTGCAGTGCCTCATGGCCTTATGGTGTAGGGATCTCTCAGGAGAAGTCCAGTAAGGTCAGACGGGTACGATCGACACTATAGGACCAAGGGTAAGTGATTGAGATTTTCTTTTTATTAACACTACAGGGGGTTGTGGCACATATCTGAACTGATCCTTTTAGAAAAGTGTGAATGAGTCAATGAAAGTTTTTGTATCTCAACACCAAACCTTTCATTGAGGGGGTTTTGTAACAGTACAAAATTAGCCATACCAGAATAATGGTGTGTAGGGATATTTTTATTGTAAATTTTATTATAATCATGAAGTCTAACCAGGGCAAGTTAGTTTTGACACAAGTCCCAGTAATACGCAAATTCACCAGAGGGGAGCCGATCCAAGGTCAGCGGCGTACGAGTGAAGTGAAACAACGATAATGGCAGTGTTAGGCGCTAAAAACTGACAATACAGACTTTCTATTGGTCCATTGTAACAAATCGTCATCAAAAACACAATGACGATATAAAACCATTACGTATTAACCAAGGCAGTGGTTGGAAAACAATAGACAATGACGTCAGATGCACGACCACTTACATAATAATTACGTCTAACCCGGTCTCAGTCGTCAAAAGTAAATCAGGGAGCATACACGCTCTAACAGTAGTGGGCAGTTTTCTGCCAGCAAAATGTAACCTTTTACTGCAAAAAATGTTCTAAATAATATCACAGTAAACACTAACATTTACTAGCATCAGTGAACTTTATAAAACATGTATTCAAAGTAGAGTCAGTGAAAATGGACAACAGCAAACTGGACAAACACCTGCTCACCGCATGGAGCCGCTGAGGAAGGAACTACGCCACGTCTATTCAGGAAAGCCCTACATTTCATTACTAAATTTCAAAAAGTATAAAAGATGAGCTCAATTTCTATAACATTTGTCTAAATTCATGTGAGAGAGTGAGAGAGAGGAAGCGAGAGTGTGAACGGTGTTGATCAACCCAATATTAAAATGAGGCGTTGGTTTGTGATCATGTTTAGTCAGTATTAAGAGTAAAGTATTAAAGAAATCAAAACTATAATTCTGTTCAATGATGAGAATTACATACATAAAAGAAGTCAGTTATATAGCATCATAAAGTGTACACAATTAACCTTGAGTAAGGTCAAGGGCGGAATAGTCTAGCCGCCATTTTGGAAATTTGAATCATTAACCATTGTTATGCTTATATTAATTTACCAAGTATCTACTGAAAATAAAACCAAAATTCGTTACCGTTATCTAATGTGTCACGTTATTTCTATACCCAACGACTTCTGCCGCTGTCTGCTTAACGCAATTCTGGACCCAAAGCCTAATGCATGTAACTGAGCGAAATACGTGTTATTCCGGTGATGAGATTTATTATGTAAATTACACAGATATGAACTACCATATATTCAGTATTAATAATTGTATAATTAATACACATACGAGTGTACTTTAACAGATGGCAGCCCGAACTTGGACTTTATATATAAATAAAAATATATAAATAAGCAGACAAGCAGAGGTTAGATGGGTAGTGAAATATACGAAAAAATAGAGGTTACCTGTATAGGTTATGTATGGTACGAATAGAGTACAACACAACAGCTAAAATAAATTTATTATTGCTAATATATTAATAATATATAAAAAAAAAAGAAATGGCAAATAGTAATGAGACGAGTAGAACAGAATCAGAAATTATGGGTGATAGTATCCATTCAACACCAGCCCCAACAAAAAGAGTTGAGGAAAATGACATAATCAGAATGATGAAACTGCTTTTCAATGAGCAGAACATCAAATTTGACAATTTTAATGAAAAACTAAACCAATTTGATGTACAATTTAGCGAGATCAAAAATGAAATCAAAAAACAAAATTTTAATAAACGAATTGATGAAATGCACGCACGTTTCGATAAAACGGAAGAGAAAATAGTTGCATTAGTTAATGAGAAGTTTGATAGACAAAAGAATAAAGTAGATGAAAATTACGAGAGTAAAATGGGGGTAGAGAATAGTAGAGAATCAAATAAATTGAATGAAAATAAAGACAAGGCAAGTAGTGGTGATAATTATGATAATAGAATTAAAAATATGGTGTTAGAAAATAACTGTGCGAGTATTGAGAGTGGTGATAAAAGTATAATGGGAGTAGAATTTGATAATGAAGTGATAAAAAGTGTTGATGAATTAGAGAGAAAGAGAGAGATAGAGATTTTTAAGATGAATAGGAATTATAAAGAATTTGTGAAAAGGTTAGGTGTAGAGATGATATATAATAAAAATAATAAGTACTTACCTTGTAAGGAAGCTGATATAGCAGTAGGAGAAGATAATGGAAATAACGACTTTATAACGTACCTAGTGGTGACTAATTATACTGGAGGTGACAGGACAATAACCAATCGTGACAGGTTGTATGATGAATTGATAGGTAATAACCCTATTAATGATGACGGTTTTGTAAAATATAAGAATTTAAATAAGTGTTATATTAATGATGTTAATATAATGTATTTAATAAAAAATAAATTGTACAGACCAAAGGTAAGACTATTATTTGACGATGGAGGCTAATTATTCTAATTGTGTTATGAACATTTAATTATGTGACCAGTGTTTTTTAAGATGGACTGATTATGATTGATTTATGGTAAATGATTTAATGATTAAGTGGATTGTATATTTTTGTGTATATTAATGTCAATGTATTTGTGTAATTTTGCTGTTGTGTACTTTACGTATTTTTTATGTAAACATGTATTGTAGAATTTTAAATAATTGAAGGAAGTTTAATAATGATTTTAAATGATATTATGAGATTCAGAGTCTAATGGTTAGCAAATGATTATATATTTGGATATTGAGAGGTATTGTTGTTAGTAGGCAAGTGATGAATTTTCTAGTGTATGAAATGTTGTGAAGAGGTTTGGGAATAGTGATAAATAAGGGCATTGGAGTTAGGTAAATAGAGTTAATGGGAGTTAGGGAAAATAAAGTGTTGACATACTGACAATATATACAGAGGTGTTAGATATTTTAGGGACACAGTAGGTAGCGATTATATGTAGAGGTGAGTAATGTGGATGGTAATTTTATAGTTGTTGTTGATGATATTTTGTAATAAGGATCCGGTGTTAAGGAGTGATCAACGAGCGACGTGGCAAGGGACCAGCGTGCAGCGTTGTGGCAGGCGGAGCAATTTTGGGTTAGAGTGTTTGCCGATATTGGTGGAGGGCAAAGGGTTATGAATGGATGGCCAGTTAAGTAACATACATCCTTATATAAAAAACAAAATGAGCGGTGCCAGAGGTTTTAAATGGGATTTGTGAAGGGGGTTATTATTGAGATATTGGTGTCATATTATATTAATGGTTAGAAGCGGTGGTTAGTTAAAAAGAGGGAGAGTAAGGTTAGATTGACAATGCCAAAATAAGATATAGAGAATAATGAATAATAGAGAGTCACCCAAACTAGTAAGGATAAAAGGGTTAGAAAAGGAAAATTCATGATAGGAAGGAAATTGTAACTGAAAGGTAAATGATAAATTTGAAAATTTTTGTATAGAATCTAATGATATGATAAAAGTTGAATAGAGAGTTGATAATAAAAAATGTTATAAAGTTCTGCTACAAGTTGTGTAAATGTAAATTGTCTAATGTGAATTGTTCAATGTTAGTGTTTAATGCTTATGATGTACAACGTTTTATTGTGTTTTATTATGTTGATAATAGTGTGTGTGGTTATGAGGCTACTGTAAGGGTAGTGACCATGATAATATTAAATTTTGTGTTAGAGTAACAAGTCTCTGGGGGGAAAAAAAAAAATGATTCTGTTAAAAAGGAGTAAAATTAAAGTAAAGAAATGAATAAAGAAATTTAGATAGTTAAAAATGCTGCCATGCTAGAGAAATATACTGATAGTAATTGAAATAAATGAATAAAAATAGTAGTTGTTGTTGGAGAATAAAAAATTTTTTATGTTGTGTTTAGTATAAGGGTATAATTTTATGATGAAAGAGGCAATTTAGTATTGATGGGAGTCAAAGAAATTGATACGAATGTGTAGGAGTGTTGTCAAGTAGAAGGCTTATCTATCCTAAATCTTGTTATATTTTATTGTGTTATTTGGTACTTTATAAATAAATGAAACCAACGCCTCAAATCACAAACCAATGCATCTAAGAGGAAACATATCAGTTGCGGATATGTAAATGAATGAGACCACTATTTTAAAATTTTGTATTGAATGTTTCAGAGTTTTACGGTGTTGTGACCGCGGTCCTGCGCTGGCCGGAGCGTCAGAACAGGAGCGTGCAGTGCCTCATGGCCTTATGGTGTAGGGATCTCTCAGGAGAAGTCCAGTAAGGTCAGACGGGTACGATCGACACTATAGGACCAAGGGTAAGTGATTGAGATTTTCTTTTTATTAACACTACAGGGGGTTGTGGCACATATCTGAACTGATCCTTTTAGAAAAGTGTGAATGAGTCAATGAAAGTTTTTGTATCTCAACACCAAACCTTTCATTGAGGGGGTTTTGTAACAGTACAAAATTAGCCATACCAGAATAATGGTGTGTAGGGATATTTTTATTGTAAATTTTATTATAATCATGAAGTCTAACCAGGGCAAGTTAGTTTTGACACAAGTCCCAGTAATACGCAAATTCACCAGAGGGGAGCCGATCCAAGGTCAGCGGCGTACGAGTGAAGTGAAACAACGATAATGGCAGTGTTAGGCGCTAAAAACTGACAATACTGACTTTCTATTGGTCCATTGTAACAAATCGTCATCAAAAACACAATGACGATATAAAACCATTACGTATTAACCAAGGCAGTGGTTGGAAAACAATAGACAATGACGTCAGATGCACGACCACTTACATAATAATTACGTCTAACCCGGTCTCAGTCGTCAAAAGTAAATCAGGGAGCATACACGCTCTAACAGTAGTGGGCAGTTTTCTGCCAGCAAAATGTAACCTTTTACTGCAAAAAATGTTCTAAATAATATCACAGTAAACACTAACATTTACTAGCATCAGTGAACTTTATAAAACATGTATTCAAAGTAGAGTCAGTGAAAATGGACAACAGCAAACTGGACAAACACCTGCTCACTGCATGGAGCCGCTGAGGAAGGAACTACGCCACGTCTATTCAGGAAAGCCCTACATTTCATTACTAAATTTCAAAAAGTATAAAAGATGAGCTCAATTTCTATAACATTTGTCTAAATTCATGTGAGAGAGTGAGAGAGAGGAAGCGAGAGTGTGAACGGTGTTGATCAACCCAATATTAAAATGAGGCGTTGGTTTGTGATCATGTTTAGTCAGTATTAAGAGTAAAGTATTAAAGAAATCAAAACTATAATTCTGTTCAATGATGAGAATTACATACATAAAAGAAGTCAGTTATATAGCATCATAAAGTGTACACAATTAACCTTGAGTAAGGTCAAGGGCGGAATAGTCTAGCCGCCATTTTGGAAATTTGAATCATTAACCATTGTTATGCTTATATTAATTTACCAAGTATCTACTGAAAATAAAACCAAAATTCGTTACCGTTATCTAATGTGTCACGTTATTTCTATACCCAACGACTTCTGCCGCTGTCTGCTTAACGCAATTCTGGACCCAAAGCCTAATGCATGTAACTGAGCGAAATACGTGTTATTCCGGTGATGAGATTTATTATGTAAATTACACAGATATGAACTACCATATATTCAGTATTAATAATTGTATAATTAATACACATACGAGTGTACTTTAACAGATGGCAGCCCGAACTTGGACTTTATATATAAATAAAAATATATAAATAAGCAGACAAGCAGAGGTTAGATGGGTAGTGAAATATACGAAAAAATAGAGGTTACCTGTATAGGTTATGTATGGTACGAATAGAGTACAACACAACAGCTAAAATAAATTTATTATTGCTAATATATTAATAATATATAAAAAAAAAAGAAATGGCAAATAGTAATGAGACGAGTAGAACAGAATCAGAAATTATGGGTGATAGTATCCATTCAACACCAGCCCCAACAAAAAGAGTTGAGGAAAATGACATAATCAGAATGATGAAACTGCTTTTCAATGAGCAGAACATCAAATTTGACAATTTTAATGAAAAACTAAACCAATTTGATGTACAATTTAGCGAGATCAAAAATGAAATCAAAAAACAAAATTTTAATAAACGAATTGATGAAATGCACGCACGTTTCGATAAAACGGAAGAGAAAATAGTTGCATTAGTTAATGAGAAGTTTGATAGACAAAAGAATAAAGTAGATGAAAATTACGAGAGTAAAATGGGGGTAGAGAATAGTAGAGAATCAAATAAATTGAATGAAAATAAAGACAAGGCAAGTAGTGGTGATAATTATGATAATAGAATTAAAAATATGGTGTTAGAAAATAACTGTGCGAGTATTGAGAGTGGTGATAAAAGTATAATGGGAGTAGAATTTGATAATGAAGTGATAAAAAGTGTTGATGAATTAGAGAGAAAGAGAGAGATAGAGATTTTTAAGATGAATAGGAATTATAAAGAATTTGTGAAAAGGTTAGGTGTAGAGATGATATATAATAAAAATAATAAGTACTTACCTTGTAAGGAAGCTGATATAGCAGTAGGAGAAGATAATGGAAATAACGACTTTATAACGTACCTAGTGGTGACTAATTATACTGGAGGTGACAGGACAATAACCAATCGTGACAGGTTGTATGATGAATTGATAGGTAATAACCCTATTAATGATGACGGTTTTGTAAAATATAAGAATTTAAATAAGTGTTATATTAATGATGTTAATATAATGTATTTAATAAAAAATAAATTGTACAGACCAAAGGTAAGACTATTATTTGACGATGGAGGCTAATTATTCTAATTGTGTTATGAACATTTAATTATGTGACCAGTGTTTTTTAAGATGGACTGATTATGATTGATTTATGGTAAATGATTTAATGATTAAGTGGATTGTATATTTTTGTGTATATTAATGTCAATGTATTTGTGTAATTTTGCTGTTGTGTACTTTACGTATTTTTTATGTAAACATGTATTGTAGAATTTTAAATAATTGAAGGAAGTTTAATAATGATTTTAAATGATATTATGAGATTCAGAGTCTAATGGTTAGCAAATGATTATATATTTGGATATTGAGAGGTATTGTTGTTAGTAGGCAAGTGATGAATTTTCTAGTGTATGAAATGTTGTGAAGAGGTTTGGGAATAGTGATAAATAAGGGCATTGGAGTTAGGTAAATAGAGTTAATGGGAGTTAGGGAAAATAAAGTGTTGACATACTGACAATATATACAGAGGTGTTAGATATTTTAGGGACACAGTAGGTAGCGATTATATGTAGAGGTGAGTAATGTGGATGGTAATTTTATAGTTGTTGTTGATGATATTTTGTAATAAGGATCCGGTGTTAAGGAGTGATCAACGAGCGACGTGGCAAGGGACCAGCGTGCAGCGTTGTGGCAGGCGGAGCAATTTTGGGTTAGAGTGTTTGCCGATATTGGTGGAGGGCAAAGGGTTATGAATGGATGGCCAGTTAAGTAACATACATCCTTATATAAAAAACAAAATGAGCGGTGCCAGAGGTTTTAAATGGGATTTGTGAAGGGGGTTATTATTGAGATATTGGTGTCATATTATATTAATGGTTAGTTAAAAAGAGGGAGAGTAAGGTTAGATTGACAATGCCAAAATAAGATATAGAGAATAATGAATAATAGAGAGTCACCCAAACTAGTAAGGATAAAAGGGTTAGAAAAGGAAAATTCATGATAGGAAGGAAATTGTAACTGAAAGGTAAATGATAAATTTGAAAATTTTTGTATAGAATCTAATGATATGATAAAAGTTGAATAGAGAGTTGATAATAAAAAATGTTATAAAGTTCTGCTACAAGTTGTGTAAATGTAAATTGTCTAATGTGAATTGTTCAATGTTAGTGTTTAATGCTTATGATGTACAACGTTTTATTGTGTTTTATTATGTTGATAATAGTGTGTGTGGTTATGAGGCTACTGTAAGGGTAGTGACCATGATAATATTAAATTTTGTGTTAGAGTAACAAGTCTCTGGGGGAAAAAAAAAAATGATTCTGTTAAAAAGGAGTAAAATTAAAGTAAAGAAATGAATAAAGAAATTTAGATAGTTAAAAATGCTGCCATGCTAGAGAAATATACTGATAGTAATTGAAATAAATGAATAAAAATAGTAGTTGTTGTTGGAGAATAAAAAATTTTTTATGTTGTGTTTAGTATAAGGGTATAATTTTATGATGAAAGAGGCAATTTAGTATTGATGGGAGTCAAAGAAATTGATACGAATGTGTAGGAGTGTTGTCAAGTAGAAGGCTTATCTATCCTAAATCTTGTTATATTTTATTGTGTTATTTGGTACTTTATAAATAAATGAAACCAACGCCTCAAATCACAAACCAATGCATCTAAGAGGAAACATATCAGTTGCGGATATGTAAATGAATGAGACCACTATTTTAAAATTTTGTATTGAATGTTTCAGAGTTTTACGGTGTTGTGACCGCGGTCCTGCGCTGGCCGGAGCGTCAGAACAGGAGCGTGCAGTGCCTCATGGCCTTATGGTGTAGGGATCTCTCAGGAGAAGTCCAGTAAGGTCAGACGGGTACGATCGACACTATAGGACCAAGGGTAAGTGATTGAGATTTTCTTTTTATTAACACTACAGGGGGTTGTGGCACATATCTGAACTGATCCTTTTAGAAAAGTGTGAATGAGTCAATGAAAGTTTTTGTATCTCAACACCAAACCTTTCATTGAGGGGGTTTTGTAACAGTACAAAATTAGCCATACCAGAATAATGGTGTGTAGGGATATTTTTATTGTAAATTTTATTATAATCATGAAGTCTAACCAGGGCAAGTTAGTTTTGACACAAGTCCCAGTAATACGCAAATTCACCAGAGGGGAGCCGATCCAAGGTCAGCGGCGTACGAGTGAAGTGAAACAACGATAATGGCAGTGTTAGGCGCTAAAAACTGACAATACTGACTTTCTATTGGTCCATTGTAACAAATCGTCATCAAAAACACAATGACGA
Source organism: Magicicada septendecula (assembly GCA_034769895.1). Lineage (NCBI taxonomy): Eukaryota > Metazoa > Arthropoda > Insecta > Hemiptera > Cicadidae > Magicicada > Magicicada septendecula. The sequence continues at coordinate 287,862,399 of CM068372.1, forward strand.
TATAAAACCATTACGTATTAACCAAGGCAGTGGTTGGAAAACAATAGACAATGACGTCAGATGCACGACCACTTACATAATAATTACGTCTAACCCGGTCTCAGTCGTCAAAAGTAAATCAGGGAGCATACACGCTCTAACAGTAGTGGGCAGTTTTCTGCCAGCAAAATGTAACCTTTTACTGCAAAAAATGTTCTAAATAATATCACAGTAAACACTAACATTTACTAGCATCAGTGAACTTTATAAAACATGTATTCAAAGTAGAGTCAGTGAAAATGGACAACAGCAAACTGGACAAACACCTGCTCACCGCATGGAGCCGCTGAGGAAGGAACTACGCCACGTCTATTCAGGAAAGCCCTACATTTCATTACTAAATTTCAAAAAGTATAAAAGATGAGCTCAATTTCTATAACATTTGTCTAAATTCATGTGAGAGAGTGAGAGAGAGGAAGCGAGAGTGTGAACGGTGTTGATCAACCCAATATTAAAATGAGGCGTTGGTTTGTGATCATGTTTAGTCAGTATTAAGAGTAAAGTATTAAAGAAATCAAAACTATAATTCTGTTCAATGATGAGAATTACATACATAAAAGAAGTCAGTTATATAGCATCATAAAGTGTACACAATTAACCTTGAGTAAGGTCAAGGGCGGAATAGTCTAGCCGCCATTTTGGAAATTTGAATCATTAACCATTGTTATGCTTATATTAATTTACCAAGTATCTACTGAAAATAAAACCAAAATTCGTTACCGTTATCTAATGTGTCACGTTATTTCTATACCCAACGACTTCTGCCGCTGTCTGCTTAACGCAATTCTGGACCCAAAGCCTAATGCATGTAACTGAGCGAAATACGTGTTATTCCGGTGATGAGATTTATTATGTAAATTACACAGATATGAACTACCATATATTCAGTATTAATAATTGTATAATTAATACACATACGAGTGTACTTTAACAGATGGCAGCCCGAACTTGGACTTTATATATAAATAAAAATATATAAATAAGCAGACAAGCAGAGGTTAGATGGGTAGTGAAATATACGAAAAAATAGAGGTTACCTGTATAGGTTATGTATGGTACGAATAGAGTACAACACAACAGCTAAAATAAATTTATTATTGCTAATATATTAATAATATATAAAAAAAAAAGAAATGGCAAATAGTAATGAGACGAGTAGAACAGAATCAGAAATTATGGGTGATAGTATCCATTCAACACCAGCCCCAACAAAAAGAGTTGAGGAAAATGACATAATCAGAATGATGAAACTGCTTTTCAATGAGCAGAACATCAAATTTGACAATTTTAATGAAAAACTAAACCAATTTGATGTACAATTTAGCGAGATCAAAAATGAAATCAAAAAACAAAATTTTAATAAACGAATTGATGAAATGCACGCACGTTTCGATAAAACGGAAGAGAAAATAGTTGCATTAGTTAATGAGAAGTTTGATAGACAAAAGAATAAAGTAGATGAAAATTACGAGAGTAAAATGGGGGTAGAGAATAGTAGAGAATCAAATAAATTGAATGAAAATAAAGACAAGGCAAGTAGTGGTGATAATTATGATAATAGAATTAAAAATATGGTGTTAGAAAATAACTGTGCGAGTATTGAGAGTGGTGATAAAAGTATAATGGGAGTAGAATTTGATAATGAAGTGATAAAAAGTGTTGATGAATTAGAGAGAAAGAGAGAGATAGAGATTTTTAAGATGAATAGGAATTATAAAGAATTTGTGAAAAGGTTAGGTGTAGAGATGATATATAATAAAAATAATAAGTACTTACCTTGTAAGGAAGCTGATATAGCAGTAGGAGAAGATAATGGAAATAACGACTTTATAACGTACCTAGTGGTGACTAATTATACTGGAGGTGACAGGACAATAACCAATCGTGACAGGTTGTATGATGAATTGATAGGTAATAACCCTATTAATGATGACGGTTTTGTAAAATATAAGAATTTAAATAAGTGTTATATTAATGATGTTAATATAATGTATTTAATAAAAAATAAATTGTACAGACCAAAGGTAAGACTATTATTTGACGATGGAGGCTAATTATTCTAATTGTGTTATGAACATTTAATTATGTGACCAGTGTTTTTTAAGATGGACTGATTATGATTGATTTATGGTAAATGATTTAATGATTAAGTGGATTGTATATTTTTGTGTATATTAATGTCAATGTATTTGTGTAATTTTGCTGTTGTGTACTTTACGTATTTTTTATGTAAACATGTATTGTAGAATTTTAAATAATTGAAGGAAGTTTAATAATGATTTTAAATGATATTATGAGATTCAGAGTCTAATGGTTAGCAAATGATTATATATTTGGATATTGAGAGGTATTGTTGTTAGTAGGCAAGTGATGAATTTTCTAGTGTATGAAATGTTGTGAAGAGGTTTGGGAATAGTGATAAATAAGGGCATTGGAGTTAGGTAAATAGAGTTAATGGGAGTTAGGGAAAATAAAGTGTTGACATACTGACAATATATACAGAGGTGTTAGATATTTTAGGGACACAGTAGGTAGCGATTATATGTAGAGGTGAGTAATGTGGATGGTAATTTTATAGTTGTTGTTGATGATATTTTGTAATAAGGATCCGGTGTTAAGGAGTGATCAACGAGCGACGTGGCAAGGGACCAGCGTGCAGCGTTGTGGCAGGCGGAGCAATTTTGGGTTAGAGTGTTTGCCGATATTGGTGGAGGGCAAAGGGTTATGAATGGATGGCCAGTTAAGTAACATACATCCTTATATAAAAAACAAAATGAGCGGTGCCAGAGGTTTTAAATGGGATTTGTGAAGGGGGTTATTATTGAGATATTGGTGTCATATTATATTAATGGTTAGTTAAAAAGAGGGAGAGTAAGGTTAGATTGACAATGCCAAAATAAGATATAGAGAATAATGAATAATAGAGAGTCACCCAAACTAGTAAGGATAAAAGGGTTAGAAAAGGAAAATTCATGATAGGAAGGAAATTGTAACTGAAAGGTAAATGATAAATTTGAAAATTTTTGTATAGAATCTAATGATATGATAAAAGTTGAATAGAGAGTTGATAATAAAAAATGTTATAAAGTTCTGCTACAAGTTGTGTAAATGTAAATTGTCTAATGTGAATTGTTCAATGTTAGTGTTTAATGCTTATGATGTACAACGTTTTATTGTGTTTTATTATGTTGATAATAGTGTGTGTGGTTATGAGGCTACTGTAAGGGTAGTGACCATGATAATATTAAATTTTGTGTTAGAGTAACAAGTCTCTGGGGGAAAAAAAAAATGATTCTGTTAAAAAGGAGTAAAATTAAAGTAAAGAAATGAATAAAGAAATTTAGATAGTTAAAAATGCTGCCATGCTAGAGAAATATACTGATAGTAATTGAAATAAATGAATAAAAATAGTAGTTGTTGTTGGAGAATAAAAAATTTTTTATGTTGTGTTTAGTATAAGGGTATAATTTTATGATGAAAGAGGCAATTTAGTATTGATGGGAGTCAAAGAAATTGATACGAATGTGTAGGAGTGTTGTCAAGTAGAAGGCTTATCTATCCTAAATCTTGTTATATTTTATTGTGTTATTTGGTACTTTATAAATAAATGAAACCAACGCCTCAAATCACAAACCAATGCATCTAAGAGGAAACATATCAGTTGCGGATATGTAAATGAATGAGACCACTATTTTAAAATTTTGTATTGAATGTTTCAGAGTTTTACGGTGTTGTGACCGCGGTCCTGCGCTGGCCGGAGCGTCAGAACAGGAGCGTGCAGTGCCTCATGGCCTTATGGTGTAGGGATCTCTCAGGAGAAGTCCAGTAAGGTCAGACGGGTACGATCGACACTATAGGACCAAGGGTAAGTGATTGAGATTTTCTTTTTATTAACACTACAGGGGGTTGTGGCACATATCTGAACTGATCCTTTTAGAAAAGTGTGAATGAGTCAATGAAAGTTTTTGTATCTCAACACCAAACCTTTCATTGAGGGGGTTTTGTAACAGTACAAAATTAGCCATACCAGAATAATGGTGTGTAGGGATATTTTTATTGTAAATTTTATTATAATCATGAAGTCTAACCAGGGCAAGTTAGTTTTGACACAAGTCCCAGTAATACGCAAATTCACCAGAGGGGAGCCGATCCAAGGTCAGCGGCGTACGAGTGAAGTGAAACAACGATAATGGCAGTGTTAGGCGCTAAAAACTGACAATACTGACTTTCTATTGGTCCATTGTAACAAATCGTCATCAAAAACACAATGACGATATAAAACCATTACGTATTAACCAAGGCAGTGGTTGGAAAACAATAGACAATGACGTCAGATGCACGACCACTTACATAATAATTACGTCTAACCCGGTCTCAGTCGTCAAAAGTAAATCAGGGAGCATACACGCTCTAACAGTAGTGGGCAGTTTTCTGCCAGCAAAATGTAACCTTTTACTGCAAAAAATGTTCTAAATAATATCACAGTAAACACTAACATTTACTAGCATCAGTGAACTTTATAAAACATGTATTCAAAGTAGAGTCAGTGAAAATGGACAACAGCAAACTGGACAAACACCTGCTCACCGCATGGAGCCGCTGAGGAAGGAACTACGCCACGTCTATTCAGGAAAGCCCTACATTTCATTACTAAATTTCAAAAAGTATAAAAGATGAGCTCAATTTCTATAACATTTGTCTAAATTCATGTGAGAGAGTGAGAGAGAGGAAGCGAGAGTGTGAACGGTGTTGATCAACCCAATATTAAAATGAGGCGTTGGTTTGTGATCATGTTTAGTCAGTATTAAGAGTAAAGTATTAAAGAAATCAAAACTATAATTCTGTTCAATGATGAGAATTACATACATAAAAGAAGTCAGTTATATAGCATCATAAAGTGTACACAATTAACCTTGAGTAAGGTCAAGGGCGGAATAGTCTAGCCGCCATTTTGGAAATTTGAATCATTAACCATTGTTATGCTTATATTAATTTACCAAGTATCTACTGAAAATAAAACCAAAATTCGTTACCGTTATCTAATGTGTCACGTTATTTCTATACCCAACGACTTCTGCCGCTGTCTGCTTAACGCAATTCTGGACCCAAAGCCTAATGCATGTAACTGAGCGAAATACGTGTTATTCCGGTGATGAGATTTATTATGTAAATTACACAGATATGAACTACCATATATTCAGTATTAATAATTGTATAATTAATACACATACGAGTGTACTTTAACAGATGGCAGCCCGAACTTGGACTTTATATATAAATAAAAATATATAAATAAGCAGACAAGCAGAGGTTAGATGGGTAGTGAAATATACGAAAAAATAGAGGTTACCTCCTGTATAGGTTATGTATGGTACGAATAGAGTACAACACAACAGCTAAAATAAATTTATTATTGCTAATATATTAATAATATATAAAAAAAAAGAAATGGCAAATAGTAATGAGACGAGTAGAACAGAATCAGAAATTATGGGTGATAGTATCCATTCAACACCAGCCCCAACAAAAAGAGTTGAGGAAAATGACATAATCAGAATGATGAAACTGCTTTTCAATGAGCAGAACATCAAATTTGACAATTTTAATGAAAAACTAAACCAATTTGATGTACAATTTAGCGAGATCAAAAATGAAATCAAAAAACAAAATTTTAATAAACGAATTGATGAAATGCACGCACGTTTCGATAAAACGGAAGAGAAAATAGTTGCATTAGTTAATGAGAAGTTTGATAGACAAAAGAATAAAGTAGATGAAAATTACGAGAGTAAAATGGGGGTAGAGAATAGTAGAGAATCAAATAAATTGAATGAAAATAAAGACAAGGCAAGTAGTGGTGATAATTATGATAATAGAATTAAAAATATGGTGTTAGAAAATAACTGTGCGAGTATTGAGAGTGGTGATAAAAGTATAATGGGAGTAGAATTTGATAATGAAGTGATAAAAAGTGTTGATGAATTAGAGAGAAAGAGAGAGATAGAGATTTTTAAGATGAATAGGAATTATAAAGAATTTGTGAAAAGGTTAGGTGTAGAGATGATATATAATAAAAATAATAAGTACTTACCTTGTAAGGAAGCTGATATAGCAGTAGGAGAAGATAATGGAAATAACGACTTTATAACGTACCTAGTGGTGACTAATTATACTGGAGGTGACAGGACAATAACCAATCGTGACAGGTTGTATGATGAATTGATAGGTAATAACCCTATTAATGATGACGGTTTTGTAAAATATAAGAATTTAAATAAGTGTTATATTAATGATGTTAATATAATGTATTTAATAAAAAATAAATTGTACAGACCAAAGGTAAGACTATTATTTGACGATGGAGGCTAATTATTCTAATTGTGTTATGAACATTTAATTATGTGACCAGTGTTTTTTAAGATGGACTGATTATGATTGATTTATGGTAAATGATTTAATGATTAAGTGGATTGTATATTTTTGTGTATATTAATGTCAATGTATTTGTGTAATTTTGCTGTTGTGTACTTTACGTATTTTTTATGTAAACATGTATTGTAGAATTTTAAATAATTGAAGGAAGTTTAATAATGATTTTAAATGATATTATGAGATTCAGAGTCTAATGGTTAGCAAATGATTATATATTTGGATATTGAGAGGTATTGTTGTTAGTAGGCAAGTGATGAATTTTCTAGTGTATGAAATGTTGTGAAGAGGTTTGGGAATAGTGATAAATAAGGGCATTGGAGTTAGGTAAATAGAGTTAATGGGAGTTAGGGAAAATAAAGTGTTGACATACTGACAATATATACAGAGGTGTTAGATATTTTAGGGACACAGTAGGTAGCGATTATATGTAGAGGTGAGTAATGTGGATGGTAATTTTATAGTTGTTGTTGATGATATTTTGTAATAAGGATCCGGTGTTAAGGAGTGATCAACGAGCGACGTGGCAAGGGACCAGCGTGCAGCGTTGTGGCAGGCGGAGCAATTTTGGGTTAGAGTGTTTGCCGATATTGGTGGAGGGCAAAGGGTTATGAATGGATGGCCAGTTAAGTAACATACATCCTTATATAAAAAACAAAATGAGCGGTGCCAGAGGTTTTAAATGGGATTTGTGAAGGGGGTTATTATTGAGATATTGGTGTCATATTATATTAATGGTTAGAAGCGGTGGTTAGTTAAAAAGAGGGAGAGTAAGGTTAGATTGACAATGCCAAAATAAGATATAGAGAATAATGAATAATAGAGAGTCACCCAAACTAGTAAGGATAAAAGGGTTAGAAAAGGAAAATTCATGATAGGAAGGAAATTGTAACTGAAAGGTAAATGATAAATTTGAAAATTTTTGTATAGAATCTAATGATATGATAAAAGTTGAATAGAGAGTTGATAATAAAAAATGTTATAAAGTTCTGCTACAAGTTGTGTAAATGTAAATTGTCTAATGTGAATTGTTCAATGTTAGTGTTTAATGCTTATGATGTACAACGTTTTATTGTGTTTTATTATGTTGATAATAGTGTGTGTGGTTATGAGGCTACTGTAAGGGTAGTGACCATGATAATATTAAATTTTGTGTTAGAGTAACAAGTCTCTGGGGGAAAAAAAAAATGATTCTGTTAAAAAGGAGTAAAATTAAAGTAAAGAAATGAATAAAGAAATTTAGATAGTTAAAAATGCTGCCATGCTAGAGAAATATACTGATAGTAATTGAAATAAATGAATAAAAATAGTAGTTGTTGTTGGAGAATAAAAAATTTTTTATGTTGTGTTTAGTATAAGGGTATAATTTTATGATGAAAGAGGCAATTTAGTATTGATGGGAGTCAAAGAAATTGATACGAATGTGTAGGAGTGTTGTCAAGTAGAAGGCTTATCTATCCTAAATCTTGTTATATTTTATTGTGTTATTTGGTACTTTATAAATAAATGAAACCAACGCCTCAAATCACAAACCAATGCATCTAAGAGGAAACATATCAGTTGCGGATATGTAAATGAATGAGACCACTATTTTAAAATTTTGTATTGAATGTTTCAGAGTTTTACGGTGTTGTGACCGCGGTCCTGCGCTGGCCGGAGCGTCAGAACAGGAGCGTGCAGTGCCTCATGGCCTTATGGTGTAGGGATCTCTCAGGAGAAGTCCAGTAAGGTCAGACGGGTACGATCGACACTATAGGACCAAGGGTAAGTGATTGAGATTTTCTTTTTATTAACACTACAGGGGGTTGTGGCACATATCTGAACTGATCCTTTTAGAAAAGTGTGAATGAGTCAATGAAAGTTTTTGTATCTCAACACCAAACCTTTCATTGAGGGGGTTTTGTAACAGTACAAAATTAGCCATACCAGAATAATGGTGTGTAGGGATATTTTTATTGTAAATTTTATTATAATCATGAAGTCTAACCAGGGCAAGTTAGTTTTGACACAAGTCCCAGTAATACGCAAATTCACCAGAGGGGAGCCGATCCAAGGTCAGCGGCGTACGAGTGAAGTGAAACAACGATAATGGCAGTGTTAGGCGCTAAAAACTGACAATACTGACTTTCTATTGGTCCATTGTAACAAATCGTCATCAAAAACACAATGACGATATAAAACCATTACGTATTAACCAAGGCAGTGGTTGGAAAACAATAGACAATGACGTCAGATGCACGACCACTTACATAATAATTACGTCTAACCCGGTCTCAGTCGTCAAAAGTAAATCAGGGAGCATACACGCTCTAACAGTAGTGGGCAGTTTTCTGCCAGCAAAATGTAACCTTTTACTGCAAAAAATGTTCTAAATAATATCACAGTAAACACTAACATTTACTAGCATCAGTGAACTTTATAAAACATGTATTCAAAGTAGAGTCAGTGAAAATGGACAACAGCAAACTGGACAAACACCTGCTCACCGCATGGAGCCGCTGAGGAAGGAACTACGCCACGTCTATTCAGGAAAGCCCTACATTTCATTACTAAATTTCAAAAAGTATAAAAGATGAGCCAATTTCTATAACATTTGTCTAAATTCATGTGAGAGAGTGAGAGAGAGGAAGCGAGAGTGTGAACGGTGTTGATCAACCCAATATTAAAATGAGGCGTTGGTTTGTGATCATGTTTAGTCAGTATTAAGAGTAAAGTATTAAAGAAATCAAAACTATAATTCTGTTCAATGATGAGAATTACATACATAAAAGAAGTCAGTTATATAGCATCATAAAGTGTACACAATTAACCTTGAGTAAGGTCAAGGGCGGAATAGTCTAGCCGCCATTTTGGAAATTTGAATCATTAACCATTGTTATGCTTATATTAATTTACCAAGTATCTACTGAAAATAAAACCAAAATTCGTTACCGTTATCTAATGTGTCACGTTATTTCTATACCCAACGACTTCTGCCGCTGTCTGCTTAACGCAATTCTGGACCCAAAGCCTAATGCATGTAACTGAGCGAAATACGTGTTATTCCGGTGATGAGATTTATTATGTAAATTACACAGATATGAACTACCATATATTCAGTATTAATAATTGTATAATTAATACACATACGAGTGTACTTTAACAGATGGCAGCCCGAACTTGGACTTTATATATAAATAAAAATATATAAATAAGCAGACAAGCAGAGGTTAGATGGGTAGTGAAATATACGAAAAAATAGAGGTTACCTGTATAGGTTATGTATGGTACGAATAGAGTACAACACAACAGCTAAAATAAATTTATTATTGCTAATATATTAATAATATATAAAAAAAAAAGAAATGGCAAATAGTAATGAGACGAGTAGAACAGAATCAGAAATTATGGGTGATAGTATCCATTCAACACCAGCCCCAACAAAAAGAGTTGAGGAAAATGACATAATCAGAATGATGAAACTGCTTTTCAATGAGCAGAACATCAAATTTGACAATTTTAATGAAAAACTAAACCAATTTGATGTACAATTTAGCGAGATCAAAAATGAAATCAAAAAACAATTTTAATAAACGAATTGATGAAATGCACGCACGTTTCGATAAAACGGAAGAGAAAATAGTTGCATTAGTTAATGAGAAGTTTGATAGACAAAAGAATAAAGTAGATGAAAATTACGAGAGTAAAATGGGGGTAGAGAATAGTAGAGAATCAAATAAATTGAATGAAAATAAAGACAAGGCAAGTAGTGGTGATAATTATGATAATAGAATTAAAAATATGGTGTTAGAAAATAACTGTGCGAGTATTGAGAGTGGTGATAAAAGTATAATGGGAGTAGAATTTGATAATGAAGTGATAAAAAGTGTTGATGAATTAGAGAGAAAGAGAGAGATAGAGATTTTTAAGATGAATAGGAATTATAAAGAATTTGTGAAAAGGTTAGGTGTAGAGATGATATATAATAAAAATAATAAGTACTTACCTTGTAAGGAAGCTGATATAGCAGTAGGAGAAGATAATGGAAATAACGACTTTATAACGTACCTAGTGGTGACTAATTATACTGGAGGTGACAGGACAATAACCAATCGTGACAGGTTGTATGATGAATTGATAGGTAATAACCCTATTAATGATGACGGTTTTGTAAAATATAAGAATTTAAATAAGTGTTATATTAATGATGTTAATATAATGTATTTAATAAAAAATAAATTGTACAGACCAAAGGTAAGACTATTATTTGACGATGGAGGCTAATTATTCTAATTGTGTTATGAACATTTAATTATGTGACCAGTGTTTTTTAAGATGGACTGATTATGATTGATTTATGGTAAATGATTTAATGATTAAGTGGATTGTATATTTTTGTGTATATTAATGTCAATGTATTTGTGTAATTTTGCTGTTGTGTACTTTACGTATTTTTTATGTAAACATGTATTGTAGAATTTTAAATAATTGAAGGAAGTTTAATAATGATTTTAAATGATATTATGAGATTCAGAGTCTAATGGTTAGCAAATGATTATATATTTGGATATTGAGAGGTATTGTTGTTAGTAGGCAAGTGATGAATTTTCTAGTGTATGAAATGTTGTGAAGAGGTTTGGGAATAGTGATAAATAAGGGCATTGGAGTTAGGTAAATAGAGTTAATGGGAGTTAGGGAAAATAAAGTGTTGACATACTGACAATATATACAGAGGTGTTAGATATTTTAGGGACACAGTAGGTAGCGATTATATGTAGAGGTGAGTAATGTGGATGGTAATTTTATAGTTGTTGTTGATGATATTTTGTAATAAGGATCCGGTGTTAAGGAGTGATCAACGAGCGACGTGGCAAGGGACCAGCGTGCAGCGTTGTGGCAGGCGGAGCAATTTTGGGTTAGAGTGTTTGCCGATATTGGTGGAGGGCAAAGGGTTATGAATGGATGGCCAGTTAAGTAACATACATCCTTATATAAAAAACAAAATGAGCGGTGCCAGAGGTTTTAAATGGGATTTGTGAAGGGGGTTATTATTGAGATATTGGTGTCATATTATATTAATGGTTAGAAGCGGTGGTTAGTTAAAAAGAGGGAGAGTAAGGTTAGATTGACAATGCCAAAATAAGATATAGAGAATAATGAATAATAGAGAGTCACCCAAACTAGTAAGGATAAAAGGGTTAGAAAAGGAAAATTCATGATAGGAAGGAAATTGTAACTGAAAGGTAAATGATAAATTTGAAAATTTTTGTATAGAATCTAATGATATGATAAAAGTTGAATAGAGAGTTGATAATAAAAAATGTTATAAAGTTCTGCTACAAGTTGTGTAAATGTAAATTGTCTAATGTGAATTGTTCAATGTTAGTGTTTAATGCTTATGATGTACAACGTTTTATTGTGTTTTATTATGTTGATAATAGTGTGTGTGGTTATGAGGCTACTGTAAGGGTAGTGACCATGATAATATTAAATTTTGTGTTAGAGTAACAAGTCTCTGGGGAAAAAAAAAAATGATTCTGTTAAAAAGGAGTAAAATTAAAGTAAAGAAATGAATAAAGAAATTTAGATAGTTAAAAATGCTGCCATGCTAGAGAAATATACTGATAGTAATTGAAATAAATGAATAAAAATAGTAGTTGTTGTTGGAGAATAAAAAATTTTTTATGTTGTGTTTAGTATAAGGGTATAATTTTATGATGAAAGAGGCAATTTAGTATTGATGGGAGTCAAAGAAATTGATACGAATGTGTAGGAGTGTTGTCAAGTAGAAGGCTTATCTATCCTAAATCTTGTTATATTTTATTGTGTTATTTGGTACTTTATAAATAAATGAAACCAACGCCTCAAATCACAAACCAATGCATCTAAGAGGAAACATATCAGTTGCGGATATGTAAATGAATGAGACCACTATTTTAAAATTTTGTATTGAATGTTTCAGAGTTTTACGGTGTTGTGACCGCGGTCCTGCGCTGGCCGGAGCGTCAGAACAGAAGCGTGCAGTGCCTCATGGCCTTATGGTGTAGGGATCTCTCAGGAGAAGTCCAGTAAGGTCAGACGGGTACGATCGAAACTATAGGACCAAGGGTAAGTGATTGAGATTTTCTTTTTATTAACACTACAGGGGGTTGTGGCACATATCTGAACTGATCCTTTTAGAAAAGTGTGAATGAGTCAATGAAAGTTTTTGTATCTCAACACCAAACCTTTCATTGAGGGGGTTTTGTAACAGTACAAAATTAGCCATACCAGAATAATGGTGTGTAGGGATATTTTTATTGTAAATTTTATTATAATCATGAAGTCTAACCAGGGCAAGTTAGTTTTGACACAAGTCCCAGTAATACGCAAATTCACCAGAGGGGAGCCGATCCAAGGTCAGCGGCGTACGAGTGAAGTGAAACAACGATAATGGCAGTGTTAGGCGCTAAAAACTGACAATACTGACTTTCTATTGGTCCATTGTAACAAATCGTCATCAAAAACACAATGACGATATAAAACCATTACGTATTAACCAAGGCAGTGGTTGGAAAACAATAGACAATGACGTCAGATGCACGACCACTTACATAATAATTACGTCTAACCCGGTCTCAGTCGTCAAAAGTAAATCAGGGAGCATACACGCTCTAACAGTAGTGGGCAGTTTTCTGCCAGCAAAATGTAACCTTTTACTGCAAAAAATGTTCTAAATAATATCACAGTAAACACTAACATTTACTAGCATCAGTGAACTTTATAAAACATGTATTCAAAGTAGAGTCAGTGAAAATGGACAACAGCAAACTGGACAAACACCTGCTCACCGCATGGAGCCGCTGAGGAAGGAACTACGCCACGTCTATTCAGGAAAGCCCTACATTTCATTACTAAATTTCAAAAAGTATAAAAGATGAGCTCAATTTCTATAACATTTGTCTAAATTCATGTGAGAGAGTGAGAGAGAGGAAGCGAGAGTGTGAACGGTGTTGATCAACCCAATATTAAAATGAGGCGTTGGTTTGTGATCATGTTTAGTCAGTATTAAGAGTAAAGTATTAAAGAAATCAAAACTATAATTCTGTTCAATGATGAGAATTACATACATAAAAGAAGTCAGTTATATAGCATCATAAAGTGTACACAATTAACCTTGAGTAAGGTCAAGGGCGGAATAGTCTAGCCGCCATTTTGGAAATTTGAATCATTAACCATTGTTATGCTTATATTAATTTACCAAGTATCTACTGAAAATAAAACCAAAATTCGTTACCGTTATCTAATGTGTCACGTTATTTCTATACCCAACGACTTCTGCCGCTGTCTGCTTAACGCAATTCTGGACCCAAAGCCTAATGCATGTAACTGAGCGAAATACGTGTTATTCCGGTGATGAGATTTATTATGTAAATTACTCAGATATGAACTACCATATATTCAGTATTAATAATTGTATAATTAATACACATACGAGTGTACTTTAACAGATGGCAGCCCGAACTTGGACTTTATATATAAATAAAAATATATAAATAAGCAGACAAGCAGAGGTTAGATGGGTAGTGAAATATACGAAAAAATAGAGGTTACCTGTATAGGTTATGTATGGTACGAATAGAGTACAACACAACAGCTAAAATAAATTTATTATTGCTAATATATTAATAATATATAAAAAAAAAAGAAATGGCAAATAGTAATGAGACGAGTAGAACAGAATCAGAAATTATGGGTGATAGTATCCATTCAACACCAGCCCCAACAAAAAGAGTTGAGGAAAATGACATAATCAGAATGATGAAACTGCTTTTCAATGAGCAGAACATCAAATTTGACAATTTTAATGAAAAACTAAACCAATTTGATGTACAATTTAGCGAGATCAAAAATGAAATCAAAAAACAATTTTAATAAACGAATTGATGAAATGCACGCACGTTTCGATAAAACGGAAGAGAAAATAGTTGCATTAGTTAATGAGAAGTTTGATAGACAAAAGAATAAAGTAGATGAAAATTACGAGAGTAAAATGGGGGTAGAGAATAGTAGAGAATCAAATAAATTGAATGAAAATAAAGACAAGGCAAGTAGTGGTGATAATTATGATAATAGAATTAAAAATATGGTGTTAGAAAATAACTGTGCGAGTATTGAGAGTGGTGATAAAAGTATAATGGGAGTAGAATTTGATAATGAAGTGATAAAAAGTGTTGATGAATTAGAGAGAAAGAGAGAGATAGAGATTTTTAAGATGAATAGGAATTATAAAGAATTTGTGAAAAGGTTAGGTGTAGAGATGATATATAATAAAAATAATAAGTACTTACCTTGTAAGGAAGCTGATATAGCAGTAGGAGAAGATAATGGAAATAACGACTTTATAACGTACCTAGTGGTGACTAATTATACTGGAGGTGACAGGACAATAACCAATCGTGACAGGTTGTATGATGAATTGATAGGTAATAACCCTATTAATGATGACGGTTTTGTAAAATATAAGAATTTAAATAAGTGTTATATTAATGATGTTAATATAATGTATTTAATAAAAAATAAATTGTACAGACCAAAGGTAAGACTATTATTTGACGATGGAGGCTAATTATTCTAATTGTGTTATGAACATTTAATTATGTGACCAGTGTTTTTTAAGATGGACTGATTATGATTGATTTATGGTAAATGATTTAATGATTAAGTGGATTGTATATTTTTGTGTATATTAATGTCAATGTATTTGTGTAATTTTGCTGTTGTGTACTTTACGTATTTTTTATGTAAACATGTATTGTAGAATTTTAAATAATTGAAGGAAGTTTAATAATGATTTTAAATGATATTATGAGATTCAGAGTCTAATGGTTAGCAAATGATTATATATTTGGATATTGAGAGGTATTGTTGTTAGTAGGCAAGTGATGAATTTTCTAGTGTATGAAATGTTGTGAAGAGGTTTGGGAATAGTGATAAATAAGGGCATTGGAGTTAGGTAAATAGAGTTAATGGGAGTTAGGGAAAATAAAGTGTTGACATACTGACAATATATACAGAGGTGTTAGATATTTTAGGGACACAGTAGGTAGCGATTATATGTAGAGGTGAGTAATGTGGATGGTAATTTTATAGTTGTTGTTGATGATATTTTGTAATAAGGATCCGGTGTTAAGGAGTGATCAACGAGCGACGTGGCAAGGGACCAGCGTGCAGCGTTGTGGCAGGCGGAGCAATTTTGGGTTAGAGTGTTTGCCGATATTGGTGGAGGGCAAAGGGTTATGAATGGATGGCCAGTTAAGTAACATACATCCTTATATAAAAAACAAAATGAGCGGTGCCAGAGGTTTTAAATGGGATTTGTGAAGGGGGTTATTATTGAGATATTGGTGTCATATTATATTAATGGTTAGAAGCGGTGGTTAGTTAAAAAGAGGGAGAGTAAGGTTAGATTGACAATGCCAAAATAAGATATAGAGAATAATGAATAATAGAGAGTCACCCAAACTAGTAAGGATAAAAGGGTTAGAAAAGGAAAATTCATGATAGGAAGGAAATTGTAACTGAAAGGTAAATGATAAATTTGAAAATTTTTGTATAGAATCTAATGATATGATAAAAGTTGAATAGAGAGTTGATAATAAAAAATGTTATAAAGTTCTGCTACAAGTTGTGTAAATGTAAATTGTCTAATGTGAATTGTTCAATGTTAGTGTTTAATGCTTATGATGTACAACGTTTTATTGTGTTTTATTATGTTGATAATAGTGTGTGTGGTTATGAGGCTACTGTAAGGGTAGTGACCATGATAATATTAAATTTTGTGTTAGAGTAACAAGTCTCTGGGGAAAAAAAAAAATGATTCTGTTAAAAAGGAGTAAAATTAAAGTAAAGAAATGAATAAAGAAATTTAGATAGTTAAAAATGCTGCCATGCTAGAGAAATATACTGATAGTAATTGAAATAAATGAATAAAAATAGTAGTTGTTGTTGGAGAATAAAAAATTTTTTATGTTGTGTTTAGTATAAGGGTATAATTTTATGATGAAAGAGGCAATTTAGTATTGATGGGAGTCAAAGAAATTGATACGAATGTGTAGGAGTGTTGTCAAGTAGAAGGCTTATCTATCCTAAATCTTGTTATATTTTATTGTGTTATTTGGTACTTTATAAATAAATGAAACCAACGCCTCAAATCACAAACCAATGCATCTAAGAGGAAACATATCAGTTGCGGATATGTAAATGAATGAGACCACTATTTTAAAATTTTGTATTGAATGTTTCAGAGTTTTACGGTGTTGTGACCGCGGTCCTGCGCTGGCCGGAGCGTCAGAACAGAAGCGTGCAGTGCCTCATGGCCTTATGGTGTAGGGATCTCTCAGGAGAAGTCCAGTAAGGTCAGACGGGTACGATCGAAACTATAGGACCAAGGGTAAGTGATTGAGATTTTCTTTTTATTAACACTACAGGGGGTTGTGGCACATATCTGAACTGATCCTTTTAGAAAAGTGTGAATGAGTCAATGAAAGTTTTTGTATCTCAACACCAAACCTTTCATTGAGGGGGTTTTGTAACAGTACAAAATTAGCCATACCAGAATAATGGTGTGTAGGGATATTTTTATTGTAAATTTTATTATAATCATGAAGTCTAACCAGGGCAAGTTAGTTTTGACACAAGTCCCAGTAATACGCAAATTCACCAGAGGGGAGCCGATCCAAGGTCAGCGGCGTACGAGTGAAGTGAAACAACGATAATGGCAGTGTTAGGCGCTAAAAACTGACAATACTGACTTTCTATTGGTCCATTGTAACAAATCGTCATCAAAAACACAATGACGATATAAAACCATTACGTATTAACCAAGGCAGTGGTTGGAAAACAATAGACAATGACGTCAGATGCACGACCACTTACATAATAATTACGTCTAACCCGGTCTCAGTCGTCAAAAGTAAATCAGGGAGCATACACGCTCTAACAGTAGTGGGCAGTTTTCTGCCAGCAAAATGTAACCTTTTACTGCAAAAAATGTTCTAAATAATATCACAGTAAACACTAACATTTACTAGCATCAGTGAACTTTATAAAACATGTATTCAAAGTAGAGTCAGTGAAAATGGACAACAGCAAACTGGACAAACACCTGCTCACCGCATGGAGCCGCTGAGGAAGGAACTACGCCACGTCTATTCAGGAAAGCCCTACATTTCATTACTAAATTTCAAAAAGTATAAAAGATGAGCTCAATTTCTATAACATTTGTCTAAATTCATGTGAGAGAGTGAGAGAGAGGAAGCGAGAGTGTGAACGGTGTTGATCAACCCAATATTAAAATGAGGCGTTGGTTTGTGATCATGTTTAGTCAGTATTAAGAGTAAAGTATTAAAGAAATCAAAACTATAATTCTGTTCAATGATGAGAATTACATACATAAAAGAAGTCAGTTATATAGCATCATAAAGTGTACACAATTAACCTTGAGTAAGGTCAAGGGCGGAATAGTCTAGCCGCCATTTTGGAAATTTGAATCATTAACCATTGTTATGCTTATATTAATTTACCAAGTATCTACTGAAAATAAAACCAAAATTCGTTACCGTTATCTAATGTGTCACGTTATTTCTATACCCAACGACTTCTGCCGCTGTCTGCTTAACGCAATTCTGGACCCAAAGCCTAATGCATGTAACTGAGCGAAATACGTGTTATTCCGGTGATGAGATTTATTATGTAAATTACTCAGATATGAACTACCATATATTCAGTATTAATAATTGTATAATTAATACACATACGAGTGTACTTTAACAGATGGCAGCCCGAACTTGGACTTTATATATAAATAAAAATATATAAATAAGCAGACAAGCAGAGGTTAGATGGGTAGTGAAATATACGAAAATATAGAGGTTACCTGTATAGGTTATGTATGGTACGAATAGAGTACAACACAACAGCTAAAATAAATTTATTATTGCTAATATATTAATAATATATAAAAAAAAAAGAAATGGCAAATAGTAATGAGACGAGTAGAACAGAATCAGAAATTATGGGTGATAGTATCCATTCAACACCAGCCCCAACAAAAAGAGTTGAGGAAAATGACATAATCAGAATGATGAAACTGCTTTTCAATGAGCAGAACATCAAATTTGACAATTTTAATGAAAAACTAAACCAATTTGATGTACAATTTAGCGAGATCAAAAATGAAATCAAAAAACAAAATTTTAATAAACGAATTGATGAAATGCACGCACGTTTCGATAAAACGGAAGAGAAAATAGTTGCATTAGTTAATGAGAAGTTTGATAGACAAAAGAATAAAGTAGATGAAAATTACGAGAGTAAAATGGGGGTAGAGAATAGTAGAGAATCAAATAAATTGAATGAAAATAAAGACAAGGCAAGTAGTGGTGATAATTATGATAATAGAATTAAAAATATGGTGTTAGAAAATAACTGTGCGAGTATTGAGAGTGGTGATAAAAGTATAATGGGAGTAGAATTTGATAATGAAGTGATAAAAAGTGTTGATGAATTAGAGAGAAAGAGAGAGATAGAGATTTTTAAGATGAATAGGAATTATAAAGAATTTGTGAAAAGGTTAGGTGTAGAGATGATATATAATAAAAATAATAAGTACTTACCTTGTAAGGAAGCTGATATAGCAGTAGGAGAAGATAATGGAAATAACGACTTTATAACGTACCTAGTGGTGACTAATTATACTGGAGGTGACAGGACAATAACCAATCGTGACAGGTTGTATGATGAATTGATAGGTAATAACACTATTAATGATGACGGTTTTGTAAAATATAAGAATTTAAATAAGTGTTATATTAATGATGTTAATATAATGTATTTAATAAAAAATAAATTGTACAGACCAAAGGTAAGACTATTATTTGACGATGGAGGCTAATTATTCTAATTGTGTTATGAACATTTAATTATGTGACCAGTGTTTTTTAAGATGGACTGATTATGATTGATTTATGGTAAATGATTTAATGATTATGTGGATTGTATATTTTTGTGTATATTAATGTCAATGTATTTGTGTAATTTTGCTGTTGTGTACTTTACGTATTTTTTATGTAAACATGTATTGTAGAATTTTAAATAATTGAAGGAAGTTTAATAATGATTTTAAATGATATTATGAGATTCAGAGTCTAATGGTTAGCAAATGATTATATATTTGGATATTGAGAGGTATTGTTGTTAGTAGGCAAGTGATGAATTTTCTAGTGTATGAAATGTTGTGAAGAGGTTTGGGAATAGTGATAAATAAGGGCATTGGAGTTAGGTAAATAGAGTTAATGGGAGTTAGGGAAAATAAAGTGTTGAGATACTGACAATATATAAACAGGTGTTAGATATTTTAGGGACACAGTAGGTAGCGATTATATGTAGAGGTGAGTAATGTGGATGGTAATTTTATAGTTGTTGTTGATGATATTTTGTAATAAGGATCTGGTGTTAAGGAGTGATCAACGAGCGACGTGGCAAGGGACCAGCGTGCAGCGTTGTGGCAGGCGGAGCAATTTTGGGTTAGAGTGTTTGCCGATATTGGTGGAGGGCAAAGGGTTATGAATGGATGGCCAGTTAAGTAACATACATCCTTATATAAAAAACAAAATGAGCGGTGCCAGAGGTTTTAAATGGGATTTGTGAAGGGGGTTATTATTGAGATATTGGTGTCATATTATATTAATGGTTAGAAGCGGTGGTTAGTTAAAAAGAGGGAGAGTAAGGTTAGATTGACAATGCCAAAATAAGATATAGAGAATAATGAATAATAGAGAGTCACCCAAACTAGTAAGGATAAAAGGGTTAGAAAAGGAAAATTCATGATAGGAAGGAAATTGTAACTGAAAGGTAAATGATAAATTTGAAAATTTTTGTATAGAATCTAATGATATGATAAAAGTTGAATAGAGAGTTGATAATAAAAAATGTTATAAAGTTCTGCTACAAGTTGTGTAAATGTAAATTGTCTAATGTGAATTGTTCAATGTTAGTGTTTAATGCTTATGATGTACAACGTTTTATTGTGTTTTATTATGTTGATAATAGTGTGTGTGGTTATGAGGCTACTGTAAGGGTAGTGACCATGATAATATTAAATTTTGTGTTAGAGTAACAAGTCTCTGGGGAAAAAAAAATGATTCTGTTAAAAAGGAGTAAAATTAAAGTAAAGAAATGAATAAAGAAATTTAGATAGTTAAAAATGCTGCCATGCTAGAGAAATATACTGATAGTAATTGAAATAAATGAATAAAAATAGTAGTTGTTGTTGGAGAATAAAAAATTTTTTATGTTGTGTTTAGTATAAGGGTATAATTTTATGATGAAAGAGGCAATTTAGTATTGATGGGAGTCAAAGAAATTGATACGAATGTGTAGGAGTGTTGTCAAGTAGAAGGCTTATCTATCCTAAATCTTGTTATATTTTATTGTGTTATTTGGTACTTTATAAATAAATGAAACCAACGCCTCAAATCACAAACCAATGCATCTAAGAGGAAACATATCAGTTGCGGATATGTAAATGAATGAGACCACTATTTTAAAATTTTGTATTGAATGTTTCAGAGTTTTACGGTGTTGTGACCGCGGTCCTGCGCTGGCCGGAGCGTCAGAACAGGAGCGTGCAGTGCCTCATGGCCTTATGGTGTAGGGATCTCTCAGGAGAAGTCCAGTAAGGTCAGACGGGTACGATCGACACTATAGGACCAAGGGTAAGTGATTGAGATTTTCTTTTTATTAACACTACAGGGGGTTGTGGCACATATCTGAACTGATCCTTTTAGAAAAGTGTGAATGAGTCAATGAAAGTTTTTGTATCTCAACACCAAACCTTTCATTGAGGGGGTTTTGTAACAGTACAAAATTAGCCATACCAGAATAATGGTGTGTAGGGATATTTTTATTGTAAATTTTATTATAATCATGAAGTCTAACCAGGGCAAGTTAGTTTTGACACAAGTCCCAGTAATACGCAAATTCACCAGAGGGGAGCCGATCCAAGGTCAGCGGCGTACGAGTGAAGTGAAACAACGATAATGGCAGTGTTAGGCGCTAAAAACTGACAATACTGACTTTCTATTGGTCCATTGTAACAAATCGTCATCAAAAACACAATGACGATATAAAACCATTACGTATTAACCAAGGCAGTGGTTGGAAAACAATAGACAATGACGTCAGATGCACGACCACTTACATAATAATTACGTCTAACCCGGTCTCAGTCGTCAAAAGTAAATCAGGGAGCATACACGCTCTAACAGTAGTGGGCAGTTTTCTGCCAGCAAAATGTAACCTTTTACTGCAAAAAATGTTCTAAATAATATCACAGTAAACACTAACATTTACTAGCATCAGTGAACTTTATAAAACATGTATTCAAAGTAGAGTCAGTGAAAATGGACAACAGCAAACTGGACAAACACCTGCTCACCGCATGGAGCCGCTGAGGAAGGAACTACGCCACGTCTATTCAGGAAAGCCCTACATTTCATTACTAAATTTCAAAAAGTATAAAAGATGAGCTCAATTTCTATAACATTTGTCTAAATTCATGTGAGAGAGTGAGAGAGAGGAAGCGAGAGTGTGAACGGTGTTGATCAACCCAATATTAAAATGAGGCGTTGGTTTGTGATCATGTTTAGTCAGTATTAAGAGTAAAGTATTAAAGAAATCAAAACTATAATTCTGTTCAATGATGAGAATTACATACATAAAAGAAGTCAGTTATATAGCATCATAAAGTGTACACAATTAACCTTGAGTAAGGTCAAGGGCGGAATAGTCTAGCCGCCATTTTGGAAATTTGAATCATTAACCATTGTTATGCTTATATTAATTTACCAAGTATCTACTGAAAATAAAACCAAAATTCGTTACCGTTATCTAATGTGTCACGTTATTTCTATACCCAACGACTTCTGCCGCTGTCTGCTTAACGCAATTCTGGACCCAAAGCCTAATGCATGTAACTGAGCGAAATACGTGTTATTCCGGTGATGAGATTTATTATGTAAATTACACAGATATGAACTACCATATATTCAGTATTAATAATTGTATAATTAATACACATACGAGTGTACTTTAACAGATGGCAGCCCGAACTTGGACTTTATATATAAATAAAAATATATAAATAAGCAGACAAGCAGAGGTTAGATGGGTAGTGAAATATACGAAAAAATAGAGGTTACCTGTATAGGTTATGTATGGTACGAATAGAGTACAACACAACAGCTAAAATAAATTTATTATTGCTAATATATTAATAATATATAAAAAAAAAAGAAATGGCAAATAGTAATGAGACGAGTAGAACAGAATCAGAAATTATGGGTGATAGTATCCATTCAACACCAGCCCCAACAAAAAGAGTTGAGGAAAATGACATAATCAGAATGATGAAACTGCTTTTCAATGAGCAGAACATCAAATTTGACAATTTTAATGAAAAACTAAACCAATTTGATGTACAATTTAGCGAGATCAAAAATGAAATCAAAAAACAAAATTTTAATAAACGAATTGATGAAATGCACGCACGTTTCGATAAAACGGAAGAGAAAATAGTTGCATTAGTTAATGAGAAGTTTGATAGACAAAAGAATAAAGTAGATGAAAATTACGAGAGTAAAATGGGGGTAGAGAATAGTAGAGAATCAAATAAATTGAATGAAAATAAAGACAAGGCAAGTAGTGGTGATAATTATGATAATAGAATTAAAAATATGGTGTTAGAAAATAACTGTGCGAGTATTGAGAGTGGTGATAAAAGTATAATGGGAGTAGAATTTGATAATGAAGTGATAAAAAGTGTTGATGAATTAGAGAGAAAGAGAGAGATAGAGATTTTTAAGATGAATAGGAATTATAAAGAATTTGTGAAAAGGTTAGGTGTAGAGATGATATATAATAAAAATAATAAGTACTTACCTTGTAAGGAAGCTGATATAGCAGTAGGAGAAGATAATGGAAATAACGACTTTATAACGTACCTAGTGGTGACTAATTATACTGGAGGTGACAGGACAATAACCAATCGTGACAGGTTGTATGATGAATTGATAGGTAATAACCCTATTAATGATGACGGTTTTGTAAAATATAAGAATTTAAATAAGTGTTATATTAATGATGTTAATATAATGTATTAAATAAAAAATAAATTGTACAGACCAAAGGTAAGACTATTATTTGACGATGGAGGCTAATTATTCTAATTGTGTTATGAACATTTAATTATGTGACCAGTGTTTTTTAAGATGGACTGATTATGATTGATTTATGGTAAATGATTTAATGATTATGTGGATTGTATATTTTTGTGTATATTAATGTCAATGTATTTGTGTAATTTTGCTGTTGTGTACTTTACGTATTTTTTATGTAAACATGTATTGTAGAATTTTAAATAATTGAAGGAAGTTTAATAATGATTTTAAATGATATTATGAGATTCAGAGTCTAATGGTTAGCAAATGATTATATATTTGGATATTGAGAGGTATTGTTGTTAGTAGGCAAGTGATGAATTTTCTAGTGTATGAAATGTTGTGAAGAGGTTTGGGAATAGTGATAAATAAGGGCATTGGAGTTAGGTAAATAGAGTTAATGGGAGTTAGGGAAAATAAAGTGTTGACATACTGACAATATATACAGAGGTGTTAGATATTTTAGGGACACAGTAGGTAGCGATTATATGTAGAGGTGAGTAATGTGGATGGTAATTTTATAGTTGTTGTTGATGATATTTTGTAATAAGGATCCGGTGTTAAGGAGTGATCAACGAGCGACGTGGCAAGGGACCAGCGTGCAGCGTTGTGGCAGGCGGAGCAATTTTGGGTTAGAGTGTTTGCCGATATTGGTGGAGGGCAAAGGGTTATGAATGGATGGCCAGTTAAGTAACATACATCCTTATATAAAAAACAAAATGAGCGGTGCCAGAGGTTTTAAATGGGATTTGTGAAGGGGGTTATTATTGAGATATTGGTGTCATATTATATTAATGGTTAGAAGCGGTGGTTAGTTAAAAAGAGGGAGAGTAAGGTTAGATTGACAATGCCAAAATAAGATATAGAGAATAATGAATAATAGAGAGTCACCCAAACTAGTAAGGATAAAAGGGTTAGAAAAGGAAAATTCATGATAGGAAGGAAATTGTAACTGAAAGGTAAATGATAAATTTGAAAATTTTTGTATAGAATCTAATGATATGATAAAAGTTGAATAGAGAGTTGATAATAAAAAATGTTATAAAGTTCTGCTACAAGTTGTGTAAATGTAAATTGTCTAATGTGAATTGTTCAATGTTAGTGTTTAATGCTTATGATGTACAACGTTTTATTGTGTTTTATTATGTTGATAATAGTGTGTGTGGTTATGAGGCTACTGTAAGGGTAGTGACCATGATAATATTAAATTTTGTGTTAGAGTAACAAGTCTCTGGGGAAAAAAAAAATGATTCTGTTAAAAAGGAGTAAAATTAAAGTAAAGAAATGAATAAAGAAATTTAGATAGTTAAAAATGCTGCCATGCTAGAGAAATATACTGATAGTAATTGAAATAAATGAATAAAAATAGTAGTTGTTGTTGGAGAATAAAAAATTTTTTATGTTGTGTTTAGTATAAGGGTATAATTTTATGATGAAAGAGGCAATTTAGTATTGATGGGAGTCAAAGAAATTGATACGAATGTGTAGGAGTGTTGTCAAGTAGAAGGCTTATCTATCCTAAATCTTGTTATATTTTATTGTGTTATTTGGTACTTTATAAATAAATGAAACCAACGCCTCAAATCACAAACCAATGCATCTAAGAGGAAACATATCAGTTGCGGATATGTAAATGAATGAGACCACTATTTTAAAATTTTGTATTGAATGTTTCAGAGTTTTACGGTGTTGTGACCGCGGTCCTGCGCTGGCCGGAGCGTCAGAACAGGAGCGTGCAGTGCCTCATGGCCTTATGGTGTAGGGATCTCTCAGGAGAAGTCCAGTAAGGTCAGACGGGTACGATCGACACTATAGGACCAAGGGTAAGTGATTGAGATTTTCTTTTTATTAACACTACAGGGGGTTGTGGCACATATCTGAACTGATCCTTTTAGAAAAGTGTGAATGAGTCAATGAAAGTTTTTGTATCTCAACACCAAACCTTTCATTGAGGGGGTTTTGTAACAGTACAAAATTAGCCATACCAGAATAATGGTGTGTAGGGATATTTTTATTGTAAATTTTATTATAATCATGAAGTCTAACCAGGGCAAGTTAGTTTTGACACAAGTCCCAGTAATACGCAAATTCACCAGAGGGGAGCCGATCCAAGGTCAGCGGCGTACGAGTGAAGTGAAACAACGATAATGGCAGTGTTAGGCGCTAAAAACTGACAATACTGACTTTCTATTGGTCCATTGTAACAAATCGTCATCAAAAACACAATGACGATATAAAACCATTACGTATTAACCAAGGCAGTGGTTGGAAAACAATAGACAATGACGTCAGATGCACGACCACTTACATAATAATTACGTCTAACCCGGTCTCAGTCGTCAAAAGTAAATCAGGGAGCATACACGCTCTAACAGTAGTGGGCAGTTTTCTGCCAGCAAAATGTAACCTTTTACTGCAAAAAATGTTCTAAATAATATCACAGTAAACACTAACATTTACTAGCATCAGTGAACTTTATAAAACATGTATTCAAAGTAGAGTCAGTGAAAATGGACAACAGCAAACTGGACAAACACCTGCTCACCGCATGGAGCCGCTGAGGAAGGAACTACGCCACGTCTATTCAGGAAAGCCCTACATTTCATTACTAAATTTCAAAAAGTATAAAAGATGAGCTCAATTTCTATAACATTTGTCTAAATTCATGTGAGAGAGTGAGAGAGAGGAAGCGAGAGTGTGAACGGTGTTGATCAACCCAATATTAAAATGAGGCGTTGGTTTGTGATCATGTTTAGTCAGTATTAAGAGTAAAGTATTAAAGAAATCAAAACTATAATTCTGTTCAATGATGAGAATTACATACATAAAAGAAGTCAGTTATATAGCATCATAAAGTGTACACAATTAACCTTGAGTAAGGTCAAGGGCGGAATAGTCTAGCCGCCATTTTGGAAATTTGAATCATTAACCATTGTTATGCTTATATTAATTTACCAAGTATCTACTGAAAATAAAACCAAAATTCGTTACCGTTATCTAATGTGTCACGTTATTTCTATACCCAACGACTTCTGCCGCTGTCTGCTTAACGCAATTCTGGACCCAAAGCCTAATGCATGTAACTGAGCGAAATACGTGTTATTCCGGTGATGAGATTTATTATGTAAATTACACAGATATGAACTACCATATATTCAGTATTAATAATTGTATAATTAATACACATACGAGTGTACTTTAACAGATGGCAGCCCGAACTTGGACTTTATATATAAATAAAAATATATAAATAAGCAGACAAGCAGAGGTTAGATGGGTAGTGAAATATACGAAAAAATAGAGGTTACCTGTATAGGTTATGTATGGTACGAATAGAGTACAACACAACAGCTAAAATAAATTTATTATTGCTAATATATTAATAATATATAAAAAAAAAAGAAATGGCAAATAGTAATGAGACGAGTAGAACAGAATCAGAAATTATGGGTGATAGTATCCATTCAACACCAGCCCCAACAAAAAGAGTTGAGGAAAATGACATAATCAGAATGATGAAACTGCTTTTCAATGAGCAGAACATCAAATTTGACAATTTTAATGAAAAACTAAACCAATTTGATGTACAATTTAGCGAGATCAAAAATGAAATCAAAAAACAAAATTTTAATAAACGAATTGATGAAATGCACGCACGTTTCGATAAAACGGAAGAGAAAATAGTTGCATTAGTTAATGAGAAGTTTGATAGACAAAAGAATAAAGTAGATGAAAATTACGAGAGTAAAATGGGGGTAGAGAATAGTAGAGAATCAAATAAATTGAATGAAAATAAAGACAAGGCAAGTAGTGGTGATAATTATGATAATAGAATTAAAAATATGGTGTTAGAAAATAACTGTGCAAGTATTGAGAGTGGTGATAAAAGTATAATGGGAGTAGAATTTGATAATGAAGTGATAAAAAGTGTTGATGAATTAGAGAGAAAGAGAGAGATAGAGATTTTTAAGATGAATAGGAATTATAAAGAATTTGTGAAAAGGTTAGGTGTAGAGATGATATATAATAAAAATAATAAGTACTTACCTTGTAAGGAAGCTGATATAGCAGTAGGAGAAGATAATGGAAATAACGACTTTATAACGTACCTAGTGGTGACTAATTATACTGGAGGTGACAGGACAATAACCAATCGTGACAGGTTGTATGATGAATTGATAGGTAATAACCCTATTAATGATGACGGTTTTGTAAAATATAAGAATTTAAATAAGTGTTATATTAATGATGTTAATATAATGTATTAAATAAAAAATAAATTGTACAGACCAAAGGTAAGACTATTATTTGACGATGGAGGCTAATTATTCTAATTGTGTTATGAACATTTAATTATGTGACCAGTGTTTTTTAAGATGGACTGATTATGATTGATTTATGGTAAATGATTTAATGATTATGTGGATTGTATATTTTTGTGTATATTAATGTCAATGTATTTGTGTAATTTTGCTGTTGTGTACTTTACGTATTTTTTATGTAAACATGTATTGTAGAATTTTAAATAATTGAAGGAAGTTTAATAATGATTTTAAATGATATTATGAGATTCAGAGTCTAATGGTTAGCAAATGATTATATATTTGGATATTGAGAGGTATTGTTGTTAGTAGGCAAGTGATGAATTTTCTAGTGTATGAAATGTTGTGAAGAGGTTTGGGAATAGTGATAAATAAGGGCATTGGAGTTAGGTAAATAGAGTTAATGGGAGTTAGGGAAAATAAAGTGTTGACATACTGACAATATATACAGAGGTGTTAGATATTTTAGGGACACAGTAGGTAGCGATTATATGTAGAGGTGAGTAATGTGGATGGTAATTTTATAGTTGTTGTTGATGATATTTTGTAATAAGGATCCGGTGTTAAGGAGTGATCAACGAGCGACGTGGCAAGGGACCAGCGTGCAGCGTTGTGGCAGGCGGAGCAATTTTGGGTTAGAGTGTTTGCCGATATTGGTGGAGGGCAAAGGGTTATGAATGGATGGCCAGTTAAGTAACATACATCCTTATATAAAAAACAAAATGAGCGGTGCCAGAGGTTTTAAATGGGATTTGTGAAGGGGGTTATTATTGAGATATTGGTGTCATATTATATTAATGGTTAGAAGCGGTGGTTAGTTAAAAAGAGGGAGAGTAAGGTTAGATTGACAATGCCAAAATAAGATATAGAGAATAATGAATAATAGAGAGTCACCCAAACTAGTAAGGATAAAAGGGTTAGAAAAGGAAAATTCATGATAGGAAGGAAATTGTAACTGAAAGGTAAATGATAAATTTGAAAATTTTTGTATAGAATCTAATGATATGATAAAAGTTGAATAGAGAGTTGATAATAAAAAATGTTATAAAGTTCTGCTACAAGTTGTGTAAATGTAAATTGTCTAATGTGAATTGTTCAATGTTAGTGTTTAATGCTTATGATGTACAACGTTTTATTGTGTTTTATTATGTTGATAATAGTGTGTGTGGTTATGAGGCTACTGTAAGGGTAGTGACCATGATAATATTAAATTTTGTGTTAGAGTAACAAGTCTCTGGGGAAAAAAAAAATGATTCTGTTAAAAAGGAGTAAAATTAAAGTAAAGAAATGAATAAAGAAATTTAGATAGTTAAAAATGCTGCCATGCTAGAGAAATATACTGATAGTAATTGAAATAAATGAATAAAAATAGTAGTTGTTGTTGGAGAATAAAAAATTTTTTATGTTGTGTTTAGTATAAGGGTATAATTTTATGATGAAAGAGGCAATTTAGTATTGATGGGAGTCAAAGAAATTGATACGAATGTGTAGGAGTGTTGTCAAGTAGAAGGCTTATCTATCCTAAATCTTGTTATATTTTATTGTGTTATTTGGTACTTTATAAATAAATGAAACCAACGCCTCAAATCACAAACCAATGCATCTAAGAGGAAACATATCAGTTGCGGATATGTAAATGAATGAGACCACTATTTTAAAATTTTGTATTGAATGTTTCAGAGTTTTACGGTGTTGTGACCGCGGTCCTGCGCTGGCCGGAGCGTCAGAACAGGAGCGTGCAGTGCCTCATGGCCTTATGGTGTAGGGATCTCTCAGGAGAAGTCCAGTAAGGTCAGACGGGTACGATCGACACTATAGGACCAAGGGTAAGTGATTGAGATTTTCTTTTTATTAACACTACAGGGGGTTGTGGCACATATCTGAACTGATCCTTTTAGAAAAGTGTGAATGAGTCAATGAAAGTTTTTGTATCTCAACACCAAACCTTTCATTGAGGGGGTTTTGTAACAGTACAAAATTAGCCATACCAGAATAATGGTGTGTAGGGATATTTTTATTGTAAATTTTATTATAATCATGAAGTCTAACCAGGGCAAGTTAGTTTTGACACAAGTCCCAGTAATACGCAAATTCACCAGAGGGGAGCCGATCCAAGGTCAGCGGCGTACGAGTGAAGTGAAACAACGATAATGGCAGTGTTAGGCGCTAAAAACTGACAATACTGACTTTCTATTGGTCCATTGTAACAAATCGTCATCAAAAACACAATGACGATATAAAACCATTACGTATTAACCAAGGCAGTGGTTGGAAAACAATAGACAATGACGTCAGATGCACGACCACTTACATAATAATTACGTCTAACCCGGTCTCAGTCGTCAAAAGTAAATCAGGGAGCATACACGCTCTAACAGTAGTGGGCAGTTTTCTGCCAGCAAAATGTAACCTTTTACTGCAAAAAATGTTCTAAATAATATCACAGTAAACACTAACATTTACTAGCATCAGTGAACTTTATAAAACATGTATTCAAAGTAGAGTCAGTGAAAATGGACAACAGCAAACTGGACAAACACCTGCTCACCGCATGGAGCCGCTGAGGAAGGAACTACGCCACGTCTATTCAGGAAAGCCCTACATTTCATTACTAAATTTCAAAAAGTATAAAAGATGAGCTCAATTTCTATAACATTTGTCTAAATTCATGTGAGAGAGTGAGAGAGAGGAAGCGAGAGTGTGAACGGTGTTGATCAACCCAATATTAAAATGAGGCATTGGTTTGTGATCATGTTTAGTCAGTATTAAGAGTAAAGTATTAAAGAAATCAAAACTATAATTCTGTTCAATGATGAGAATTACATACATAAAAGAAGTCAGTTATATAGCATCATAAAGTGTACACAATTAACCTTGAGTAAGGTCAAGGGCGGAATAGTCTAGCCGCCATTTTGGAAATTTGAATCATTAACCATTGTTATGCTTATATTAATTTACCAAGTATCTACTGAAAATAAAACCAAAATTCGTTACCGTTATCTAATGTGTCACGTTATTTCTATACCCAACGACTTCTGCCGCTGTCTGCTTAACGCAATTCTGGACCCAAAGCCTAATGCATGTAACTGAGCGAAACACGTGTTATTCCGGTGATGAGATTTATTATGTAAATTACACAGATATGAACTACCATATATTCAGTATTAATAATTGTATAATTAATACACATTTATTTGTACTTTAACAATGTATACCTGCCAAGTGGCAAATCAAGCTAGTATAAATAATTAAATCACCCAAACTAATGGAGAATGAGATGATTAAGTAAAGAGATTTATAGTAAAGAGGTAAAATTTTGATTGAAACCAGTGACAAAATTTTGATAGAATTTGGAAATAATGTAAAGTGTTTATTTGAGTAATTTAAATATCAATTTGATTGTTAATTATAATAATATTTTGTTAATTTTAAATGTTTTATTTTATTTTGTTCTGTGTTTAAAGATAGAATTCTAAAGATGTTCAATGTATTTTCAGATGTAACTTGTGTATAATTTATGTAGGTCAAGGTTCTTGACTTGACCCAGTTTTGAACAGCTGATAGGTGATGTCCTATACTAGACACGTTTAGCAAGGAAGTAAAGCCAATTTTGCTTTTAATTAATTTGAATAATTTTAAATAATTTCAAGATTGAAAAAAGAAAATATTTTAATAAATTTAAATTTATTGAATTTAAAATTTTTTTGAAAAAAAAAAAAAAGATTTCTTGATTTTGTGCCTGCCATCTAACTGATGTTTTTTGAACTTTGTTTATATGATTGTTTGTGTATTAATCGTGTTTTTTATTGAATTGTATTGTTTAGGGGATATGTATAATCACATGTTAGGTTAAGGATGTTCCTATTTTAAGAAATGTTCAATTTGTTTATTTTTTAATAATAAAAAATAATGAAGAGAATTATTCAATTTAGACGAAAGATTTGTGTTTTGATTTAAAAGAAGATAGTTGTTGATTTTTAACTTAAAGAAATTTTGCAGAATATTTCAATTTTAATAGTATGTAACAATAAATGTGTGTGTGCGAGCCCAGTAACTGCTAAAGGCAGCCCAGTTTGCATGTAAGGGGGAACATATCGGTTGAGGATCTGGCATGATATAAGCCAGGGATTTGGATTTTGGGGAAACATGTTACAAGGTGAGGCGCGCGCGCTGTGGCGCGTATCTGTTCGATTTTTCGGTGTTGGGATCTCACACAGAGAAGTCCAGTGATCTCGTTCAGATGCGTACATAGTCGCCGAGCCAGGGGGGTCGTTTACCCATGAAGTATAAGATCTAAAAGGGGGTTGTTGGCACCAGTTCCTCACCGGTCCTCTTAGGGGTTTTAGCAATGAGATTTCTTCTGTTTCGGCAGAAGATCTCTCATTGGGGGGGGGGGGGTATTGTAACGTGACAAATACAGGGGATTTTATTTTATAAAATTTTTGGGATTTATAAAAAATATTTGTAAACATAATATCAAACTGTGACCAGAACACGTGGTGAATTGAAACGGGGTATAACAAAGGAACGATACATCTCAACAGTTGTGCAATCGCTAACAAGGAATGCACCCAGCATCAGTTCCTAGAACTTTGCGAGTGTGTGACAGTGCGCCCGACCGCACCCGACCAGCAGGCGCGCGGAGCGACGCCTGTTTTGTGAAACGCAAGATGGCTTAGAAACAAATTTTCGAGCACATGTACCAAGGTGCCGGATGTAAATCCTAAGCCAAACCCTTTTTGTGACGTCAGCCAGTGCTGGACAAATATCCGCTAAGACCCACACACAATAAACTACGTGTGTTAAATAGGACATATCTGTGGCGACGAAACAGAAGGCTTTGTCTTCCACCAAGAAAGACGAAATCGAGTTGGCTGTGAACATATAGCCGCTCTCCCCAGTCCACAAGAAACCACAACAGCTAATAGACGCATTTAGTGTCGCGTGGGCCCGGTCGGGTTGAACTTTTTAAATATGAATAACTAAGTGAAATAACGCCTCCATACCGACTGGGACCCAAGGAAATTATGGATGTATAACGGGAGAAGTGCAGTGAACTGCGGGCGAATTGTTTAAAGTGCCGTGAACTGACGAACGGAGAAACGTGTACCCGGGCGGTGTCTCGAGCTATATAGTTTTTAAAATAAAATGGGGTGTTTTAAATAAAAGGTTTTAAATCGTGTGAATGTGTGTGTGAGCTGCTGTATCGGGTAAGAAATATCTAAATGTAAGACATATATATATATATACCTATTTCAGAATTTGTTTTTCTCGTGTTCTTGTCATAATGATTTTGGTCTGTCTTGACAGCAATTAAAATTATTTAATTCACCGTAATACCATGTGTTAGTCTAAGTTATTTCGTCATTACCACTTTCTCATTTCTGTGCTGCAAGATTCGTCTAAACGTTCCCGGATATCTTCTGAATTATTAGTGGGGGGTAGTCAGATTGCGAAATTGTCCCTTGTTTTATTAAGGTAACGTGTAAAGGATTCGATATTATAACCTATAAAAATATCGTGGCTTCTGATCAAAATTTATACAGAAGGTAAGTGAAAACGATCGCAGGTAAGTTCCTGACAATATTTTATTTATTTATGTATTTCGATTTAGTTTGGTTAGTTACAACTTGCCTGAAAATAGTCTTTCTTCATAATTTGTTTACAAAAAAAATTTCCCTTCTCCTTACGAATTTCTGATAACTAGTTTAGAAATATAATTACTCATAATTAGGCTTTAGGTAATATTTATTAACTGCAGATTCGGGTGGACTGAAAAAATTAATTTTTTGTTTTGATTCGCTATACAGCGGAAAACTTGCCACTATGATAGATAAGTAAAACAAAAATTCGGTTAATATCTTCTGGTTATGCATCATCCCCGAAAATTATAAAAACTGATCAATTTTAACAATTTTTCATAATTAAAAAAAATTTTTTCTACGTAAGTCAAACACTTACTTTAGATAAGTAAAGAACAGGAAAGATAAATAAATTTAAAAAATCACAGATATTTCTACATTTGTTGGTCATACACTGCACCTGAAAAACACTTTTTTAACATTAAAATTGCAAATTTTACATTTGAGATAGAATAATGTTACAACTTATAGCATTATGTCAATAGTCTTTTACTCGTTCTTTTTTGTAGTTGATATTTTAAACTCCGATTTGTGCAAAAAATATGGCATGATGGATCATGAAAGAAGCGTCGATAATAACAAGCTTTGAAGAGGAAAAAAAAAAAAACGCAATCACACTGAATTATAGAGTGAAGTGAGAAATGAACAGCTGCAGGGACTGTACTTTGACAGCAGAAAAAACGACGAAACTCTCGTAATTAATAAGGTCCATTTGAAATTTTTTTCCAGAACCGAAAAAAGAA
The DNA here is from genome assembly GCA_034769895.1 of Magicicada septendecula. Lineage (NCBI taxonomy): Eukaryota > Metazoa > Arthropoda > Insecta > Hemiptera > Cicadidae > Magicicada > Magicicada septendecula. Next base: position 287,896,811 of record CM068372.1, read on the forward strand.
CACTATTTCCTTATTCAAGAACCGGACTTTATACAATGGCCATGTTTCACCTTCTTTGGGATCTTCTAGTGACATTGCTAAGAGCATTATTCCTCGTTTGTCTACACTTCGGATTCCCCTTGACGAACTTGACGTAATTGGGTGTGACAGTACAGTAGCTAACATAGGCTGGAAAACTGTGTGACGTTAAATAATATAAGCCAAAATATAAAATAAATAAGATTCACTACCAGGACTTACCTGCTGCAGAAATTTTATCAGAACCCAGAGTCGCCACCTATATCTTTGAAGGACAGATATGGAGACCTTTACACTTTACCTTAATAAAACGGACAATTTAGCAATCTGACCCCACCCAATTAATAATTCAGAAAGATTCCGATCCGTTAGACGAATTTTTCAACACAGAAATGAGGACGTGGTAATAGCGAAATAACTTAGTCTAACACATGGTTTTGAAGTAAATTAACTAATTTTAATTAGGTAAAACAAGGACATAAAAAAGTAAATTTTCACATATACATTTATAGATTATAGATTTCGGGTATAGATTTAAATATTATTCAAGACAGCCCAATCTGCTCACACACGCTTTCACACAAGTTAATACTTTACCCCTTGTTTTTATTAAATTTTACACATTCCTTTATTGTCACGATATAAACGTCCACTACCGCGTTGCCGGCCGAACACGTGTTTTGTCCCCGATTCACATGTACGTAATTTGTTTTCACTTTTCCACTGTCACAAATTTCTAACTGTGATGAGTTAATGACTTTCTTGGGTCCCGGTCGGTCTTATCGAATTAACTACATTTGTGAAAATTCGACCAACCGGGCCCGAAAACAAAATATAAGCGTCTGTAGCTGTACTTGGTTTCTCGTGCACTGTATGGCGTCTCTGCTTAATGTAGACTGGGGACGATAACGTAACAGGTACTGCTGAGATGATCTCATGCTTTCTACGGAAAGCACTGCCTTGATCTTCGTCGTCGAAGCTTCGTTCCATGCCATGCATGTAGTTTTTTGGAGTGAATATAGCCTATGATCTCAGCTAGGCATTGGCTGACGTCATAAAAGGGGCCGGACTTAAGACATTATTTCCTGCTGTTCCACGACCATGTGCTCGTAGAGTTTCTTGCTTTTAGCCATTTTGAGCTTCACAAACGCGTGGGTCGGCGCCCATGCTTGGTGGACGCATAGGTGCGCACTGCCACACTCTCGCATAGTTCTTGGAAATTCGTGGAGATGCAAATTCCTTTGCCTAGTTACACAATGGAAATTGCGTATCGCCTTTGTCTCAAACTGTTCAGCTTACCATGAGTTCTGTAGTAATGAAATAACGTTGCACAATAATTTTATAAATCCCACACAAAAACGCAATAAACAAAAATGTAAATACCCCATACTGTAAAAAATAAAATGACCCAAATTTGAAATGCTACAATACCCCCTCGATGAGAATTCTGCTGTTCACAACAGAAGAAATCTCATCGATAAACCCCGAAGAGGACCGGTGAGGAACTGGTGCCAACAACCCCCTCTTGTTCTTAATCTGCATGGGTACACTACCCCCCTGGCTTAGTGACTATGGACTCATCTGAACGAGATCACTGGACTTCTCCGAAAGAGATCCCAACACCGAGAAATCGAACAGACTCGTACCACGGCACACCTCGCCTTTTAGCATGCTATCCCCAAATATCCTCAAACCCTGGCTTAAATTATGCCAGATCCTCCACCGATGTGTTTCCTCTTTTATGCAAGCTGGGCTGCCTTTAGCAGATACTGGGCTCACACACACTCGCATCACATGTTGACATAACACATCGTAAAATTAAAAAATTCTTTTAAAATTTATGAAAAATTTAAAAAAGTTCAAAATTCAAAATAATATACTTGACAAAAAAATTCTCTTCCTGGTTTTCTGTTTTTCTACTTAAAATGCATTAATTTAAACCTTTCTCCTAATCTAAACACATCCTTAATCTAACATGTAATCACTTATAATCTAACAGTACACTGCAATACAAATAAATCAATAAAAATAAACATGTTAAGTACACATATAATAAAATAATCAACACTTAAAATATTCATTCACTGGCAGGCGCAAAATCAAGATTTTTTTTTCAAAAATTAAAATTTCCAAAAATTTTAAAATTCAAGAAAAATATTTAATTTTATTTAAATGTTTACTTTATATGCAGAAATTATTTAAAATTCGGTTTAAATTGATTAAATAAACAAACTGAATTGACTTCCTACTGTACAAGCTTAGTATGTGTATGACCTCATCAGCTGATCGAAACTAGGTCAAGTCCACGACCCTTGACCTACATATGTTATGTACACTTTCTGAAAATACATACAACATCTGTAATAACCTAATTTGAAACACAAAACATAATAAAATAAAATATTTAAAATTAACAAAATATTATTATAAATAGTAAGAGCAAATTGACATTCAAATTATTTAAAATAAACACCTTATCTCTTTACATTATTAAATTCTCTCAAAATTTTGTCACTGGTTTCAAAAATAAAAAATTTTATATTCTTTATCATAAATCTCTCTATTAATAATCTTACTCTAATCTACTGTGGGTGATGTAAATTATTTATTCTCATTGAGTGTACTACTAGATCTGTATACATATGTAATCTTTATCTCTCCTGACTCTAACAACTAACAACTTCAACTACCATGACACCCATCTCTATTAAAAACATCTCTCAAAACACCCTCTAATCCCAACTTATCATTTAACTCAATTCGCCACCTTCTCTCTATATATAAAAAAAAAATACTCTCTAACCCTTTGTACATAGGATATGTGTTTCCCCGCCCCCAAAAACTCAATTCCCTTATTTGGCCCCTGGATTCTACCTAAGGCGACCCCGTCCCCACTAAATCGGTCCTATCCCGTCCCAAACCTTGTTGCGGACTCCTACATTACACTATCCCCTACTACAAAATTGCCATCCCCAAAAATCTCAATCTCATTACCTTACGACAAATACAACAAAATAACATCATTAATTATAAACATAAATATATCACTCAACTCCACATACATTCTCCATTACTACTGTGTCAACATCAATACTTCTCAAAATTCTATAACATGTATTAATTCAAAACAACATTACATTATATCATCTCTACCATCCCTTTAACTTCAACTTTGACTTGGACTTGGACAGATCTATATGTCCCATAAAATATTCATCACCCAAACTATATCTTGTTAACTTTCATAAATCATTACTTTACTTCTCATTTTATCAAATTATTTTTCCCATTACTTTAAAATATCTATAATCCATTAAAACATTACCTTGAACCTCAATTACTTATGACATTTACAAACCAATATACCAGTGACCTGTTATGGCTGATCAGCTGATCTTACTAACACAATTAAAACACGTCTCATACTTGAACAAATTATATGAAATACAGTATATATATTTATTTATCATTTTTATTGAACACAATTATTTCAAATACTCTCCCCATTGAATTAACATCTCAATCACACCTGTACACATTTTATTACACATGATTATAAAATTTTTCTACTTACAATCCATTTAACATGATATACACCCAAAACATAATCACCATATCACAATACTTTTCACCTCACCTCTGTAACATTTAACACAAAAATATTAGTTTACATCAAATAATTTATCATTCATTACCAAATTTCCAAATCTCGTAAAATAAATTAAATTCATAAAAAAATTTAATTAATATTTAAATAAGCAATCAAAATATTTAACATGTATCAAATTGTTTTAATTACATTAATTACCCAAAAGATAAATTATAGTCATCGAAACAATTACCATCAGTCAATTACTGTTTTCACAATTCATTCTAATATTTATTTAACTTGCAAATATTTCAATATTATTATTACAACAATCATCTTACGTACACACATTATTTATTTAACATTCCACAATGCACACAAATAAATTCACTATATTTTTATTTACAAACTCTTGTTATTAACTGGTCAGTTTTCCCACACTTCATTGTCCAAATTTGCCATGTCAAAAACCATTAAACACAATGTTTATACTGTCTTTTATTGTTTTAATAGTTTAGCCTCCATCGTCCCAAATAAGTCTTGGTTTTACATAACATCGTTCAATTTTATCACCACACAAATGACTGTTTTGTGTGTTGTAACCATACAAACTAAACTCATTCATCATACTCAAATACTCATGAAACCGGTCTACATTAGGTATTTTTGTTAAGTCTCCGTTGGTAAATACATTCGTGATCGGGTCAATTACTTTAGTCAAATCCTTATAATCATTGTTACTCAAATATACTTTTAAACTTTCCTTCCATTCATCATACTTTCTATTTAACTTATATAACTCTGTTACTTTCTCCACACACAATTCTCTGCTTAAATCTCTTTCATCACCATACCAAATCACACTTTCAACATCATTATTACCGACAGAGGGTACAACATTACACAACAAAAATAAACACCTCAATTCACCTATTACTACGGGACTCTTGCCCAACAACAACACTTGTGACCACATTAAATCATCATCATAAACATCATAAATAATAAAGGGAAAATTTCCCCTCTGTCCCCACTCTACTACAACATTATTTTTCCTTTCTCTCTCTAACACACTGACACACCTTAACATCTCATAATCACATTCCACAAACTCATCAGTACTTTCATTATTTAGTTTCACCGTATCACTTTCTGATACCAATTCTTCAAACACATTATTATACTCAATATTATTATTCTCATTATTTTCAACATTATTGTTATCATTTATTAACTCTTTCTCTGGTATTATATTTTTACACTTGTCATTACAATTTTCGTTTGTTTTATTTTTGTTTATACTCATCGCATGTACTCCCATTCTCTCCACACTCTGTTCTAATTTACACAAACTATTTTTTATTGTTTCATGGGTATTTTTACAACATTTATTCATTTCTTTAATTTGGTTTGTTAACTCATCAAAACTGTTCTTTTGAACCTCGAATTTCTCATTAAAATCCCTACTTTGTCTGTCTAATTTTATGTCATTACTGTCAAAACGACTATCAAATTTATTATTCATTTTTTCTAATAATTTATTATTCATTTTTTCTAATTGATTAAGTATAATACTCAACATATCATTATCTTGTATTAGGGACATGTTTACCGTTTCTTTCTACAACACTTTATATATATACTCACACCACAAACCTAACCTACGTAAATATGCGCGATACAATTTTTATACTTTCGTCATTACCCCATCCTATTTTCTGTGTATTAAAATAGGTCTATCTCGTATAAAATTACAATTAAACGAAAATCCTGGCAGCGAGAGCCATTGTGACGTTAAATAATATAAGCCAAAATATAAAATAAATAAGATTCACTACCAGGACTTACCTGCTGCAGAAATTTTATCAGAAGCCCAGAGTCGCCACCTATATCTTTGAAGGACAGATATGGAGACCTTTACACTTTACCTTAATAAAACGGACAATTTAGCAATCTGACCCCACCCAATTAATAATTCAGAAAGATTCCGATCCGTTAGACGAATTTTTCAACACAGAAATGAGGACGTGGTAATAGCGAAATAACTTAGTCTAACACATGGTTTTGAAGTAAATTAACTAATTTTAATTAGGTAAAACAAGGACATAAAAAAGTAAATTTTCACATATACATTTATAGATTATAGATTTCGGGTATAGATTTAAATATTATTCAAGACAGCCCAATCTGCTCACACACGCTTTCACACAAGTTAATACTTTACCCCTTGTTTTTATTAAATTTTACACATTCCTTTATTGTCACGATATAAACGTCCACTACCGCGTCCCCGATTCACATAAACGTAATTTGTTTTCACTTTTCCACTGTCACAAATTTCTAACTGTGATGAGTTAATGACTTTCTTGGGTCCCGGTCGGTCTTATCGAATTAACTACATTTGTGAAAATTCGACCAACCGGGCCCGAAAACAAAATATAAGCGTCTGTAGCTGTACTTGGTTTCTCGTGCACTGTATGGCGTCTCTGCTTAATGTAGACTGGGGACGATAACGTAACAGGTACTGCTGAGATGATCTCATGCTTTCTACGGAAAGCACTGCCTTGATCTTCGTCGTCGAAGCTTCGTTCCATGCCATGCATGTAGTTTTTTGGAGTGAATATAGCCTATGATCTCAGCTAGGCATTGGCTGACGTCATAAAAGGGGCCGGACTTAAGACATTATTTCCTGCTGTTCCACGACCATGTGCTCGTAGAGTTTCTTGCTTTTAGCCATTTTGAGTTTCACAAACGCGTGGGTCGGCGCCCATGCTTGGTGGACGCATAGGTGCGCACTGCCACACTCTCGCATAGTTCTTGGAAATTCGTGGAGATGCAAATTCCTTTGCCTAGTTACACAATGGAAATTGCGTATCGCCTTTGTCTCAAACTGTTCAGCTTACCATGAGTTCTGTAGTAATGAAATAACGTTGCACAATAATTTTATAAATCCCACACAAAAACGCAATAAACAAAAATGTAAATACCCCATACGGTAAAAAATAAAATGACCCAAATTTGAAACGCTACAACTGGCGTTATTCATTTGACTGAACTGTGAAAAGGGCACTACAGTGGGGTATATGTCTTTTGCGTTTCAATGAATTGCCATTCAAACATTTATTTCTAACTCTTTATGGTGACACTCCAGGGCCTAAATCCTTTTCTGGTGCAATTGGCAGGCAGCTTAGTGGATGTGAAAAACTTCCTGTGGTAAATTTTGAAAGCATTCAGTGTGTGATTCCTGAAATTGACCGGAAAGTGCTAAGCCAAGATCAGCAATACCTGTTTGACATTAGTACTGCAGTAAAATCAGGTAAATTTCCAGAAGATTTGTTTGTTCGTGATCCCGGCCCTCTTTCACACACAAGATGGTTAACTATGGCACAGAGTTCTCAGATTGTATGTGTGATAAATCCTTCAGATGAACGTAAACTATTAGTTTCTTTCATCTTAAAAGTTCTACATGCCTATCTGGTTAAGAAAATGCCTATATTAAGAAAAGCAAGTACATTACAGATGGCCCTAAGCATGTGTATGAAGCTATAGAAACATCAAGGTTCCCAACTGAAAATTTACTTCAAGTAGTAGACCCTGTGACTGAACCCCAAAAATTTGCTTTTGAGTATGATTGTAGATGAAAGAAAGCATATCAGAGAATTAAGGTGCAGCAGAATAATGAAGCCAAGAAACGAAGCTAAGGAAAAGTCAATTACGAGCTTTGTGACTCCAAAACTAAATTTTGCAGCCTCTTGACTATACCAAAATGATAGACTGGAGTACTGTAATCTTTTGCCTCCACCTTTGCTGTGAAGAGTAACCGATGAGATTTCATCTATAATAACATCAGGAAAGCAGCTGAATGGAATTTTGACAAGCTTCCGTGTCATACACAAGCAGTGGAGCAGAGTGCGAAGTTGGTGACAGAAGTGTCACAAAAAGTCGTTGGTGCCAAGTCCAGGGATGGGTTCTAGGGTGGGTCAAAAAAATTAAGATTTTTTTTTGAACCGCTATAGTGCGGAAAATTGCCTCCTATAATAAGAAGAAAAATGACATAAAAAATTTTTAAATCGGTTGACATATTGCGGTCGCGCATCGTACTTAAAATTTATAGAAATTGACGAAAATGAACATTTTTCGTAAATTTTTTATGTTACTTAAAATTCTACGATCGACATGCTATAGTTTGTGGTGTTTATTTTATCATTCAATAAAGTTAAATAAATTAAAACATCATTAATATTTCAATGTTTACCAGTCGCACAATGTGTTTGAAAAACGGGAATTTCAAAATTTTTGCAAGTTTCATTGTGCAGCTCTTCGCCTGTTTTGTCAGAACAAAACGACCCAGAACTCACCACGAGGTGGTGACTGCACGTCGAGTTCCACCCACACCCTACCCAACCCACCATCCAAAGTAGAGGTGTTATTTGCATTATATTTTACCACTATTTACAACGAATTGACTAATGGATTCAGTGGTTCACTGTTACTTCTACTGTTTATTTTCAATATGTACAAGTTTAAAGTCTGACTTTTGGGAGAAATCAGGCATAACCGATCTTGATAACAGCGTAGATCTGATGTAGCCATCTGTAGCTTCATGTCCATATACTTTAGTTGAGGCTTCGGTAACAAGTTTGACACATCTCTCAACTGCCTGAGTGTAACAGGGAAACTTTTTGATGTCTATGATGGGCTTTATGTCGGAATTGATAATTGATTTAATATCATCATCACATACTTCCCGTAACATTGGGGGAGGATACAACGGGCAAGTATTCCAGTAAATAATTTCAGTATAATCGGTAGCTTCAAAGTTTATCTTAGGTGGCACGAAGTTTCTAATCGTTTTTCCTTTAGATGTGGATTGTCTTGCTTTTAAAATTCTCCTATATCCAAGCTCTCGAACGTGTTCTCTGTCATCAATGATCATAGCCAACAGTAAATTTTCAGGGTGTGCAAAGAATGCATTACATCCAATTACTGGATTCACAACTTGAAGTAGGTTGTCAGATAAATACTGTGATGTTTGAATTGCTAGAAAAACATGTTTAGGGCCGTCAGTAAAAAGTTTGCTCTTCTTGATGTTGAACCACACAGGCATGTATGATTTCAAGATGAAGATAACTATTTGTTTCAAGTTCTCAGAAGGATCGGGCAAACTTATGTACAACCTAAGCACTCTATTGGCCGCAGTTAGCCATCTAGATGTGACAGAGGGCCAGGATCTCGAATTGACAAATCCTCTGGACAAAGTCCCAACTTCATTGCTTTGGATATGTTTAATAAATACTGCTGGTCTTTGCTCAGCATATTTCTGTACATTTCTGGAATCAAACAATCTACAGATTCATACTTGACCACAGGGAGCTTTTCGTACCCAGTAAGCTGCTGTCCAATGGGCCCAGCAAAAGATTTTGGCTCTGTGGTAACACCATCTATATGCTGTAAGATATGACGGAAAGGGAGTTCGCTGAAGTGTAGTGGACACAAACACTCCACTGTAGTGGTCTTTCTTCCCACGTGCAGTTCTAGCTGACGGATGATCCCATTCTTCCAGCCGGTGTTAGTAACAGTGCCATCACACCCGATCACTTGTAGCTTTTCAAGTGATATTTCAAGTTCAGACAGATGAGAAATAATGCTTCGTCAGTTATGTCGGTTGACGAACTCGAGGAAGGAGAAACAGGACAAATGTAAGTCGATCCTGGTTCCTGAATCAAAGAATAATGTTCTTCTTTTCTGTTCCTGCGAAAATGCTTGGTGTTCACAGGATTCCACGCACATTTTATCTACTCTAAACTACATGCTATTTAACTAACCGTTATAGACGACTGAAGTTATAATTACTTGTATAGGCAATTTTTTTATGGTACAAAAACTAAGGTGATTATCTGCACAATGAAACTTGCAAAAATTTTGAAAATTCCTGTTTTTCGACCGGTAAATATTGAAATATTAACGATGTTTTAATTTATTTAACTTTGTTGAACCATAAAATAAACATCACAAACTATAGCGTGTCGATCTTAGAATTTTAAGTGATATTAAAAATTTTACGAAAAATGTCCATTTTCGTCAATTTCTATAAATTTTAAGTACGATGCATGACCGCAAGATGTCAACCGATTTTAAATATTTTACGTCGGTTTTCTTCTTATTATAGGAGGCAACTTTTCCGCACTGTAGTGGTTCGAAAAAAAAATCTTAATTTTTTTCGACCCACCCTAATGGGTTCAGCATATAACATTCTACGTGCTACTGGCCGATTTTTGTATGACCAATTACACTAAAGAGTACCTCAGGGACATTTGTTAGTTAATGGTTATAAAATTGTGAAACATTTGTATATAAATATCTATGTTTTATCGGCCCTCAAGTTGGTGTGCCAAATTATAACATAAAGAGTTTCCCTTTAATTATTATTATTATTATTATATGTGGTTATATCTGTAATTATATTTGTATCTGGAAAGTAATTAATGAAATTAATTAAACTCATGTTTGTTTAAATGCTCATTTAATATGTATGATTCTCTATTTCATGATTTTAACATACACAGTTATATACTTCACTCTTACTACAAAAGGCATACATCAATAAAACAAATCTTAACATATATAACATAGTTTTTATTATTCCTAAAGAAAAGACAATGCGTTTGTTTAAGTTTCTAAAAGAAATTGTCGTGTAAGACGTAAATATCTTTATGAAGGCTCTAGGTAATTATTGCCTCAAATATTTTAATAAAATTTTGGTTTTTATATTAGCGTGTGGTTCTTTGAAAATTGTGGCCGAATGAGCTTTCTAGAAATATAAATCATGTACAGTGTAACAGTACCAAAAATATGGTAGTTACATAATATAAACGAATGTATCGTCAAGTAGGAGAAAAAACATGGGAATATATCTAGATAAACAAAGCTAAGTGTATATAAGTGTGTATCTACAAAAATATTAATAAAAAATCCAACAATAAAGAAGAGAATACGAATATATCAACATTAGTTACAAAATGAAAAAAGAAAATGCCACAAGCCCAAAACAAAATACCAATAAATAGACCCAATAGGATCCAACAGTGAGGGGAATCAACGAAACAAGGATCAACAAGCTCCAACAAGAATGGAGAAAAATAAAAATAGCAACTACGAGGAAAATATGGAATAAAGAAGAAAGAAGAAGGACCAAGAAGAGCACCAAGAAGAAGAAAGAAGATGGACAGAAGATATAAGGACTCAATATGAACCACATGTACTAAAAAACAGTGTAAGTGACAAAAGAAATGATTATAAGCGTGACAAGAAAACCAGTGTGAAACATTTAAGGAACCACAAACAATTACAGTGTGTACTTAATACAAATGTGAAACCTGTGAATAACTAACTATTTCAACTGAATAAACCACACAAACAATTACAGTGATGAAGTTTACAGTGTGAAAAATATATTAATTTCATGATGAAGCAACAAAAATTAAAAATAGTCAAATAAACACAGACAATGAGTGTGACTGATTTACTAAAGTTGTAACCAACACACATAATCATAAGACAACCAGATTAGAACAAAATAGAACAATGATATTATTGTTCATAAAGAACTGACAACAAATAAAAGACATTTGTTGAGTATCAAACATAACAGGAATTAAATACCACCATTGACCAGAAAAACATTGCATATAATACAAGGAAAAATTATACTTTTACCATTACAAGTTGGCGCCCAACGTGGGGCCGAAGTGATTGAAGATAACACACCACATCGATATAAATATAAGTATACAAGTAAAACTTATACTTTTACCATTACAAGTTGGCGCCCAACGTAGATACCACGACCAGTAGATATTAAGAGATTTTTATTTCTTTTTTTTTTTATATGTTACTTGTCTGTCCTAGGGGCAAGTTTTCCACGGTTATATAGTTAATAAAAATAAAACAAAAATTTAATTTTTTCGGGCCACCCTACTGCAGACTGACACAAAACTTTTGTAAATTTTTTTGTAGGTAAACTTTTTGTAAATTTTTTTTTAAACTGAACATAGATTGATTGTAGATTGTATTGTATTGTAGATTTGATTGTCAATTTACATGATATATATGTTTCAGTAAATATTAACTAGTCTCTATAGAAAAAAAAATCATGTGTATCCTAATGAAATACAACTAAAAAAAGTGTGCATCCAAAGTATTAATATGGGTGTAGTTTGGTTAGGGTGGTGTGGGGGGATACAAGTTGTCAAATCCATGTTGACATTTATGTTTATGTTAAAGAAGGTTGGTCATGAAAGAATGGGAAAGAAAGTGGTAAAATTGGGGAAGAATGAAAAACAATGGCTTGAGTCACAGAGGCTTGAAAATGGAAAGGCAGCATGACAGGATGAAGAAATTTATTGCATACATAAGTGATTGATGGAATGGAAATAAATCTACTGTCTACTTACATAGGATAGTTACTCAAAGTAAGATTACATACTGTTTCTGTTCTTAGCTTAATCCTGATGTAAACAAAGAGGCGTGGCACATTTTAAACGCTATTTTCTACTTGAATTAGAGGCGTGCCACTCTGACAGAAGGAGTACAGAAGGGTACATATAATATTGATACTGTATAAACATACGTAATTGTAATAAATTGTCCTGACCGAAGTAAAATTTGTGTGACAGTGTTAGACCGACAGTGAAACGTCTTGTAACACCAGTTAATGGTTTTTCCTTTTATTAACCGTTTAAATATCGCAACAGACAAAAAAGTAAAGTTTATTCAAAACGGAAATAGAAACTGTGATAATTACCAGTGTACTGAATACTATCAGTTGCTGTCAGAGAGTATTTCAATCCCTTCTGTATCTGTGTCTCAACTTGTACCATCACCTGAGTCAGCGTTATTACTGATAAGATTGTTCATTGTCAACAATGACGTCAGTAATGTGGGCGTTGCCATAGCTTATCATCTTCCTTGATTATACATGCTACATACAATGACTCCACTTGTCTGCCGTTATTTCATTTACCGCCTTCTCAATAAATTGTTTTATGTCAAGCAGCTAATCTTGTGTTGTGGCGGGGAACATATCCTTTGAAGTGGCTCCATATTAATTCAATACGATTCAGAATACAGTGATAAGGAGGAAATCTTAAAACGACGTGCCCCAATTTAAGTGGCAAGATAACTCTCACATGACTATCCAGACATTCTGCACATGTGTGAATACATTACTGTGTACTCGGTGTCAACGCCCTTGACCAATAGCATTTCAGATTTGCCACATGGGTTTGTTTACAGCAGGATTGAACTAAGAACGGAAAGAGTATACAGATATACATTTTGAAAGTTAAGATTTTTATAGGGAACAGTAAAATAATAATTTTATGTAAAAATAAATTTTTTAAAAATATATAAAATTCTAGTCACCACATATTATCAAGTTTTACAAATGGCTGATGGCTACATACTAACACATAAAATCATTTACACATGACTCATTACAATGACTTACAGGCTTTACAATCCATCGTTCCTTCCCACAGTTCTTTTCCCAAGCTGAACGCAATAATTTACTATCTTGAGGCAGAACATATGTCCGTGGAATGAAACCAAACCTAAAATAAAACATTATTACTGTTATCCTGTTCATTTTGAGACATTTCAATACATGTTTTTAGTTTCTGCATGCAACAATAAACAGTCCTTTGCAATTAAAATTAAATTAATAAGCATAAAAACAAGAAGAAAAATTTTATCTAATCTTTGAAATGTTATAATTTTAGAAAAAATATTTCTTTGAACTGCTAAATATGAGACATATTTTTAAAGTAAGGATCATTTTATATTTGTTACCAATTGGTATGGCAGAAATAGATAGTGCTAGTGTAGTACTTTATGAAACTTCTAACAGAATAATTGTGTTACAAAAACCCCGGTGGGTGTCAAAAATGCTGATAGATGCACACAACTACCTGAAGCTCATTTTTGTGTAGTGCTACCAAAATGAAGGTAATGAACTACTTAACCACAGTAACCTGAGATGAAACATGGATATTCTATACAAATATTGACACAAAATAGCAGTCAATGCATGGAAGCATTCATCATCCCAAAAACCTAATAAGTTTAAGCATGAATGTTCAAACAGGAAGCTTATGGCTACTGTCTTTTGGACAACAAAGCGATGTTGTTTATTCAGTTCCTTGATTGTGGAGGTATCGTAAATGCTGACACATATTGTGAAACACTTAAAAAACTTACACATACTATTGAAAACAAAAGACACAAATCGATGGGAACTTGTTTTTGCATGACAGCAATGCACATTTTAGATTTTGGTCATTTTAAACAGAAAATTCCAGGGTTCTGCATTTATTTCGGTCAACAGCCATATTCAGCCTATGTTCCTATCATAGTAAATTTGACATTTAACTTTTAATTAATTCATTTATACTGATTTTACATTGTACACTGTCCGGTGTACCACTGATAATTATTATGTGTGCCACACCAGGTACACACACAAGTCACTGACCCTGTATGTAACTAGTAGTTTAACCGAGGCCCTAGAGGACTGGTTTATGTATATTATACAACAAAAACAGGTTCAGATAGCACACAACAGACTGCTGCTGAACTAAGGCAGGCACAGTGTACTAATGAAAAGCTATGATGCTTTGGTCTTGCCATTCAATTTCTAACAGAAATAACACTGTTGCACACCATTATAGAAAAATTATTCTGATTAGCACTTTCAAGCTTCACAGCTCATCATGATGGAACTAGATGACTTCTTTATCTAGACAAAGAACTTGTCTAGTTCCATTATTGTATATTTCCAATCTGACGAGCTGTGAAGATAAAAGCAATAATCAGAATAATTTTTCTCTAGTGGTGTGCAGCAGTGTTATTTCTGTTTGTGATTATAACCACTAACACAACTGTATTAATTAAACATCCAATTTCTGATAAAATTCCAAAAAATTATTAATGGACCAATAAAAATTTTCAACCTTGATGTTTCACAAAGTGCCAACTTTTTTTATTAATTTGTGAAAACTGCTGATTGAAAAATACTTACTCTTTTTTGCCAAATTTGGTCATCAGGCGAAATAGGTTTTTCCAAAGACGATCTTTCCTGCCAATCTGAAAGGTTCCTGGGAAGTGGTTTATCTTTTGATACTCACGTAACGTTTTAAAATTAATAGACTTCATGTGTTTACCCCAAGTTCCACACCAATCATTTGATTCTGAAATTCAAATAATTTACTTAATAAATTACTGAAACATACAATGAAAATGTCCCCAATATGTGTGGTGATTGGAGTAACCAAGCAACTTGGTGGGGTGCATCACGCAGATAGTTCTTGTAATGAACACGTAATATTATGTTTTGAAATATTACACTGATTTGTACATTGCTCCACATAACTGTAATAGTGACACACAATAACATTATATATATATATATATATATACTATTCAAAGCTTAAAAGTGAATACCGGATGTGAAGCATCACCCACTATGATATCGCATCATAAATTATAGAAAACACTGGTGAAGACACAAAATAAAATATCGTTTAAAGAAGAAGAAACTAGTTAAAAACAATTCCAAACATACACAGCTTTATAAACATTTACATCTTTAAACATACACATCAAGAAATTAGCATTATCATTACTTCGAACATTTTGCCTTGCCCACATTCTAAATTTTATTATCAGTTTTGTAACTTGTACTGTAGGTAGAAAGATAAATAAATGTATCACACAGACACTTTAAGCATTTACGTTCTGCATTTATTTACAATGAATTATTGAAACTTCAACTTATTTTAACACATAAAAACCAAATAGATGTTTATGGAAAAAAGAACGAAATACAGTGTCCGACAGAAATACCTTCTGGATTACCCACCTCTGCTATTAAAGGCCTAGTAGAGTGAGGCATGGTTGCATTATGCTATGTTGTTGACAATACTCTAGCATTTCAGTTGCAATCACAGCATGCAGTGGTGAGCAGCGTGTATTCATTATTGACTTATTTTAAAAACGGCGATTCTGTCATAACTACAGTGATTATTTTGCACTCACTTTAGGCTAGGTTGAACAGTGCAGTTCCTGATAGGAAGACCATATTGTTATAGATTTTAAATTTTCGAGTTACAGGTTCAGGTTTGAAAAATAAACTATCTGGTAGGCCTCACAGTGTACGAATGCCTGAAAACGTACAAAGAACAAGACATGCCATTATGTGATCTCCACGACGCTCAGCTCTTAAAGCACACTGTTGCTGTGGGATTGTCAGATCTAATTGTGAGAAGAAATTACTGAGGCCTAAAGTGTCATCCATAGAAAATGATGGTCATCATCAACTAAGTGAACAGCATTGAATCTTGCCTGGTTATTATTCAAAATCTTTAAGTGGATTCTGTTGTGGTGTCATTTGTGTTTAACAAGTTGTGTTAGCAAACAGAATCCTCAACAGCCCCATGAGTATCCTCTCCACTGCGAACGTGTCATTCATGTTTGATATTCTCATGTATATTTTGGAGCGCTTTTAAGTGGGCACTTTTTTAAGGAGGGAAATCAATCTCCTATCATTACATGACATAATACGAAACTTTCTGCAACTGAAGCTGTGTGGTTTCAATAACATGGTGCCCACAGCTCATATAGCTGCACAACCCTCGATGTTCTGAAAGAAGTGTTTCCAGGGCCAAATGAGAAGGCATCCCATATTTACCTGAACATATTTTTCTATGGAGGCTGAAGTCTCATAGACACTCATTGATCTAAAAAATACTATATGACAAGAAATCACTGAGATACCACAACACGAGAGAGAGAGAGAGAGAGAGAGAGAGAGAGAGAGAGAGAGAGAGAGAGAGAGAGAGAGAGAGAGAGAGAGAGAGAGAGAGAGAGAGAGAGAGAGAGAGAGAGTGTGTGTGCGCAAACTTGTACAGATGAAGATACTGGAGGTTGCCATATGGATGATATAAATCTTTAAAAAAGTAAACAAAAAAGTGGTAACACTGTTCTTTTCAATTATAAAATCAAATTTTTTCTATCTTGTATGGTGTCTATTTTGCTCTTTTTTCAAAATCAGGAGGTATTTGTGCCAGTTCCTTTACTTTCTAGTATTTAATACATAAAAAATTACAATTTTTATATACGTATAATTTGAAAAATACTGAATGTGAATGGTTTACAATTTATTACACTTTATTCTAGAAGTCAGCATCACTCACAAAATTTTTCTATTTACATCCTAGGTTTATTTTTCATTAAAGTATCTTTACTTCTAACTGCCAGAAAAACAAAAACAATTTGGTATATAATAAATAATTATGTGAAATCTAACCAATATGGTCATATGAAAGTTGTAAGCACTAAAATAACATGGCTGATACAAAACCATGAGCATCCACCTAACCAAAAAAACTCATCATCAACATGTGCAGTGTCTATGATTTCCTATGTGTTACTCATTTATGTTATCTACCCAAATGTTGCACGACCAATTTTAGTCCCTCATGGATCCAGGCCTAGATGGGCCACAAATGCCCCATATTTCATCTCCAACCTGACAGTTTTCCAGCTCTTGTGTCCACCCCTGAATGCCAAATTAAAATCTATCCATATATTTTACACATGTTCTATCAGCTTCAAAGCAAACTGCTCAAACAGGCTTTGGATTGTTTAGATTAATACCAATCTGATGCAGAAGACACGGACCAGACCTCATTGAACTGTAACATAAAATCATGTTAACCCACAGCCAGAAGCATGCCACACTTCTTCTCAAAGAGCTCAGTTCTTTATCCCCATGGCGAAAGGACCAATAGAGGCTACCAACACGGTACCATCGCAGATGTTGGGCGATGGTGCCCTTTGTGCAATCCTTGTTGATCTAAAAACATTAAAACAATATTTGGTTTTAATAAAATAAGCACATCAGGATATTTTGTTATATTGCACTTTATATTTTTAAAAATCTTATGCTACCTATAATCGATCTTATGGTACAATATATTCCCAGAACTTTATGAATACTTAATGAAGTTAAATATTAAGTATTTAATATTTCCGCCTTTTGGCTGAAAAATGTTCAACCTGTTATACATAAAAAGACTTCACAAATCTTTATCTTCATCAATTTTTATCAATATCAATCTTTATCTTTATCACAATCTTCACAAGTACAGTAAACTCCCGATTATCCACGGAATTGTGTGGTGCTTCAACCGCGGATAATCCGCATGGCCGAAAAAGGACACAAATCAACACAAAAATGCTTTTGAACAATTTTTATTTACAGTAGGAGGTCTACAAATACAATTATGACTTAATAAACAGTAGTTTTATGTACTTACAAGTTTGTTGGTTTACTTTTTCACAAAAAAATCGTTCAACTGTTTTTCTTTTTTCGTGATAAAACACCTCTTCTTTAACTATATTTAATATTACCTTGTGTATCCAGGTACACTGGTGCTCCTCCTTGCAACTTCAATGTTTCTTTAAAAACTACGCGTTTCGGGACTCATGGTCCCATCATCAGGTTGGTAAAAAACAAGAATCACTCACATGGAGTACGTCAACTTAATAAGATATAAATAAAAATAAAAAGTTTCACTCGCACATACCGCGTGTATACAATTACACAACTATACGATGCGCATCGTATCGGAACTTGCAAGCGACTAACCGTTACAAGTTATACATTTTTGAGTGTATACTATGTTATAAAAATAAAGTTCACGTTGGAGATGGAAAATAACAGTAGCCTAAATTTTCTGGACATAACTGTGTGGAAAATAAATAATTTGTTTAGGTTCAACATCTATAGGAAGCCAACTGCCACAGATATTACTATTCACGCTTCTTCATTTCATCCATTTGCACAAAAAATGGCATCATTCAACTCGTTGGTTAACAGATTACTAAAAATTCCGTTAGAGGCGAAAGACTACATCGATGAGCTTAATACGATAAAGTATATCGCGGTGGCCAACGGTTACAATAGTACAGTTATAGACAAAATAGTAGCGAGGCAGAGGAGGAACATATATAAAAATAGGAGCATAAACAAAACACACAACAGTGACATTAAATATATACCAACGGAATTTACAAATCTTTTGCCTAATACTATTAAGAACGTTTTAAAAAAAAACACGGTTTCGCAGTTTCTTTCAAAACGAGTAATTGTATTTTGAACGCTTTGAGACCAGTGACCAACAGACTAGTAGAAAACTGTTCTGGTATTTATAAAATAGAATGCGAGTACTGCAATAATTTTTATGTTGGACAAACGGGCAGGAAATTTCTGGATAGGTACAGAGAACATCTCCCTAGAGGTGATATCCAGAAGATAAAATCAAACTTTGCCTTGCATATAGTCAACCAGAACCATAATTACTCGAGTTTTCAAAGTAGCTTCAAGCCGTTGCATTTCTGTAAAAAGGGCAGGCTTATGGACGCGCTGGAAGAATTTGAAATTTATAAGGCCTCAAAAACCCAAGGTAATCAGCTCTTGAACGACAAGCTTTCTTTTAAGTCCAACGGACTGTATGACACGGCCATACGCGTGTTGGAACAACACATAGATAAAGGTAGAGATAGTGCGACGCGTAACGGTTAGTCGCTTGCAAGTTCCGATACGATGCGCATCGTGTAGTTGTGTAATTGTATACACGCGGTATGTGCGAGTGAAACTTTTTATTTTTATTTATATCTTATTAAGTTGACGTACTCCATGTGAGTAATTCTTGTTTTTTACCAACCTGATGATGGGACCATGAGTCCCGAAACGCGTAGTTTTTAAAGAAACATTGAAGTTGCAAGGAGGAGCACCAGTGTACCTGGATACACAAGGTAATATTAAATATAGTTAGTTATATGCAACTTGGAGACCACAACACAATATGTACCTCTTCTTTATTTGTGATTGAAGTTTTTTTAACAACATTTTGTCACAAAGTGATGCATCGTCTTGTTCTTCCAGATACTGAATGAGCTCGTCAATGTGTGCTAAAGCTGCGTCATGGCTCACTTGGTTCTGCGTCTTATCCTCTTCTTCTTCCTCACTCTCATCCAAAACCATACCTAATGCTCCACCTACGATTTGTTCATCAGTAAGATGTTCAAAGCCTGGATCATTGGTGTCACAATTAATCCACTAAACGATTTTATCTTTATCGACATTACCTCCTCCAGTAACAAATTTCGCTAAATTAGCCAAATCACAAGGAGAAACTTCTTCTTCTTCCTCTGCAGACTCTACCAAAGTATTTTCCACATTTGGTAAAATCTTCCTCCAGGACTTTACTAACGTAGATTGCTTAACTGGCTCCCAAGCAGTGTTTATGTCATAAATGCTGTCAAGAATCGTGTAATCTTTCCAGAAGCCCTGAAAATCATTCCCCTCTTCAATCCTTTTTTTCAGTAAGTTTGTTCTGTATTTTTTTTTCACTGAAGCAATTACGCCCTGGTCCATGGGCTAGATAAGAGCTGCGACATTGGGAGGCAAAAGCTTGACAAAAAAATTTCCACTTTCAGATTTAAAAACACTTTCCCCTGGGTGGGACGGGGCGTTGTCAATCAGCAATACACCTTTCTGGGGTATGTTTTGAGACCTGAGATGCTCTCTAACTTGAGGAATGAACTTTTTTTCAAACCACTCTTTAAATATTTGTTGGTCCATCCAGCCTTTTTTTTTTGATGAAGTAGTGTACTGGGAGGTTTTCAGCCCTCGCCCCTTTAAAAGACCTCGGTTTTTTTGATTTTCCAATCACTACTAGTTTTAGTTTTTGAGAACCCGTTGCATTGCTGCACGTCATTATTGTTATGCATTCTTTACTGGACTTATGTCCTGGAGCTTGCCGCTCGCTTTCAAATGCCAGTGTTCGTGTCGGCAAACATTTCCACAACAGCCCCGACTCATCAGCGTTGTACACTTGTTCGTAAGAAATTCCCTCTGACTGAAGAAACTGTTCAAAATCAGTTTTGAAATTTTCCGCTGCCTGTTTGTTGCCACTTAATTTCTCGCCGTGAAGTCCAATTTCCCTTATCCCGTGGCGTAGTTTAAACCTTGTCAACCACCCTGATGATGCGTCAAATATTCCCTCTAAACCTAGCATTTCAAAAAACTTTTTTGCTTTTGCAGTAACAATAGGCCCTGAAATAGGAGTTCCCTCACTTCTCACTTGACTCACCCACTCTAAAAGTGCCACATCTAGTTCTTCAGAAGTGCTAGTTTTCTTTTTCTTTTTTTCATTGATGAGGAGTTGTCTGATGTGGATGCAAATTGCATTAATTTATCCTTTTGTATAAAAATGTCCCTAACAGTGCTTTCTCCTATTCCATACTGCAAGCTCATTTGTTTTTTCGATGCACCATTTTCAATTTTTTTAACCAATTCTAGTTTCTCTTGAATTGATAAGATCACTTTTTTCCTTTTTTCAAGTCATTTTTCAATAGTAGTGTAAACTAAAATCACGTACAATTTAAACACACACGTGAACTGCTAGTCGACACGTGCACACAGGTTGACAGAAACGCACAAACTGATGCGTGAGTTATGAGAACTGGAATTGACGAGCGAAGGGGTAGGAGGGGAGGCAATAAGGTGCCGGTTACGAGTAGTGCCAATGACCTTGGCTGATTGACTTTCACTCATCCCAACTGATGGTTGTCACTCTAAAAATAGCTTCTGCACCTGCCGTGACTCATGCATTCTCTCCCAACACGCGTGCTTCCATTTCCCTACATTCTTTGTTTTCATTTACGGTATTCTATGTTTCGCTGTAACATTTAATTGTAGGCCTAATTTTATAACTTATTCTACTGTTGTAGGTTTTCTTTTAGTACCGTAATTTATCGTCAAAAAAAAAAAAAAAGAAAAAAGGAAAGGAAGACCGCGGATAATCGAGTTTACTGTAGTGTTTATCAAAGTGGCTATTTACTGATTGATTCATAATGCAATATGTTTAAAGATAGTATAATAAACATTCTGTAAGCAAAAATTAAATATCCTTACTTCGTACTAATTTGAAGTTAGAATTAATAATGGTTCTGCGCACTACAACAGGTGTAATTGTGCTGAGCTTCCACTTTAAAAGGCGACTTATGGCAGCAGGAAGAATGACACCTAAAATTAAACACATGTAATTAAAACTACGAACTTGTCACTATTGTCATTATTTTATGATTAATGTGGCTACTTTCATAGTAAACAAGTTTTATAATTCGTTTAGCACAATTATATACATTTCAGATATTATTATATACATCCACCAAAATCAGTAAAGTTTCAATTTTTTTAAATTATTGAATAAGGCCTTTTCGAAATTATTATAATTTCATCATCAGTTCACACTAAAGAATGTTGTTATTTGTGTCCATTATATCTCACTGCACTTCATATTGAATCTTCCACTGCCATCATTATTTGGTGTAACCAAATCATTACTTGACCAAAGCAAGTAACTATATATTGAAATAGTTGATCATTTTCGAATATTGTCTGCTGATTCATTAATTTGTTATATTTTTTATGTAGGTATATATATAATTTTTCTAACTGTATAATGTAATTTTTATTATTATTTACTTCTACTATTTCCATATTGTTGGTTATATCTGTTATACTAATAAGGTGATCTGCTATATTGGAGATTCCCATTTTTTTATTATTAAAGGCTCTGATATGTTCGATAAATCTCTGTTTGAAATTTCTATATGTTCTACCGATGTATATGTAGTCACAATCATTACACTTTATTTTGTATATTCCACTTAATTTGTATATATCATAGTCTTTTCTATTTATTATTATGTTGTATATACTTTTATTTGGTTTGTATGCGTATTTATATTTATGTTTATCCAATTTTGTATTCTTTATAATGTATTGGAGATCTCTATATGTGTATTTGTAAGTTAGGTATTGTAATGGGGCTAAAAGGAGGGGTTTTTGTTTTATTGAAATTCATAAAATTATTTTCCATCTGTGTGGCTAGTCACATGTTAAATAAAATTGTCGTCGAACAAAGGGACATTGATGTGAAGTTTGAACGTAGTTAGGGCGTTGGAATGCGGCGTGTGTGCGACAACGCCGTAGAATTCCAAGAAGTCAAATATGTGTGACGCACACAAACGCGTGAACACCAATGGGGCGCACAGACGACGCTCGGACCAAGCTGAACCAAAATGGCTTTTTGTGAAATTTGTTCACCATGTGCTCGATAGATGACGGAAGTCTGAACACACCACGCCCACTTGAGTGACGTGGCCTCAAAATTTCGTTAACGTTCAATACACCTAACAACCCATGCTGGATGTAAGTGGACGAACATTTTGATACCAGAAGGCATTGGTTTCCCATTTTGACCAACAGTGGAAGGGAGGCATGTTGGTAACGATATAGCCAGTCGACGAAATCACTCGTCCCCGGCCGGGACAAGTTACAAAGTTCGCGAACAAAAGTTTTGTATTTTACATATTCCGAAGTGTAACAGAAAGTTTGAAGAGAAACAGTTAAATTCGACAGTTCAGACGAAGTTAACGGCGTGGACAGTAAAAGCGAGAAATGTGACAAACAAACGAAACATTCATACACATACGAGATGCAGCATGTGGTCATCAGAAGGACGCGGGTTAAGTAGTCGACTCAAAATTAAATGAATTAATTAATTTTCAATTTTATAAAAGGGGTTTTGTATGAATGTAGTGCGTGAGCAGGGTGGGCTGCTTTATTTAATATAAGATGTTTATTTTAAATTTTATTTATATAAGATTGTTTCATTAATAGAATATTAAAAAATGTAAAAATGTTTTTTTTTTGTCTTAATTATTGGGGAAGAATTGATAACATGATTTGAGAGAAAGAAATGAATAATTCATGACCTGAAAGCAGTTTAAAGAATAGAATAAAATTTTAATTGTTTTTCATAAATGCGAGTTGCGTATGTTATTAATATAACCTTGGAACCTCACTTGTATTACGCCGTTCGTGTGACGAACCCTGGAGTGGAGTGGAGTTGTAAGGTGAGTTATCACGAATAAGCAAGGAAGTAAATATTATAAGTAATGTACTAATTTGACTAATAACAGTTGCCGCCCAGAACTAGGGACATAATTAATTTTCAATAAAATTGACTAAGCACAGTTGGCGCCCGAACAGGGACGAATTTTATCAAGTAAATTATATGTATGAAATTCCACACCCACGGTAAAATACAAGTGTGGTTGAAGGGTTAAGTAACAGTACGTAAAAATTACGTAAAGTACATAATGTTGTAGGTATATGTTGTATATGTAAATTACACATTAGTTAAACAAAATCAGTAAATTTACAATTTAAAAATGGCAGGAAATAATGACGATGTCAATGAAATAACTAATGTTGACAATTTTGATGAGTCAGCTATAATGAATAATATTGAGGTCCACTCGACTCCAAGTGTGGGTCAAGATAAAATAGTAGAATTAAATGTAACAGATCAAAGCAATGTGACTGAGGACTCGGGAGTTCAATTAACCTCAACCTCAACAAAAAGTAACAGTCAATTTAATAATGATGTAATGAATATGTTGCAATTAATCTTAGAGCAAAATAGTAATTTTGACACCAAATTTGACGAACAAAAGAGTAGTTTTGATGCTAAATTTGATGAACTTAAAATTGATATTAATGAGGTAAAAAATCAGTGTGTGAGTAAGTGTAACGAATTAAAACGAGATATTGAGAAAGTGGTAGAGTCGGTAGAGGAACAAATTAAAAGTAAAGCAAATCAAATAATTAATAACAAGGTGAGTAATAACGATAATTATAATAAAGAGGTAACAAGTGATAACAATGATGTTGAAAATGATAATATAATTAAGAATGTGGTATCAGAGAGTGATACATTGAATAATGATAGTGGCGATGAGAGTTTAGTAGGAGTAGAAATGAGTGATGAGGTAGTAATTGTTAATGAGAGTGAGAGAGAGCGTGAAGAGAATTTAGATAAAAGTTTAGATGGGCAAAGGGCAAATTTTCCCCAAGTTAATGGTGAAACAGAGGTTTCACAGGTTGTTTATGAGGACAGAGTTTCCTCCGGTAGTTGTATGGAAGACGAGGTGTCTTCAGATGGTCCCTTTAATTTTTGTGATGGTCTTGGAAGTGCCAAGACGTATAATAAGTGTTTTGTGGTGCCCTTTGCATGGAATGAGATAGTTCAGGGGGGTAGTGACAGGTGTTATGATGATGAAAGATGTTTTGAGAGAGAGTTGTGTGCAGATAGGGAGATAACATTATATCAGTTAAGGAGAAATTATAAAGAGTCGAGAGAGACGTTAGAAGTGGTGAAGATAAACAATATAAAATACTTACCTTGTGAAATAGAGATAGATGAATATTTTAATGATACCGTTATAAATGATAATAACTTACCTGAGGTTTTAATGAAGGTAGTAGAGGAATATAATGATAAAATAACTTACCTTGTGTTAACTAGAATTACTGATGGAGACGGAACTAAGATCACAAATGTAGACAGGTTTTATGAATTAATAGGTAATAATGGTGTAAAATGTTGATGATGATCATAATAATAATAATAATAATAATAAATTGTGTGTGGATAAAAATAATTTATGTTTTAAATATATTAGATATTTATACGATGATGGAGGTTGATTAAAAAATAAGTAAATGGACATTCTAAATATTTTAATTTGTGGTTATGACCTTGCTGAATTAGGAAATGAAGTGTGGTAAACAGAAAATTAATGACAAAGATTTGTAAATAAATTTTAGTGAAATTAATTGTGTTTGTATTGTAACAAGTATGTGAGGTAAACAATGTGTATGTAGTAGAAATTGATTTTAATAATAATAATATTTTATCAGACAAAATAAATAATGAGTTGGTAATTAATGACTTGTAATTGTTTTAGAGTAATGAAATTAAAATGTTGTGTTTTCAATACTTGATGGAATTAAAATAATTTGAGATGTTTAAATATTTTGGTTGATTTAAAATGTTATATCATTGAATTTTGATGATGAATGTAAATTATTTTTATGAGATTTAAATTTGATAATAATTAATAAATAAATAAATGTTAAATTGTGTAGTTTGTGGAATAACATGGTTGTTAAAATGTTGCAGAAGGTACACAGAGTTATTGGTGGGGTGTTTATATTTGTATGTCTATGATAGTATGGGAGTGATTGATCATATGTAAGTATGAATTTGATAATGACCTTGAAGTAAAGTAAAAGTCTTATAATGACACTAAATGAGTTTGAAAGAAGCTAACTTAGGTAAAATATTATTGGAATGATGCAAAATGAATGTTAATTATAAATTTGAATTTTTGGGAGAATCTAATGGTCCAATAAATGTTAAATAATTTAGAGTATAAATAAAAAGAATTAATAGAAAGTTCAAGTTGTAATGATGACGATTTTTATAAAAATTATTTAAATGTGAATTATTTGGTTAAATGTAGCAATGATATTGTTCATGTTTATTATGTTATATTATACAAGATGTGTGGGTAATTTTGGGGGGTTGTGTGGTGTTAATCGAAGTGAAATACTTATGGAAAGTAAAGACTGCAACAGTAGAAGGGTTTAAGTCTAGTTATTAGTTGTGCTATTGCAGTGGTAGCATGTGCTACTGCAGATAGCGATGAGTGTTGGTGGTAACATCTATGTATGTTACCATCATCGGAGGCCAAACTGGCGTAATATACACTGCACAACTTGTTATATAATTTCATATTATATGTTGATTTGTTGCCGTGCAGTGTATTATGATGATGAAAGAACATGCCTGAAATTAAAGTTGATTTCCCCGCCTTTTCGGGCGATTACTGCCTTACCAGCACTAATCGTGGTTTTGGACGACAGCCAGCTGTGGGCAGCAATTGTAAACCTGACCATGGTTGGTTGTGCTTTAAAATTGGTATAGATTTGAAATTAATGGGGGGTGAATTAGGAGAAATTCCCGGAACTATGGAACAGCGGCTATCACTCTGTCCGCGTGGGAACAGTAAACCAGGTGATAGACCCGCATTAAGGGTGTATAAGTATGTAACTTTTGGATATGATATCTAGCATTTTGAAAAAATGTAACGCAGAAGCAAGGACAAGGAGATGACAAAATTCCTCCAAAACTTTAGTCCTTGTGGACGCAACTGGACGCCACAGTCCAGGGGGGGTCATAGTGTGTGTGGTAAAGGGGGGTTACTCAGGGGAGTAATGAATTAAAAAATCTGTTGTAACTTAATAATGGTGACTCGCTACTCAGCTGACTAAATAATTTTGTTTTGATTTGAGAAAGGGGTGCAGTAGATGTTTATCATATTGTGTTTAATATGTTATTGTGTTATTATTTTATCATGTTAGAGGGTAAGGATTGTAAGCATAAGTTATGTCTTTTACACAGTAGAATTGCTTGAAAGAGATTCAGAGAAAGGTCATTCACCTGACCAGGAACATCAGCTGATTACTGGTGTTATATACGTACTATGTCACTTAGAAATAGTTGCAGATTTTTTATCAATGTAATTAAATGTTTGAATAATTAATGTTTGAATAATAGATTTTCAATGTGGTTTAAGATATTGTGTATTAAATGGTAAAATGAATTGAGATAGTTTTGAATTTTCAAGAGTTAAAATGTAGAATGTGGTAAAGGTTAGAATTTGGGTGATTATTATTTCGTTAGGACATTTAAATCAGTCCGAGTTAAGTTTAGAAGGGGAGTTGAACAAAGTAAGATTGTTGTGAATAAGAGTAATGTAGAATTTGAATACTAATAGTGACACAGTAGCTATGGGGAAAATGTGTAATGATTGAATATATTGAGGTAATAAATAAATGGAGATATTTTGTAGATGAAAGTGATGTAATGGGAGAGTAATTAGTTGATGGGGAATTTTGTAAGGGGGGTGGTGTGATAAGGAGTCCTCAACGAAAAGTGTTGTGGCGGGAGGGGAACCGATTCACGCCGGAAAGGGTTACCTAGGGAGGGTCCAGGAACCAAAATAAGGGAATGAGCGTTGGGAAGGGAACACACATCCCGAGTACAAAGGGGTAGAGAGTATTTTTGTTATAAGGGTAGAATGATGTGAAATGAGTTAGAGTAATAAGTTAGGGGTAGAGAATGGTTGGTAGGTGTTTTGATAGAGGGGTGTCAGACTAGATTAAAGCTGTTAAGTGTATATTAGAGTCATAAGGGGTGTAAGATTATATGTAAATGCCGAGCTTGTAAATCGAAATGTTATGAATAACTGAGTCACCCAAACTAATGGAGAATGAAAATATTAAAGAAAGAAAATCATGGTCAAAATGTAATAAGAATTGAAACAAGTGGCAAATTTTAATAGAATTTGAGAATAATATAAAGCTATAAAATGTTTAATTTTTGGTCAGCTTAAATGTAAATTTTATTGTTTATTGTAAGATAATGATAATCATGTTAATTTTGAATGTTTTATTTTATTATGTTGTACCATGTTTGAAGGTAAAGAATTTTAAAGATGTTTCATGTATTTTATGATGTAGCTTTGTGTAACATAGGTATGTCAAGGTCATTGACTTGACCCAGAAAGATCAGCTGATGGTTGATGTTAGAGACAAGACCTGTTTCTAGTAGTTGATTGATGCCATTTTGTTCCTTGATTGAAGTAAATATTTTGTGTTTTTTTTTCTGAATATTGAGAAAAAGTATATTTTGATAAATTAAATTTTTTTGAAGAAAAAAAAAATTTATTTTAGACCTGCCATATAGATGATGTTTGAGTTTCAAGTATATTATTGTTTATGTGTATTACTGGTATGTCTATTGAATTATGTTGTTTAGTATATATATATATTATAAACAAAAGTTAGGGTAAGTGAATTCATGTTTTAATAAGGTGTTCAAGTTGTTTTTTTTGTGGTTGTTATTAGTAGTGAAGAAAATTGATAGAGAAGGGTAGATTCATGTAAAAGATTATTTTTTGTTTTGACGAAAGGGTAGTATAACAGGTTGATTGGAACTTAAATGAAAATTATAACCAAATTTAATGATTTGAATTTAATTTGTTTGCTATATTTTGATTTGGAAAAATGATTTTAAAATATTTTAGGGAATTTTGTTTAGAATGTATTAATAAGTATGTGTACGCGCCCAGTACTTGCTAAAGGCAGCCCAGTGTGCATGTAAGGGGGAACATATCGGTTGAGGATCTGGCATGGTATAAGGCCAAGGGTTTGGATTTTGGGGGTGGTATGTTAGAAGGTTAGGTGCATTATGGTGGTAGCTGTTCAATATTATGGTGTTGGGATCTCGGATAGAGAAGTCCAGTAATCTCGTTCAGGTGCAGACATAGTCGCCGAGCTAGGGGGGTAGTTTACCCATGATGCGTGAAGAATTAATGGGGGGTTGTTGGCACCACATCCTCACCGATCCTCTTAGGGGTTTAGCAATGAGAGTTCTTCTGTTTCGACAAAAGACCTCTCATTGGGGGGGGGTATTGTAAAGGGGCTAAAAGGAGGGGTTTTTGTTTTATTGAAATTCATAAAATTATTTTCCATCTGTGTGGCCAGTCACATGTTAAATAAAATTGTCGTCGAACAAAGGGACAGTGATGTGAAGTTTGAACGTAGTTAGGGCGTTGGAATGCGGCGTGTGTGCGACAACACCGTAGAATTCCAAGAAGTCAAATATGTGTGACGCACACAAACGCGCGAACACCAGCGGGGCGCACAGACGACGCTCGGACCAAGCCGAACCAAAATGGCTTTTTGTGAAATTTGTTCACCATGTGCTCGATAGATGACGGAAGTCTGAATACACCACACCCATTTGAGTGACGTGGCTAGTGGCCTCAAAATTTCGTTAACGTCCAATACACCTAACAACCCATGCTGGATGTACGTGGACGAACATTTTGATACCAGAAGGCATTGGTTTCCCATTTTGACCAACAGTGGAAGGGAGGCATGTTGGTAACGATATAGCCAGTCGACGAAATCACTCGTCCCTGGCCGGGACAAGTTACAAAGTTCGCGAACAAAAGATTTGTATTTTACATATTCCGAAGTGTAACAGAAAGTTTGAAGAGAAACAGTTAAATTCGACAGTTCAGACGAAGTTAACGGCGTGGACAGTAAAAGCGAGAAATGTGACAAACAAACGAAACATTCATACACATACGAGATGCAGCATGTGGTCATCAGAAGGACGCGGGTTAAGTAGTCGACTCAAAATTAAATGAATTAATTAATTTTCAATTTTATAAAAGGGGTTTTGTATGAATGTAGTGCGTGAGCAGGCTGGGCTGCTTTATTTAATATAAGATGTTTATTTTAAATTTTATTTATATAAGATTGTTTCATTAATAGAATATTACAAAATGTAAAGAATGTTTTTTTTTTGTCTTAATTACTGGGGAAGAATTGGTAACATGATTTGAGAGAAAGAAATGAATAATTCATGACCTGAAAGCAGTTTAAAGAATAGAATAAAATTTTAATTGTTTTTCATAAATGCGAGTTGCGTATGTTATTAATATAACCTTGGAACCTCACTTGTATTACGCCGTTCGTGTGACGAACCCTGGAGTGGAGTGGAGTTGTAAGGTGAGTTATCACGAATAAGCAAGGAAGTAAATATTATAAGTAATGTACTAATTTGACTAATAACAGTTGCCGCCCAGAACTAGGGACATAATTAATTTTCAATAAAATTGACTAAGGACAGTATGTTATATTTTCTACTTTTCTGCCTGTATTTATACTGCTTAATGTTGTTCTGTTGTTTAATATTGTTTTTTCTTTGTACTTTTTATTTAATTTGTTTATAAATTTACTGTCATATCCATTTTATATTGCTATTTCTTTTATGATGTTCAGTTCCTGATATAATTTCTCTTCGTTATTTATTTGTATGCTCTATTAATCATATTATTATATGTATTTATCTTGTGTATCCAAGGATGTGATGAATCTTTGTGTATTGTTGTATTATTATTTGTTTCCTTTCTATATACATTAGTAATTATTTCGTTATCTTTTCCAATTTGAATATTGTTAGAAACCGGAGTATGCCGTTTTATACCTTTTAGATTGATATTGAGTTTTAATGTTTAAATTTTAGTTTGCTTTCTGTGTTACAAAAGCGTCGTGTAGCCTGTGTGTCCACACCTGTCCCTTCTCACTCTTTACTTCTTCCCGATAGGCGCGAAATTGTTTTGCCAGAAAACAATTAAAAGATTCTATCTTAGTCGTTTTTTAAGGTATCGTTGTGTTTGATTCGAATTGTTCGCCGACTGGCTGGAACTCGAATCTCGCTTGAGTGGGGGAAACGTGTTACCAACGTAAAATATTGTTGGTAATTCGACTCGCTGCTACAAAACACAACATACATAATATTTTGAAAATAATTATTGGCCAGTTAGTAATGATTCACACTTTTTTATTTGGCTTCAGAACTTGTTAATCTTCATTAACGCTTATACAAAATGTGATTAATATAATATGTTTTAGCCTCGGTAATAAATAATCGTTCACTCAGCGGAAGGCTGGGTTGGCAATACAATGTTTTTCTGTCACCGTGGTAAATGGCGTTTATTATTTATACACAATAAATTTGCCAATGAATCCTTTTAAGTACGACAAAGAAGTTTCAAAACAAGATAATTAATTACAATATATCACTTTACAATCGTGATAATTAAAATTGAACAAGGTTTACATTAGATTCAAAGTTGTGGTTTCAAAGTGTGTGACGGTGCCATTCGTGTAGTACATAGGTTATAATCAGTTAGTTGGTATTCATAAATTATGTTTTATTTATCAATCTTTGAAAAAATAATACCATCAGTTATAGCGAGAGTTCACAGTTTAGCGAGAAAGTTGAAAGAGAATTTATTTCAGAGATTTAATTAATTCAGCAATACTTATCATCAGTTGCTTGGAAGTGTAGTGCCAAATAGTTAATGTAGGTTGGGTTCATCGATGTTGATTCTTCGTTCTTCAAATATCTTGGGCTTCAGGTACGCCTTGCGTCTTTTTCTTGTTAGTTGACTTATTTTTATATATCTGGATTTAATTAAGCTGGTCCTTGGTCTGGGTTGAATGTGTCATTCCCTCATCAGTTAGTTCGGTCCTTCACTTCATGAATGGTCACTTTTACTATTTTTTCATCAAATTTGGGCCCTTCACGGCGTGGCGTCTCTTCTCGTAAGCGTCACTGTAAGATTCTAACGTTCCTAACCGAAAATCGTCAATATCCTGCTGTTGTCATGGTAACTCAAAGATTCTGATTGGATAAACTCGACTTAAGACCATTGTTAGAAGATTTGAATTTTTATTCAAAAAGGTTACATATCTTCTGATTGCTATTACTCTTCGGTATTCTTTTTAAGTATTAAATATCATCACCACTGTTTGTATTTTGTTTCAAAGATTAATTTAACATCCCATAAGGTTGGGTTTACTGATGTATTAACATTTGGACAGTTATGTTGTATTATTTAAATACACTGTTTTCTTATTTTACATGATTACTTTAACATTTCTCTCTTCATATGATTACCTAATTGTCCTTTATTGTTTACTTGTCTTAGTTTTGCTAATGTTATAGTTTAATTCTTAAAATTTGTAGTTTTTGTTGTTTTATAGTTAGGCATTTGCCTAGGCCTAAACAGCAGTTGGCTATTTTTCTTAATTTACGCAGATTACATTTTATTTTCCCCTTGTATAGGTTCTGATTTGTTTTATACATGATTTGTTCATTTGTTGAATGGTTTTATGTCTGTTCTATAGTACTTGTATGTTATTTTATTAGTTTCCATATTCTGGCTTGTCTATTGTTATAATTGCTTTTTCAGTATCATTAAATTTGTCTGAATTTATTGTGTTTCTTATTTACTGCTTTTGTTTGTAATTAAATTATTATTTCTTATTCTCTATTATTTAAAATATAACATTTAGTCTTATGGTCTACATAACTCCCACATCCATATTCCTATTCATTAAACATAATTATTATTGCATGTCATTACTCACAATGTTCATTCTCTTCATATCCTCATACTCTTTGGTGAGTTATAATTATTACATAATATAAAAGATAAAAACATAAACATAATTAAACATATGAACACAATATCTCCTTATACTAATTCCAAATGACATTAGGTCATTAAAATGAAACATCAACAACAGTTTACCATATTATATTAAAATCTTTTTAACGATTATATTATTATTAAATGTCTTTTCCTATCATTTTAAATTAATAATATCGGGTTTTACCTCTGTACATCAGAAATCATCTATGCTGTGTATTAGCACACTAATAGTCATTTTTGCTTAGACACATTCGTAATAATACGAATTGCCAACTTATAATACTAATGGCTCACAAATTAAGATATGATAGGTAGTCAATACTACTCCTATCTGAACTCTATTAATTACTTAGTTTACTGCACTTTGGTTCAGTTTGTTATGTACACTGGTGTTCACTGATAATTGCTGTTAATTGCCACAGTCCTTTCTGTGTTTAGCAATTATTAGCCTTCACTCATTTTTACTACTCACTGATAGTTTTTTATCACTGTATAAATAATATAATAGTGTCTATCCCTATCAATGGGGTTCTATTTAATTTGGTATTTTAACACTATCACCTTGCACTCTCTATGTTTGATTTAAGTGTTACTGGTGGGTATTGCTTACTTAAATTCTCTTTCTCATTTTACAAATGTTCATTATTACTCTAATTTCCTATCTCTCACTTTACCAGGTTCAATTATACCGTTAACAAGTTCATGTCGTATTAGATTGATTTATCATAGTTATTCTCTATTCATTTGGTTAGTGTACCTTTCTAAATTTAAGTTATTAAAATTTAACACTTCTCATTTACATTGCTTGTTTGGGTTTACATTACCGGTAATAATTATTATTTACAATTATTATTCATTGGTTTCTTTTTTCATTATTTTATTGGATTGTAACATTCCAACCTTTTCTATTATATGTTATTTGTTTGTGTTTTAGCATTTCTTTTCATTTCATTTCATTGCATTCATTTTATGGTTTTCACACTCTCATCTGGTTTCCCTTTATTTGGTCTATCACTGGTGTTCTTGGCTGGTTCTACTTATTCACTTTATTTGGTGATGATCCATATATCCTTTCATAGGTGTTAGGGCTGGTTCTAGTTATTCACTTATCTGGTTCTAATTTAGGTATCCTTATGTTAGTATTGGGGCTAGTTCTACTTTCTCACTTACCATCTATTGGCTTATTACGGTTAAATCGCCATGTATCCTTGTTTTCAACGTTTCGGTCCGCTGCTTGTTACTTTTCTCTTATCAGAGGTTACTTTTATGATTACTTTCATATGCTTGATCGTATTATTATTTTAATTACCCATTCTTTTATCTCTGACTCATCTCTTTTAATCATAGTGTTGAGTATTTAATAATTTATTCTTATCATGTTTCTTCATTAGTGTTTGTTGAAGATACGTACCATTACAATATCAATGTCCAAAAAATTGATTTTTCTATTAACTTCTTCTTCAAATGTAAACTTCACATTATCATTGTATGTATTTAATTTATTTAGTATTATTAAATGTTCATTTTTTATGTTAGGATTATATATGACCAATATACCATTCACATATCTGTTCCATAATAACACATTATGCATATTTATGATACCTAAAATAATTTTGTTTTCCAAATCCTGTATATAAATTTCTGACGTAATTGATGATATGGGTGAACCCATTGCCAATCCTTTGGTCTGTGTATAATATTTGTTATTAAAAGTAAAACAATTCTGGTTACATATGTTTCTTATTATAATAATTAAGTTACTTATGAAGCTGTGGTTTTCATTATTGTTTTTTAATTTTTTCTTTATGATTTCCAGTGTTTCATTTATTGGTATATTATTATACATATTTGATATATCACATGATATTAATTTTGTTTCATCTGTAGTATATATTTTCTTTAGGTTTTCTATAACTGTATATCCATTTTTTACATTGTACCTATTTTCCAATATTATTTTCTCTCTGAGTATTTTTTCTATTGTTTTTGCTATTATATATGCCGGTGCAGTCTTGAAATTTATTAATGGTCTTATTGGTATATCTATTTTATGAATTTTAGGTAAACCATTAAGTTGTGGAGCACTTGTATTGTGCGATAAGTTTTGTATGTTTCTTTTCTCTTATATTTATTTTAACTAAATTTTCTTTTATAATATTTTTCCATGATTTTCTTATATTTATTTGTGGGGTCCTTTATTTCTATATATCCATTCTGAGTTATATATTCTTGTACTTTCCTGTTGTAATCATCTATGAACATTATAACTGGTGTATATGTTTTATCTGATTCCAAAATTGTTGCATTATTATTTCTTAATTTATTTTTTAAATCCAATATGTTTTTGATATTAAATGTTTTATTTTTATTGCTTTTGCATTTTATATCATTATTTTATAATTTTCTTTGAATATTTTCTTTGTGTTCCTTATGTTAGTTTTGTCATCCTCATTATCTATTTTATAAATATTGTAACACTTTAGTGTGGTCGTACCTGTTGAAATGTATCACACTTATTTGTATTGTGTATTCGTGTGAATGTAGTGTGTTTGCCTCACACTGGTCGTTACATAAATCGACGTCACTACTGGAGTCCGTAGCGTTGTCAATGTTACCAGTACAACCTACCTGTTAATTCATAGGGAATGTTCTTCCCGGGTGGCGTCAAATTGTTTCTGTTAAAACAATTAAAATATTTAATTTCTAAGATAATACGTGATATTAGCATAGACAGCTGTGTCGTTCGAATTGTTCCCGCTGCTAAACAGGTTGTCGACTCGGCCACTCGTGATGAGCGCTAGTTGGCTGATGCTTAAAACTTCGCTAACACACATATATTCTACAAAATCCTATGAAATAACAAAATAGTAATGACCTGTATGGTATTTTTTAATACAAATTTGGTCATCAATAAATATGACAAATGAATTATAAATAATTTTATAATATTATGCTCCGGCTTAGAGCTTGAAACACAAAATATCTCAGAGTTGGCAAAATTGATTCAAACATAATCGTTGCCGAACATGGCTTCAGTCACTTTTAATAAATTACTATGTTTAAAATCTGGAGTTCTTTTGATCATGAAATAAGACATAAACGTTGGTTATATTAAAAAAGTACACTACCATACCTTATACATACTTAGAAGTTATAATGTGTTTATACAATTTGTTCGGTAGTGTCGTATTTCTGTTACAAAAATTGTGTTCTCAAATAAGGTTATATTGAATTTAGTAAAAACGTTTTTTATGTAAGTAAATTATGCCTTTACCTTTGAAAGAAAATATTACTTTTTAAATAGTGAGAAATTTTATCATTTGAAAATAATTTAAGTAATTTAGGGTTTTGGGAATAAGGAATTTATTCGGTACTTATCAGTTCATCTCACGTTGAAATGTCGTCATCAGGATATTCGTATATTCTTCGAATTTGGGCTGGTTTTCAACTTCTAACATCTTCTTCATCTGGTCTTGGGTTTTTTCTTTAATTAATTTAGTGAATCTGGTTCCTGGACATCATGTATTCTTTATAGATCGACGTCTATTCATTTTGGATCATCTTGGTTCACTGATTCGACTTTTTATAACTGTTTAAATTAAAATCTCAATCGTTCCAATTTTGCGCGTCGCTTACCCATGCTTCGTTTTTCAGAGTCTATATAATTTAACGGAAAATAAGCCCTCAAACGTCTCGTTGTCATAGTAACCATAATTCGATGATTGGTTAATTACTCCTTTAGGACATTGTTAAAATATTTGAATTTTTATTCAAATTTATTAAGTATTTTCCTAATGATTTTATTCCTTTATAATTCCTTTGGGATAATAAATGACATCACTATTATTTTTCTTTCCTTTCAAAGTTTACAATGATACCTCATAAGGTCATATTCTGTTATACATTAACTATAGTCTAATTATTTGACATTTAATAAATAACATATCTTTCTTAAATTAAATTATTACAATAATATTTCTGTGTTAAAATAACTGATATATAATTACTGTCTATTCACTGGTCTTAGATTAGTAAGTTTTTTGGGAAATTGATACAATTTACATTTGAATGTCTTTGGCAGTTAAATGTCTTCATAGTCAAAATCAGCCATGATTGTTTTTTAGTGTATTTTCTTTTTAAATTACATTCTGAATTCAGCCTGATGGGCTTCACTTATTTGTTTGTGTTTTAACTACTATTCAACATACATTTTCATTACTCTTCCTTTAAAATATAATAATTAGGTTTATGGACTGTAGGTTCCTTTCAGCCATATTCCTCCTTTAACATTGAACCAACTATTCTTTACAAGTCATTAGTCATTATTAGTACTAACATTGATTTCTTTCTCGAGTTACAAACTAAAGTGATAGACATTGTCACTTTTCATAAAATTATGAAGGTTAATTCCCCTTTCAACATGGGGTGTTGTATTCTTTGCAATCTTAATTTTAATAACAGAACTTTAATTCTATCCTATCATGCCATGTTAACACAAGTTATTTGTCTGGGCTTTCTCCCTGAATAATATTACAAGCTTCCTTAATATTAATTTGGAATACTATTTCTAGTTACACCTAGATATATTACTATTTATAACATCACTCCAATCATTGGTTGTTTATCAATGTTTCACAGAGTGTCTGCTTACTTATCATTCTATTTTGAATGTTTCACATACACTTTCACTACTTTTTAGGGTATTTACACTTCACTAAAGCACTTCACTTTGGTTCACTGTTTTGTAATTAGTGTTTATTTAATGGGTAATCCCTATACTTTCTCCTACCATTTCTCACTATTTTGTTTTAGTATGACATTTACTATTAACAACATTAGGTTAGTTGTGTTTTGTTAAACCTAACCTTTCTGACTGGGTTAGTGTACTTTCCTATATTATTATATTTTACAATTGTATTGTCTTTAAAATGGGTACATAGGTTAAGTTAATGATAATAATAACATTGGTTTCATTAATACATAATTATTCAAGGTTTATTGACCGTATTCTATCTTTAAGTATACAATCTTTCCCTTTTATATGTGTGTTAGTTTCCCCTTGGGTTCAACCTGTCTCCTCTTCATTCTTCCTCTTCTTCATCTTCAATAGTCTTCATCTTGGTTCGGTTCTCCTCTTCATTCTTCCTCTGATTCTTCTCTCGTTAGTTCATTGTTTTGTCTATCATATTTTTCTTAAGTATGTTACGTGGTTCCCTTCTTTATGTTTGTGTTGTTGGCTCAATCACTTGGGTTGGGTAATATCGTTGTACGTCGTGTCAAAGTATTTATATTTTAATCATTTTTTAAACATTTTATTTT
The DNA here is from genome assembly GCA_034769895.1 of Magicicada septendecula. Lineage (NCBI taxonomy): Eukaryota > Metazoa > Arthropoda > Insecta > Hemiptera > Cicadidae > Magicicada > Magicicada septendecula. Next base: position 287,934,861 of record CM068372.1, read on the forward strand.
ATATGAAGTATTTTTATATCAAGAATTATCTTTTTTATCACTGGTACGGGATTTGGCTTAATTGTATCGTTACAATATTGTTTTCACTATCTGTTATAATGTTCTTTATAATTCCAAATTTATTGTTATTGGAAAGATTATATTTGAAAATATGTGTTATGATTTCTTTTTCGGTATTATTGAAATTTATGTCAGCAAGATTTTTTATTTTATTGTTGTCATATATAATATTGTTCCTTATTTCAGTATACGTACAGTATTTATTGTTCTTTTATCTTCTTTCTTTGCATATATAAGATTATATAATTTCTTATTATGTTTTTCTTTAATTTTGTGATTTATGTTGTAGATCTTATGGAAAATTATTTCTTTTATATTCTCATGTATAACATAACCTAGAATATGTAGTATCTCTAAATGTGTGCTGTATATTTCTAAATTTGTTTTATTTTTATTTTTATATGCTTCTCTGATTTCTTGTCGTATCCTGTATTTTTGTGCATGTATAATGAATGGTCTTCATTGCTGTAGGATTTGTGTTCTTGTTCCTTATTACTGCATAGTTAGGTGTAACTTCACATTTTTTATTAAATTTACCGTATTTTCTCGCATAATTAACGCACTTTTTTGACGAAAAATACCGGCGAAAATTTCGGGTGCGTAAATTATTCGAGGATTTCAGATATACCCAAATTTCATTTGAAATTTATTGACTTTTAAAAGATACATTAAATATACTGTACTGTATTATACACAAAATCAGTTCAACTCATTGAAGTTATCGTCATTTGGCGTAAAATTACGGTTGAGTTTTCTTCTGAACAATCAAATAGAGTACATTAGGCAAGTTGGAGTTAATGATGTTAATAATAAGATAGAGCAAACTAATAAATAATCAATTTTTTTATACCGAGGAGGGGTATATATAACGATTCATAATATGTCGTCATATTTGAGCATTTTATGAAAGGGACAGGCTGTGTGCCGTAAGCTAGACAGAGAGCGTATAATACGCAACTATCTCACTCTTTGTCACAGTGGAGCACGCGGTCGGTCGGATCAGACGTGAATTTTACTCAATTCATTTTTGCAGTTCAACCTGCGATAACTTCAAAACCAATACATATACGGCAATTCTGAAAACTGCATTGTGTTCAGTAATAAAAGCTCTATAAGTAGCCAAAATCTCAATTAATATAATTAACAATTACAGAAGATACACAGAAGAACGTGTTTTTTTAGACGTTTCTATTGGTTTAGCATTTGTATTTGTACACTGTACTCTTTAAAAAGACACGCAAACACAGACTGCGGGTAGCAAGTGGCAGGCAGACGGCAACCGAGGTTGAGAATAAAGGAATGGGTTTCCGGGAAAGAGCCATTGACTGAGTCAAGGCCACAGCCCCGCTCGGAATAGACTAGGCGCGTAAACAACATTCCAGCTGCAACTTTCACTTTTCCATCCTAACCATTTCGCTAACCAAAATTGAAAAATTACGTAGTTTGGAGATACGTCCGGATATCACAGGACCGGATGTGACAGGTTGTACTGTATACCCAAATTTCATTTGAAATTTATTGACATTTAAAAGATACATTAAATATATTATACACAAAATCAGTTCAACTCATTGAAGTTAATCGTCATTTGGCATAAAATTACGGTTGAGTTTTCTTCTGAACAATCAAATAGAGTACATTAGGCAAGTTGGACATGTGAGAGATATTATTTAATATTGGAATTATATTGCCAAATACAGTTAGACAACACGTTGATTAGAAAAGACTTTATTCACTAGAACTAACCTTCATAGAATACATACATCCGTTATAACAATAATAATACGCGCATGCGTATTGTACATACATTGTTTAACCATATTTAAATTGTACATATGATATATTTGACAGGACACACAGTTTCAAGTACGGACACCGGAAAATATTCTTCCCGTCACGAGCTGATAGTACGACCTGAAGCAAAATAAATATGAATTAACGAAAGTACTAACGACGTAAGTAATAATGACATACCTGCTAAAAAGGAAGAAAAATAATCTTACCTTTTATAGGCTACCGAGTTGGTCGTCGCCACTGGAACTGCAGGAAGAATTGGTGCTGCTATCACTGCTCACATCTCTCCATAAGAAGTCATCTTCAGTCCCGTCTAACGCATTCGAGATTCCCGTCTTTTTGAAGCTCTTTTCAATCACCTTCGAAGATATCATGTCCCAAGCGCGCAATATCCACTCACAAAGGAGTTCCACAGATGGTTTCCGAATTTTGCCTGTTGGAGTAAGTTCGTGCACATTTTCTGCCATCCAGCACTGATAGAGTTTTCGCACATTGTCCTTGAATGGTTTATTTATTGAAACATCCAAGGGTTGAAGTACTGATGTCAGTCCACCAGGAATCACAGCCAAATCGGTTTTCATGGTTTCCAATAATTTTTTAGTGTTTTCCGTCAGATGGCCACGAAAACTGTCCAACACGAGAAGAGCCGGGCACCGAAGGAGAGACCCCGCTCTATTTCCCCAAACCGTTCGTATCCAGTCTTCTACGAGTGACGTGTCCATCCACCCTTTTTCTTGGACACGAACGTGGATCCCACGTGGAAATTTTACTCTCGGCATTGTTTTTCGCTTCAGGACAACGTACGGTGCAAGCTTTCTGCCATCAGCTGTTACAGCAAGCATTACTGTACACCTTTGTTTTTCACTTCCAGTAGTGCGCACAATAACACTCGATGTTCCTTTCGTATCGATTGTTCGACTTTGTGGCATATCGAAACTGATGGGCGTCTGATCTGCGTTTCCTATCTGGGAAAGCAAATATTTCTTCGCTTTCCGTTTCCTAATCATGAAGCGATGAAAATCAATGACTTTTTGGTCGAAATCATTCGGCATTCTTTGACATAAGGATGTTCTTCTTCGAAGAGAGAGTCCATTTCTCTTCATAAATTTAATCACCCAGCCTCGGCTAACCTTAAAATTCGAGACACTGATCCCATGTGCTGCAGCTATTTCTCGTCCTTTAAAATACAGCATTTCGTAAGAAACGGCATATCCATCATTGCGTAACGAAATCACATATTTCAGAAGATCCTCCTCTACTTGCGGAAACTTGCCACTTTTTGGACCGCGAAATGCTTTACGAGACTTGTTGGTCTCTTGAAGGGCAATTTTCTGTTTTCGCCAGTACCGCACGTTACACTCGGACACAGAATATTTGCGGCCTGCTGCCCTATTCCCGTGTGTTTCGGCGTAAGCGATCACCGCAAGTTTATATGACGCAGTATTACTCGAATACTTGCTCATTGTGGATTAATGAACGACTTTGAGATCACAAAACATCCGTGTACCCGAAATACTCGTAAAATGAGTTTCTACCAGACTGGAATAAATCGTCACTAATCACGTCTTCGCTGATTCACTCACCGGACTGAATACCGCAGTGAGTAATAACAGGAAGTTGCACGAGGGTTTGAAATGCTAGGTTGCGCAATAGGAAAGCTACTACTTGACATCTTTATTTCGAAACGCATCCGGAACTGCGTGATGAAATCATCGAGAAAGTGGGTGCGTCAAATACGCGAATATTTCTTTTTTCCCACTTTGAACCCCCCAGAAATGGGATGCGTAAATTATGCGGGGGCGTTAATTATGCGAGAAAATACGGTAATACTGTTTATTATTTTTTGTAATTTTATGTGTAGTTTTAAGTGTTTATAACATAATTTTACCTGGTCAGGTTCCATTATTATTTTGATAAACATTATGACACTGATTTGTTATATTATTATATACATCCACCAAAATCAGTAAAGTTTCAATTTTTTTAAATTATTGAATAAGGCCTTTTCGAAATTATTATAATTTCATCATCAGTTCACACTAAAGAATGTTGTTATTTGTGTCCATTATATCTCACTGCACTTCATATTGAATCTTCCACTGCCATCATTATTTGGTATAACCAAGCAAGTCATATATTGAAATAGTTGATCATTTTCGAATATTGTCTGCTGATTCATTAATTTGTTATATTTTTTATGTAGGTATATATATAATTTTTCTAACTGTATAATGTCATTTTTATTATTATTTACTTCTACTATTTCCATATTGTTGGTCATATCTGTGATTTGTTATATTTTTACTACCATATTCCTTAAGGAAATGGAAGTATGGTGATGGCAAAAAAATCGTGTTCGAGATTATTGCAGATTCTGATTGTACTACACTCAAAACATGAAAAAAAGTTGTTTTTCGAAAAGTGTGTGTGTGTGTGTGTGTCTGTAGATTTTTTTCTATGGCAAACGATAACTGCCACAAATTCAAACAGAATCAAATAATTTTTTGCGAACAGTCCTGATTTGTAGAGTACTCACGACCTACTGTTTTTGGTGAAGATCGGTCGAGGGAAAGGGGTAGTTTACCTGCAACGGTTTTTTTTATCAAGGGTAATTTTTTTTTGGCAAACGATAACAGCCGCAAATTCAAACAGAATCAAATAATGTTTCGCATACAGCCCTGAATTGTAGAGTTCTCAAGACCTGTTGTTTTTGGTGAAAATCGGTTAAGGGAAGGGGTAGTTTACCTGCAACGTTTTATGTTTTAACAAGGGTAATTTTTTCTATGACGAACGATAACTGCCGCATATTCAACCAGAATCAAATAATTTTTTGCACACGTCCCTGAATTGTAGAGAACTCAAGGCCTTTTGATTTTGGTGAAGATCGGTTAAGGGGAAGGGGTAGTTTACCTGCAACCTTTTACGTTTTAACAACAGTAAAGTACTTGAAAATTCATTTAAACTTTTTCAAACAATGGTAATTGTTAAAAATAAAATAATTTTGTTGCCAGGCAATAAAATTATAATTTTTTCATTTTAATGTAAATCATGTATGAGAGAGAAAATATTCCTGCCCACCTCCTAGCACGCTGAGCCGGCTGCTGTTGCTGTCATCAATCATTACCACGGAGGCTCTCCGCCTCGCGGGGAGCGACCGACGCCCTCAGGGCGTCTGCTGACTGGACTTGAAACGGGCAACATCTTTTGCTCGAATCGGTACCAGCGGCAGTGCACCAAACAAATAAAGTTATACTCCCCCGCCTTCTCAGTTAACTGGTTGGCGTTTTCCTTTTCCAGTTTTAGGTAACCAGTCGACATTGTTACCAGCACTAAGTTCACTTCTGGCAGCCACTGGACACATTCCAGATGCTGCAAACAAGCCACGGGTGCAAAGACACCCCACATCCATAATGCAATGCAAGAGAAAATATATCGTTCGTGGCAGGCAAGCATATCTCAGTTATGTAATGTTTACATTTTTATTTTATTTTTATGACTACCGCAATAAAAAGGCAGGGAAGACACACACACACACACACACAAAATTCGCGTTATTTCTGGCCTCATTCATGTTTATTTTCTTACATTTGCACGCTTTTTAAATGGAAAGTGCCGAAACCTATACCAACATAACGCGTGCAAGCCGAAAGTGTCCAGCGTGGATAGCGATTTGCTTCCTGTGGATCGCTGGGCAGTGTAACTGCACGTGTTTACAGAGCAACGATTCATAGACAGACTTTTCGTCTTTAGGGAATGAACCCTCTGCAAGATGCTGAAGATCCATGAGTGACTTCGGAGTGCTCCTTCTTTTCCGCGTGTTTGTTCTGTGAAACGTACACTGTAGATTCGCAGCTTTACTCTAAGCAATGCTCAATAGGAAATGTTGAAAATTTTTGTCCACGGTGTACCCTCATACACACTAAACCTGCTCTGATGTTTTAATTAAGGACATCATAATATTAAAACTTTGGAAACTTGAGCACTACTTAATGGAGATCAATCATTAACTTATACAAGCCATTAATTTTATGCATATTTCTTATATATATGTGTACAACGTTATCGGCAACAAAGAAGTAGTTTTTGTTAAAATTCCTTCCCGGGATATTTGGCCGTAGTTCAATCTTTTCTACAAAACCAGACGTTTCGGCAATGCCATCGACTTCCATCATCAGTGAAAATCGAGTGCGATAATGTGAGGTGCTATACGTTAGTGACCACAGTACTGTGGTTAAGGCTGAAGCAGTAAGTAGAAAGAAGTAGTTTCTATGGTAATATTTCATTTCAAAAATGATTTTAAATATAAATCTTACAATATGGAAGTCATGTATGGTTCTCCATACCGATATTTTATGTAGGTATATATATATATATATATAATTTTTCTAACTGTATAATGTCATTTTTATTATTATTTACTTCTACTATTTCCATATTGTTGGTTATATCTGTTATACTATGATTCATATCAATAAGGTGATCTGCTATATTGGAGATTCCCATTTTTTTTTGTTGGAACATATCAGAGCCTTTAATAATAACATAAAAATAATATTGGTTTTTCTTCGTTTATTTATAATCTCAGGCCGAAGTTCTTGTGACTACAGAAAATGTTGTTAAATGGACTAATAAAAGTACAAAATTTTACAAATACCATATAATATTATAGAACAGGTGATATAATTACAGTGGTAAACTATAGCTACAGGATTTAGCGTTTGAAGGTTATTTACGTTTAGTAAATTTTATGTTTAAAATATATTCACTTAAAGAATCAATGTTGGATTGATATCGTTATTCAATTTGAGATGTTCATTAAATAAAAGAAAGTTCAAATGTTTGTTAAAAAGTAATAAATGATGTGGAAAGTATAGTTTCCCTTATTGTTGGTTTTCTTATGTTTTTTAGTCGTATTTTAAAATATACTTAACAATCCTCCGTCTCTTCTATCCGGGTAATATTTCTCACGAATACTGCTGCTTGTCCTTTCTTGGGTGTTCTGTTAATTCAAGGCTTCAATTTTCGTTAAGATTCTCTGGTTAAGATGTTTATTTTCTATCAGTCATCCTGGTTATTGCAGGTTCCATTGTTCATTTATGTGTTTCATATATTTTCTTCCTTCCGATGGTTCATATTCCGTCACTTGGGATTCTTCAGCAATTCCTCATGGTTAATTTTAATTTCTTCTGGTAAATTTTTTAATTCGTTTAGTATTAGTGTTACTTTTATGATTTAGTTTATTTGTTTGATCATTAATTTTGATAAATTTTGTTGAATTAATTCTTTCTTATTCCTTGTTTTAATACATCTGCCCTCATCAAGCTCTAATAATGGACTGATACAATTTATTAACGGTTTTTTTCTAACAAAGTTTCGTTGTTATGGTAACTCTCATCCCAAACACTAACTCCCGTTGGTTGACAATTTACAAATTGTTATGGTAACTCTCATCCCAAACACTAACTCCCGTTGGTTGACAATTTACAACATTGTTATATAAAACTAACGTTTTTCTATGCAAAATCATTAAAAATCTTTAACTTATTATAACTCCCTTATTTTACCTGTAATCTTAAATACAATAACACCATTAGTTTGCTTTTTGTTTACAAATTATTTTGATACCCCACAAGTTTACCTTTTTTCAAGTTATAACAGATTGCTATTCTTTTTCATTTGGTTTTTCTTTTGTTAATTACTTTTAAACTAATTACAATTATCCAGTTTTGTATCCAACACTATTATTATGAAACCTAAACAGATTATATACCTTATTTTATCAATGGTTATTGTTTTGTCTTAAATTTCACGAATTTCTGGTTACCAGTTATAGGCCTAATGCCTAGAGTTCCTAATTCACCTACCCATTACAATTGTTTATAGTCATTTTTGTTAATTTTATATGTTACTAAACATAATTACTGTAACAACCTAAATTAAATCATAACATTTGATTATTTTTAATCATCATATAACATAATATAACTACTTAATAACTCTTTTAGGCCCATCCCTGTATCTAATGTATTACATGTTTTTTAAACGGTTTTGTTAAACATAATTTTCAACATAATAATATTTTGGTTAATTACAATCAAAGAAACCTATAATAAAATTGAACATTAGATGTGCACTAATATTCCCTTATAACTCACTTTAGAGAATATAGTGTCTAACTCCCCTTACTGTATTCAGCCTAACATATTAGTCTTTTATCCTTATTTTAATAGTGGTTAATATAAATTTGTAAATTTTTTATTCATTAACAATAAAACAATATATCCCTTATCATCCTTATACTATACTAACAAACTTCTTTAACATAACGGAAAACAATTTTCAGTGGTTTGCTTCCAACAAATATTTTTATATATTAATACAACTTTTCCTTTTTTCATTACACTAGGCCCATGACTACTTATAACTGTCCCTTATAATTTATACTATTTATTTATCATATTTGGGTTAATAGATTACTTATAATCTATAAGTACAAGTTATTTTTTTATTTCTGACTTCACTGCACTTTATTAACTACAGTAAAACCTCTCTAATTCGGATTATATGGGGCGAAGCCTAGTCCAAATTAGAGAAAAATCCGAATTATAGAATATTTGATAGAAATTCATACTACAGTATAGGTAAAGTGCTGTAAAAATAAATATTAAAACTACCTAAATATTAATGGAAATTTAAATTGATTGTACTTACAAAATGGATAACTAAATTCACATAAACAACAATCTTTCACCATCAATGTTTTCAAGTTAATTCGCACGCAAAAAGTTTATAAGTAATGCACACCTGCAATTATTAATGTACGTAAATATTAATGGAAATTTAATTTTATTGTGAAATATTCGTCCATCGGCTAATACAACAAGCACAAGTATATAGTGGCACGTAATTTTTCATTTCCCGTAATCTACTGTTACAGATTTGGTTCCCTTTTGGTCCACCGTAAATATACGTAAATAAAAAATAAAAATACGGGCGTTTAATCGGCATTTCCCATGTGTTCAAGTGAATAATTATAATTCTTGCGTAAATGAATGACAAACCGCTGATACTGTAGGAGTTTTTCTTCGTAGTCACTCGGTAGTTTTAGCGCGAGTGATGTACGTCATTTAAGCGCAAATCCATTTCGCCGCATCATTCGTCTTATACACCCGAAGCTGGTTTTGAAACCGGAGACTTTTAATTCTGCGATTTCTAAAGCTTTTAATTTTAAAACATGTCTAATGACAGGGAGTCCTTGCCTTCTTAAAAGCTGTACGTATTCACAGATGCTGGACTCTACTGCTACAAAATGCCCAACTTGAGGTCCCGTGAATGCTCGTCGCGCAGTATTTGCATTTGAAAGTTGTTCCTTCTGTTTTCTCCATCGTTGAATACAGGATTCATCAATATTGAATTTCATTGCAGCTTCGCGATTGCATGTTTTTTCTACATTTTGTATCACAATCAATTTATAATTCGCATCGTACGGGTTACGTTTAATTTGATTTGACTGCGTGCCTTTAGTCTCCACAATATCACTCATACCGCAAACGCACTACAAAAACGCCGAATGAAAACAAAGTACAGATAAGCGATGTTGTCGCTGTTACAATAGAAAACCACACTGTCAGTTTACCCGTTAATTAGAAACATGTTACTCACACCCCCTCTACTCATCCTTTGTCTTGCTGCCTACAGAAGGGTGCGAGCACGCCCACGTGCACACGCACTTACACTTTATCTTCCTATTCTTTCTTCAGTTTGCTGTTAAAACATTCGGTTGTAGTCATAAATCATAACGCCAGAGTTAACTACAGCCAGGCAAACTGCTGTTGCTTAGGCAGTAAACAACTCATAGATACCAAAAGCGTTCGTCCCGCCAGAAGTCAGTTATAACTTCGAATTTCGTTAGCGTGCGAATGCAAGCTGCAGGCCAAATTAGGGACCATGTTTTTAGGAGAAAAAGTGTGGCTTGTATTCGGAACAATACGGTATTTGCATGATATTAATAGTATTAAAATTTCAAGTGTTATAGGCCTATTTGATTTAAATATATCCTCAAAAAACAAAATTTGCGATTTAACGGACTTTCGATTTTACGGACACCCCTCAGCCCCAATTAGTCCGTTAAATCAAGGGTTTACTGTATTTACCTCTAGCACTCATATTGTAATACAGTACTGTAAATTAATACTAAACAGTGTTTGAAGAAAATGCGGTTTGAAAAGCTGTACGCAACTAAGAAATAACTTCAGTACAATAGAACGCACACGAATACAATAACAATGACGCACACACTACCAAAGCAGCAGTTGAAACTGGACTAAACTTTTGCCAACATAACACTTTAATAATTCCCTAAAGGCAAATGTTTCACAAAGAATTCACAAAATTAATTTTTTTTGTGAATTATAATTTTTTTTTTAGCGAGTCCGAATTATCGTAAATTCCGAATTAGAGAAGTCCGAATTAGAGAGGTTTCACTGTAATGTGTTTATGTAGTTCATTTATTAACACTGGGTCCTATTATGGTTCATTATTATTATCTTTCTTATTCATTTATCACTTTTGCGTTCACCTCCTAACATTTTATTTTGTTTTTTTTGTATTTATATCACTGGGTCCTATCAATGTTTATTACTTATCACCACTTTCCTAATGAGTTATTGTTATTCAAGTTTATTTTATATTAGTGTCTTTTGATAGTTTACTTTTTAACATTCCTTCTATATTTTATCAGCGTATTTGTTCTTACATTTCATTTTCTTTTTATCTTTCCTACAGATTACATATTATTTATTTTCCTATCTAATTTTGTACTTTTATTTATATATAATTCTTTTTAACACTTGGGTGTTGTTATATTGTGGCTTGAAGTATTTTCTCTGTCTCACCTTATCCAATCTACTGGGTCTCATCATCGTCATTGTCTTTGTCTAAGTCAAAATCAGTTAGTGGTGTTGTTCTATCATTTCTCATTTAATAATTTTTACTTCCATATTCCTTAAGGAATGGAAGTATGGTGATGGCAAAAAAAAATCGTGTTTGAGATTATTGCAGATTCTGATTGTACTACATTCAAAACATGAAAAAAAGTCGTTTTCCGAAAAGTGTCTGTGTGTCTGTCTGTAGATTTTTTTTCTATGGCAAACGATAACTGCCGCAAATTCAAACAGAATCAAATAATTTTTTGCATGCAGCCCTGATTTGCAGAGTACTCGCGACCTATTGTTTTTGGTGAAGATCGGTTGAGGGAAAGGGGTAGTTTACCTGCAACGGTTTTTTTTTAGCAAGGGTAATTTTGTTTGTTTGGCAAACGATAACAGCCGCAAATTCAAACAGAATCAAATACTATTTCGCATACAGCCCTGAATTGTAGAGTTCTCAAGATCTGTTGATTTTGGTGAAGATCGGTTAAGGGAAAGGGGTAGTTTACCTGTAACGTTTTATGTTTTAACAAGGGTATTTCCTATGGTAAACGATAACAGCCGCAAATTCAAACAGAATCAAAAGATTATTTGCATACAGCCCTAAGTTGTAGAGTTCTCAAGACCTATTGTTTTTGGTGAAGATCGGTTGAGGGAAAGGGGTAGTTTACCTGCAACGTTTTTTTAACAAGGGTATTTTCTATGGCAAACGATAACAGCCGCAAATTCAAACAGAATCAAATAATGTTTTGCATACAGCCCTGATTTGTAGACTACTCAAGACCTATTGTTTTTGGTGAAGATCGGTTAAGGGGAAGGGGTAGTTTACCTGCAACGTTTTTTTATCAAGCGTATTTTCTATGGCAAACGATAACAGCCGCAAATTCAAACAGAATGAAATAATTTTTTGCATACGTCCCTGAATTGTAGAGCTCTCAATGACTTTCGATTTTGGTGAAGATCGGTTAAGGGGAAGGGGTAGTTTACCTGCAACCTTTTACGTTTTAACAAGAGTAAAGTACTTGAAAATTTATTTAAACTTTTTGAAACAAACGATAACAGCCGCAAATTCAAACAGAATCAAAAGATTATTTGCATACAGCCCTAAATTGTAGAGTTCTCAAGACCTATTGTTTTTGGTGAAGATCGGTTGAGGGAAAGGGGTAGTTTACCTGCAACGTTTTTTTAACAAGGGTATTTTCTATGGCAAATGATAACAGCCGCAAATTCAAACAGAATCAAATAATGTTTTGCATACAGCCCTGATTTGTAGTGTACTCAAGACCTATTGTTTTTGGTGAAGATCGGTTAAGGGGAAGGGGTAGTTTACCAGCAACGATTTTTTTATCAAGCGTATTTTATATGGCAAACGATAACAGCCGCAAATTCAAACAGAATCAAATAATTTTTTGCATACGTCCCTGAATTGTTGAGGTCTCAATGACTTTCGATTTTGGTGAAGATCGGTTAAGGGGAAGGGGTAGTTTACCTGCAACCTTTTACGTTTTAACATGAGTAAAGTACTTGAAAATTTATTTAAACTTTTTGAAACAATGGTAATTGTTAAAAATAAAATAATTTTGTTGCCAGGCAATAAAATTATAATTTTTTCATTTTAATGTAATATAATATTTTTCATTTAATACAGCAATAAAAAGGCAGGTAAGACACAGCCTGTCTGTTTGGCTGAAAATGATTTTAAATATAAATCTTAGAATATGGAAGTCATGTATGGTTCTCCATACCGATATTTTATTTTCCTTTAGTATAAAGCTTTTCTTCAATTATTTATACTTGTAAATCTTGTGCTCTCGTAGGTCACGTTACAATATTAATTATAAGCAAAGAGAATGGAACAGAACTTTTTCAAATAAATTTGTGTACAAATCTTTAAGTAATTTACTATAAGACAAATTGAATGTAAAATGGTTACACCAACAACGGTAATTTTTGTAGGTTGAATATAAAGTTATAATTGTTTGTTTATAATTCTGCTAAAAGATTTTTCAAACTCTTTAACGAACCAATTTTAATGAAGTGTTAAGAAGTAATATAAAACTATAAGAAATAAAAGTTTTGCAAGAAAATGAAATGTTCAACGATGGATAGTCAATTTGAACTATAAATGTGGTGGAGCTCGAGACAGTAGTCAAGTAAATAACCACAACAAAATACATTAAATATAGCCTAATAAACATCCATATTTTTATTAATAAAAACTGTATGTCAAGATGAATACGAGTTATTTCGATGTCACCTCGAAGTAACTCATAAGGAGCTCTGTACTCAACAAGTTCGCTTAACAAATCTGGAAAAATTCTTTTAAGTGGAAAATTGTGTTAATTTTTTTATTTAATTGGACAGTGAAGTGGTTTCCACATACTGGCAGTAAACAGGTGGTGGCAACTCTGGCTTTTGTTTAGGGGGGGGGGGTAAAAAGTTCCTGGCTTGTTAAGGTAAGAAAGTATGGAGGGCCTTCTTACTTATAATCTTACAAAAAATATTGATCTATCTTCTAACACATGTGACCAACATTCCCTTTTACCTTACTTTAACATGTCCCTAAGCTCACTATTCACTACTTTGGGGTATATAAATTTTACACAACTGATTTCAATTATTGAATACATAGGTCAACTCACTCACACCATCAAAAGTTTTCAGCTATGCTCTCACGGGCCTGGTCAGTCACATTCCAGACTCTGAACTATTAGTCTAAACAACACATGGCCAGGGAATCAAGTAATCTACGAAACAAGGAACGAGACCCCCCCCCCCCAGACTGTCAACAATGATTTCTATATAACTACTATGCACGTAACCCCATAATCTGTCAATCTTTCTTTCCTTAGGACCTGCTTCAATTCAATTCGGCTTCTTTTCAATCAAGTGGCTATGAGGAGCGAGATGAGCTCCTCTTTAATATATTCTATATATTGCCAAGTTTCAACAGAGGAAATAATATTAGAAATAAAAATTAAAACACATAAAATACACGTATTTATTTTATAACTCTAAAACTCACACTCATTCTATAAAGTAAAGAACTAGAAATTATGATGTAGTTTTAACACAAAATGCAAATCTTATTCTCTTCTTGCTTTCTTGTGCTCACTAACAAAAAAGTGTGAATATTATAGGAAATTTACCTATGTTGGTTTCTGAGAGGAAGTAGTTTCCTGTTGACTTTTGGACTTATCAGATCGCCTGACAGATAATCTACACAATAAGTCAAGACATTCAAGAAGAAATAACAGTCAACAAATCACACTAACTGAAATGCAATGCAGGAAAAAATAAAAATTATAGTAAAGTGCACTGACTATTGATGAGCAGAGATCTATTAAATATATAACTACCTCCCTGTCATACTACATACTAAGAGCCTTACTCTTTGTTTGGTTCATTTAACACACTTATTACCAAGGAAACACGACATAGTACTGACAAAGCAGTCAATACAAATTAATTCCTTACCTTTGGCATCGTGTGCTGCAAACTTAATATATGGTGGTACATGTGGGAAAAGGCTTGCTCGGAGACTTGGATGAATGTTTGTTCGAGGGAGTACCTGAACTGGACCTAGAACAATCAAGCAACAAATGAATTCTATCATAAATTACCAACTAATATATTAATAAAATACAGGTATAAATGTAAATCATCTTCTCTTCTGCGTTTCATATCACATGCACATGCATACACGAACACCTGCATGTAGGTATCCTTAACAAATACTGAAAATATGAAAACACGGGATTGTCTTGACACTAGCTTAACCTTTTTTCCTTTTTACAAAGAATGGTTTTTGCTATTCTCACACTCTGCTATAAATAAATGGCAGCAGCTGCCTAGAAGATAAATGTCACAAGTATAAAAGAACATTATATTTTATACTTTTCATTGCAAAACTATAACCTTAAAACTGAAATTATTCTGACTGTAATGATTCACAATCTTCAATTAAATCTTCTCATATTAGGAAACACAGTAGAGAAATGCCAATTTAAAAAATGGTCAAGCAAACAGGCCTGAATCATTAAAATGGACTGACCCTGTATAGATTAACTACACGTTGCTTCAATTTGGAATAGGTGATACATTTTTAATGAGATTTCACAAACAAATACATATTTGTAGGTATCTATATTATATGAATATGCTAAGAACATTTTCCTGGTATTTAAAAAATAAAAATTTAGATTTTTGAAAACCAAAAAAACTTTTGGTCATAATAGTCTATGTTTAACATAGACCCATTCACAACTCTATTTTTGCAACTTACTTTTGTTTGTCGAGTTTTCGTTGAGTGAGATCAACCCAAGGGTATTGCTTACTACATAAGATGGGGAACAGGAAGAACTATTCGACATTCGATTGTTTATAGACGACTGTCCTGAAACAAAAATTTACCATAACACCATCAGACCAATAAACATACAAATATCCTCATCATCATCATGAAACATAAAAATCTGAAACATACATCAGACCATAAAAATTTATAAAATACTGACTGAAGAATACATGAAAAAATACATACAAAAATATTCAATCCATACGATAAAATTTAAATGTTTCAACAAACTTGAAAATGCTTTGCCATTAGCACCTTTTATAATTAGAATAACAACAGTTTTCCAGCTGACAAGCATATTTTTTGACATCATTGTTAATACCAAATGTTTTCTCATTCTGTAACATGGCATCCTACCGTTGAGCAGTAGTGAGCATCACACACACACACACACACACACACACACACACACACACACACACACACACACACGCACGCATGCACGCACAGCGAATGGGTTAAAAACACGAGGCTACTGAGAAACTGGACCCCCATCCATCAGACTGGTGAGAGTAAACAAGGCATGTCAAACTGATACTCATTCTTAGCTTTACCACTAAGGATGCCCTATCACAGAATCGGTGAAATATTCAGTTTAACCTTTTGTGTATCAATATTATTTACACAGGTTTGTGTGAAAAGATGTAGTCAGTTTCAGCAATTTTTGCGCTGGTTGTAAATTTTCTTCACCTTCCTGCACATATGATCCATCCACAGGTGTGAATGGTGTTTGTTTAAAGTCACATGTTGGGTAGTACAAATTACAGTATACTGTTATATATGAATTTTTTAATATAAATACTAATAACTTACTTAACTGATAACTAGAGCCCGGATTTCTAAGCAAAATACTTCATTTTTTTTAACGCTTCTATACATAAGCAGAAATGTTATACTATGTAATACACATCTTTACAAGCAGTTTTAACTATGTTTGATGGTGTTTATACATGCTTATTCAGGGGAAAAAGACTTTGCTTGAACACTTTAATTTATACTGTCATATTAAAAGTGCATATTTCACTGCTAACTGGCATTATCACTGATTAGTTTTTTTTTATCAGCTAACAAAATAGTAGCTTCAGTCAAATGCGTAACAAAGTAAAGCTAGATGTTTCTCCATGAATTATCAGCCCCATCTCCTAAAAAAGCCATGGAATGTGACGCTATGCTCTTTTGTATAAAGATATCCGATAATGATAAACACAAGTTACTCATGGTAGACAAGTCAGCTAAACCTCGTTGTTTTAAATGGCTCAGAATGGACAGTTTACTGATTCATCAATATTTTAACAAAAATTCTTGGATGACAAGCCCAATTTTTTTAGAAGTTGCTAGTAAACTGGGACACGGAGGTTAAAAAAAAAAAAATCAAGAAATATTCTTCTAATTAGACAACGTGTAATGTATGGCAATGCATAGATTGTTTAAAAACCATTACTGTCAAGTTTTTACCACCTAATACCATAAGCCTGGCAAACCAATCGACATGGGTGTAATAAAAAATTTAAAATCAATTTACCGGGGTAAATCAGTGAATCACATTCTGCTCAAAACAGTAGAAAACCTTCTACTTCAGCCTCCACAGCTACAGAAGTCAATGCAAGAATCACATAACTTCAAACAATACAGTTTGTGGGAGACAGCTGGCAAAAAGTAAGCGTAACAATTTGACATTGCTTTGATCATTGTGGTTTTTCCGTCAGTCAACCAGCGACTCTTCTGCTGCTAGAGGCAACAGTTATGGATGAAAATACAAGTAAGTTAAAAATCGATAAGGATTTGTGCAGAGTGATGAAAGTATAAAATGTTTTAACAAAAACGAAGAATGCGACAATACCATCCATTTGGTCCCATTACACAGTAGGCCTAAATGCAGCGAACAAATACAATGATGATGATGAACCAGAAATTTAACGTGTAACAACGCCAGAATGCGAACAAGTTTGTAGCTGGACTTCAGCAATATTTTTTCCAAGAAGCAGTAAAAACAACCCTTTACAAGAATTGGAAATTTGTCACAACTTTGTAGAATTTCAGTCATTAAAATAAAACGATAACGCAAACAGGACAAATTAAAAAAAAAACTATAAATAAACACGGGTAATATGACTTAATTCTTCAATACGCCTAGGCCTAGCCCTCCTCAGGTTATTTCATTATGCTGTAATTATAGTATACCATTACATTTATTATCGATTCTTCTTACACTTCATTTGTAATTATCGATTTGTTATTAACTTCATTAATAACAAATTTTATGATTGTGGCGTTTACTGTAATTAATAGTTAAGTTTGATTTTTCTTTATTAGGCCTAAGTACTCGTTTACTTTTTAGAAATTTCTGTTAATAGGGGCAGTCACTTACTTGGGCCAACTTGATATGGTCCCAATACAGCAGAATCCACTGTGTGTGTGTATACTGCGAGAGACTAAAATAAAGTTGAAACGGAAAGATATTTTTAACTATAGCTACTCATAAAAACAGTTTATCTGTTATTAACAGAAATTTACAAAAAATGTTACCTTCTGATTCACCTTCAGTTTCAGGTTTTAAATCTTCCTCTTCGTCACAGGCACTATAACAAACCAAAATGTATTTAGTTTCTCATATCATAATTTTAAACAACAAACTCGTGTTGATAATTTGGTATAAACATCCAAAAATCTCATCATTTTATATACTTAAGAATTTGATAACTCATACTGTGCCGTGATCACACACACACACACACACACACACACACACACACACACACACACACACACACACACACACACACACGAAATTAGATGTTTTAAGTTCTGACAATAATATGAAAAAAATAATATTGTTACGACGATCTACTCATTTGTCGTAGGTACAGTGGAAACAAAAATACAGTACAAGACACCAATTAAGTCACTAATCACACCTTTAATTGTTACAGTAAAACAGTTGGTAATTAACAACACAGTCTCTACAACAAATCAAATAAAAAGTGTTCACACGCAAATAAATGTCATTAATATTAAAGACAATTGTATTACAATTATACCGTCCAATTATAAAACGCAACACTTCACTAATAACTACTTGAACGTACACAGTAATAACTCGAACCGCTCTGTAAATATATCGCACTAATACTCTCGAACCGCACAGTCAAAAATTCGCCTAATACTAAACTGAACATCGTTGAGTACCGGTATTTATAGCCAGTCGAATATCTAGACGACTCCTAATTGCGTCATAGTGTGCGTATGAACTACGTAATTAATTGCGGCCTTGACACAGTCCGAGCACCTAGCGAAGCCCGGCAGAGTCGAGAAGATTCTCGCAAAATGTGTCTACAACCATGTACGCCACAGCTTACATTCTGGATCTCTCTGGAACGTTCGATAAACACGCAGATTGTTCTGTGACGTCGTAACAATATGAATTTTAAAAAAATGTCTACACAGGTCTCTCCATCACACTAACAAAAAACTTTAAACAAGAAATTTGATCCCATTGATGTTTTTACCCAATAGCTTTGATTTAATGTGGTTGAATGACTTGTTTTGTAACTGACCAGTTAAATTTAATCCTTTGCTCTTGACACATTGTAACGGTCCAAATTTATGGGTATTTTTATTTATTTCATTTTTGGGTTTTATAAAAGATTTGTAAATTTTATTTCTCAACGGTGACCAGAAACGTGGTGAATAGAACAGTGTTGTAACGAAGCAGCAACGCAATATTACGTTGCAAAATCGGTAAAGGCATCTGCACCACCCTAGATTTCCAAGAACTTCGTAAGAGTGTGACAGCGACCGTACGTACGCGCGACCCAGGTATACGCGCGTGTGACGCTATCGTCCAAAAAACCAAGATGTCAGGAAGCGATTTTTATTCAACTTGGTCTTACTAGCTGGCGGATACAAACCTTAAGGTCCGCCCATCTCGTGACGTTAGCCAGTGCCTCACCAATATCGTATACTGTCGTCACCCCAACAACTACATGGATTGCATGGGACGAAACTACTGCGACGAAACTCAAGGCAGTGATTTCCACCAAAAGTATGAGATCACGTTAGCTGCAACTACTACATTCGTTCTCCCAGTTCGTTAACTGATTGTTCCGGCGCCGGACCGAGCCAAGTAGGCTCTTTACAAAATTTCATATTGTATCAGAAAAAAGTGAAATAACAGTCAACATTAAGTGACCGCGGTCGATTAACAGTGAAGAACATGTCTAGCTAATTTTCGGACACTAACAATAAATTTAAAAAGAGTGAAAATGGGTGCGCCCAAAAAACACGTTGCCGGCGGGGAAGGGTACGACAAATGTTTCAGGGCTTTGGGATATTAAAAATAATTTGGGGTTTTCAAAAATAAATTGCACGTATGTGTGGGTGTGAAAAATTGCAGGCTGGGCTCTGTCTGTGTTTATAATGAAGTGTGATCAGTAAGGTAAGATTTTAGAATAAGTTAACCTGTAACAGATGACCGAGTGAAGAAATTGAAAAAAATGTAAATCAATCTGCATAAACATGCATAACAGTTTTGGATGAAATTTTCAATGTTTTTAACCAATTAAAATACAATTTCTCTTCATAAAAAATGTATTGTGTAAATCATTCACACAACCTTAAAAATGATGCTTGTATCCTAACGTTCGTATGACGCAACCTTCGACCCGAGAACACCGATTGACGGTAAGTGGAAGTTTATAAATTTTGTTTGGTATTTTATTATGTGGTTAATAAAGAATACCACAATGGCGCCTCGAACTGGAACGAATTTAATAAATTAATGAAATTCCATACCTACAAATAAGATACAAGCGTAATTTAGAGGTTAAGTGAAAATACGTAATGTAAAATATAGTCAAAGAGTTAAGACATGAGAGTTGGTTCAGATAATAAATAAGTATACAACAACCAATAATAAAGTTATAAAAAAGAGATAAAGTAAAATTACAAAAATGGAAAATACAGAGAATGAAGTCGTTTTGTCCGACTTAACTGTTATAAGCGAAATAACTGAATTTGAGGAATCAGCTGTTATGAGCAGTCTTGAAGTACATTCAACACCGAATGTAGGTCAAGACGACAAAAATACAAATATAAGTAACACGAATGAACCAAATAGTACAGATGATTCGGGGATTCAAGTAACCCCAAAATTGAGTAGAGAAAGTAAAAATAATAACGAAGTCAGCTTCACTGACGATAAAACAGAAAGTCAGTCGACGCCGATCCAAGGCAAAAAGTTCGACGATAGTTATGAAATGTTCAAAATGATACAAACAATGTTAAATATGAAATTCAGTGAACAGAAGAGTGATTTTAATGAGTTAAATAAACGTTTCAATAGTAATGATAAAAAATTTGATAATCGTTTTGATGAATTAAAAAATGAGATCCAAGAAATGCACAAATGTTTTGAAAATAATAATGAACTAATAAGAACTAGTTTGAGTAAATTAGAGCAGAGTAGTGAGCGAATGGGAGTAGTTGTAATGAACCCAAATAAAGATAATACGAATGAAAATGATAATGACATGTGTCAAAATGTAATACTAGATAAAGAGTCAACCAATGATAATGATAATGTCGAAAATAATGAAAGTAATACTGAGAATAGTAGTGTATTTGAAGAGTTAGTATCAGAAAGTGATACGGTGAAAATAAATAGTGAGAGTACTGATGAAATTGCAGAATGTAGTGATGATGAAATGTTAATGTGCTTATGAGTTAGAGAGAGAGAGAAAAGATAGTATAGTGGTAGAATGGGGGCAGAGGGTAAATTTTCCCCTTATTTTTTCTGAACCAGAGTGTTCACAAGTGTTGTTGATGAAGGGCAAGAGTCCTGTGTTGGTAGAAGATTTGAAGTGTTTATTTTTGTTGTATAATTTTGTACCCTCTGTCTGGAACAATATTGAGAGTGTGATATGGTATTGTGATGAGAGAGATTTAAATAGAGAATTGTATGTTAATAAAGAAACAGAATTGTATGAATTGAATAGAGAGTATGATGAATGGAAAGTAAGGTTAGAAGTGTGTCTAAGTAATAATGAGTTAATTGATAATACAAAAGTAAATAACCCGATAATGAATATAATTCCTGATGGAGACTTAACAGATGTACTTAACGTTGACTTGTTTCTTGATTATCTTAGTAAGATGAATGAATTTGGTTTTTATGGTTATGCCACACAAGAGAGTAATTTGTGCGTGAATGAAATTGAACAATGCTATATGAAACCAAGATTAATCTATGACGATGGAGGGTAGGCTATAAAACAATAAAGGACAGTTATAAATATTTTGTTTTATGGTTTTTGACCTGGCAGATTTGGACAATGAAGTGTGAAAAAATGGAACAGTTAATGACAAAAGTTTGTAAATAATTGTAGTAAATTCATTTGTGTGCATTGTAGAATGTTAAGCTAACAAGTGTGTGTAGATGATTGGTGTAATAATAATATTAATATTTTGCAATAAATAAATAAACAGAATTAATTTTGAAAACAGTAATTGGTTATTGTAATTGTTTTGATAGCTGTGAAAGTTGTACTTTCAGTAATTAATTTAATTAAAATAATTTGAGATGTTTTAAATATTCTGACTGATTTAAGTGTTGTATAATTTAATTTTTTAATGAATTTAAATTATCTTACGAGGTGTGAATTTGATAATTAAATGTTAAATTGTTTGATTTAAACTAACATTTTGTTAAATGTTTCAGAGATTATTTGGAGTTATTGGTATGGTGAATATGTTTTGTGTATGTCATTTTAAATGGACTGTAAGTATAGAAATTTTATAGTACGAATCATGTATAATAAAAAATGTTTACAGGTGTAACTCAGATGAAAAAGTTTTAATTCAATAATGAGATGATTTGAAATATTTGTGTTAAATAAAAATGATAATTAAAAATTTAATAATAACTGAAAGATGATATATAATAATTATTAATAATAAATTTGAAAATTTTAAGAAAATTCAATGGTAGGAAGTGATGAATGATTTGAATGTTGATGGATGAATGGGTAAGGAAAATGTTACGTTAGAATGTATATAAAATTTTTTAATTATTTAGTTATTAAGGTGCTATTGCGGGGGTGGCCTGTGCCCTCGTAGGTAGTGAAATGGGTTGGGGGTAACAGAGAGTGTTACCTCCATCGGAGGCCAACATGGCGACAATGTGCAGCACATTTTTTTGGTACACATTCAATTTGTACCCTGATAGATGCTCGTGTCGCACATATTAATAACGATGTAGAACAGGCATTGAAATGCAAGTTAGATTTCCCCGACTTTTCGGGCGATTACTGCCTTACCAGCACTAATCGTGGCTTTGGCTAGCGGTTAGCTATGGTCATATCAAGTCCCTTGACCATAGCTGACTTGAAATTGGTTTATAATAGAAATTAAATGGGGGGTGATATTAGGGGAAATCCACGAACTATGGAACAGCGGCTGCCACTCTGTCTGCGTGGGGACAGCATAGCCAGGTGGTAGACCCGTTTTAAGGGCGTTTCAATATAAACGAGGATATGTTGATATCCAAAACATTCAAATGTAACTGCCGAAGCAAAGACACGGAGATGTCAAATTCCTCCAAATATGCAGTCTTTGTGGAAGCGAAAAGGCGCTACAGTCTTACATAAATTGCAATAGCGTGTGTGGATGGGAGGGTGGCTCAGATGAGCCACGAATTTAAATTTATAACATAAAAATTGCTAACTCTAATTTTTGCTCTAATAAAAATGTTTGTATTCCACTCAAATAAATATGTGCTCATACATTCAGTATAAGGTGTTCATTCTATGTTTTAAATGTAACATTTTATTGTAGTAGGTTAGATATAAGAATTGATAAAAAGTATATGTTTTGTATGATTTGTGTATTTTGAAACTAAGCAAATAACTAAACCGACTGGCAGGCGGTTAACATAAATTGTCAGAATCAGAAAAGGGGAAACAATGATGGTAGATGTAAGTATTGATAAGCATATGTATTTAATGTAATCTGCAGAATTTTTGAAAGGTGTCTTCACTTTATTAAGGATATCAGCTGACCAGTAATAACATGTCACTGTTAAATTGTTTATTGATGATCAAGGTAACTACTGTTAAAAAATAATGTTTTAATGTGTTAAAGATACTGTTTTAAATAATGAGAAAAGTAATTTAATGTAGTAAGATTTTAAATGAATTGTTAGAAATAATAAAAGATAGTTTTTGGGTGATAAAGATCTTATTGGGACATATAGATCAGTTCAAGTCAAAGTTAAAGGGGTAGTAGAGAGAAAAATATTGTTTTGAGTTAATGTAATGTTGTTGTGAGTAAATGTTATAGAATTTGAGAAGTATTGATGTTGACACAGTAGTTATGGAGAATATATGTAGAGTATTGAGGGATATATTGATGTTTATAATTGATGATGTTATTTTGTTGTAGTTGAAGTGAGGTAATAAGATTGAGATTTTGGGGATGGCAATTTTGTAATAGGGGTAGTGTAATGTGGGAGTCCGCAACAAAATGGGTGGGACGGGATGGGACCGATTTGGTGGGAAGGGGTCGCCTTAGGTAGAATCCAGGGACCAGATTAAGGAAATGAGTTTTTTTGGGGGGCGAAACACTTATCCTAAGTACAAAGGGTTAGAGAGCATTTTTTTATATATTGAGAGAAGGTGGCGAATTGAGTTTAATGATAAGTTGGGGTTAGAGAGTGTTCTGATAGAGATTTTGATAGAGATGGGTGTCATATGAGTTACAGTTGTTAGTTAAAGTTGATGAGTATTAGAGTCAGAGGGGTAGAGATTATAAATGTAGGCCTACCAAGTGGTAAATTAAATTGTTATAAGTATATAAATCACCCACAGTAAGGGGGAATAAGATTGTCAAATAAAGAAAGAGATTTATAACAAGAATAAAATTTTAAATTGAAACCAGTGACAAATTTTTGATAGAATTTGGAAATGTAAAGTGAGAAAGTGTTTATTTTGAATCATTTAAATGTCAATTTGATTACTATTTATAATGATGTTTGGTTAGTTTAAATGTTTGTTTTATTATGTTTTGTGTGTCAAGACAGAATTTTACCGATGTTTAATGTGTTCACAGATGTAATTTGTACATAACGTATGTAGGTCAAGGTTTTTGACTTGACCTAGTTTTGATCAGCTGATAGTGAAATCATATACTAGGCATGTTTAGCATGGAAGTTAATTCAACTTTTGTTTTTAATCAATTTGAATAAACTTTAAATGATTTCTATATGGAAAAAAGAAAATATGTTGAGAAATTAAAATTTTTGTTGGAAAAAAAAATATTGATTTTGCGCCTGCCAGATAATGGATATTTTGAAACTTTGATTATTTTATTGTTTGTATTCTAATCGTGTTTATTATTATTGACTTATTTTATTGAATTGTATTGTTAGACTCTAGGTAATCACATGTTAGGCTAAGAATGTTCTTATTTTTAAGAAATGCTCAATTGATTTATTTTAAATAACAGAAAAATTAATGGAGAGAATTATTCAGTTTAGGTAACGGATTTAGTTTGATTTTAAAAAAGAGGCAATTGTTGATTTTAACTTAAGAGAAATTTTGCAGAAAGGTTTCAATGTTCATAATACGCAGTATAAGTGTGTGTGTGAGCCCAGTTTCTGCTAAAGGCAGCCCAGCTTGCACATAAGGGGAAACATATCGGTGGAGGATCTGGCATGCTCTGAGCCAGGGATTGAGGATTTTTGGGGTAGCATGATAGAAGGTGAGGTGCGCTGTGGTGCGTGTCTGTTCGATTTTTCGGTGTTGGGATCTCTTACAGAGAAGTCCAGTGATCCCGTTCAGATGCGTCCATAGTCGCCGAGCCAGGGGGGTCGTTTACCCATGCAGAGTAAGAACAAAAGGGGGTTTTTGGCACCAGTTCCTCACCGGTCCTCTTAGGGGTTTTATCAATGAGATTTCTTCTGTTTTGGACAGAAGACTTCTCATTGAGGGGGTATTGTAACGGTCCAAATTTATGGGTATTTTTATTTATTTCATTTTTGGGTTTTATAAAAGATTTGTAAATTTTATTTCTCAACGGTGACGAGAAACGTGGTGAATAGAACAGTGTTGTAACGAAGCAGCAACGCAATATTACGTTGCGAAATCGGTAAAGGCATCTGCACCACCCTAGATTTCCAAGAACTTCGTAAGTGTGACAGCTCGCACGTACGCGCGACCCAGGTATACGCGCGGGTGACGCTATCGTCCAAAAAACCAAGATCTTAGGAAGCGATTTTTATTCAACTTGGTCTTACTAGCTGGTGGATACAAACCTTAAGGTCCGCCCATCTCGTGACGTTAGCCAGTCCCTCACCAATATCGTATACTGTCGTCACCCCAACAACTACATGGATTGCATGGGACGAAACTACTGCGACGAAACTCAAGGCAGTGATTTCCACCAAAAGTATGAGATCACGTTAGCTGCAACTACTACATTCGTTCTCCCAGTTCGTTAACTGATTGTTCCGGCGCCAGACCGAGCCAAGTAGGCTCTTTACAAAATTTCATATTGTATCAGAAAAAAGTGAAATAACAGTCAACATTAAGTGACCGCGGTCGATTAACAGTGAAGAACATGTCTAGCTAATTTTCGGACACTAACAATAAATTTAAAAAGAGTGAAAATGGGTGCGCCCAAAAACCACGTTGCCGGCGGGGAAGGGTACGACAAATGTTTCAGGGCTTTGGGATATTAAAAATGATTTGGGGTTTTCAAAAATAAATTGCATGTATGTGTGGGTGTGAAAAATTGCAGGCTGGGCTCTGTCTGTGTTTATAATGAAGTGTGATCAGTAAGGTAAGATTTTAGAATAAGTTAACCTGTAACAGATGACCGAGTGAAGAAATTGAAAAAAATGTAAATTAATCTGCATAAACATGCATAACAGTTTTGGATGAAATTTTCAATGATTTTAACCAATTAAAATATCATTTCTCTTCATAAAAAATGTATTGTGTAAATCATTCACACAACCTTAAAAATTATGCTTGTATCCTAACGTTCGTATGACGCAACCTTGGACCCGAGAACACCGATTGACGGTAAGTGGAAGTTTATAAATTATGTTTGGTATTTTATTATGTGGTTAATAAAGAATACCACAACCTTTTGTATTTTTTTCTTTAATATGCTGTTTTGTTATTCATAGAATACAACTTACTGTATACAGAACATGGCTTCATCGATTTCCATAGTCTCCCCTTCAATGCACTGAATTACCCTCAATTTTCTTTCAATATGTACTCTAGGGATTCTATTTTGTGTTTAGAATTAAAAGTACCGTATTGGCCCAAATATAAGACGATGATTTTTTCCTTAAAATGCCCTTCCAAAAAAACCATACTCGTCTTACTGTATATGCCCAACCTAACATTTACAAATTGATCGCTTATCAGCAATAAATTATAAAACTAAGCCCAGAATTACCTGCTTGGCTAAATGGCAAATGTTACTGTGGACAGAAATGGTGCAAAATCAGTTATAATTAAATCTACATGCAACAAAAAGTCACGCATTAGTGTGATGCTAGGAGTAACTGCTGATAGAAGAAAACTTCGGCTGTATGTTATTTTGAAGAGAAAAATGCTTCCGCATGAACAATTACCAGCTGGGATTGTTTCAGAGCAAAGGAAAAGGGGTGGATGACTGAAGAACTTATGGCAGATTGGCTTATGGTTGTTTGGGGACGTCGGCCAGGCGCTTTAGGACAGAGAGGTAATTCCTTCGTGGTCACACATGCGAGAAAATAAAGAAGCTGGTTGCAGAAATGAACACTGATCTTGTTATAATCCCTGGGGGAATGACTTCTCAGCTTCTAGATGTGGTTGTTAATAAACCTTTTAAGGACTACTTATGAAGAACTATAGTGACTGGTTAATTAATGGAAACCATGCATTGACTTCGACAGGCAAGTTGAAGAAACGGTTACTGGCCCAGTGACCACAGTGAATCACAGCCTGGGGAAAAATCAAAAGTGAACCCATTGTAAAGGGATTTAAAAAAATGTTGTTTCTAATAACATGGATGGGAGTGAGGATGACATTTTGTGGAAAGACTACTCCAGTTATCTGATTCCAGTACCAGATGATTCCAGAGGACGATGACTGGAACTAAAAACAGTAAGGTACTTTAAAGGTAATTTCATCTTTAATGTAAAATAGCCATATTTACTTAGTGTGACTTCAACATATGATGATATTGTAATGTGACAGAATTGGGTGATGGATTTTAATTCAATGTTAAATGCGACGCACAAGAGTTACCCACACAGGGCCTCAGTTTTTAACAATAGACATTCCTTGTCGGGGCAACCAGTTGCACGTTTGGTCCGTACGCCCCGCAGTAAGCTGCTTTTCCAGGTGCTCTGGAATGTATCAAAGCGCGCACATGCTTGCCCGCAGATATAATTCGTCACATGCGAGGCTCGCTGATCAACTATAGTGAATGTACTGTACATCGGGGTGGCTAATTACCGTGTCACGTGACGCCAGCTCGACCTATCACAAAACGAGCTGGTCAGCAGGAAAACGCCCTGGCCATCTTGAAGACGCTTGGCTTTTAGGAGTCGACCACCATCTTTTGCGCTGTGCAGCAGCAGTCGTCTCGCCCGCATACAACAAAAATGTGAATCTTTATATATATATTTCAAAGTGAAAACAGTATTTGGCTAAATATTCATCAACAGTGACTAATTAAAACAACCTGACAGTTCGGCAGTAATCCGTAAAAATGTAACAGTGAAAAAAGTGAAACAGCTACGGTGTAAACCACGAGTTGACGCCCAGGTGTTGAATTTCTACACATTTAACAGGAAAGTAGACATTTCAAATTGAGCTCAATAAAATAAAAAAAGAAAAGAAATGTAGAAGTGCGAAAGAGAGCGTGATTGAGTGAATGACAAAAAATAGGCCTAAAAAGAAGTGTTGAGTTTGCGTAATTTGATATACATAGTAATAATTTGATATACGTAGTTTATTAATAATCAGTTGTATGCTTTAAGGCGAAATAAGTGTGTTCATAATCTTTTCTAGGTTT
Source organism: Magicicada septendecula (assembly GCA_034769895.1). Taxonomy (NCBI): domain Eukaryota; kingdom Metazoa; phylum Arthropoda; class Insecta; order Hemiptera; family Cicadidae; genus Magicicada; species Magicicada septendecula. Next base: position 287,963,070 of record CM068372.1, read on the forward strand.
TCAAGAGAACATAACTATGTTCTATTTTACTCGAAACATGCATTGTGTTAATCGTATTTGCATATTGTTCTTTGCAAATTTGACTCCATCACAGGGACAAATTTAATTACTCAATTACTGTAATTGAGTAAGACTTCATATGGCTTGAATAGCGTTCTAATAAAGTGTATTCATGATTTTTTTTATGTTCTCAAAGAAAAATAAATAATATTATATTTTATTTGATTTGCGTATTGTTATTTGTATTTGCACACCGTTCTCTGCCAAAGTACACTAAACGTTTCCTTGGACCAAACTTAACACATAAAAACAATATTAAATATTTTAATTAATAATTACTGAGTAACACTTCAAATGGCGCCCGAACAGGGATATTGTAAATTAACAGTGCAATTTACAATATTTACGTTACAGTTGATTTACAATTTAGTCAAAAAATGGCAGAGAAAGACGCAAATACAAATTTAGATGAAAGTGCAGAGGTAGAATCATTGTTGAATGTTACCCAAGATCATATGGTAACAACTTGTAACGGGACAAAAAGGGTTTTTTTTTATGTTATTAACAATTTGGGTTCATTTGATTAAATTGCACAATTTATTTGATATGTGTGGCCAGACTCGTGTTTGGGTAGAAGTTTTGTTCAAAAAAAGAAACGGTACACTGTAGCTGGGTGATGTAACCATATAAAGGAATGTCGTGCTGTTGACAATAATACAATTCTTAGAACTTTGCGGCTGTGTGACATCCACTCACCAATGCGCAAACACCAACATCTGCGGAGCGCCTAACCCACGCTAAACGAAAGGCGCAAAACATGGCTTGATGCGAATTTTGTCTAACACATGCTCTCAATATGCCGGAAACATAACTGTAAGTCACACCCATTTATGTGACGAAAGTAAAGGCAGTGAAATATCGTCGACGGCCAACACTCAAAAAATCCTGTGTGACATATGTACAGCCACTAAGCACTGACAACTAAGGCTGTGTGCGGCGACGAAATTTGTTCGCCGGCAAGGCAGTGATGTCCGCCCGCATGTAACATCGTCACAAAAAGTTCTCGGTCAGTCGACTACCAATACAGACAGTGCGCGGTCATCTAAACTTTCTGCCCGGGCAAATTTTCATTTTATTAAGTCGGCCGACTAACCAAGTTGGTATAAAACAATTCAACAGTTGAGAGTAATATGTAACGATGTAAAAATTAAGTGAGCATGTAGAAAACAAAAAGTGAACTATCAAACGTTTGGACATAGTGCGAGAATGTTACAGGACGCACCATGAGGTCGGCGGGGACGCTACTGCAACAAGTTACAGTATTCCATTCAAATATTTTCTTATAAAGGCCTAAATTAAGTAAATGTGGGGGTTTTAAAAAATTGTCTGAATGCGAGAGTGTGGCAAGCTGGGTTCGCCTTGGTTAATAAAATATACATTAGAATAAGACAATGTTTAAATAAATGTGCCTGTTTTATCTGTTGAAAAAAAGAGAGAAAAGTTGAGTTAATTAAAATTTTATTTAAAATGAAGTAATGATATAATAAAATTTTTTTTATTCCATCAAACAAATGAGTGTAGCGTACGTTTGTTGTGTAACCCTATAAATATACTTGCATCTTAACGTTCGTGTGACGAACTCTGGGTTGGAGGAAGACTAAACGGTAAGTGGGAGAAAATTATTTTTACGATTTAAATGTATTAAAATGTAATTAACTTTACAAACTAATGAAATTGTTAGTGAAAATGTCGTCGAAATAGATGTAAATGAAACTGTAGTAGCTGGGGGTAGTAGAGATAACGGGGTAAATATATTTAACCAATTAGCGTTGATGATGGAAATGATGTCAGGAATGAAAACTGAGATCAAATCAGAGATAAATGTAGTAAGTAATAAACTTGACAAACAAGACAAGAAAATGAAGTCAGAAAATAATAATTTAAACACGAGTTTAAATGAATTTAAAATTGAAATCAAATCTGAAATAAATGTAGTAAATAATAAACTTATAGACACAAATAACGAGTTTGCGAACATAAGAAGCGAACTGAGAATGAGTGATGTAAATATGAACAGTCGATTGGAAAGTATGAATGAGACTATTGCTGGAGTGAAAAGTGAGATGACTATAAATGTAGACAAAATACGAACCGAAATGAAGAATGATATAAAAAGAATTAACGAAAAACAAAACGAGAAACTAATAGAGACAAACAAAAAATTTGACGCGTTAACACATAAATTTAACGATAAAACTAAAAACCAAAATTGACAGTAATGTTGAAGGTGTAATTGCTGAGTGTGAGCAAATTAAAAAAAGCAAATAAAGTACAAGAGAATATTAATGATTAATTCAAAAGTAACTTTGAACAAATTGACACAATTAAAACTAGTGTAACTAATTTGAAAAGTAAGAACATGAACAAGAAATAATTAAAGTTAGAGAAGATTTAAGCTTAGCAATTAATCAAAAGCTAACCAATATGTGTGAACGAGTGAATGTTGATGTTGAATTAGGTTATTTCAGTAATGAGGGTAAGGGAGTGAACCCCATACAATTTTTAAATTCCATAAAGAGTTTTAACAAGTATAATAAAGAAAGCTGGGAAATAAAGTTAGTACGAATTTTGAAGTATTTTAAAGGGGATGAGAAAATTTGGGCGGACGCTCATAATGATAATTGGGCAGATTTTGATGAGTTTGAACGAGCATTTAAAAATAAATATTGGTCAGAGGAAAAACAAGAGGGTTTACGCAGTACAATAATGGGATGGGGTAATTTCAATATTAAACATATGAGTATTACGTCGTATGTGACACGACTATATAGCCAGGTTAAATACTTAAACCACCAATGGCTCTTTCATCTTTTATAAGGTATGTTAGTAAGCATTTACCTAAAGACATATGATCCACAATTAGAACCTGGGAGTTTAATGATGTAGCTGAATTAGAGAAAATCTTAGAAGCTTACCAGAGTATTAAAGAGGAAGAAGACAATAAATATCAATCAATAAGTATTAAAGATAGAGAATCGAGATCAAAGAATACCGACATAAGACAACCAGACCATTTGTTTAGACACGATAATAATATGAGTAGATCCGAGGAGGGTGCGTGGTTATATCCACACCCTAATTGTAGAGCTAGCAATTATAATGGTTCTCGCAATCAGTGTTATAGGTGTCGGGGTCCTAGGGGTGGTGCTCAAGGAAGAGTAGATAATTATAATAGGGGTTTCGATAATAGTGAGTTTAGTAGAAGGGAGCATTATAGTGACGAGTTTAGAGGGAGTAATAGAGGGAGAGGTTTCACCAGCAATCGGGGAATGCCGGGAAATTTGAACCACAGAGGGAGAGGGGGATATGTTGGTAACCCAAACGAGAGTAGGGGTGTTGAAGCACCTTCTAATAATCAAAACAGTAGAGGGGATCATAGGGGAGTTTACAGCGAACCACCACCTCCAGTACAGTTAAACTAATAAGGGCGGTTGAAAAGGAAAGTCCCCAGCCATCTAAAAATCACATAACAATAGGGTCACTTATTACCAATATACATAATGAGTTATCTGATGAAGAAGTGGGGGAGAGTAGCAATAATTTTGGCATGGCAGAAATTGAAGCCGAAGTGTTTAATTCCAAATACACTTTTCTAGTAGATTCAGGGAGTGGACTGACCGCTATAGATGATAAAAGTTTTTGAAAAAATAAAAAATCAAACCACTGAGACAATTCCACAACTACCAGTATTGGGAATTAGTGTTGTAGGTGTAACAGGTGTTCGCAGTAAAAAAGTAACTAAGCAAATACTGTTACAGCTAAAAATAAATAAACACACAATAAATGTACCTTTTTTAGTCATTCCAGGTTTAAATATGGGAGCAATAATGGGTAATGATTTTTTGAATAATTTTAAAGTTGAGTTAAACTATTATACACAGACTATGAAATTAAACAATGAAAATAATATCATTGAAATACCATTTATACGAAAGAGAACTGTAGAAATGAAAGCATTAAAAATAATTAGTAAGGGTGTAACGGTACAGAATTGTGTGATCCCATAGTTTAATTTTAGTTTGTATCAATTCAGTAATTTTCAAATCGACAGACTTCACCTGTGAGGTGCCCCAGTAACCAGCAATGCACACAGTTAGCCTAAACAATTGTCCAGACGCATTGCGTACCCGCCCCAGTAAGCAGCAGCCCTTGCGAAACAGTATGCAGTTTGTCATCAGAGAGTGAACAGTAGACAGCCAGCAGCAGCAGTTTATTAAAATAGTTAAACGGTGGCCTCGGGTGCAAGATAGGCCGTAATTAAGAGTCGGCCTATCTTTTAAGGTATTACAACAAATACAAAAAGTGTATAAACAATAGAGCGCGGCCAACCTACAAGATCAAGTGTTCGAAAAGTTACGTCGGCCGACACAATTATTATACAAAGTGAAATGTGAAAAAACGTGGTTTTAGTAATCAGCAAAAACTTAGCATCAGTCAACAGACAAAATCACTTTAACGAACTTTAATTAACTTCTGAAGTGCAGGGTAAAACAAGTGCCTCATCAGTTGGATCAGATCAGCAACCAGGATAAGTACCCTATAATCAATTTTAACTACATTACCATTTATATGTGCACATGTTTCATAAAATCATGCGATCTCAAAGTGGGGTTTAACAGAATGTCAATGTAAAAGAACGAATGTGTGTGTGTGGGGGAACAAATTACGTACTGGTTCGTATAATAGAATTTTAAGAAACAAATTAGTTAAGGAAAGTAGTCTTAACTGAATATGGTTTGTTCTTTTAAAAGTAGGAAACTAAAATGTAAGGTGGCATAACCAAACCATAGGACTTACGGTTCAATAACCCAAAGTCAATTATGAAAATTTTATTTTATATTTTGGTTGTTATATAAATAATATTGAATAACAGTGAATAACAAAGTAAAGTAAAATATATCTTGCTTAATAAAAGGGAAATAATTTGTTAAAATCAGAAACACTGCGTAATTATTTCGCACTTAAACCCAGATAACCTTTCTGCAGCAGTTTCGTCTGTACGACTCTGGAACAAACCCAGAGTTATTCACTGTTATTCAATATTATTTATATAACAACCAAAATATAAAATAAAATTTTCATAAATGACTTTGGGTTATTGAACCGTAAGTCCTATGGTTTGGTTATGCCACCTTACATTTTAGTTTCCTACTTTTAAAAGAACAAACCATATTCAGTTAAGACTACCTTCCTTAACTAATTTGTTTCTTAAACTTCTATTATACGAACCAGTACGTAATTTGTTCCCCCCCCACACACACACACACATTCGTTCTTTTACATTGACATTCTGTTAAACCCCACTTTGAGATCGCATGATTTTATGAAACATCTGCAAATATAAATGGTAATGTAGTTAAAATTGATTATAGGGTACTGATCCTGGTTGCTGATCTGATCCGACTGATGAGGCACTTGTTTTACCCCGCACTTCAGAAGTTAATTAAAGTTCGTTAAAGTGATTTTGTCGGTTGACTGCCGCTAAGTTTTTGCTGATTACTAAAACCACGTTTTTTCACATTTCACTTTGTATAATTGTGTCGGCCGACGTAACTTTTCGAACACTTGATCTTGTAGGTTGGCCGCGCTATATTGTTTGTACACTTTTATAGATATTTTAAACCCGCTACATTGTTCACAGTTTACTAGTTGTTTTACTGGATAGGCCGATTACAGTATTTTCGGCCTATCTTACACCCGCGGCCACCGTTTTATTTAACCAGCTGCACTGTATGCTGCTGCTTACTGGCTGCTGTTCACCTGCCTACTGTAATTCACAAAGCCTGCTGCTTACTGGGGCAGTTACGCAATGCGTCTAGACAATTGTTTAGACTAACCGTGTATGTTGTACTGGGGCTCCTCACAGGTGAAGTCTGACAATTTGAAAATTACTGAATTGATACAAAATAAAATTTAAACTATGGGATCACACAATTCTGTACCGTTACAATACACCCCCAATAAGAGGTTGAAGGCCGAGGCGTTCAAACTCTTATTGCCTAAAACCTAAGAGGATCAGTGAGGATATGGCGCCGCAACCCCCCTGAACACTCTACTGAAATCACGGGTACTTACCCCGTAGTCCGGTGACTGCGGCAGTACCCATCCGACCTTACTGGACTTCTCTGTTCGAGATCCCAACACCATAAGCTCGGACAGATACCCGCCACAGTATCGCCTGACTCTGGAACATTCAATTAAAAAATCAACAAACGGCCTTCCATCACTCCATATCCCACAACCGATTTGTTTCCTCTTAGCCGTACTGGTTCATTGACAACGTACTGGCTCATTTTATATTATGAAATATATCTTAAACCTAGAAAATAGCATTAACAAAACAATATAAGTTATATACAATACAGTAGTACCTATAAGTTCCAGTCAAAATGACACATTAATTATACAGAATTGCATTAACTCACAGTAATTTCCCAAACATTTTTAATTGCATTTACACAAAATTTCCTTCAGTTTTCAATTTTAAATGAATATTTTAATCATTATTTTTTTCATCAATTAGCATTTAATTTATAATTTGTTTGAATTCAACTTGAAATAAAGTTAAGTTCATTATTAAAAGTTCATTATTAAAAATCATCTTGTCAATTAATTTAATTACCAAATTAATTTAATTTTATTATCTCAAAACTCTAAATTATGGTAATTACCTCATTATTTCAATCTTATTTGTTCGAAACAACTTTATTTATTTAAATAACATTTTACAAAGGGCAAAAAAAAATATTATCTACATTCCATCACATCAGATGTTTATTTTATTTCATAATAGAATCTGCTCATGGCACTGATTCATCAAACTGCAACAGTTAGCAGCTTCAACACATCTGGCTGTAAACATTGGTCACACAACATACCTGTTTACATAAACACTTGTGTGCCAGACTTGTTTTCATAAACACTCATTCAGTCTAAACATTCTGCTTACCACATACTGACACCTGTACTTCACTCTTCTATTTCTATAAATCTTTTAGTTAACATATTTATCTCTTAAATTTTTTATTCCAATTCAGATCAAAATTAATTTTACTTCACTAATAAAATTGACCCTTTTAAATTATTTTAATAATTTCTACTAAAACAATTTGACTTTAGTTACTCATGGTTTTAGTTAACGTAGTTAAAACACTTTTAATACAAACACAATTCAAAATGGAATTCATTAATACCTCCTGTTAATTATTGTTATTAATTAACAACATAAAATAATATTATTATCAATACACACATGGTTACATGAAACATTTTACAGTACACGCACAATTAAATTCACTATAAATTTATTTACAAATCTTCATCATTACTTGTTCAGTTATATCACACTTCATTGTCCAAGGTTGCGAGGTCTGAACCATAAAGCAAAATACTTAAAATTGTCCATTTATTGCTTTACTGTTTAACCTCCATCGTCAAAAATTAGTCTTGGTTTCAAATAACAGTTTTCAATTTCATGTACACACATATGGCTATCTTGTGTGTAATAACCATAAAATTTTAGTTTACTCATTTTACCACAATAATCATAGACCAGGTCAACATTGTTTATTTCTGTCAAGTCTCCATTAGTAGTTATATTCAATATTGGGTCAGTTAGTTTTTCATCATAAATTAAATTATTATTGTTCAAACACACTTCTAACATTTCTTTCAACTCATCATAATCTCTCTTTAATTTATACAATTCTATCTCTCTATCAATACACCATTCTCTATCTAAATTTCTCTCATCATAATATTTCTCCCAACATTTCACATTCTCATTCCATACAGAGGGCAACACAACATTATTACAACATCTGGCTTTACCAGATACACAAAAATAACTTCTTTGATATTTTAAAGACCTTTTGTCTTCTACAAAAACTAGCGAGGAACCTTTGTCCTCCAACAATACTGGTGAAACGTTTTCTTCACCCACAACCACATCACGGGAAAATTCTACCCTCTGTACACTCTCTTCATTTAAACTGTCTTCACACTCTCTCTCATTCTCATTGGCATTTGCTAACAACACTTCATTACTAAACTCTACTTCAACAAAATCTTCCTCAAAACTCTCAACATTAATCTCCTTGTTCTCAACTACCACGTTTTTACACATATCATTATAATTCTCATTTGTTTTACATTCAAAATTTTCTATTACCTTTTGTATTTGTTTATCAATTTTTTCTAACACTTGTTCTTTAATAGTGTTAAAACATTCATCCATCTCATTTAGACGTTTATTCATACTGATTTCGAACTTAACATTTTGTGTATTCATTTCACATAAACGCTTATCAAATTTTATATCAATATTATTTATGTCACCCTTTAACTCATTGAATTTAACATTCTGTTCATCAAATTTAGCGTCATTACTATCAAATCGTTTACTGAGAAGGTTAAATAGGTCATTCATTGACATTTCTTTTTCTTTTATATTTGTTTTAATTGTAATAGGGGTGGAAGTTGCTCCCCCCTCACTAATTAATACAGATCCGTTTACATTACTGTCACTGATTGACAGTGACTCTGTCTGAATACCTGAATCGCCTTTATTGGCCGACTCAGCTGACATATTTTCATTTACTACCGTTTCGGTTACTATTGTTTTTATTTGATTTTCAGCACTAGTGCTAGTTAAATCAATAGTGTTTTCCATTTTTCTAGTATTTACTTATACACAATTTTGTAAGCTTACTAACTACTCTTACTAATTTACTGACAATCACCCTCACTCCCAAACAACCCGTTCTGCAGCTTAATTAGGTCTGGCGAATATAATTAAAACTTTTCGCCGTCCCTGTTCGGGCGCCAGTGAGACTACTCAATTAATTCAAATTAATAATTAACTCTTACCTTTGAGTTTGGGCCCAGAGTCGTACAGACGAAACTGCTGCAGAAAGGTTATCTGGGTTTAAGTTCGAAATAATTACGCAAACAGCGTTTCTGATTTTAACAAATTATTTCCCTTTTATTAAGCAAGACATTTTTTACTTTACTTTATTATTCAATATTATTTATATAACAACCAAAATATAAAATAAAATTTTCATAAATGACTTTGGGTTATTGAACTGTAAGTCCTATGGTTTGGTTATGCCACCTTACATTTTAGTTTCCTACTTTTAAAAGAACAAACCATATTCAGTTAAGACACTTTCCTTAACTAATTTGTTTCTTAAACTTCTATTATACGAACCAGTACGTAATTTGTTCCCCCCCCACACACACACACACACACATTCGTTCTTTTACATTGACATTCGGTTAAACCCCACTTTGAGATCTCATGATTTTATGAAACATCTGCAAATATAAATGGTAATGTAATTCAAATTGATTATAGGGTACTCATCCTAGTTGCTGATCTGATCCGACTGATAAGGCACTTGTTTAACCCCGCACTTCAGAAGTTAATTAAAGTTCGTTAAAGTGATTTTGTCTGTTGACTGGCGCTAAGTTTTTGCTGATTACTAAAACCACGTTTTTTCACATTTCACTTTGTATAATAATTGTGTCGGCCGACGTAACTTTTTGAACACTTGATCTTGTAGGTTGGCCGCGCTATATTGTTTGTACACTTTTATAGATATTTTAAACCCGCTACATTGTTCACAGTTTACTAGTTGTTTTACTGGATAGGCCGATTACAGTATTTTCGGCCTATCTTACACCCGAGGCCACCGTTTTATTTAACCAGCTGCACTGTATGCTGCTGCTTACTGGCTGCTGTTCACCTGCCTACTGTAATTCACAAAGCCTGCTGCTTACTGGGGCAGTTACGCAATGCGTATAGACAATTGTTTAGACTAACAGTGTATGTTGTACTGGGGCTCCTCACAGGTGAAGTCTGACAATTTGAAAATTACTGAATTAATACAAAATAAAATTAAAACCATGGGATCACACAATTCTGTACCGTTACAAGGGAATTTTAATTTCTGATAATGACATAAATGAATGTAGGCCCTTTGTAACGGGGCAAAAAAGGGGTAAATTATTTTTAATCATTTTAAACCAGTCTTGGTACAGTTCAGTAACCGTCAGTGTTAGATACGCATTGTGACAAAGAGTATTTGGTGAATAAACTATATCCTCGCGGCTGGTACGCATCGGCACAGGAATGTAAAACTTGTCAAGAGTGGTGCACATTCCCAGCCACACGCGCGCTCAGGCGGCGAATGTTCCCATGGTTTGGTCACGCGCAGGTACATTCTTTCGCTCTGTGTGCGTAGAAAACAGCCTCAGTCGACTACATAACACCCGTCTGGCCAAACGAACACAAAGGCTCGCGAGCCGAAAACCTAGTAAATTTTTTAAAATATGATCTAGAGTGTGATATAGTACAAAGTGTAGAAGCAGTTATAATGCAGTGATTCGGGAAAATTAACCAGCAGAACTTTTTCGGACCAAACCGTGAAATTTATAAGAAGTGAAACCGTGACTGTTTTAAAATGAGAACTTTTTGAATAAAACAGTGAACCACCAGAAACAACAGGATTCCCACATTGAACGCCTAGATCGGCAGAGGACGTAACCACGTAAATACATATTAAATAATTATAAACCATTTGAAAATAAAATAATTGGGGTATTAACTTGAAAGAATGCGTGTGTGTGCAATTACTGGGTCGCCTTTACTTAATATAATCTCATGAGTTGTTTATTTTAAATAGATTAAGGAAAACCATGAATCTTGTTTTGTCTGGAGTAAATTGAACAGGTAGTGCAACATTAATATATGTCAGAATTAGACCCTAAGTTCAGAATAATTTTTGTTATCATTTCCAAAGAAAGATAGAATACCAAATATTTTGAAAGAAAGAATATAAAAGAAATGTGGCATGTGTCTAATAGAATCAAACATATTCTTCATTAGTTGAAGTAATAAGTTTGGCATTCAAAAATGTTTAACGTATAATATAATAGAGAGTTGATAAAGCCAAGAATTAGATGAACTGTTAAAGAGTTACAAACAGAGAACAATTAATTTTTTAAAATGAATATCAATAAAATGGATTAATAGCGCAACCATGTGTTAAGTCAATTATTACGCCAAATTAACATCACTTATCCCGTATAGAAAATTTCGCCTAACGAACCTGGTAAGTAAGTGAAAGTGTTTTAAGGTCTCCATATCTGTCCTTTAAAGATATTGGTGGCGACCTATAAGTAATTTGGAGTCTTCTGTGTTGGTAAGTCAGGGTGGCGTGTAAGCATGATGAGTACGTAAAAAGATCGCTCGAGGTAAGTAGAAGTCACGTGGTGGAAATTGGTAGAGTGATAGAACGTAACAAATGGCGATCCCTGCCAGTATAACTCAGATGAATTTATTCATATGGGTTTAGGCCTGGTTTGAAGTACGAAATAGGTGGTGATAGTAGGCAGTTTTTGTAATAGTAAAAATTACGAGAGTTGTGATTAGAGGTTAAGACGTAAAATACTGTGAGTAGAAGTTGTGAGATTTTGTTTAGATAATAAATAAGTAATTAATTATTTGATTAAAGAATAATTAAATTCATAAAAATGGAAAATATGGAAAACGAAGTCAGTTTGTCTGACTCAACTGTTATAAGTGAATCAGAAATTCAGTCAGAAACTCCTATAGTAAATCAAGAAAGCTGGACAGAATCAGCTGTCATGAGCGGCCCTGAAGTCCATTCGACTCCAAGTATGGGTCATGACAAAATAGTCGAATTAAGTGTAACAGATGAAACAAAAATGACAGAGGATTCAGGAGTTCAGTTAACTCCAACCTCAACAAAATGTAGTAGTAAATTTGATAATGATGTACTGAGCTTTTTACTAAAACAATTTAATGAATTGAAGAACACAATAGAGAAGTCAAAAATGACTTCGATAAAATAAATAATCGATTTGATAATAATGATATAAAATTTGATGAACAGAGTAGAAAGTTTAACGAACTTAAAATGGATATTAGTGAGGTAAAGAATAAGTGTGAGAGTAATTTTAACGAATTAAAATACGAATTAAACGAAAAACTGAGTCATTCATTAAAAAGTATGAATAATAGAATTGTTGAAATATATATAGTATGTCAGAAAGAATCGATAAACAAATACAGGAGGTGACTGAAAATTTTGAATGTAAAATAAATGAATGTAACGCTGGTAGTGAGTATAAGTTTAATTGTGCAGTTGATAAGATTAAGACATATGAAACTAATACTAATCTTAAAATAAATGAAATAGAAAATACTTGCAAAATAGAGATACAAGCGATACAAGATACAGTAAATGTTATGGACAAACGTAGCATACAATTTGAATGTTTAAATAATGACAAATTTGTGTCAATTGAACAAAGCATAATTAATGTCAGAGATGAGTTAAATGTAGCAATAAGTAAAAAACTTAGTAATGTTGCTGAACAAGGAGTGATTACTAGAGATATGAATATTGATATTGAGTTAGAATTGTTTGTGACAGTAGGGGGGTACACCCCATGCAATTCTTAAATAGAGTGAAAGAATTCAATCAGTTCTGTCGTAGTAGTTGGGAGGTGCAGTTATTAAAGATAATGAAATGTTTTAAAGGGAATTCCGCGGTGTGGGCGGAGGTACATAAAATAGATTGGGTAGATTATCAGAGTTTTGAGAGGGTCTTCAGATGTAAATATCGGTCGGAAGAAGAGCAAGAAGTATTATGGAGTAAAATCATGGGATCCGGTAATTTTGGGACCCACGGGAATAACGTTGACAATGTATGTAATGCGGTTATACAAGAGGCGAAATATTTAGAGCCACCGCTACCGTTCAGATCATTTGTGCGACACATAAGTAAGCATTTGCCTCGAGAGATACAGATTACTCTGATGACACACGAAATTACAGAAATTACGGAACTTGAGAAGATATTAGATATATTTCAAAACATAAAGGAACGGGATATGGGTAGGCGTCCGAACCCACCAGCGTCACACATTAATGGGAATTATCATCAATCCAGGGGAATACCAACCTCTTATAGAGGGGCGCGTGGAGGTAATAGTGGTAATAGAGGCGAGGGTTGGCGATGTTCGGAGTGCCATGTTGAAAATGTTTCTGTAAGAACGACATGTTTTAGGTGTAATAAGGCAAGAGACTGTCAGTGTAGTGAGAGAGCATACAACCAGCACAATCAGCCACAGAGAGGAATAGAGAGCAACTGAGGAGCGCTGAGAGGAAATGAAAGTGTCAACAGAAGCAGAGGAGGATACAACCAAGCCGTGGCGGGTACGTCTACGGGAAACTAGAAGAGACAATGGGGAACCGGGCACAGCCATTGTCGACGGAGGACTCTGGGGTCCAAGGAAATACAAATACCAGAGTAATATCATTATCAAAGACATGTCGAAGGAGTTGTTGGAGGAAGACGACGCAGAAATGATGGAAGCAAAAACGGGGTTGACAGAGGTAATCGTCAACATAGAAGGTAAGAACTTTAAAACATTAATAGATACGGGAAGTGAGATATCAGTAATTTCAGAAAACGTAATGGGAGAGTTACAAGAAGTAAATAAACATATTCCATCATTGCCAGTAGCGGGGGTAACAGTAGTGGGGGTAACCGGAGTACGGAGTAAAAGGGTTACTAAACAAGTACAATTAAATATATGCATTAATGAAACAGAATTTGAAAATACTTTTCTAGTGGTTAAGGGACTGAATTTCGATGTAATCTTGGGAAATTATTTTTTGGAAAGAAATAAAGCAGTGATAGATTTTAACAAAATAGTAGAATTTAATAATGGGAGTGAACCAGTCAGGATTAATTTTAAGAGGGTGCGAGATGAGATTAAAGTCACGGGGATAAAAATAATGCATAAACGAGGGGGCGATGGAGACATAGAAACAAGAGTGAATATATGTCGAGAGAGTGAGATTGTAGACAATGAGGAGAGAGAGATGTGAGTGAAGAGAGAGTATGGGAAAATAGGGCGGATAAATTTTTTAATGAGGGTGGGGTTGTAGGGAATCCCCAGCGACAGGCGTTGTGGGCAGTAGTGGACCGTTTTAAGGAAGTGTTTGCGGAGTCACCTGGAAAAGCCAGGAACTATGAATGTGAGTTGAAAGTACGGGAACACACGCCTTTTGTACAGAGAAGTTATCCAGTGCCTTTTTCTAAGCGGAGATCAGTTCAGATAGAATTAGACCGAATGATGGAGGGGGATATAATAGAGAGATCAGTGTCACCCTATTCAAACCCTTTAGTTGTTGTTATAAAAAAAGATGGTAAAGTGCGGTTATGTTTAGATGCACGCAGAATAAATCAGATTATTATTCCTGATCGGGAGTCTCCCGAACCCATGGACGAAATTTTTCAGAAATTCAGCGGGGTTAAATATATGACTTCATTAGACTTAACCGTGGGTTACTGGCAGGTCCCGTTAGAGATAGAGAGTAGGAAATACACTGCTTTTTTGTTTAATGGTAAAAATTACCAATTCAAACGACTACCTTTCGGACTCAACACTAGTGTGGCTAGTTTTATAAAATGTTTAGAGATTTTGCAACCGAGAGACTTAGAGTTTTTAACTGTGTACGCAGATGATAGTTTAATAGCTTCAAGAACTTTAACAGAACATTTGGAATATGTACTAGATAGGTTACAAAGAGGGGGGTTTAACAGTAAACTGGGAGAAATCAAAGTTTTTACAGCAAGAGATACATTTTTTTGGGTTTCATTATTTCACCTGGCGGAATTCGAGCTAACCCCGAAAAAGTAGAAGCAATAATGAGATTCCCTGAACCTAAAAATATTAAACAATTGTTAAGTTTTTTAGGCTTATGTAACTTTTATAGAAAATTTCAGAAAAATTATGCGCAACTGACCTCTAAATTAAGTGCGGTATTACAAAAGAACAAACAATGGAGGTGGGGAGAGGCGGAAAGTTACTTTTAACGAAATTAAAGAAAAGTTTGTGGGTATGATAATGATGAACCATCCCGATTTTCAGCAAAAATTTTATTTACAGACAGATGCCAGCAACATAGCCCTCGGCGCGGAACTATACCAGGAGGGTGAGGATAAGGAACACCGGACGATCGCTTTTGCCAGCCGGCCTGTGTTAGCAGCGGAGAGGAACTATACAACCACAGAGAAGGAGCTGTTAAGTATCGTTTTTGCAGTGAAGAAATTCTGTACATACCTTCTAGGGAACCAGACCATTATCAGGACAGATCACAAGGGATTATCGTTTTTAAACACTTGCAAATTGACTCATAGCAGATTAACCAGGTGGGTGTTAGCATTACAAGAATATCACTTTTCATGGGAGTATATTAAGGGGACAGATAATAAAGTACCAGACACTCTTTCTAGGGTAGGTGTCATAGGGAATAAAACAGGGAGGGATCTTAAGGAAATAGAGATTTTTCGGTTAACAAGGGAAGATAGAATTTTTGGTGAGGAATTAAGGGAGATTAAAAACATACAAAGATCAGAAAATAAATTGGGTAAAATAATCGCAGCCTAGAAGCAGATGTAGATGGGTCTGAATATAATACACATTTCCAAATATATCAGGGAATTCTGTTCAAGAAAGTAGAGGGGGGTGAACGTGATTGGAGGTTGGTTGTACCTGAAGAGTTGATAGACAAAATTATTTGGGATTGTCATGTAAGATATGGGCATTTTGGGGCGAAAAAGTGTACGCACGTGTTAAAAGAATCTTGTGTTTTTAAGAATATGGAGAGGCGAGTTAGAAGATTGTTAAGAGTATGCGATTTGTGTCAGAGGTCAAAAGTAGTGAATTACAGGGTAGAAGGGGAGATGAATTATGTTAAAGTGGAAAAACCATTTGACTTAGTGGCTGTAGATTTGTATGGGCCATTGCCCAAAGGTAGAGGTGGAGTAGTGTATGTTTTTGTTGTTTTGGACACTTTTTCTAAGTTTGTTAGGTTGTACCGCGTGAAGTGAGCTACGAGCCGGGTGCTGAGAGAAAAGATCACCAAAGATTATAATATGATAAACGTAGGTAAGCCGAAGATAATTTTATCCAATCACGGACCCCAATTCATCAGCGGTAAGTGGAGACAGACTCTTGGCTGGGAAGGCATCATACCCAAGCATAC
Organism: Magicicada septendecula; assembly: GCA_034769895.1. Taxonomy (NCBI): domain Eukaryota; kingdom Metazoa; phylum Arthropoda; class Insecta; order Hemiptera; family Cicadidae; genus Magicicada; species Magicicada septendecula. The sequence continues at coordinate 287,979,220 of CM068372.1, forward strand.
GGCAGTATACCATCCACAGTCAAACCAGGCAGAGCGGGTGATGAGAGAAATCGGGAGGATATTTCGGGTGTATTGTCACGTCAAACATACGGAATGGCCATTGTACGTGAAGAAGGTGGAAGACTGGTTAAATAGTACTACCCACGAATCTACAGGGTTTACGCCATATGAACTAATAAAGGGAACCAGGCCACCTAGAATATTAGAACAACTTTTCGAATATCCACCAGAAGAATAGACCATCGATAGAAATGTAAAGATCCAGCTAGCGAACGAGAGTCTACTCACCAAAGGGGAGAGGAGAAAATGGCGACATGACGAAAAGGGTAAGTGGACTAAATACGAGGTAGAACAATTAGTGTTGGTAAGGAGGCATGATTTGTCTAGTGCACAAGAGAAAGAAATAAACAAGTTTTTCCTGTTGTATGAAGGACCCTATGAAATAGTGGAAATAAAGATGAATAATGCTTACGTATTATGCAACCAAGCAACGCGAGAGATAGTGGGTACGCAGAATGCTACGAATTTAAAATTATATTGGTCGAAATAAGAATTGAGTTTTAATATGTTTTGTTTGTTTTCGATTTAAATATGTGTGGCTCATATGATATTTTATAAATGACTTTACTGGTTTTTGCAAAAGATTAATTCAAGGAGAGAAGGTGTTGATTATGTTTTGTTTATTATGTGTTATTACGTTGTACTATGTTAGAGTAAGAATTATAAACATGTGTTATGCATTGTACATTGTATAATTTTTTTGAAGTGTATCTAGGGTAAGGTCATTCACCTGACCATGAGATATCAGCTGATGGCTGGTGGTAGATATGTATAGTACGTTTCTTATAATTGATTTGCAGATTTTTTAAATCAATTTAATTAAATGATTGAATAATAAATTTTATTGACAAAATAATTCTTTTTGGAAATTAATTTTTTTTTTGAGAAAAAAAAAAAAATGGTTTGCAGTAAATTTTTTATGTTCACTATATGTAGATAAGGTGTCAGGTGATATATGATGTTTATATTAGGATGTATTTTGTAATCATGTGTAAGCATGTTTGACTAAGTGGATAGGGACAAGTTGTTTATTTTAATTTGTGTATCAGGATTGTTAACCGGTAAATTAAGAGGAGTCGTACAGAAAATAAATGCAAAAAGACTTTGAGTTTTGAAAATTATGTGTAAATTAATTGAACCAAATAATGTAAAGTAACATCAAATTAGATTTTGATAGGGTACGTATATTTATTTAACTGTTGGAGCCAAATTTGAATTTTATATTATAACAATTAATGTGCAGATAGTGTGTAAATAATAATGAATGTGTGTACGCACCCAGTACTTGCTAAAGGCAACCCAGTATGTATGTAAGGGGAGACATATCGGTTGAAGATCTGGTATGGTATAAGGCCAGTTTTTGATTTTTTGGTGGAATGATTCAAGGTTAGGTGGTACTATGGTGAGTACCTGTCCGATTTTATGGTGTTGGGATCTCGACCCCGGGAAGTCCAGTAATCTCGTTCAGGTGTAGCCATAGTCGCCGAGCTAGGGGGGTAGTTTACCCATGATGTGTTAAGAATTAAAGGGGGGTTGTTGGAGCCATATCCTCACTGATCCTCTTAGGGTTTAGCAATGAGTTTTTCTGTTTTGGCAGAAAACCTCTCATTGGGGGGGTATTGTAACGGGGCAAAAAAGGGGTAAATTATTTTTAATCATTTTAAACCAGTCTTGGTACTGTTCAGTAACCGTCAGTGTTAGATACGCATTGTGACAAAGAGTATTTGGTGAATAAACTATATCCTCACGGCTGGTACGCATCGGCACAGGAATGTAAAACTTGTCAAGAGGGGTGCACATTCCCAGCCACACGCGCGCTCAGGCGGCGAATGTTCCCATGGTTTGGTCACGCGCAGGTACATTCTTTCGCTCTGTGTGCGTAGAAAACAGCCTCAGTCGACTACATAACACCCGTCTGGCCAAACGAACACAAAGGCTCGCGAGCCGAAAACCTAGTACGATCTAGAGTGTGATATAGTACAAAGTGTAGAAGCAGTTATAATGCAGACTCGGGAAAATTAACCAGCAGAACTTTTTCGGACCAAACCGTGAAATTTATAAGAAGTGAAACCGTGACTATTTTAAAATGAGAACTTTTTGAATAAAACAGTGAACCACCAGAAACAACAGGATTCCCACATTGAACGCCTAGATTGGCAGAGAGGGACGTAACCACGTAAATACATATTAAATAATTATAAACCATTTGAAAATAAAATAATTGGGGTATTAACTTGAAAGAATGCGTGTGTGTGCAATTACTGGGTCGCCTTTACTTAATATAATCTCATGAGTTGTTTATTTTAAATAGATTAAGGAAAACCATGAATCTTGTTTTGTCTGGAGTAAATTGAACAGGTAGTGCAACATTAATATATGTCAGAATTAGACCCTAACTTCAGAATAATTTTTGTTATCATTTCCAAAGAAAGATAGAATACCAAATATTTTGAAAGAAAGAATATAAAAGAAATGTGGCATGTGTCTAATAGAATCAAACATATACCCATTAGTTGAAGTAATAAGTTTGGCTTTCGAAAATGTTTAACGTATAATATAATAGAGAGCTGATAAAGCCAAGAATTAGATGAACTGTTAAAGAGTTACAAACAGAGAACAATTAATTTTTTAAAATGAATATCAATAAAATGGATTAATAGCGCAACCATGTGTTAAGTCAATTATTACGCCAAATTAACATCACTTATCCCGTATAGAAAATTTCGCCTAACGAACCTGGTAAGTAAGTGAAAGTGTTTTAAGGTCTCCATATCTGTCCTTTAAAGATATTGGTGGCGACCTATAAGTAATTTGGAGTCTTCTGTGTTGGTAAGTCAGGGTGGCGTGTAAGCATGAGTACGTAAAAAGATCGCTCGAGGTAAGTAGAAGTCACGTGGTGGAAATTGGTAAAGTGACAGAACGTAACACCTTGATGATTAATTATTGTAATTTAAGGGTAAATAGTCATGAATTAGTTGAAACTGAAGATAGTTGGGGTGAAAAAATGAATAAAATCCTATATCAAAATGGGGAATTTAGTTATAAAGATAGGGAGAAAATAGTACAAGTAATAAATAAAAATAAATTAGTTTTTTCAGATGAACCAGGTTTAGTAAAAGACTGTAAGGGTAGATTAATCGTTAAAGAAAAAACACCTTTTGCGCCTAAAGCATATCCGGTACCATACTCTAAAAGAGGGGGTTAGTACAGGAGGAAATAAACAAGATGTTAGCAGAAGGTATAATAGAAAAATCCACCTCACCATATTCCAACCCTTTAGTAGTGGTTACAAAAAAAGATTTATCGATAAGACTATGCTTAGACGCGAGACAGGTAAACAAAATAATTGTTCCTGACAGAGAGAGAGTCGCCAGAACAGGTGAGTGAAATCCTACAACGTTTCAATGGGACCAAATACATTACGACATTGGATTTGACGGCTGGATATTGACAAATAGAACTGGAGGAAGAGTCTCGTCAGTATGTGGCATTCCTATACAATGGAAGGAACTATCAATTTTGTAGGTTACCTTTTGGACTAAACGTAAGTGTTTCAATTTTTATTAAATGTTTAGACTACGTACTAGGGAGAGAGATTTTAGAATTTACAACTGTTTATGTGGACGACATAGTAATAACGTCACCAGACATTAATACACATTGTGAAAGGTTAGATAGAGTGTTAAGTAGATTGCATGAGTATGACATAACTGTTAAGTTTAAGAAGTCAGAATTTTTAAAAGAACAGGTTAATTTTTTAGGCCATATAATTTCAGCCAAGGGTATCAGTACAGACCCTAAGAAGGTAGTGATAATACAAAATTTTCCAGTACCAAAAAATGTGAAACAGTTGCAAAGCTTTTTAGGCTTGTGTAATTATTATAGGTAATTTGTAGACAAATATTTGTACTTAATGGTACATTTGGGGCATTTGTTAAATAAAGGTAATCGATGGCAATGGAGTTTAAAAGAACAAACGGTATTTGAGCTAATAAAAAATAAATTTTTAAGCATCGTTATATTAGCTCATCCCAATTTTATAGAACCATTTTATATACATACCGACGCATCGGACATAGCTTTGGGGGTAGAATTGTTTCAGTTAGATGGGAATGGTAACCATAAAGTGATAGCTTTTGCTAGTAGATCCTTAGTAACTAGTGAGAAGAACTATACAATAATGGAAAAGGAGGCACTATCAATAGTTTTCGCCTGTAGAAAATTCAGAACATACTTGTTAGGAAATAAAGTAATAATAAGATCAGACCATCAAGCCTTTTCATTTTTAAGAAACTGTAAACTAACGCATGGTAGGTTAGTGCGTTGGATGTTAATACTACAAGAGTATGACTTAACTATTGAGTATAGTAGGGGTAAAGAAAACGTGGTAGCTGATGTCCTATCTAGAACTGATTTTGACAATAATACTGAGGTAGATGTGGCAAATACATATAAAATCTTTATAGTCAAAGAAGCGGAGGGAGTAGATATGAAAAAATTAATAAATAACCTATCAACAGAACAAGGAAGAGATACAGAACTCGGTAGAATTATAATAGCCTTAAATCAGATACCCAACATACCTAAAAAATGGGAAAATCATTTTAGTTTGTATAATAAACATTTATTTCACCGTACGAATGAACAAGGTGATGATTGGAAAGTATGCATCCCTAAAGTTATAATACCTGAAGTAGTGAAAGATTGTCATTTGAGGTATGGTCATATAGGTCCCAAGAAATGCAGTGACATGTTAAAAGAGTCTTGTAAATTTAATAATATGGAAAAAACTGTACGTAAACTGTTAAAAGCTTGTGAAATCTGTCAGAAAGCCAAAGTAAATAATCGTAAGCAGGAGGGTTTAATGCAACATGTAATACCAGACAGTCCTTTAGCAATAGTTGCAGTCGATTTATATGGCCCTTGTAGCGTGACAGATGTATGCATAATATTGAATGGCAATTGATCATTAGAATAATGAAGTTATAATATTTAACTTTGGAAGAAAGCATTAAGTTTAATATAAATAGATTAATTCATAGCAACTGTGGAAAGAAATCATTATTATATAGAAAATACAAGTTAAAATAAAGGAGTTACTAGTGATGAGTCATCCAAGACCAGTCTCATAACCAAAGGTTTTCAAGGTATAACCCAGGAAGGTAAAAAAGTAAATAACAAAGCAGTACTGAATATGACCAAACCCACAACGAGGGAGAATAAATAGAATAGAAACCCTAAAATAAGCCAAGATCAACCAATACAGGTTGTGTATGTCTGAAATAAAGAAGGAGATGGAGAAGATCCCAAGAAACCTGATGGCATCAAGAAGAAGATGGAGAAGATACCAGTCCCAGAAGGCAGGAGAAAAGAAGACTGATGAAAGAAGAAGGCAGCATCCTGAAGAAGATGTCATGCTCTTATAAAAGACACCCAAATCCCTATATCCCCAAAATAAATATTTAAGAATAAAAGTATAACGAATTAAAAACTACATGTATATAAATTTAAGAGAGAGAAGTGTATAAAGTAAAAGTTTCCTGTGAACTAAGATGAAACAATAATATAGTACCCATGGAACAAATCTCCATTGAAAAAACGCTAACCAATTTATTATGTTGATAAGACTATACGACCATTTAGCATTAACATAATATATAAGTGCAAAGTGAACCAGTGATAGTTTTGGGTATTATAAAAAATGAACCTTGTGTTTCATTCTTGGCAATCACAAACATTGGATGCAATGAAATATGCATTTTTCAATGACTTGAAATGTGTACTGTGACAATATGTTGTTCATAAGACATGAATCTGTTTAAAATAACATTTTGTTTTACATGAAAAAAGAAAAACAGATTTCATGATACTTTTCGAACAATTAATACTATTTATTTATTAATGACAGGGTACAATTCCCCAAAGACAATGTATAAAAGACTGTATAAAAACTGTAGAATCCTACTTATAATAATAGTTAGAAATAAGAATATAAATATAAGGTTTTTATGTATATAGTACAAGAATGTTTAAAAATGTTTTAGATATAAGGCCATTTGTTTGGGTCTGATACAACTAACATCAGAACTATAAAAATAGTTACTACTTGTAAATAATAGAGAGTAATTAAGATGTTAGTTAGTAAAAAACCTTTTTTGTAAGCCATATTTTCATGTTTAGAAATAAGGATTTTGTTGTAAGATGTCTGACTTGAAGACAACCATTTATTTAAAAAAATATTCTTTATTTGTTTTAACTATTATTTGTATTGTAACCAATACTAATTGTTATTGTGTAATTTGAAAACATGTTTAATTTATAATACTATATGTAAAAGTCAGAGAGGGCATCACACATCATATATTGTTTGTAAAATATTTTGTAAGAAAAATTGTTAAAAAATCATAGGCCAAAAGAATGGAAACCAAACTTCATCAAAACAGAGAAATTACTCATTTAAAAGCAAATAAACAAAAGGGGTTTAGACAAAATAAACTTGAGATCAAGCCATATAATTGCAAATACCATTTAGGAAGATTTTAATAAATTATATTCAGAATTATAAATAAAAATGAAAATGACTAAACTCAGAAATTTGGACATGGGAGTCATATATTCCTGAATAATGTTTCAGAATACAACTAATTCAATTAATTACCAGAAAATCAGCGAATATAAGCCTTTTAATACAATATAGGATTATTAATATTAAATATAACGGATAAAATGGCTGAATTTATATAATGACAGGAAGTAAATTTTGATGTTTTGACTTTTCAGAGTATACCAAACTGAAAGTAAAATTACTATTTTTTGGACAGAAAACACTATAAAATGGCATTATTTAATCTGAAAATAAGCTGAATGAACTGAAAGATTAATTTAAATAACATCTAGTGGATAAAATTGACAAATAACCCAAGTTTAGGTATTTATATAGTGAAATATTAAAGTGTTCACAGGATATGAAAATATATTTGAACAATGTTAAGAATAATATTATATTGGCTAAGAGTTTAATTGAAACTGAAGGAAACAGTTAGTTGATTATTGGTATTCGAACTGTTAACATAAACGAGAGTTTTGTGACGATCTAACCTATCTTACAAAGGTAAAGTTAAGTGGCGAACAGTACGTTACTGTGAAGTCGAGAGTGAATTATAAAATCCTTCCAGAACATATACATTGTGACAAAAACAATCAAGAAACACTAATTAACACTAAACAATACATTTTTACTCCGAAAAACACCACAAAACACCAGAAAACTGTATAACACATTAACCAAATTAGTGTCGGAATTGGGAAAAGTGTTTTGACTTATAATTACACAAATATACTAAATACAACCCAGAAACATTACACCAGTCACTACACAACATTTAACAAGAGATTTGCAGACATCAGAACAGGAATACTGCCAGAAAATACATTATTTGGAATGCAGCAGAAACGAGCGACATTTTGATCAACTTGACGGCAGCCATCTTTCTTTTGATGATCCCAGTGCCTTCTCCTGTTTCAACACAGCTGTTTGGTGAAAACAATTATTTTAATTTTCAAATTATTATTCAATGTTTGTGTTTAGTAATAATTATTCATTTGATGTAACGTTATACTTTTTAAATATTGGCCCGATTTCTCTGACTTTGATAATAATTGGCTGTTTAAAGAACCCTGTACGATTTTTATATAATACTTTGTAATTTTTTTCGATATCCTGAGAATCGATATTAATCGATAAGAGTCAATATGGCCATTAATTAATAAAACATTAATACTTTTCAATACTTAATAGTTCTTTATTTCTTCAATAATACTAATTACCAATAATATAATTCTAATTGATAATCTACAAGGACTTTACCACCTATAAGTGAAGATAACCTAAAAAATAAAAAGATAAACAAGTATCGATTGGTTTGAAGACAATCTTATGAGTTTATTTAAAATATACCGAAACTTTAATAAAAATTTTCAGAAGAGCATTACACTTTTTAAAACTTCACAGCCCTATATTAATTAATTGATCATAATTAATTAATTAATAAAAAAAAAAATTGTTTTTTAATTCTTTTTTTTATAAACATAATTTTTTTTTTTAATTTCCTTCAAAACAATAATTTTTGTTTTGAAACTTTCGGTGAAGCTGATCATATATATTTCTTCATCAACTTTACGCTACTCGACCAGTCTTGCTACCATTGGGACTCGACCAGCTTGGAAACTTAAGGAAGTGTTTCAGGCCAGTAAGACGTCGAGAGCCACACCAATTACACACCAATTAAACATATTACATTACAATTTATTTATTTTATTACACCCTCTACACAAAAGTCGAGGAGGGGTATAAATTATTTATTTGTTGTACTAGATGTTTTTACCAAATTTGTAAAATTGTACCCGATTAAAAAAGCTACATCCTTGGTACTAGCTAGGAAGATAGTCAGTGATTACATTACTGAAGTAGGTAGACCCAAAATAATATTATCGGATCATGGTTCTCAGTTTACCAGCAACACTTGGAGGGAAACGTTAGGTTGGGAAACATTTTAGTTAAACATACCTCAGTGTATCATCCCCAATCAAATCCTAGTGAGCGTGTTATGCGGGAATTAGGGCGAATGTTTAGAACCTTCTGCCACAAAAAACATTCATTGTGGGCCACATTTGTGAACAAAATAGAAGGGTACATTAACTGTAGCTTACACGAGTCCACTAGTTACAGCCCTCATGAGTTAATGTTTCAGAGGAGGCCATCACGCATAATAGAGGAACTGATAAAATTTCCAACGCGGACTGAGGTACCACATGGGAGGAAACTGGTGATTGCAAAGGAGCGGCTTTTGAGTAAAGCTGAACAGCGTAAAAGAAGACATGACAGGAATTTAACACCCATCCAATATGAGGTAGGGCAACTGGTATTAATAAAAAACCACGATCAATCATCAGCTTTGGACAGAGATTAAAAAATTCTTCCTATTATACGACGGTCCCTATGAGGTTAGTGAAGTGAAAATGGAGAATGCTTATGTTTTGGTAGACCTGCAAACCTAAGAAATAAAGGGAACCTATAATGTAACACAGTTAAAAAGGTATTATGTACATGAGTTGGGTTGATTATTTATAAAGATGATTATATCATCTTTTACAATGATTATATTTACTATCATTAAAATCATAGACGCAGATTATTTTATAACGGGGGGGGGGACCTGAAAGTATGAGGACTCTTAATTGAACATTAAGATAATGGGTGCATTGTTTAGCACCATTAAAAAAAAAAACCTTGTTATTGTGCATAATTGAGGGGTGATTTTGGGGGGGTGGTTAGGTGTCACCAGATGAGAAAATCAACATAAGTTTAGTTATAAGATAGGGACGGCATGTTGTTACTGTAGATAGCGGTAAGGGTTGATGAGTAACATCGATGCATGTTGCCATCAACGGAGGCTCAATTAGAGCGTAACATACACTGTACACCAACATTATATAATATTATATTATATGTCAATTAATACGTACAGTGTATAAAAAATGATTTAGGTAAAACATGCTAATGACAGATTTCCCCACATTTCGGGCGATTACTGTTTCACCAACACTAATCGTGGTTTTGGACGACAACCAGCTGTGGGCAGATATTGTAAACCTGACCATGGTTGGTTGCCTGTGAAATTGAAATAACGGGGGGGGGGGACTCGAGGGGAAATCCCCGGAACTAAGGAACAGCGGCTATCACCCGTTCGCGTGGGAACAAATAAAAGGGTGATAGACCCGTTTTAAGGCTGTTATTATATAATCAGGTATTATTATATCTGAACTTTAAATGTAATGTCACAGCAAGAACAGGAGATAACAAAATTCCTCCTTAACTTCAGTTCTTGTGGAGACAACTGGGCGCTACAGTCCAGGGGGGGGCATAGTGTGTGTGGAAGGAGGTTACTAAAGTATTAGTAACGAATTAATGAATGTTAAATATATCATGTTGATTTGAGGAGATAACTAAATGATTTGTATTGAATTAAGAAATATTATGACAATGGAAGATAATTGACGTTTTCACGTAGATAATTTGTTCTAAAGTAGTAGACTTAAATGTGTTTTGTTATATATAAGAATTTTATAAAGGAATTTAATTGTTTTGAAATATTAATTCTATGAGGGTAGGTATTTGTAATGTTGTAATGGGAAATGTTTATTTAAATTCTGATAGAATCAGAGAAATATTTTGAATTTTGGGGTAAGAGTTAACTAGAGAAGGTTATACAGAATGTTGATATGTAATTCTTATAATGTATTATACTTAGGCTAAGTATTCATCCATAGAAAAAAAAACTCTGTACTTCTTAACGCAAACCAACACAGCTAAGGGGAACCAGATCAGTTAGGGATATGTTACTATCCCAGGCCACTATTTGATATTTTTGATTTCATGATTCAGTGTCTAGTGATGCTGTGGCAGCGGTCCTGTGCTGGCCTGCGTATCAGAGCAGGAGCGTCAAGTGCCGGTCTGGCCTTGCGGTGTTGGGATCTCGAAAGAGAAGTCCAGTAAGGTCATTCAGGTACGGTCGCAGTCACTGGACCAGGGGTAAGTTAACCACAATTTTGAATAAAACGTAAGGGGGTTGTGGCGACATATCTTGGCTGATCCCTTTAGAAAGTATGAGTGTCAATGAGAGCTTTTATGCTTCGGCATAAATCCTCTCATTGGGGGGGGGGGGGTATTGTAATGTGACAGAATTGGGTGATGGATTTTAATTCAATGTTAAATGCGACGCACAAGAGTTACCCACACAGGGCCTCAGTTTTTAACTATAGACATTCCTTGTCGAGGCAACCAGTTGCACGTTTGGTCTGTACGCCCCGCAGTAAGCTGCTTTTCCAGGTGCTCTGGAATGTATCAAAGCGCGCACATGCTTGCCCGCAGATATAATTCGTCACGTGCAAGGCTCGCTGATCAACTATAGTGAATGTACTGTACATCAGGGTGGCTAATTACTGTGTCACGTGACACCAGCACGACCTATCACAGAACGAGCTGGTCAGCAGGAAAACGCCCTGGCCATCTTGAAGACGCTTGGCTTTTAAGAGTCGACCACCATCTTTTGCGCTGTGCAGCAGCAGTCGTCTCGCCCGCATACAACAAAAATGTGAATCTTTATATATATATATATTTCAAAGTGAAAACAGTATTTGGCTAAATATTCATCAACAGTGACTAATTAAAACAAATTGACAGTAATTGAGTAAGACTTCATATGGCTTGAATAGTGTTCTAATAAAGCGTATTCATGATTTTTTTTTTTTTGTTCTCAAAGAAAAATAAATAATATTATATTTTACTTGATTTGCGTATTGTTTTTTGTATTTGCACACCGTTCTCTGCCAAAGTACATTAAACGTTTCCTTGGACCAAACTTAACACATAAAAACAATATTAAATATTTTAATTAATAATTACTGAGTAACACTTCAATATTTAGATCATTTAATTGTCTTTCTCATACAACACCTCAAAAAATTCAGTGTCATCTTATATGCAGGCCCTTTTTTTTCCTAAAACACACCTTCAAAAGTCTAGGGTCATCTTATATGTGACGCCGTCTTATATTCGGGCCAAACCGGTACTTGGATGTTCAGAGACGGCACTGGGGAATTGTTTTTCTTGAAAATTTTATTTGCATAATAAATTCTGATGACACATAATTTCAACATCTGATTTATCAACTGGAATAAAAATATTTTTCGTATGCTTAGAATAAAGATAACACCAGTCTTTTCTGAAAGGAACGTCTAACAAAACTTCTAAGAAAAATCACAGTAAAAATAATTAAAAAACTGCTGGCAGCTTTAATACATAAGGATTATGGGAGTTTTTTATTTTGCAGAATACTTCAGAAGATAGTATATTAAAATGTTTGTTCATCAATCAATCTATTAGAATGCAGTCAATGAAAGGTGTAGATATGATACCAGTTCGGTTGATTGCAAACATTACAGCCTACACAACAAAAGGAATTTTAATGAATGTCTCCATGAAAGCCCAACAAAGAGCTTTAAAATAAGCCCAGTGTGTATTTACACACTCTACTAGGGGATCAATAAAATTTTGTCATTTAGGAACATGTGAATGGAAATACTAGTGCAAAATTTGAAACATTCACAATGCTATAACCCTATCAGTTAGGAGAAGATACTCAAATATCCGACTATAATGTTAGCCACATTATCTGCTAATGGAATAACAATCTGACCCTTTTGTCTGGCCTACAATGCTGTCAAGAGTATAAAGGGAATAAATGAAACATAACATCTATTTAAAAAGAAAAGTTAAGTGTAAGAGGCAGCAGTCTTAATCCTTACCTACAGTATGGATCCTGGGTTAGGCGACCCATCTCAGTACAGCTTAAAAGCAATTGAGATAACATGTTTAAGAGAATAGAAGGCATAAGAAGGTGACACTGAACCAGAAATGAAGCAATATGGAAAACAGTAGGTTTAAAGGCACTGAATGATATACTTGAAGAGGGACAACTATCATGATTTACCCATTCTGTAATAAATAATAGGGAACAGCACATTGCCAAAAAGCAGTCTGCACTATAGAGCAGCTGGAAGACTTGAAAGAATAAATTTAGAATGGAAAGGATGAGGTTCAGATGGTGAAGACAGAAGACAATAACTACAGGAACACACCAACAAACAGCAACTTCTGAATGATTTATTTGGATATTCAAAGATTTTACGAATGTTTTTGGTACATGTTTTTGAGATGAATGTTTACTTCCTTGGTGATGTAAGTGACATTATGTTTTATGTGTTAAAATTATATAATGTGGGCTGTATTTTTTTGTTGGATATAAACTTGGTAACACTGACACTCTTAAAGATTAAGAAAAAAAAAACTTAATAAATGAAATTATATTGTCAAATTAAAAATTTATATTAAAAATGATCTACTTCTTCACTTTCCATATGCAAATAGTATAATTTTTCTACTGAAAAAAGTAATTAGGCCTACCACTTGACCTATAACGACCAATGTTTTATGTGTACTGCCATATAGCATAGTAGCCTATGGTATGTTTTAAGTGTGCATTATTGTAAAACTTTTATCACTAATATTCACCTATCATTGAAATCAGAATCTGACGACAATGAAGTGCTAGACGCACTTCCTGGAAATTCCACCTGACCATTAACAGCTGAGCCATTTGCTACTGCAGAATGAATAGGAACTGGTGGTACAGAAGGTAGAATCTGTGAACATATATACCGTACATTTCTAACAACCAATTTAACTTACAACATTTAGGTTATGTAAGTTACTTTACACAAAAAGTTTTGGATTTTATGGCTGGTTGTCTCTTCTCTTGCCTATTACATAACAAATACAATTAGGAAAAAGATGTATATGTACTTGTAAATGATTCATTGCTAAGTATGATCATAAGAGCCCTAAGAAAATGGAGCAGCAATGTTCAGAGTTTTGTTGGCTTAATGATTATTATTATTAACTACACTACACTGTAGCCAGTAATATTTAATACATTCAGTTCTGTGTAATAAAACACTAATGAATTGATAGACTACCACAGATATGTCAACTTTGTATTCAGATTAAGAACAATTTTAATCACACAATTTTTTAATAAAAATTAGTATCTTACTACTAATATAACAAAAACTAGATTGCATGCTGAAAGCACATTACATGTTTCACTAATCATTTCTGAGCATTCAGTTTACTGTGATTTCAGCACACATATTTACTGAAACAAGTACAACAAAACTAATGTTCTTGGAAACAACAGCCAAAATATTAACAAATCTGTGTAGTAGAAACCTGTTTGTTCCACTCCTTACAAGTATGTCCCAAACAGGCACATGATTAAAATAATAATTCCTATAAAAATGTTTAAACATGCTCTTGCTTCATATACATTACACATGAAATAAACACACAATAATAACTATATAAGGTATAATAGTAATTTTAAATATCATGGGTTTTTTTTGGTAAATCTACCCAGGTCTACTCATGTGAATTTCTGGAAAACTGAAATTAAAGGTTTTCAAGTACAACGATAAATCATAAAACTGATTTTCAAGGTTAACTTTTATGATCAAAAGTTGTTTTATTTATTATACAGTTGTTAAAAAATAAAAAGGAAAAGAGAAATGCATAAAAAATGCTGTTTTTGAAACATCGTTAAAACTTGGACTTGGGTAATTTAACCACTAGCCCCTCAACATGGTATGACATAATTTTGTACTTACATTCTAACTATAAAAAATATGATTTCCATATTCTTCTGTTAGAACTAGATGTTAAGAGCTTTGTAACGGTACAGAAGTGTGTGATCCAGTTTTAATCAGTATGTAATTCAGTAATTAATAAATTAGCATTAATGTTGAAAGAGCTGAAACCAAATGCTTGCACTTAATGCAAAAACTAAGGGTCACTTGCACTATATGGGTGCCACTTTTTTAATTAACAATTTATGTGTTAATCCTATAAATTAGTAGAGACAAGAAGACTTTGTTTTTAAAGTAGAAAACTGAAGATTATTTATACACAATGTGTAATTGGTGGTGTCTGTTATCTACATAGTGAATAATTTTGGGTTTTAGTGTCAAATTGTTCACTTGACTTAAAAGAAAAAGCAGTACATTATATTGTGATTCCTGGTGGGGATATCAGAAAACTGAATTAGAAACAGAAGGTTTATGTTGATTTAAGGGTAACCATCAATATAGGCAAATATGCCTAGACAGTTGAAAATTTGCGAGATTCTCAAAATGGTAAAATACATTTCGTTGTGATACTGTACAGCACTATGTGAAGATTTATTTTACTGAATTAATGTGTTTCAACAAACTCTTTACTTGGCCTGCTACGTGAAATATTGGCCTGCTACAATATGTAATTTCACTTGGCTAGTACCCATATTTACATATAAATCTGCTATAAAATTAAGAGTCGCATCTGCATTATGCACATGACCTATATTTAAATATGTCTGTAAGTTATATTAAAATAAAAACATGTACTCTGATCCATACATTCATAAAACACATACTCTAATTTTTGTTAGCAGTTTCTGTAATTCCAACTTTTGTGTTGTAAGATATTGCTGTACTACTAGTCACTTCATACTGGCAAGGCCTTTGGCCTTAAATGATAATCTAGGACTTGATAATGGTGAATAAACTGATAGGACATATCCAGTATGAAGCAAACAGCAGTTCAGCTATAACCTGCAACAAAGTTGACACATTGAGTTTCATTAAGTTTAAGCTTACCTTTCGATTTGTTGTATTAGTGGATGTAGGCGACACATCTCTAGCTCGTTTAGTCCCATTTTCTGAGCCATACAAGTTGTTACAGTCTGATTCACTAACTTGCCTTATACGTTTACCATCTGGAGGGCTACCGCGTAATTCATGCAATTTACTTCTTAGAACTTCTACTTCACGATAATAACGTTCATGTAATGGCAGTGTATCTTGAGCACAATTTTCGACCCCTACCCATTGTCCATGATTGTACGTCCATGATCTACAGTTTTTTTTTTCTCTAACTGTACCACTATCATAATAGTTCAACCACTGACCACATTTATTTGCATGATTATCATTTCTTCTATCTGGAGTGTAAGGTAAAAATGGATTTGTTTCCTCTTCTTTATATGAATACACTTTAACGGGCGACCTTCTAAAATGACCAAACTTATCAACATTGGATAATGGAATTCGTGAGTTAGTGTCTCTATAATAATTATGTGTTTCCCGGCCATTGTAATGATTATTTTTAAAAGTGTCTTGTTTCATTCTATAATAATAATCTTCAATTCTTTCACCATCCATCCCTTCACTTTTACAACGTCTTCTTCCAACTACAAATTTTGGCACTTTTTCATGTTCTTCACATGCTGGACACCATGTTGCATACGAAAATCTACACTTTCCCACAGAATCGGTTACATTCACATGGCGTGTTGTACAAACTGTATTTAGAACACCTGGCCTCTGTGACTTTATACAATCATTACACTCATGATTATGGTTTCCATTCAAGGGCATTTTTTGTGTTACTGTAGGAGCAGACATTATTGATAATTTTGTTGATATGTTGTTAAACAAAATATGTGAGTCATTTATTGGTATTGGTTGTGTACCATCCAAGCCATCTACAAGAAACAATAAAATAATATTAAAATTATTTCTAAGTAAATGAAGAAACTGGCATCCGTGAACTATGCACAGAAATAAACAATGATGAAAGTTATATTATTAACAACTTTACTATCTTTTGGTAACTGTGAACTTTCTTAACTCAACTTCATTTTGCTGTTTTTATGTCTATATATATAAATCCTTATAAAATAAAATGAAATTTGGAAGTTTTAATTCAAAATACAGGCTAAAACTATAATCTGCGATTAAAACTTTGAAGTTACCTTATGTAAAAAACAAAAACAGAATTCGGAAAACTAAATATTTTAACAAAAATGTTCAAAAGTTGCATGTGTTCCACTTCACTGTACAATTAAGTTCACACATAAAATGACATTTTTACGATCCTGATTAATCGAAATAATTAAACAAAAGGTAATAGTTCCGATTGACACCCTTGTCTGGAAAAGCCACGAAACCTGCAAAAACCGATGTTTTTGTAGGTTTTACATAAACTACAGACCAAAAATAGGTGCGGAAGCGAATAATCCGAAAAATTTTTTTTTGCAAGAAATTATTTTGGGGCCTAAATAACGTAAAAATGCGTTATTTCGTATTTTAAATGAAACCTACGTATAAACAAAATTACACATCACTCTTTTTGAAACAGAACTCGATGCTGTAATGTCCAACGGCACCTCCGGTGCCGCTCGGCCCGTCGCGGCGGGCCTCAAGAGTTTTATTCACACGCGCGCGGTGTCAGTATTTTTACTACCTCACTAAGAAACCGAAAATTTGATGTGATGTTCTGCACAACCAAGTTTTCATGTGGTACTTGCATTTACAAACAGCATGAAGACTACGAGAGTAAATATTTATTAATTGTAACGTTATTCTGCATCTAATATGAATAATAGAATACACTATGTAAGGTACGTTATTGTGTTTCAGTGTTGTATTGCTATAAGTAAGTTTGCATTTTTTTTCGCAACTTGCAAATAAAAAGTTTTTCGTTTCCGCACCTAGGCTTGACCCGTAGTTTACGTAGAAACACAAATAATCCGTTTTTTTTTTTAGGTTTCGTGGCTTTTTCAGACAAGGGTGTCCATCGGAACTATTACAAAACAAAGGTATATAGCACGAATTAAAAAACATCCTATACAAAATATTTTGAGTTCGTACACCACTAATCACGCAGAACAAAATAGTTGGTTCACAGCCATGATTAAAAACAAAAATATTACGCAGTGACCAAATACCCTAAATTCACACCATATTAAAATAATGATAATAAATATATTTATATTTTAAATCACACCGATATATCCATTTTCTTCATAAAAATAACCTTAACAAAACATAGCCTTGGCCTAGAGAATTCAGTCATCTTACCTGTCTGTACGTTAAAGCACATGAATGAGAAGCTATTGATTTGACTAGGTACAAAAGAGCCAATTAAATAAAAAGTGAATTACCGGTTCATTCACTTGTTGCTTACCTCATAATATATTCGGTTACCGACTTATCTAATGCGTCCTTCTGAATATTAACTGACTTTAGAACAACAAAGCGGTCACATTTTGGACGAAAACACAACCAAAACCAATGCGGAATGGGATCACCGCCATTATAATACTTGTGTTCCCGCTTCCGTAAGTTTATTGAATTCAGTAAAGATTGTTCTCTATTCTTGCCTTGCATTACCAATTACCATACTTGCAGTAGACAATTGTGAAATGAAAAATGGAAGGGGCACGTTATTTGCAAAGAGAACACAGAATTATCTTAATTTACATATTTAATTACAATTGTATGAAATTAAAATGTTTAACGAACATTGTAATTTATTACAGGATATAAGTGAAATAAAACTTCATATAACAAAAATGTAATATTTTCATCAGAAAAAAAACTCAGTGAGAGACGTTCTCTTTTCAATAAGTATTTTTTAAAAAAGATTCTTAAATATTAATAAATATACAATAAATTGCATTTAACAAAAAAGTAAAATCATATAACCAGGAATGTGACGTTTACGTTTGTTTTCAGATTGTTGTCGGTGTTCGATGATAAATGTTGCTGGTTTTTCGCGGGGTTTTGCAAGATGTTTTTAAGTAGTAAATTATGTATTGGTGGTGACTGATCTGAGATGAATAAATGATGGAGACATGGCTACGTGAATATATTCGATCATATACGTTTTCCAATAGTATTAACGGTTTAAAGCAACTTGAAAGTTAAACATTGCTTTTAGGTTAATTGTATAAATTGTAAATTATTCGTAAAAGGAAGATATGAGGAGGAGGAGACATAGAGACTCAGAAGATGGATTTGAACAATGGGTAATTAATTTTGTTTTAAATTGTCAGTGGGTAACGCCGGTATATAAGATTCGGTACCCAAGATTCGTAATATGTATGTAATACTAGTATATATATACTGTTGTCTTTATAGAGATTAAAGGTCGATAACTGTTATCAGCGTTTCTCACAGTCAGTTCTTAGCTTTGGAGGTGAACTGGTGTGATAGATTTTATTCTTGAAGTGTTCATCATGTATTAGTATTTTCCGAATGATTTCATCATAGTGAGGTGTCTAGAGACAAGTACTCGTCGTTTTTTTACTAGAGCAGTATGGCATGTAATCGAAAAAGTCTGCACATTATTAAATTTGCACAGCGCACAGAATGTAACATTTCTTGATGTATTTCCATAGACTGTATTATGTGTCAATGTTTTGCAACTTAAACAAGGTATTTTTGGTTTCATTATCTTCGGTTCAGTCCAAAAACCAGCCTTAAGGTGAAGATTATGTGAGACTCTTTTGATGTTAATTGCTTTGACTTGTATATGAGTGTATAGAGTTATATTACATTACACTTCTTAACTGGAATGTATTGCGTGTGTATGGTATCAACACATACTGTAGGCAATTCATATAAGAATGATATTTAACAGTTAACAGGGTATGTAAAAATTCTTATGTATAAATAAAATTCAGTAACTTAACAAAAAATTTACAGGCATTGCACAAATGCAATGCACATAAAAGGGAATTGAAAATGCTTCAATAAATCTAAAAAATATATATATATATTTTTTTTCTTCATTTACCAATGTACAGATTATAAATTAAATGTAGTCGCATTCATAAGCGAAGTTTTATATGTGTACTACTTTATTGACAACAAAGAAGTAGTCTATGGAAACTCACCAGTTCCCATTTTCGATCACGCGCAAATGTGCGACACGTCCTTATAAACATTTTCAATGTTAAAACACCCAAATATGAGTCACTTTGTACTAAATCACAATCATTCTTTTATATATAGGTATCAGATTTTCAGATTACTTGAGTATTGAATACATAGACTATAATGTATCTTAGATTACAAACAGTGATGTGTGAAGAAGCTGCACGAGTTCAACTATATGTGTGATATGTGTGGGACCATCAGGAGAACTCTTAAAATCAACGAGGAAAGAAACATGCGTGAAGTTGTACAAGGTGATGGCCCTCCCCACACTTCTCTATGGAGCTGAGAATTGGTCTTTAACGAAATCTCAGGCAAGTCATATTCAAGTGGCTGAAATGAGATTTCTCAGGCACGTGACAAGATGTACTTTGCAAGGTTGCAAAAGAAATGTCGATGTATGGCAGGAGATGAATATTATTAGTATACTTAATAGAATTGCCCAATATCGGCTAAAACGGTTGGACCATCTTAATCAAATGGATGACTCTTCAATGAACTATGGAATTATAAGCTGAAAGGACGGAGAGGTATGGGGCATCTGAAGAAGTGTTGGAGTGACCAGCTCTCGTTTGTCCGCTTTGGACTGGAACAAACCATTATTGGTTTAAACCTTGCTGAAGATGAGTGTTGGTTAGGCCCACATTTATCAAGGATGTAAGGTTATGTTACAGATATTCAGGAAAAGCCAATAAATCACACTTTTAGCTAATAGTCGGCTCCATTTATATATTTACAAGTTATAGGCCGATATTAATTGGTATATTCCATTTATTAAGAATTGAAAGTAGCTGTATACAAAGAGAAATGAAACAATTCCTATTTGAATAAGATTAGTAGGATTCTTACAAGACCAAAACATTTTTGATGTGAACACAGAAATCTTAAAACCTGTTGGTCCATAAATTTATGAAAAATTATTTATATTTGAAAGTTATTTCAGTTGGAATTGCAAAAAAGCAAATTAAGATAATTTACGGCTGTTTTTCCATCGGAGTTAAAGCTCTTATTCTTACTTGCTGCTGCAATAATGAAATGTGTGTTGATAAGAAAGAAGTTAGGTAATAAGCTTAAACTTCATATAATTACATTAATAGACTTACAATGTTATGACTGCTGCTCAGGTGGTTGATAGTTTAAAACATGACAGCTCTCAGCTTTTGATAAATGGGATATAGTGAGCATTACACGTCTATAGTAGTATATGTGTCAAACTTTTAATACCTTGTTAACATGTACTGTACTTTCATTTTTGATGCAATTTAATTTGGAAAGATGGTTAAATTTGGGCTTTCAAACTTAAATTCTTTCCTATCACTTCGCTTTCGTCCTGTATTTGTTCTTGAATTTCTGGACTTTCATTTTAAATGTTAATTCTGATTCTGTTCTGGACTTCCATTTCTGGTGTGGTTATTTTAGGTCTACATTTGTACCTGTACCGTACTGCTAAAGTCCGCTTATAATAACACTATGTTACATGGATGTTTTCCATACTTAGTTCTCTTTTTTTCTGTTCAAGTGTTGTGTATCTTGTAAGTTTAGAATTAAACTAGTATAAGTTGTGAATAGGCTATTATTAAATTGTTTGTTGAAGTGTATAATTGCTCTGACTGCAATATTGACATTAACGGTCTGACTGTACCTATATATTTTTTTAAAGGGTGGTTATATGGAAGCAAAAAAAAACAAGTTACAAGAGCAGTTTAAATCAGCTGCTGCAAAAGAGAGTACCGGTACTAATGATGTGGCACAGATTTTTAAAGGCGTCGCAATATTTGTGAATGGTTATACAGGTAATAATATCTTTCATATTTTTAATTGTAATTAAATAAAATAAAAATATACTGAATTAAAAGTTTTATACTGAATTAATAGTTTCACATTAATAGGACACAACTGTATTTCCTTATGTTTTACTTAATATGGGATTAAGTATTTTTAGTATATTAACTTAAACAGGGCCAGTCCATTCAGATCACAACAAAAGTTCACTAACATTAATTTTTCTAATTTTTCCCAAATCATTTCTTAGTATTTTAAAAGTTCAAAACCATGTTAAGAATGTTTGTTATTGTCAGTAAATCAATAAATATTTTTATGGCCATTTTCTAACAGTGGTGTAATGTTTTTTTGGGGGGGGGGATAAGAGACATGTGGCTCTCTTATTTTCAAAGGTATCATGATAATTTTAAAACAGAACTTCTCATTATAAAAAATTGAAATTTGGGGAATAGTTAACACCAGTAAGAACTGAAATCTTTTTGAATTGTTTTCCTTAAATTATGTGATTTTTATTACTTTTTCCATGTGGATTTCAGAAATGCATTTGAAATCCCATAAAGTCATGTTTATTTTTATGATTTAATGTTGAAAATATTAAAAAATTGTATCTATAAAAAGTGGTTGTGATATACTTTTTGTCTTAAAAAATATTTTTATGAGCTTTTGTCTTTTGTTTTATAAATGTGGGTCAAATAAGTAGTGTAAGCCATAACATTTACTGTAATTTAAGCAGCTGTCCATGAATGGGTCCATGAAAGGCAACAATTAATAGAATATTTTTATAAAATCAAATTATGTTAATGCATTTGAACTAAATCTCTGTGGCATCAAAACTATAAATAAAACATTGTAAAGATAGAAACACTTAATATTTTTATTCATTCTTATTGTATAGCAGTAAGTTTTTCAACTTTTCTCTGGTCGGTTGAAACTTCTCTTTATTGATTTTCGAACACTTTGTGCCGTTGTACAATCATGTTTCAACATGATAGAGTAGTCTGTTATCATGTTTGTGTTCCATCTTCCTTGGTATCTTTTCTCCATATCCTTTGTGACTTGATGAAACCTCTGTCCTTGCTCTTAACTGATGTCTCCAAAGTTACAACTACCTACTTTATCTTAGTGAAGGTATTGCAGAAAGCTTCTTATATGTTTTTTAATATGCATGAAATAGTGATTTAGGTACGTAAGCTTGAGCAACTATTGTGAATGAATTGAAGATTGTGATAGCCATATGAATATTGCGTGAATATTGAAACGAATGGAACTGCCTAGAACAGTCAAGAGTCTCCCCTACCCGTCCCTCCGCTAGTAGTGCATGTGTTGCCTCAGTCAAAGCCAAGCTAAAGTACGTTCCAGAGTACCCTGGAGAACACTTGAAACTTGAATTGCTATAAGAGACTATCTTGTTAGGTGGATCCCATCTCACATAGCATCTCGGGAAATGAGACAGCGGACATCTTGGCAAATCGAGGACAAAGATCTACCACCGGGAACATACCCACGACTTCAGCACCCTAAGAAGACTGATGACGAGGAAAACAAACTCACTTCCTGGAAGTAGCAAGAAACATATCAAATGGAAAAACATGGTCAGGGATTGAACAGTTATGGAATAAAAACTGTAGAAAACCAGGAAGGAAGCAGTCGCCAACTTTAGACTGGAAACTGACCATGACTGTCTCTTAGCACGTCTCTACAAATTAAAAATTTCTACCACAGAAGAATGTGTATTGTGCAGGAGAGAAGACTCAAAAATGAACAAAAATCATCTATTGGAGTGTGTGAAGCTGAACCAGGAAATGCAAGAACTCAGAAGTTACAGTGGTCTTAATTGGGAAGCTCGCTACCAAATGGTTAAATGTACCAAGGGGGAGCCATTGGAAAACAACTATCTCGTTGATTACAGGTTATTAATTGTGATAATTAATTAAAGCTGGTTATTAGTGACTTCATTGGTATCTTGTGTTTTGTTTTCCACTGTACCATATGATAATCATTTAGACTGTTATAACAATATTGTGGTTTTGTGTTTCATGAATTTTCATCACTAGGTGCAGTGGTATATAAAAACTACCACTCAGGCATTTTATGGTATTTGTGTGAAGCTATTTACAGAAAACGGCCAGGTTTGTGAAAGGTAATTTATAAAAATTGCAGTTGCACATGGTAAAGTACCAGGACATAGATCATTGCTTGTTCAAGAATTTTGGGAAAACACTGCAAATATTGTATTCACCAATTATAACCCAATACAATTTTGCCTTTCTCAATATTGATAAGTACCATAAAAGGACAACATTTAACGTTTGTTAAGACTTCAACAAAAAATAGTTGAGTGAGCCAAGGGTCTCAAATACTGGTACCAGAAAGCGTGTTTGAGACATGTTTTGAATACTGAAAAATAAAAGAGCATAATCATGTTGTATCTGACAAGGACTCTTTGAAAGGTACAATATAAATTTGGATGAATAAAGACAGTTTTTCAAATAAACAAAAATTGCACGGACTATTTTATCAAACCTGGTATATGTTTCTTATTGTGTGAATAATAAATGTTGTGCAGATCAAAGTCTAGTTTGGTGAAAATGTACTAAAAAATACCACACTGTTTCTATTATAATGATAGGCTGCTTTTTGCAAAGAGCGACTGTAGCATAAACATAGATAAGTTATGCACAAAAATATTAGAATTTTTCATACAGTACACACATGCCAGTATACATGTTACTGGCAAAGTATGTAATCAGGCATTCTATAGAATACCTAGGCATTTTATACAATGCCTGAATCCAGCCGGCAAAGTATGAAATAAAACACATTTCATACATTGCCTAGGCATTGTATAGAATGCCTAACGTCTTCTAGGTAATGTATAGAAGACAATGTGTGCTCTATGGTTTCATGTCACAACATGAATCGCGCCCCTCCATCACTCCATACCACTGTACGCGCCTACCTCCCGCTGATCTTCAGTAACGTCCGAGATGTTGCAACCACATGCTGAGTTTAGTGCTAATGGCCACGTTGCTTTAATGCGAGTTCGATTTGATGCTGACATATCTCAGCTTCGAAGTTCTAGTGCTAAAAACAGTGTTTTTCTCAGTGATGGTGACTATCGTAAACTAGTGTTGGACGTGCATGCTGCTAAGAAGAATGAACAAAAGGACCCACGGGATTACTGGCTACTGAATAGGTACGATGTTATGCTTGTTGAAAATAAAAGCAAACTAATTCATCCCCTCAAGCAAGGTGATAGTGCTATTCAGTTTTGTCAGTGGTATGGAGTTGTTTGATGTACTGCATGAAGCCCACTTAGCGATAGGCCATGGAGGCAGAGACAGAATGTTAAAAGAACTTTCTATTAAGTATAAAAACATTACACGTCATGATGTTGAACTATACCTTCATTTGTGTGAACCTTGTCAAAAAAAGCAAAAAGGTGTAAAAAAGGGTATAGTCATAAAACCAATAATTTCATCCGAGTGTAACTCTTGTTGCCAGGTTGACCTCATCGATTTCCAATCCCAGCCAGACAGAGATTTTAAGTTTGTTATGGTTTATCAGGACCATTTAACCAAATTTGTTGTCCTTTGGGCCCTCAAAACAAAGACTTCTGAAGAAGTTGCGTACAACCTCGTTGATATTTTTACGCTATTTGGAGCTCCGCCTATTTTACAGTCTGATAACGGTAGAGAATTTTCTAATAAAATTGTAAATAATTTGAAAGAATATTGGCCTTCATTAAAAATTGTTCATGGTAAGCCCTGTCATTCACAAAGTCAGGGCAGTGTTGAACAGGAAAATCAAGACAGTGAAAATATGATTGCAACTTGGATGCAAGATGAGAAAATCGACCAATGTAGTGAGGGCCTATGTCGATGAAATTCAGTTGATGAAAAATAGAGCCTTACACTCTGGCATCAAACGATCACCCTATGAAGCTTGTAATGTAATAAAATAGGTCGAAATATATTAATGAATAAAATACTGCCAGGACTTACCTGTACTCATTCGCAACTGCTTACCTCGTATTAAATTTTATCAGAAGACCAGAGTCGCCACGATATTTTTATAGATTAAAATATCGAAAACTTACACACTTTACCTTAATAAAAACGGGACAATTTAGCAATCTGACCACCTCCAATAATAATTCAGAAGATACCCGGAACGTTTAGACGAATCTTGCAGCACAGAAATGAGAAAGTGGTAATGACGAAATAACTTAGTCTAACACATTTTTATGTTATGACAGGAATATTTTACTTACAGAAATACGGAAATCCTGAATACACAACACAAAAGAACAAAACACATTTTAAGATGGTTAAATAGCTCTTACATTGAAAATACAATTCTTACACTTATAAGGTAGCCCAGCTTTACTCACACACGCATTCACGCTATTTTAAAAACCCCTTTTATTTTACGTTACCAATCCTTTTGTTTGTCTTTACTGTCACTGCCGCGATTTCCGTGAAAAACACGTGTTTGCCAACCGATTCGAGTGTCCGCTATTTATTTGTTTGATCCACAACACGACCGCACAAATTGTATTATTGGTGAGTTCGTTAATTCCTCGGGTCCCGGTCGGTACTAAAACGGTATTATTTTGAAGTGATCACATTTAGAAAGTTCAGCCGACCGGGGCCTTATAACATGATCAGCGTCTGTTAATGGAGTCGGCTTCTCGTACACTGGCGTAGCGTCTATCTGGTGCGGACGGATATTAATGCCTGCCGCGAACGAATTTCTTCGCCGTTCACAGCCTGAAGTGTTGCAGTTGAACGACTATGTGCCTGATACATAGCAGTATTTTCTGTGTTGTGCGCCGATGATATTCAGGCGCTTATGGCTCGACGTCACAAAATAGGCGGGCCTTAAAGTTTCATATCCGTCGCCTTAGTCAAAGAGGCGAAACAGAAAATGTGCTTGTCACCATCTTGGCGGTTCACTACCGCGTCAGTCCGCGCGCCTTGTTGAGTAATGCGTATGGGCGCGCTGTCACACTCTTACAAAGTTCTTGGAAAACTAGGGTGGTGCGGATTCCTTTACCGATTTCACAACGTGATATTGCGTTGCTGCTTCGTTACAACACTGTTCTATTCACCACGTGGTCTGTCTTTGTTGGAATAAAATTTACACAATACATTTATAAAACCCAAAAAATGCAATAAATAAAAATACCCATAAATTTGGACCGTTACAATACCCCCTCAATGAGAGGTCTTCTGTCCAAACAGAAGAAATCTCATTGATAAAACCCCTAAGAGGACCGGTGAGGAACTGGTGCCAACAACCCCCTTTTCTTCTTACTCTGCATGGGTAAACGACCCCCCTGGCTCGGCGACTATGGACGCATCTGAACGAGATCACTGGACTTCTCTGTGCGAGATCCCAACACCGAAAAATCGAACAGACACGCACCACATCGCACCTCACCTTCTATCATGCTACCCCAAATCCTCAATCCCTGGCTTAGACCATGCCAGGTCCTCAACCGATATGTTTCCCCCTTATATGCAAGCTGGGCTGCCTTTAGCAGATACTGGGCTCACACACACACTTATACTACATATTATGAACATTGAAACATTTCTGCAAAATTTCTCTAAGTTAAAATCAACAATTGCCTCCTTTAAACTCAAACTACAAATCCGTGACCTAAATTGAATAATTCTCTCCATTAATTTTTCTGTTATTTAAAATAAATCAATTTAACATTTCTTAAAAATAAGAACATCCTTAGCCTAACATGTGATTACACCTAGAGTCTAACAATACAATTCAATACAATAATTCAATAATAATAAACACGATTGGAACACAAACAATAAAATAATCAAAGTTTACAAATATTCATTATCTGGCAGGCGCAAAATCAAGAAAATTTTTTTTTTTCAAAAAAACTTTAAATTCAGAAAATTTAAATTTCTTAAAACATTTTCTTTCCATATTGAAATCATTTAAATATGGTTCAAATTAATTAAACAAAAACTGGATTAACTTCCATACTAAACATGCCTAGTATATGACCTCACTATCAGCTGATCAAAACTGGGTCAAGTCCAGAACCTTGACCTACATACGTTATATACCAGTTCTCTGAAATTACATTATACCTCTGTAAAATTCTATCTTGAAACACGAAAACATAATAAAATAAAACATTTAAAAGAACAAAATATTATTATAAATAACAATCAAATTGATATTTAAATTATTCACACAAACATTTTCTAACTTTACATTTCCCAATTCTATCAAAAATTGTCACTGGTCTTAATTAAAAATTTTATATTCTTGTTATAAATCTCTTTCTTGAGTATTCTCACTTTCCTTTACTTTGGGTGGTTGAATTATTTACCTTAGCTTGGTTTGCCACTTGGCATGTATTCATATAATATCTTTCTCACTCTGACTCCAATACTCACTAACAACTGTAACTATCAGGACACCCATCTCTATCAAAATATCTATCCAACAATCTCTAAACCCAACTTATCATTAAACTCAAATTGCCACATTCTCTCAATATATAAAAAATACTCTCTAACCCTTTGTACCTAGGATAAGTGTTTCCCCCGCCCCAAAAAGCTCATCCCATTATGTTGGTTCCTGGATTCTACCTAAGGTAACCCTTTCCGGCGCCAAACGGTCCCTTCCCGTCCCAACCCTTTTGTTGCGGACTCCCACATTACACTACCCCCTATTACAAAATTGCCATCCCCAAATCTCAATCTTATTACTTCACTTCAACTACAACAAAATATCATCATTTAATAATATCAACATATCACGCAATACTCTACATATATTCCCCATGACTACTGTGTCAACATCAATACTTCTCAATATGTATTACATTAACTCACAACAACATTACATTAATTCAAAATAATATTTTTCTCTCTACTACCATTTTAACTTTAACTTTAACTGGGACTGATCTATATGTCCCACAAAATATTAATCACCCAACCTCTTTTACTAACTTTCACAAATCATTACTTTATTTCTCACTTTATCAAATTACTTTTCTCATTATTTTAAATAGCATCTGTAATACATTGCAACATTACATTTAACATTAGTTACCTTGATCATCAATAAACAATTTAACAGTGACATTTTACTACTGATCAGCTGATATTCCCAGCAAAGTGAAAACACATTTCTTTATTATACTTGATTCGTACTATAAAATTTCTATACTTACAGTCCATTTAAACTGACATACACAAAACATATTCACCATACACTTTAATACTTTCACCTCACCTCTGAAACATTTAACACAAATGTTAGTTTAAATCAAACAATTTATCATTTAAGAACCAAATTCACAAATCTCGTAAAAATAATTTAAATTCATTAGAAAATTTAATTATACAACGTTTAAATAATCAATCAAAATATTTAAAACCTCTCAAATTATTTTAATTAAATTCATTATTAAAAATACAAGTTTCATTTCTATCAAAACAATTACAATTAGCTAATTACTGTTTTCAAGATTAATTTTATTATTTATTTATTGCAAAATATTAATATTATTATTATCACAATTACCTGCATACACATTGTTTACTTGACATTCTATAATACACACAAATAAATTTATTAAACACTCATCTACAAATCTTCATCATTGCTATTCAGTTATATCTCACCTCAATGTCAAAATCGGCTAGGTCATTACCCTGTATTAACATACTTAAACTGTTCCTTCCCCGATTTCTGAATCTAACCTCCATCGTCAAATAGAAATCTAACATATTTGTAGACTAAATTATTCTTGTTTACCTTGAGTTTATTATTATTATTTTCATAAACCATTATTTCTAAGTTCTTCATCATACCATTTATTATTTCATACAACTTGTCGCTATCAGTTAATTTTGTCCAGTCTCCGTTAGTAAATTGTCTCAATACCCAGTCAATTATTTTATCATCATTTATAACAGTTTTATTCAAATATTCCTCTCTCTCTGTTTCATAATGCAATTCACTTTCTTCATCTCTCTCAATATCTAACACCTGCACCAGCATCTCATAACCTCTATTAATCTCAAAAATTTTTATTTCTATCTCTCTTTCATTACAACACCTCTTATAACCGTACTGAACTCTCCCATTCCATGCAAAGGGCACCATTAAATATTTATTACCTCTACTGGCTTTACCAGTCAAATCACAAAAAATATAGGGACCATCTGAAGACACCTTGTCTTCCATACAAATACAGGGGGAAACTCTGTCCTCATTAAACACCTGTGAAAACTCTGTTTCACCATAAACTTGGGGAACATCTGCCCTTTGCCCATTTAACCTCTCTACACACACACTTATAACCTCATCAACACTTTCTCTGCTCACAACCTTACACTCTAACACCACGTTTTTAATTTCATCACTGTTACTTACCGTATCATCCTTAGATACCCCATTTTCAGCTATATAATCATTATTCTTATTTAATGTTATTTCATCATTATAATTACTTGTATTACTCCCACTTACCTCAGAATTGTAATCACCGTCTCCCACTATTTGGTCACTGATATTTATGAATTCATTATCAGAATTATCACTCACCTGGTTAATTATTTCTTCACTATCATTAAAAACATTATTGTCACTTACCTGTTTTGATTCAACTTCTGTGTTCTCTTTTAATTGATATCCATCTCCTTCCCCTTTTTTGTCCCACTCGTCAAAACGTTTATTCATATTATCAAAATGTTTATTCATCATTTCCTTACTCTCATCAAACCGTTTGTTAATAACACCATTAATAACATCATACATTGTTTTCAAAAGGTTCATCACATCCTCCAATGAACGCTCCTTTTTTACTACCCCCACACTGTCATCATCATTCGGCCTATTCCCTGTCTTATTCTCTACCACTATGTCTTCAACTATCTTACCTGTATCGTTCGTCATCTCACTATGTTTATTGATTTCTGCAAATATTCCTTCTTGTTCTTCCATTCGCGTTAACCTATCGTCTAAATTACCCCATTCCTCGTCTGTCATCTCACCCACAACACCTCGAAATTCACTCTCCCACTCATCCCACGCAAAATCAATATCATTACTTTGTATTTTTGACATGTTTAAAGTTCATTTATATAATACTTTTTATATATAAAAACCACTATTTTTCTACACTCAAAACACCTAACACAACTGTAAATCACAATAACACAAACATAACCTACTCACACTTACGTAATTATGTACGATCAAATTTTTACAAATTTGTCATTACCACATCCCATTTTCTGTGCTTTAAAACAGGTCTAGTTCCTATAAAATTTATATTCGAACATCCTGGCACGGTCGCCAGTGTAATGTAATAAAATAGGTCGAAATATATTAATAAATAAAATACTGCCAGGACTTACCTGTACTCATTCGCAACTGCTTACCTCGTATTAAATTTTATCAGAAGACCAGAGTCGCCACGATATTTTTATAGATTAAAATATCGAAAACTTACACACTTTACCTTAATAAAAACAGGACAATTTAGCAATCTGACCACCTCCAATAATAATTCAGAAGATACCCGGAACGTTTAGACGAATCTTGCAGCACAGAAATGAGAAAGTGGTAATGACGAAATAACTTAGTCTAACACATTTTTATGTTATGAAAGGAATATTTTACTTACAGAAATACGGAAATCCTGAATACACAACACAAAAGAACAAAACACATTTTAAGATGGTTAAATAGCTCTTACATTGAAAATACAATTCTTACACTTATAAGGTAGCCCAGCTTTACTCACACACGCATTCACGCTATTTTAAGAACCCCTTTTATTTTACGTTACCAATCCTTTTGTTTGTCTTTACTGTCACTGCCGCGATTTCCGTGAAAAACACGTGTTTGCCAACCGATTCGAGTGTCCGCTATTTATTTGTTTGATCCACAACACGACCGCACAAATTGTATTATTGGTGAGTTCGTTAATTCCTCGGGTCCCGGTCGGTACTAAAATGGTATTATTTTGAAGTGATCACATTTAGACAGTTTAGCCGACGGGGGCCTTATAACACGATCAGCGTCTGTTAATGGAGTCGGCTTCTCGTGGACTGGCGTAGCGTCTATCTGGTGCGGACGGATATTAATGCCTGCCGCGAACGAATTTCTTCGCCGTTCACAGCCTGAAGTGTTGCAGTTGAACGACTATGTGCCTGATACATAGCAGTATTTTCTGTGTTGTGCGCCGATGATAGTCAGGCGCTTATGGCTCGACGTCACAAAATAGGCGGGCCTTAAAGTTTCATATCCGTCGCCTTAGTCAAAGAGGCGAAACAGAAAATGTGCTTGTCACCATCTTGGCGGTTCACTACCGCGTCAGTCCGCGCGCCTTGTTGAGTAATGCGTATGGGCGCGCTGTCACACTCTTACAAAGTTCTTGGAAAACTAGGGTGGTGTGGATTCCTTTACCGATTTCACAACGTGATATTGCGTTGCTGCTTTGTTACAACACTGTTCTATTCACCACGTGGTCTGTCTTTGTTGGAATACAATTTACACAATACATTTATAAAACCCAAAAAATGCAATAAATAAAAATACCCATAAATTTGGACCGTTACAAGCTCTCTTTGGATGTAAAGTTAAGGTAGGGCTTACTACATCCTCGATTCCCCATGATGTGTTAGATACTCTTGAAAGTGAAGAAGATCTCGAAGAAGTCATCAACAATATACAGATACCGGCATAATTGAATCTATCGACCCTACTATGCCTAACCTAATTCAGGCAACAGAACGTGCAAGCACTTCAACTGTAAGCATTGATCCTGTAGAGCATTCTAGCGGAGCCAAAACCACCGACCCAAATCACCCTTTAGACTCAGCCCAAGAATCCCGCCCAAATCCGACATCGGCATGCTGTGTTTGTTCAAACGAAACTTGGTTCTGAAAAGTGTGTAGAGTGCTGCAGAGATATACATAGTACGTGTGGACATTTTTTGAACACTAGTGGCAATAGTGGAGATAAGTGTGACGATCTCCAAGAATGGCAAGAAGCTGTGTACTCTCTGCTTCAAAGAAAAAAAATGCAACTGAAGAAAGAAAAATATCAAAATCATTTCTAGAACTTCAGGCAAAAAAGTTGAAATCTGATTCTGACAAAAAATTTCCTCCAGCTCCTGTGGGCGCGTCTGTTCGTGTTCCAATTCCTGAAGTAGACAAGGGGCGGGGAGATCTTCAAAACATCTTAGCAATCGTCGTGAGTGTGACAGAAGACGGATTTTACAAACTGGGAACCACTAACGGATTGTTAAAGCAGTTGTACACAAGATCGCAGTTCACTGTATGCCCAAGACCATTTTCATTTTGACTGTAGTAAGCTTATTTTACACTTTGCCTAAAGAATCACTGACATCATATATGTACAGAATGCCTAGGAAAAGTATAAAAAACATTTGAAAATTATTCTATTATATACTTTGCCTAAAAACTCCAGGCATTGTATGAAATGCGTAGGTATTCTATAGAATGCCTGGATTACATACTTTGCCGGTAACATACATACTGATCTTTAAACAGAATAAATTACTGAATACCAGAGAATTGATACAAACTTTAATAACGCGCTTTTGAAACAAGACACACAAATCACAGTCATTCTGATTACATTTGTCCAGTACTTGCTATCACAACAAATTATAAGTGTCACCAAATTACAGTAGTCCATATACATTAATTAACTGTACATATTTTTATTAATACTGAAGTATGGCACTTGAAATAGTAATTAAAATATTGAAATTTGTCCCTGTTTCGGGCATCATTTGAAGCAGTACTAGTGAATTAAATATTTAAAATATCGAAAATTGTATTACCTACCTTTATTGGTAGTTGACCAAAGTATGTATCGTCTGGTGTACTTAGCAGAGAAAAACAGGTGAATTCAATTGATAAATACATATTTATATGTTTACTTAACACATTTTTTATTCCGTCTTACTTTGTCATCAAATACTATCATAACTCCCACATCAACAATTTCATATTTCTTTTACGTTACATTGAAAATAGGTTTTGAAATGTACTTAACCCTATTTATTAAACTAGACTACCTCTATCGTAAAGCAACCCAGCTTGCTGACGCACTCAATCATTACTCATACTTTTTATACCGTGAAGCGCTTTTTTATTGAATTTTCATAATTAATATTGGTGAATTGAAATTAATTAAAATTGAAATATTTTGTCTGTTCAAACTGCTTAAATTAAGTACTCATCCCTTCATCCACGTGGTTACGCCATCACTGTTAACACTTGATTCTGCTGACACACTCCGAATATAAGTTTAGAATGTTATTATTTGCCGGTTACTTCTGTTCGATCATTATAACATGATTGACTGTTATTTTAAATTAAAATACAAGCTTTACTGGTCGGCCGACCCTAATTTGCTCGAGCAATGTTTTATATGACCGTACGGTCAGGAGTTGTAAGTCGACTAACTGACGCTACCCCAAGCGTCACTCCGGCTACATCCGCTACATGTTCACCAGCTTGCGCTCTGATTCGTTGATAAAATCACATGATATGGTCATTAGTGAAATTACAGTTTCCGTTTTGGGAGCGAGTCTGGTTAATGTATCACAGTTCAGAGGCTCGCTAAACAATTCATGCTTTCTTCCAACGGAGAACGCAATCATCCGCGCACAGGTTCGCATTCCAGTGCGTCAAGAAACAGTGCTTATTGCAGGGCGCTGACAAAATGTGTGTCTTGGTGCCCCGACAAGGAATGTGTATTGTTATAAACTGAGGCCCTGTTTGGGTAGGCCTTATGTTACATTTATAATTGCAATAATAAAAAAAATAAAACCCCTCAAATTTGTCCCGTTACAATACCCTCCCCCAATGAGAGGTTTTCTGCTGAAACAGAAAAACTCTCATTGCTAAACCCTAAGAGGATCGGTGAGGATATGGTGCCAACGACCCCCCTTTACTTCCTAAACACGTCATGGGTAAACTACCCCCCTAGTTAAGCGATTATGGCTGCACCTGTACGAGATTACTGGACTTCTCTATCCGAGATCCCAACACCATAAAATCGGACAGGTATTCACCATAATACTACCTAACCTTTTATCATTCCACCAACAAATCAGAAACTGGCCTTATACCATTCCAGATCCTCAACCGATATATTCCCCCTTACATGCATACTGGGTTGCCTTTAGCAAATACTGGGTACGGACACATACTCATTATTATATTATATACAACTTCCATATCTAAAATTCATAAAATATTTTATATTTTCAATTCAATTCCTATTCTCGAAAAAAATTTACGTTACAGTTTCAAATCAACATAAATCAAACAAATCAACTTAAATAATTTAAATTTTGTTCACCTAGAGAAATTAATCTAAGTCCAACTCAAAGATTCATATTACCATTAATTTGATCGTCTCTCCCCTTACTCTCAAAATTTCAAAATCTTTTAAATGAATTTACAACTCTTCTTAACTAGCTGCCAACAATGATAATAAACAAAATAAAATGAACACCTTATTTTATCAGAAATTCCCTTATCACTACATTTGTTTACAACACATAATATGAACCATATAAATCATTTAATACATTAGCCATACACATAATCAACAATATATCCTGAACATCAAAACACAATCTGTACTTCAAGCAAAAATGAAAAATTTTTGTTTTTCAAAAAAAATTTTTTTTTTTATTTTCCCAAAAAGAATTATTTGGTTAATAAAATTTATTGTATTTCATCTCATTATATTGATTAAAAATCTATAAATCAATTGTAAGGAACCTACTACATATTGTAATGTTTTATATAATTTAATTAATTACAAAATGATCTTAAACTCCCACTTACCTTCTATTTGTCACTCTCTGGCCAGATCGTGTAGTGGTGTAACCCTATTTCGTATAGCGAATTTACCAGCACAGAAAATGAAATTAGGTACTTGAAATGATTATTCTAACGCACATATATCAAGTGAAATAAAGTATTAATTTATTGTTTTAGGTTGTGACATTCTCTGTTCTCCTTTCTTTCTAATCAACTACAATTATGACTTCTCACTCGATTCTCCAACCTTTAAATTAACTGTATTCAATATTGAGGTGAAGCCCCTTTTTACCAACAACAAATTTTAACATATTTTATTTCTTACATATAGATAATAATATTAATGAATTAATTAAAGACAACCCAGTGTTTTGCTCACACACACACTCATTCCCTTTACGTATTCGAATAAACCCCCGTTATTGAGCTCATTATGAATTTACTGTTTACTATAAACTTTTGGCCAATTATTATAAATTTCACTTTTACTTAACTGTATGAAGTCCCCGGTATTGCGCACTATGTCTACTCCATCTTCTTCACTTAACTCCCAGTTTTCATTCACTCCACTCTTTTATACACTGTTCGTCCGGTTGAAACACTGTTTACTGTTGTTTTATTACGTTACGCTCTTTGGTAGACCTACTTTTAACTTTTTCGGTCTACCAAAGTTTTTTCCGAGGCTACTGTGAAATTACGTCTGCACCGGTTGCTGAGTTGTAGAGAACTGCTATGTGACGACTGACGGTGTGTGTTGGTTGCCTAACCGCCCAGGTGTTAGGCATCGCCGTCAACGTATTTGGTATTGCTTTTAGGAATGTAAGTCTGTGCCGTTTCTTGTGTGAACGTTGGCCGAGGTGTGTGCCCTTACACATTCCCAGACGCTTTAATAGCTTTTGTACCTCGTACGGCTGGTTACGCATGAACTACAAGGTGTTCCAAAAGTCAAAATTTCGTAATCAAAACGTTCAGCTTGGGTTGGTTACAATTATTCGGAAATTAAACTAAACCTCTTGGTTTGTTCCGTTACAATACCCCCCCCCCAATGAGAGATCTTCTGCTGGAACAGAAGAACTCTCATTGCTAAACCCCTAAGAGGATCGGTGAGGATATGGTGCCAATAACCTCCCATTAATTCTTAACGCATCATGGGTAAACTACCCCCCTAGCTCGGCGACTATGGCTGCACCTGAACGAGATTACTGGACTTCTCTATTCGAGATCCCAACACCATAAAATCGGACCGATACTCACCATAGTACCCCCAACCTTCCAACATTCCGCCCATTAAATCAAAACCTTGGCCTTATACCATACCAGATCCCCAACCGATATGTCCCCCCTTACATGCATACTGGGTTGCCTTTAGCAAAATACTGGGTGGATACACATTTCATTATCGATTACATATTACGTCCATTTACATTAAAATAAACTTCACAAGCATTCTATAATTGCTTCTACATGAAGTAATTCTCCCTTTCCAAACAACAAAATTTTTTCTGATATTATTTCAAATTAAATTCAATTAATTAAATTTTATTCCACTAGTAAAAACAATCTAGGTCCATGATCAAAACCCATTTCCACGTTAGTCTACTTTATTTCTTTCCATTCCTTAATTCATTGCAAATTTTAAAATCTTCCAAAATTATCCAAAATCTTTCAAATACATTTACTTTATTCTTCTGACATTACTCACACTTATAATAAACAAATAAATGATATAATATAATAAACAATACCATAAACAAATTTATTATAATAAATTTATAATAAACAACCTATTTCTACCATAAATTCAAAATAGCTACGCTTGATTACAAAGATAACATAAGATATACATCGTGAATCAGCTGACCTCTCTTCCACTGATAGTGAACCTCAAAATTTAACATAAACTTCTTTACTGCAACAATTTTTTTTTTCCAAAAAGAATTATCATGTTATTAAAATTTATTATTCCCTCCTTTACTTATATAAAAAAAACTACAAATCAATTATGAGGCATATATTACATATCTAATCATCAGCTGATCTCTCTGGGTCAGGTTGATGACCTTACCCTAGATACACTTCAAAATTATACAATATAAAATATATGACATATGTTTATAATACTTACACTCTAACATAGTAAAATAATAATACAATAAGACGTGATAAATTCCTTAGTATAAAATTATCATATGGAGCGAAACATGGTTGCATCAATTCCTTCTGAACAAACATAAAATCATTCATTTAGCTTATCAGCTATCGTTAAGTTCTAAAAAAAAATTTTTTTAAATCGTTACTCCCCCTGAGTAACCCCCTTTCCACACACACTATGACCCCCCTGGACTGTGGCGTCCAGTTGCGTCCACAAGGACTGAATTTTTGGAGGAATTTTGTCATCTCCTTGTCCTTGCTTCAGCCTTACATTATAAAAAGCAGTTAGATATTGTAATATCTATAAATTATATAGTTATACGTCCCTAATGCGGGTCTATCACCTTTTTTTACTGTTCCTACACGAACAGAGTGATAGCCGCTGTTCCATAATTTGGTGATT
Source organism: Magicicada septendecula (assembly GCA_034769895.1). NCBI lineage: Eukaryota > Metazoa > Arthropoda > Insecta > Hemiptera > Cicadidae > Magicicada > Magicicada septendecula. The sequence goes on from CM068372.1 coordinate 288,016,924, forward strand.
CCCCTGAATTACCCCCCTGTCAATTTCTAAATTCACCTTTACAACGATAACAGCTATGGCCAGTTAAGGCAGAACGTGACACAATGAGCCCCGACCATAGCTGTCAAAGCTAAACCAATTCCACGGTCAGGGTTCGGTGAGGCCGTGACCGCCCGAAAAGTTGGGGAATCACAAGTAAAAGATATCTTAGTTTATTATATAGCTACATTTAAAATTTACAATTTACATTGCATGAAATTTCTAGTCTTGGTTGTGCGTCTTAACATCATACATTTTGTTCTTAACTTTGACCTTCATTAACATAATATAGTGAGTACAACAAAATATTTACTTAGTCACTCAAATTAATCTATTCACACTTAACGTTGTTGTCATTACATGAAAATAAACAATTCACATTTAACTTTGATTAGAATTTACACACCCTACATCTTTAAATTTGCGTATGAAATTATAAACATTACTTTTTAATTTCAATTAAACTTTTATTAATTAGCCATCAGTTATTTATTGTTTACTACCATTTAATTCTTCACAATTTCAAATTTATTATTAACATTTATTTTATCTCATATTTCAGTTATTACTACCTTTTGATTATGGTTTCTATTTAGTACAATTATCTCAAATCAGTTTCATCATTGAGTTAAAATCTTTTCAACACCTGTAAACATTTTACTCTATATAACTTGTATTATCAAATCTATACTCACAGTACATCGCTCATACCCTGTCATAAGCACACAAATATAAACATCAATAACTCCCTGTACCTTCTGAAACATTTTAACAACAATGTTATTCCATACTAAACAATTTAGCCTTTATTTATTTATTAATTATTAATTATTGTCAAATTCACATCATAAAATAATTTAAATCCATTAGAAAATTCAATTATATAACATTGTAAATCAATCAAATTTATTTAAACAATTCAAATTATTTACTTCAACTAATTATTAAAACACAACATATTTTAATTACCTTACTTCAACACAATTCCTTAATTATTTAGTCTACTGAAATAATCTCATTATTATTAAAACCATTACTTACACACATTGTTTACATTATACACTGGTTACAATACACACAATTAATTTCACTAAACATTTATTTACAAACTTTTGTCATTATTATTCAATTTACCACACTTCATTGTCCAAGTCAGCAAGGTCCGAACCATATATTTAAAATATATTTTCAGAATATTTAAAATGTCCATTTATTCAGTTTATGTTCAGCCTCCGTCATCGAATAATAATCTAATATATTTACAATATAAATCGTTCTTGTCCACACTCAATTTATTAATTTTAATATACTAATTCTCTAATACTTCAAATTGTTCCACTATCATCAAATCATAAAACCTGTCAATATTATTATTTTTTGTCAAATCTCCATCAGTATTATTTGTTATTCCCAGGTAAATTACGTTATTATTACAATTATCTGCCATTATCAGTACACTACTTCTCCCAACAGGTAAATATTTATCATCAATATACACATTGTTTATTACAGTACAAGGTAAATCTACATTATTTACTATAATATTAATATTCAAACTCTCTATCAACTCTTTATAACTTCTGTTTAACTTGAAACACTCTAACTCTTTCTCTCTCTCATAATTACTTTCATCACAATACTTCTCACTACATTTCACATTCTCATTCCACACAGAGGGCAATACCACAAAATTCTTTAAACACCATCTGGCCCTACCAGATAAACACAAAAAACTTATTTGACCATTTGCCGACCAATCGTCACCCAAATGTCCTAGTGAGGATCTTTTATCCACATAAACAACTTGTGAAAACTCTGTTTCACATTTAACCCCATAAAAATTTGCCCCCTGTTCACCCTTTAAATTATCTCTCCCTTCTTTCTCCAACTCGTCAATACTAATCATTACTCCTTCATTACTAACATCAACTGACTTTCTACTCTCAATATTACTACTATTGTCTACTGTATCATTTTTTGTTACCCTATTTTCAATTACATCATCATTTTCAATATCATTGTTATCACTTGTTAACACATCATTATAATTATCGGTACTCACCTTGGTCTCAGTTACTTTATTAATTACATTCCCACTACACTTACCGGTATTTCTTGTAACATTGTCATCATCTTTTATTCGTTTTATATCTATCTGGAAACGTTCATCAATACATTTACATAATTCATTACTCATAAAATCAAACTTTAAACTTATATTCTGCTCAAACTTAATATTTTGTTCTTTAAGTTCTTTAAAATTAATATCATTTTTAATATTCTGTTGTTCATATATATATAATATATAATATAATGTCATTATGCATTTTGCGTAATAAATCGTCATTAGAATTAAAACGACTCAGATTTTTCGTCATTTGCATCAAAACGACTTTCAAACTTACTATCCATCTTTCGTAAAAAACTCATTATATCCATTTCATCGGATTGTTTATTTTTATTTGTTAAAACTGGGGTTAATTGAATTCCAGAATCAACATTTAATGGTAATTGAGTCGCAATTGGGGTAGAATGAATTATTACGTTACTGCCAACAGCTGTTTCTATAACAGCGCTGTTGTCATCGCTTGGCACAGCTGTCCGCATTTCACTTTCACTCCATGCCTGTGGTTCAAGGCCACTTTCGCTCGTATCTACGTCTGTTACATTGCTTGGTTCTGTGTGTTCAGACATTTTTAACTGATTTATAACTTATTTTTACTTATGTTATAAATACAATTGTGCTATCTCTTTTTATTGATAATTTAATTGAACTGATTTTAAGGTTACTGTTCACTGTTTACTTTCTAGAATTTCTTCGGGCGCCATCTTGTATTTATTAATTACAAGAAACAAAAAAAACAAAAAAAAAACAAAAAGACATTGTACTTACTATTTTTAGGGTTCTTTTCGGTGAACAGGAGATCAGAATTGGTTGTTCGAAATAAAGAAAACTTTATATTGTTTCCCATTAATATAGTTTTATTGACATTTTTATTAGAACTTTTATTGTTAACACACTATCTCCTGACATACTTTCTCTACTATAAATTCATATTGACGGAAGTTATTAAGCATATAATGGGAAATGAAACATAGTATATAAATTGCAAATAAACTTCTATAAAATTAAACATGACTTACATTAAAACCTAACACACAAACCAGCCTTCTTTGTTTACATAGTTTCACTCACTCATACTCATCCACACACACACAATTAATTTATAACCCGTGAGATCTCATAGTTTTGAAAATGTAAAATTTTTTAATATTTAAACCAAAATTTTGAAAGTTTTGTTTTATTGTATTCCTGTAGATTACTTATCTGTTCATTTTTAGTCCAGAAGACGTCACTTGTCTATACACGCACACATTCTTTGTTTTAAACTATTAACTTTCCGAAAAACTGTTCATTTCTGTTATTTATATACATAATTTCGATTTTACTTCACATTTTGTTGTTTTGCGGGCGACGTAAACTTCGTCTAAACCGGCGAGCCGGCGGACGCGAAGGTTATTTGCGTCCGACACTGGTAGTTGTTATTTGCCGACTATCTTTTTTCTCTGTGTGCAACGAAAACTGCTAGCGTTGCTACACCCACATTCCAGCATTATATAAGGCGCTGACGTAACATCGCCTGATGCTCAATTACATAACTTGTTTACGCTGTTTTTGTGTGTCATTGGTTGACCTTGGCACAATTCCAGCTTGTTGATTTTGTCGCTTCAGAAATTCACATACATAATGTCCCAAGCAGTGCTACCACTGCCGCTACCACTGAATATACCTTTGTTTACGTTTTGTCCCAATCATAGTAAAAAAATGTTATTTGTTTTATTAAAAAATACAAATTTCTTTATTACCCCAAAATAGGCCCAAAATGTCCCGTTACAATACCCCCTCAATGAGATATTTTATGCCAAAGCATAAAAAATCTCATTGCACATTCATACTTGCTAAAGGGATCAGCCAGGATATGTCGCCACAACCCCCTGTATGGTTTACAAAAAAATATATAATTAACTCACCCTTGGTCCAGTGACTGTGACCGCACCTGAATGACAATACTGGACTTCTCTCTCGAGATCCCAACACCGTAGAGTCAGACAGATACTTAACGCCCCTGCTCTGATGCGCTGGCCAGCTCAGGTCCGCCGCCACAGCATCACCAAACACTGAAACAACAAATCAAATATCAACTAGTGGCCTTATACAACACCATATCCCCAACTGATCTGTTTCCCCCTAGCGTTGCTGGTTTGCGCTAAGAAGCACTGGTTTTGTTTTTTACTTATTTCTAACATATATCAGAATACCTAACAACATAACATAACATAAGAAAACATAGTACATTCATAATTCACATTGTTATTATTATCAATTTTATCTTAAAAATTTACACACTTTACATCATTAAATTTGCATATAAAATCATAAAAATTGCATTTTATCTCAATATAACTTTTATTAATTCGTTTCTCAAAAAAATTTTTTTTTTTTTCAATCTTCGTGTTATTTATTATTCCATTTCATTAATTTGGGTGATTCTCAGTTATTCATCATAATTCACTTTATCAACTTGGCATTTACCCATAATCTTACCCCTTTTATTACTCTAACGCTCCCTTACAAAATCTTTAACTAGTATGACACCCCTCTCTATCAAAACATCTATCAAACAATTCTCTAAACTCAACTTACTACTAAACTCAATTCGCCACCTTCTCTCAATATATAAAAAAAATACTCTCTAACCCTTTGTACATAGGATACGTGTTCCCCCCCCAAAAAAAACTCATTTCCCTTATCTGGCCCCTGGATTCTACCTAAGGCGACCCCGTTCCCACTAAATCGTTCCCATCCCGTCCCAACTTATCATCATGTTGCGGACTCCCACATTACACTACCACCTACTACAAAATTGCCATCCCCAAAATCTCAATCTCATTACCTTACTACAACTACAACAAAATAACAACATTAATTAATAACATCAATATATCACTCAAAACTCTACAATTATTCTCCCTTACTACTGTGTCAACATCAATACTTCTCAAAATTGTATAACATACATTAACTCAAAACAACATTACATTATTTTCATCTCTACTATTTCTTTAACTTTGACTTCAATTTGGACAGATCTATATGTCCCACAAATATTCATCACCCAACTTCTATCTTTTGCAACCCATTGAAAATTTTAACTATCACAACTTTATTTCATTTTATTTTAAAATCTATAAACACATTGAAAACATATTATTATATTTTTATAATCCTTATTCCTAGCATACTACATGCAATTAACACAATAAGACATAATAAACACAATATAGGAAGTATGTAGTGCATCTATTTTTCAAATCAAACAAAATTATTTAGTAGCGAGTCATCATTATTAAAATACAACAAATTTTTTAATTCATTACCCCCCTGGATAACCTCCCTGCCACACACACTATGACCCCCCCCTGGACTGTGGCGTCCAGTTGCGTCCACAAGGACTGAAATTTTGGAGGAATTTGACATCTCCGTGTCCTTGCTTCTGCGTTACATTTGAAAGGTTTAGATATCAACATATCTTTGTTGTATAGTTATGCGCCCTTAATGCGGGTCTACCACCTGGCTTTGCTGTTCCTCCTCGAACAGAGTGGCAGCCGCTGTTCCATAGTTCCGGGATTTCCCCTAGTTTCACCCCCCATTAATTTCTAATATAGACCAATTTCAAGCCAGCTATGGTCAAGGGACTTGATATGGCCATAGCTGACCGCTAGCCAAAACCAAGATTAGTGCTGGTAAGGCAGTAATCGCCCGAAAAGTCGGGGAAATCATCTCTTCCTTCAGGCATGTACTCATCATCATTAATTTGCACGGCACGGCAATTTATCAAGTTACAATATAAAATTGTACAAAAGGGTGTGCCGTGCATTTTCGCCATGTTGGCCTCCGATGGAGGTAACACTCTCTGCTACCTTCAACACTTTCCGCTATCTACTGGGGCACATGCCACCCCAGCAACAGCAACTTAATAGCTAAACTAAACCATATCTACAATTGCTGTCTCTACACTCCATTGTTATATCACATCTTTAGACACCACTCTACCCCCCAAAATTTCCCACACATCTTGTATAGTCACAAGTCTCTTTTTTTGTTTTTTTTTGTTTTTTTGTTTTATATGTATCCAGACACTTCTGCCAGTCCAACTTTTCAAACTCCGACACTTACGTTACTATCTCCTATGGAGTTAAACTAAGTACACATAATTTAACTTACTCTAATAGTTTAACAAGTGCAACAACTATACTAATGTACTGAAACTACCAACAATTTGGTCACCTTAAAATTTCTACGTTCTAAATCTAAACTACAACTAGTTCCTTTTCTCCTAAAACAAATTCGACCGCAATTTAAAATTATTTTTGTTTATTTCATTATCGAGGAGTATAGTTACTTCTTACTGACTATACTCCTCGGTAATGAAATGACTCCTCATGAGCCGCACTTGTTAAGTTATATGAATATTGGGTCATTTTATTATATGAAATAAAACTATTATATGTTCGTGGATAACTGCCAATTGTAAGTTTTTTTTTTTTTTTTTTTTTATATTCCATCCACGAACTTTAGGGGTCCCCCTCCCCGTTCAACAATAAGATTAAATTTCTAGTTACACCAATTTGTGGAGTAGGACCATCGTTGCTTTCACTCCCTTAGAAGTTCCGCCAACCATGGTCCGCCTCCAAACTGCCAAAATCCACGGTCAGGGATGGTGAAGCCGTGACCACCCGAAAATGGGGGAGAGTCCCTTCTGAAACAACTTAAAATAATATATAAAAACTCTAACACTTATGGTGACCGATACAATTTTAAATTTGTCGCATTTTGTGTACTTACTAACTCCTGTGTTGCTGGGTTGCGTAACACATACGCATTACTCATTTTTACTTCTACAATTTCATATGGTCCTTCATATAATAGAAAAAACTTCTTTATCTCCTTATCCTGTGCGCTAGACAAATCATGTCTCCTTACCAATACCAACTGCCCTACCTCATATTTAGTCCACTTACCTTTAGCATCATGCCTCTGTTTTCTCCTCTCTCCTTTTGTGAGTAAATTTTCATTAGCTAGTCGGATCTTCATATTCACGTCTATAGTTTGATTTTCTGGTGGATAGTTAAAAAGTTGTTCCAATATCCTAGGTGGCCTTGTTCCCTTTATCAATTTATACGGCGTAAACCCGGTGGATTCATGGGTGGTACAATTCAGCCACTCCTCTACTTTCTTAACATAGGATGGCCATTCTATGTGCTTGGCGTGACAATACGCCCGAAATATCCTACCGATCTCTCTCATCACCCGTTCTGCCTGGTTGGACTGTGGATGGTAAACCGCCATATGTTTGGGTATGATGCCTTCCCATCCAAGAGTTTGTCGCCACTTGCCGCTGATAAATTGTGGTCCATGGTCGGATAAAATTATTTTCGGCTTACCTATATTCACCATATAATCTCGTACTATTTTTTTGCTGAGGACTCTGCTCGTCGCTCTCTTGATACTATATAATCTAACATATTTAGAAAATGTGTCTAATACAACAAAAACATACATTACTCCACCCCTACCTTTGGGTAATGGCCCATATAAATCAACTGCAACTAAATCAAATGGTCTTTCAACTTTTATATAATTCATTTCCCCTTCTACTCTATAATTTACTACCTTAGATCTCTGACATAAATCACACACCTGTAATAACATCCGTACGCGCCTCTCCATATTCTTAAATATACATGATTCCTTTAAAACATTAGCACACTTTCTTGCCCCAAAATGCCCATACCTTATATGGCAATCCCAAATAATTTTATCTATCAACCCTTCTGGTATAACTAATCTCCAATCACGCTCACCCCTTCTACTTTTTTAAACAGAATCCCTTGATATACTTGAAAACGGGTACTATATTCAGACCCATCTACATCCGTTTCTAAACTAACAATTATTTTACCCAATTTATTTTCAGATCTTTGCATATTCTTAATATCCCTTAACTCCTCACCAAAAATTCTTTCTTCTCTAGTTAATCTAAAAATTTCTATCTCTTTAAGGTCCCTACCTGTCTTATTTTCTATAATATCTACTCTGGAAAGTGTGTCTGGTACTTTATTATCTGACCCCTTTATGTATTCCCAAGAAAAGTTGTATTCTTGTAAAGCTAACACCCACCTGGTTAGACGACTATGTGTTAACCTGCAGGAGTTCAAAAATGACAGCGCCTTGTGGTCCGTCCTGATAACGGTCTTATTTCCCAAGATGTAGGTGCGGAACTTTCCTACAACAAACACGATGCTCAATAACTCCTTTTCCGTAGTTGTATAATTTCTTTCTGCTGCCAAAAGAGATCTGCTGGCGAAAGCTATCGTGTGGTGTTCTCTGTCCCTATCCTCCTGGTACAACTCCGCTCCCAGGGCGACGTTACTGGCGTCAGTCTGTAAGTAAAAAGTTTTTAAGAAATCAGGATGGTTCATCATTATCATACTTGAAAATTTTCTCTTTATCTCCTCGAATGCATCCCTCTCCTTTTCTCCCCATTTCCATTGTTTATTTTTCTGTAATACAGCACTTAACCTTGCTGTTGTCTGAGCGTAATTTTTCTGAAATTTTCTATAGAAATTGCACAAACCCAAAAAACTTTGTAATTGTTTAATATTCTTAGGTTCTGGAAATCGCATTATAGCTTCTACTTTATCAGGGTTAGCCAAAATTCCTTCGGGAGTTATAATAAAACCCAAAACATGTATTTCGGTTTGTAAAAATTTTGACTTCTCCCAATTAACTGTCAAACCCCCGTTTTGTAATTTCTCCAATACATACTCAATATGTTCTAAATGTTCCATAAATGTTCTGGATGCTATTAATATATCATCCACATATACAGTCAGGAAATCTAAGTCTTTTGGTTGTAATATCATGTCTAAACACTTAATAAAACTTGCTACACTAGTGTTAAGTCCAAATGGCAAACGCTTAAACTGATAATTCTTACCATTGAAGAGAAAGGCAGTATATCTCCGACTCTCTGCTGCTAACGGCACCTGCCAATATCCTGCGGTTAGATCCAAAGATGTCATGCACTTGACCCCGCTAAATTTCTGGAAAATCTCATTAATAGGTTCCGGTGACTCCCGGTCAGGTATTATAATCTGATTTATTCTCCTGGCATCTAAACATAATCTTACCTTTCCGTCCTTCTTTATTACCACCACCAATGGGTTAGAGTAAGGTGATATCGATCTCTCAATTATATCTCCCTCCATCATTCGATCCAACTCCTCCTGCACTGCTCTCCGTTTTGAAAATGGTACTGGATAACTCCTCTGCATGTAGGGTGAGTGCTCTCGAAACTTCAGCTCACATACATAGTTCCTGGCTTTTCCAGGCAACTCCGCAAACACATCTCTATAACGCTCCACAACTGCCCACAACTCCTGTCGTTGAGTCCTCCCTACAACTTCACCTTCATTAAAAAATTTATCAGCCCTATTTTCCCACACTCTCTCATCACCCACATGCATCTCTCTCTCCTCATTGTCTACAATCTCACTCTCTCGACATATATTTATTTTAGTTTCTATGTCCCCATCACCTACTTGCTTTTGTATCATTTTTACCCCTGTAACTCTAACTTCATCTAATACCCTCTTAAAATTAACCCTGACTGGTTCACTACCATTATTAAACTCCACTATCCGTTTATTAAAATCTATTACTGCCCCATTTCTCTCCAAAAAATCATTTCCCAAAATTACATCTAAACTCAGTCCCTTAACTACTAGAAAAGTGTTCTCAAATTCAGTTCCATTAAGGAATATATTTAACTGTACTTGTTTGGTAACTCGTTTACTATGTACTCCAGTTACCCCCACTACTATTACACCCGCAACTGGTAATGATGGTATATTTTTATTTATTTATTTCAATTCTACCATTACGTTTTCAGAAACTACTGATATTTCGCTCCCTGTGTCAATCAATGATTTAAAATTCTTACCTTCTATGGTGACAATTACCTCCGTCAATCCTGTTTTGTTTTCTATAACTTTTGTGTCATCTTCCTCCAACAATTCCTTCGTCATGTCCATTTGTATAACATTGTTATGGTATGTGTCGGTTATTTGGACCCTCCTGTTTTCCGTAGACAATGGTTGGGTCCGCTTCTCCATTGTCCTCCCTAGTTTACCGTGGATGGACCTGCTACTGCTGGATGGTTTCCTCCTCTCCCTCTGTTGTAATGTACTCCTCCTCTTGGCGCTCCTCTATGAAATTCTCCTCCTCTCGACTGCTGATTTGGTGGTGGATGCATTCTCTCGTTCCTTGCGCACTCCCTGTTTTGATGACATCTAAAACAATTAGTTCGGTTAGCATAATTATCTGTATCACATTCTCTACACCTCCAACGCTCGCCCCTATTATCAAAACTTCCTCCCCGTGCTCCTCTATGAAAATTCTGTGTACCCCTATTCTGATGGTAGTTATTATTATTATGGTGTGGTACTACTGGTGTGTTTGGACGTCGCCCTATGTCGCGTTCCCCCTTCTGTAGCACGTCTAACATGTTCTCTAACTCGTTTATATTTGTAATCTCTCTAGTCATTAACGTGATTTGCACCTCTCTGGGCAGGTGTTTACTAATATGTCTTACAAATGACCGGAATGGTAACGGTGGTTCTAGATACTTGGCCTCGTTATATATAGTCATCACGTATATGGTTAGGTGGTTATTGATTCTCCCAAAATTCCCATTACCCATTATTTTGCTTCTTAAGATTTCTTGGTCTTCTTCTGACCAATATTTGTTTCGAAAAGCTACCTCAAAATCCTCGTAACTACCCCATTCGGTATGGTGTACTTCCGCCCATATCTCGGCACTACCTTTAAAACACTTTATAATCTTCAGCAATTTAACCTCCCAACTACTACTATTAAATCGATTAAACTCCCTTACCCTGTTTAAAAATTGCATTGGGTGTACTCTACGATTGTCACAATTAAACTGTTCTAATTCTATCTCATCTTTTGCTTCGCGAGTATATACTACTCGCTCCGCAACATTATTTAAATTTTGGCTTACGGCCACATGTAATTCATCTTTAATTTCTATGATGTTCTGCTCTATCATGCTAAATTTGTTATCACATTTATTTGCATATTGAAGGTTATGTGTATTAATAACCCCCACACTCTCTTGTATAGATTGTTTACATGCACTTTCTACTTCCATTATTTTAAAATCTATATCATTATTACTTTCATTAATTTTAGTTACACATTTATTTTCTACTTCTACAAACTGCTCTTCAATTTGAGTTTTAATTTGGTCTGCCATCTGCTTATTTATATTACTGATTTTACTTTCGATATTTAGTGTAATTTCACAAATTTGTTTGTCAATTTTCTCATCTACTGATTCTAATATTTGTTCTTTAATATTATCACAACGTGTATTGATTGCATTCACTTGCTCACTAAACTTGAAATTCTGTTGCTTAATTTCATTTCCGATTTCAGCAAATTTTACATCTATTTTGTCATATTTGTCGTTTGAATCACTTTTTTGTTCCTCAAATTTTGCATTTAAGTTGCTATTTATATTTTCAGACATTGTTTTTATGAAGTTAAACATATCATCCATCGACAACTCTTTAACTCGTGTTGTCGACGGGGTAGATTGTGCCGATACATTGTCAGTTAACATTGACTCTGTAAGAGTGCTTTCTAAATTTAATTCTTGATTCTCCATTTCGTAATGGTAAAATTATTATTTTTAAATCAAAATACTAACATATATAACATCTACTTTTCACACCACAATGTATTCTACTTACATAACGCTTTACGTGACTTCTCGTAACCTCCTATGTACCTTATTTATACTTCATTCATTTAAAAAAATGTTTATATAATATCCTTTTTACTTTAATTAAATACAGCCATCTTATCCGCTACAAAACATCAACATCAATATTTTACTTTTATCAAAACATAACCAATATATACATCTTTTTTTTTTTTACGTATGCAAAAAAAATTTACTTTTTACCTCAAACAACCATTCTGCTCTCCCAGTAGGCCGTATTTTTATATAAAACAAAATTTTATACAAAATGTCCCTGCCTTCGGAAGCCAATTGTGCTATCTCTTTTTATTGATAATTTAATTGAACTGATTTTAAGGTTACTGTTCACTGTTTACGTTCTAGAATTTCTTCGGGCGCCATCTTGTATTTATTAATTACAAGAAACAAAACAAACAAAAAAAAACAAAAAGACATTGTACTTACTATTTTTAGGGTTCTTTTCGGCGAACAGGAGATCAGAATTGGTTGTTCGAAATAAAGAAAACTTTATATTGTTTCCCATTAATATAGTTTTATTGACATTTTTATTAGAACTTTTATTGTTAACACACTATCTCCTGACATACTTTCTCTACTATAAATTCATATTGACGGAAGTTATTAAGCATATAATGGGAAATGAAACATAGTATATAAATTGCAAATAAACTTCTATAAAATTAAACATGACTTACATTAAAACCTAACAACACAAACCAGCCTTCTTTGTTTACATAGTTTCACTCACTCATACTCATCCACACACACACAATTAATTTATAACCCGTGAGATCTCATAGTTTTGAAAATGTAAAATTTTTTAATATTTAAACCAAAATTTTGAAAGTTTCGTTTTATTGTATTCCTGTAGATTACTTATCTGTTCATTTTTAGTCCAGAAGACGTCACTTGTCTATACACGCACACATTCTTTGTTTTAAACTATTAACTTTCTGAAAAACTGTTCATTTCTGTTATTTATATACATAATTTCGATTTTACTTCACATTTTGTTGTTTTGCGGGCGACGTAAACTTCGTCTAAACCGGCGAGCCGGCGGACGCGAAGGTTATTTGCGTCCGACACTGGTAGTTGTTATTTGCCGACTATCTTTTTTCTCTGTGTGCAACGAAAACTGCTAGCGTTGCTACACCCACATTCCAGCATTATATAAGGCGCTGACGTAACATCGCCTGATGCTCGTTGACGTAACATGATTCCAGCTTGTTGATTTTGTCGCTTCAGAAATTCACATACATAATGTCCCAAGCAGTGCTACCACTGCCGCTACCACTGAATATACCTTTGTTTACGTTTTGTCCCAATCATAGTAAAAAAATATTATTTGTTTTATTAAAAAATACAAATTTCTTTATTACCCCAAAATAGGCCGAAAATGTCCCGTTACACAATTGGTTAATCTTCCCTTCAAAACATTATACTACAACATACATAAAATAAACCTTATACCATAATTACGTACATTTTACGTACATTAAATTTTGCTTTCATAACCGTATTTCACTTTCTGCACTGTCAAAATAGGCCGGTGTAATACAACTTTTTATTATATTACATCCTGCAGTCACGGCACCAATTGTAATGTTTTATATATTTTAATTAATTACAAATGATCTTAAACTCCTACTTACCTTCTATTTGTCACTGTCTGGCCAGATCGTCTAGTGGTGTAACCCTATTTCGTATAGCGAATTTACCAGCACAGAAAATGAAATTAGGTACTTGAAATGATTATTCTAATACACATATATCAAGTGAAATAAATTATTAATTTATTGTTTTAGGTTGTGACATTCTCTGTTCTCCTTTCTTTCTAATCAACTACAATTATGACTTCTCACTCGATTCTCCAACCTTTAAATTACCTGTATTCAATATTGAGGTGAAGCCCCTTTTTACCAACAACAAATTTTAACATATTTTATTTCTTATATCTAGATTATAATATTAATGCATTAATTAAAGACAACCCAGCGTTTTGCTCACACACACTCATTCCCTTTACGTATTCGAATAAACCCCCGTTATTGACCTCATTATGAATTTACTGTTTACTATAAACTTTTGGCCAATTATTATAAATTTCACTTTTACTTAACTGTATGAAGTCCCCGGTATTGCGCACTATGTCTACTCCATCTTCTTCACTTAACTCCCAGTTTTCATTCACTCCACTCTTTTATACACTGTTCATCTGGTTGAAACACTGTTTACTGTTGTTTTATTATGATACGCTCTTTGGTAGACCTACTTTTAACTTTTTCGGTCTACCAAAGTTTTTTCCGAGGCTACTGTGAAATTACGTCTGCACCGGTTGCTGAGTTGTAGAGAACTGCTATGTGACGACTGATGGTGTGTGTTGGTTGCCTAACCGCCCAGGTGTTAGGCATCGCCGTCAACGTATTTGGTATTGCTTTTAGGAATGTAAGTCCGTGCCGTTTCTTGTGTGAACGTTGGCCGAGGTGTGCGACCTTACAGATTCCCAGACGCTTTAATAGCTTTTGTACCTCGTACGGCTGGTTACGCATGAACTACAAGGTGTTCCAAAAGTCGAAATTTCGTAATCAAAACGTTCAGCTTGGGTTGGTTACAATTATTCGGAAATTAAACTAAACCTCTTGGTTTGTACCATTACAATTTTTAACACCAGTCATCAGCTGATGTCTCATGGTCAGATGAATGACCTTACCCTATTATATACTTCAAAATTATACATTGTAAAATACATGACACATGTTTATAACTCTTACACCCTAACATAGTAAAATACTAACATAATAAAACATACTAAACAATACATAATAAACACCTTCTCTACTCGACATAATCTTTTCAAAATCAGTAAAGTCATTTATAAAATTATTATATGGAGCAAAACATTTAAATCAATTACTTTCGTACAAATTATCTACTACAATAGTATCTCTTGAATCAAAATAAAATCATTTAATTAGCCTATTAGCTCATTCAGTTTGTCAGTTAAGATTTCGATTCGTTACTCCCCTGAGTAACCTTCTTGCCACACACACTATGACCCCCCACTGGACTGTGGCGCCCAGTTGCTTCCACAAGAACGGAAATTTTTAGGGGTAGACGCTGCCTACCCCATTCTTGCTTCAGCGTTATATAAAAATTCAGCATTACTGATGTCCGAGGACACCAGTAATCCTACTATAATGATTCACACACCCTTATCATGGCACTACCACCTCCTGCGATGATAGCTGCTGTTCCATAGTTATGTAGTTTCCCCTGACTTACCCCCCGGTTAATTTCTAAGTTCACCAATTTAGAATATTAAGCCAAATCCACGGTCAGGGTTTGGTGAAACCGTGACCGCCCGAAAATTGGGGAAACTACTAAAAAGACATACAAGGTTTACACTGACACTGCTACTGCAATTCACAGATGGTAAACCATTATATGTTTGGATATATTATTATTTTATTAAAAACCTCTGAGACCCATATACAATTTACCGTTCAAACATTAAACATTTTATTTTATTAAAATTGCCCTATCAACTTCATATTTATATATGGTCAATTATTCACTTAAAGTAAAGATATGGCTACTGTCATAAACACAAAAATATAAACATTTCTCACCACCAAACAATGTACATAACTCCATGTATCTTCTGAAACATAACAATCATATGATTCCACCACTAAATACATTTTACATTTACTCAATTACTGTTTATTATTAAGTTCAAACCTCATAAAAATAATTTAAATTCATCATCAGAATATCTTTATATAACATTTAAATTAATCAATTAATACATCTCAAATTATTTAATTCAATCAATTATTTAAAACACAACATATTTTAATTACCTTACTCCAAAACAATTACAATTCATTTATTACAAACTCTCATTATTTATTTAGTCTACTAAAAAAAACCGTTGCAGGTAAACTACCCCTTTCCCTCAACCGATCTTCACCAAAAACAATAGGTCGTGAGTACTCTACAAATCAGGGCTGTATGCAAAAAATGTTTGATTCTGTTTGAATTTGCAGCTGTTATCGTATGCCATAGAAAAAATCCACACACACACGCACGCACGCACGCACGCACGCACACTTTTCGGAAAACGACTTTTTTTCATGTTTTGAGTGTAGTACAATCAGAATCTGCAATAATCTCGAACACGATTTTTTTTGCCATCACCATACTTCCATTTCCTTAAGGAATATGGCAGTAATAATATTATTATTATTAAATCAATTTCTACTACATGCACACATTGTTTACATAAAATCTGTTCTACTACACAAACACAATTAATTTCACTATGAATCTATTTACAATTCTTTGACATTATTTTTCTGTTTACCACACCTCATTTTATAAAACAGTCCAATTCAAAACCATTAATTACATAGTTAGATGCTCACGAACATTAATTGTTTTACCCCCCATTATCATACAATAACCTGGTTTTACGTTTACACAGTTCATTTTACTTCCATGTTCCTTAAGGAAATGGAAGTATGGTGATGGCAAAAAAAATCGTGTTCGAGATTATTGCAGATTCTGATTGTACTACACTCAAAACATGAAAAAAAGTCGTTTTTCGAAAAGTGTCTGTGTGTCTGTAGATTTTTTTTCTATGGCAAATGATAACAGCCGCAAATTCAAACTGAATCAAATAATTTTTTGCATACAGCCCTGATTTGTAGAGTACTCACGACCTATTGTTTTTGGTGAAGATCGGTTGAGGGAAAGGGGTAGTTTACCTGCAACGTTTTTTTTTTATCAAGGGTAATTTTTTTTTTTGGCAAACGATAACAGCCGCAAATTCAAACAGAATTGAATAATGTTTCGCATACAGCCCTGAATTGTAAAGTTCTCAAGACCTATTGATTTTGGTGAAGATCGGTTAAGAGAAAGGGGTAGTTTACCTGCAATGTTTTGTTTTAACAAGGGTATTTTCTATGGCAAACGATAACAGCCGCAAATTCAAACAGAATCAAATAATTTTTTGCATACAGCCTGATTTGTAGAGCACTCAAGACGTATTGTTTTTGGTGAAGATCGGTTAAGGGGAAGGGGTAGTTTACCTGCAACATTTTTTTATCAAGGGTAATTTTCTATGGCAAACGATAACAGCCGCAAATTCAAACAGAATCAAATAATTTTTTGCATACGTCCCTGAATTGTAGAGATCTCAAGGACTTTCAATTTTGGTGAAGATCGGTTAAGGGGAAGGGGTAGTTTACCTGCAACCTTTTACGTTTTAACAACAGTAAAGTACTTGAAAATTCATTTAAACTTTTTGAAACAATGGTAATTGTTAAAAATAAAATAATTTTGTTGCCAGGCAATAAAATTATAATTTTTTCATTTTAATGTAAATTATGTATGAGTTAATATACATGTATAAAATAATATATCGTTCGTGGCAGGCAAGCATATCTCAGTTATGTAATGTTTACGTTTCCATTTTATTATTATGACTACCGCAATAAAAAGGCAGGGAACACACACACACACACACACACACACACACACACACACACACACACACACACACACACACACACACACACACACACACAATTCACGTTATTTCTGGCCTCACTCATGTTTATTTTCTTACATTTGCACGCTTTTTAAATGGTAAGCGCCGAAACCCATACCAACATAACGCGTGCAAGCCGAAAAATTGTCCAGCGTGGATAGCGATTTGCTTCCTGTGGATCGCTGGGCAGTGTAACTGCACGTGTTTACAGAGGAACGATTCATAGACAGACTTTTCGTCTTTACGGAATGAACCCTCTGCAAGATGCTGAGGGTCCATGAGTGACTTCGGAGCGCTCCTTCTTTTTCGCATGTTTGTTCTGTGAAACATACACTGTAGATTCGCAGCTTGATAGGAACCCTGCAACTAGGAACACTGTAGCAACGCTCAATAGGAAATGTTGAAAATTTTTGTCCACGGTGTACCCTCATACACACTAAACCTGCTCTGATGTTTTAATTATGGACATCATAATATTAAAACTTTGGAAACTTGAGCACTACTTAATGGAGATCAAACATTAACTTATACAAGCCATGAATTTTATGCAATTTTTTATACTAGTGGTCGCCCAGTGGTTGAAATTCGACCGTAATTCATTAAATTTTTAAGTTTGAACGTTATTGAGGTTCTTTTCTCAAAGAGTATACCTCTATAATCATTGCATATAATTTTTTTGAATTTTGTTCTATTACGTCAGCTGCGAGCATGTACAAATACGTCATTAGCGTGCCTTAATTCCCTGCAATACCTATGAAATTTAAAATTTAATGTTAGTAACAGTTGAAAAAAAAACACAATTACAGCTTGTATTCGTATTTATTTTTTTATATAATTCATTGTCAGTTTTAATTTTTTCATGTTATTATTGAATCAAATAAACGCTAATAAAAATGAGACTTTACATTCATAGAAGTATAAGATACATTGTTTTCAATTCCAGTGGATTACATTTCATTTTTGGTAAGGTACAAAATTCGAAAACAGTTTGAAGATTATCTGCTACAAAGCTTATATAATTTTTTAATTTTTTTTTCTATGCATTAATTTTCGAGTTATTTGAAAAATATGAAAGATAGGAAATATGAGGTTTAGCTTGGCTAAGCCATATTTAAAAAGCAATATCGCGTTTTTTGACATTTCCTTGGGGTTTTTTTATTGCCATACTGACCAGGTTTCGCCAAGGCTACACCGTTATTTTGCCTATCTTTTTCGAATTATATATTATTTAAATAAAAAATTAATACAAAATAAAAAATAAAATAAAAAATACGTGCCTCGTATTTTTTCATATATTTTTCATTAAATCAAAAAAACCGGGCGGTTAAAAAAATAAATGTTGTCCATTGAACTTAAAATAGTTTGAAAGTGAATTTAATGATTCAGAACTTCTGTGTAAACGATGTTTTTTGTAAAAACTCTTTCATCATTTGCTAATTGCCCTTGGCCATTATATTCGGAAATATAAAATCTCAAACCATCGAATGATCGAACTCTACTTGCTGCGACGTACAATTGACCATGTGTAAAAACTGGCTGCCTCAATAAAATTCCAATTTTTTCTAATGTTTGTCCTTGAGACTTATTTATTGTCATCGCAAATGCAGGTATAATTGGAAATTGAGTTCTTTGAAAGTTAAATGGTAAAACAGTACCGGAATATGTTAAATTTATACGTGGAATTAAAATTCTCTTATTGCGTGCGGTTCCAGTTAAAACTTCGCAATCAATAGCATTACGATGCATACACTTGATGCGCATTCTTGTTCCATTGACTAATGCTTCCTTTGTATTTAAGTTGCTGATCAGTAAAATGATGCAATTAACTTTCAATACTAACTTATGTGGTGGCAAACCACTAATAGTCAAAGAATTCAAAAAGTCTACTGGATAGTTATTGATTTCATTGTCATCATCACAAATTATTTTATCGTAGCTATGATATGTTTTCTGTTCACCTGGTATTCGATTAAGTATATCAGTATTAATAAAAGTACAATCATCATTTTTAGGTGCTAAAATAACTGACTTCAATATGTTATCTGAGAGTATGTTTTCGGAAATATTTCCATACACCTCATTAATAATATTATTTTCATCTCCTATTAATTGCTGAGGTATTTCAATAATATTTTCACCAAACTGAGGGAATTGTGGGGCTTCATCATTACCAATTTTTTTCAAGAATTCGACAAATTCTATTTCACTTGGTAAGGCTCTCATATTTTGAGTAATCGTTACTTTATGAAAATAAACAAATTTATGCCAACTCGTGACACAATTTTCAATTAAAGTTGCACGTGATCCATGTGGGACAACTGGTAAGATTTGCTGAAAATCACTGCACAGAAGTATCGTTTTCACTCCAAATGGTTTATGTTTATCATTTTCATCGGATAGATCCTGCAATAATCTATCTATGATTTTCAACACTTGCAGTGGGAACATAGAAATTTCATCAATAATTATCAATGATGATGAATTTATGTAACGTCCATAGCTACTATTTGCGGTAATATTCGCTACAGAATTTTCCAAAATGGGTATAGGCAATTTAAACACATTGTGTAAAGTTCTACCTCCAAGTAATAGAGTTGAAGCTATGCCACTGAACGCTGTTGCAATGAAACTAAGATTAAGCGAATTTAATTTGTGAATGATTGCTGTTTGTGTGAATGTTTTTCCACAACCTGCATGAGCGGTTAAACAAAAAACATTAGATCCAGTATCATGGTGCAAAACTTCACGAATCACACGATCAATTAGATTACGCTGTTCAATATTTGCAGTTTCATAATGCTCACAAAACAGAAACTCTTGTTCTATTGGATCAATAGCATTCGGTTCGTCTGTTCTCTGCGAATACGTGGGAACTGGTAAACCAAGTTCTTGACATGACAAATTATGAACATTCAAAATATCTTCAATTTCTAATAGAGCTGTGTTAAAGGATACTTCTTTGTTATAATCTCTCAAAAAATCTTCACTAAGATATACTTTAAATTCATTCCATAACGCCAATGCATTGGCTGGCACATTTAATGCACAAATGTAACCAAATAAATTTCGCATTTGTTTTGGTGAATGTAATTCTTTTGCTTCATTTAAACATTCGCGCCATTCATTATCATTTGAAGCAATGCCGCGAGCATGGCACGCTTCAACAAAAGAAGTGTGTATAATTCCATTGTGTGTTCTAACATCCTCAAATGATTTTGGACCACAGACATGTAATAAAAGCAATCGTAAATGGAAAAGTTCGATGTCTTTTGGTGATACTACATATATGCGTGTAATGATTTTATCACCTCCACGCCTTCTCTTCTTCCATTTTTTTCGGAATCTTCCCACACATAATGCAAAGGAATTTCAATATACTTATATTCATGCGCTGATGGATCTGATCGATTCAATTCAAAAAATGCTAACAATTTTGTTTGTCTGAAACGATACTGTATCACTGTATCATAATTTAATATGTATGTAAATAGCTATAATAAGTAAGCAAAATTTAATGATAAATTAAATTATTAAAATGTACGTAGTTTTAAGTAAAGTTATAAATGAATAGGGAATCTAAAGAGGCTCGGCTGTGCGACAGTCCGGCGCCGACAAAAATATATATAATAGACCTAAGACACCCTACATGTCGTAAACACATAAATTGTATTGTAGTGTAAAACTAGCAAAAAACGCCTAGATACCGTTAGGCTAACGGTACAGTGTCCTTCAACAGACAAAAGAGGCCAAGCCAGTAAATATGACGATTTTAGAAAGTCGCGTCACTTTTTAGGGAGTATAACGAACACCCGCGTAAAATTATCGCCCGCACTTTGGGAACCAATCACCTATAGCGTCAGTAGTGAGCACGAAAAAGAGACGACACCAGACTGGATACATTCAAAAATACCGGCAAAATTTTGAATGTAAGACCAATAAGGAACGATCAACAGAAGATGTAGTGAGGGTAGAATTGAAGAAACTACAAAAAAATAACACGCGGAGCCCACAACGTGGAAGTCTAAGTTAAAAACTCACGAAAAACACGTGAAACCTGCGTCACTCGATGTGAGCAAATTAAATTAATCAAAGTTCAATCAATATGCTCTCGGTGTAATAGTGACAATCAGCAAGAAGTTTTATTTAGATATGTGCGCGAAAGTACGTGTGGACAAGAAGCTATTTAAATTGTGCGCGTAATCTGAAACAAAAGTATATTATTTATTTGTGCGTGACGTACAGTAATAACGCGAGCGTGTGATGTGTTTAAAGAAAGTGATAAAGCGTGATCAGTGAAGGTGTCGTGTGATAATTAACGCAAGAATACAATTCGTCATTCGCCTATAAGGAATCCTGCAACAAGTAACAATGTCTCATTTATAAATTACACTATAATTGATTAACATAAATTTCATATCTCAATAAACTCATCTCATTTTCAAAGACCCACGATGTTCAGATACTAAACATTCAATTTATGCTAAACGACATGTTTGGGTGACTTATGATATAGCAAAGTAAGAAACCAATACTAATAATTATTGAAACGATAAATGAATTAAATAATTAAATATAGATTGAATAGTATAGAAGCCGTAGCAATTAAGAATTGATGATAGATATACTTATATACACATATATGTTTGTTTGATGAATAGCGGTGATTTAAGTTTAGTAATGGAGTAAATTGAATCTACTAAGTACTCCTTTGAATATACTTGATTAAGCTGATTTCGAAGAAGCTGTAAACTAGAAATATTAATAAATTCTTTTGTTGTTATTAACTATAAAGATGATAGTAATGATTAAGTCTATGATGTATTCAGTAACAAGAATCTAACAATACAAATATTAGTATCTGAACAGTTTGTTATTATTTCATAACAAACCTGAGATCTCCTGCTCTGGCGCCCAAGGAATAATTAATAATATAAATTTCAGTGGTGCAGTTCTCACAAAATCTTATTAGTTATTAAAAATAGTTATATTTGGCGCATCAAAACGTGGAGCAAAAGCACCAAAGTTATATTTGTCGCCCATTACGTGGTGCAGTAGTTGTTCCAACAAGTAGTTTTTAAACAAAGTTATATTTGTCGCCATCAACGTGGTGCAGTTGTCGCCAAAGTTATATTTGCCGCAACCAACGTGTGGCATAATAACCATACTGAAATAAAAGTTATATTTGCCGCCCAACTGGTGGAGCTTAATTATAAAATTAAGTAAGCTCGGTAAAATGAGATGAGTAGAGAATAAGAAATAGAATATAAAAATTTAAAATTAATGTTAACTAGAAGTAAAACTAGAGAATTAAGGAATTTTAATAGACATATAAATAGTGAAGTAAAAATGGCAAGTAACGATAATACCAATAATACCAATAATAGTGATGAAGGGGAGGTCGAAGTTAATAACCAGATGGGAGAGACGAGAATACTTGACGAATTAACCGATAACGAAACCACACCGGTTCCTTCAGAGGCAAGGGGACGGGCAGAAGAAAACGTAACCAGCGCAACACAACATACAATAACAAACATAGACATAGTCACAATGCTACAACAAATAACGGAAACCAATAAACAGACAATGGAAAAAGTAACACAACAAATGACAGAAATCACTAAACAAACAACGGAAAACAATAAACGGACGGAAAAATTGGAAGAAAAATTAACGCAACACATGACGGAAAAACTGGCAGAAAATACCAAGCAGCTAGAAAAAAGAATTGAAGATATTAAAGAGAGCATGCATGAAAACAATATACAATTAAGGGCGGATATTGAACAGTACATGACACAACAGTTAAACGAGCACAGATTGCAAGTAGAACAACAACTTAGTGCGATTAGGCGCGAGAACCAAGAATTATCAATAAAAGTGAGATCGGAAGCAAAGGAAGTGGTAAATGAAGAGATGAAAACATTTCAAACGCACGTGAACGAACAACTGGAGAGAAAAGAACAGATCATCCGGCACACGCGAGAAGAAGTCGCACTAGAAATTAACAAGCTAACTAAAAAGTAGATCGAAATAATAAGAAACAAAAAGACCAAGTTCAGCAACACAGACAAGAGGTTACCCGTGAAATAAATGAGGTAAGAGATGTAACTACAGAGCAGATACAAAGACTCACAGAACGATACGAAAATAATTGTGTAGAAGTGGATGGACGATTAACCCAGGTAAAGGAAGACGTGACAGCGAGATTTGCGCAGTTGGGAGCTGTACCAGTGCAACGCAGTATCACGGTGGAGCATCTGAAGAGTGTGTCGTTCAATGGGGAAGGGGAATACCCCATGGAATTCGTAAAGGAGTTGGAGGAGATCCGGAAGGAGTATTACGCGAACGAGGGGGTAAACTGGGTCGCAAGACATCTAGAAGGTGAAGCAGCGATATGGTGGCGGTTGATACGAAGTGATATTAATACATTCCAAGAGTTCCAGAACGCATTCATTGCGAAATATTGGAACCAAATGGTACAAGAAGAGGTGCGTGACCGGCTGGAATTCGGGAAATACAGGTATGAGAGTGGATTGAGCATGGTTCAATACATGGAGAGATGTATATTACAAAATCGCCAACTGATTCCACCCATATCTGATCAACACTTGATAAGGAAGTTAGCACGCCATTACCACCACGATATAGCTGTCGCTACTATCACTAGAGGAGTCAGTAACATTGCCGAATTCCAAATGCTATTGATGGAGTTTACAGCAATGCGAAGTATGAATACAGTACAACGACACCAGGTAAAGCGAGAAGAAGAAAGTACAAATCGCCCGTGGCAGAATAGGAGGGCAGAAAGGCCGGCGGATAACGGTAATAACTCATGGCGGAACCGGGTGCAGAATAATAATGAGCACGGTCGACGGGACGTAAACAAGGGTCCACAAAAGCACGTGTACGAGGCGCAGGTCAACGCCGTCGCAAGTACAAGTCATGCTCAAGAACAAACAACCAGCCCAAATACACAATATTATAATTCAAAAAACTGAGTAGGGTTTCACGTAGTGATAAGGTAGATTTAGTAAGTAGTTATAAGGAAATTAGCACAACATTTGTAGATGTAAAGGATGACTTATTAGAAGAGGATAAAGAGACGATAAGAACACGAAGATTGAAATGTCCGGAAGTGGAGTTGTATCTAAATGGGGTACCGGTTATTTCTTTACTTGATACTGGGTCCCAGATTAATGCAATTTTTAGAGAATGGTTTAATAAAAACAGAAATAAAATGGGAAAATTGAATATACTAAGACTAACAAATACAATAGTGAAAGGAGCGGTTGGTAAAAAATCGAAGCAAATTACCCAACAAATATTGGTAGAAGTAAAATTTGGTGCGTGCGTGATCGATAGTGTGTTTATTATAGTACCCGATCTTATAAGAGATTGTATAATGGGGATTGAGCTGTTACAAGAAGGTGGCTGTATCATCAATTTCAATAACAACCAAATAACATTTAGGAATCACGTCACAGAAATAGGTGTACCGGAAAGTTTAGAAATGCTAACACTGGAAATGAACCAGGGAGAGGAACATACTACTACAATGATCCGGGAAAAGCTGGAGGAGGTGAATGGGATTAGCAAGCAAACGAAGAAGGAGCTGGAAGAGGTATTATTAAATAACCATAGAATATTTCGGGAGCAACCAGGTAGAGTAAATGGATATGAGCACAAGTTCGTCGTAACGGATAACACGCCATATTGCATAAAGGGTTGGGCTATACCCATAAAATATCAAAGTGCCGTCGACCAAGAAATAAGAAAAATGGAGGAATGCGGAGTGATAGAGCGAGCTGCCAGCCCATATATAAACCCTATCGTGACTGTCATCAAGAAGGACCAGTCGGTACGGTTATGTCTGGACGCCCGGCGAATTAATTCGGTGACTATACCAGATTATGAAGGGGCGGTACCAATTAATGAGGTATTAGCGAACTGCGGTGACATAAGGGTAATGAGCAGTATTGATCTGACTAGTAGTTTCTGGCAGATGCCATTGGCCAAAGAATGTCATGACTACACAGGGTTTTTATATAAGGGACGATGTTACCGCTACACTGTTACTCCGTTTGGACTAAAAACCAGCTTGGCGAGCCTGACCCGTGGATTGGACCATGTGCTGACTGACAAAGTGAATCGATTCACAATTATATATGTGGATGATTGCTTATGCGTATCCCGGAGCATTGAAGAACACATAGTCCACCTGCGATTGCTACTCGAAAATTTGAAACAAGCTAACCTCACCGTGAATCTACGGAAATCAAAGTTCTTCAGACAGAAGATAGATTATCTAGGGTACGAGCTATCTACTAAAGGCATCAGTGCGTCACCAGAAAAGGTAGCTGCAATAATGAACTTCCCTAGACCAAGGAATCCAAAACAGCTAAAAGGATTCCTAGGATTAACAAACTTTTATAATAAATTTACGAGTCGTTATGCCGAAGAGACTCAGCCACTGCTACAACTGTTGAAGAAAGGAGTAAAGTTTAAATGGTCGAAAGAGCAGGACGAACAGTTCGAGAAGGTGAAAAAATTGTTCGTAAACACGGTGATGCTCAGACATCCAAATCCTAACAAAAAATTCTACCTACAAACAGATGCAAGTAAATATGCGTTAGGAGGGCAGTTGTATCAAATTGACAACGATAATCAGATAGGAGTTGTTGCATTTACTAGCCGCGTTTTCAGGGGAGCAGAACTCAATTATTTTACCACAGAGTTAGAATTATTAAGTGTAGTACACTGTTTAAAGAAATTCCGAACATATGTGTTAGGGCGTCCACTAACAATAATAACGGACAACAAGGCCCTAACTTTCATGCAAAAATGTCAGTTAACGAATTCAAGAAGTACGCGATGGATACTCGCTATCCAGGAATACGACTTCGAGATCCTACACTGTAAGGGTAGTGAGAACATCGTAGCGGACATACTTAGTAGATATCCCGAAGATTCACAGATGGACAGACCCATGGATTATGATGAGGAATTAGAAATAAATGCGATAGAAATAAAGATCAACCCAAAGCTAAGGAAACAATTACAAAACTTATCACAGTTACAGAAAAACGATGAGAAACTGAATAAAATCATAAATCAATTACAGAGTGATCCGTGCAGTAAACTACACAAGATATATACGTGGCTCAACCAAAAATTAAACCGTCAGGAGAAGCAGAAATGGAGACTGGTACTGACGAAAGAGCTGGGTGAAGATTTAATTAAGGAAATCCACACAATATATGGTCATATTGGTATAAAAAGGACATATGAACTAGCCAAAGAATACTTCACGGGGGACCACTTGTCTAAATTTACAAAACGATTGATCCGAAACTGCGAAAGATGCCAAAAATGTAAGGATCACCACAGAAAGGGTATTGGTGAGACCAAACCAATATTACCAAAGGCCCAAGGAGAGCTGGTCAGCATGGATTTCTATGGACCACTACCGACAACGGGCGGTGTAAAATATTTATTAATAATTATCGATAACTTTACGAAATATGTAAGATTATATCCCATGAAGAGAGCAACGACTGCCACAACAATTAATAAGTTAAAGGTATATATACAGGAGGTAGGTAAACCGACTGCTATATTAACTGATAATGGAGCACAATTCACCAGTAAATCGTGGGTGAAGAACTTAATCCACCTTGGGATTAAACCGAAGTACACTGCTATTCGGAACCCATGTACAAACCTAGCGGAAAGGGTAAACAGACAGCTAGGGAATATGTTTCGAATACTGGTGGGTGGACACCACACAAAGTGGGCTAAATATATTCGATTGGTAGAAAAGTGTATCAACGAAACATATCACGATACCATCGAGATGACACCACATCAGGCTCATTGGGGTCGGAAACCAAAAAGAGTGTGGGAGATGTACGTTGACAAAGAACTGATGAAGGACGAAAGGAAGGTAAACCCAGATGAACTCTACCAAAATTTGAAAAGAAAGGGTGAGAAGAGAGCGAGGAAACATAATGAAGGGAAAATGCAGCTGAAGTTCAATATTGGAGACCTGGTGCTGATCAGAACTAACCCGATCTCTGAGTTAACAAATAAAATCACTGCGAAATTTTGTGAGCTCTACGAAGGCCCATACAAGGTCAAAGGGGGTGCAACATACGTGGTAGCTGAGGTCGACGACATTGAATCGGTGCGGGGAATCTTCAACGTCAGACAGATGAAGCCATATTACCACGAATGATTCGCTATGCAAAGGGGAATTTAAAGATAAATAATATTAAAATTCCTTAACATAAACAAATTTTATGTAATCAATTTAACCTGAGATGGATAAAGTGTATTAATATTTATATGTAATTAACATAACGTAAATATTATGTAACATAACTTAAATATGATGTATGTAAAGAAGATACAAAGAAATTTGATGTTAGAACTAAATGAAAAAAAAAAAAAAAAAAAAAAAAAAAATAGTAATCGAATGTTATACGTTAAGGAGAGAAAGTAACTTAAGTCTTAGAAAGGGATAGTGATTGTTTAAAATGTGTGTTAAAGTAGCGAGTAAGCGAGGGTAGGAGAAAGTAATGCCATGTAAATTAGAAGTGAGGGTGGTAAGATATGTAGCACCGCGTATACCCTTCGTGCGAAAGCGACAGTGACTAGCTAAGGGGACCGGTTTTGACCGTATTGTTAAAGTGTGTCACACCAAAAGTGTAACTTTCATTGAATGGTTGTGCTGTTAGAGGCATACGAAATGATTCCACAAATTATATAAAACAATTACTGGAATCAGTTCGGGGGACAGATGAAACGATACTGTATCACTGTATCATAATTTAATATGTATGTAAATAGCTATAATAAGTAAGCAAAATTTAATGATAAATTAAATTATTAAAATGTACGTAGTTTTAAGTAAAGTTATAAATGAATAGGGAATCTAAAGAGGCTCGGCTGTGCGACAGTCCGGCGCCGACAAAAATATATATAATAGACCTAAGACACCCTACATGTCGTAAACACATAAATTGTATTGTAGTGTAAAACTAGCAAAAAACGCCTAGATACCGTTAGGCTAACGGTACAGTGTCCTTCAACAGACAAAAGAGGCCAAGCCAGTAAATATGACGATTTTAGAAAGTCGCGTCACTTTTTAGGGAGTATAACGAACACCCGCGTAAAATTATCGCCCGCACTTTGGGAACCAATCACCTATAGCGTCAGTAGTGAGCGCGAAAAAGAGACGACACCAGACTGGATACATTCAAAAATACCGGCAAAATTTTGAATGTAAGACCAATAAGGAACGATCAACAGAAGATGTAGTGAGGGTAGAATTGAAGAAACTATAAAAAAATAACACGCGGAGCACACAACGTGGAAGTCTAAGTTAAAAACTCACGAAAAACACGTGAAACCTGCGTCACTCGATGTGAGCAAATTAAATTAATCAAAGTTCAATCAATATGCTCTCGGTGTAATAGTGACAGTCAGCAAGAAGTTTTATTTAGATATGTGCACGAAAGTACGTGTGGACAAGAAGCTATTTAAATTGTGCGCGTAATCTGAAACAAAAGTATATTATTTATTTGTGCGTGACGTACAGTAATAACGCGAGCGTGTGATGTGTTTAAAGAAAGTGATAAAGCGTGATCAGTGAAGGTGTCGTGTGATAATTAACGCAAGAATACAATTCGTCATTCGCCTATAAGGAATCCTGCAACAAGTAACAACGTCTCATTTATAAATTACACTATAATTGATTAACATAAATTTCATATCTCAATAAACTCATCTCATTTTCAAAGACCCACGATGTTCAGATACTAAACATTCAATTTATGCTAAACGACATGTTTGGGTGACTTATGATATAGCAAAGTAAGAAACCAATACTAATAATTATTGAAACGATAAATGAATTAAATAATTAAATATAGATTGAATAGTATAGAAGCCGTAGCAATTAAGAATTGATGATAGATATACTTATATACACATATATGTTTGTTTGATGAATAGCGGTGATTTAAGTTTAGTAATGGAGTAAATTGAATCTACTAAGTACTCCTTTGAATATACTTGATTAATCTGATTTCGAAGAAGCTGTAAACTAGAATATTAATAAATTCTTTTGTTGTTATTAACTATAAAGATGATAGTAATGATTAAGTCTATGATGTATTCAGTAACAAGAATCTAACAATACAAATATTAGTATCTGAACAGTTTGTTATTATTTCATAACAAACCTGAGATCTCCTGCTCTGGCGCACAAGTAATAATTAATAATATAAATTTGAGTGGTGCAGTTCTCACAAAATCTTATTAGTTATTAAAAATAGTTATATTTGGCGCATCAAAACGTGGAGCAAAAGCACCAAAGTTATATTTGTCGCCCATTACGTGGTGCAGTAGTTGTTCCAACAAGTAGTTTTTAAACAAAGTTATATTTGTCGCCATCAATGTGGTGCAGTTGTCGCCAAAGTTATATTTGCCGCAACCAACGTGTGGCATAATAACCATACTGAAATAAAAGTTATATGTCTTGCATTTTCAATTGCTTGACGTTCTTGCCCTTCTCGAAAGTAAACATTCTGTCTACGCGGTAAATGAATGTCAAGTCTAACGATGACATGTGATTGAAAATGCTTTGGTAATTCATTGATGCGCCATACAGCTTCAGTTGATCCGACATAACGGCCATTTAAAAAATTTTTAACTTCATCAATTTGTATTTCTTGACCTGGTTCATTTCTCTCTGAACCTAATTCAACAGATACACTGTCATAGCCTTTATACACATATTTATAAATGTATTTAACACTTTTAACTGTAGTGCATACTTCAACAGTTATATGGCAATTAAATTTGGCAAGTAAATACGGATTGTATGGTACAACATAACGATTGTCGAGGCAACTACCACGAACTTTAGCATTAATACCATTATCACGCCTTCTGTATAATGGATATCCATTTAATGATTCACATGTAAATTCATTAAATCGTTTTGGATAATCTTTTGTGTATTTTCCATCTCTCATACATACAGAATTTGGATTAAGTACACCGCATGGACCATGCATCATGTGTTTTACAACATATTCATGTAATGTAGGATGTGTTTGAATGTTAGGAATCTCCGCAGATACAACTTTATCAATATCGGTAGCGTTAACAATTTTATCTTGCTCATTTAAAGAGAGTAAAATGTGAGCATGAGGCAGTCCTCTCTTTTGAAACTCAATTGTATAAATGAGTGCTTCAACTGTACCGAAGATTTTTTTTAGTGTAAGGCCCTCAATTAATGCTTTCAGTTTGGACTTGAATACACGCACAACAATATCAGGTCGAAAATTAGCTGACTCACCTACACCAATATTGCTAACTATTTCAGGCCAACTTGGATTGCAAGTCATTGTAATAAACAAAGAAGGCTTTCCGAAATGTTGTACAATTGACATTGCATCTAAATAATTCTGATACATATTTCTTGGAGATCCATTGAATGAAGATGGTAAAATTACTCTACGGCCAACATTATTGGCATTGGGGTTCAATTCTAAATAATCTGTTAAATTGTTGTAAACTTCAGACCTAAGACTTGTTTGATTTTGTCGAATGAAATGTAACCTTGTGCCCTCTATTCTCACATACATATCAACTATCCACTGCAGAAATAATTTTTGTGAATGGTGCAACATGCTAAAATCTTCTCTAATTGCAAGTCGATAGGCTGCATACTGAAGCATGGTTAATTTATTTCTGGGTGCTCTTGAATTAGATGTAGTTGGTACATTATGAGAAATATTGATATGCCACCCAGTATCACCATTTGGAAAAAGTAATGGATACGCTGTCTAATCTTAATCCAAAACAGAATGAAATCTTAGGGTCCAATGATGAATCCAAAACAGAGATATTTTTAATGTACCATTAACTTTTGAAAACGAAACCATATTTCGTTCAAAGGGTGGCTCACAATCAACTGTACTAAATATTACTGCTACATCAGTTTGAACTGCATCATTATAACGGCGTAGATCTAAATCATGATTTACTTTAATGAGCATACAAATTTCTTTATTTTGATTTTCAACTCTCTGACAATGATCTTTCATTGCAATGAATGACCAAACGAAAGGATAATGCGTTCCAATTCAAGAGAGATTTCGCGCATTATATTGTTATTGCATGTTTGATTATAGTGTTCACGTAATCTATAAGTGACAGCGGTGTCAACATCATAAAAATATAATTGCGCATAACATGGTGAGCGACCATATCCAGCAGTCATTGGACCTGATCTGTGATAAAAAACATCATGTATTTTAAAATGATACACTCCACGCGTAACTGTATCCGAAATTTTAGCTTCTGAGCTAACCATAGCAAATGATGAATTGTATTTACGAATGTTTTCAAAATAATTTTTTGACTTTATTTTTATTGAAGGTTCATTTGAAGTAAGTCCATCATACAATGATTTAAAGTATTCATTTTGACTTAAGGCCGGTAATATGGCTTTACCCTTATGACAACATGAAGTGAATGCAGTCCTTTCACCTAAAGTGACCTCAGATTCGAAATGTTTTGCATTGCAAAACCTGCATTGTAAATGCATTAATCCACAATCAAAAGTATTAAAATTTCTTGGAATTTCTTGACATTCAGTGCGTATTTAAATGTATCCCTCAAAATAATTTCATCATTTTGTATACTATTTACACTATTTAAATTTGCATTTGGTCTATTATCATTTTGACTTTCACGCGAATATATATTCCTTCTTCTTTGTCTCTCACTCCGACCTGTCAATGTTATACTATTTACACTATTTAAATTTGCATTTGGTCTATTATCATTTTGACTTTCACGCGAATATATATTCCTTCTTCTTTGTCTCTCACTCTGACCCGTCAATGTTCTATGTCGAGGCATAATGGAAGTAGGAGCGAATATCTGAATGTAAAAAAAACATGTAATGAAATTACTGAAACTAAGATTAGACAGGGTTTAATTTAAAAATAATAAAATGTACTCACTTTTTTGAAACCACCAATAATAATTAGGCGAGAGTAAGTCAATTCAAATTGCTGCTACAAAATTTTCCTTTTGCAACAGGTGTATATTAAGCAAGCTGTATTTCACTTTCAACTGCACATTAATATATAAAACACAGATATCTAATATACAAAATATAAAATAAACGCTTTTTTGCCTTGACATACACTCCACAGACTATTGAAAAAGGAACATTTGAAATCACACAAAATTCACAGCTCATTCAGTCAATCTGTCAGTAATTATTTGTTGGCAACATTTTAAAATTCTTTGGCGACAATCTCTACTCTGTGCGACTGTTTGACCACAGACTGTTATGTGTTTGACATTGGCAGTATGAACGTAAACAAACGACAGACTATTATGTGTTTGAAATTGGCAGTATGAAAGTACACTAAAATGAAAAAATTATAATTTTATTGCCTGGCAACAAAATTATTTTATTTTTAACAATTACCATTGTTTGAAAAAGTTTAAATGAATTTTCAAGTGCAAATGAATGTTTTATTTTATTTTATTTTATTTAATGTATTTGTAACACATATTATATATAAATTTTAGCTTTCTGCACTCCTTCTCCATATAAACTTTAACTATGCCAAATCTCACACTCCTCCGTGCGCGCAATATGCTTAAAAATTATGCTTAAACTTTTCTCTTCACGTATTAATATATAGATATATTGTACAACGTTATCGGCAACAAAGAAGTAGTTTTTGTTAAAATTCCTTCCCGGGATGTTTGGCCGTAGTCCAATGTTTTCTACAAAACCAGATGTTTCGGCAATGCCATCGACTTCCATCATCAGTGAAAATCGAGTGCGATAACGTGAGGTGGTATATGTTAGTGACCACAGTACTGTGGTTAAGGCTGAAGCAGTAAGTAGAAAGAAGTAGTTTCTATAATGTTTTAGTGGATAGTTAGTGAGGATCGGTCAATAATACAACTTTTAGTAATTTTGCGTCGACGTTTCGACAATATTTATTGTCATCTTCAGGACCTGTGTATGAAATACAGTAGAAATATCAAACATAACGAAACAATTAAATATTTGGGTGAACGTGTTGGTGATGTGAGTGTGTGCGTGTGTATGTATGTATCATTTTTTATGTGAAGACTTATGATAGAAATCATAAGTCTTCACATAAAAAATGATACATACATACACACGCACACACTCACATCACCAACACGTTCACCCAAATATTTAATTGTTTCGTTATGTTTGATATTTCTACTGTATTTCATACACAGGTCCTGAAGATGACAATAAATATTGTCGAAACGTCGACGCAAAATTACTAAAAGTTGTATTATTGACCGATCCTCACTAACTATCCACTAAAACATTCACTGATTGACGGTCACTAAAAATTTAAGGATAGAGTTTCTATAATAATATTTCATTTCGAAAATGATTTTAAATATAAATCTTAGAACATGGACGTCATGTATGGTTCTCCATACCGATATTTTTATTAGACTCATATCATTTTTATTAATATAAAGATTATCCAAATTTGTATATTCTTCCACAATACCAACAGGATTATTCCATGTTATTAAATCATATAATTCATTATCACCGAGTATAGTCCAGTCACCTTTAGTATGATATGTCATAGTTATGTCAATCACAATTTCATCATTATTATTATCTACTGTTGTACCAGTCTCGTCACAAGGTAAGTAATCAACATCATCAACCTTATCATCATTTGCTGTACTAACTATTTCACAAGGTAAGTACTTATTATCACTTACTCTTTCCATATTTAACCTCTTTATTAATTCGTTCCATAACCTCTACTAACCTTAAATAACTCTACCTTCTTACCAACATATCTTTCACCATAACACCAATTCATACTTTTGCTATCATTCCATACAGAGGGTATTAAATCATAAAAACGCCTACTAAAAATCAAAGACCTATTTGAAAACACATTGTTTTCCTGCAAGGGACTCTTGTACTTCAGAAACATTTGTAACCATCTAGGTTTACAATAAAACTGGGGAAAATCTACCCTCTGCCCTATACTCACAAAATAATTCTCTTCATATTCTCTCTCTAATTTACAAATACTAATTTCTACTCTCTCACTATCATAATCACTTTGTATTTCCATCAAAACTCCATTGCCACTATTATTATTTATTTTACCTTCTAACACCACATTTTTAATTATATCGTCATAATTACCACTAGTTTTAAATTCGTCACTTACCTTAGCACTTGTACCTTCATTATTTTTGTTTTCGTTATACTCACCTGTAACTGTATCATTTTCTACATCCTCTTTCAAAGTTCTACTTTCGTTTACTTCGTCTTGTATTTTATTTATATTTATAATTATCTCACCTTTCATTTCAGCCAGTCTCATTCATACTTTCTAATCGTCTGTTCATATTCACATCCCTCATTTTTAGTTCACTTCTTATGTTCACAAACTCGTTATTTATTTCTATTAACCTTTCGTCTTGTTTGTTAAGTTTAATATTTACAACATTTATCTCGGATTTGATTTCAGATTTAAATTCATTTAAACTCGTGTTTTGCTGGTCAAATTTATCATTTAAACTCGTGTTTAAATTATCGTTATTCTTATCGAATTATTATTCATTTCTTTCATTTCTACGCTATTTGCGTTTATCTCTGATTTGATTCCTGACATCATTTCCATTATCATTGTTAATTGCTTAAATATATCTACATTATCGCTTTTGCTACTCTTAGTGTCTACCGTCTCAATCGTTATTTCGTCTGTCGTATTGTCTACGCTCTCGTTAATATTTGTCGATATTAAATTGTCTTGCGTAACATTTAAAATTGATTCCCCCTCTACACCCTCACACAAATTTGCACTCTTGTTTTTCTCTGCCATTTTGACCAGGTTGTAAATTAATTCAATTTAATTTTAATTTACAACGTCTACTGTTACGGGCGCCATTTGAAGCATGGCATTTTAATTAGTAATTAAGAGTATTTAAATTCGTCCCTGTTTAGGGCGTCATTTGAAGCAGTACTAGTGAATTAAATATTTAAAATATCGAAAATTGTATTACCGACCTTTATTGGTAGTTGACCAAAGTATCGTCTGTTGTACTCAGCAGAGAAAAACAGGTGAATTCAATTGATAAATACATATTTATATGTTTACTTAACACATTTTTTATTCCGTCTTACTTTGTCATCAAATACTATCATAACTCCCACATCAACAATTTCATATTTCTTTTGCGTTACATTGAAAATAGGTTTTGAAATGTACTTAACCCTATTTATTAAACTAGACTACCTCTATCGTAAAGCAACCCAGCTTGCTCACGCACTCAATCATTACTCATACTTTTTATACCGTAAAGCGCTTTTTTATTGAATTTTCATAATTAATATTGGTGAGTTGAAATTAATTAAAATTGAAATATTTTGTCTGTTCAGACTGCTTAAATTAAGTACTCATCCCTTCATCCACGTGGTTACGCCATCACTGTTAACACTTGATTCTGCTGACACACTCCGAATATAAGTTTAGAATGTTATTATTTGCCGGTTACTTCTGTTCGATCATTATAACATGATTGACTGCTATTTTAAATTAAAATAGCAAGATTTACTGGTCGGCCGACCCTAATTTGCTCGAGCAATGTTTTATATGACCGTACGGTTAGGAGTTGTAAGTCGACTAACTGACGCTACCCCGAGCGTCACTCCGGCTACATCCGCTACATGTTCACCAGCTTGCGCTCTGATTCGTTGATAAAATCACATGATATGGTCATTAGTGAAATTACAGTTTCCATTTTGGGAGCGAGTCTGGGTAATGTATCACAGTTCAGAGGCTTGCTAAACAATTCATGCTTTCTTCCAACAGAGAACGCAATCATCTGCGTACAGGTTCGCATTCCAACACCTCAAGAAACAGTGCTTATTGCAGGGCGCTGACAAAATGTGCGTCTTGGTGCACCGACAAGGAATGTGTATTGTTATAAACTGAGGCTCTGTTTGGGTAGACCTTATGTTACATTTATAATTGCAATAATAAAAAAATAAAACCCCTCAAATTTGTCCCGTTACAATACGCTGTTTTAATAGCATGTCTTATCACTTGAGTTTGTGGAACTGAACTACTGCGGTGGTTCAGTGTTCCCCTTATTAGTTGGCAAGGGGAGTTTTGCAGTGTAATAGTGTTGCAATAGAGCTCTGTGGTGTTTTAGATGCTCAGAGGATAATAGGGTTTCGCCTGGAAGGCACGCATACAACATGTGGCTTTATTATGCATTAACCTCCTGCATACTTAATATGTGCCAAGTATTGTGTAATCTACACATGCTGCTTATCTCAAGAGGCGTAAGACTGCTTCCTCCTTAAGCCTGTTCATCCTGAACTGGCAAATTTCTACTATGCTTTTCGTGAAACTCCTTTTCCCGTTTTTGGAGCACTTTCTCCATCACTCACAAAGACCTCCTCTTCAGTTCTGTTATGCTTTCCCATTTCACCCAGTCTCCTGCGTAACATCATCTTTGCTATTTCTATAACTAGCATCATTCCAACAGTGAGCTCTTCTGTTACTGTTTACTTCTGGTGCATCTTTTCTTCTTGCTGCTACCCTTTGTTTAATTGCACCCAGTTCATCCCTTTGGTAGCTTGTTCAAACATATTGGCAACATTTCTTTCTTGTTGAAATTGATATGTGGAAATTAATATCGTACATAGTTTTTAGAATTTTTTAGGTGTTATTAAACTTTTGGAAAGCACCGTATTATTAATACATAAATTAAACCATAGTTTTGTGTTTAGCACTAGAAAAGTATTTGTGTGAGAGTGGGTGAATGTAAGAGGGACAATTCATAAATAATGCACACTATTATTTAACTGACTACTTCTTCTTCTCTTCAAGGATTAGGTTATATATACCTGTTCCGGCACCCAACTCATCCTCGGATGACCCATGTCTCTTCTACCAATGGCTTTATAGTTCAATCCTACTGACACAGTTTCCAGACCTTACTCTGAGGCTGCTTGGTACTACAAGTATTATAAAGTTTTACATGAACAGGT
The DNA here is from genome assembly GCA_034769895.1 of Magicicada septendecula. Taxonomy (NCBI): domain Eukaryota; kingdom Metazoa; phylum Arthropoda; class Insecta; order Hemiptera; family Cicadidae; genus Magicicada; species Magicicada septendecula. The sequence continues at coordinate 288,054,533 of CM068372.1, forward strand.
TACTGGCCTCTTGCACAACCCCGTACCAGGAGGACCAGACACTCTTCTCTCAGGGTTACCATACCTTAGCCGAAAGACCCCTGTTTTGGTGGCGCAGGATTTAACTGACACGAATCTTTTACTTTAGGCAATATATCTTTGCAATCCTTCTATATAGTGTTTTTGCACCTCAATGACTCCGTCCCAACATTTCAGGAGATTTGTTATTTTATTGAGGGTACCACTTTTGTTTAGTCCATGGGTGGCTCAGATCACCACTGGCAAAAGCTCTTCTAGAGAGAAAAACAGCATCCCCACACAAACTCTTTCAACTTTTTAACTTGGGGAATAAGTCGAAGTCTGGTGGGTTCATGTTTGGACTGTATAGCACATGATGTGACACTTCCTACTCCTACTTACTCAGCAAATTGGTCTCAACTTTCTCCCAGTGCAGGTATGCATTGTCTTGCAAAATGAGTAGCCTGTCCCTGAGAAAGTCAGGTTGGTTTTTGTGCATTTTTCTGCTCAGTTATTGCATGTAGTCATGATAATTCACTGCTGTCACATTTGTTCCACATGGAACGCTGTCTATTATGAAGATTCCTTAGTGATCATAAGTAAAAATCATCATTTGCTTGGCCTTTGATTATGCTCATCAAATTATTTGGGTCAAGGGGATGATGGATTTATCCACTCATGTGACTGTGATTTCAACTCTGGGTTAAAGTCTCTAACCCATGTTTCATCAATAGCAACAATTTGAGACACAAATACTTGACCTTCACATAAAATCTTTCTTTCAGTAATATTGCAATTTCCAGTCATTTCTGCTTCTGTTCAGTAGTCAAATAGTGAGGACCCATCAGGCACAAACTTTTCTGCAAATTTTTGTCACAATGTTTGAAATACTAATGTTGGTCGAATCCCAGTAGCATGCGATATTTCCTTGCATATCACTCAATGATTTTCTTGAAGAAAGACTGCCACAAGTTTCACATTTTGATCATCTGTTGATGTTTTCTACCTTCCTGCCCTTGGGTCATTGTTTAAGCTGACACAAACAAGTAGTCCAACATAAAACTGTTCTGTGGTAAATTATTTGCTCATGACAAACTTCACACAAAGCACTGTGAATTTCTGTAAGGTGTTTGCCATATAAAATTTGGATTTTGGTCTATGATCTTTGATCTTCAAGTATCATAGTACCCAAGGTACCTGCAGATGATAGTTCTAACACTTGTAATTTCAAACATATGTACACTAGGAAAGTAATGAACACGTTCTACTTTCTCAAGTCTTCAACAATAACTGGTGTCATTTTCACTGTGATTGAATCAGTGTTGCCTTGGCACTTTGTGTATTATTGTTTTTGAAATGTCCCTCACTTGTAATTTCAAAACTATTTACACTAGGAAAGTAATGAACACGTTCTACTTTCTCAAGTCTTCAACAATAACTGGTGTCATTTTCACTGTGATTGAATCAGTGTTGCCTTGGCACTTTGTGAAGTTACTCACTTTTTGTACTGATATTTAATACATTCCACTCTTCATAAACTAATACTTACCGCTGCCAGAATTTCACTTACCGTCATGGTCCCTGTAAAACTTATCTTTTGAAAACTGCCCAAGGTCGCCACGATATTTTTCTAAAAGGTAAAATATCGAAAACTTATACACTCTTGCCCTTATAAAAATCCCGCTATCTGACTGTAATAGAAATTCAGAAAACCCCCGATTTCGTTAGACGAATTCTTTAACACAGAAATGAGAACATGGTAATGACGAAATAACTTAGACTAACACATGGTTATTAAATGAATACTTTACTTACTCTCATAAAGACGTACATTCCTCATACACAACACAAAAGAATACGGTAACACATTAATTACTGGTTACATCGACCTTACCTTACATACTATGTATTACAAAAGAAAGCAGCCCAGCTTTGCACACACACGCACACTATCACACCAATTAAACCCCTTTAAATATTATAGTCAATATAGAAAATAGTTAGCCTTTATACATTCCTGTTTCGTTACATTCACTAACTGTCCTGATGCCGACCGAACACGTGTTTTAATGTCCGATTTCACTGGTGGCGTTTCGCACTTTCGCTACACTAGTTTATTACGTCGTTGGTTTCACGAGTCCCGGTCGGTATTAACGATATTGTTGTTTCACTCACACCGTATAAAACAACACCGACCGGGACGCCGATGGAGTTGTAAGCGTCTCTAACTGGAGTCCGCTTTTAGTTGCCCACTTAGCGTCTCTGCCTAATGTCGACTGTCACGGAGAACGTAACAGGTACATGTTGCTTTCTCTGGAGGAAAATAGTGGTTCACTGCCACTATGTTTTCGTCGCTCATTGCTCATTTGCTGTTAGGTAACCATTTTGTATATGGAATAGGGGAATTATATTCCGGTTACCAAAGTACAATATTGGCTTTGGCTCTGCTGACGTCATGGTAGGAACCGGTCTCTTGGCCGTATTTCCTGTTAATCTTGGAGAAGATGATGAATATTTTTTACACTCTGGCCATCTTGAGTTTTTAATCAGAGCGTCCTTTTGAGCGCACTTGCGTGGGTATTCGCGCCTGTGCGTCGACACACTTGCAAAGTTCTTAGAATTTTGAAGGGGGCAAATTCTTCAGCCGCATTGCTCAACAACAAACTGCGTCTATGCTTTTGTTTCAAATTGTTGCTTAACACTGTTCTGTTATACGGACAAATACGTTGCACAATAATACAGTTTTACAATGTTTTATACAAGCCCGCCCGAAAACGAAATAAGTAAAAATATATAAATGCCCCATACGGTTAAAATAAAAAATACCCAAAAATGACCCGCTACAATACCCCCTCGATGAGAATTCTGCTGTTCATAACAGAAGAAATCTCATCGACAAACCCCGAAGAGGACCGGTGAGGAACTGGTGCCAACAACCCCCTGGTTCTTAAGCTCATGGGTACACGACCCCCTGGCTTAGCGACTATGGACTCATCTGAACGAGATCACTGGACTTCTCCATAAGAGATCCCAACACCGAGAAATCGAGCAGACTCGTACCACGGCGCACCTCGCCTTTTAACATGCTACCCCCAAAAATCCTCAATCCCTGGCTCCGATTATGCCAGATCCTCAGCCGATATATTTCCCCTTGTATGAAAGCTGGGCTGCCTTTAGCAAATACTGGGCTCACACATACTCACATTACATGATACATTGTGAAATTGAAAAATTACAAAAATTCTTTAGAAATGACAAAAGTTTTTTTTTTTTTTTTAAATTCAAAGTGCAAAAAAAATAATATGCTCAAAAAATTCTCTTCATTATTTTTTGTTTCCTTTAAAATGACTTGAATTAAGAGTTTTCTCTACTTGAACAAATCCTTAACCTAACATGTCTTAGTCTAACAATATAGTTCAATACAAGAAATCAGTAAACTAAACAATTAACAAAACAACAAAACGTGGTGAATACACACATAATAAAACAATCCCTACCTAAAATATGCATTCGCTGGCAGGCGAAAAATCAAAAAAATTTTTTTTTTTTTTTTTTTCAAAGAATGAAAATTTCCAAAAATTTTTTAAATTTAAAAAAATTTTAAATTTATTTAAATGTTTTCTTCATATGCAAAATTATTTAAATATTGGTTCGAATTAATTAAACAAACAAATTAAAATTGACTTCCTACTATACAAGCTTAATAGGTGTATGACCTCATCAGCTGATCGAAACTAGGTCAAGTCCAAAACCCTTGACCTACATATGTTACATATAAGTTCTGAAAATACATTGAACATCTGTAATATCCTAACTTGAAATACAAAACATAATAAACTAAAACATTTAAAACAAACAAAATATTAATATAAATAAAAAACAAATTGACATTTGTATAATAAACAATCCTTGACTTTACATTATTTTCAATTCTATTAAAATTCCGTCACTGATTTCGAAAAAATAAAAATTGTATATTCTTTATCATAAATTTCTCTCTTTTTGCTTAACAATCCTACTCTTCATTTAACAATCTCGCTATACTTTACTGTGGGTGATGTAATTTATTTATCTCATCGACCTTATTAGATCCGTATACATATATAATCTTTATTCCCCTGACTCTACTATTCATCACTTCAATTATCATGACACCCATCTCTACCAAAATATCTACTAATCAAGACACTCTAAGCCCCAACTTACCATTAAACACAATTCGCCACCTTCTCTACATATAAAAAAAAATATACTCTCTAACCCTTTGTACATAGGATACGTGTTTCCCCTACCCAAAACTCAATTCCCTTATTTGGCGGCCTGGATTCTACCTAAGGCGGCCCCTTCCCCACTAAAATCTATTCCTATCCCGTCCCAACCCTTGTTGCGGACTCCCCAAATACACTACCCTCTATTACAAAATTGCCATCCCCAAAAATCTCAACCTCATCACCTTACTACAATTACACAAAATAACCTCATTAATTATAAACACAAATATATCATTCAAAACTATACAATTATTCTCCGTAACTACTGTGTCAACATCAATACTTCACAAAACTACATTACTTCAAAACAATATTACATTATATCATCTCTACGATGTCAACTTCAACTTTGAATTCAATTTGGACAGGTCTACGTGTCCCATAAAATATTCATCACCCAAAAAACTATCTCTTATTAGATTTCACAAATCGTCACTTTATTTCTCATTGTAGCAAATTATTTTTATCATTACTTCAAAATATCTGTAATACATTAAACATTACATTGGACATCAATTACTTAAAACAATTATAACTAATATACCAGTGACGTATTATTGCTGATCAGCTGATCCTACTAGCACAATGAAAATGCATTTCAAATTGAACAAATTACATGGAATACATTATCAATACTTACTTCTATTATGTTAATTGCCTGCCAGGCGTTTACTTATTGGCTTACAAAAAAAATATACATATAATGAAAACACATATTCTTATCAATGCTTATCTAACAGACAACAATAAAATAATACACTTAAAATTGTAGCATGAACACCTTATTTTTAAATATCTAAGCAGCTAGTTACCTGAACAGAGCACAAGCAGTTTTATTTAATCAAACTTTGAATAAAATGTTATGTTATAAAATTTACATTCGTGACTCCTTTGCGTCACCTCCCAGCCACACACACTATTTCAGATTATGGTGGACTGTGGCGCCCATTCGCTTCCACAGAGACTGTATATTTTGGAGCAGGTTTTTACCTCTCCGTGTCTCTGCTTCCGCTATTAAGTTTTAAAATTAGTGAACATCATCATGTTCTTGCTATATAATAATACACCCTTAAGACGGATCTACCACCTGTCTTGCTACCCCAAAGCGGGCAGAGTGGCAGCCGCTGTTCCATAGTTCCGGGAGATTTCCTCTAATTGTCCCCCCAATGAATTTCTAATATATACCAATTTCAAGTCAGCTATGGTCAAGGGACTTGATATGACCATAGCTGGCCGCTAGCCAAAACCACGGTTAGTGCTGGTAAGACAGTAACCGCCCGAAAAGTCGAGGAAATCTAAACTTTCATTTCACTGCCTGTTATACATCAATACTATTATGTGCGACACGGTCATTTAGTAAGGTGTGTAAAATTTTTTTACTTTACACGGATAAGGTGTGCCGCACATTTATCGCCATTTTGGCCTCCGATGGAGGTAACACTCACTGTTACCCCCAACCCATTTCGCTATCTAAGAGAGCACAGGCCACCCCCTCAATAGCCACTTAATAGCTAATTAACTAATTAACAATTGAAAATTAATTAAAATTTTTGTATACATTATCATATAATATTTGCATCAATAATCATCTAACCCGATTCACAACTTTTTACCATTTGACTTTCTTAAAATTTTCAAAATTTCTTATTAATCATTAATATATATCGTTTTCCATTTATTATTAAAAAAATTTTTTTTTCTTAATTATTATATTTATTAAACACAATGATTTCATTAAAATCTCACTATTACATTAACACCTCAATCACACCTGTAAACCTTTTTATTATACATGATTATCAAGTTTTTTCTACTTACAATCCCTTTAACATGATATACACCCAAAACATAATCACCACCACAATACCTTTCACCTCACCTCTGTAACATTTTACACAAAAATATTAGTTTAAATTAAATAATTTATCATTCATTACCAAATTTCCATCTCGTACAATAAATTACATTCAGAAAAAAAATTAATTAATTAACATTTAAATAAGCAATCAAAATATTTAAGCATATCAAATTGGTTTAATTTAATTCATTATTAAAATATAAATTACATTATTATTATTTGCTATTATACAAATTAGCCAATTACTGTTTCCAAAATGAATGTTATTATTTCTTTAAATTGCAAAATATTATTACAACAATTAATTACCTACATACACTGTTCACTAACCACAACACATACAATTAAACTCACTAAATATTTAATTACAAATCTGATTCATTATTTATTCAGTTATCACGTCTCATTGTTCAAATCAGCCAAGTCAAACCCTTAAAACAAAAATATTTAACCGTCTTTTACTGTTTCATATTTTAGCCTCCATCGTCAAAAAGATACCTCACATATTTATAGCATAAATGATTTTTATTTATCTTGAATTTATGATTATTATCTTCATGAACCATTATTTCTAAATCCTTCATCATACCATTTATTATTTCATACAACTTGTCGCTATCAGTGAATTTTGTCCAGTCTCCGTCAGTAAATTGTCTCAATCCCCAGTCAACTATTTTATCATTATTTATAACCGTGTTATTCAGATATTTCTCTCTCTCTCTTTCATCATCTCTCTCCATATCTAACACCTGCACCAACATTTCATACTCTCTATTAACTTGAAAAATTTTTATTTCTCTCTCTCTTTCTTTACAACAACTCTCATAACCACACTGAACTCTCCCATTCCATGCAGAGGGCAATACCACAAAATCATTTGAATACCATCTGGCCCTACCAGATAAACACAAAAAACTTATTTTACCTTTCGAAGAACTCTCGTCTTCTGCAAAAATTATTGAGGAACTCTTGTCCTCCATCAACACTTGTGAAGTCTCTGCTTCACATTTAATCCCATAAAAATTTGCCCCCTGTTCAACTTCTACACAACTACTACTATACTCCCTTTCTAAATCATAAGCACTAACTAGCAATTCATGATCAACCTCAACTCTTACTCTACTCTCATTTTCACTATCGTCTATTGTATCACTTTTTGATACCCCATTTTCAGTTATATAATCATTATTCTTATTTGTATAAATTATTTCATCGTTAGAATTAATTATATCAACATCACCACTTACCTCTGCATTGTACTCACCATCATTATTTTCACTAGTTAACCCTACTTCTTCCACTATTTTGTCACTATTATTGATTAACTCATTATCTTTATCACTCACCTGGTCAATTATTTCTTCACTATTATCAAAGACATTATTACCACTTACCTGTGTTAACTCAACTTCTGTACTCTCTTTTGACTGACCTCTATTCTCCTCCCGCTTCTCGTCTGGTTTATCAAAAGCATTTTTTATTGTATTACAACCCTTACTCATTATTTCCTTTGTTTTGTTTAATTCTATATGTAACTCATCAAAACCCTTAATCATATTATCAAAATGTTTATTCCTCATTTCCTGTAATTCATCAAAACCCTTATTCATTCTTTTGTCCATCTCGTCAAAACCTTTCTTTAAAAGGTCAAATATGTCATTCAATGTATACTCCTTTTCTTCCACCCCTACACTATCGTTATCATTAGGCCTATTCACTGTCTTATTTTCTACCACTTTTACTTCAGCTATCTTACCTTTAACATTGGTCATCTCACTATGTTTATTGATTTCCGCAAATATTCCTTCCTCTTGTTCTTCCATTCGGGTTAATCTATTGTCTAAATTACCCCATTCCTCGTCTGTCATCTCACCCACAACACCTCGAAATTCATTCTACCACTCATCCCACGCAAAATCACTATCATTACTTTGTATTATAGACATTTTTAAAGTTCTTTTGTATAACACTTTTATATATGAAATTACTATTTTTCTATACTCGCACCTAACACATTGTGAATCACAATAACATAAACCTAACCTACTTAATTATGTACGATAAAATTTTTATACATTCGTCATTACCACATCCCATTTTCTGTGCCTTAAAATAGGTCTAGTTCCTATAAAATTTATATACGAACATCCTGGCAGGGTCGTCGCTGTGAAGTTACTCACTTTTTATACTGATATTTAATACATTCCACTCTTCATAAACTAATACTTACCGCTGCCAGAATTTCACTTACCGTCATGGTCCCCGTAAAACTTATCTTTTGAAAACTGCCCAAGGTCGCCACGATATTTTTCTAAAAGGTAAAATATCGAAAACTTATACACTCTTGCCCTTATAAAAATCCCGCTATCTGACTGTAATAGAAATTCAGAAAACCCCCGATTTCGTTAGACGAATTCTTTAACACAGAAATGAGAACATGGTAATGACGAAATAACTTAGACTAACACATGGTTATTAAATGAATACTTTACTTACTCTCATAAAGACGTACATTCCTCATACACAACACAAAAGAATACGGTAACACATTAATTACTGGTTACATCGACCTTACCTTACATACTATGTATTACAAAAGAAAGCAGCCCAGCTTTGCACACACACGCACACTATCACACCAATTAAACCCCTTTAAATATTATAGTCAATATAGAAAATAGTTAGCCTTTATACATTCCTGTTTCGTTACATTCACTAACTGTCCTGATGCCGACCGAACACGTGTTTTAATGTCCGATTTCACTGTTGGCGTTTCGCACTTTCGCTACACTAGTTTATTACGTCGTTGGTTTCACGAGTCCCGGTCGGTATTAACGATATTGTTGTTTCACTCACACCGTATAAAACAACACCGACCGGGACGCCGACGGAGTTGTAAGCGTCTCTAACTGGAGTCCGCTTTTAGTTGCCCACTTAGCGTCTCTGCCTAATGTCGACTGTCACGGAGAACGTAACAGGTACATGTTGCTTTCTCTGGAGGAAAATAGTGGTTCACTGCCACTATGTTTTCGTCGCTCATTGCTCATTTGCTGTTAGGTAACCATTTTGTATATGGAATAGGGGAATTATATTCCGGTTACCAAAGTACAATATTGGCTTTGGCTCTGCTGACGTCATGGTAGGAACCGGTCTCTTGGCCGTATTTCCTGTTAATCTTGGAGAAGATGATGAATATTTTTTACACTCTGGCCATCTTGAGTTTTTAATCAGAGCGTCCTTTTGAGCGCGCTTGCGTGGGTATTCGCGCCTGTGCGTCGACACACTTGCAAAGTTCTTAGAATTTTGAAGGGGGCAAATTCTTCAGCCGCATTGCTCAACAACAAACTGCGTCTGTGCTTTTGTTTCAAATTGTTGCTTAACACTGTTCTGTTATACGGACAAATACGTTGCACAATAATACAGTTTTACAATGTTTTATACAAGCCCGCCCGAAAACGAAATAAGTAAAAATATATAAATGCCCCATACGGTTAAAATAAAAAAATACCCAAAAATGACCCGCTACAACTTTGTGTATTATTGTTTTTGAAATGTCCCTCACTTATAATTTCAAAACTATGTACACTAGGAAAGTAACGAACACGTTCTACTTTCTCCAGTCTTCAACAATAACTGGTGTCATTTTCACTGTGATTGAATCAGTGCTGCCTGGGCACTTTGTGCATTATTGTTTTTGAAATGTCCCTCACTTGTAATTTCAAAATAATGTACACTAGGGAAGTAATGAACACGTTCTACTTTCTCAAGTCTTCAACAATAACTGGTGTCATTTTCACTGTGATTGAACAGTGTTGCCTTGGCACTTTGTGCATTATTGTTTTTGAAATGTCCCTCATATATGTTTGTTGTTTGATAATTTTCTTTCAATTTTTCTGTTGTAGTTCCATCAGCAGATGAACTGAAGTTACTTATGATGAAATATGGAGGAATATATCATCACTATTATAAATCTGAAAGGACAACACATGTTATAGCTACAAACCTGCCAAACAGTAAGTTGAAACAGACCAAAGTTATGAAAATCATTAAACCAGACTGGATTGTTGACAGTATTAAAGAAGGGAAACTACTGGATTATACTCGGTATTTACTGTATTCGCAGGAACCAAAATCACAACTAAAGCTGCCATTCAAAAGTGTTAGTAAGGAGGAAATAATAGAAAATGCAAGTGAGGTACAGAATAATGTGCCAACCTCTAAAGATGATAGAGTAGCACAGGAGACAGAAGAGAGTTCACCTGAACAGGGTGCAGAGACAGTTCATTTTACAGATTTACATGAAAAAACTATACATACTGAACAATCAAATAAGAACACTAGAACAAGAACAAAAACAGCAAATGATGCAGGTTTCATTTCTGAGTTCTACAATAATTCTCGCTTGCATCATATATCTACGATGGGTGCAACTTTTAAGCAGTATGTTACAGAATTACGTATGAAAAGCAAAGGACAGTTTCCTGGTCGGGATATGGTGAAACAATGGAAGGCAAGGCAAAGTCCTGTTTTCCAAGATGATTTTGATGTTCTGAGCAAAGATATAAATGGTAGTATAATCATGCATATAGATATGGATTGTTTTTTTGTTTCTGTTGGTATCAGAAACAGGCCGGATTTGAAATCAGTTCCTGTAGCTGTGACTCATGCAAAAGCAAATTCAAAAGTTAAGCCTAGGGAAGGTATGGATAGAAAGAAAGAGTTTGATTTGTATAAACATCGAAAAGCAGAGAGAGCTAACAAGGGCGTTCATGAAGAAGACAGTATGGACAATGTTGGTGTCAACCCTTGGTCTGATAGAATGGAAGAAATGGAAGATGAACTATTATCAATGTCTGAAATTGCATCATGCAATTATGAAGCTCGTAAAGCTGGTATAAAAAATGGTATGTTCCTTGGGCAGGCGATTAAACTATGTCCAAATCTGAAAACTATTCCTTATGATTTTGATGGGTACAAAGAAGTATCGTACATTTTGTATAATACCATCGCCAGGTATGTAAATATTTGTGTGTGTGTGTGCGCAAGTGTGCATGTGTGTGTATGCATGTCTAAATTATTAATGTCTGTTGTGACAAAAAATGTGATACTGTTTGATTCAAAAGTCACAAATATTAGAATTTGTACCATTGAAGGTACCGATAATTGAAAAGCCAAACAAAAATTAATATAATCACAGTGGTTGTGCTAATGGATTGTATTTTGCTTTAAACTTCAATAAAATGTGTAGATTTCTGTCTACATACTGACAAACTCTGTCAAACTTCCTTACTCTGACAAACTGTCAGAGTTTGTCAAGTTTGAAAAGAAATCTAACCCCTCTGTACAGAGGGGTACAGAGAGACATGATATAAAAGTATCAGTGTTACTGCTCAGTTTTCATTCAGTCGATCTTTATTTTATATACAACCTGAGTAAACTGTGTTTCAGTAGCTGGAAATATGAAACGCACTTCATAGTCTTCTGAAACACACTTTTGAATTATATGAATAAAATAAAATAAAATTGTTATTATGTAAATATTCATATGAAATAAGACATTACATAAATTATATATTTATGAAATAATGCTGTGCATAAAATATATGAAACATTAGGGTAATTTGGAATATAAAATCTATTTTATGTGTACTGTATGTATAGTTACACATTAGATATTGAGGCAGTCAGCTGTGATGAGATGTTTGTTGACTGTACAGAACTTCTTAGAGACACTTCAACTGATCCATTGGAATTGGCTACATTCCTTAGACAAGAAATTAAGGTAAAGAGCTTTGATTAATTTTTTTCAGCCGCGTGAGTTTAATATTTCATTGCTTCATTATCTGCTTTAATACTGATATGGAAATTTTTAGTAACAAGCGTACGTGCTATTTTTATCATTAATCTGTATTAACTGAAAAGTGGGTATATGGTATGAGACTAAATGTTGCTCTCTTATGTCCTTTACATTATGTGTTTGTAATTAATAAGAGCAGAATAAATTTGCAGCTGTAGTTGTTTTATTTAACATATGAAATTGAGTTAATATTCTGCAAATTGGTGATCAGTGCATAACTGCATCCTAACATGTTTTCAAACTATCCAGATCGTCCTCTATGCATTCAGTTTTTTAGAAACAGATGATACAATATTCAGTACATGTCATACTGTAGAGTTGGTTTGAATTATTTGTATTGTGCTTGTTATAAATACAGTATGTTTAAACAAGCAACATACATAATTACAGTACAATCTCAGTAGTCTGAACATATGTTGTCAAGGTACTGCAAAATTATAAAAATTGCCATTTTACTGGAAAAAGACTGAAAAACTTTGTTAAACTGTTCTGTATAAGTACTGATAGTAGTTACCGTATTCTACACAAATGTGTATAGTAGGCTTAAATGCTTGTTCACTAAGAAAGTGAATGTTTGTGTAGGGAATCAGTGATACAAGAAGAGTCAATTTGTTCAACCATTTGTTTTTAACTGCATCTATAAAACATTTCCTTAAATAGGTTCATTGTGAAGATGTCTTCAAGTAGTGCATTGCTTTCTTTGACAAAACGTGCTGAGGGCACATGAGGACCCATTATATATTATACTGTGTACATAATTGGTGACACTCTTGTCTCTTGTTCATTTCCGCCATTGTCATATCTTTAGATTATTATGTTGTCATATGTTATTTGAAGATTTTCCTCTTCACTTCTAGCTAGTGTTCACATCTTTAATTTGTACATTCTTGGATTGATCAGTCATTCTCTCACAGTTTGACTACTGCTTCTTGAAAATGAAAAGCTAGGATTGTGTATGCCTGACGCCAGATTACTGGACATATCGGACTAGGAAATGGTCAGATTATTGAGATTGTACTGTATGGTGTATAATAAGGAACATTCATAATTATGTTGCTTTAATTTGTGATAAGTGGATATGGAGCACTGGGGAAAGTATTTGATTAAAAAAAGAATAATGATAGTATATAATTTTTGAGTGTGTACAGAAGGCCTTGGACAAATATAGCCTTCAATTAGAGGATGCTAAAGATAGAGATAAGTGGAGAACCATGATTAAAGGAAAATGACTGGTTGTATTGGGAAATTCCTTGTATATATTAAATGTATAATGTAATATGTTTAATGTGTGTAATATGTAATATATATCAAAACACACCATCACATCATTAAGATCTTTATGATCTCTATGATTTGATTGCTTTGGAAATTTGTTAAAAAAAGTAACTTTTTGTATGTTTAGAAAAAAACAGGATGCCCATGCTCTGCTGGATTTGGTTCTAATCGTCTGCAAGCCAGGTTGGCAACAAAGAAAGCTAAACCTGATGGACAATTTTATCTTGAACCAGAAAAAGTAATGGAATTTATGAAAGACATCAAAGTAACTGATATTCCTGGTAATTGTTTCACATTTATGTATAATAAAATTTTAAATACATTATTAGCTTTATTAATACAGTAAAACGTGTCTTAAGCGGCCACCCTTGCGTTTCCGTAAAATGTGGCTGCTTAGAAAGGTGGCCGTTTAATGAAGGGTTGGCGGGTGTTGTGGCAATACAGTATATTAAGTAAGGATAATTAGCTATATAATTTTTGTATATACTTGCAGTTGTATTCCTATTTACAGTACATTACAATAAAAATAGTTATATTACAACACGTGATAAAGAAATTATACTTTTGAGAAATAGTCAATATTTGAAATTATACGTTTCGAAAAAATGTGCTTTGTTTCACGGTAGCAGTTTTCTTTTAATTGTGTAATTTTTGACCAAACAGTAATATGCACTCAGCTGTTTCAGAGCATTCTTGTCACATTCCTTATCGAGAGTAACACAGATACTATCGATCCTCCTACGAGATTGTAACAGTTTATAAAGTTATAAACAATTACAGTGGAACTTGGTTATAACGTCATTGAAGGGACCAAAAAAATAATGACGTTATGTCCGAGTGACGTTATAAAAGAGTCGTTATAAAAGACCCTTTTTAATCACTAGTAAGGAAGGAGAAATAAAAAAAAGATCTTTGCGTTATTAACATTATTCGTGATATTTATTCTAAAGTTTACAAACTGCATTTCATTTATACAAACAGCATGAAGAATATTTTAAAAGATCAAAAAGAAAGTACATGTAACTTACATTTAGGCTTACTGTCGAAAGTAGTAATCTGTAATTTTCTTTTGAACGCTCCTTTCTGAAAAATAAATTCTTTCTGTTGTGCTGTGGAGATGCTGCGCTGCATTGAACATGTCGTCAGACGTCTCTCTAAAGCAGTAAAATCGTGAAAGAGTTTCAGCGGCTCTCATTGCTTCCTGTACTGTCGGACAAACAATGTCGGCATCCTCCTCTTGCTCAGCATCTTCTTCAACACTATCTTCTGCTTCTATGTTTTTTACTTTCGCGATAATTTCTGCGTCACTCAACACTTGGAATGTTTCTACTTGGTCATCCACTGATGCATAGAACTCAAGTTCATTTCCAAATTCATTTACGTCAAATTTCTTAATCCACTCCGAGAGCGGCAAGTCGTCGTCTTCGTCATCATCGGGTAAATTTTCATGTACGAGTTGTGCTTTACTAAAGCATTTTGCTATCGTCTTCTGTGTTACATTCTTCCAAGAGTCGTCTAGGAATTGTATTGCATCTAAGAGTGAAATTGTGGCAGGTTGCGCCGTGTCCATACAGAAAATAATTTTTGTTTAAAGTTGCTTGCGGTAGTGACACTTTAGGCTTCTAATGACGCCTTGGTCCACAGGTTGCAGGGCGCTCGTACAGTTGGCCGGTAAGAAGACCAGATTAATGTTTGTCAAATTTAACTTTGGATGGGCTGCACAGTTGTCAACTAGAAGTAGAATTTTTCTGTTTTTCGATGACAGTTCTTTATCCTACTTTCTTAGTTCATCTTCAAAAATACTAGAAGTCATCCACGCTTTTTTGTTGGCAGTGTAACTTACAGGAAGTTTGTTGATGTTTTTAAAACATCTAGGATGCAAACTTTTCCCGATAACTAAAAGTTTCCGTTTTTCGGTTCCCGTCATGTTCGCATAAACAAAAACTGTAACTCTTTGTTTAGAGAGCTTCCCACCAACGCACTTTTCATTTTTAAATTTGAAAGTCTTATCTGGAGTTAATTTATAAAAAAATTCCAACTTCATCTCCATTAAAGATGTCTTCATCTTTATATGATCATCTAATTTCTGGCCAAGTGTTACGCACCCAATCACCTGTAACATTCAGATCTACGCATTTTGCCTCACCACAAATTTTTGCAAAGGAAATCGAGTGTCGGGCCTTAAATCGATCTAGCCATCCGTTGGAGCACGTAAAATCAATACCAAACAATTTTCCGAATTCTGTAGCTTTCTCTTTCAGAATTAGTCCACTCACAGGAATATCTGAACATCGACACTGTTTGAACCATTTCAATAATGCTGCATCCACATCACCATGTTCGCATTTCCTAATTTTTTTAATTTTTTCTCCATCTTCCTCAAATTTTTTTAAAATTTTGTCCTTGTTTTTCAAAATTGAACCTACAGTAGAATTCACTAAACCAAACTCACGGCATACATCAGCTATTTTGCGTCCGCTTTCATATGATCTAATTACACGTACTTTCTCTTGAATAGACAGAACCTTTCTTTTTGTACTAGAACTTGCCATGATTACTGTATAAAAATGTAGACCTACGTATAAAATTCTATAAACAGTGGCTACCGAAACTTAAGTTATAAAACACACAAAAGAAACTGTCACAGTCGAGCAGATACAGAAACAATAACAACCAAAAATAGAGACGAGACTACGTGTAAACAATACTGTACAGTAAATACTGTAACAGCGTGGCGTGAACAATAGCCTCGAGACGCGCAGTGCTACTGACCCAGTGAGAGTGGTGGGGAGACATGTCAGTCGCCAGACACCGGCTGGCACCGGTGGTCCTGTTACAGTGCTTATCGCTTGCATACAATGTATGTCTGTAGCCATGGGCGTAGCGCGCGCACATATATACGTTTATATGAAATTTAGAGTAAAATATCTGAGAAATTTTTGACGCTATAACAGAATAGTACAATATTTAGTGACGTTAAAACCGGGAATTTTTATAATGTTAAAGATATCAGTTTGACCGGACTTATGACAAAATAACGCTACACCCGAGTTGACATAACAGCCGAGGCCGTAATAACCAAGTTCCACTGTATATTAATATACACACACCAGAATATTACCTACCTTCGCGATCTTTCTTACGCACTTACCTTTTTCAACACTAGAAGATTTCAATACCGCCAATATATTTTGAAGTCAAGTATATAAACTTTAACACTTCCCATAAAAAAACACTTGAATAATTTTGATAACTTACCTCCCTTAATTCAGATAATTCACAGGGTCGTTAGCCGAGTTTGTCAGCACAGAATACTAGGAAATGGTAATGGCGTAATAATTCAGCTAACACATTGTTATGCTATTACAACAAACTATTTTATTTTTTCTCAATTAAACTCTTTCTTTCTTACTCTTTTAATTTTATAGGTTACCTCAACTAATCTTTATTATATAAAAATTCCCTGTACTAATTTCTATTTACAAACCAGTACTTTTACTTATTATTTCTCCCTTTGTCCTTCACACACACTCTCACACTCGTTACAGTTCTGAACACCCCTCATTTTCTTTATTGAGCTCTTATGTAATTATTGTATTACTGTATAAACTTGAGCCAATTGGTCTTTAACAGTGTACTTATCTGTACTTGTATCCAATTGTTATGCACTATTATGTAGCAAGTCACTCAAACTTCAAATGTTTAAAACTGTTTATTTAATCTTCATTATTCTGCACTGCCACATTATTAACGTTGTTTTAATACCTCATTACTACATTTTATTTAACTTTGGGGCAGGCTGCGCATACTTATACACGTGCAGGCCTCCGGCACTATTTCACTGCAACTGTATTGTTTGATGAGTTGTGCTGAACAGGGGCGAGCTGTGGCTCGCAACCGTATACTATACAGAGCTTTGGGCGTCGACCACGTGGCCGTCAAACGGATGTCGACTTCGTAGCTCGTTCTCTCATTGGCTTATCGCTCTAGCGAAATCTCGCCAGAGACCGGAAAGCTACTGTGCATGGCCAACACGTGGTTGATTTTACGCAGCGTAGCCACGCGCTGATACTCTGACTCATGCATTCTTTGTCACAATTCCCAATGCGTACCTGGTACGAACTGATACCGAATATTAGATAGACGGGTTTACTGTTAACAATGATTAAAACATGGTTTGACCCCTTTTGCCCTGTTACAAGTTCTTTTAAATTATCATTAATTTCTTCTTCTTCATTCTGACCATCATCATCACACGTTTCTGCAAAAAGCAGAAAAATTATTGTATTCTAAAAGCGAATATCTCGGAATAATACAGACAGATTTTAATTGACCATTTCAAAAACTTTTAATTGTAAATACAGAATTTCTTCTGACCTACCTTTATAATCTTCCTGAAGTTGAGCTTCCCAATTGCCCTCGAAATCGTCACAACATTGTAGTCTCCATTTTCTTCACACAGCAGTCTTAACAACTGTAGCAAGTGTGTGGAGTTCTTGCAAAATTTGATGTAGTGATTGCGCCTGCTAATGTGCGTTGTTAATTAATTAATTTAATGTCGTTAATTTTGTAAAACACTCCTTAGTACTGGTACCAGCAGCCTGTGTTCAGGCTGTCTTGATCCAGAATACAACATCGAGGACACAAATAACAGTGTATAAACAATGCATGTTTACTGTATGGGTATGGAATGTATAAGTATTTACAAACAGTTTTAATTGAAAAACTATTTCCTGTTTACAATGTGTATGTGTGTGATACATATACGTAAAGCATACGTAATGAGAATGTCAGTAGTAGTTTGTCTAGTTGAATGTTTTTAATTTATTATAGTTATGTTCTATTCTTTTTACTTACCTTATTCTTTTATGCCACTCTGACTTACCGCTCACAGAAGATCCCAAACTATTAATAGGTCGCCACGGTGTTTTCGGTTTTACATCGAAACCTTTAAATCAAACTTTGATTGCCAGGTTCGTTAGGTGAAATCTTCCATACTGGATAGGTGATGGTAATGTGGCGTAATAATTAGCTTAAAACATGGTTACGCTACTAATTCATTTTATTAACCTTCAGTTCAAACTTACGTTCTCTTCTACTTATAATTTTCATCAAACTCTTTACTTCAAGTTATACTTTTAAAACATTCTGGTGAAATTACATTGATTTTAATTCATTTAAATTAATGATTTTATAGGTTACTTTTTCTCATTCTAATTTCAAACATATACATACACAAAAAAAAAAAATAAATGTTTCAACCAACCTATTCTACATTTTTATTTTATTTTATTAAGGCGGCCCAGGAATGCCCACACTCAACTCGCATACAATTTTACAACCCCATTTAATTGATTTGGAAAACCCTTTTTGTTTCTTTTAAAATGACATAATTAATTTTGTTCGACGATTACCCAACTGGCGTTGTTCCTCTCATCGTCATGCGCCGCGTTCCCCGTAACCGTCCAAAAGTTTTTTTTTTTTTGTTTCAATTCACCACATTTTATTTTCGGTTCCCGCACTTTACTTCACATTCTGAGTTCCTGTTTCACTTGTTTAAATAACTTTTCCGGATTCTCACCGGCGAGGTCGGTGTATGTGATTACATTTTAGTACAATTTTAAATGGACCGCATGCGGCCTGTAGGTGAGATTAACTGGGGAGATGCTTACTCGTGTTCCCCTCTCCACGGTTATTCAACACGGGAACTCACTGCCTGCTGGTGCTAAAGTCATAGTCACTGCACCCACTACATGTGTTATTTACGTGTGTTGGCAGTAGACGAAATCTAGTGTTCACTGGTTTACGTCACTGAAAAGGTGTGTCCTTAATCTGGCATCCACCTTGTCGAGAGCACATGTTGGACAAAATTCGCAAAAGCCATTTTGCGCGACTTCGCTTAGCGTCGGTTATGCGCTCTGCAGATGTTTGTGCGTTTGTGCACATTAGACAGTATTAAAGTTCTGAGAATTCAACCGTTGTGGACAACACGACACATTCCATTGCAACGAATTCACCGCACAGCTCCTTTGTTTGATAATGCTTCTATTTAACACGTGGCTGGCCACACAAAGGGGAAACAAAGTTATGATAGTTTTTAATAAATACAAACCCTTCCTTTTAGCCCCGTTACAATACCCCCCCCCCAATGAGAGATCTTCTGCCGAAACAGAAGAAATCTCATTGCTAAACCCCTAAGAGGATCGGAGAGGATATGGTGCCAACCACCCCCCATTAGTTCTTATACATCATGGGTAAACTACCCCCCTGGCTCGGCGACTATGGCTGCACCTGAACGAGATTACTGGACTTCTCTATACAAGATCCCAACACCATAAAATTGAACAGACACGCACCACAGCGCACCTAACCTTCTAACATGCCACCCCAAACTCCAAATCCCTGGCCTTATTCCATGCCAGATCCTCAACCGATATGTTCCCCCTTACATGCATACTGGGTCGCCTTTGGCAAATACTGGGCGCATACACATATTCATAATATCTTATAAACAAACTCCTTAACTTTTTTAAAATTATTTTTCAATTTACAATATAGTAAACAAATTAAATTCTAATCATTACCTTTGGTTAAAAATACATATACGCTCCAAATCAATCTGTTCTATTACCATTTCTTTCTTCAAAACCAAAAAACTAAAAATCTTTTACCCTGAATCTGTCAACTTTCTTCATTACTACTAATAATCAGAAAAACAAATCTCATTAAAACATGAACTCCTTTATCCTAACATTTGATTATATATACATACTAGACAATACAATTCAATAAAAACACTAGTAATACACATAAACAATAATACACTTAAAATTCAAACATCACCTATATGGCAGGCATAAAATTCAAAAAAATTTTAATTTACCAAAATCTCCTTTTCCATTTTTCAGAAAACAAAAATATTTAATTCAATAATAAAAAAAAAAAATGGCATCAATCAATTGCTAGAAACAGGTCTTGCCTATAACATCAGCCATCAGCTGATCTCTCTGGGTCAAGTCAACGACCTTGATATACATAGGTTATACATAGGCTACATCATAAAATACATGAGACATTTTTTAAAATTTCTACCTTCAAACATAATACTATAAGACATTTAAAATTAACATGGTTATTTCCATCCTACTATAAACAATAAAATTTACACTTAAATTGACCAACATTTACACATTTTTGCTTGAATGATTTTCAACTTCTATTAAAATCTGTCACTTGTTTCAATCAATTTTATATTTTTACTATGACTTTCTTTCTTTCATTTTCCTTCTCAATAAGTTTGGGTGACTTAATTATTCCTAATAACTTGATTTACAACTTGGCATTTATATATAATCTTACCCCCCTTTTACTCTAATACTCATTACCAGCTTTAACTAATATGACACCCCTCTATCAAAAACCTCTATCACCCATTTCTAAACCCAGCTTACTACTCTAACTCATATCGCATCATTCTACACTTATATCAAAAAATATTCTCTACCCCTTTGTACTCAAGATGTGTGTTCCTTCAACTCACCACCGTGCTCCACCTCTTGCCCATCCTATTTACCCGGCAATCACTCACTAAAAACCCACTGCTACCCGCCACAACGCCTGTCGTTGCGGACTCCTCACACACCACCCCCCTTTACAAAATCACCATCAACTAATTACTCTCCCATTAAATTACTTTCATTTACAAAATATCACCTGGTTTATTACCCCAATATCTCACTCATTACTCTACAAATTATCCCCATAGCTACTGTGTCACTATTACATCTCACCTTCTACATTACATTAATTCACAACAATATTTATTCTCTCTAGTACCCCTTTAACCTCAACATGGACTGATTTAAATGTCCTAACGAAATATTAATCACCCAGAATCAACTTTACCACCTTTTACAAACCATTTAAAATTCTTAACTATCTCAAATTATTTCCATCATTTAAATAAAAATTTTCAACCACGTTGAAATCATTATTCAAACATCAGTTATATTCAATTTTCCTTATATTCAAACATTTAATTCCATTGAAAAATTTGCAACTCATTATAAATGATAATGACCCTTATGACCTTACTAGTGATACATTCTACAATTATATGAAATACATATTTTTACACTCCTTATATCTAACATACTACATACAATTCATACACGTACACAAAATTATATGGTTATCCTACAATGTTATTTGAATTCATTACAAGTTATATCTGGTACTTAAAATGGTTTTGCTCTCATAGGGATATAAATCGCTACTCATTGAGACATAGTCATAGCAACAGTTACTGAACAGCTATATGGGTTGTCAACCCCCAACTCTCTCTATAGAGTCTTGTTATAAGTTGACCGCCCGCTGTTTACAGAGGTCGTCACCCTCTCACTGCAATTACAGTTACACTTCCACTACATCGTTACTTGAAGTCCCCCCTTTTCTCCCAGTTACAATTAGGTAACCACCCGCCGGATGAAACGGATCGAGCGTTTGCCTTATGCACAGATGCTATATCTGTGCCCCTGGCTTGTAACTGTCAGCTCCTTTACCACACACACTATTGTTTTCTGATGGTGGACTGTTGCGTCCATTTGCATCCCCAAGAACTGAAGTTACATGTATAAGGTATAATCGCTGACTATACCGTCTTTGGTTCAGCGCTACATAAAAATTCGGTATTACTGATGTCCGAGGACACCAGTAATCCTGCTAAAATGATTCACACACCCTTAAAGACGGCACTATCGACACCTTCGACGATAGCCGCTGTTCCATAGTTATGTAGTTTCCCCTGGTTACCCCCCTGGTTAAAATTCAATATTCACCAATTTTGTAACTACTTACATAATTCCACGGTCAGGGCCTGGTGAAACCGTGACCGCCCGAAATGTGGGTAAACTACCAAAAGACATATAAGGCCAACGCTGACACCGCTACTGCAATTCACGGAAGGTCAACTCTTATATGTTTGGGTATATTTATTACTTAATTAATTTTCATTGCTTAACATAATACATACTGTAACTACTCCCTTATGTCTTATTAATAATTATTTCCTACCTTCGGGGTTTTACTCCAGTGTCGTACAGACGAAACTGCTGCAGAAAGGATTATTTGAAGGTTACCAGTACACATATAAATACGCAGTTCGTTTATAAAACAAATCGCTTCCAATTTATTAGCCCCATTATTTACTCATCAATTAAACACTAGTCTTTATATTGGTAATACATTATATTCAAACAAATTAATAAATGAAATCTTTCTTAACCTATAACAAATTATATCTTTTTGAATAAACCAGTACGTTTATTTTTTAATCTTTCACCTTGCTTTCGTATTTAATATAAAAACCTTTTTCTTAGAGATCTCTTTGTTTCTTACTTTTTAAGCTTTTGTTAATCAAAATTTACTAAACATTGGTTTAAATGTTAATATGCTGTGATTTTAGTTACCCATCCATTACGTTTTCTTCTGGTTTGCTACATCGTCTCATGATAACTGTTTTACACGTTTTTTCGCACTCCGGCACTATTAACATTGCGTTAGGTTGTTGTTAAATAATTTATGCACTGTACGATGTATACTGTGTTTTTTTTTTTTTTTTTTTTTTTTTTTTTTTTTTTTTTTTTTTTTTTTTCCAGCAGGCTTTTTAGATTCGCCCGGGCACTTAGAATTTTAACGGTCGCGCGACCATGAGTTGCAATAGAACTTGTTTTTTAAATTGTTTAAATAGATAGGCCCATTTAATCTAGGCCTATCTTATGCCCGAGGCCACTGGTTTTAATTCACGAACTTTACTGTCTGATGCTGGCTGTCTGTTGTTCACTCTCTAATGACACACTGCAGACTGTGATTCACAAAAAGCCTGCTTACTGGGCGGTTACGCAATACGTCTGGCAATTGTTTAGGCTGACTGTATGTATGCTGCATTGGGGCTCCCCACAGGTGAAAGTGAATTTATTAATTACTGAATTAAATACTGATTTATATAAAATAAAATTCCCATTTCTGTACCGTTACAATACCCCCCAATAAGAGGTTGAAGGCCGGAGCGTTCAAACTCTTATTGCCTAATATCTAAGAGGATCAGTGAGGATATGGCGCCGCAACCCCCCTGAACACTCTACTAAAATCATGGGTTCTTACCCCCCTAGTCTGGCAACTGTGACAGCACCCATCCGATCTTACGGGACTTCTCTACTCGAGATCCCACCACCATAAGCTCGGACAGATACCCGCCCCAGTATCGCCTGACTTTAGAACATTTAATTAAAAAATCAACAAACGGCCTTCCATCACTCCATATCCCACAACTGATTTGTTTCGTCTTAGCCGTACTGGTTCATTGACAACGTACTGGCTCGTTTTATATTATAAACCCCAAAAAATAGTGTTGCTAAAACAATATAGGTTTACAGTAGTACACATAAATTCCAGTTAAATTGAATAATATTCCCCATACAATATTGCCCTCCAAAATAATACATAGATTATACAAGGTATCCTTAACTACTACAAATTTTTTTTTTCCTCAATTAGTATTTAATTTATAATTCCAATTTGAAAATAAAGTTAAATTTGTTATTACAAGTTCATTATTAAAAATCATCTTTTCTATTAATTTAATTACCAATTGTATTTAATTTCTCAAACTCTAAGTTGCAATAATTACCTCATTATTATTTTATTTGTTCAAAACAATTTCATTTGTTTTACTTACATTTTACAAAAAGACCCTACAAAAATATTACCTACATTATTCAAAAATTTACATTCCTTTCTTCACATATGGTATGTGTTTTTTTTTATAATAGGATTTTCCTACTGGCAATTATTCAGCAGACTACAACAGTTGTTATTATCAACTCAGCATGACCACAGACATTAGTCACAACACACCTGTTTATATAAACACTAGTCTGCAAGACTTGTTTAGTAAGCACAGTTATAAACATTCTCAGTTTCAGCATTCATGGTTACATCATACACTGACATATATCCTTCCTACAAATTTTTTGGTTTCTATACAGCTTTTTGTTAACATATTTATCAAAGTCAATTTATTACAGTTCAAACCAAATATAATTTTAATTCACCTTTCAGTTATTGTTACTTTTTAATTACAATTTCTATTTAATAACATTACCACAATTCTTATTATTGAATTAAACTCTTTTCACACCTGCAAGCATTTTATTCTCTCTAATTGGTATTATAGACTTTGTACTTACAGTACAGTATCCACCTATTGACATGAACACAAAATACACACCACACACACACACACACACACACACCAATATCTCCATGTAACCTGTGAAACATTTAACAACAATGTTATTTCATACCAAACAATTTAACCTTTATTTATTCACATCAAATCTCATAAAACAATTTAAATCCATTGGGAAATTTGATTATACAACCTTTAAATATTTAAAGAATATTTAAACATTTTAAATTGTTTTAATTAAATTAATTATTGAAAACACAATTAATATTTTTAATTACTCTCGCCAATTACAATAATTACAATTTATTTATTATCTTCTTCCAAATTATTTTGTCCTTTATTTAGACTGCCAAATATTATTATTATCTCAACAATTTCTACTACATACATACATTGTTACGTTTTACAACACACACAAATAAATTTACTAAACATGTATTTACAATTCTTCAGCAATAATTATTCAGTTATATCACACTTCAATGTCCAAGGTTGCGAGGTCAGAACCAATAAAACAATATATTTAAAAGTGTCCATTTGTGAATTTAAGGCTCAACCTCCATCGTCATAGATAAGTCTTTGTTTTATATGGCATGTTCAATTTCATCAACACACAAATTACTGTTTTGTGTGTCGTCACCATAAAAACCAAATTCATTCATTTTACCAAAATAATCATAAAACAAGTCAACATTATTTGTTTCTGTCCAGTCTCCATTAGTAATTATATTCCTTATCAAATCAATTAATTTTTCATCATAAGGTAAATTATTATTATTTAAACAGGTATCATCAAAACAATTCTCACTCTCTATTTTAACAGGTAAGTACTTCAAATCATTTAGCATCTCTTTCAACTCATTATAGTCTCTCTTTACTTTATATAATTCTGTCTCTCTTTCACTACACCATTCTATATTTAAACTTCTCTCATCATAATGCCATATCACACTCTCTCTCTCATTCCATGCAGAGGGTACAAAATTATTCAACAAAAATAAACAACTCAAATCTTTCACTAATAAGGGTCTCTTGCCCTCCAATAATAACACTTTTGAACACCTTGGTTCATCACAGATAAGGGGAAATTTTACCCTCTGCTCTACACATTCATCTACTCTTTCTTTCCATTCTTTTTCTAATTCATCAACACTAATTACTACTTCGTTACAACATATCACTCTCTCTCTCTCACTTATTGTCTCACTATCTATTTTCAGCATATCACTCTCTGATACCGCATTCTTAATTATATCATCATTTTCAGCATTATTTCTCTCACTTGTTACTTTTTTATTATCATTATTACTATTACTTTTAATCTGTTCTCCTATTGACTCTACTATTTGTTCTTTAATAGTGTTAACGCATTCATCCATCTCATTTAAACGTTTACTAATATTATCTTCTAACTTAACACTCTGTTGTTTCATATCGCATAAACGCTTATCAAATTTTTTGTCAATATTATTTATGTCACCCTTTAACTCATGGAATTTAATATCAGAATCAATCTTCTGTTCTTTATGTTGTTCTAAGAGTAATTGTAACATACTCATTACATCACTATTGAATTGGACGTTACATTTTGTTGAAGTCGGGGTCAATTGCATGCCCGAATCTTCAATTACATTACTCTGATCAGTTAAGTTTAACTCTGTTTTATCTTGACTCGCACTTGGAGTCGAATGTATCTCAAAATTACTCATATTTGACTCATCAAAATTTTCAACGTTAACTATTTCATTGATATCGTCACTATTCCCTGCCATTTTTTATAAGTTTAAAAAAAGTTACATAAGAATTTTAACCTTATCCACTATTAACTTAACCCTTTTAATATATCCCGATGTTTATATAATTTACCAAAACGTCCTCCCTCTCAAATAACCCGTTCTGCAGCTTGGTTAGGTCTGGCGAATATAACCACAAATTATACTCGCCGTCCCTGTTCGGGCGCCAGTGTAACTACTCCCTTATGTCTTATTAATAATTATTTCCTACCTTCGGGGTTTTACTCCAGTGTCGTACAGACGAAACTGCTGCAGAAAGGATTATTTGAAGGTTACCAGTACACATATAAATACGCAGTTCGTTTATAAAACAAATCGCTTCCAATTTATTAGCCCCATTATTTACTCATCAATTAAACACTAGTCTTTATATTGGTAATACATTATATTCAAACAAATTAATAAATGAAATCTTTCTTAACCTATAACAAATTATATCTTTTTGAATAAACCAGTACGTTTATTTTTTAATCTTTCACCTTGCTTTCGTATTTAATATAAAAACCTTTTTCTTAGAGATCTCTTTGTTTCTTACTTTTTAAGCTTTTGTTAATCAAAATTTACTAAACATTGGTTTAAATGTTAGTATGCTGTGATTTTAGTTACCCATCCATTACGTTTTCTTCTGGTTTGCTACATCGTCTCATGATAACTGTTTTACACGTTTTTTCGCACTCCGGCACTATTAACATTACGTTAGGTTGTTGTTAAATAATTTATGCACTGTACGATGTATACTTTTTTTTTTTTTTTTTTTTTTTTTTTTTTAATCCAGCAGGCTTTTTAGATTCGGCCGGGCACTTAGAATTTTAACGGTCGCGCGACCATGAGTTGCAATAGAACTTGTTTTTTAAATTGTTTAAATAGATAGGCCCATTTAATCTAGGCCTATCTTATGCCCGAGGCCACTGGTTTTAATTCACGAACTTTACTGTCTGATGCTGGCTGTCTGTTGTTCACTCTCTAATGACACACTGCAGACTGTGATTCACAAAAAGCCTGCTTACTGGGCGGTTATGCAATACGTCTGGCAATTGTTTAGGCTGACTGTATGTATGCTGCATTGGGGCTCCCCACAGGTGAAAGTGAATTTATTAATTACTGAATTAAATACTGATTTATATAAAATAAAATTCCCATTTCTGTACCGTTACAATACAATACACTCCTAATTAACATGGCGATTATTTCCTTAAAACAAACAATTCATATTTAAGGTTGATCAGAAATTACACACCTTACATCCTTACATTTGCATATAAAATTATAAACATTATATTTTAATTACAGTTGAACTTCTATTAATTAGTTATCGATTATTTATCATTTACTATATCATTAACTTTTCAAAAAATTTTCTTTATAACATATCATTTAAAATTGGCTATTTAAACATTGAACATTTTACTTTATTGAATTGGCATCATAAAATTCATACTTACAGTGTGACTCATACACTGTCATAAACACAAAATATACACACCACACACCAATACCTCCACGTAACCTCTGAAACATTTAACAACAATGTTATTCCATAAACTAAATACAATTTAACATTTATTTATTTATTAATTATTATCAAAATTAAACCTCATAAAATAATTTAAATTCATCATCACAATTCAATTATATAACCTTGTAAATCAATCAAAAATATGTAAACATCTCAAATTACTTTAATTAAATCAATTATTAAAAACACAAAATTTTTAATTACTTTCACCAATTACAATAATTACAAATCAGTTATTATCCTCTTCAAAATTATTTTTGTTATTTATTTAGACTGCAAAAATATTATTATTATTATCACAACAATTTCTACTACCTACACACACTATTTACCTTACATACTTGTTACAATACAAACACAATTAATTTCACTAACATTTATTTACAAATCTTCATCATTAATTGTTCAATTTTACCACACTTCATCTCCAAATTCAGCAGGTCATAACCATACATTAAAATATTTAATATATTTAAATGTCCATTTATTAATTTCTTATCTAACCACCATCGTTGTATAATAGTCTTACTTTTTTATAACACTTCTCATTCTTACTCACACTCAATTTATTATTATCATTATTATGATAACCCATTAACTCTATTTCATTCATTATACCATTATAATTTATAGGATTATTCCCTATTATTATTCCATAAACCTTGTCAACATTAGTTATTCTTGTCCCGTCTCCATAAGTATTTGTTGTTACACCCAGGTAAGTTATTTTATCATTATTATATTATCCTACTACAACATCAGGTAAGTTATTATCATTTCCAACAGTATTATCAAAATATTCATCTATCTCTATTTCACCCTGTAAGTTACTTTTTTTACCTCTCCCAATATCTAAAACCTGCACCAACACTTCATAACCTCTATTAACCTCAAAAATCTCTATTTCTCTCTTTCTCTCATTACAACACCTCTCATAACCCCACTGAACTCTCCCATTCCATGCAAAGGGCACCATTAAATACTTATTACCTCTACTACCAGGTAAACCACAAAAAACTAAAGGACCATACGAAGACACCTCGTCTTCCACATAACTACTGGAGGAAACTCTGTCCTCATCAACAACCTGTGAAACCTCTGTTTCACCATAAACTTGGGGAAATTTTGCCCTTTGCCCCTCTAAACTCTCTACGCACACACTCATACCCTCATCAACATATGTTAGATTAAGTTGTATTTTTTTTTGCGTTTTATATGTATAACATGTACGTACAATTTTGTTTAATTTTGGTGTTCTATGTAATTCACTTTGAACCGCATGTATTATGATGAATTTATGTACTACTACTCTCCAGCACTACAGCCCATGGTGAGCCTTGGCTTCCGCTATGACTCGTCTCCACTCATCTCTGTCCATTGCCTTCAGTCTCCAGTTCCTAATGCCCATCTTTCTCAGATCTTCTTCCACATCCTGCTGCCATCTTCTTCGAGGCCTGCCTCTTCTCCTTTTGCCCAATATCGTTCCACTTAATATAGTTTTGGGCATCCTCGTAACATTCATACGGGATACGTGTCCCAGCCATCTAATTCTAGCTGATTTTATGTGCCTCATCAGGTCTTGTCCACCAGTCAACTTCACTTGTCCATCATTTATTTCACTGTTATGATGAATTTATGTATGTACACCATATTTGAAAATTAGTTTGAAAATTATTTGAATTTAACGTTGATAATGAAACTTGAGATGGAACTTAGTGTAATTTGAGAAGCAGTTAAATAATTTTAGATGAGTAAATTAGATGAATGAAAATTTTAGATGAGGAAATGAAAATTTTTGAATGACATAATTAATTAAAATTTAGACAAATTAAATTAATTAAAAAATAGTTGATGCTTTTCATAATTATTTTGGAAATTTTATTAAAAAAAAAAAAAATTTCGAAATTTGGTAATTCAAGATGATAGTTGACAGGTTAGAATTGAATTTTTTCATTTGAATTGGTAACTGTCTTTGATTAATTTTTAAGCAAATCTGAAGATTTTGGAATTGTTTATTTTATTTTTTTTTTGAATTGTTTTGATGTTTCAGACCGGACAGGTCAACATGTATAATGAATGACAAATGTTTACATTACTGTTAAGAATATATGTATGATTAAGTATAAACAAGAACCAATGCTTTGCTTTTAGCGAACCAATACAATTATTTACAATTGAAAGAAACGCATCAGTGGAGGATGTGGAAGAATGAAAAAACAGTTACTAGATATTTTTACGGAATGCTTAAAAGCCAAGTGATACTGTGGGGCTTACCTGTTCTGACCGACGTGTCGGAGCTGCGAAGTCTCGGGTCTGTTTGACTTTGTGGTGTTGGGATTCTCTCGAAGAAAGTCCAGCAAAGTCGGATAGATGTTTCCACAGCCACTTGACTAAGGGGGTAGTTAAACCCATATTGTTTGTGATAAAGGATTAAAGGGGGGTTATGGCTCCACATCCGCACTGATCCCTTTAGGTTAGGCAATGAGAGTTTTTATGCTCTTGGGTATAAAACCTCTCATTGGGGGGGGGGGGTACTGTAATGTGTCAAAATGGGGGATTTTATTTTTCAGTAAATTTATTTAAATTTCTTTAATATCATCATTGCAAGTCCCATGTGAAATAGTGTTGTATTCAAACCATGAACGTAACATAACTTTTTGGGCTGGGTGTTGTCGGAGAACGCAATACTTGGTTGTGAAACGAGTATTTGTCACGTACGGTGTGCGCGTACACAAACCCGGGCGCAGCTTCTACGCACAACAGTTGGAACCGACGTGACCAAAAATGGCTAAGGAGAAAGAGTTTCTTGCCATGTGCTTTGGAGATGGAGGAAATCAACGAAGAGGCTCCACCCACCGAAGCCTCTTATATCGTCACCGCTTAACATCGTTAGCTCAACTGGCACATAGACAGTCCATACTTCGTGTACGGCGACGAAAAAGTCCCAGCCTGAAGGCAGTGCCTTCCCGTTCAGCAACAAAGAAGTGGGGAGTTTTGTGTGCACTCTCAGCTCAGTCATAAACCCGGCCGGGTGTTATTAGACTCAACTTATAAAAAAACCGAGTCTCCGAATAAAAAAAAGAAGGAGCGCTCCGAAGTCACTCATGGACCCTCAGCATCTTGCAGAGGGTTCATTCCCTAAAGACGAAAAGTCTGTCTATGAGTCGTTCCTCTGTAAACACGTGCAGTTACACTGCCCAGCGATCCACAGGAAGCAAATTGATGTCCATTTTTTCGGCTTGCACGTGTTATGTTGGTGTGGGTTTCGGCACTTTCCATTTAAAAATCTTGCCAATGTAAGAAAATAAACATGAGTGAGGCCAGAAATAACGCGAATTTTGTGTGTGTGTGTGTGTGTGTGTGTGTGTGTGTGTGTGTGTGTGTGTATGTGTGTGTGTGCGTGTGTGTCTTCCCTGCCTTTTTATTGCTATAGTCATAATAATAAAATGGAAACGTAAACATTACATAACTGAGATATGCTTACCTGCCACGAACGATATATTATTTTATACATGTATATTAACTCATACATAATTTACATTAAAATGAAAAAATTATAATTTTATTGCCTGGCAACAAACTTATTTTATTTTTAACAATTACCATTGCTTGAAAAAGTTTAAATGAATTTTCAAGTACTTTACTGTTGTTAAAACGTAAAAGGTTGCAGGTAAACTACCCCTTCCCCTTAACCGATCTTCACCAAAATCGAAAGTCCTTGAGATCTCTACAATTCAGGGACGTATGCAAAAAATTATTTGATTCTGTTTGAATTTGCGGCTGTTATCGTTTGCCATAGAAAATACCCTTGTTAAAAAAACGTTGAAGGTAAACTACCCCTTTCCTTTAACCGATCTTCACCAAAAACAATAGGTCTTGAGAACTCTACAATTCAGGGCTGTATGCGAAACATTATTTGATTCTGTTTGAATTTGCGGCTGTTATCGTTTGCCATAGAAAATGCCTTTGTTGAAAAAAGTTGCAGGTAAACTACCCCTTTCCCTTAACCGATCTTCACCAAAAACAATAGGTCGTGAGTACTCTACAAATCAGGGCTGTACGCAAAATATTATTTGATTCTGTTTGAATTTGCGGCAGTTATCGTTTGCCATAGAAAAAAAATCTACACACAGACAGACAGACAGACAGACAACACACAGACGCTTTTCGAAAAACGACTTTTTTTCATGTTTTGAGCGTAGTACAATCAGAATCTGCAATAATCTCGAACACGATTTTTTTTGCCATCACCATACTTCCATTTCCTTAAGGAATATGGAAGTAAAAGGCATTTTTGAAAAGTGTGTGTCTGTAGATTTTTTTCTATGGCAAACGATAACAGCCGCAAATTTAAACAGAATCAAATAATTTTTTGCATACAGCCCTTATTTGTTGAGTACTCAAAACCTATTGTTTTTGGTGAACATCGGTTAAGGGAAAGGGGTAGTTTACCTGCCACGTTTTATGTTTTAACTAGGGTATTTTCTATGGCAAACGATAACAACCACAAATTCAAACAGAATCAAATAATGTTTTGCATACAACCCTAAACTGTAGAGTTCTCAAGACCTATTGGTTTTGGTGAAGATCGGTTAAGGGAAACGGGTAGTTTACCTGCAACGTTTTTTTGTTTTAACAAGGGTATTTTCTATGGCAAATGATAACAGCCGCAAATTCAAACAGAATCAAATAATGTTTTGCATACAGCCCTGAATTGTAGAGTTCTCAAGACCTATTGGTTTTGGTGAAGATCGGTTTAGGGAAAGGGGTAGTTTACCTGCAACGTTTTATGTTTTAACAAGGGTATTTTCTATGGCAAACGATAACAGCCGCAAATTCAAACAGAATCAAATAATGTTTTGCATACAGCCCTGAATTGTAGAGTTCTCAAGACCTATTGTTTTTGGTGAAGATCGGTTAAGGGAAAGGGGTAGTTTACTTGCACGTTTTATGTTTTAACAAGGGTATTTTCTATGGCAAACGATAACAGCCGCAAATTCAAACAGAATCAAGTAATTTTTTGCATACAGCCCTGAATTGTAGAGTTCTCAAGACCTGTTGGTTTTGGTAAAGATCGGTTATGGGAAAGGGGAAGTTTACCTGTAACGTTTTTTGTTTTAACAAGGGTATTTTCTATGGCAAACGATAACAGCCACAAATTCAAACATAATCAAATAATTTTTTCCTCTTTTTCCTGGTTCTTTCCTAATTCTACTAGCATTTGTCTAAAATCACAATATCAGTATTTGTGCATCAACCCGTAATAACACAATAAATATTCTATTAAATAATCTATTTTCTTCTTCTTGCATCTTCTAACAGGAAATCAGCAGGTGACTAGTATCTGAAGTTATCACATCATTCTGGAATCACCTGTTTAAATCCTTACGTATTTTCAGATTAATTTCTACAGCCATATAACCCAAAACCTCTTTCTTGGCATTCCTGTGTGATTCTTCCTTATTTTCTTTTATTCTAATTACTGTATATCTCGAGATTCCCTCCTCATGAACCCCTAAAGTGTGCCAAGAAATTCTTCTATTCTTTCCTGTATTTGTACCTAAGGGGTATTGTATATCTTGAAATCATTCTCCTCTGAAAATTCTTTCCAATCCTGGTAACTCTTCTAAAAGAAGAGTCTTCTTTGGAGACTCTTCTGTGGAACCTTCTCATTATGAAGAGTCACGCTATGAACAACTCTCCTGGTAATCCTTTCTATCGCTAATATACCTCCTCCTTTAGGATCTCTCATTCTTTAACTCTGTAGGGAACCCACAATTAAAATTTTTGTATTTGAAAACAACTTGTATCTATACTTTATGATTAACTGAATATTAGAATTCTAGATAAATTGAATTATCAGAATCATTACTTTGTTTTCAGTATACTACAGCTATCAGAAAGTTCCCGGACTAGGTCTAATAAATTCTTTTTGCTTACCTAGGCCATTAATGGCTCCCATCTCCTTCAAAGTAGTCTCCCTGCGAATTGATACAACGAATCCAGCATTGTTTCCATGCCTGGAAAGTGTCAAAAAAGTCTTTTGCTGAAGGCTGTCAAGCACCTCCTGCGTTTTTGTCTTAATGTCTTCTACAGTGTCAAAACGGTGACCTTTCATGTGAATTTTTATTTTCGGGAACAGAGAAAAATCACAGGGGGCTAAATCTGGTGAATATGGAGGGTGTGGGACGGTGGCCATATTGTTTTTGGTCA
Source organism: Magicicada septendecula (assembly GCA_034769895.1). Taxonomy (NCBI): domain Eukaryota; kingdom Metazoa; phylum Arthropoda; class Insecta; order Hemiptera; family Cicadidae; genus Magicicada; species Magicicada septendecula. The sequence goes on from CM068372.1 coordinate 288,088,561, forward strand.
AAAACTGTTGTTTTCAGTGAAGCGTGAGCAGGTGCATTGTCGTGATGCAACAGCCAGTTTTGGTCTTCCCACAATTTGGGCCTTTTTCGTCGCACATTTTGTCTCAGCCGCCTCAAAACGTCACAATAAAAATCTGAGTTCACTGTAACACCAGCTGGCACGAACTCGCGATGGACAATGCCTTTGATGTCGAAAAACACAATGAGCATGGTTTTTGTTGCACTTCTGACCTGCCGTGCTTTTTTTGGTCTCGGTGATTGTGGACTTTCCCACTGTGACGACTGCTGTTTTGTTTCTGGATCATAACCATAAAACCAGCTTTCATCACCGGTTATGACCCTGGAGATGAAGGTAGGGTCATTTTCAGACGTTTCTCTGAGTTCACTGCACACATCAACACGGCGCTGTTTCTGATCCACAGGCACAAGCCGAGGGACGAATTTCGCAGCAACACGACGCATGCCTAAATTTTCAGTTAGAATTTGACAGCTTCCATAGCTTATTCCGGCACTTGTACACAATTCATGGATTGTTTGACGACGGTCTTCGTGAATGAGTTGTCGAATTTTTTCAACATTTTCATCCGTTTTGCTCGTGGAAGGTCGTCCTGAACGGTGATCATCTTCAAGTGACATTCTGTCGGCCTTGAAACGAGCGTACCACTCAAAAACCTGTGTTCTTCAAAAGCTTCTCGAAGCATTGCAAAAGTTTCAGTAGGCGATTTACCAAGTTTAAAACAAAACTTAATGCACGCGCGTTGCTCGAATTTATCAGCCATCATAAAATTAGCAAATGAACGTTAACACACGATTACAAAACACAGCGCGTAGACCGAACACAACCTCACAATGCAACGAAACTCGGCAGACTGACTCATTACGTATTACGGAATCGGACACTGGGATGCCGGGTTGTACAGTCACGTCCAACAGCCGTGCCAAGTACAGTCCGGGAACTTTCTGATAGCACCTCGTATAGCTGATGTATATCAGTTTCTCAATAATGCCTGTATGTAGTTAATATTTAATGCAAATGCCTGATGTCATTATTAAACAATGGCTGATTGATTTTGTTGTTGTAGGTGTTGGTTATTCTATGAATTATAAATTAGCCACTCTTGGTGTTACAACATGTCATGACCTTCAGAAAATGACTTTGGCTAAACTTCAGAATGAATTTGGAGCCAAAACTGGTGAAGTATTGTATAAGTGAGTTGATAGTTAAATTAGTTAATATAATGCTTAAACAATCATTATGTTAGTACTAATGTTAATTGAATTATATTTGGAATAAATACGTTGTTCATTAGGTGGACATCTTCATACAGTTGTTTCCTCAACATGTACGATGTTAGATCAGAAAATTCATATCACTTTTGTTTACTTGAAAACCCAGCGGCAGAATGTTTTTCATCTTTCTGCAACAGATTTTAAGAAAACCAAGTACTTTCTGCAAGCATTTCAGTAGTAACATAGTTAAAATTGTTTGATGCAACGGCTCTCTCCGTTCTATATAAGTATTAAAATAATAATCCTTAAAATTTCAGGAGACAAAAATTGAGATATTTTTAGATTTAGGTTTTCGGAAATATAAGGTCTATCAGGATTTATTTGAATAAATTTGAAAAATTACATTTAAATATATTGATATTATAGGATATTTATTTTAGGTTGATATAAAAAGTCAGTCCAGAAATACACAACTTTTTTTAATAGGTACTGAAAACATGTAAATACACTTACTTCATTTGAAGTTTTCTTATATTTTAAAACATGGCAAGGATTTATTTAAGTCCTCTTGGACCCTTCTTATAACTTTGGATGTTACCAATTCAGACATTAATTTGCTTTTTGAAACTGGCTTGAAATGGTTGTAGTACTGAGTCCCATACTTCTTGCAAAGAGCCAATTTTAAAAATTTCCTATTTCCTTTGTAACCAGCAGGAGGACCATTTATCATTATGAAAGCCAACATATCAGTAGTGCCAATTTGGTTATATGTGAGATCACTGGCTGCAGGGCGCTTGGTCATTATGTTGGTAATAACGGAACCCCAGCTTTCACATATGGCTTCTGAAACTGGAGTACTAAGCAACAATTTCAACAACTTTATACCCAAAGGATATTCTTGTTGAAGATCTGTTACTGTCATTTTGAACAAATACTTGAAATCAAGAATATTTTCAGTAACTCTTGCAGAATTCAATTTCTCAGTCATCCAGAGCAACACTTGTTTATATTCAAAAAAAAGTTTCCTTTTATCAATGGAAAGAAGAAATGGATATGAGCAAACACTGATCTTATCATAAAACTCTTGAAAAGAATGAAAATTTTTCTCTGCTTTCTCGTTACTTACATTATTTCTTGGAAATATCAGAAAGTCCAAGTTGAACAAAAAATCTGCTATCTTAATAACTTTGATACAGTGATTACTGTCTTCATCAACATTCAGGTAAGGCTGGCATTGTTCCTTGAGTGACCCTAAAAACTTCAAAAACTCTTTAGCACATTTTACAATTTCACTGACTACTTCATTGCCAACTGAAGCAGACAAAGATCTTAAAATTTTGCTGCTCACAGGAACATCGGGAAAGGGACACCTTTAAAGGTGCTACTATCCATAATAAATTCACTAGAGAGTTTTGTGTGTTTAAAGAAGCCCTCAGGCAATTCGTTGATCGTTTGACATAAACTGTCTCTGGAGAGTCTGGAATCAGCAGAAGCAATATTTTCTACATTCCGAATCATAACTTCTAAATGTACTTGGATATTTTCCATAAACTGAACATACTGCCATGGTAAATGGTAACTGGATTGAACTTCTTTTGATAAAGAAGACAAAATGGAGTAAGTGTCAGCAAGTAAAAGAATAATAAACATATTTGTTTTTGATAGCAGCTTATCTCTTAGGGCAAAAGATTCTGGGCACTTTTCTACAGCACACACAAGACTTCTGTAATCTCCAAGAAAAGTATTAAACACAGATTCAGAATAGCTTGCGAATTTCATGGTTTTAAATGCTTTTGGTTTGTAAAAATAGTCATCGAATTCTTTTGATGACTGTAAAAGTAATTCATAATTCTTTCCTGTAGAAAACTCTTTCATAGCTTCATCAATGAGTGTGTGCCCGTTCTGAATTAGCTCAGGTACAGAAGAATGTTTTTCAGCTAGTTCAATTCTGTGCATCAAGTCCCAAAAAACAGATATATTTTCTAAAGCAAGCTCATCTCTTATGTGTTTTTCAACACCTAGTCGAATATACTGTCCATCAAATGCCATACCAACTAAATTATTTCTTAAAAATGATAAATCAAAGCCAAATTTTGTACATGTATTTAAAATACTTTGTGTCAAACCTTTTCCAGTAAAATCATGAACAAAGTTGTGCTCAAGGTAAATACAGTTATACAAGTGTTCTGATGAAATGTCGAAAATCGGGACTCTCAAACCAACGATATGCCTAGATCTGTGGTTAATTGTTATTTTGTCATCAAAAATACCAACAGGAAGATCATAATCTACGATGTAGGCTGCAATGTCCTTCATCAAAACAGAATGTACATGCGGTACAAACAACCTGCAAAATTCTTTTGAATGATTGGAGACTCCTACAGAACTCCCACTGTTATGCAGTTCAGTAATTATAGATTCATATGACTTGTACGATGTATTTAATTTGTAAGTTAGGTAAGCAGCACTTGCACAATTAAGTGCATTTTCTTTCCCTTCTCTGTATGATAATCATCACTCAACTTTTTATTCTCAAGTACCCTAACACTTTCTTTGTGTTTATCAGAAATAAGATGGCGCTTTAGGTCATATTTTAAATGGCGAAAAGAATCAGGCATCGCAGTATCACTAAAGCAATCACCATCATTGTAATTGTACTGCAAAATTGTACCGCATGCAGAACACAAAATTCCAAAGTCTGACCTGACAAAGTAGTGAGCCCACTTTAACAAACTTTCAATAGAGCGTGCAGACGTGATGAGATCCAGCTTCTCCTCTGGTGTCAGTTCCACAGGATGTTCAGGTGGGCTAGTGACCAGTGATGATAATCTCCTGCTCTTGCTGCCTTCATTGCCCACGTCTTTTGTTATCTTCACTTTCTCAGCAGACTCCAGAGCATTAGTTAGGGCTGAAAGTTAAAAAACCCATCAGACTGACAAGACATTTCATAACATAATTAAAACACTTTGACTGCTGCTGCCAAATCTGTTTACTGATCGGCCTGGCTAAAAGCTTTTTCTCTATTATTTGGTCTCTTTTACATTGCTTAGTACATATTGTGACAGATTTTATCAAATGTTTAATTTTTTTAATGAAAAAAGTGAATGTCAACACGTATTCGACAGCCGCCATGGGAAAGAACTCAGTTATGCTAACCCGCTTTACACGTTAGTATTATACGCGTCGACGTTCATTTTTCGTTAGTAATTACTGAATAATCTGAATATTGTTTTTCATATTTTGTTCTACTCTTATGACAGGGTGTTTTAGTTGTTAAAAGTCCAGATAAAATGTCGTTCAACTTTGTAATTTCGTCTGTCCCTTTTCAGGTACCAAGGTACCTGTCAATGGGTCTCTGACCTTAGTTTTGGAATTATTATCTTCCAAATACAAAGGAAATTTCCCTGTTGTAAAATAATGAATAAGAAATGAATTATAAAAGATTTTGAGATGATTATGAAATAGAAGACAATTTACAAATAAACAAAATTTATTTTAATGCAAAAATATTTGTCAATTTCTTGTGGCAATCGATAAAATAACGAAAATCTAAGGGGGATGACAATTTTCTATACTTTGAACCTTCATCTATGCTGTATAACAAGGAATGAATGGTTTACACAAGGCTACGAAATCCCCACTACATTTAAAAGTGAAAGGACGTTGTCGAAGGGTATTCGACGGCCGCCGCTGTGAACGGGTGGGGACTGTTGACGCATATTCAACAGCCACAGTCAAAGTGTTAAAAAGAAAATTACACGTTATCTATGCATATCCAGCAGTCAGAGGAATTGGTTTTACTCACCATTTACTTTCTCCAAAAGCTTCTGTATTTGGCCAGAATCAAACAAATCACATGATGCAGATGACGTATGTCCATCGCCTGTCTCGGCCGAAGTACTAGGCCTAGCCTTGTCTACAACATTTGTTTCATCACTTTCGTTTGGCTTCTTTTTTTTGCCGTAGATCCGTCAATAGAGAAGAACGCACTGATATTTCCGCTGGTTGCTGACTTATATTTCACACTAACACCCGGATGTTGCCTCCCATAATGAGTTTTTAGGTTTTTAAGGATAATTTTCTCCGAGCAAACTGTGCAAACTACGCGCTCTCCGGAGGTAGCCATTTCCTACCAGTATGACCTAAAACAACAGCGATGCACTGAATTCAAAAGCGGTATTGCGTTTAGTGATTACTATACGTCAGTTTCAAAGTCGTTAAGACAGAGAAATCATTAAGGTTATTACGTGTCAGCTAATTGCAAAGCAAAGCAGGCGACTAGGCTGAGCACATGTGCAGGTGTATCGTAATGGCACAGAGAGAGGGAAACATCGAGTGGTTGGATCATTTGGAATGAGAGGAAGGAGGGGGAGGGGATTGTGAATTACTACGGCCGCGTGACTCAGTCTGCCGGCTGCAGCCGGCGCTCTCACTTCAATAGATTACATGTAACCTTTACCACTCGGCCTCTCATCTGAAATTTATCGGTATATTATTGAGTCACAAACATAAATGTGTCAATTTGGTATATTATTTAATCACAAACATAGATGAGTCAATTTGTTATTAAATTGATTCATTTATTCGTATCTGTTTTTATGCAACAATTTATTTTTTTTTAGAAATTTTACTGCAGCAAATTTTTTACACGTTTTTCGTTAACACGGTGGACGATCTTTCTGCAGGCCTTGTTTCCTTTCTGCGACAATGTCGCACTGCCGCCCGTTGTTCTGCTTTGGGGCTTGAAAAGTTATGTCTTTATTCTTCAACATTTACATTGCCCCTTTTTTGAAGGTAATCCCCATCCCCATCAGATGTTTTATCCAGTTTCAAAGCATTTCTGGAATGGGCTGTGAGGTATAATCTTGAGCTTGCGTAGTGATTTTTGTTTTATGTTTTGAGTTTTCATGAAATGTTGCGCTTTTATGATTGTTCTCAGTATTTGTAAGAGGAAAACGTCGTGTGATGAATGCAGCAGTGAATACAGTAGTTGTGGTATCACTGTGGTCTTATTTTTGGCCAAAAATGTTTAAACAAGCAATGATATGTGGGCTGGTGCATTGTTATAGTATAATTTCCACAAATCTGTGCATTTTCGTAGACTAGCTTCATGCAAGCAACTTAAAATGCCCAAATAATACTCTTTATTCACCGTAGCACCTCTTGTAAAAATTCGTTGAACTTAATAAAAAAAAAGTAAGAATAACTTTAACATTGGATTGAACTCTTGGCATGGCTTTTTTGTCTTGGACCACTTGGGAGCTTATACTGTGGTCATTGGGCCTTGGTTTGTATGTTGTAACCCTATATCCATGATTTTTTGTCCATTATAATGTGTTTCACAATGTTTCATCAGTAACAACTTCATTTATCATTTTGTTGACAATTTCTTATCAATAAAGTTTTTGGTGAATGTTCAACAGTTTGTAATGGGGCAAAAAGAGGGGCTTTTTATTTTATTAAATTTGGGTTAAATAAAATTAAATATTTTAAATTCACTTCATCTGTGTGGTCAGACACGTGTTTGAGTAGAAGTTTTGTTCAAACAAAGAAACGGTACGCTGTAGCTGGGTGATGGAATGTGTCAAGGTGCAACCGCGCATTGAAATTCCCAGAATTGCCGATTGAGCAACACGCGCTAGCACCAGCATGTGCGCAGATGACGCCAAGAAGCACAAAACCAACATGGCTTGGAGATGAATTTTATTCGCCAAGTGGTCTCAAAACGGCGGAAACGAAACTTAGTCCCGCCTATTTGTGACGTCGACCAGTGAACACTCAATATCGTCAACGCCCGACACACAGGTGTAACCCTTGTTGAATGAACAGTGACGGACGATTCGATCATAAGGCATTGTAAGTTCCGCTATGCCTAACTTATGGTGGGAGACTTTGTTGGTGACTCTCGTCCCAGTTGAATTGCATCGTTACCCCGGCCGGGAACGAAGTTAAAAACGTGTGCACAATAATTTTGAGTTTCTATTAACCAATGATTAACCAAGTATTAACCAATTTAAAAATGAACTAATATAGCGAAATAGAGTCAGTGACGTAAACGGGACAAAGAAAAAATGTGAACTAAAGAAAACTTTCGGACATCAAAAAAACAAAACACGCGGCACATTGCAACGAGAGGAGTGACGCCGGTTGGGTAATCCACTTCCATCCAAATAACTTCATCTATTAAAAATGTTCAATTCAATTAATTAAAACAAAATGGGGAATTAAAATTAGTATGAATGTTTGTGTGCGAGAGCAGGCTGGGCGGCCTAATTAGTTTAGTAACTTTTGTTAGTTTGGTTAGGATATAAGCATTAGTGTTAAATGGCATAACAAATTTGGTTTCCTGTATAACGTAAGCAAAGTCAACCATATACAATGAGTATTACAGCGATACATAAAATAAATTGTTTGATACTATTTAGATGTTGAAGTAGATATAATAAAACAGGGTTAATTTCACATATCAAGATGTATTGGTTATTGCGTTTACCTGTTTCTCTCTGCTAATGAGTACACCAGACGAGACCCTGGAAGTTTTACGAAAGGTAGGTAATACAAAAAAATCAATATTTCAATATTAATAATTTTTATTAACTCGTAACATTTTAAATGGCGCCCGTTTAACAGGGACTTTGTAAATTAAAAAATTAAGTTAGTTTACAAACTGGTCAAAAATGGCAGAGGGAAATAAGAATGCAACTTTGTGTGAAGGTGAAGAAGTAAAATTAAATTTAAATGTGACACAAGACAGTTTAGTATCGACAAATATTGACGAGCACGTAAACAACACAGACAGTACAACAGACGAATTAACGATTGAGACAGTAGACACAAAAATTAGCGATAATGTAAATATATTTAACCAATTAGCGTTGATGATGGAAATGATGTCAGGAATGAGAACGGAAATCAAATCAGAAAATAATAATTTAAAATCTGAAATCAAATCAGAAATAAATACTATAAATATTAAACTTACCGATTTAAATAACGAGTTCATGAATGTAAGGAGCGAATTGAGAGTGAGTGAAATAAATATGAATAACAGATTAGAAAGTATGAATTAAAACTATTGCGGGCATGAGAGGTGAGATAATTATAAATATAAATAATATTCAAGACGAAATAAACGAAAGTAGAACGCGGAAGGAGAAGGTAGAAAATGACACAGTTACGAGTGATTGTGACGAAATAACAGACGACCAGAGTAATAATAAAATAACAAATAATTACGAAAATGAATTAACAACCGATAGTAGTAAGATAGTTGAAAATGAGATATATAAAAATAATACAGTGAAAATAATTAGCAATCATAATAATATAGAACAGTGAGAGAGAGAGAGGAGAGAGTGTTTGTAAGTTACACAGAGAGTTTGAAGAGAATGATTTTGTGAATATAGGGCAGAGGGTAAATTTTCCCCAGTTTTATGGTAAACCAAGCTGGTTACAAATGTTTTTGAAGGGCAAGAGTCCCTTACAAGAAAGCGATGTATATCTAAATAATTTTTTAATTTTTAGTAGGAGTTTTTATGAGTCAATACCCTCTGTACGGAATGATAGCAAAAGCATGAATTGGTGTTATGATGGTGAGAGAGATTTAGAGAGAGAGTTGTGTGTTGATAGAGAGATAGAATTATATAAGTGGGAGAGAAATTATAATGAGTTGAAAGAGATGTTAGGAGTGGTAAAGATAAATGATATGAAATACTTACCTGTTAAAATAGAGAGTGAGAATTATTTTGATGATACCTGTTTAAATAATAATAATAATTTACCTTGTGTTGAGAAAATAACTGACCTTATATTGAATGTAACTACTGATGGAGACTGGACAGAAATAAATAATGTTGACTTGGTTTATGATAAAATAATTATAATAGGAAGTAACCCTATGTATGATTATTGTGGTAAAATGAATAAACTAAAATTTTATGGTTATTACACACAGGATATCCATACGATGTATGTAAATAAAATTGAAAAATGTTATGTGAAACCCATACTATTATTTGATGATGGAGGCTGAACATAAACTTAATAAATGGACATTTTAAATATTTTGATTTATGGTTCTGACCTTGCTGATTTATGACAATGAAGTGTGATAAAATTGAATAATTAACGACGAAGAAGTGTAAATAAATGTTTAGTGAAATTAATTGTGTGTATTGTAAAATGTTAGGTAAACAATGTGTGTATGTAGTGGAAATTGTTGTGATAATAATAATAATATTTTTGCAGTCTAAATAGATAACAAAAGAATTTGGAAGAGGATAACAAATGAATTGTAATTATTGTAATGGGTGAAAGTAATTAAAATGTTGTGTTTTCAATAATTAATTTAACTAAAATAATTTGAGATGTTTAAATATTTTTGATTGATTTAAATGTTATATAATTGAATTTTTCTGATAAATTTAAATTATTTTATGAGATGTGAATTTGATAATTAATAAATAAATAAATGTGAAATTGTTTGGTATGAAATAACACTGTTGTTAAATGTTTCAGAGGTTACGTGGAGGTATTGGTGTGTGTGATGTGTATATTTTGTGTTTATGTCAGTAGGTGAATAATGTACTGTAGGTATAAAATTTATAATACCAATTAGATAGAGTAAAATGTTTACAGGTGTGAAAAGATTTTGATTCAATAATGAAAATAATTTGAGATAATTGTACTAAATAGAAACCATAGTCAGAAGGTAATAATAACTGAAATATGAGATAAAATAAATGTTAATAATAAATTTGGAAATTTTGAGGAATATAATTGTAGTGAGTGAGAAATAATGAAATGATGTATTGTAGAAAGATTTAATTTAGTTATTAAGTGGCTAGTACGGTGGTGGCATGTGCCACCGTAGGTAGCGATAAGTGTTGGTGGTAATAGAGAGTGATACCTCCATCGGAGGCCAAAATGGCGTAAAATGCACGGCACACCCCTTTATACAACTTTATATTGTGTACTGATAGATTGCCGTTGCCATGCCGTACATATTATTGACGATTAGAACATGCTTGAAAGTAGAGTTGATTTCCCCGACTTTTCGGGCGATTACTGCCTTACCAGCACTAATCGTGGTTTTGGCTAGCGGTCAGCTATGGCCATAAATTAAGAACCTTGACCATAGCTGACTTAAAATTGGTTTATATTAGAAATTGATGGGGGGTGACATTAGGGGAAATCCCGGAAACTATGGAACAGCGGCTGCCACTCTGTTCGAGTAGGAACAGCAAGGCCAGGTGGTAGATCCGTTTTAAGGGTGTATAAATTTGTAACAGGGATATGATGATATCCAAATAATTTCCAATGTAACGCTGAAGCAAGGACACGGAGATGTTAAATTCCTCCACCTATGCCGTCCTTCTGGAAGCACATGGGCGCAACATCCAACAGAAAAAACAATAGTGTGTGTGGCTGGGTGGTTGCTCAGGGGAGCAACAAATTAAAATTTTGTAACCTAAAGATGATGACTCGCTCTTGCAGTAATTAAAGAATTGTAGTTTGATTTGACAAATAGGTGCATCAGATGTTTATCATATTGTATTTAGTATGTCTTATTGTGTTTTATTTTATTATGTTAGGATATAAGGTTTGTCAACGTGTAATGTATTTCACATGACGACAAATTTTAAAATGTGTCTATAGTAAGGTCGTTCACCTTGATAATAAAATCAACTGATCAGCTGTAGTGTGTCACTTATAAATGATTTGAAAATTTCTCAATGGAGTTACATATTTGAATATAATTAAACAATTGATTGGTACAAGTGATAAATTTTAATAGAAGCTGAAACTAATTAAAACTATAAAATGTGTGATGTTGATTAATTTAAATGTCAGTTTTATTGTTAATTGTAATAATACTATGTCAATTTTAAATGTCTTATTTTATTATGTTTGAAGGTAACAAATTTTAAAGATGAGTGATGTATTTTATGATGTAGCCTATGTATAGCCTGTGTAGGTCAAGGTTGTTGACTTGACCCAGTTTGATCAGCTGATGGTTGATGTTAGAAGCTAGACCAGTTTGGGCAATGAAGGGATGCAGATTTTGCTGTTTAATTGAGTTAAATAATTTAAAAATTTTTGAATATTGAGAAAAGTATATTTTAATAAATTTAAGTTTTTTTTTTGGAAAAAAAAATTTTGATTTTTTTTGCCTGCCAGCTAATTGAAATTTTTTGAGTTTTGATTATGTTATTGTTTATGTGTATCAATAGTGTTATTGATTTATATTGTTTAGTATGTATGTATAATCACATGTTAGGATAAATGAATTCATGTTTTAAGTGTATGTTCAATTTGTTTGTTTTTCTGAGTATTAATAGTAATGAAGAAAATTGATAAATGTAGATAAAAGATTTGTTTTTGGTTTTGATGAAAATAATAATAAAATACCAATCTGAATTTGAACTTAAAAGAATTGTGAATTTTAATATAAATATTTTGTGACTTTAAATGATGAGTTTGTTTATAAGATATTATGCGAGTATGTACAAGCCCAGTAACTGCTAAAGGCAGCCCAGTGTGCATGGTAAGGGGAACATATCGGTTGAGGATCTGGCATGGTATAAGGCCAGGGGTTTGGATTTTTGGTGTGGCATGTTAGAGGGTTAGGTGCGCTGTGGTGCGTGTCTGTTCGATTTTATGGTGTTGGGATCTCATACAGAGAAGTCCAGTGATCTCGTTCAGATGTGGCCATAGTCGCCGAGCCAGGGGGGTAGTTTACCCATGATGTATAAGAACAAATGGGGGGTTGTTGGCACCATATCCTCACCGATCCTCTTAGGGGTTTAGCAATGAGATTTCTTCTGTTTCGGCAGAAGATCTCTCATTGGGGGGGGGGGGTTGTAATGGGGCAAAAAGAGGGGCTTTTTATTTTATTAAATTTGGGTTAAATAAAATTAAATATTTTAAATTCACTTCATCTGTGTGGTCAGACACGTGTTTGAGTAGAAGTTTTGTTCAAACAAAGAAACGGTATGCTGTAGCTGGGTGATGGAATGTGTCAAGGTGCAACCGCGCATTAAAATTCCCAGAATTGCCGATTGAGCAACACGCGCTAGCACCAGCATGTGCGCAGATGACGCCAAGAAGCACAAACCCAACATGGCTTGGCGATGAATTTTATTCGCCAAGTGGTCTCAAAACGGCGGAAACGAAACTTAGTCCCGCCTATTTGTGACGTCGACCAGTGATACTCAATATCGTCAATGCCCGACACACAGGTGTAACCCTTGTTGAATGAACAAATTGATACCCAATCTGCTTCTGTTTTCTGGCTCATTTATATAAGTAAAACTTTATATAAAGTCCGAGTTCGGTCGCCATTGTTACTTTTTATTATTATAAGTCCCTGTTCTGGGCGGCATTATTACTTTTTTATTACCATTTTACTTTTTGCAATAATAATAATTTTATTATTGTACTTACCGTATAATTCTCAACGCATCCGGTTCGTGCACGTGGCGTTATAACCACCATTTCTTATTTGGGTCCAGGGTTCTTTACTAAGCGAGAAACAGAAACAGTTTGGGATTTTTCGAAATAATGAGTCTAACACCATGTATGTGGAATAAAACTTTTGTTTTAATATTTCTAAATTTCCATTATTAACATTCATAAAATCAACATGGAGTCTCATACACCCATAACAAAATGGCGGCTATGTACTTCCACTCAGCTAATTATTCATTAATTTTCATTATTCAATTTTTGTACTTAATTTGCCACAAGAGCATTTTAAATAGACTGCAGTTACTTTTGAGTTGATTTACTAAGTTTCTTAAAACATAACCAATGCCTCATTTACTTATTACTTATAAATGCCAGCATCCTCTCGCACGCACACACGCTCTATCTTTCTCCATATACAGGGTCCGCCAGTGAAGCGGGAAATTTTGAAAGTCCAATAGTTCATTTTCTGCTCACGAGAGGGCGTGGAGGTTTTCGATTGTTGTTTTACATTTAATGCCATTTGTTAAACATGGAGCAGTGGTCCGGTGCACTGCGTGCTTTCTGCGTAAAATCGTTTTATAAGAATGGTGACTGTGTGACTTCTGTACAACGATTGTTTCGTAATCATTTCAATATTCCACGACATGGAAGAGTGCCGTCCGCTCATGCAATTATGTCATGGGTGAAAAAGTTTGAAGAAACTGGTTCCACATTAAACTTAAAGCATAGAGGAGCAACAAGGTCTGTAAGAACAGAGGAAAACATTGAAAGAGTTCGAGTAGCATTGACGCGTATTCCACAACGTTCTGCAATGAAACATGCATCTGCACTAAACATTAGTGACACATCGTTACGACAAATTTTGCATAAAGACTTATCTTTTCATCCTTACAAAATTCAAGTAATCCAGGAGTTGAAAGATGGCGATATGCTGGCTCGCAGGATTTTCAGCGAAGAAAAATTGCGACATGTAAATGATGATGAAAACTTTATTCACCGCATGTTTACGTCAGATGAAGCACATTTTCTTTTTAATGGATATGTAAACAAACAAAATAGTCGATATTGGAATGATGAAAACCCAGGTGAGTTGCATGAAAAGCTATTACATAGTCCGAAAGTTACGGTGTGGTGTGCAGTTTCATCATCTGGCATTATTGGGCCATATTTTTTCCAAGACGATAGAGGAAACACCACAACTGTCAATGCAGACCGCTACACACACATGGTCAGAACATTTTTGATGCAACAGCTCCCTAGGTTTCCAGAAATTAATTTTTTCCAGCAGGATGGGGCCACAAGTCAAACTGCTCGTGTGTCCATGGCTGCTTTAAGAGAACTCTTCCCGGACGGACTCATATCCAGATATAGCGACATCTCGTCGCCTGCAAGATCCCCAGATTTGTCCGCATGCGACTTTTTTCTTTGGGGATTTCTGAAGAGCAGGGTGTACATTGATAGACCGCATACCATACCGGAATTAAAAACGAATATCAGACAAGAAATTGCATGGATTCAACCTGACCTGCTTCGTCGAGTGATGGAAAATTTTCGGTCAAGATTAGAAGAATGTTTACACAGAAATGGCTCTCACCTGAGCGGCGTTATTTTTAAAAAGTAAAATAATGGCATACTTTACTCAACTCAAATCTGTAAAAAAATTCTGATAATAAATGTTTCATGAAAAAATTGGGTACTTTTAATTTTCCCGCTTCACTGGCGGACCCTGTATTAATTATTGGTACATTTTTTGTTTTTTATTTTAATTAGAATTTTGAGCTCAATTTGATCAAATGAATAATGGTTATAGGATTTGAAACTTTCCTGAGTTTGTAGTTGTAGTTTCCACTCAGACGCTCTCCATCTCAAGCCAGGTTGTCGGCGAACTTTACTGTTTAGTCTGTCCTTTCATTGCACTGAATTTATATCTACATTGTATGTTACTGGTTACATTACCAGGTACTGATTACCTGTTGATTACATTTTAACTGTTCAAAAACACTTTTACTGGCAAAACTTCGCCAGCGTGCTAACACTCTGAGTGTATGTTGCAGACTGGGGGGACATCTTTGTACAATTTGTAATGTACTAGTCCCTGTAATTCGGGCGCAAATTGTGATGTACTAATCTATCGATTACATTTATTAATATCCAAATCTCAAATTAACTTTTACTTACAGGCACGATTACTTCTACAAGGTCCAAGGGTTCGATCACATGTAGCTGGATACAAACATGGTCTATGGGTTACGCAAAGCACTGACACAACTCATTTTTGAAGAGAATTACTATTTATTATCATTTACTTTTGAGCTGTTGTAAAATTCGGAAGATTCATTTAGATACATGTTTTCAAAGTTGTGCAACGCTAGCATAATCAAACTTATGAACTACAGCTTACCTTGTATATCACACAAAACACAATTACCAACACAGATACAAACAGAAACAGCCCAGCTTTGCCCGCTCACACATTCACTCAGAATTTATAACGCCCTTAACATTTTACAATTTAATCCCCAAACCCCAAATGCCGGCCACGCGGTCGCCGCTCACACTCATTGTCCCGTTTACACTGTATTTATGTTCTGAAAGAAAGAAAAAACTCTTGAATACGGCTCCCTAGTTGTATTGACCGCGGTCACATAACAATTTTTTGGTAACTACAACTTTTTTCTGATAAATAAAAACTTTTATGGCGAGCCTACTTGGGACCAGCCCGGTACCGGGAACTGCTGCTTGTAGACTGGAACGGTAATGTAACAGGTACTTCTTGCTTCCACCGGCGGGAACGGTGGTTCACTGCCACTATGTTTTCGTCGCTCAAGCCTCAGTTGTTGTGAGGTAACCACTTTATGCATGGAATAGCAGAGTTATATTCTGGATACCAAAGGACGATATTGGCTTCGGCTCTGCTGATGTCATTAATAGTAGGCGGGGCTTTAACAGTATTTCCGGATGGTCTTTGAGAAGACGATGAATACTCTTGCACTCTGGCCATCTTGAGTTTTAGTCAAGAGCGTCACTTGTGCTCGTGGTCGTACAGTTGCGTATGGGCGATGCCACACAAGTACGGATTTCTGAGAATTTTGAAGGAGGTAAATTCTTTGCTCGCCGCGTTACACAATAACAACTGCATATCGCTTTGTTACCACTGTTTCTTAACATCGTTCTGTTACACGGAAAAGAACGTTGCACAATAATTTTCATAACTTTTTACAAGCCCGCCCAAAATGAAAGAAATAAAAGATATAAATGCCCCAAACTGTTAAAAATAAAAATACCCAAAAATTGACACGCTACAATACCCCCTCGATGAGAATTCTGCTGTTCACAACAGAAGAAATCTCATCGACAAACCCCGAAGAGGACCGGTGAGGAACTGGTGCCAACAACCCCCTTGTTCTTAATCTGCATGGGTACACGACCCCCCTGGCTCAGCGACTATGGACTCATCTGAACGAGATCACTGGACTTCCCCGTAAGAGATCCCAACACCGAGAAATCGAACAGACTCGTACCACAGCGCACCTCACCTTCTAACATGCTACCCCCAAAAATCCTCAATCCCTGGCTCAGACTATTCCAGATCCTCCACCGATATGTTTCCCCTTTTATGAAAGCTGGGCTGCCTTTAGCAAATACTGGGCTCACACACACTCACATTCCATGTTGACATACCACATAGTAAAATTGAAAAATTATCTTTTAAGATTTGTAACAAATTTAAAAAATTCAAAATAATATTTTATCAAAAAAATTCTCTTCATTATATTTTTTTTTTTCTTTTAAAATGACTTAAATTAAGCGTTTCTTCTACTTGAACCAATCCTTAACCTAACATGTCTTAGTCTAACGATACAGTGCAGTACAAGAAATCAGTAAACTAAACATGGTAAATACACACATAATAAAACAATCACTACCTAAAATATGCATTCGCTGGCAGGCGAAAAATCATTTTTTTTTTCAAAAAATTAAAATTTTCAAAAATTGTAAAAATAAAAAATATTTAAATTTATAAAGCTGCTTCTTTTATATTTAGACATTATTTAAAATTTGGTTAAATTGATTAAACAAACAAATTAAATTGACTTCCTACTATACAAGCTTAGTAGGTGTATGAACTCATCAGCTGATCGAAAGTAGGTCAGGTCCAAGACCCTTGACCTACATATGTTATGTATGCTTTCTGAAAATACATTTGGAATAAGCTAACTTGACACACAAAACATAATAAAATAAAATATTTAAAACAAACACAATATTAATATAAATAATCATCAAATTGACATTTAAATTATTTATAATAAACAATTCTTAACTTGACATTATTTTCAATTCTACCAAAAGTTTGTCACTGGCTTAAAAAATGAAAAAATTTTATATTCTTTATTATGAATCACTCTATGTATTCATAATCTTACTTTAATCTACTGTGGGTGATATGAATTATGTATTCTCATTGACTGTACTAGATCTGTATACATATATAATCTTTCTCCCTATGGCTCTAACAACTAACAATTTTTAGTAACATGACACCCATCTCTATCAGAATATCTATCCCAAAACACCCTAAACCCCAACTTATCATTAAACTCAATTCGCCACCTTCTCTCTATACACATAAAAAAAAAATACTCCCTAACCCTTTGTACATAGGATATGTGTTTCCCTCCCCAAAGCTCATTCCCTTATGTTGGTTCCTGGACCCTCCCTAGGTAACCCTTTCCGGCGCCAATCGGTCCTAATCCCGTCCCAACCCTTGTTGCGGACTCCCCAAATACACTACCCCCTAATACAAAATTGCCATCCCCAAAAATCTCAATCTCATTACCTTACTACAAATACAACAAAATAACCTCATTAATTATAAACATAAATATATCACTCAAAACTCCACCTAAATTCTCCATAACTACTGTGTCAACATCAGTATTTCACAGAATTCTGTTACATTACATTAACTCAAAAACAACATTACATTATATTCATCTCTACTATTTCAAATTCAACTTTGATTTTAACTTGGACAGATATATGTGTCCCATAAATTACGCATCACCCAAAAACTATCTTTTGTTAACTTGCATAAATTATTACTTTACTTCTCATTTTATCAAATTATTTTTTATCATTACTTCAAAACATCTGTAATACATCAAACATTACATTGAACATCAATTACTTAAAACATTTATAACTAATATACCAGTGACGTATTATTGCTGATCAGCTGATCCTCCTAACACAATGAAAATACATCTCACAATTGAACAAATTATATGAAATATATATTTATCAATACTCACTTCTACCCTCATTGTTTCCCCTTTTTCTGATTCTGGTCATTTATGTTAACCTGCCAGACGATTTAATTATTGGCTTAGAAAAAAAATACACACACATAATGAAAATACATATTCTTATCAATGCTTATCTAACAGACAACAATAAAATAATACACTTAAAATTATAGCATGAACACCTTATTTTTAAATATCTAAGCAGCTAGTTACCTGAACAGAGCACAAGCAGTTTTATTTGATCAAACTTTGAATAAAAAAATGTGATGTTATAAAATTTACATTCGTGACTCCTTTGCGTCACCTCCTAGCCACACACACTATTTCAAATTATGGAGGACTATGGCGCCCTTTCGCTTCGACAAAGACTGTATATTTTGGAGCAGGTTTTACCTCTCCGTGTCTTTGCTTCCGCTATGACATTTGAAAGTATTGAACATCAACATGTTCGGGTCTATAATTACACACCCTTAATGCGGTTCTACCACCTGTCTTGCTACCCCCAAGCGGGCAGAGTGGCAGCCGCTGTTTCATAGTTCCGGAGATTTCCCCTAATTGTCTCCCCCCATTTAATTTCTAATATGTACCAATTTCAAGTCAGCTATGGTCAAGGGACTTGATATGACCATAGCTAACCGCTAGCCAAATCCACGATTAGTGCTGGTAAGGCAGTAACCGCCCGAAAAGTCGGGGAAATCTAAACTTCAATTTGACTGCCTGTTACACATCAATCTAGTTATGTGCGACACGGTCGTTTAGCAGTGTGTAAATTCTAATTTACACGAAAAAAAGGTGTGCCGCACATTTTCGCCATTTTGGCCTCCGATGGAGGTAACACTCACTGTTACCCCCAACCCATTTCGCTACCTACGAGAGCACAGGCCACCCCCGCAATAGCAACTTAATAGATACTTAATTAAAAAATTTTATATACATTATATAAATATAATCATTTCATCAATAATCATTTGACCCAATTCACAACTTTTTACCATTTGACTTTCTTAAAATTTTCAAAATTTATATTTAATAATCATTATATATCATTTTTCATTTATTATAAAAAAAATTTTTTAATTATCATATTTATTAAACACAATGATTGCATTAAAATCTCACTACTGAATTAAAATCACTACTGAATTAAAATCTTAGTTACCTGTAAACATTTTTGTTACACATGATTATAAAATTTTCATACTTACACTCCATTTAACACGATATACACACAAAACATAATCACTACCATCTCTGAAACATTTCACAAAATTTATTAGTTTAAATTAAATAATTAATCATTCATTACCAAATTTCCATCTCTCGTGAAATAAATTAAATTCATAAAAAATTAATTAATTAACATTTAAATAAGCAATCAAAATATTTAAGCATATCAAATGGGTTTAATTAAATCAATTACCAAAAACATAAATTATATAGTTATCGAAACCATTACCATTAATCAATTACTGTTTTCACAATTAATTCTAATATTTATTTAACTTGCAAAATATTGGTATTATTATTATTATCGCAACATTTTCTAGTACATATACACATTATTTACCTAACATTTCATAATACACACAAATGAATTCACTATATTATTTACAAACTCTTGCTATTAATTGTTCAGTTTTTTCCGCACTTCATTGTCCCATTCTGCCATGTCAAAAAACCATAAAACATAATGTTTATACTGTCTTTTATTGTTTTAATAGTTTATCCTCCATCGTTCCAGATTAACCTTGGTTTTACATAGCATCGTTCAATTGTATTACCACACAAATGACTGTTTTGTGTGTTGTAACCATAAAAATTAAACTCATTCATCATACTCAAATACTCATGAAACCGGTCTACATTAGGTATTTTTGTTACGTCTCCATCGGTAAATATATTCATGATTGGGTTAATTACTTTATTCAAATCATTATAGTTATTATCATTCACATATACTTTCAAACTTTCTTTCCAATCGTCATATTTTCTATGCAAATTATACAGTTCTGTTACATACCATTCTCTACTTACTTCTCTCTCTTCATAACACCACATCACACTCTCACAATTATTCTGGACAGAGGGTACACAATTACTCAACAAAAATAAACACCTCAATTCATCTATCAATACGGGACTCTTGCCCTTCCACAACACTTGTGACCACATTAAATCATCATCATAAACATCATAAATAATAAAGGGAAAATTTGCCCTCTGTCCCCACTCTACTACAACATTATTTTTCCTCTCTCTCTCTAACTCATACACACACATTAACATCTCATAATCACATTCTACCAACTCATCAGTACTCTCATTCTTTGTTTTTTCCGTATCAGTCTCTGATGCTAATTCTTCAAATACATTACTATTATTCTCATTATTTTCAACATTATTGTTATCATTTATTAACTCTTTCTCTGGTATCATATTTTTACACTTGTCATTACAATTTTCATTTGTTTTATTTTTCTCTGTACTCATCACATGTACTCCCATCCGCTCAACACTCTGTTCTAATTTATTCAAACTGGTTCTTATTGTTTCATGGGTATTTTTACAACATTTATTCATTTCTTTAATTTGGTTTGTTAACTCATCAAAACTGTTCTTTTGAACCTCGAATTTCTCATCAAGTCTAGCATTTATGTCATTATATTTAATATTTGAATCACTCTTCATTTCTTTATTTTGTTCTAGAAGTAATTGTAACATACTCATTACCTCACTGTTAAATTGTGCGTTACATTTTGTCGAAGTCGGGGTCAGTTGCACACCCGAATCATCAGTTACATTTGTGCTGAGTCAAATGATTCAGCGCGAGTTTAGTAAATGTATTGGCATTTTTTTTTTTTGACGGTAAAGACAGTACGAAATTTAAAGTAATTAGGTGTGCTGCTCTCTACCCGTGGATAGGAGAGGCTACCGTTCTCGAGTTTCACCGTTTGACCGGTGTTTCCATCTACCGAGTTTTTCCAGCAGCTCGGCTGAGTTTTTAAACAACAGTGCTGCAGCCTGGTGAGAATTTTCTCACAAACGGACAACAAACGAAAACTTTTGTTATAGTTTGTCTCAATATGGAAGCCTAACTCACGACATCGTGAATATCTCTTCGGTGGAGAGTTTTGTGTGAAAATCTGCGTCGACTTCTTTTCAATATGAGATAGGTTCTTAATGACTGCGGTAAGTTTTGATTTCATTATATTAATTATGTACCAAATTGTTAAAGGAGAAAATGTTTTTTTAGTAAGCTTGAGTAAGTCCCCACTTGTTGAATCATGCATGGTGAAAGACGTAATTGTTCGTAAAGTTTTTATAAACCAATAAAACTTGAGTATTGAAGTGTCAGAATCTCGGCTTTAATACCTAAAGTACAATAACCACAATATATTTCATTTTACACTTTCATTAATACCGATGTAACGAGATTCGGTTGAGCACTTATCCTGTTACACAATCTGTCGTCATTAAGTGGTATAAAGTTTTGCTACAATGACAGTAAAACTTTATACATACATAATTGGGAACTTACTCAGGCACGTTTTAAACGTAAATCATGTCACATTCAAAGTAGTAGTATTCTCAAATTCTATGGAGTAAAAAACTATGTGTTTTAAATAAATTCTTCGCCACGTGGTAACCCCAATTTCACTCAAAGTAATAAGTTCATAAGATGTCACAGAGCTAAGATAAATTATTATATTGCGAAAGCAACTCACATTCAGTGAGGTTCAAGTTAGTTCAAGTTATAAAGCGTTATAAAGAATCATTGTTAGAGAACTTTTTAAGTAAGGCATGTTGGCCAAAATAATGTTACCAAGTTTTATTATGTACAACATAACTAGGTGTTGTTTTTATTTATGTATTTTGGAGGGTGTCCAAACAGTGGGGGCATTTGTGTGTGGTCTCTCACTAAAAATGTAATGTGTGACAATAGGGTTCACTGAACAGAGACAACTCCTACTGCCAATGAACGAAATGCCATCTTAAAGCTCCACACTCGACACCGAAGAGACCTTTATGTATTTGTATACTATTGTATATGTAATTTGTCTTGTGGAACGTGTTATGTCTGTATATTTCTGTGTACATTTTGGGGGATATATATATATATATATAAATATTATGCATTGCTGTACTTTTGGGGGGATATAGGGATTTTATTATTAGAATGTATATACACCAGTAGACGAGTATTCTATCTCAATAATCGTGGCTGATCATTTCTTTAAATTAGTTATTTTATTTAACAAGTATAGTAAGTGTCACCTTTAAAGTTCATTTAAATTGGATGAATAATTATTTGAATTATTAATAGTAACTGTGAATGAAATTATTCACCTTCATAAATTTATATACTGCATTTTAAAAGAAACATAAAACATAAATTTTATATTTTAAGAAATAGTTTAATGGGAGTTTCATTTTGAGGTTAATGTTTATTTTACATTTTCAATTCATTGATGGTGACATAGCAATTATTTTCTTGGATTCAGTTTATATTATTCAGGTGGCCTTGTTGAGAGGGTATACTTTTTGTTAACCATTTAAAAGGGGAATTCTAAATTACTGTTGTTTTTTGTTATTAATATTATGAGATAGAATAATAAAACCATTGTTAATTATTTAATTCTTGAGTTTTTATTGCAAGTCCCGTCTTACTGGATCCAGCGCAATTTTTAGCTTCTCTAGGCCTTAGCCTAGTTTTAATTAACTTGTAACCCCTCTTTACAAAAGGAAATATTCTTTTGTTTTAACTACTCAAAATGAAGTAGGGGTTTCACATTACTTTGGTCACTTAAATTTATCTCTGCTTTCTCTTGACTCGCACTTGGAGTCGAATGTAATTCAAAATTACTTATATCTGACTCGTCAAAAACTTCGACATTCGTCATTTCATTTACATTACTTTCTTTATCTGACATTTTGTATTATTATTTAAATTAAATTAAATGAATTGACTAAATAAATTCATTAAGTAAATAATGTAATTAATTAAATTTTGTAATATAATATTATTTTGCTATGCTAACCCCAAACACATGTTTGTATCTTTGTAGATGTGGAATTTTAATTAAATATCATTAATTACAATTCGTCCCTGTTCGGGCGCCAATTGTAATGTACTAGTCCCTGTAATTCGGGCGCAAATTGTGATGTACTAATCTATCGATCACATTTATTAATATCCAAATCTCAAATTAACTTTTACTTACCGGCATGATTACTTCTACAAGGTCCAAGGGTTCGATCACATGTAGCTGGATACAAACATGGTCTATGGGTTACGCAAAGCACTGACACAACTCATTTTTGAAGAGAATTACTATTTATTATCATTTACTTTTGAGCTGTTGTAAAATTCGGAAGATTCATTTAGATACATGTTTTCAAAGTTGTGCAACGCTAGCATAATCAAACTTATGAACTACAGCTTACCTTGTATATCACACAAAACACAATTACCAACACAGATACAAACAGAAACAGCCCAGCTTTGCCCGCTCACACATTCACTCAGAATTTATAACGCCCTTAACATTTTACAATTTAATCCCCAAACCCCAAATGCCGGCCACGCGGTCGCCGCTCACACTCATTGTCCATTTACACTGTATTTATGTTCTGAAAGAAAGAAAAAACTCTTGAATACGGCTCCCTAGTTGTATTGACCGCGGTCACATAACAATTTTTTGGTAACTACAACTTTTTTCTGATAAATAAAAACTTTTATGGCGAGCCTACTTGGGACCAGCCCGGTACCGGGAACTGCTGCTTGTAGACTGGAACGGTAATGTAACAGGTACTCCTTGCTTCCACCGGCGGGAACGGTGGTTCACTGCCACTATGTTTTCGTCGCTCAAGCCTCAGTTGTTGTGAGGTAACCACTTTATGCATGGAATAGCAGAGTTATATTCTGGATACCAAAGGACGATATTGGCTTCGGCTCTGCTGATGTCATTAATAGTAGGCGGGGCTTTAACAGTATTTCTGGATGGTCTTTGAGAAGACGATGAATACTCTTGCGCTCTGGCCATCTTGAGTTTTAGTCAAGAGCGTCACTTGTGCTCGTGGTCGTACAGTTGCGTATGGGCGATGCCACACAAGTACGGATTTCTGAGAATTTTGAAGGAGGTAAATTCTTTGCTCGCCGCGTTACACAATAACAACTGCGTATCGCTTTGTTACCACTGTTTCTTAACATCGTTCTGTTACATGGAAAAGAACGTTGCACAATAATTTTCGTAACTTTTTACAAGCCCGCCCAAAATGAAAGAAATGATATAAATGCCCCAAACTGTTAAAAATAAAAATACCCAAAAATTGACACGCTACAAATTCACCCAGGTGGAAGGGTTATTCTGTCATCATTCTTTTGTTTAAAACGGATGACGGCATTGTCTTACGCCTCCGTTGTTGCGATTTCGTATTGGTTATGACGTTTTTTAACATTGTTCGAGGCCTGCTTTGTCCAAATATGTGTTGAAAGTCACGCCCATGACCTTGGTGTCAAGTTAGTTTGGCGAACTGCGTTGTATGTACAATATTGGGAAAAGTTAACATAACCATTTTTAACACATGAAAACACAATAAAATTATTTTTCCTGTACCGATAAATCCTTATACGGACTTATGTACCGTCACACTTTTTGTTTCCCAGAAAGCTGGTTGCTACAAATGTAAAAGCTTTCCAGGTTTTGTTTTTCATTTTCCTCCATTTTTGTTTCAAAAATTTAATCCTTCATAATTTTATGATATCGGGCCCAACAAAAATACCTTTCTTAAACTTTGTTTCAGATGAACCAGGGAACTTGTTGCAAGGATATTTAAAACATTACCTTTTTTGGTAATTCTTTAACAAAGTGTTTCACCAGGTCTAATTTTGTATGATATGGTGGAAGTAAAACCTTTCCTGAAGCAACAATGTTTCCCTCTCAATGTTTTTGATTCCAGGTTCCAATGTTTCTCTAATTGACCATTCTTTCTTTATATAATGTTGGTTTCTGTTGCGGCTATTGTGTAATCACTTATCAACACATTTAATTGTTAAAATTTATTTCATTGTTATGACTTACCTTTTAGTCCAAAGTCCGTTGCACGAACTACGACATACAAGTATGACCTTCAGGTTAACTTAATAACGTACTCGACTCGCTTTTCATTTGAAACAACTCTAATTTAATTGCATTCTCTACTTCTTTCAAATACACAACTTACTCATCCTTCTACCTCAATTCACATATTATTGCAGCTCTTTTTTCTCTTTTTAAAACAGATACAACATAAACATTTATTTTAACATTTTCTTATTCTAATATATTTATGAATTTATTAAAGTGACCCAGATTGCCCATACACTCAGTCATACAAAAACCCCCTTTTATATAAAATCATAATAAGTTTGATTTAGATACAATTACAGTTTACCATGGCGTCTCCTTCAACCGCATGGCGCGTCACACACACTATTTCTTTTCCGGTAAAATGTTATTGTTCATTGATTTTGGAAGCTACACTTAATCACTTGTTATACCGCTTTACTTTGATTTATATTTTTGTTATTTCTACATACTGTTATGGTCGGCCGACCTTCAAATTGCCCGAGCAGAAAATTGAGTTTGACCACTCGTGGCCTAAATTGTTAGTCGACTGGGTAGAGCGTTACCAAAAAATCTCCCACCACGTCGGGTTGCCGGTCCGGAAAACCAATGCCTCCTTCTGTCAAATTGTTCGTCAACGTACTCAAAGTATGGGTTATTAATGTGTGTTTGACGGTGACGATATCTCACTAGCCTTCGTCACGTCACTCAAGAGGGTGTGGTCTGTCCGTAGTTCCGTCAGCATCCCGACCGCATGGCGAACAAAATTTACAAATTTGACATCTTGCTTGGCGTCCCTTCCGCGCGCCTGTTGGTGTTGCGCACACTAGTGTGTCACACACATTTGATTTCTTGGAATTGAACTGCGTTGACAAACATACATCGCATTCCAACGCCCCAACTACGTTCAAAACTTCACTCTGCAGTTCTTGGTTTGCGTACAACGTTATTAAACACGGGAATGGCCACACAGATAGAAAATAATTTTATGAATTGCAATAAAACAAAAACCCCTCTTTTTAGCCCCGTTACAATACCCCCCCCAATGAGAGGTCTTTTGTCGAGACAGAAGAACTCTCATTGCTAAACCCCTAAGAGGATCGGTGAGGATATGGTGCCAACAACCCCCCATTAATTCTTAACACATCATGGGTAAACTACCCCCCTAGCTCGGCGACTATGGCTGCACCTGAACGAGATTACTGGACTTCTCTACTCGAGATCCCAACACCATAAAATCGGATAGACACTCACCATAGTACACCTCACCTTCTAACATTCACCCCAAAATCAAAACCCTGGCTTTATACCATACCAGATCCTCAACCGATATGTTCCCCCTTACATGCATACTGGGTCGCCTTTGGCAAATACTGGGCGCGTACGCATTCTCATTATTATGTTCTAGACAACTCCCTAAAATATTTTAAAATCATTTTACAAATGAAAATATAGCAAACAAATTAAATTCAAATCATTAAATTTTGGTTAAAAATTTCATTTAAGTTCCAAATCAACCTGTTATATTACCATTACTTTCATCAAAACCAAAAAAATTAAAATCTTTTACATGAATCTACCAACTCTATCAATTTTCTTCACTACTACTAACAATCACAAAAAAAACAAATTGAACATCTTATTGAATCATAAACTCACTTACCCTAACATTTGTTTACGCATATATACTAAACAATGTAATTCAGTAAACACACTAGTCGTACACATAAACAATAATATACTTGAAACTCAAAACATCATCTATATGGCAGGCATAAAAATAAAAATTTTTTGTTTTCTTTTTTTTTCAAAAAAATTTAATTTATCTAAATATCACTTTTATCAATCTCAGGAAAACGAAAATATTTAATTCAATCAAGAAACAAAATGGCATCAATCAATTACTAGACACTGGTCTTGTCTCTAACATCAGTCATCAGCTGATCTCTCTGGGTCTGGGTCACATTGACATATATACACTACACAAAGCTACACTGTAAAATACATGAAACATCTTTAAAACTTTTACCTTCAATCATAATACAACATAATAAAATAGAACATTCAAATTAACATGGTTATTATTATCTTACAATAAACAATAAACTTTGCATTTAAATTGACCAAAAATTACACATTTTATAGCTTCATTATTCTCAGATTCTATTAAAATCCGTCACTTGTTTCAATTATTTTTATTACTATTTCTTTTATGAATTTGCTAACTGCTATAATTTTTTATTACGTTTTGACTATGACTTTCTTTCTTTTAATATTTTCATTCTCAGTTAGTTTGGGTGACTCAATTATTCATAATGATTTGATTTATTAACTTGGCATTTACATATAATCTTACCCCCTTTCTGACTCTAACACTCACTTACAGATTTTACCTAGTATGACACCCATCTATCAAAACATCTATCAACCATTCTCTACCTCTAACTTACTACTGTAACTCATTTCGCATCATTCTACCCTTATCACAAAAATACTCTCTACCCCCTTGTACTCAGGATGTGTGTTCCCTTCCGAATGCTCATTCCCTTATTTGGTTCCCGGACCCTCCCTAGGTAACCCTTTCCGGCGCATATCGGTTCCCCTCCCGCCACAACGCTTTTCGTTGAGGACTCCTTATCACACCACCCCACTTACAAAATTCCCCTATCAACTAATTACTCTCCCATTACATCACTTTCATTTACAAAATATCTCCATTTCTTTATTACCTCAATATATCAATCATTACTCTACATATTTTCCCCATAACTACTGTGTCACTATCAATACTCAAATTGTACATTACGTTTATTCACAATAATATTATTCTCTCTAGCACCCCTTTAAACTTAACTTGGACTGATTTAAATGTCCTAACGAGATAATAATCACCCAAATTCTAACATTAACCACATTTTACATTACAGTTACCATTGAAAAATCAAAATTATCTCAAACACATTTTACCATTTAATTCAAAATCTCTTAAACCACATTGAAAATCTATTATTCAAACATTAATTATATTCAGACATTTAATTACATTGAAAAAAATCTGCAAACTATTTCTAAGTGACATACCACATATATAACCCCAGCAATCAGCTGATGTTCTTGGCCAGGTGAATGACCTTTCTATAGATATATTTCAACAATTATATAAAGTACACCCTTTTACAATCCTTATCCCTAACATACTGCCTACAATTAATACAAATACACAAAATTACATATTTATCATCCTACAATGTTATTTGAATTCATTACAGTTAAAATCTGGCACTTAAAATCATTTTGCTCTCATAGGGACATACATCGCTACTCATTGAGACGTAGTCATAGCAACAGTTACTGAACAGCTCTATGGATTGTCAATCCCCAACTCTCTCTATAGAGTCGTGTTATAAGCTGACTGCCCACTGCTCACATACTTCTTCCACATTTAATTTTATATATTTACTGATATAGAGTAAAACACATGTATTTACCATAACACTTTCGGTATGAGCACGTGGTTCATTCCCAACATAAATTTCCTCTTTAAGGGGCCAGGGTTCACTCTCAGCGAGATTCAGACACATAGAGGTAATCGAAATAACAACTCTGGTTACCATTTGAACATAATCAACTTGTTTTTAATTTTCAAAATTAGATTTATATACTGAATCATAACCCAAAGATGGCATCACATACAAATACAAAACAAAATGGCGTCTTCATTTTCTTACGCCCTATTTATTAATTATTGCTTTCCATTACAGTGAAGCTTGGTCTTATTTTAAATTTGCTTCTAGCTGCAGCTCTAATAACATGTGATTAATTTAATGTTTGTATATTCCACAAACCAATGCGCTATTTATTCTATTGTCATGGCCATTCGTTCACTCCCTCATGCTCTCACTCACACACACACTTTCACAGATACATTTTATTAGATTTATTTCTTATTGAGCTCATTTAAGTATAAAAATATGGTAATTCTTTTGACTTCTCTGTATGTGGACTCTGGTAGCTCCGCCGCTGGTGTTAGATCTTACGTATTGGAATGGCAGGTGGTCGCTGCATGTCTCTCGTCTATTTGTTTTGCTAGCACTGAGTTTACATTTGATGTTTAAATAATGATAACTTGTTGTTTCGAGTCTTTAAAACTCCACTGTTGCATTTTGATGATGAATAGTAATTTGTCTAAAACTTCTGATTAAAACTAAGTCAACAGCGATACATCGCTGTTGAGCCTTTGATGCGCTATGTGGAACTGAGAACGGGTAACATACATTAACATTGTTACATTGAGAACATTACACATTAACATTGTTACATTTACATTAAACAATTTACATTTACACAACTTGTATTAAACTTTATAACATTTTTATCATCAATTCTCGATTAACTTTTATTATTTAACATTCATCAGATTCTATACAAAAAATTTTAAATTTAACATACAAAATTTGCGTACGTATTTGTGTATTTGACGTCACCGTCTTTTGTTCTCTCGACCAACGCCTTGTTTCATACTCTTTTGTTTCTGCGTCATTGTCGTTTATTAATGACAACACAGCCTTGTGAACCAATAAAATTTGTTATTTAGAGTTCGTCATCACATACACCGCCATCATCTCTGCCTGGTTTCACCCGTCCACCGATGACCTTGGAATTATGCTCCTCTTACTGAATATGCGTTGTTTGTTCCTACACAAGGACAATGGACCTAACCATACTTTATTCAACTTTGATACAATAAAACATTATAAAACATCCTCAAACCCCATAATTAAGATAATGGGCCTTTATGTACTGTTACAAACCCCCTCAATGAAAGATTTTGTGTCGAGACATAAAAACTTTCATTGACCCATTCATACGGTTCTAAAAGGATCAGCCCAGATATGTCGCCACAACCCCCTGTAAGGTTAATATAAAATATAATCACTTACCCTTGGCCCAATGATGCTGATCGTACCTGTCTGACCTTACTGGACTTCTCAGGCGAGATCCCAACACCATAAGGCCATGAGGCACTTAACGTTCCTGTTCTGATGCACCGGCCAGCTCAGGACCGCGGTCACAACATCACCAAACTCTGAAACATCGAATACAAAATTTTTAAAATAGTGGTCTAACATACTTCCATATCCACAACTGATATGTTTCCCTTTAGATGCATTGGTTTGTGTCTGGGGCATTGGTTTGTTCAATTAATTTCTTCCAAAACAACAACAACAAGAATTCAAAATAAACTGATTTTTCATCAACCAAATTCAATCTCTTCCTTATAAGAGAAAAATATATATATTCCTATAGATAACATAACACGTAAACAATTCCTTTAATATTCCCAAAGTACCATCACCTATTTATTTCTATAGAATTCAACCTACAACTACTATGGCAGACAAGTTCATTATTCAAATTTTATTACTCAACTTTATGATCATTTTATATTTTTTGCAATGACATCACACTATATTTTGTTCAACACCATTTCTAACTTTATCTTTTTAACATTCAAGATCTACTATCTTTTTAACATTTGCTACCATCATTACCCCTGTAGCGACCTCCTAACCACACACTCTACACCATCTACATAATAAAAACATCATAGAACATTGAACATTACACATTAACATTGTTACATTTACATTAAACAATTTACATTTACACAACTTGTATTAAACTTTATAACATTTTTATCATCAATTCTCGATTAACTTTTATTATTTAACATTCATCAGATTCTATACAAAAAATTTTAAATTGATCATTTACCTTTCAGTTACATCACCTTTCTACTATGAATTTTCTTTTTCTAACCCTTTTATCCTTTTTAGTTTGGGTGACTCTATTATTCATTATTCTCTATATCTTATTTTGGCATTTGTCAAGCTAACCTTACTCACCTCTTTTTTACTACTAACAACCGCTTCTAACCATTAACATACTATGACACCAATATCTCTATAATAACCCCCTTCACTAATCCCATTTAAAACCTCTGGCACCGCTCGTTTTTTGTACTAGGATGTGTGTACCCGAACTCTAACCAACTCATTCCCTTATCGGTTCCTGACCCTTTCAGGTAACCCTTTCCGGCACTAAACGGTCCCTTCCTGTCCCAACACCTTTCGTTGCGGACTCCCTACACCACTACCCTTACTACAAAATATCACCATCAACAAATATAATTACCATTCACATTACTCACCTCTCTACATATAATCACTAACCACTGTGTCCCTAAAATATCTAACACCTCTTTATATATTATCTGTCTCTCAACTTTCTATTTATCTAACTCCCAATAACTCTATTTGACTAACTCCAATGCCTCTATTTATCACTATCCCCAACCTCTTTACAACATTTCACCTTAATATACCACTAGAAATTCATCACTTATCTACTAACAATAATACCTCTCAATATCCAAATATATTACCTGCTTCATTTATTAACCCTTAGAATCTGAATCTCATAATATCATTTAAAATCATTATCAAACTTAATTATTCTTCAATATTTAAAATTCTACAATATATGGTTTACACAAAAAAAGTACATAAAATACACAACAGCAAAAATACACAAATACACTGACAGTAATATACACAAAACTATACAGTCCACATTATCATTAAATCGTTTCTCATAAATCAGTTCATAAGCAGTCCGTTTCAAAACACTGTCCACATAATTAAATGTTCACAACACAATAAAATAATTAACCTCCATCGTCAAATAATAGTCTTATCTTAAAACTATATACATTGTTTATTATTAGATATTTTATCTTATCATTATATATGTACCAACTATTCAAATTTTTATCCTTTTCCGCAAATTCATATAACTCATGATCGGGTATGGTTCTGTCACCTTCAGTATAATCAGTCATAATTAGGTAATTTGTAAAGTCATTATTTTCATTATCTCCTACTACTTCCGTTTCATTACAAGGTAAGTACTTACTATATTTATTATATATCATCTCTCCTCCTAACTTTTCCATAAATTCTTCATAGTCTCTACTTATCTTAAAAATTTCTATTTCTATTTTTCTCTCACAATACCTCTCACTTTTAAAACATCTCTCTCTTTTAAAACATCTCTCTCTTTCTACATTTGCAGGGGACACTAATTCACAATTATTGCACCACCTGTGAAGTGCACTAATAAAACCAAGGACAACTTTATTTGTAGACCGTATGTCTACCAAATATACATCGAAGGCACTCTCGTCCTTCCTAAACACATGTACATCACCCCCAAATACACCATTAAGGGACAAATCTAACCCCTGCAACTCTTTTACAATTATACTCTCTGTACACACTCTCTTCAACCCTTCAACACACACTATCATTCCATTATTATCATATTCTATT
Source organism: Magicicada septendecula (assembly GCA_034769895.1). Classification (NCBI taxonomy): domain Eukaryota; kingdom Metazoa; phylum Arthropoda; class Insecta; order Hemiptera; family Cicadidae; genus Magicicada; species Magicicada septendecula. The sequence continues at coordinate 288,121,065 of CM068372.1, forward strand.
CCCCATAAAATTTCATTATCACTACCCCTGTTTACATAATCATTTTCTAATATCATACTTTTATCTATTTTGTCATAATTTTCTCCCCCACTTACCTTGTCTTTGTTTATCTCTAACTTGTCTACTCCCCTCTTATTTTCTAACTCTATCTCATTAATTCTCTTGTCAACATTAAAATTTCGTTTGTGCATTTCATTTTTTAATTCTTCAAATTTCTCATCTAATTGATTCAGTTTTACATTTTGCAAGTTATTCTGTTTCTTTAGTTCGTTTAATTTGGTATCAAAACTGTCAAACTTGACATTAAATTTAATGTTCTGCTGATTAAATTTGTCATCGAATTTAATATTCTGCTGGTCAAATTTGTTATCAATTTGTTCTTTTAATTGATTATTTTGTTTTTTAATTAATATAAATAAATCTTCTAATGACACCTTATTATCGATTGCTCTAGGTGTTGAATTGGCACTTATTTCGTTTAATATAATTGATTCTGTATCTGTGTTGTTCATCTCTACGCTTTCATTATTTTCTGCCATTTAGACAAGTTTTTTTTTTTTTTTTTTTTTTTTTCTAATATTAAAATAACTATTTGGTTACACTTGTCTTTGATATGCTTTTGTCAATATAACCTACATAACCTCTCTTATTTTAGGTTATGGACTATTTTGTCACTCTCTTTGTCTCTGGATCTGGCTTATTTTATATAAAATAATTTTATATAAAGTCCAATGTTCGGGGGCCAATTGTGGTATCACATACTTATAATAATCATATCCCTTGTTCGGGTCGACAATTGTGGTATCACATACTTCTCCCACATTTAATTTTATATATTTACTGATATAGAGTAAAACACATGTACTTACCATAACACTTTCGGTATGAGCACGTGGTTCATTCCCAACATAAATTTCCTCTTTAAGGGGCCAGGGTTCACTCTCAGCGAGATTCAGACACATAGAGGTAATCGAAATAACAACTCTGGTTACCATTTGAACATAATCAACTTGTTTTTAATTTTCAGAATTAGATTTATATACTGAATCATAACCCAAAGATGGCGTCACATACAAATACAAAAAAAATGGCGTCAACATTTTCTTACGCCCTATTTATTAATGATTGCTTTCCATTACGGTGAAGCTTGGTCTTATTTTAAATTTGCTTCTAGCTGCAGCTCTAATAACATGTGATTAATTTAATGTTTGTATATTCCACAAACCAATGCCCTATTTATTCTATTGTCATGGCCATTCGTTCACTCCCTCATGCTCTCACTCACACACACACTTTCACAGATACATTTTATTAGATTTATTTCTTATTGAGCTCATTTAAGTATAAAAATATGGTAATTCTTTTGACTTCTCTGTATGTGGACTCTGGTAGCTCTGCCGCTGGTGTTAGATCTTACGTATTGGAATGGCAGGTGGTCGCCGCTGTAACATGGCATTTTGGGCCTACCTGAGGCAATATAACAAAATTTGTATTTTTTTTGTATGATAGTAAATAACATTTGTGATGATAGGGAAAAACTTAGGTAAATTTACTGTTTGGAGCGATCGCAACGGTGGCTGCACTGCTTGAGACGTTGAATGCGGAATTATTTAGTAATATTTTAGATGAACAGATTCTATAACCGACAAACTGTGCCAAAGTCAGTTCAAGGACACAACAAATTCGTCAACAAATTATATAACGGACGATCAGGCGATGTGTTGCGTTAGCGCATTACATAACGAGGTGTGTCACCAGTTTCGTCAGACACTCGGCAAACGAAAGTAGTCTACTGGCGCAATGATACAAACAAAGAAAATTGATCATCCAGTAACAGCTGCTTCACAAATTAGCACCTGTAGTTCTGCCCCAGTCTCATCTCATCACTCGCGCGAGTTACATGTAAAAGTTTCAAAACGTAAGTGCGGGCCCGCAGACAAAATATAAATGTGACAAAAATGTAAAATATAAATAACAGTTTTTTTGCTTCATTACAACAGTTTTATCTTTTCCGGAAATTATATTTTAAAAAAGGAACAATGTGCGCGTAAGAATGTGACGCCACCAACTCGACAGAACAGCTAAGTAGCCAGGCATCATAGCCATTTTAAAATTTTAACAAAGGTTTTCTTTTTTCAAAATTAAGTAATGGGGAAATAAATTTTAACAAAATATAAAATGAGAGATCTCTAAAATATGGGTATGTGTTTGCGTGAGTGTGAGTGTGTAGGTACCTATCTTAGTATGATGACAAAGCGCTGGTTTATGTTAAGATAAAATAGTAATTTTAAAGTAGTAATTTTCTGTATGGATTTCAATGTGTAACAAGGGTAATTGGGCTTCTAATTATGTTATTTGAAGAAAGTTCGATGTGAAGCAAACTATGTGTTGGTTGCGTAATTTTTTATAGAATGGTTAAATTCATTTGGTTTGTCGTTTCTATAATAATTAAATTCATTTTGTTCAAATTATAGTATAAAAGTAATGGGAGATGGGAATTAGCAAATAAAATGAAAAGTTCGTAAACCTTCAATGTGTGTTGTTTATTTGCGTTCGCCCGTTTCTCTCTGCTAATAAGTACACCTGACGAAACCCTGGTTCACGAAAAATAATAAAACAATCAGATTACACAGTAATAAATTTATTTTAAAGCTAGTATCACTTCAATGGCGCCCGGTTAACATGGACTTTGTGAATTAAAGAATTAAAGTAATTTACAAACGGGTCGAAAAAATGGCAAAGGGAAATATGAACGCAGACGTAGGTAGAGGTAGCGTAGAAGAATCAAATTTAAATGTCACGCAAGATCATATGGTAACAACCAATGATTTTGTTGATGAAAGTGTTGAAACAAATGTAGACGAAACTGTAGTAGCGGGGAGTAGTAAAGACAAGGGGGTAAATATATTTAACCAATTAGCATTGATGATGGAGATGATGTCAGGAATGAAAACTGAGATCAAATCAGAGATAAATGTAGTAAAAACTAAACTTGACAAACAAGACGAGAAAATGAAGTCAGAAAATAATAATTTGAAAGCTGAGATTAAATCGGAAATAAATACTATAAATATTAAACTGACTGATTTAAATATGGAGTTTATGAATGTGAGGAGCGAATTGAGAGCGAGTGAAATAAACATGAATAGCCGTTTGGAAAGTATGAATGAGGTTATTGTTGGAATGAGAGATGAACTGACTAGTGTTATAAATAATGTACAAGACGAAATGAGAAACGATAGAAAAATAATTAACGAAAAACAAAAAGAAAAAATGTTAGAGACAAATCAAAAATTTGACACATTGACAAGTAAATGTAATGATAAAATCAAAAAGCCAAATGACAAAATGGACTGTAATGTTCAATGTTTAATTAATGAGTGTGAGCAAAGTGAAATACAAGAAAATATAAATGATGAATTCAGAAGTAATTGTGAACAAGTTGATGCAATTAAAATTAATGTAACTAGCTTAAAGAATAAACAAGCAGAACATGAGCATGAAATAATTAAAGTCAGAAAAGACTTAAATGTATCCATTAATCAGATGTTAACTAATGTGAGTGAGAGAGATTTATACAGGGAGTTGTATGCAGATAGAGAAATAGAATTATACAAGTTAAAGAGAAATTATTATGAGTTAGAGAGAAAGTGGAAAGAGAGAATAGAGTATGTGGGGCGGAGGGTAAATTTTCCTATTAATTTTTCTGAACCAAGGTGTTCACAAGTGTTGTTTAAGAAGGGAAAGAGTCCCGTATTGATAAATGAATTGATGTTGTATAATGTTGTACCCTCTGTCTGTAATAATAATGATGTTGAAAGTTTAATTTGGTATTGTGATGAGAGAGATATAAGTGGAGAATGGTATGTTAATAAAGTAACAGAATTATATAATGTGAATCGAAAGTATGACACATGGAGAGAAAGTTTAAAAGTATGCTTGAAGAATAATGAATATAATAATTTGACAAAAGTAATTAACCCGATCATGAATGTATTTACCGATGGGGACTGGACAATAATAACTTATATTGACAAGTTGTATGAAATATTAATAGGGAATAACCCTATCAATTATAATAACTTAATGAATGGAATAAAGGTAATGGATGATTATTATAATGATAGTAATAACAAATTGAGTGTGTATAACAATGAAGCATGTTACAAATACATTAGATATATATATAACGATGGAGGTTGAACTAAAATATCAGTGTATAGACATTGGTAAATCTTGTAAATTTTGGTAACGACCTTGCAGATTTGGACATATGAAGTGTAAAACAATTGAACAGTCTTGACGAGTGATTTGTAAATAATTTGTGCATTCATTTGTGTAGATATATATTATTAATATTTTGCAGTTTACATAAATAATTATGAAGACCATAATTGTTGCTTTGTAAATTTTGATAATAATTGAAATATGTTGTGTTTAATAATCAATTGAAGTGAATATTTTGAGATGGTTAAATATTGTGATTTAATGTTGTATGAATGAATTTTTATGAGATATATAAATTATATTAGGAGATTTCAATTGAATAACAATTAATGAACAAATAAATCTTAAATAGTTTAGCTTGTGGAATAACATAAAGATTTAAAAATAAATGTTAATAATAATTTTGAAATTTTAAGAAATTTTTTCTTAATTTTAAGAATTTTAAGACAGTCCATATGAGGTTAGCCAAGTGAAAATGGAGAATGCTTATGTTTTAGTAGATTTGCAAACTCGAGAAATAAAAGGAACTTATAATGTGACCCAATTAAAAAAGTATTATCTAGCTGAGTGATGATGGATGTATTTGTAAATATTAAAGTTTTCATACATAAACAGACATTTTTATATTCTATTATTATAAATTATTAATATTGTTTATACACACATTATACATTTTATGTAAATGGACATTAAGATAGGGAAAGTTAAAAAAGAAATGTATGAGGTTAAAACACCACCAAGACTAGAAATGTCATGTAATTTAAATTATTAATTTTAATTTTAAAAAACATATTATACTTGTGATTCCCCAACTTTTCGGGCGGTCACGGCCTCACCGAACCTTGACCATGGAATTGGTTTAGCTTTAACAGCTATGGTTGGGGCACATTACGATTACGCGCTGACCATAACTGGCCATAGCTGTTATCGTTGTAAAGGTGTACTTTGAAATTGATGGGGGGTGAAATTGAAGGGGAATCACCAAACTATGGAACAGCGGCTGCCACTCTGCCCGCGTAGGGGTAGCAGAGACAGGTGGTAGAACCGTTTAAGGGTGCATAATTATAAACGAGAATATGTCGATATTCAAATGTTCAAATGTAGAGCAGAAGCAAGGACACGGAGATGTCACATTCCTCCAAAACCTCAGTCCTTGTGGACGCCACAGTCCAGGGGGGGTCATAGTGTGTGTGGCAGGGAGGTTACCGATAGGGGGTAACGAATTTAAAAAATTTTTTTGTTGCATTTTAGTAATGATGACTCGATATTAAATACTTTTATTAAAATTTGAAAAAATAGATGCACTAGATATTCTATATATTGTGTTTATTATGTCTTATTGTGTTGATTGTATGTAGGATGTTAGGAATAAGAATTATAAAACTATAACAATAATTTTCTGTTTAAAGATTTTTACAAAAAATGAAATAAATGTATGATAGTTAAAATTTTCAATAAAAAAAAAAAAAAAAAAAAAAAAAAATTAGAAACAAATTAATAAAAGTAAAGTGAGTGTAAAAGATAATTTTATGATTTTATATGCAAATTCAATGATTCAATGATGTAAAGTATGTAACATTTCCAATACAAATTGTTTATTTTAAGATGATAGTAACCGTGTGAATTATAAATGTACTGTTTTCTTATGTTATGTTGTGTTTGTTAGTGTAAGAGAATTTTATGAATTTAGATATTTTAAATGCATTTTAAATCGGGGATGAGATAGATGTAATATGATAATGGGAATGTTTATTTAAATTCTGATGGGAATCAGGGCAATGATTTTAAATTTTGGGATAAAGTTAATAAGAGAAAGTAGATGGAGTTTTAAAAGGGGTGTTCATATTGTTGGTAGGTATCTGATATATCTGTTAGAAATAAGTAAGAAACAAAACCAGTGCTTCTTAGCGCAAACCAGCACCGCTAGGGGGAAACAAATCAGTTGGGGATATGGTGTTGTATAAGGCCACTATTTGATATTTTAATTTGTTGTTTCAGTGTTTGGTGATGCTGTGGCAGCGGACCTGAGCTGGCCTGCGCGTCAGAGCAGGGGCGTTGAGTATCTGTCTGACTCTACGGTGTTGGGATCTCGAGAGAGAAGTCCAGTATTGTCATTCAGATGCAGTCACAGTCACCGGACCAAGGGTGAGTTGATTATATTTTGTAAACCGTCAGGGGGGTTGTGGCGACATATCCTAGCTGATCCCTTTAGCAAGTATGAATGTGTCAATGAGGTTTTTATGCTTCGGCATAAAATATCTCATTGAGGGGGGTATTGTAACATGGCATTTTGGGCCTACCTGAGGCAATATAACAAAATTTTTATTTTTTTTTATGATAGTAAATAACATTTGTGATGATAGGGAAAAACTTAGGTAAATTTACTGTTTGGAGTGATCGCAACGGTGGCTGCACTGCTTGAGACGTTGAATGCAGAATTATTTAGTAATATTTTAGATGAACAGATTCTATAACCGACAAACTGTGCCAAAGTCAGTTCAAGGACACAACAAATTTGTCAACAAATTATATAACGGACGATCAGGCGATGTGTTGCGTCAGCGCATTACATAACGAGGTGTGTCACCAGTTTCGTCAGACACTCGGCAAACGAAAGTAGTCTACTGGCGCAATGATACAAACAAAGAAAATTGATCATCCAGTAACAGCCGCTTCACAAATTAGCGCCTGTAGTTCTGCCCCAGTCTCATCTCATCACTCGCGCGAGTTACATGTAAAAGTTTCGAAACGTAAGTGCGGGCCCGCAGACAAAATATAAATGTGACAAAAATGTAAAATATAAATAACAGTTTTTTTGCTTCATTACAACAGTTTTATCTTTTCCGGAAATTATATTTTAAAAAAGGAACAATGTGCGCGTAAGAATGTGACGCCACCAACTCGACAGAACAGCTAAGTAGCCAGGCATCATAGCCATTTTAAAATTTTAACAAAGGTTTTCTTTTTTCAAAATTAAGTAATGGGGAAATAAATTTTAACAAAATATAAAATGAGAGATCTCTAAAATATGGGTATGTGTTTGCGTGAGTGTGAGTGTGTAGGTACCTATCTTAGTATGATGACAAAGCGCTGGTTTATGTTAAGATAAAATAGTAATTTTAAAGTAGTAATTTTCTGTATGGATTTCAATGTGTAACAAGGGTAATTGGGCTTCTAATTATGTTATTTGAAGAAAGTTCGATGTGAAGCAAACTATGTGTTGGTTGCGTAATTTTTTATAGAATGGTTAAATTCATTTGGTTTGTCGTTTCTATAATAATTAAATTCATTTTGTTCAAATTATAGTATAAAAGTAATGGGAGATGGGAATTAGCAAATAAAATGAAAAGTTCGTAAACCTTCAATGTGTGTTGTTTATTTGCGTTCGCCCGTTTCTCTCTGCTAATAAGTACACCTGACGAAACCCTGGTTCACGAAAAGTAGTAAAACAATCAGATTACACAGTAATAAATTTATTTTAAAGCTAGTATCACTTCACCGCATGTCTCTCGCCTATTTGTTTTGCTAGCACTGAGTTTACATTTGATGTTTAAATAATGATAACTTGTTGTTTCGAGTCTTTAAAACTCCACTGTTACATTTTGATGATGAATAGTAATTTGTCTAAAACTTTTGATTAAAACTAAGTCAACAGCGATACATCGCTGTTGACCCTTTGATGCGCTGTGTGGAACTGAGAACGGGTAACATACAAAATTTGCGTACGTATTTGTGTATTTGACGTCACCGTCTTTTGTTCTCTCAGCCAACGCCTTGTTTCATACTCTTTTGTTTCTGCGTCATTGTCGTTTATTAATGACGACACAGCCTTGTGAACCAATAAAATTTGTTATTTAGAGTTCGTCATCACATACACCACCATCATCTCTGCCTGGTTTCACCCGTCCACCGGTGACCTTGGAATTATGCTCCTCTTACTGAATATGCGTTGTTTGTTCCTACACAAGGACAATGGACCTAACCATACTTTATTCAACTTTGATACAATAAAACATTATAAAACATCCTCAAACCCCATAATTAAGATAATGGGCCTTTATGTACTGTTACAAGAGGTCGTCACCCTCTCACTGAATTACAGCTACACTCCTACTCCATCATTTACTAAAAGTCCCCCCTTTTACCCAGTTACAATTAGGCAAACCACCTGCCGGTCGGTCTAGGCATTTACCTTGTGCACAGATGCGTTATCTGTGCCCCTGGCTTGTAACTGCCAGCTCCTTTTCCGCACACACTATTGTTTCCTGGTGTTGGACTGTGGTGTCCATTTGCATCCCCAAGAACTGAAGTTTACATATATAAGGTATAGACGCTGCCTATACCGTTCTTGGTTCAGCGTTATATAAAAATTCGGTATTACTGATGTCCGAGGACACCAGTAATTCTACTAAAATGATTCACACGCCCTTAGTACGGAACTATCAACACCTTCGACGATAGCCGCTGTTCCATAGTTATGTAGTTTCCCCTGTGTTACCCCCCTGTCAGTTTCAAAGTTCACCAATTTTGTATCTACTTACATAATTCCACGGCCAGGGTCTGGTGAAACCGTGACCGCCCGAAATGTGGGGAAACTACCAAAAGACATATAAGGCTCACACTGACACCGTTACTGCAATTCACGGAAGGTCAACTCTTATATGTTTGGTTATAGTTTACTTAATTTTTTATATTAACATAATACATACAATACACTCATAATTAACATTGCGATTATTCCATTAAAACAAACAATTCACATTTAAGGTTGGTCAGAAATTACACACCTTACATCCTTACATTGGCATATAAAATTATAAACAATATATTTTTATTTCAATTGAACTTCTATTAATTAATTATCAATTATTTATCATTTACTATACCATTAATTTTTCCAAAATTTTTTCTTTGTTATCAACCTTCCTTTTACATAACATTTCATTTAAAATTTGCTATTTAGACATTGAACCTTTTATTTTATTTAAATGGCATTATAAAATTCATACTTACATCACTCAACACTATCATAGACACACAAATATAAACATCAAACACCAATAACTCCATGTACCTTCTGAAACATTTTAACAACCATGTTATTCCACAAACTAAACACAATTTAACATTCATTTATTTATTAATTATTATCAAATTTAAATCTACACAAAATAATTTAAATTCATCATCAAAATTCAATTATATAACATTTTAAATCAATCAAAAATATTTAAACCTCTCAAATTATTTGAATTCAATCAATTACTTAATCACTAATTATTTTAATTACCTTCTCCAAAACAATTGCAATTCATTAATTACTTTCATAATTATTCCTGTTATTTATTTAGTCTATCAAAATATTATGTGACAGTACATAAAGGGTTATTACCATAATAATGGGATTAAGGGATCTCACATTGTATTTTTTATTATAATCATGAATGTCAACCAGGGCTAGGTCAGTTTTACCCAAGTCCCAATAAATACGCATATTCGACAAGAGAGGAGTGAATTCAAGGTCACCGTTGGACGAGCGGAGTTTAATATGTATAATGGCGGCGTATGTGAACACGAACTAACAGTATGAACTTTCATTGGTCCACAAAGCCATATCGTCATTTATAAACGCTGACGACATACAATCAAATACGTATGAACCAGGGCGGTGGCTGTAAAACAATAGACGGTGACGTCATGTACACTACCACTTACATAACAATTACGTCTAACTCGCCCCCAGTCTTCAGTAACAACTCAGAGAGCACACACGCTCAACAGTGTAGTGGGCAGTTTTGCCATAAAAATGCAAAATTTGTTTTAAAAATGTAGTCACACAAGTAATTTAATATCAGTGGACAACCAATGTAAAAAATAGCAAATTCAGTGCACTCAGAAAAGACAGTGAAAAGTTCGGCCAAACATCTGCCAGCCAACATGAGAGTCTTCTGAGGACAGTCTACGCCGCATCAGTTCAGGAAAGCCCTTTTTAAATTCTTTTTCTAAATTATAAAGTAGAAATGAGCTCTAAGTATAAAAAGTAATAAATGTATTCAGTGTCAGATTATGAATGGTTTGAGTGAGAGTGAGAAAGTGAAAGTTGGCCAGCTTTAAATAAACAATGTCTGAGGCGTTGGTTTGTGATGAATTCGAGATTAATTATTAATGTCAAAGAAACAAATAACACTGTTGAAAGTTTAACTGCAGTAAATAAGTTTGATAAAAGAATTATTTCTAAAGAAAACAAGGCTATGTAGCAATGAAAGCATGGCGAGAAGGCGGAAATCATGAAGCCGCCATTTTGAATTTTGTCAATTGTTTAATGACTCCCATTGTTTGTAACATTTAAGTACTGAAATATAAATAAAACCTAATTTGTTTCCCACATGTTGTGTGAATGGTCATTTCAAGACCCTGACTACCTCTGCCTTTTCGCTTAACGCAACTCTGGACCCGAAAAGCCTAATTTATGTTAATAAACCGAGCACATGTTTACACCGGATGTATGGTGTACATTATGCAAATACAATAAAATACATAAGAATAATTATCAGATATATTATTAAAAATAAGCGTAAGTTAACAGATGTCGCCCAGAACTAGGGACTTAGTTTATAAGTTAACAATTATTATTATTATTAAAACAATTTCTACTACATACACATATTGTTTACATAAAACATTTTACAATACAGACACAATTAGTTTCTCTATAAATTTATTTACAATCTTTTGTCATTATTTTTCAGTTTACCACACCTCCTTTCCTAATTCAGCAAGGTCGTAACCACAAATTAAAATATTTAAACTGTACATTCATTGAGTTTATATCTAGCCTCCATCATTGTATAAATATCTAACATATTTAAAACATAAATCATTTTTATCGACCTTCAGTTTTTTTTCTTTATTATTATAATAACTATCTGTGTTCTCAAATGTTTCCATTATCCAGTAACAATGTTTTATAGGCTTACCCCACATTATTATTATCTCATACAACCTGTCTACATTTGGAATTTTGGTCTTGTCACCGTCAGTGTTTTTGTTTAACATAAGGTAAATTATTTTATCATCATATTCATTTACTATATCAATTACATCAAATAAGCGTTTCTCATCGACAACAGTATTATTAAAATAACCATCCATCTCTATTTCACAAGGTAAGTCACTTTTTTCATCTCTCTGAATATCTAACACCTGCACTAACCTTTCATAACCTCTATTAATTTCAAAACTTGTAATCAATTACATTTATTGTTTTATTACTTATGGTGAAAATGTAAATTTTGTCTATACGTCAATAATTTTCGGGCGCCATGTTTGTTAAGGCAAAAGTAACATGATCGAAATCTACTTTTAGGGCCAGAATTCGTGTTAATACGTACCAGTTTAGTGGAACCAATTACCTGAAATAAAGACACATCAAATAACATATAAAAGTATTTATTAATATTAAACATTGATAAGTATTACATATTGCGCCATGGGCGTTGTCCACATGGAATTACATTACACAAAGAATATACGCTGCATTAATACATGTTATAGGATAAGACATACATTTATTAATTCAAAGTAACTTTCATATTAATTCAACACAGATATATAGTTATATGTCTTGCTCAACCCAGCACTTAGAAATAATTACGCACGCACACAACCACTCACCCTTTCATTCTCATGGTACAACTTTATGCATAGTGGAGCTCCTTTTAAATATAATGAAAAATTTAAATGATTTAAATAATTGATTTAAAATTTGGTATTTGGAAATAATTAAAGGATTGAAAATGTAAAAGGAACGTTCTCACCAATTTAGTGTTGCTGGTTGTTATAGGTGGCGGTAAAACTTCGCGTCCAGTACCGCGAGTTTTACGTGTACCCGTAACGGTCACATTTTGTAATCGACGCACTGTATGGTGTTTTACACAGTTTATTAACCACCTACAGTGGTCTAAAAAGTTAAAATTCACCCGGGAGTGAATTGGTTTGGCCGGCCGGCACTGATCAGTCACTGCAGCTAAATGACGACAATTCCTTGTTGAATTCTGCGGAAGTGGGGTGTACTGACGTCACATTTTCTTTGTTTAACTTGTTGACATCGCCGTTTTGTCGTTGTCAACACATTCTCCACCTCTGACGTAATTAAGGCTTGGCTGGCTTATCGCAATAACTGCACACTGTTTTTATGACATTTTACAGATTCTGCTACGAATTAGTTCAAATCCTGGCAAATATTGTGATATAGTCCACTCACTGTAAATTCGATATCGGGTGTTTGAGGTCGGGTTGGGTATGTCAAAAAATAGAAAAATACAATATTTATGATCTCGTTACCATATTTTAGGTAATTATAAAATGTACCATGATTGTACCATCACAAACTCTCTATCTCTCTCTTTCTCTCATCACAACACCATATCACATTTTCTCTCTCACTCCATGCAGAGGGTACTGCTACATTAAAACATTTCCTGCTTTCTCCAGGAACAACAAAAAAATTCAAAAAACAATTATTAGTAGAACACTTTTCTACCCAATACATTCGTGAAGATCTTTCTTCACCCCCTTTAACACCACGTGAAAATTTTACCCTCTGTAACCCTTCTACTTCTACACTCTCTTCATAATCTCTCTCTAACTGATCAACATTTGTTTCTACCCCTTTACAACCCATTACTCTCTCACTCTCAGAATTGTAATTAACCTCATTATCATTACTCTCTGATACCACATTTTCAATTACGTTACCACTTTCAACATCATTGTTATCACTTGTGAACTCTTTATTATAACTGTTGTTATTACTCACCTTGTTAATTATTCCTTCACTACTTTTCGTTATATTACTACCGCTGTTACTTACCGTTGTGTTAACCATCTGATTTAACTTACTTTTAATTTGTTCCTCTACTGACTCTACCACTTTCTCAATATCTCATTTTAATTCGTTACACTTACTCTCACACTTATTTTTTACCTCATTAATATCAATTTTAAGTTCCTCAAATTTAGCGTCAAATTTTATTTTGTTCATTGAATTTGGTGTCAAAATTACTATTTTGCTCTAAGATTAATTGCAACATATTCATTACATCATTATTAAATTGACTGTTACATTTTGTTGAGGTTGGGGTCAATTGAACTCCCGAGTCCTCAGTCACATTGCTTTGATCTGTTACATTTAATTCTACTATTTTATCTTGACCCACACTTGGAGTCGAATGTACCTCAAAATTATTCATAATATTTGATTCATCAAAATTGTCAACATTGGTTATCTCATTTACATCGTTTTCATTATTTCCTGCCATTTTTAAGTTGTAACTTTACTGACTTTTGTTTAACTAATCTTTAATTTACATATACAATATATACATACAACCTTATGTATTTTATGTAATTTTTTCGTACTGTTACTCGACCTTTAAACCATACTTGTATTCGCTTGTAGGTGCCGATTTATAACTATTTTACAAATCGAGTCTCTGTTCGCAGCGCCAATTGTGTAATCACTTATCAACACATTTAATTGTTAAAATTTATTTCATTGTTATGACTTACCTTTTAGTCTAAAGTCCGTTGCACGAACTACGACATACAAGTATGACCTTCAGGTTAACTTAATAACGTACTCAACTCGCTTTTCATTTGAAACAACTCTTAATTTAATTGCATTCTCTACTTCTTTCAAATACACAACTCACTCATCCTTCTACCTCAATTCACATATTATTGCAGCTCTTTTTTCTCTTTTTAAAACAGATACAACATAAACATTTATTTTAACATTTTCTTATTCTAATATATTTATGAATTTATTAAAGCGACCCAGATACACTCACTCATACAAAAACCCCCTTTTATATAAGATCATAATAAGTTTGATTTAGATACAATTACAGTTTACCATGGCGTCTCCTTCAACCGCATGGCGCGTCACACACACTATTTCTTTTCCGGTAAAATGTTATTGTTCATTGATTTTGGAAGCTACACTTAATCACTTGTTATACCACTTTACTTTGATTTATATTTTTGTTATTTCTACATACTGTTATGGTCGGCCGACCTTCAAATTGCCCGAGCAGAAAATTGAGTTTGACCACTCGTGGCCTAAATTGTTAGTCGACTGGGTAGAGCGTTACCAAAAAATTCCCACCACGTCGGGTTGCCGGTCCGGAAAACCAATGTCTCCTTCTGTCAAATTGTTCGTCAACATACTCAAAGTATGGGTTATTAATGTGTGTTTGACGGTGACGATATCTCACTAGCCTTCGTCACGTCACTCAAGAGGGCGTGGTCTGCCCGTAGTTCCGTCAGCATCCCGACCGCATGGCGAACAAAATTTACAAATTTGACATCTTGCTTGGCGTCCCTTCTGCGCGCCTGTTGGTGTTGCGCGCACTAGTGTGTCACACACATTTGATTTCTTGGAATTGAACTGCGTTGACAAACATACATCGCATTCCAACGCCCCAACTACGTTCAAAACTTCACTCTGCGGTTCTTGGTTTGCGTACAACGTTATTTAACACGGGAATGGCCACACAGATGGAAAATAATTTTATGAATTGCAATAAAACAAAAACCCCTCTTTTTAGCCCCGTTACACTATCCAATTCAGACAGAAAATATAGGAGTTTGATGTATCCACTCTGTTGACTGAATAACATGGAAATTAACTTCAAGTCACCACAAATTGTCCATCCATCCTCTGCATAGAAAAGTTTAGTAAGGATCAAATCAAGATTTTCATAGAATTCGTTTAAGTGAACTGAGTGTCCAACAGGCACAGAAGTGTACTTACTTGACTTACTTGCATTGCATAAGAGTACTGCTTTGAGACTTCTTTCCGATGAAACAATAAAAAGTCTCCAATCATCAGCTTTGATGTTGAAACTTATCATGCACATCTTTGCAGTAAACAAGTTCACCCTCTTGAGAAAAATCTGAACAAATTCCTCTTCTATGCTCTGGAACCAATAAATGAAGTACCAGGAGCCAACCATGACATTTTTCGTGAATATTTAGATACGAGAAAGTTGTTGAGTACCATGTTTGCTAATAATTGTAAAAAATGTGAATGAGAGACAATTCAGAGCACAATGTGGAGAACTATTTGAAAGAAATCCAGATGAATTTTTGTGTTGTTTTGTAATATCTGATGAAACATGGATACAACACTACGAGCCAGAAAAAAAAGAACATTCAAAACACAGGGTTGAAGCAGGTGAATCTACACCAAAGAAAGTGAAAACTGTTCCATTAGTAGAAAAAGTTTTGGCCACTGTTTTTAGGGTTGCCCATGGTGTAAGATTTGTTGATTACTGGAAAAGGGTAAAACTACTACTTATCAGAGGAAAAAAACTTCTTATCAGTCATGACAGGTGATCTAGTGTGTTCATCTGTGAATGCAGTAACACTAGTTTTCTAGTGTAAACTATGAGAATTACACTAAAAATGTTTTCACCACCCTCCATATTCTCAAGAGTTGGCATTTGTGGAATTACTTATTCACAGATATAACAAAATTATTGCAGGAAAAATTTGCACCAAATTATGAAGTGATTAGTGAAAGAAGTTTCTATATAGAACATATAAAAAAACCCTGAAAATCATTGAACCAAATGCATCAACTGTAAGAGAGATTATATAGAAAAATAAAAAGGTCTTTTTACTTTTATCTTATTGTATATTGTAATGACCCTTGTAAGCATAAGAATTTGAAAACATACAAATATACAAAACAAATATAAAAAAAATTGATCTGATCAAAGCCTTTGTGATAACTAATTTCGTTATTTGAAAATAATTATATTAGACTCAGATGTTAGTCAAGCAGATTTTACAGATGTTACAGAGAAAGATTTGCATAGAAAAACAAAATCAAGTTTGTAGAGAGCTTAAGCTTACTTCACTTAAGATTTTAACAGACTTCAATGAATTGTGTAATTTATTTTTGCTGTAGTTCTTTTTTTTTAATCATGCTGTAAGTAATGTTATTTGTGTGCAGGAATTGTAGAGGGGAAGATAATCGAGGTTTGAAGTTTTGCCAGGTTCGAAAGTCAGTATCTGCAGAAGTCAATTATGGCATTAGGTTTCAGAATCAGAGTGAAGCAGATAATTTTATTAAACAGCTTGGAGACGAAGTGTATTCAAGGCTTAAGGAAATAAACATGCTTACCAAATGTATCACACTCAAATTCATGGTATGCAGGTTAACAACATTTTTATTGTTGTTAAAAGATCAATATTATTTTTGTTTTTGTCATTATCACGTAAAGCATGATAGAGTTATGAATAGTGACTTCAATTACTTTTACAATTTTCAGAAAATGCCAGCAAATGTACAGTTTGGTACTTAGACTTGAAATTTAGGTGGTATGGTAAGATCATCATCATCATTGTCATCATCATAACCACCATCATCCAGCTCTATGACCACTGCTAGATGTAGGCAGCGTTTCCTAGAGTTTCTGTTCGTGTTGATTTTGTGCTCTTTGGAGCCATTTGGAGAACATTTTTCAATATCTTCTGTCCAACATGCTAGCTTTCCTCTGCTAGGCTTGTCAAGCCTTGGTCTATAATGTATAGCACAAAATAATGATTGTCTTGCATTCTGGCGACATGGATTACTCACAATTCTTTTGAAGATTAGCTGTGTTCTAAACATTTATAACTATACAGTTTCTGAAAAAAAATTGCCAGTCATAGATCAAGCAGTGCTCACCTGCCCCACCAAGCTGCTTCCTTACCATGCCTCCGCTGCTTGGATTCATGGTTGTTTTATTGTGTTTACTTATTTACTCATGTGTAGTACCTTGACTCACAACTGTAAACTCTCTGATGACAAAAAGAAAATTCATGTAATCGTAAAACGTAAACTTGTAAATCTGACATTGACGTTAAGAAATACTTACACAAAATAATAAGTTGATGTAGATAACAGTGTAGAAATTGTTATTAAAGTCAACTCAAACAATTTAACTTGACAGACAAATGGCAAAATTAAATTCTGACATTTTACCATGTACAGTGGACGCCGCTTATTGTCACTTTAGGACATAGCTAGCCTGATAACATTAACCGATTGATAACAATGAACGAAAGAACCAAGTAGAACTTTGGAAAGTTGTTTATTCACTTGCTAGTACACTACATACAGTATAATGAAACGTAGTATAGTACAAAAAACACATGTAGGCCAACTGTATCGGCATCAATTAAAAAAGTCTTTTATTGTTGTTTGCCTCTGGTTTTCTCTCAATAGATCATTAATAAAGTGTTCATACTCATAATGTTTCTGAAAATCTACTGACCTGTGCTGGACACCGCATCGTAACACTTTTAATGCCTCTCTCATTTCAGCGTTTGTTGGAGGTTGAGGAGGTTCAGTAGCATCATCATCTTCTGCTTCAGCCTCTTCTTCTCCCACTTGTGAGTCTAAGGATGTGGCAGCTTCACACACGTCGTCTTCTGTCGGTCTGGCAGCAACAATTATGTCTTCGTTGATCTCCATCCATTCTTGAAATTCGTCTACAGTCATGTCTAATGGACGAATGTCTGCTTATCTTCCGATTCTGGGGCCTGTTTTGAAAATCCTCCATGCTTGAAGCAGTTCCGAATCATACTTCCTGAGACATTATTCCATGATATGGCCAGGAGATGCAGGGCCTCAAGAACATTGGTTTGTTTTGCAAGGTCATTTGCACTCAGTTCTTTTGTATTCTCCATGTTTTCTAGGATTCTTGTGCGCATCTCATGACGATAATATCCCTTTAGTGTTTGAATGATCCCCTGGTCAGATGGTTGTATCAATTTAGTCGTGTTGGCAGGTAAGAACACAAGATTGATGTTCTTTAACTCACAGTTTACATTGTGTGCTGTACAATTATCAGTCAGCAAGACGATCTTACTGTTTAACCTACTATCCCATTTTAATAGCCATTCTTTGAATATTAATGCAGTCATCCATGCATTAGAGTTTGAATGATAGTCTACTAGAAATTTCTTCACACCTTTTAAGCATCGTGGGTTCTTGCTTTTGCCAATTACTAGAAGCCTTTCTTCGTCACCATTCATATTTACGCAACACAAGACAGTTAACCCTTGGGTGTCTTACACCCTTTAGCACTTTCATTCTTGAACAAATAAGTATGCTCAGGCAATGCGCGATAATACAGTCCGGTCTCGTCTGCATTAAACTTACAATCCGGAGAGTACATGGATGTAATTTTTGGCCACTCCTCTTCTATCCATCTTTCAGCACCAGAGAAATCAGCAGCATCCTTCTGTTCACCATGCATTCATTTGTACACAATGTTCTTTCATTTCTTCCAACGATGAAACCATCCTTCTGTTGCTACATAATCATCTTTTCCCATTTTCTTAGCAAGTTCTTCTGCTTTTTGTCGCATCAGAGGTTCATCAACACGAGCATCTTGTTCACGAACATTAGTGAACCAAAGTTTTAGAGCTGATTCAACCTCATTGTCTTTTCCACCACGAAACTTCTTACAATTCAAGTTTTGGTTTTCTTTTCCAGCCCTCACAATACTGTCCCGATTTTTTAACAATTTGCACAGAAGTGGTTGTGAAATCTGTAACTGCACTGCGATGACTCATTGTAGGCAATTTGTCATAGCGTTCTATGATTGAAAGTTTTTCTTTAAGGTTTAAATCTTTACGTTTATTCTCCACACTAGCCATAATTTCACTAATAACGTAAACTTCACAATGTAAAAGCTGTAGCTATACTCAAGGCCGTAGCCAGCGGGGGGGGTTAGGGGGTTAGAACCCCCCCCCCCCGAAATGTTGAGGTAAAGATAGAAATTTTTTAGGATAAAAACAAACGTAAATAAAAATATAATGAAAATGCTCTTATAAAAAAAGAACTGTGCAATAATTCAGTTATTTTGTGTTTCTGGTACTGCATCTACAAAAAGCAAACTGTGCGTTTTTTCCTTCCGTGAGTACATAGCTGCCTTTGTAGGAAGGAAACCACTAGTTTCTTGGAAAACCACGTGGCTAACACTTGACAGCCCTCATCATTGTTGGCCGCCGACCTTCAAACAATGGAAAGTGAAGGTGCCGAACTTACTCTGTGAATATCTTGACCACTTGGGTTACAGTTTGTGTGTTGCCATTTGGTAATGACGTGCTTTTCATCTTCAATAAATTAGTGAATTATTGTGCTTGCTTTAGTTGTAGAGGGACGTACAAGAAAGAGACATAAAGTAAGAAGTAAGTAAAATGTTTGCATTTTTACGAGTCTTTCCATTATATGTCTAGTCTACATGTCATACAGTTGTGCTAGAGATATCAATGTATAGGCCTAGTATTATATTTTTTGTATTATATTTAATTAGAGCTGGGGTTATGACTATTAATTTTACGAATTTCCTCCGTAGGTTATAAAGATTTGTAATTATATAAAAAACGTTAATGATGACAATTTTAGGGCTTTATTAAGGATGAGAATACTATGTGGTGACCGAAAATTGATCAATCACACAGAGAGTATGTCTTTAAATGCCTCTTACATGAGTCCAACAGTCCAGAACGATCTTATTCAGATATGTGGAGAAATTATTCAGAAGCAAATTGTCAATGATATAACTGAAGCCAATATGTTCTCCATTTTAGTAGATGAAACTGCAGACATTGCTGGACATGAACAGCTATCTCTCTGTGTACGATATACAAAAAAAGAAGATAATTATTATGTGTAAAAAGAGGACTTCTTAGGCTTTGTTCGTCTTCATCATACTACCGGACAAGATATAGCTAGGAATATAACTTCATATTTGGAAGATCTTGGTTTGGATTGCAAAATGATAGTTGGGCAAGGCTATGATGGTGCTTCTGTGATGAAAGGATCATTCAAAGGCGTGCAAACACTAATCAGAAAAGATTATCCAGAAGCTCTGTATGTCCATTGCTGTTCCCACTCATTAAATCTAGCTTTATGCCACTCGTGCAATTTACAAAGTGTAAGAAACTGTGTTGGTACAGTTAAGACTACGATCACTTTTTTGAAGAGCTCTCCTAAAAGAATGAGTGTATTGCAATCAAATAAATCTGACTCCCAGTGGAAAACTTTAACATCCATGTGCGAGACCAGATGGGTTGAAAATCGTAGCAGTCTTTTGAAATTCAAGGACCTTTTCAAACCCATTCTCACCACGTTAGAAGATTTAAGCGATGATCCAGACATGGATACCTCATCTTTAGTAACAGCTCTGCTTAATGGAGAGTTTGTTCTTAGTCTCTGTTTCTTAGCCAAAGTGTTTTCTTATACCTTGACTTTGTGTAAGGTATTGCAGTCACCTCTCTGTGATTTGAAATCAGCAACTGATCACGTTCAAAATATTGTTGACCTCTTTCAGAATATTCGCATGAATATTGAGTGTGAATTCTCCATTATATACAAGTCTGCAAAATCCTTACTAGCTAATGTTGGCGGGGAAATCACGCTTCCCCATTTAACTCCATCACAACGTAACCGTTGTAACATACAAATGGAAGACCCAGAAAAGTATTTTCGCATCTCTATGGCCATTCGACTTCTCGATGATTTTAACAATCAGCTAAAAATAAGATTTCTTGATCACAAAGAAGTATTTGCAAATTTAAACTCTCTTTTACCATCCGTTTGCTGTAAGCCTACTACTTTTTTAGACACTGAAAGCTTGAAGTTATACCAAAACAAAGTTAATTTGGATCTGTTACAATCAGAGTTTGACCTATGGAGAATTTTTTGGGAGAAGAGGGATGAGACTGACCGCCCATCCTGTGCTATCGAAGCTTTAGGAGAACGTAACGAGGAGTTTTACCCGAATATCTTCATTCTGTTACAAATATTTTCCACTTTGCCAGTTACCACTTGTACACCGGAACGTACCTTTTTCACATTAAGAAGACTGAAGACCTACTTGAGAAACTCTTGTGGACAGAGTCGCCTCAGTGGATTAGCGTTGATGTCCATGCACAGAAACAGGGACATTTCAACAGATGAAGTCATAAATAAATTTGCAACGAAAAAAGATAGAAGATTGGACTTTGTTTTATAAGTTTGTCTCTTTGAAGATTTTGAGACTGTTGCAATGTATTAATGCCACTGCTGTAACAAATTTAATATAAACCTTTTAACAGTAACCTATACTCTGCAAATATAATTAATGTTTTTGCTAAAAACACGAAAAGACGTACAGCAAACTCGATTATCCGTGTGCTGATTATCCGGTTTGTTGGTTATCTGTGCATCCCCGAGGTTTATTGTATTATTTTATTTCCTTTATTTTCGTCACGGCATTTTGAATAATGTGAACTGCGCGCTTGGAATTCGAGCGGTCTCTCGTCTGCAAGTGACCTGGCAGCATGCTTTGTTCAAGAATTAAACACCAAACAATGTAGGCCGACTGTATAGCAGTTCTTTGTTGCTGTTCTGTGATAACAGTCATGGCTAATTGACGTCTTGTATAGTTTTTGTACCTCAAGTGTTTTACCAACAATAGACGTAAAGAATTTTTATTTCGGCTTACCTTATTGATAACAGTGATAATTGAATGTGTTAAATGTTTGACATTATTGCATTTTCAAACAGTATTGTATGTTCCCTATTATTAAAAGTTTCGTTGTGCATTAAAAAGCACAAACTCGCATTATCCGTGTTTTTAGCTATCCGTGCGCATTTGTCCGGTGATTAGCCTAGATAATCGAGAGTTTTCTGTATTTTTTTAATAATATACCTATTTCCAGTGGAAACTCCTGGGCATCTGGGAGGTCTTACTCCTACTTCTAGAAGAATATCCATACTCCCCAAACCTATCGGTAACCAAACAACCCCCCCCCCCCCCCCCGAAAATTTTTTCTAGCTACGGCGTTGGCTATACTGAAGGGTTGAACGTGGGCTTATTGCTCGAAAGTGAAAGTTGAGCGGGTGAATGGCCGACTGCACCCCCTTCTGTTTCGTCCTTAAGAACTTGTAAACACTATGACCAGAGGGACAAAGAGTCGCAGACAGTGTAATTCGTTTTGTGAATGCAGTACAGTCACCCCAGATATTCTCAGACAAAAGCTTTACGAAAGCAAAAATGTGATAACATAAACCGAATTATTGATTACAATAAGCGACATTTTTTCAATGTTTTAATATTCATCCGGACGGGTCTTCATGAAAGTGATAAGAATATCCGAATGATAACATTATCTGTGATCACAATAAGCGGCGTGCACTGTACTTATAATATAATTAGATATTGGATAAATATATAAATGGCTTTAATATTTAATGCCATTTAAAAAGTAATTATACATTAATATTATTTTCTGATATACCTAAATAAATAAAAAATAGAGGTTTTATTTGGTTTTAGACAAGGTAATTTATCTCATTTACTTGTAAACATCACATGATATTGATTATTACTTTATTTATTGACTATAAGTGTTAATTATGAACATCTTCAGTTTTAAATGTTTTTTTTTGTCATTAATAATGTATGGTCCATATCTGTCACTGTCACTTTCATGCAGGTTAATGGCAATGCATTTTATATTATAAAATGAAAAGCAGTTATAATCCTCCTCTTGCAATTACATGGCTGAGTACGTTTTCTAAAAGTGCTCTTCCTTCAGATCTTCATTGTAGAGTCATGTCATCCGGTAAAATCTATTTTTTCTCAACAATTGTTTAATTTTTTCACAATTCGAAATTCATCTACTTATGCTGCACAACATCCTTGTCAAAATCGTCTAAATAGATGATCCACTTTTTGTAGGCTTTCTATTTCTGTGAGGACAAAAACAACAAAACTCATTGCCGACAGGGGTTTCAGTATTATTTGTCAAGTCTAAAATTGAGTGTTTATTTTGTTCTGCCATTATTTGCTGAACACTTTAAAGGTACAAAAAACATGTTGCTTTTGGGTATCGGTAAACACTTAACTTATGGTAGTAGCAGTGGTCATTACAAGGTCCTTAAGATACCCTGTACATACCAAACAAAATTTTGTTTTATTGACTTCTAATATCGGGGCTAATAGTTTCAAAGTATTAACAATTAAAACCCATTAAAATTAAAACAATTGTAATAGAACACACTATCTAAATTAGTCTCATAAATATCATAACATGAGCAGAACAGTATGTGCAGTTCATGAATCAGAAGTGTGTAAATTACCAGCTTGGCAGGGTAAGCGGTGTGAGTAACTAGAAGAAATTATTTTTGATCTTGGAGCACTGATTAAATTCAGCATGAAAATCATAGGGCAGCAGGGGAGTAAGCTCTAGAGTAGGCTTTTGCAAATAATATCTAACCCAGGATGGGGAACTGAATTAAAAAACTCCGCAAACACAGTGCAAGTATGATGTTTTAAAAGGAACATGGAATGATACTAAAGTTATGATGTTATGAAGTATAAGTAATGTAATATATGAGGGGGGACCCAAAAGTAACGAGAATTTTTCTCTGGCAGTTGGTAGAACGCTAGTTCCGACTTCTCCCGCTAGGTGCCTTCACTAGACACCATTTTGTATCAGTTGCCCTAGCGGCATTGTTGTGGAAACATTAGCGCGGCCAGTGTGACTATTTTTTGTAAGCGGTGTTTCACGTTTCCGGCGATTTGTCAATAGCAGACATTAATACCAACGTGCTAACATCAGGTTCTGTTTCCTGTTAGGGAAATCAGCAGCAGAAACTGTCGCAATGCTTCGGACGGCTTATGGGGAGGAAGCTTTGAGCCAAGCAAGGATTTACGAGTGGTTTTCTCGTTTTAAAAGTGGTCAAATGTCAATTGAAGACGAACCACGACCGGGACGTCCCTCGACTTCCAAAACGGACGAAAACATTGAAAAAATCCGTGTTGCGATCATGTTTGATCATCGTAGAACAATCGATGAATTGGAGGAAATGACTGGAATATCCTGGAGTTCATGCCAACGAATTTTGACTGAAGATCTGAAGATGAAACGTGTTGCAGCAAAATTCGTTCCGCGTGTGCTTTTTTGTCGGGTCAAAATCCTTGCCTGGCTCAAAGCTTCCTCCCCATAAGCCATCCGAAGCATTGCGACAGTTTCTGCTGCAGATTTCCGTAACAGGAAACAGAACCTGATGTTAGTACGTTGGTATTTAATGTCTGCCATTGACAAATCGCCGAAAACGTGAAACAGCGCGTACAAAAAATAGTCACACTGACTGCGCTAATGTTTCCACAGCAATGCCGCTAGGGCAACTGATACAAAATGGTGTATAGTGAAGGCACCTAGCGGGAGAAGTCGGAACTAGCGTTCTACCAACTGCCAGAGAAAAATTCTCGTTACTTTTGGGTCCCCCCTCGTATATGTTGGCTTTACTTACGATAGATGGGAAGTTTATAGTAGGTTATTTTATTAATTTAAAGCATGAAGTAAACATTTAATTTAATTACTGTGATGGCACATGTTGGGACCATGTGTATGATAAATATGAGAATAGACAGATGTCAGAATAAGTACAATATCCAACAATAATTTATAGAAGGTAAGTTTAGAAAACATGTAAATATTTATCATTGGTTTTAAAAAAAGTTATACCATTTTACTAGTACAAGGGGCAGTCAAAAAGTTAGTTACACTAACACAAAAAATACATGTGGAATATTTATGAAAATTCCTATATTTATCTGAAAGTATTTTAGTAGGACAATTCAAGTAACAAGCTGTTAACTACAGCCTAACTTCATACTGTTTAGTCACACCCACTCTACAGAGAGAGGTTGCATAATAAATGTCAGAAAAAAGCAACATTGAATATTATATATCAAGGCTGAATATCTCATCATTATCACCACCACCACCACCACCACCACCACCACCACCACCATTGTCATCATCATTGTCATGTTGTTGTCCTCATCATCGGGTCATTCCATATCAATTCAACCAAAAAAAAAATCATTTTCTCACCCACCATCTCAGATTTTGATGAAACTTGGCTTATTTGTTCTCCCTACAGAGATTTTACACCACACCAAATTTTAACCCTTTATCTATATCCATTTTCATTGTATAGGCTTTCAAAGTTTTGAAATTTTGGTGTTTTTAACAATCGGATGTCGCAAAACGAGACTTGCTAACCTTTTGAAAATAATTTGTAACTTTTTTATTTATCATCCAATCTTTGTGAAAGTTTGTGGTTATATACTCTAAAGTATAAGGATTCTAGAAAAAAATACACAACACCTTCAAGTAAAACTACTAAGGCTGGAAAAAAATGTTTTATTTGCATCTTTGTAGTTTTTTTGGTAAAAAACATGGTTTAGCATTAAATTGAATATCACAGGAAGGGAAAGGGATAATCATAAAAACTTTTTTTTCAAAATAATCCTCAATACATGGGCTATCATAGGAAAAAATAAAATTGATGGGGTTTTCATTCCTTTGTTGTGTTTTTTTCTGTTAAAGGTAAGTTTTTAAAAATTTTTATTCAGTGATTTTACTAAGCCATAGAAATTTAATTCTTGTTCAAGAGTGTTTTTTAATGCTGACACAAAAGATCAAATATTTTTTAACATTATGTACATTAATAACAAAGTCTGGAAATTTACCAAAACTGCATTCCAATATTTGTTATTTACAGTATGTACAGTCAAAGATATTTAATGGAGTAACATTTTTTCTTAATTGAACTCATACACTCCTCTGAGAATCTGTAGGCTCTTCTACTTGATGTGTGAGGAGACTCAACAATTGCAAGCACATGAGGAATTGGCATTGGGCAAATGTTCTCTCATTTGGGCCATGAAATGATGGCGATGGTCCTGCAGGATGCAAAAATTGAACAGTCATATCACCTTTGTCTTTATTTAATTCAGTGATGATTCCAAAGTACCACAGATTGTCATATTTACAAGCTACATAGCATGATGATGGGTTCAAATTTTCTTCTCTTACAAGTGATGTCTATTTATTCTTTAAATTATATGTAAAGGTGGGTTTCTCATCACTACTGATCCTCCTTGCTTCCAAGTTCCCTAAACAATCTAATGGCTTAAAGTTATGGAAACTTCTGGTTCCTGGAAGTGTTTGTACATCTTCAAAGCGTTCCACAAGGTCAGAACATATCTGATTTACAGAATCTTTAGAAATAAAATGAAAATTAACTTTGGTGATGTTGACTTTACAAAACTCAAACAAATCTGCTAGAAATAATATTTGATGTCCAAGAGGTCTTTGTAGACTCCTTTTGTGCTAGCCTTTTAACAGTGCCTCCTATACCATCACACTCAGTTTTCCCATGGCTAGCTGCAAATAACGACCACTGCGCCCTGATCTTAAAATCTTTTTTGTGCAGACAAGGGCTTATAAAATTAAATTTATTTTTATATTGGCCTGCACAGCCATCACTGAAATAGTGGATTTTTGTAACATGTGAATACTTTTCTTTAATGAACTCTCACAATTTCTTGAATTTTGTAGACCATACAAATATCATGTTTCATGTCATCACATAGCACACAAAGAGACAAAACCAATCTTTCGCCTTCAATACTTTTAAGGTTAATTATAATAGGATGTACAGTGCAAGAGTCAGATGTCCAGTGGTATCCTTGGGCTTCGTCCTGGATAGTAAAAGAGTAATTTTCACTCAAGTCAATTGATACTGTGGCAACGTTTGCATCAGAAGATTCTTTAAGTATCTTGAAATATTTTGATTGAGACTTTGCAACGTAAGAGTGTGGGACAACTTTTTCCAATTTAGATGAAAGGTCATCAATAAATTCACCAATTTTTGCAGAACATGTAATAATTTTTGTGTTCTGTCAGTTGAAATCCATTGATTAAATTCAATTGTGTTAAATGTTTGTTAGATTTTCTTTGGGTGGGCAAGTTTTTGTGATTATACCTTTCCCTTTCTGTGATATTTGTTTTAATATAGGACCTGTTTGTTTTATATCACTTAAAATTTTAGTTTTATTAAAAAAAAAATACTTAAGACCTTTTTAAATGTCTATGGCTTAGGCCTAGTTAAATCGCTGAATAAAAATTTTTAAAAAACTTACCTTTAACAGAAAAAAAACAACAAGGGAATGAAAACCCCATCAATTTTATTTTTTCATATGATAGCCCATGTATTGAGGATTATTTTGAAAAAAAGGTTTTTATGATTATCCCTTTCCCTTTCTGTGATATTCAATTTAATGCTAAACCATGTTTTTTACCAAAAAAACTACAAAGAATCAAATAAAACATTTTGTCCAGCCTAAGTAGTTTTACTTAAAGGTGTTGTGTATTTTTTTCTAGAATCCTTATACTTTAGAGTATATAACTACAACATTTCACAAAGATTGGATGATAAATAAAAAAGGTTACAAATTATTTTCAAAAGAGTAGCAAGTCTCATTTCGCAACATCTGATTGTTAAAAACACTAAAATTTCAAAACTTTGAAAGCCTATACAATGACAACTGATAGAGATAGAGGGTTAAAATTTGGTGTGGTTACTTATCTCTGTAGGGAGAACAAATAAGCCAACTTTCATCAAAATCTGAGATGGTGGGTGAGATGGCCTGGTTGAATTGACATGGAATGACCCCATCATCATTAAATATAAAATTCCATACAACAAGAGGTTTTTGCTAAACACTACTCCATATAAACTTTATAAACTTTGAATACACATAAACTTGAAATATGTATAGTGGACAAGATTTCATCATGTAACCACTTCACAAACCATATAACATATGAGTTACAAACCACTTCACAACACCAATAATAGTAAACTCACAATCTGTACTAGAGTCGCCACATGCATTGGTAGTGGAACGTTCATTAACCATCAGTCTCTGTTAAATGCCAGGTGTGGACAAAGATTCTCAAGAAAACACCACTTCCTTCTAAAAGTACTGCTTCTCATATATAAGAGACAGTCAAAACATTAGTTGCACCTGCCTATATGTTTTTATAAAAGACATTTTGATGGAAGTTATTGACAACACTGATAAACTTACATTTCCATTAACTGTAGTAATGTATATGATTTGCAAGTAGCATCCAAATTAGAAATCCGTGTAGTAACTCGTTTTCTGTGTGCTTGAGAATCATTAGGAGTAACCCTAATGAAATTCATCACTAGTTGAGGAAAGTGGATGGTGCATAACATTATCATGCCAGGCCATTGCAAAATGGTGTTAAGTTGTTCGAAAATTGCCCCATTGCCCCAATGATATTGAGGATTATTACTGGCAGAGAAGGCTACCAACTTTAATAATGGATGACAACTTGAACACTTCGCGACTAATTGTCACTTGCAAAGAGCTGAATCACAGTGGATGAAATGGCAGATGACTTGGGTATTTGGCAGTTGGTAGTACGCTAGTTCCGACTTCTCCCGCTAGGTGCCTTCACT
The DNA here is from genome assembly GCA_034769895.1 of Magicicada septendecula. NCBI lineage: Eukaryota > Metazoa > Arthropoda > Insecta > Hemiptera > Cicadidae > Magicicada > Magicicada septendecula. The sequence continues at coordinate 288,149,692 of CM068372.1, forward strand.
AGACACCATTTTGTATCAGTTGCCCTAGCGGCATTGTTGTGGAAACATTAGCGCGGTCAGTGTGACTACTTTTTGTAAGCGGTGTTTCACGTTTCCGGCGATTTGTCAATAGCAGACATTAATACCAACGTGCTAACATCAGGTTCTTTTTCCTGTTAGGGAAATCAGCAGCAGAAACTGTCGCAATGCTTCGGACGGCTTATGGGGAGGAAGCTTTGAGCCAAGCAAGGATTTACGAGTGGTTTTCTCGTTTTAAAAGTGGTCAAATGTCAATTGAAGACGAACCACGACCGGGACGTCCCTCGACTTCCAAAACGGACGAAAACATTGAAAAAATCCGTGTTGCGATCATGTTTGATCATCGTAGAACAATCGATGAATTGGAGGAAATGACTGGAATATCCTGGAGTTCATGCCAACAAATTTTGACTGAAGATCTGAAGATGAAACGTGTTGCAGCAAAATTCGTTCCGCGTGTGCTTTCTTGTCGGGTCAAAATCCTTGCCTGGCTCAAAGCTTCCTCCCCATAAGCCATCCGAAGCATTGCGACAGTTTCTGCTGCAGATTTCCGTAACAGGAAACTGAACCTGATGTTAGCACGTTGGTATTTAATGTCTGCCATTGACAAATCGCCGAAAACATGAAACAGCGCTTACAAAAAATAGTCACACTGACTGCGCTAATGTTTCCACAGCAATGCCGCTAGGGCAACTGATACAAAATGGTGTATAGTGAAGGCACCTAGCGGAAGAAGTCTGAACTAGCGTTCTACCAACTGCCAGAGAAAAATTCTCGTTACTTTTGGGTCCCCCCTCGTATATGTTGGCTTTACTTACGATAGATGGGAAGTTTATAGTAGGTTATTTTATTAATTTAAAGCATGAAGTAAACATTTAATTTAATTACTGTGATGGCACATGTTGGGACCATGTGTATGATAAATATGAGAATAGACAGATGTCAGAATAAGTACAATATCCAACAATAATTTATAGAAGGTAAGTTTAGAAAACATGTAAATATTTATCATTGGTTTTAAAAAAAGTTATACCATTTTACTAGTACAAGGGGCAGTCAAAAAGTTAGTTACACTAACACAAAAAATACATGTGGAATATTTATGAAAATTCCTATATTTATCTGAAAGTAAAACTTAAAAACTTATATATATACTCAATTGCCAAGTTTATTTGAACACTTATTATAGTGTGACAAGAGTTTTGTATGCCATTGCTGAAAAGTTCCTGTTCAGCATTCAGCAACCATTCCCATGCTGCATTTTAGACTTCTTCACCAGTGTGATATCTCCACTTCCCAAGGGGCTCTTTCACAGGACTGAACACATGAAAATCACATGGCACAGGGTCAGGGCTGTGAGAAGTTTGTGTTGTTCCTCCCAAACAGATTTTTCAATGAGTTCCTTCATGATGCATGCTCTCTGTCAATAGAAGAGGAGCCCTTTGGGCACAATTTTTTTGTTTTTGAAGATGCTGAGAGATGATGTAGTGCACATTTCCATGTAAAATACCCAAGTCAGCTGCCATTTCTTCCACTGTGATTCAGCTCTTTGCAAGTGACAATTAGTCGAAGTGTTCAAGTTGTCATCCATTATTAAAGTTGGTAGCCATCTCTGCCAGTAATAATCCTCAATATGATTGGGGCAATGGGGCAATTTTCGAACAACTTAACACCATTTTGCAATGGCCTGGCATGATAATGCTATGCACCATGCACTTTCCTCAACTAGTGATGAATTTCATTAGGGTTACTCCTAATGATTCTCAAGCACACAGAAAACGAGTTACTACACGGATTTCTAATTTGGATGCTACTTGCAAATCATATACATTACTACAGTTAATGGAAATGTAAGTTTATCAGTGTTGTCAATAACTTCCATCAAAATGTCTTTTATAAAAACATATAGGCAGGTGCAACTAATGTTTTGACTGTCTCTTATATATGAGAAGCAGTACTTTTAGAAGGAAGTGGTGTTTTCTTGAGAATCTTTGTCCACACCTGGCAATTAACAGAGACTGATGGTTAATGAACGTTCCACTACCAATGCATGTGGCGACTCTAGTACAGATTGTGAGTTTACTATTATTGGTGTTGTGAAGTGGTTTGTAACTCATATGTTATATGGTTTGTGAAGTGGTTACATGATGAAATCTTGTCCACTATACATATTTCAAGTTTATGTGTATTCAAAGTTTATATGGAGTAGTGTTTAGCAAAAACCTCTTGTTGTATGGAATTTTATATTTAATGATGATGATGAGGACAACAACATGACAATGGTGGTGGTGGTGGTGGTGGTGGTGATAATGATGAGATATTCAGCCTTGATATATAATATTCAATGTTGCTTTTTTCTGACATTTATTATGCAACCTCTCTCTGTAGAGTGGGTGTGACTAAATAGTATGAAGTTAGGCTGTAGTTAACAGCTTGTTACTTGAATTGTCCTAATAAAATACTATTAATATGTAAACAGATTTTTAAAAATAGATACAACTTATTAATATACTGTATATCATGTTATCAAATAAATATCTTTTCTATTTTGGGATATAGGAAAGGACTCTTTTATTTTGTACATATGTCACCAAACACTTCTTGGTTGGGTAACAGGCAAGCAGAGTTAAGTTTTTGTTTAGAGAAACAGGATTTTGTCAATGTTGATATGCAAATTTGGTTCACCAACTATGTGTGGGTTTTGTACTGTTGAGTGTTTGTGTCCTTATGAAGTAAAAATTCCAATCAGCCGCATTAGAACAGCTTATTTCATATTGATATTTATATAGAAATATATTTCATAACTTTAGTGCCTGTTTCAGTTACCAGTTCAAAGAAAATTGTTTTTAAAAAAGTAGTGACATGACTGTCCAAGATAAACTGTTTGTGGCTGCCAGTAATTTTCCAATTACCAACACAGCTATCATATTGTTCTTACTTTTCAATAGTAGATAATTTAATAAAGACAGCATAATAGTAGTGCAGTTTTACTGCATATAATTGCATTAACTTAATAAGAAACACACTTGCAATTTCTAAGTGATAACAGAAAAGATACAAGCTTATCTCTAATGAAAGTCTTGTTTATAGTTAAAAGCTGTGAAAAAGTGTTTTGTGGTAATTATAAGATTAATAATTTGCAAAATGAAACCTGATCACTACTAAAATAGTCTTATGTTTTGTTGTGAGTAGTTAATTTATGGTATGAAGAGTGACATTTGGGTTCAATAAATACAACATTAGAGGAAAATTAATTTGAAAGAATTTAAAGTAAACACTAAATATTGAAAGAAAATGCGATTTAAATGACATACAGATGTGTAAGATTGTCAATGAAACCATAAAGTATAATCTTTCGATAAAAATTAAAGATTAATGGAGCAGTACATGTATATTTCCCATTATGCATGAAACTTATTTACTCATTTACCACTTATAGAATTAATAAAAATAATGTTTTATAATCCCTGTGAAGAATAAAACCACCCGAAGATTTTTTATAAATTTTTCACAGATCGTAGGGATTTCACTGTGACAAATGAATGTCATGCTAGGCAACCTCTGTCCCCCAAAAAAGCACTTTATCATATCATTAAAAAGCATACATTTTTCTTTACATTTGTCAGCTTTGCAGTTAACAAGTACATATATGAGTATATTTGTACTTCAATGCATCCCATGTTTTTTTTTGCATTCCTCAACATGTTCTGAAAATCTGGAACTAGCATTATTTCCACAGTTTTAGTGAAAATGACCAAAACTGCCTTTGGAAATTACAAAAAATTTTGATATGTATTGGGAACTCATGGTTTTTTTGAGGTAATGGAAATAGATTAGATCTGTGATTATTAAAAAGTCACAGAAATTCCAGTAATATTTTTAACAATCTTATATGGTAAAAGTCAAGTTATATTTATTTTAAAGAACAGCAAATGTGTTTTAATAGAATGATAGTCCTACATTGACTCATGACAATATTATTTATTGAAGAAGATTCAGAATAGGAGAAAAAAAATTTCTGTCACTTAGTGTTCAAATACAGAAAAACATTGAGCTTATACTAAAATGACGTAAAACTCTTAAGTCAAGGCAACCCTCCAGAATAATACATTTTTATAGTGATTAAAAAACTTTACAATGTTGAAATAAATTTTAATTTGAAATTTTGTTGTTTAGCATAGTATATCTTTTTTTTAAATTTTCCTCTCTTTCTAATGAAGAATGTAATTTTTTTCAAAAGTAATTTATCGTCTAGCTGACTCCTGTTCCTCCCCTCCCCCAGAACCTCTCCCTCTTCATTTTGTCCCTGACTTCATGAAATCCTCATGGTAAGTTATCTCTATTTCTTTTATCTTACATCTGTTTTGTATTTTAATCTTCTCTTAACATTTGTCATTCAACATGATGGAATTTTATCTTATTCTTACTTAAATTTGAATGGTGCTAACAATAGGTAATGACAAGATAGTTTGGGAAAGAATACTTTCAAAATAAAGAACATAATATTGATCAGTAAGCAAAAGTCATTTAAAAAAAAATCAATTAATTATAATTAATAATTATAAAATCGTTTGTTTGCTACACACTGATACCTAGAAAAGAGAAGAAATTGAGTAAGTAAAAGAATATAAAGATTATACCAGTATAAACAGAAAGATGGACTGAAGACCTAAGGCCTGGTATGGAATGGAATTGATTTGACAGGCTATAGTGTCGAGTGAGTGAGTGGGTAGAAAAGAGAGAGAGAGGGGGGAGTTTAATCCGTGTCAACTTAATAAAAACTACACCATTTGTGTATGTGTGTGTGTGTGTGTGTGTGTGATAGATTAATTATAATATTTACCATAGTTTAATGTTTATGAAGTAAGTTTGTACAGAAGACAGCGATTTGTTCAGGTTAAAGCTAAAGATGCACCTGAGGAAACTGCCAAATTCCTTGGTCATGGATTTTGTGACACGGTGACAAAGTCTAGCACACTTGCAACACCTACAGCAGATTCAAGTGCAATTACAAGGTAAAAACAATATCGCTAACACTTAACAGAAATGTTAAGTGTTATAGCACCAAATCAATAATTTTTATGTTGTTAAATGATAGCAGTGTAAATTAATTATTTTTATTCATATATCACTATATAATTTTCTCATGTTTTATTATCTTTATTTATATTTGTTTTTGTACAATATGTTTTTTATACATTAATTTTCTGATAACAATAAAAATTTATAATAAGTCTCTAATATACATATATAATATAATAGTATAATATATAAAAGTATACACCTTTTAATTAGAACAGAGATAGAGAGAATTATGGCTGTTTGTAGAGGAAGGGTTTGTAGAAGAAACTGGTTGTAATTAATGTCTCGACAAACAAAAGATGAAGCAGTACCAATAACTTACACTCCAATATCTTATATGGACAGCTTACTGAACTCTCATGTTTCTTGTTTCTTCACTGATTTGTCATTGTGACCACTCCACTGGAAAATAGAATTTAATAATTAACAGAATTTGAATAAAGGAGAGTCTAGCGTATAAGTAAATACTGTACCATAATTTAAAATATTGTGTTGAATGTTGATTGTTATGTACAGGGTCCGCCAGTGAAGCGGGAAAATTAAAAGTACCCAATTTTTTCATGAAACATTTATTATCAGAATTTTTTTTTACAGATTTGAGTTGAGTAAAGTATTTTAATATTTTACTTTTTAAAAATAATGCCACTCAAGTGAGAGCCATTTCTGTGTAAACAATCTTCTAATCTTGACCGAAAATTTTCCATCACTCGACGAAGCAGGTCAGGTTGAATCCGTGCAATTTCTTGTCTGATATTCGTTTTTAATTCCGGTATGGTGTGTGGTCTATCAATGTACACCCTGCTCTTCAGAAATCCCCAAAGAAAAAAGTCGCATGCGGACAAATCTGGGGATCTTGCAGGACACGAGATGTCGCCATATCTGGATATGAGTCCGTCCGGGAAGAGTTCTCTTAAAGCAGCCATGGACACACGAGCAGTATGACTTGTGGCCCTATCCTGCTGGAAAAAAATAATTTCCAGAAACCTAGGGAGATGTTGCATCAAAAATGATCTGACTATGTGTGTGTAACGGTCTGCATTGACAGTTGTGGTGTTTCCTCTATCGTCTTGGAAAAAATATGGCCCAATAATACCAGATGATGAAACTGCACACCACACCGTAACTTTCGGACTATGTAATGGCTTTTCATGTAACTCACCTGGGTTTTCATCATTCCAATATCGACTATTTTGTTTGTTTACATATCCATTCAAATGAAAATGTGCTTCATCTGACATAAACATGTGGTGAATAAAGTTTTCATCACGTCGCAATATTTCTTCACTGAAAATACTGCGAGCCAGCATATCGCCATCGTTCAACTCCTGGATTACTTGAATTTTGTAAGGATGAAAAGATAAGTCTTTATGCAAAATTCGTCGTAACGATGTGTCACTAATGTTTAGTGTGGATGCATGTTTCATTGCAGAACGTTGTGGACTACGCGTCAATGCTACTCGAACTCTTTCAATGTTTTCCTCTGTTCTTACAGACCTTGTTGCTCCTGTATGCTTTAAGTTTAATGTGGAACCAGTTTCTTCAAACTTTTTCACTCATGACATAATTGCATGAGGGGACGGCACTCTTCCATGTCGTGGAATATTGAAATGATTACGAAACAATCGTTGTACAGAAGTCACACAGTCACCATTCTTATAAAACGATTTTATGGAGAAAGCACGCTGTGCACTGGACCACTGCTCCATGTTTAACAAATGGCATTAAATGTAAAACAACAATCGAAAACCTCCACGCCCTCTCGTGAGCAGAAAATGAACTATTGGACTTTCAAAATTTCCCGCTTCACTGGCGGACCCTGTATAACGTGTAGGTAAGTAGGTGAGTGAGGCCATTCATGAATTTGAATTTGTATAAGGGTCAGTCAAGAAGTAGACACAAGTGACTTATTTTTATTTTAATTGTTCAAAAAATGTAACATGTTATATATTTTTTATATAATTTCTATGTACATAAAATTATACTTCTTCGACTGGTCTACTAAAGTTTTTATGCTAGTGAGAAAGAATTATTTTTTTTAAGGCTGAGTCATTTTTGCACATTTGTTTTCACTTCTCCATTGCTGTGAAACTTGTGTCATTGTAATGACTGTTTGAGGGTCGGAATTAAAAGAGGTCTTAGGAGGATAAGGTTGAGGCTCTTAAGGTGGATATAGCAGAACATTCCAGTCTAGTTTCTCAGTTGTGTGTGTGACACTGTTATCCTGAAGAACATAGCACTACTGTTCTTTTTAAACTGCACCTTTTTTTTACGATTGTAGAATTTATTGTATGTGTAAAAACTGAATTATTTTTATTCATATATCACTATAGTGGCTACTGACAGTACACTGCCCTTCCAAAACGTCACTGAAAATTTGACCTTTAGCATCGCATAGATTGGATTTGACTACTGATTGGATTTTTCTCATAATGATGTACCAAGGTAACATGTAAATCAGCATTCTTTCCAAAAATTCATTACTTACAGCTTGTGAAATAGAAACCTTAACAATGAACATATTCTTTAAAAGTATCCTGGTTGAGAAGACTTGATAGTGTTGAATGATTGATTTAGGTTATTATATTAAATTAATCATCATTTAGGTGTGTTAAGTTGATGATGGGACAACTTTTAATATTCAAAGTATTGTACATTTTATTAAAACTGTCCAATGGAGTAGTCACGTAAACATACTGATTTTTACCATTTTTTAAAATAATACACTAATATAGTACTACGACTTGCACTCACCGCTGCCAGAATTTTACTTACCGTCATAGTCCCCGTTAAACTTACCTTATTAAACTGCCCAGGTCGCCACGATATTTTTATGGTTTAATATCGAAACCTCTACACTCTTGCCCTTATAAAAATCCCGCTATCTGACTAACCTTAAAACTCACAAAACCCCTAGAACGTTAGACGAGGTTGTCAGCACAGAATAGGAAATGGTTATGGCACAATAACTAAACTAACACATTTTATATATGAAACAAATATGTTTACTGTTCCTCTTGCTTGTTTCTTTTCTCTTTGAAAATTATACAAAATAGAAATACAATCAATCATATGGTATTGAGATGGTAATTGATATGCTAAATTTTATATAGATAAATTTATAAAGTATTTGCATACACACACTTCATTCACACTCATTTAAAATGTTCCCTTAACTTAGAGAGCACTCTTTTATATGTGAAATAATTCTGACAAAATGGGTCGTCGCCTACTTCACTCTCCGTTTCCTACCTCACCTCGTTCCGCACTACGTACATGTCTGAATATTCTGTCCGTTCACCACCTGCTCAATTCTTTTCTTTCACTCCACTTACGCCACTCCGAACTATTGTTTCACTATAAACTTTTACAATTGAAATAATTTATTTGTAGCTCCTGAGTCTTAGCGGGCAGCTAGCCGACGCCGCGGCTGAAGGTCGACTGCCTCGTGCATGGGGCGGAAGTTACTGCCTTTTCGGCTACCAAATTTCGCCGTCGTTCACAGCCTTCATGTGTCAAATTGTTACTAGTGGCACCGGGAACATGGGTTATTAATGTGTGTTAGACGGTGACGATATCTTGAAGCCACTGATTACATCACTCAAATAGGCGTATTCTTAATTGTACTCCCGTCGGCACCCGACCGCATGGCGTTCGGCATGGTCCGAGCGTCGTCTGTGCGCCCCGTTAGTGTTTGCGCGTTTATGTGCATCACACAGCACTGAAGTTCTTGGAATTATGCTGCGTTGTTGGACACGCACTGCATTCCATTGTACTTTGTCTGAATAACACCGTTTTATGTAGTGGACTTTCTGCGTCGATTACAAATGTTCAATAATGTTGTATAAAATTTATATTATAATAAAATAACCCCTTTCTGTCCCATTACAATACCCCCCCAATGAGAGATCTTCTGCTGGAACAGAAGAACTCTCATTGCTAACCCCTAAGAGGATCGGAGAGGATATGGTGCCAACAACCCCCCATTAATTCTTAATGCATTATGGGTAAACTACCCCCCTAGTTCGGCGACTATGGCTGCACCTGAATGAGATTACTGGACTTCTCTATTCGAGATCCCAACACCATAAAATCGAACAGATACACACCATAATGCACCTAACCTTCTAACATTCCACCCCAAAATCCAAACCCCTGGTCTTACACCATGCCAGATCCTCAACCGATATGTTCCCCCTTGTCATGCACACTGGGTTGTCTTTAGCAAGTACTGGGCGCGTACACACACTCATGATTACTTTCTAAACAAACTCATCATTTAAAATTCACAAAATATTTATCTTTAAATTCAAAAATTCATTTAAGTTCAAAATCAAACTTATTATTATTTTCATCAAAACCAAAAAAATAAAATCTTTTATATGAATCTATCCTTCTCTATCAGTTTTCTTCACCACTAATAACAATAATAAAAAACACAAATTGAACATCTTATTAAATCATAAACTCACTTATACTAACATTTGTTTATACATATATACTAAACAATGTAATTCCATAACTACACTAGTAATACACATAAACAATAACATACTGTAAACTCAAAACATCATCTATATTGCAGGCATTTAATTTATCGAAATATCATTTTTACCAATCTCAGAAAAATTTAAAATCATTTAATTCAATTAAGCGACAAAATTGCATCAATCAATTGCTAGAAACTGGTCTTGTCTCTAATATCAACCATCAGCTGATCTCTCTGGGTCAAGTGAATGACCTTGACATACATATGTTATACCAAGCTACATCATAAAATACATGAAACATCCTTAAAATTCCTTACCTTCTAACATAATACAACATAATAAAATAGAACATTCAAAATTAACATGGTGCTTATTATCTTACAATAAACAATAAAATTTACATTTAAATTGACCAACAATTACACATTTTATAGCTCTATATTATTTTCAAATTCTAGTACAATCTGTCCCTTGTTTCAATTATTTTCACATTTTAACTATGACTTTCTTTCTTTAATATTTTCATTCTCAATTATTTTGGGTGACTCAATTATTCATAATAATTTAATTTACTAACTTGGCATTTACATATAGTCTTACCCCCCTTCTGACTCTAACAATCACTAACAGATTTTACCTATTATGGCACCCATCTATCAAAACATCTACCAACCATTCTCTACCTCTAACTTACTACTCAAACTCACTTCGAATCATTCTACCCGTATAACAAAATACTCTCTACCCCTTTGTACTCAGGATGTGTGTTCCCTCATCTCACCTCGCGTGCTCAACCTCTTACCCTTCCTATTTACCCGGCAATCACTCCCTGAAAACCCACTACCACCCGCCACAACGCTTTACGTTGCGGACTCCTTACCACACCACCCCCCTTTACAAAATTCTCTCTCACATAATTATTCTCCCATTACCTTCCTTTCATCTACAAAATATCTCCTGGTTTATTACCCCAATATATCAATCATTACTCTACATATTTTCCCCATAGCTACTGTCTCACTATCAATACTCAAATTCTACATTACGTTTATTCACAGTTATATTGTTCTCTCTAACACCCCTTCAAAATTGATTTGATTTGCTTAAATGCCCTACTTAAAACATTATTATCACCCAAATTCTAACATTTACCACATTTTACTCTTGAAAACTCAAAACTATCTCAATTCATTTTATCATTTAATTCAAAATTTCTTAAACACATTGAAAATCTATTATTCAATCATTAATTATATTCAAACATTTAATTACATTGAAAAATCTGCAAATTGTTTATAAGTGACATATTATACATATAACCCCAACAGTCAGCTGATGTCTCACTGTCATGTTATTGACCTTTCTATAGATATGTTTTAAAATTATATAGATTACACATGTTTACAATCCTTACCCCTAACATACTACATACAATTAATACAAATATACAAAATTATATCTCTATGATTCATATATACTTTTACTTTTAATATCAAATATTTCATTTAAAATTTGCTATTTAGACATTGAATCTTTTACTTTATTTAAATTGCATTATAAAATTCATACTTACAGTACATCACTCAACACTATCATAGACAAACAAATATAAACATCAAACACCAATAACTCCATGTACCTTCTGAAACATTTTAACAACCATGTTATTCCACAAACTACACAATTTAACATTTATTTATTTATTAATTATTATCAACTTTAAATCTCTTAAAATAATTTAAATTCATCATCAAAATTTCTTTATACAACATTTTAAATCAAAAATATTTAAACATCTCAAATTATTTTAATTCCATCCAGTATCGAAAACACAACATTTTTTAATTACCTTCTTTCAGAACAATTACCAGTCATTTAGCATCAACTCTCATTATTTATTTAGTCTATTAAAATATTATTATTATTATTACCTCAATTTCTACTACACACACATATTGTTTACATAAAACATTTTACAATACAGACACAATTAATTTAACTCTAATTTGTTTACAAATCTTTGGCATTAATTTTTCTGTTTACCACACTTCATTTCCTAAATTAGCAAGGTCAGAACCATAAACTAAAATATTTAGAATGTCCATACACTGATTTTTAAATCAACCTCCATCATCGTATAAATATCTAACATATTTAAAACATAAATCATTTTATCGACCTTCCATTTATTATTATTATTATTATTATTATGACCTCATCAACATAGTATTTGACACTATTATTACCTATTGATTCATAAAACCCGTCTACATTGGTAATTTCAGTTTTGTCTCCATCAGTATTTTTGTTCAACACAAGGTAAGTTATTTTATCATCATTATATTCCTCTACTACAACATCAGGTAAGTCATTATCGTTTATAAAGGTATTATCAAAATATTCATTTATCTCTCTTCCACCAGGTAAGCATTTCATATCATATATTTCCTTCAACTCTAACCTCTCTTTCAACCTTTTATAACTACTTCTCAACATAAACAGCTCTATTATTCTCTCTCTCTCTCACAATACTTCTCCCAACCCCCCTGAACTATCTCATACCATGCAAAGGGCACAACAAAATACTTATTATCTCTTCTACCAGGTAAATCACAAAAAACTAAGGGACCATTCGAAGACACCTCGTCTTCCACACCACCACCGGAGGAAACTCTGTCCTCATAAAACCACTGTGAAAACCCTGTTTCACCATAAACTTGGGGAACATTTGCCCTTTGCCCATTTAACCTCTCTACACACACACTCATAACCTCATCAACACTTTCTCTGCTCACAACCTTACACTCTAACACCACGTTTTTAATTTCACCACTGTTATCATTCGTTAATTCATTGTTATCATTATCACTATTACTCACCTGGTTAATTATTCCTTCACTACTTTTCGTTACATTACTACCACCACAAACATTTACCTGTTTTAATTCAACTTCTGTATTCTCATTTAATTTATCTGCCTCTAATTTCCCATTTTCATTTCGTTCTTTCATGTCATTAATCATTCCACCTAACATTGCGTTTTGTTTAACCAAACTTTGATGAATCTCCTTGAACATCATTTGCATGAAATTCACCATATCTTCCTTTGACGTACCTACGTTGGCCTCCTGTATCTCAGCCATGTTCACGATTTTTTTTTTTCACCTTAACTTCAAATACCCCACACATAAAAATCGTAATCAATATATAACGTAAAAATAACCACATAGTAATCTCACAAGCACGTTACGCTACCAAAACATAACCTAGTTTAACGTAATTATATACGATAATTTTTTTTTACAAATACGCCGTTACCAAATCCTATTTTCTGTGCTTTAAAATAGGTCTACCTCATATAAAATTATATCAGGATCCTGGCAGGGTCGCCAATTGTTTACGTACTGATTTTTACCATTTTTTAAAATAATACACTAATATAGTACTACGACTTGCACTCACCGCTGCCAGAATTTTACTTACCGTCATAGTCCCCGTTAAACTTACCTTATTAAACTGCCCAGGTCGCTACGATATTTTTATGGTTTAATATCGAAACCTCTACACTCTTGCCCTTATAAAAATCCCGCTATCTGACTACCCTTAAAACTCACAAAACCCCTAGAACGTTTGACGAGGTTGTCAGCACAGAATAGGAAGTGGTTATGGCGCAATAACTAAACTAACACATTTTATATTATGAAACAAATATGTTTACTTTTCCTCTTGCTTGTTTCTTTTCTCTTTGAAAATTATACAAAATAGAAATACAATCAATCATATGGTATTGAGATGGTAATTGATATGCTAAATTTTTATATAGATAAATTTATAAAGACAGCCCAGTATTTGCATACACACACTTCATTCACACTCATTTAAAATGTTCCCTTAACTTAGAGAGCGCTCTTTTATATGTGAAATAATTCTGACAAAATGGGTCGTCGCCTACTTAACTCTCCGTTTCCTACCTCACCTCGTTCCGCACTACGTACATGTCTGAATATTCTGTCCGTTCACCACCTGCTCAATTCTTCTTTTCTTTCACTCCACTTACGCCACTCCGAACTATTGTTTCACTATAAACTTTTACAATTGAAATAATTTATTTGTAGCTCCTGAGTCTTAGCGGGCGGCTAGCCGACGCCGCGGCTGAAGGTCGACTGCCTCATGCATGGGGCGGAAGTTACTGCCTTTTCGGCTACCAAATTTCGCCATCGTTCACAGCCTTCATGTGTCAGATTGTTACTAGTGGCACCGGGAACATGGGTTATTAATGTGTGTTAGACGGTGACGATATCTTGAAGCCACTAGTTACGTCACTCAAATAGGCGTATTCTTAATTGTACTTCCGTCGGCACCCGACCGCATGGCGAACAAATTTTACAAAAAGCCATTTTGGTTTGGCTTGGTCCGAGCGTCGTCTGTGCGCCCCGCTGGTGTTTGTGTGCGTCACACAGCACTGAAGTTTTTGGAATTATGCTGCGTTGTTGGACACGCACTGCATTCCATTGTACTTTGTCTGAATGACACCGTTTTATGTAGTGGACTTTCTGCGTCGATTACAAATGTTTAATAATGTTGAATAAAATTTATATTATAATAAAATAACTCCTTTCTGTCCCATTACAGTCAACTGTGAGTGACAGTCCCCTCATTGTATATGGGGGAGTCCTTCCTATAACCTTCTAGTAAATATCTTTCCTACAGATGCTGCCATGAGTGTCTGTGAACAACTTGTGACTATGGTCTATTATCTAAATAATGAGTAAATTTACTTCCAGGAGTGCGGTGAGCATGTGTTCACTACTAACAAGACAAAATGGAATTTGTTCCTATACTTTGTAGCTTGTAAATAAAATCACAACACAAAGATGCTTTATTGATGAAGAACAAGTATTTTCGATTTGTTTTTTATAAACATCCACAGTTTCAGGGACAGTAAAATCTGCTTCAATGCAGAGACAGTATCCTTTATCTATAATTATGTGAACTGTTGTAATTTGGAATCTAAATGTGGAAAGTAGGACTGAAAATTAGAAAACAAAATGTGAAGGTGTTAGGTTTATGTAATAATTGTTATTAAAGACATTTTTTCTTCATGATAGATGAACTCTAAGGAATCGGGAATAAAATATAGAGGCTTTATAAAATATATTGATAGTTTTAAGGGGACCCATATTTTAATATAGCCCTATATGTATAAATGTTAAAAGTTACTACTACTTATGTTCTGTTTTCTTAAAAACTGTTGAAGCTAATTCATTGAAATTTTGCAGTAATGTTCAGAAGTACTTTACAAAGCTGTGGTAGTAAACTTAGGGGTTTGTATTCATCATTACTGAAAATAATCATTTTTAATTTGAAATTGTGCAATTTTGATGTAATTATGTTTACAATTTAATTCTTTGCACCATTATAATTTTACTACAGTAGTTGAATCTATACACAAGTAGTTGTAATACACAAGCAATTTCAAGTTGGTTTGAACAGTTTCGGAAATAATGAGTCAAATATATACAACAACAAAATGAATTTCAGGAAAATAGTGAATAAAGTATGAATGTGTGTGTGTGTGTGTGTGTGTGTGTGTGTGTCTTGGTTACTTACAATATTTAAAAGAATATTGTAGATATTATCTGCTCCATATTCTAGATCACTCTGGGCTTCATTTGATCGTACAGTCTTTTTCTCACATTTCTGGGAATCTGTCTTGCTTTTCTGACCAATTCTTCCACAGATTTATTGGATTCTATGATGCGTTCCTCATCAGTCTTCTGAATGGTGATACTATTTTGATACAAGGATTGATTCCTAGCCTACTATGTACTTCACATTTCGCAATATTTCCATAATTGAAAGGAAGTGGTGCATCATGAACACCAAGCTTTAGTATGTTTTTGAAATCTTCTTCCAGTATGGACCACATCAAAAATGTCTTGTATGACAATGTTTCACTCATATTACAATGAATATCCTCAGGCCTAAGTGACAAAAAGGCTGGCAAGCGAAGAGGCTGGTTCGCTTGCCAGCCCAGCCTTTCATCACTTAAACCTGAATATGTAATATGAATATGTATGAACTTCTTATTGTAATATGAGTGAAACGTTGTCATATAAGACATTTTTTATGCGGTCCATACCGCAAGAAGATTTAAAAAACGTAATGGACACCAGCCACGGAAGCCTATTGAAAATATATCAAGCTTTAGTGTTTCAAGTCCAACAAACATATTTTTTGATTTTTATGTCCAGATCACATTGTTGAACAACTCATTGGGGTTCTCAGTGTGTCCATGAAGGCATTTCTTCAGTACTGTTGGATCGGACAAATCTTTGAAGATTGGTTTGATTTTTGACATACTACTGATGATAGGGAATGCTTATGTGAATATGACCCCCCGGTGGCCAAAGATCTGCTGTACTAACATCATGAATCTTCACCTTTTGGATATAATCCGTGGCATGAGTCATCATGTGTAGAGAGCTTGTGAAAGTATATACGGTAGCCCATTCATCTTTCTTCATTTTGCCATGATCCCCTCTATTCCTTTGTAGAACTTGTCCATAATAATTCAGTAAACTATGAGTCTCATTCTTTGTTAGAGTCAGCTGCATGGAAGTAGTATCGTCAAGGTCACTCACTTTCACTGCTTCTCCCTGTCACCTCCACGCCCCTCGCCCAGCGTTGTTGCCGGCTAGTACAGTGTGTAGCGTTTTAGCAGTGTTACGAAAACAAATTTCATACATCCACATTATATTCTTCGTTTCAAATTTATTTATGCGTATCGCGTAAATGAATTTGTTTTATCAGGAATAATTAGTTGTGGGTAACACTACTCAGTTAAATTCTGGGCGCCAGTATTTGAGCTCTAAAAATTTGTGTGAGTCGGCAACATATTTTTTGTTGTCGCGTAAATATCTACAGAATTTCTATCTTTGCATTTCTTCTGTTTCTTTGGCTTTTTTTTTGTTACGATTTGCAGTTCTCTGAAACTACTATTTATACTGCGCTGGTTTTTCTTATGTTAGAATCTAAACCTTTTAGCAATACACACCCTAACTTTACGAAGTACCATTAGGTCAGTTATTTTGTGATTTCCGTACAGTGCACTTACTTATTAAAGTTTTACTGTTTTCTTCATGGGCGGTTATCCTACAGACTGACAGTTGTCTGAGAACGCTGACCTTGCCTGCTGTTGTCGCTTTAATTTTTTCATACTCACGGTCTTTTCCCTTTTGTAAATGAATCTGTTTTTGTTCTCTACACGGTCATTCCTAAGCCATATGGTTCGGAAGTTCTGTTAGGTATATGTACACATTTGGTATGCACATTGCGTATACCCTGTCGGCATGTCTTTTCGGTAAATATTGCTGTCTGACACTTTTATGAATGCCTTTGTCATTTTACAATCCCCTCAAAAATGTGTATGTTTACTGCCCGCGCTACTACCTTTCTTCCGTTGCACAAAGATAAATAGGACTGAGCAATTTCTGTAAACAAAATTGTCGCTGTTGTGACAAAAGCCAATCCCATTTCAGTTACAGTACCCCATTCCAAGTAGGTTGGGTGGACGTGGTGAGGAAGAGACGAATTAGCAACAAACATCCAAAATATTTATCGTCCTTAGTATTGTTGACAGACATTTTGTGCGTTTCATGTGAACGGTTGACGTCTTTATTGTAGACAGTGTGTGTATTAGTTTATTTCAATAATTTGTATTTATTATGAGTGATATTGAGGAACAGTATCCTACATTTAGTTCGAGTACAAGCAGCGGTGGTGTACGTGCGGGCCAAGAGGACATTAGAAAACAAAGTAAAGTCATCATAGCAAACGTTTACAAGTTTTTTAAAAATCTTGCGTATAATGAAGAAGCCAGGAGGAACATAAACTTTGCACAAGTTCGAAAATTGACAGCGGAAGCTTGTGGCATTTCTGAACAGTCGGTGCAACGTATTAGCAATACCGTTGCTTCGGCAGATGATCAAGGCGTGAGTGTTGTGTTCAGTTCTCCAAGGAAAGGGTATAAACGGGAACACAAAAACACTGAACTGGACGATTTTAATAAACAAATAGTCCGCAGGACCGTACTAGAATATTACGACCGAGGGGAATACCCCACTGCAAGCAAAATTCGAGCTGATCTCTGTCAGAAAATCAATTATTCTGGTTCAGAAGCCTCCGTACTTCGCCTTCTGAAAGTGCTTGGTTTTAAATTTAAGAAGTGCAACGATGGACGAAAATTTTTAATGGAGCGCAGAGACATTGCTGCCTTGAGAGCGAAGTTTTTGAGAACCATGCATATACATCGTACGGAGGACAACAGGCCTATAATTTATTTGGATGAAACCTGGATATCACAGAATCATACGAATAAATACATCTGGCAAGACTCCAGAGGGAACGGTGGGCTGAAAGTACCTACTGGTAGAGGTGGCCGGCTGATTATTGCACATGCTGGATCCGCAAGTACAGGTTTCATAGCAGGTGCCAAACTTGTCTTTCGTGGCAGTAAGCATTCAGCTGCATCTGACTACCACACAGAAATGAATGCTGAAGTTTTTAAGACCTGGTTTGTTGGTATGTTGCGCTCCTTGGAAGAAGGCTCTGTCATCGTGATGGATAATGCCAGCTATCATTCTGTACAAATAGATAAACCACCATGTTCAAACTGGCGTAAAGCGGATATCATGGAGTGGCTGCGTAAGAAGAGAATTTCATTTTCCACAGCTGAAACCAGGGATGAACTTCTTTCTAAAGAAGAGATCCGAACGGCCAAGAAGACGTACGAATTGGATCAACTGGCAAATTAAATGGGACATACAGTAGTGCGCCTGCCACCATATCATTGTCAGTATAATCCGATCGAGCTGATATGGGCCCAAGTTAAACGGTATGTTGCAAACAAGAATACGACTTTCAGATTGGCCGATATTGAACAACTTGCACACGAAGCTTTGGACAGGATAACTCAGGAAGACTGGGAGAAGTGCGTAAGACATGCGGAGGCACTACAAGAAGCCGATTACTCAAAGCAGTGCACGAGAGACACCACAGTGGAGCCCTTCATCATACACTTACGTGTGAGTAGTGACAGCGAACCTGAGTCCAGTGAATCCGAAGACGAATACTGCAGGAGTGTTAAAAAGTGTATATAGGTGGTAAACGTGTCTATAGCGAAGCGTAGTATTTTCTATTTTTATTGAAACATAAAAAACCGTGTGTGCGTGTTTTCTTCAGGAGTGTTATGAATGTGCTCTGTGCTATCACTTTGCAAAGTGATAATTGTGTGACTAACTCTATTTAAGGTGAGTTTTTCAACATACTGCTTATTTATAATAGTCATAAGGAATTCTATAGTTCATAAAATAAGGAAAATTTTAATTATAAAATTAGTAAGGACAATGCATAAAATATAGAATTATAAATTTAAATTCTATATTTAAAGATTTAAGTTAATATATATATATATATATATATATATATATAAATAAATAACGAATTTTAAATTTATTTCATGAGACATTTGTATTTGTTGTTTATAAAATTATCCTTATTTTCTTAAGAAATCCAATTAGTTTCACGTTTATACATACCATTATTTTTATGCTACTTGTGCATGTAACATCTTATAGTATAGTTCTAATTTTTTTACTTAATTATTAATAAGCAGCGCAGGAAATAAAAATAGAATATTTTTCTGAGTCACGAATAGTGCGGTGTCTTCAATAATTAAATGGGGCAAGCTTAAGACACAGGATGCGTATAAAATTCGTTCAAACAAACTATAGCTGACGCGTCGAATTGAATGTTATGTATAAGATACGGAAATTAATTGTTAATTAATTATTAACAATATATTAATTGTGATGTAATTATTATTAAGAATTATTGACAATGTAACAATGTACTCTAATGCATGTATTACAAACTTTCTCACTTTGTTATATTCTTTACATTAAGTAGGCTTACTTACTAGTGTAGCATTTTTCGGAAGAAAGGGAAACTGTTGCTTAGTGGCAACGCTGTAAGTAAGCGGTGTGACCTTGACGATACTAGTTCCATGCAGCTGACTTTAGTCTATCTGTTCCAGGTAACAATTTTCCATCTTCAAAGTGCTTGCCTCTCATGTCATGTACCATCTTTCTCAAACGTGTGCTTAAACACTTGTGCACATCTGAAATTGTGCAATTTTTATATAATTACGTTTATAATTTTTTTCTTTTCTCTATTATTATCTGCAACCTCAACAGAAGTCGTACTTGCTTGTATTTTCTATATTTATTTCCTTTTGAAGTATTACTCGTTATTAGTAATTAAAATATTGAAATTCGTTGAATCATAATAATGCCGAATTATTATGAATAACTAAGAATCACTCAAACCCATTAATGACAAAAATGTTAAATAAAAGAAAATTCATAGGTAAAATGTAATAATAAATGAAGGTTGATAATAGATTTGAATGTGTTTTTGGAGAATTAAATGATAGTATATCCAAACATATAATGGTTTACCTTCTGTGAATTGCAATAGCAGTGTCAGTGTAAACCTTGTATGTCTTTTGGTAGTTTCCCCATTTTCGGGCGGTCACGGGTTCACTGAACCCTGACCGTGGATTTGGCTTAATATTCTAAATTGGTGATCTTAGAAATTAACCGGGGGGTAAGTCAGGGGAATCTACATAACTATGGAACAGCGGCTATCATCAAAGATGGTGGTAGTGCCGTGATAAGGGTGTGTGAATCATTATAGTAGGATTACTGGTGTCCTTGGACATCAGTAATGCTGAATTTTTATATAACGCTGAAGCAAGAACGGGGTAGGCAGCGTCTACCCCTAATAAACTTCCGTTCTTGTGGAAGCAACTGGACGCCACAGTCCAGAGGGGGGCTATAGTGTGTGTGGTAAGGAGGTTACTCAGGGGAGTAACGAATTAAAATCTTAAATTGACATAAACTAAATGAGCTAATAAGCTAAATAAATGATTTTATAGGTGAATGTACTGATTTTGAAACGATTAATGCTAAGGAATTTATTATGTTTTATTATGTTATTATATTACTATGTTATAGTGTAAGAATTGTAAACATGTGTTATGTGTTTTACCTTGTATAATTTTGTGTACTGTATCTAGGGTAAGGTCATTCACCTGACCCTGAGAGATCAGCTGATGACTGATGTTAGAGACATGATATTTTTCTCTTAGTGACTTATGGATTCTTTTGTTAATGAATGTAATTAAATAATTTTGTTTCTGGGAAAATTGTTAAAAAAGATATTGTGGGAATTAAATTTTTCTGAAAAAATTTCGTATTTTGCTTGAAGTACAGATTGTATATTAATGTTCAATATATATTGTGATTCTGTGTATTGCTAATATATTAAATGAGTTATATGGTTCATATTATATGTGGTAAACAAATGTAATGATAAGGCAATTTAGGATAAAATAAGGTGTGCATTTTATTTTGTTTATTATGATTGTTAGCAGCTAATTAAGAAGAGTTGTAAATTCATTTAAAGGATTTTGAAATTTTGAAAGTAAATGGAAAGAGATGATCAAATTAATGGTAATATGAATCTATGATATTGGACTTAGATTAATTTCTCTAGGTGAACAAAATTTAAATGATTTAGTTTGAGTTGTTGATTATTTTTTTTTGTGCCAGAAATTGCCATTTATGTGAAACCGTAACGTCAAACCGATAAAAATATTGAGAAAAGGAATTGAATTTAAAATATAAAATATTTTATGAATTTAAGATCAACAAAGTAGTATATAGATATTGTATTCAATAAAATCATGAGTATGTGTATGCACCCAGTATGTATGTAAGGGGGAACATATCGGTTGAGGATCTGGTATGGTATAAGGCCAGTTTCTGATTTGTTGGTGGAATGATAAAAGGTTAGGTGGTATTGTGGTGAGTACCTGTCCGATTTTATGGTGTTGGGATCTCGAACAGAGAAGTCCAGTAATCTCGTTCAGGTGTAGCCATAATCGCCGAGCTAGGGGGGTAGTTTACCCATGATGTGTTAAGGATTAAAGGACGGTTGTTGGCGCCATATCCTCACCGATCCTCTTAGGATTAGCAATGAGAGTTTTTCTGTTTCGGCAGAAAACCTCTCATTGGGGGGGATATTGTAACGGGACAAATTTGAGGGGTTTTATTTTTTTATTGCAATTATAAATGTAACACAAGGTCTACCCAAACAGGGCCTCAGTTTTGAACCATAAGCATTCTGTGTTGGGGCACCAAGACGCATATTTTGTCAGTGCCCTGCAATAAGCACTGTTTCTTAAGGCATTGGAATGCGAACCTGAGCGCGGATGAGTACGCCTCCGTTGGTGAAAAGCACGAATTTTTTAGCGATCCTCTGGACTGTGATACTTCACCCAGACTCGCTCCCAGAAAGGAAACTGCAATTTCACTAATGAACATGTCATATGATTTTATCCATGAATCAGAGCGCAAGCTGGTGATCATGTAGCGGATGTAGCCGGAGTGACACTTAGGGTAGCGTCAGTCAGTCGACTTACAGTTTCAGACCGCGCACGGTCATCTAAAACATTGCCCGAGCAAATTAGGGTCGGCCGACCAGCAAATTGTGTGTTTAAGATGTGTAAAACAATGTAAAAAGTTTAAATCAACAGTGCACCGAGTTAAGCTCAAGTGTAATTTTTCCAAAATTAAAACAATAATCCTTTTTGGGACATAGTGTGATGAAAATACAGGACGCAGCACGTGGTCAACAGCGTCGACGCTTACAAACGTAATTGTATCACGTTGAATCTATTATCCAAATTTCACAATATAGATTTCTTGTTTTAAATCCAAATCACTGGGGTAGAAACTCTGAATGACTGTGTGTGTGTGTGTGTGTGTGTGTGTGTGTGTGTGTGTGTGTGTGTGTGTGTGTGTGTGTGTGTGTGTGTGTGTGTGTGTGTGTGTGTGTGTGTGTGTGTGTGTGTGTGTGCAGATACTGGGCTGTCTATATAGATATATATAATATACGTAAATGTTACATTAAGGTAGAATATTTACCAGGTTAAATAGCCTAAATGATTGTTTTGTATTTTTTTTTAAAGAAGAATAATTAAGATCAACAGTATCTATTTGAGAAGAAAATGAATATTAATTAAGTATAAAAGAAAAAGAAAACGTTCAAGTGGCCTAAAGGTTTATTTTGTAAAAGTTTCTAATAAAAGATGATTCACATGAACAGTAATAATTTTGAGATATAAAAAAAAGAGTAAAAAGTAAATTTAAACCAAATATTGCAATTGATTAATAAACAACTAATTAATATGGTCAATGAGTGTAATTATTGCTATACACAACCTTAAATCACGCTTGTACTTCACAGTTCGTGCGACGGACCTGGGCCTGTAAGGTAAGTTATCATGGATAATTTAAATGTGGTAGGGTAGATAAGTGTACAATTGGCGCCCGAACAGGGAATAATGTGTCTGTTATTACGATAATTTAAACACGAGTTTAAATGAATTTAAAATTGAAATCAAATCTGAAATCAAATCAGAGATAACTGTAGTAAATAATAAACTTATAGACATAAATAACGAGTTCGCGAACATAAGCGAACTAAAAATGAGTGATGTGAATATGAACAGACGATTAGAAAGTATGAATGAGACTAGGGCTGAAATGAAAGGTGAGATAACGATAAATATAAATAAAATACAAGACGAAATAAATGAAAGTAGAACTTTGAAGGAGGAGGTAGAAAATGATACAGTTACAGGTGAGTATAACGAAAATAAAAATAATGAAGGTACAAGTACCAAGGTAAGTGACGAATCTAAAACTAGTGGTAATCATGATGATATAGTTAAAAATGTGGTGTTAGAAGATAAAATAAATAACAGAATAAATAATAGTAGTGGCAAGGGAGTTTTGATGGAAATACAAAGTGATTATGAGAGAGAGAGTGTGAGATGTTTATTACTATTTAAAAATATATTAAATATGTTAATATAATAACTTCCACCTACCTTGAAAGTTTCGTTTTGTGTGGGGCCAGGATTCTTTCGTACGAACGCTAGATACAAACATATGTTTCAAGGGTTCTCGAAATAACTAACTCTACACATCGTTATGAAGAGAATTGATAATTTTTAATGCTCAAATATTGAAATTATCGTTTACCAAATACATTTACATGTCGTCAAATGTTGTGCAACTCTTGCACCTTGCTTGTAACTGAACTTATTAACTATGGCTTACCTTATCATTTATAAAGACACAAACACAATTATAAACACAAACAGCCCAGCATTGCTCACTCACGCATACACACAAATAAATTTATTTAGCCCTTAACATTTATAAAAAGCCCCCCCAGCCCTTGCACTTAAACCGCCGGCACGTGGTTCGTGCGCGCACTCATCGTTTGTTAATTTATTATGGTTTATTTAAAAAAAAAAACATTTGATCCGGTTCAACTTGATGGATCAACCGCGGTCACCTGAAGTTTTACTGTTGTAGCGCTTTTTTACTGTTAAATTAAAATTTTTCGTGACGAGCCTACTTTGCTCGTCCCGGCACCGGGGAGTTCAGTTAGTAGACTGGGGACGAAAGCGTAGCAGGTATGGCTGATGTGATCTCATACTTTCTACGGAAAGCACTGCCTTGATCTTCGTCGCCGAAGCTTCGTCCCATGCTATGCATGTAGTTTTTTGAAGTTAAGATAGCAGACGATTTCAGCTAGGCACTGGCTGACGTCATTAAAGTGGGCGGTCCTTAGCAGCATTTCCTGAGGACCGCTAAGGAGACGATGAATAAATTTGTTCTCTAGCCATCTTGGTTTTCGGGCTGACCGCGTCCCCCGAGCGCCTGTATGAGTAGTGGCGCGCGTGCATCGACACATACAGAGTTCTGAGAAATTTGAAGGGGGTACGAATTCCTTTGCCGAGTTACACAATACAGTACTGCGTCTCTGCTTTGTTCTAACACTGTTTCACTTGCCATGTGTTCTGTGGTAATAGAAATAACGTTGGCCGTATAATAAAACTTTTACAATAAATTTATAAAATCCCACACAAAATGAAATAAATAAATATACGAAAACCCCATACTGGAATAAACAAAATAACCCAATTTTAGACACGTTACAATACCCCCTCAATGAGAATTCTGCTGTCCATAACAGAAGAAATCTCATTGATAAACCCCGAAGAGGACCGGTGAGGAACTGGTGCCAACAACCCCCTGGTTCTTACTCCTCATGGGTACACGACCCCCCTGGCTTGGTGACCATGGACGCATCTGAACGAGCTCACTGGACTTCTCCGTAAGAGATCCCAACACCGAAAAATCGAACAGACAAATACCACAGCCCACCTCACCTTCTAACATGCTACCCCCCAAAATCCTCAATCCCTGGCTTAGATTACGCCAGCTCCTCAACCGATATGTTTCCCCTTTTATGCAAGCTGGGCTGCCTTTAGCAGATGCTGGGCTCACACACACACACATTGAAAAAATTCCCTAAAATTTACTATATCATCAAAAAGATTCAAAATTCAAAATAAAATATTTTATCAAAAAAATTCTCTTCCTTATTTTATTTATCTTCCTTATTCCTTATTTAAACATATCCTTAACCTAACATGTGAATACTTAGAGTCTAACAATACAATGCAATACAAAATAAATCAATAAAAATAAACATGGTTAATACACAAACAAGAAAATAATCAATACTCAAAATATTCATTAACTGGCAGGCGAAAATCAAGATTTTTTTTTTTCAAATTTAAGATTTCCAAAAAAAATATTTTCCAAAAATTGTTTCCTAAAAATTTTAAAATTCAAAAAAAATTTAAATTCATTAAAAGGTTTCCTTTACATTTAGACATTGTTTAACATTTGGTTTAAATTGATCGAATAAACAAATTAAATTGCCTTCCTACTATGCAAGCTTAATATGCATATGACCTCATCAGCTGATTAAAACTAGGTCAAGTCCAAGACCCTTGACCTACATATGTTATGTATGCTTTCTGAAAATACATTCAACATCTGTAACAATCCAACTTGAAACACAAAACACAATAACATAAAATATTTAAAATTAACAAAATATTATTATAAACAATAAGCCAATTGCCATTTAAATTATTCAAAATAAACAATTCTTAATTTTACATTACCAAATTCTATCAAAATTCTGTCACTGGTTTAAAAAATGAAAATTTTATATTCTTTATCATAAATCTCTCTCTTTATTTAACAATCTGATTCTACATTACTGTGGGTGATGTAAATTATTTATTCTCATTTAATTTACTACTTGAACTGTATACACATATAATCTTTCTCACTCTGACCCTAACAACTAACACCTTCAACTACCCTGACACCCATCTCTATCAAAATATCTATCCCAAAACACTCTCTAACCCCAACTTATCATTAAACTCAAATCGCCACCTTCTCTCTATATAAAAAAAAATACTCTAACCCTTTGTACTTAGGATACGTGTTTTCCCCCCCCAAAAAACTCAAATTCCCTTATTTGGCCCCTGGATTCTACCTAAGGCGGCCCCTCCTCACTAAATCGATTCTAATCCCGTCCCAACTTATCATTATGTTGCGGACTCCCACATTACACTACCCCCTACTACAAAATTGCCATCCCCAAAATCTCAATCTCATTACCTCACTACAAATACAACAAAATAACATCATTAATTATAAACATCAATATATCACTCAAAAACTCTACATATATTCTCCACTACTACTGTGTCAACATCAATACTTCTCACAATTCTATAACATCACATTAACTCAAAACAACATTACATTATCTTCAAAACAATATTTCGATCTTTACTACTTCAACTCTAACTTCAACTTGGACAGATTTATATGTCCCACAAAATATTCATCACCCAAAAACTATCTTTCGTTAACTTGCATAAATTATTACCTCACTTCTCACTTTATCAAATTATTTTTCCCATTACTTTAAAATATCTGCAATACATTAAAACATTACATTGAACATTAATTACTTGGAACATTTATACCATTTTACTAGTGACGTGTTATTGCTGATCAGCTGATGTCCTAACACAATGAAAACACATCTCATACTTGAACAAATTACATGAAATATATATTTATCAATACTCACTTCTATTAAGTTAACTGCCTGCCAGTCAGTTTAATTATCTGCTTAGTTTAAAATACACACATAATGAAAACACATATTTTTATCAATACCTATATCTAACGTACAACAATAAAATAATACATTTAAAATTATAGCATGAACACCTTATATTGAGTGTCTGAGCATCTAATTATTTAACAGACCACAAGCGTTTTTGATTGGATCAAAATTTGAATTAGCAAAAAAATTTTTTATGTTGTAATTAAATTCGTAGCTCACCTGAGCCACCTCCCATCCACACACTAAAATTTCCAAATTGATTATTAATAATTATTATATATTATTTTTCAGTGATTATTAACTTTTTTAATTATCATTTTTATTATTTTTATTGAACACCATTATTTCAAATAATCTCACTATTGAATTAAAATCTTAGTCACACCTGTAAACATTTTTATTATACATGATCCATACTGTAAAAGTTCCATACTTACAATCCATTTAACATGATATATACACAACATAGTCACCATACCACAATACTTTCACCTCATCTCTGAAACATTTTACACAAAATTTAGTTTACATCAAACAATTTAACCATCTATTACCAAATTCCCAAATCTCGTAGAATAATTTATATTCATCAAAAGTTAATTATACAACATTGAAATAGTCAATCAAAGTATTTAACATGTATCAAATTGTTTTAATTAAATTGATTACCAAAAATATAAATTATATAGTTATCGACACCATTACAATTAATCAATTACTGTTTTCAAAATTAATTCTGGTATTTATTTATTTAAATTGCAAAATATTATTATTATTATTGCAACATTTACACACCCTTGTTTACTTAACATCCTACAATGCACTCAAATAAATTCACTACATTATTATTTACAAACTTTAGTTAACAACTGTTCAATTTTTCCGCACTTCATTGTCCAAATCTGCCACGTCAAAACCCATAAAACATAATGTTTATCACTGTCTTTTATTGTTTTACAGTTTAACAGCAATAAAAAATATCAAAAATTTAACCAATGAACAGACTGAATTTTGTGTATCCCCTTTATTAAAATCTGTTATTTAGTTTAGTTTATTTTATATTATTTTGAATGTTCATCATTATTTTAAAATTTGCATTCAGTTTATATTTAGTTCAGTTAATTTTATATTTTGCATTCATGATTGTATTTAGTTTTAAAGACACCTGACCTTCCCTTGTCTCATGCACACACTCCCCCCCTCACCATCACAACACAGATGTTCCAGATACGCCCTAAACAGATGTTTACCACCTACACACCACTAACATCCTGTGTTCAGTAATTTCATTCAGTCGCTCTTTGACAATGGCTTAAGTTAGTCGAAACAGCTGTCAGAGTTAATTAAAAAAATTTGTGAAACTTACCAAGTGTTTTTATATATTTTACAAAACCTTTGTATTAATATGTTTCACCAAGTTCCCAACGAGTCATCAATTAATATCGTGAAAAGTGCAAGTAAAGCAATGCTCGTTACTTTCTACAGAAGATGTCTTTTAAAATTCCGGAAGTGCAACAAACATTTGTGGTTTAATAAACAGTGTCTAAAGAATAGTGTATTTCCAACGTACATGAAGATTAGTTGCCGCCATCAATCGTTTGAAGCAAAAACTGCTGTTCAACAGTTCATACAAGAACTGACTACAGTTGGAACTCAAGAAATGGTACTCTAGAAGAAATAATTTGTCTTTACACCAAAAACTATTACATTGTGAATTAACTTATAGATACAGTGCAGTGGAATTTGACCTTATTGATAATATGATCAGAGAACAAGTAAGTTATCATGCTCATAAACAATATTTAGTACAAAATACAAAATTACTAAAACTTATCACAACTAAGCTAAGTAGTAAGAGAGTAACTACTGTGTCATCACCAGTAAATAAATTTTATAACAGAGTGGAAAATTTCTCAAATACAAACTTTACACAAAAAGAACTAAATCTGTTAAATAAAGGTTTGAAATATTGTCCAAATATACGGTACAAAAGAGACATGGAAATGTTATGTGTAAATACAGAAATAGCACTTAGTAATTTAGATAACCCAGATATAAGAAATAATGAATTAGTTTTCTGTGCAAACATTATATCAAAAAGTAATAAGAATAAGTACAGTCTAAAAGATTCAGATAAGTACATAGTTAACAGTTTAAAACAAAAAATTAATTCAAATAGTTTAGTGGTTTGGAAAGCTGATAAAGGCAATACGATTACAATAATAAATAGGAGCGAATATATTGAAAAGACAGAACTTCTCTTCAGGAATGACAATTTCAAGATATTAAATGATCCCACTAATAAGTTTCAAAAACAAATAAAATCACTTATTAAAAATTGCCCTAATATATTTTCCGACACAACAAGTTTCATGCTAACTATGATGAACCCAAAAGCTCCTGTTTTGTATAGTTTACCAAAAATACATAAACCTAATTGTCCCATGCGCCCAGTGGTTTCATATGTAACTGCACCTGCATATAAAGTCTGTAAAAAACTTAATGAATTATTGCCAAAATATATTAACTTTAACCCAAAGTATGCTATTAAAAACACTTTACGATTAGTTAATAATATAAAAAATGTACATTTACCACTGAATGCAAAATTAGTTTCATTTGATGTTAAGAATTTATTTCCGTCTATACCTGTAGATGTTCTGTTGTCTATCTGTTCCTCACATATACAAAATACTTTAACCTTAAATAGTAATAAAAAAAAAGAATTATTCTCGGCCTTAGATATTTGCATAGGACAAAATTATTTTTAGTTTAATAATAAAATCTATAAACAATTAAATGGCTTACCTACGGGCTCTCCTTTATCACCTTTATTAAGTGAAATCTTTATGACATTTTTGGAAGAAAACATTTTTACATCCGATAACCCCAACATAAAATATGTTTTTCATTGGGCAAGGTATGTTGATGATATATTTTGTATCTGGACAGGAACAGATAGACAGCTCCATATGTTCTTAGATTATATTAATTCCTTTTATAGTAGCGTGCAATTTACACTTGAAACAGAAAATATGAAAAGTTTAAATTTTTTGGATCTTACCATTACTAGATCACAAAATAATCTTAGTTTTCAGATATATAGAAAACCTACTTTTACAGATACCGTTATACATAAACAATCACTAACATCATGGCACATAAAATTAAGCAGTTTTCATGCAATGGTTAATCGTCTCCTTATAGTTCCTTTATCCAAAGAAAATTTCAATAAAGAGGTAGATATTATAAAAGCCATAGCACAAAATAACGGTTATGATGAAAGAATAATTAACTCTTTAATTTAAAAAAAACAGAAGAAAATTACTTTAAAAGAATTTTATTCCATAGAGCCAGATCAGGGTAACAAAAAATTTCACTTAACAAATTACATTCCGTGTATAACAGATAAGATTAATAATAGGTTAAAAAACCATGGTCTTAACATGGTATCAGTAAACAAACGTAATCTTTTTTCACTACTAGTCAATAATAAAGAAAAATCTAACACACTGGAGAAAAATGGAGTTTATGAAATACACTGTGCAGAATGCGATGCTATTTATATCGGACAATGTGGCCGTGCTCTGAAACATCGCATTTCTGAACATAAGAAGGCGATTTTAACCAATACATCTAATACAGGTTTTGCAGATCATTGCTTACAACACAGTCACTTCATAGACACAAAAAACATAACACTACTCCACAACATACAAAAAGGTAATAAAATGGATTTGTTAGAAATTTTAGAAATTAAAAAAGCAATAAAAAATAACAAAAATTTAACCAATAAACAGACTGAATTTTGTGTATCCCCTTTATTAAAATCTGTTATTTAGTTTAGTTTATTTTATATTATTTTGAATGTTCATCATTATTTTAAATTTGCGTTCAGTTTATATTTAGTTCAGTTAATTTTATATTTTGCATTCATGATTGTATTTAGTTTTAAAGACACCTGGCCTTCCCTTGTCTCATGCACACACTCCCCCCCTCGCCATCACAACACAGATGTTCCAGATACGCCCTAAACAGATGTTTACCACCTACACACCACTAACATCCTGTGTTCAGTAATTTCATTCACTTGCTCTTTGACAATGGCTTAAGTTAGTTGAAACTGCTGTCAGAGTTAATTAAAGAAATTTGTGAAACTTACCAAGTGTTTTTATATATTTTACAAAACCTTTGTCAATATTTATTGCTAAAGAAGTCCAGTTCTTGGGATTTAATTTGAATGACCAAGGAATCTCACTGTCATGAGAAAAGGTGGAAGCAATACAGAAGTTCCCTAAACCTAAGAATCGAAAACAATTGCAGTCATTTTTAGGAATCTGTAATTATTATAGAAAATTTCGAAACCAGTATTCAGAGCTGACAGCCAAATTTCACTATCAGTTATCTTCCAAAACCAAATGGATTTGGTGTCAAGAGCAAGACGTTACCTTTCAACTAATGAATGACAAGTTTTTAGAAATAGTAGCACTTCACCATCCAAATTTTAACCAGCCTTTCTTTTTAAACTGGGATGCCAGCAATATCAGTCTGGGAACAACCCTGTATCAAGAAGATGAAAATGGTCATCATTTAGTGATTAGCTTCACTAAATAAATAATTAAAGAAATTTTTGTTTCTTTAATTAAATTTAAACAAAATTTTTTACATATTAATATATTTATTTTTGTAACCCATAAAAAATGAAACGTTACAATATTCATGTTAACACTTCTTTAAATTTTTATTAAAATATTTTTTCAAAGTTGTGTACATAATCACTAAGTTATTCCAATATTATGTGACTATTACTTTATTCTACAATATTATTTTGTCAAAAAATTAACAGTTATTCTGATTTAAAATATACAATTCCTTGAGTGACTTCAAACCATGTAAGTTTAACGAATGAAACAATATTCTGAAATTATTACCTGTTATAACTAATTATTTATTTTCAAATAAAATTAAATCAAATCAAGTCATATCAACTATATCAAATTGAATTAAATCAAAACTAATCTACCAGCACTTCTTATTCTTGTTTACTTTCATATTTAATCTGGTATCCAAGTCACTTGATCGAATTAATAAATTAAATATCACTATTACTTTAACGACTCGGAACACTAGGTTTTTTATAAGTAAAGTCAAAAAGTTTTACCTTACAGCCTTAACCGGTTTTCTCCTTTAAAAGGCTTCTTCAGAGGCTGCCGGCAGTCTCTAAGAAGTGTCTTTAAGAAGCCTTTTAAAGGAGAAAACCGGTTAAGGCTGTAAGGTAAAACTTTTTGACTTTACTTATAAAAAACCTAGTGTTCCGAGTCGTTAAAGTAATAGTGATATTTAGTTAAGTAACGGACACGTCATGGACAACGAAATCCAAGAAATTAATAAATTAATTTACCTTCAATAATCTGCCTTGTGACTTCTTGTAAATCTCTTGTATTACGCGTTTCGGAGACTATGCTCCATCTTCAGATATTAAAATAAATAAATAAAACTGTCACTCTTACAAGATCGTTACATAATAAAAACGTCAATTTGCATATGAACTGTATGCGATGTTGGGCGCGCACCCCTTCAAGTTCAGTCTGCTACTGAGCGGTTGTTACTTTATCATAGTCTTAGCAAGCAGACTCAAGGCGGTATCGTACAAGCGGTTGGATCCAAAGTTCAGTTAGTCATTTAATACGAAATCGTGACTGCTTAGGTTTGTGTATGCACTATGAATTTCAAACCAAATGAATAGCACTATGAAAGTGTATTCATTGCTCCAAATGTTGTAAAAAGTCTCTTTTATTAATTTTTTGACCTTTTTAGTTTATACACTTTCCCAAAAACTCAAAAGGTTCATAATTCCACAAAATTTTGTAGTTCTGTCTTCACCAGCACATACCTCTTGAGTACTGCACAGTTCACGTGTGGCAGCCAATACTTTCAAACACATTTTTTTAACAGATTAATTTTCCATTATTGCAAGATTTGTATCTTATCAGTTCTTGAAACACTGCTCTGCACCATGCACTCACATTCCTTACTTAAATATGATACTTCCTCCAGCATAGTCAACCAGAAATGTTCTTTGTTCAAAGGAAGGTGAAAGACTGGGATAGAAGGCTTAGTTCAGATCGCGAATATCAATACGCCAGCGCTTGCCTTGGCTTCTATATCAGAAATGTTCAACTTCTTAGCCACACATTTTAAACTGTTACTCTACCATTTTCTACTGATATTTTGATAAACTGATTTGTACATTATTTTTAGTGATTTTTCATAATTACATTAAACAAAAACTATACTGTACCTCTCTATTATTTATGCTACAGCTCTGGATAACCTTAGTTTATATGGTACATATTGATACAAGGTTATGTGCGCTTTTCAATATTATATCTAGTACTATACCGTTACAAGCATATACAAGTACTTAATTATAACTTATAATTTTTAGTATAACTGTACTCTTTTGCTAATTTCCATGTAGAACTGGGAATCTAAAAAAAATCTATTACCTGACATGTCAAAACATAGAAATTGTGTGAATTGTTGCATCACTCCCTTAAATAAATTAGAGTAATAAGTTTGTATAATAAGCACTATTAATCTTATTTCATTTTTGATAGAGTGAATATTAACTCCATTTTTCGGTGTTATAAAACAGTATTTCAGTTGGACCTACTCAGAAACTAAAACTGAAAGATTTTTCTACCGATCATATTCCTAATTTAAACTTTAACTCATTTTTGTTTATGAATATTCAATGTACATCAGGCATACACCACACAGTTTTTGGTATCATCTGCAGTACTTCTTTAACATGGAGCTGTGTTATTAATCTAAACACATTCATAGAATACAATAAATAAAATAAAATTGTATCCTGCTTTAGCTCTCTGCATCTAGCTCACAATATTTTGTCTGAAAGTATCTTTAAATTTACGTTATCTTCTTGTGCAAGCCTACAAAAATGTACAGGTTTAAACAAGTTATCTGTGAATCGAAACTCCTCCCCAATAAATGTTTTAGTCTGCATTCATTGTTGGTATATTGACTTATTATTACTCTTTCCTGAATTATATGAGGGAAACGTATGTGAAAATTGTGTAAATTTCATATTGAGTAAACATCAAGAACACACTGACTTCCTCATTATGAAAGCAAAGAGGTACTTAACTATGACATGTGTGATATTAAGTCTGGTGTGTGTGTGTGTGTGTGTGTGTGTGTGTGTGTGTGTGTGTGTGTGTGTGTGTGTGTGTGTGTGTGTGTGTGTGTGTGTGTGTGTGTGTGTGTGTGTGTGTGTGTGTGTGGAAGAGAGAGATTCTCTCTTTAGGTAAAGTCATGGAATTATAAGATCTGCTCAGTTGTAAAAAACAGTTCATTAGTTCATGCTGGCACACGCTGAGTCCAAATAGTCAGTTATATGATCATTGTATTTGGTATTACATAACGATTTTTATATTTTTACATCCAGGTTATAAGATAAAGTGGTGTTTTGTGTTCCAGAGAAGTGATGTCTATTAACCGTCAGTTAGGTGTAAATCCCAAAGATATGAGAGGTATTGGAATACATCTTTCACGTTTAGAGACTAAAAAAGCAGGTGGTATTGATACATTTTTGAAAATGAATAAAAACAATATGACTGCAAAAGAGGCCTGTGGTAATACTACAAACACCTCAGTGACAGTACGTGCTGTTGAAAAAGCAAGTGCTAATGAACAAAGCCTTCAGAATAAAGTGAAAACTGCAGAAACTGCTAAAAACAATAGTATTACAAATTTTTTTGCTGTCAAGAAATCATTATCACAAAGCAGCACAAGTAAAACAAAAGCATACAGTGAGCTGTTATGTCCAGAGAATTTTGATAAAAATGTTATGGCGTCATTACCAAAAGATATACAGGAGGAACTTGTGAAGGAATTTGGTATAAAAGAAATATGTGAAGCAAATCCAGAACAAGGCAATGCTGATAAAATGCTGCAGGAAGAATGTCACAAAGATACTCTTGTTAGTAATGATAAGATGAATACAATAGACATTACAGGAAAAAACAGAGGTCATCAGAATTTGCTGTGTCCAAAAAATTTGGATAAAGATGTAATAGCTGCTCTTCCAGATGATATAAGAAAGGAAGTTATCAAAGAATATGGTTTATGTGAAATACTAGATTGTGTAGCAGGCCCTAGCAGAGTTCAGCAAGATCATGAGAACATGAGTATGTCACAGGTGAGAAATTATTAAAGCAGTATTAATACACGTGTGTGTGTGTGTTAATATTAATAAGTATTAGTAATTTATGATTTTGCGTACAAAATTAATTTGGCACTACTCAAAAGTATATCGTTTGAAGAATAACAGATGAAAACCTTTGTGGTAAACTAGTTAAGATCAGTTGATCAAGTATAACTAACTTGCAGTATACTTTTTTCGTGTAACTTTGAAAATGTAACTTTTCCAGTTGATTGTTGATAAGATACTGTGCAGTTATTTTTATAGCTAAAAGAATACTTATGACAAGAAAATTTATAGCTAAACAATGTATAGGAGATTCTGAGACAAGTTTGGAAATGAAAGACACAGTCTTACTACTCCTTTGTTCATCACCAACATCAGTCCTTCCTCCCGAGGACTGAGGACCAGGCATCATTTCGAGATACTTTATTGAGCCACAAATAGCTGTGATTTGTTTGTGAATTTTCACTTGACATTCATATTTTCCGTTTAGAAAATGTATGAGAGAATTAATTTTGCACTTAACAGGATTTTTAATTGACACTGCTATTTTCAAACTATGTTAAATGACCTAGTCAAATAAAGTATTTTGTCTTACTAAGTGTGAGGAATCGGCATTAATTAATTTTCAATAATGTTAGTTTATCATCAACACAAAAGAAATTCCTTCACATCCTAGATGCATTGTAGTGTTAGCTTCAAGACATTGTGTAATAGTGGTTTTATTTACTCACTCAGGGATTTTTCTCATGCTGATTTTGGTATTTCAGTCTTTTATATGTAGTAAATCAGATCAAGAGCTATCACAGCAAATTTTGGCGCACTCTGTCTCAGTGCTTGGAAATTGGCATATTTTGTACATCACCAGCCAGTATCATATGTAAAGCACATTTTATTAAGGTTAGTCATGATATTTAGTGTATCCATGTCTGACTGTTTATATTTATACAGGTGAGGCAAACCATGGGTGTTTTTGAATGCAAAAAACTGAATATAAAATATGTAAAAAGAAGATACAATGCAATTTTAATTAAAAAAAAAACAAGTACACTGAATCCTTATACAATGCCATCTGTGAAATATGTACAGTCATGTTCAGGTTTTAAATAGTATGTCCTGCAGGTGACCATTGCAGTGTTTACACCTGCACATTCTGGCATGGATATCAGCCATGGCTTGTTCCAGCATCCTGATAAGAATGTTTCTGATTTCCATACGAGTATGGAGCTCAGAAATGTTGTGGAGCACATTGCATATACCTAGTAAGACAGCACAGACTCGGACACTTCCTGAAACCAAAGTGGCTTATCTGAAGGGAGGCATACTTGAATGTGTCTGTTGTGTCAGTACACCTGTAAGAAGTTACTGTAGTTGCTAGTTCTTGCTCGTCTCCAAAAAAGTAAGGGTCATTTTCCCATTGAAGAGACCACACACACCATACTCTGGGTTTCTGACTGTGTAACAGCCATTAATGCAGTTTTCAAGGGTTATCGTATGACCAATAGTGACAGTTTGTCTATTCACAAAATCGCTAAGTAGGAAGTGGCCTTATCATGTAAGAAAACTATTGCCTTGCATTATAGCTGAAAGCTCCACTAGAGATTAATTCATTGTTCATAATCAGTCTCATTTATCTATGGTAGAGTGTGTATCTTATACGGTAGTAACTTTAAACTGCCCTGTAAGATTCTATGTGCACTACGACCTGAGATCCTCACTACTAAAGAAATATGTCTCACAGAAAGTTTTAGACTCCCTGTTACAGTATTTTGCTCTCTCTGTATTTTTTATTTTGTTTGAACATTTTTAGGTCCACCTTCAGATTTTTGCTTCATAGCAGTTCCTGTAGCTTCAAAATTCTTCACCCATAACCATATTATTAGTAGGGGGGCATATGTAGAAAAATCATGCTCCGTGGCAGAATTAATGATGCAAAGATGGGGGAGTGTTTTTTCCATCAGAAACTATCTCTAGATGAATAATTTCCATGGTGTCACTCTGTAGTGGGCGTCATATAAAATTAATGACGTCATCAAGATGGCCGCTGCTGAAATTCTGAAAATCTATGATATGTCAGTTATTTATGGACCGATTTTAATTTTGTATGACTTACATTAAACAAAATAAGAAATCCTATTAAAAAGGTTATTACGGGATTTTCCTAAATTGAATATTTTTAGAGATATTCCCACAAATGTACCTTGGATTCTTAAAAAATACACTTTTGTTGACATACCATGAATTATTTAGCCAATATCAACACTTTATGAAGAACAATTTATTTATTCATTTAAAAAAATACATAATTTTTAATAGATACAAAGTATTTCTAAAAATACACATATACCGTACTTAAAAAAATAAGTAATTTGAAATGTCTAAATGCCATCAGTGCTGTTTTCATCATCGCTGCTGTCATTGTCACACTGAATATCAAGCGAAACAATACAGTTGCCACATTCTTCTTCTTTGCCACCACACTCGCACATTTCTGTGCAAGGTAAGCTATTTGAATGGCATTTACACGATGGGTTACACCTATTTTTTAAACAGGAGCATCTGATGAACTTGAGAATTGCGGGTGGAGCACATGGCATTTTGCTAAAAACAGGAGTAATTTTTCCATTCTCCTCTGTCCATCCATGACCAAAAGGGGATGGAATTACTGGCTGAGGAATGCAGTCCAGGTTCCATAAAAGAACTTGATAGTTTACACGTTTCATTGCTGGCAGAAAGGCATTTCTCGTTGGTGGTAATTTTTCCCAACTTGTCTGCTTTTTAGAAAACATGCACCAATGGAATTCTTTAAGTTTATTTTGAGATGTTTGTGGCTGATATACTTGACAGATAAATGCCTCTAATGCTGTCTGTACATCTTCAGAAATGATTTCATTGGTTCCTAACAAACTAAGGTTCACCAAGATCTCCTCCGTCGCTGCATTGAATGTTTTCCAATAAGAAAGTTTACCTTTTCCAGCCAAAGTACCTGTACAATCAGATCCAGATAAAGCATGAAATGCAGGAAGAGCAGAAGCCTTCAGTGGTCCTAGCTAAAAATATATGTCTCCAATTGATATGCGTTCATTGGAAGATGGCACAAAAAAAGATTTAGCGGGCAGCTTAGGATATCTTCTTATCCCAAGTACCAAAATATCAGTATCTTGTGCAAATATGTAAAGTTCTGTTGCTCCTCTTTCAGCGCAATCGACAGCATGCAGAATTATCTTAGTATCTGCCTCTTCCTGTGTGCTTTGGAGATGATCAAATGACCCATGTGAGAAGGCAACTTCTGAACGCCATGCGACTACAAAGTTTTTGTTAGTTAATTGTGCGTGTATAAGAACTTTTTCAGCCAGGTATGCTGTTAATTCATCCTTCGTATTGATACTTGAAAGTAGCTTTTGCATTGAAATATTATCAATATTCGTATTATCTGTGATTTTATAGCGTGTAACGGTTCCTTGTACTCTTTTTTGCCTTGTTATATTCTTTATGGACTGGTCTTTATAAGTGTCGAATACGAGGTGCAATTCATCATATTTCCAGTATTTTTTTTCTATTTTCATTGTAAATGCTTCAGCTAGGTCTTGGCATGTTTTAATGTCACTGCACTTTTGTAATGCGTGAAGCTCTGCCATTCCATCAACAATTGCTGCAGAAAATTTTATTTCTTGATAATCAGGACAAGCTGCATGTAATGTGGTTTGGTTTTGTACTAGATCATTATTCGTTGATGGAAGTGATTTTAAAATGTCAAGTAGCTTACTTTTTTGAGAACATAGACGCAATGTACCATCATAATTAAAAAGTGATCTTGGCACCGCTGAAAATTCATAGTTACCAATAGTCTCACGTAGATCAATGTCACGATGGGATCGGCTTATTATAAGCAAACGAGCAAATAGTGACCGGTCTGTGTGTAAATCTCTAACAGAGTCTGCTTCTTTTATTCGTATTTTTCTTTTGGCACTCAAACACAAAATTAAGTTTATTTTTCTTAATTGGATCCCAAAAATTGATAATATTAGTTTCAGATACAAGTCTTTGTGTTTTGAATTCTTCATACAGTCTATTGCCAAGACTGCATCTGACTAACATCTGTAGTGATTAATTCTGAAAAAACAGCCTTCGATGAAATATTAATAAATTCAATACCTTCATATAAAAAAGGGTTTCCCGCTCGTATGAGTTCATCACTTAATTTTTTTATTGCTGTCTCCTCAATGATTATTACTTTTTTGTTGTCATCACTATGCTTGCAATCGGCTCGTTTTTCTGCAATACCAGCCATTTTTGTTGTCTCATCAGATATACGTTGCAGTACTGGAGCCGTTAAAAAATAATGTGCGAGTGCTTTTGGGTTTTGCGTTATGCCTACTAAACCACCGGTAACTTTTAAAGACCTGTTTTCTTGTTCAAGAGCTTCATCAGCACCAAGAGCTGAAAATAAAGTCCTGGTTTTTCTAACCACCCAATTTCCTCTTTCAAATTCATTCCATATAGCAGGATTTTCTTCTTTCATTGCTTGCATTTCTGCTACATACAGTGCCATCATAGCCAAGTAATTATGCAAATCTAAAGCAAAAAAGTATCCAGTGATTGCTTCCACAGACAATAAGTGTTCAACCCAATCACCCATTCGAACTGATCTCATAAATCTTAACAAACATTCAACCATGGTCATGTATTCTCTAAAAAATTTAAATGTAGGGTTCATTTCATTCGTTTTGTCAAATTCGTTTATGTTTTTGGTTAACTTGTTTTCTTTAATGATTTCAAACAGTCTCTCAATATCAGCAGTTTCAATACTTTTGCTTTGTAACTCTTTTACTTTTTTTAGAACGTCTTCGGATGGGTATTTTTTTGTTAAAACATCCATGTAACAGTCGTGTAGCACGACAAGAGTGCGTTTGTGAGCTTCAATTGAACGTCGAATGTGTTTCCCCATGATAATCTGCTGCACAGTATTGTCACTGTACCAGACCTCCCACATTTCAGGAATACCGGATCCGTCAATAAACTTTCCAATAGCACGCAATAATGCCATACATATGTGCAATTCACCTGGCCATAAAATGAATCGTCCTTGAAGACACTTTTGTGACATTATTAGTTGCTGCACAGGACGGTACAGCCCTAAGTCTAATGTAACGACACATTTCGACTCATTTCCACATATGTTTTTAGTTAAGTTTTCCAAGTGTGTCAAGAAAGTCAATTGGGTCGAACGATCTGTTGGCGAAGCTGGTATCAGTGGTAGAACACAAATTCGAGTTACTTGAGTTTGTGTTTTTTGCATCTTGGCGTTAAATACAGTCCACGTTGGAACATTTGGGCGACAAGCTTTATCTTCACCCATCAAAATTCCAGGTTCATTTTCTGAGCGTTTACAAAGTTCATCAGAATCTTCACTTCTTGGAGACGTTAATTTTTCAGAATTGAGCTTTATGGAGTTCAATATGGTCGGTCTTATTTTTGCAAAGACACCATGCTATTTCTACTGGGTTTGTAGTTACATTCTGTTGTTGTCCGATGGAATCATATGCCTTAAAAACAGTACCCTTAGGTTTTAGGATTTTTGCACCACTATAAGGGATAAAGTCGGTCATATAATTTGGGAGTTCCTGCAGTGAACGATTACATTCTGATGTGTCTGCATCACTTAGAGTCATATTTATCGATTTATCTTCATTGCTACATTCTTGATAGCAAGTCATCACAGTTGCGTGAAGAGTTCCACGTCCGTCAGGTGTATCTTCCAGGAAGTCCAAATTGTCAGCAGCACAAAATATAAACCGCCCTTCACGAGACTGGGTGGAATGTATAATCCTCGGTTTTCCTCCATGCACCGTAGTACTTTATTAACTATGGCTGTCTCAAGCCGGAGAACTTTATTATAATCAATCGAGGACCCCAAACCATGCATAAGCTGCACCAAAAATTTACTTCTGGTTTTCGAATGTATTGTTACTCCCACAGCAGTTTGAAGAGGAAGATCACATGAGTGTTTGTGTTTTGTGATTAAGCTGCCTCCATATGAAACCTGACGTTCAGTTAAACACTCATACATGAGGCTTTGAGACATTGCGACAGCCTTCTGATTGATATGTTCACTTTCAGTTTGCAAGCTTTGTAATTTTGTTCTCCCCCTGATACACCATTTAAAGAATGTCAGAACTTCATTTGGTATTGTTTTATTAATCTTGTAACATCGCCAAATTCAGATCATAGTTGATGACTATAAGTATGTAAGAAATGCTAAAAAATAATATATTTTAATAAATAAATAATGAAGAGAATAAAATTAGAAAATGTAATTAAGAAATAAGGAGGAAGAATTATAAACTAAAAGTGATTATTAAAGAAACTCACAGACTAGACTGACAGACAAACGACTTTGACCCAACCCCAGAGATTGGCCAGATAAGAACCAAAATAAAAGTAAACAAGATGAGAAGTGAAGGAGAAGAAAAATGAGAACAAAGAGGGAACAAACCAACGAGGAAGAAAATAAAATGAAACAAGTCGAGAAAACACAGACAAGGAATAGAGAATAGAGAAGGGAGAAATAATATAATCAAATCTAATAAAGGAAACTAAACCGGTAAAGAACCAATATAAAAAATAAATGTTAGTATTGATTGAGTGACAATTGTAATTAGTCATTAATAAAACACAATAGCTAAAAATACACTAGCCAAAGAATTAGAAGTACATGTAAGTTAGTAATAGAGAAAGACATGATATTAATAAGTATATATAATATGTGTAGAGAAAGAGAGAGATATTGAAATAGTGAGAAGTTAACGGAATTTAACATAGTGAAAGTGAAATTACCCTAAAGTGAAATGATAGAAAAAGAAACACTAAGTAAACTATAATAAACACAAGATAATTTAAAAGTGCAGGTGAAGAGTAAATAAAAATATTGTCAATGATAGCAATAGTAAAAATATCGGTATGGAGAACCATACATGACTTCCATATTCTAAGATTTATATTTAAAATCATTTTCGAAATGAAATATTACCATAGAAACTACTTCTTTCTACTTACTGCTTCAGCCTTAACCACAGTACTGTTGTCACTAACGTATACCACCTCACGTTATCGCACTCGATTTTCACTGATGATGGAAGTCGATGGCATTGCTGAAATGTCTGGTTTTGTAGAAAACATTGGACTACGGCCAAATATCCCGGGAAGGAATTTTAACAAAAACTACTTCTTTGTTGCCGATAACGTTGTACACATATATATCAGTGGCGAAGTTACATGGAGGCAATTGAGGCAATGCCTACCCTAAAAAATTCTGTAGAATAAAAATTATAAATACGTATGAACTACATAACGTAAAGATTATACATTGTTACTGCGACTGTCAAATTTATTAAACCGAAACGTGCTTTATTGAGCGACCGCTAGATGGTGACAGGTGAGATTCGGCATAGTTCGTTTAAAGCGAATGAGGAAACCTGAACTTGCCTCAGCGTTTTTTGTATACATCGTATGTAAGCAATGTAGTGGTGTGATAGGGAAGTGAAGGGAGGGGGGATTGTCCCGCGCTGTACACATAGAGCATTGAGGCATGCCTCACTTCTGTGGTCCAAACAGTTAAGTTAAAGCGCCTGAGTTGTTTCTAAGTGTTTATTTTATGCGGTTATTAAAAGTGTCACTGTTATTCTGCTGAACTAACAGATGATCAAGATTGTTATTTGAATTATTTGTAACATTAAACATATATATATATATATATAGAAACTAATCAAGTTTAAAAATTTGAAGTTCAATCAGTTGTATTATTGTGTATGACTAATACAAGGATTGTTCAATAGAAACACGTATAGAGATGTAAAGCATTTTTTATTCAACGATTTTAAAAGAAGTCTCCAATAACATTAAGACATGAGTTCCACTGTTGCGCTAACCTGTAGATTCCCTGCTAGTAAAATTCTTATGGCTGTTTGTGGAACCATTCGGTTACAGCAAACTCTACCTCAGCGTCCGATTTGAACCACCGTCCTTTTAGTGATTCCTTAAAAAAATTTAAGATAAGATTTTTGCCTACCCATTCATTAACTACTAGCTTCGCCAGTAAGCAAATTGATGTCCATTTTTTCGGCTTGCATGCGTTATGTTGGTGTGGGTTTCGGCACTTTCCATTTAAAAAGCGTGCAAATGTAATAAAATAAACATGAGTGAGGCCAGAAATAACGTGAATTGTGTGTGTGTGTGTGAGTGTGTGTCTTACCTGCCTTTTTATTGCTGTAGGCATAATAATAAAATGGAAACGTAAACATTACATAACTGAGATATGCTTACCTGCCACGAACGACATATTATTTTATACATGGAGGAGTTCAGTGACATACACATGTACAGAAGAATTATATATGTAAAGATATTAACTCATACATAATTTACATTAAAATGAAAAAGTTATAATTTTATTGCCTGGCAACAAAATTATTTTATTTTTAACAATTACCATTGTTTCAAAAAGTTTAAATGAATATTCAAGTACTTTACTCTTGTTAAAACGTAAAAGGTTGCAGGCAAACTACCCCTTCCCCTTAACCGATCTTCACCAAAATGGAAAGTCCTTGAGACCTCTACAAATCAGGGCTGTATGCAAAAAATTATTTGATTCTGTTTGAATTTGCGGCTGTTATCGTTTGCCATAGAAAATACGCTTGATAAAAAAATGTTGCTGGTAAACTACCCCTTCCCCTTAACCGATCTTCACCAAAAACAATAGGTCTTGAGTACTCTACAAATCAGGGCTGTATGCAAAAAATTATTTGATTCTGTTTGAATTTGCGGCTGTTATCGTTTGCCATAGAAAGTACCCTTGTTAAAAAAACGTTGCAGGTAAACTACCCCTTTCCCTTAACCGATCTTCACCAAAAACAATAGGTCTTGAGAACTCTACAATTTAGGGCTGTATGCAAATAATCTTTTGATTCTGTTTGAATTTGCGGCTGTTATCGTTTGCCATAGGAAATACCCTTGTTAAAACATAAAACGTTACAGGTAAACTACCCTTTTCCCTTAACCGATCTTCACCAAAAACAATAGGTCTTGAGAACTCTACAATTCAGGGCTGTATACGAAACATTATTTAATTCTGTTTGAATTTGCGGCTGTTATCGTTTGCCAAAAAAAAAAATTTTCCCTTGATAAAAAAAAAACTGTTGCAGGTAAACTACCCCTTTCCCTCAACCGATCTTCACCAAAAACAATAGGTCATGAGTACTCTACAAATCAGGGCTGTATGCAAAAAATTATTTGATTCTGTTTGAATTTGCGGCAGTTTATCGTTTGCCATAGAAAAAAAATCTACACACACACAGACACTTTTTGGAAAACGACTTTTTTTCATGTTTTGAGTGTAGTACAATCAGAATCTGCAATAATCTCGAACACGATTTTTTTTGCCATCACCATACTTCCATTCCTTAAGGAATATGGAAGTAATTAGTGAAAGCTAAGATAAACACTTAGTAAAAATAACAAACACTAAAGGTTTAATAGTGAACAATAATATTTAAGAAAGTTGTTAAGAATTGTCTTTAAAGTAAACCAGTAATTAAGCAGCAATGAACACTGAAGAGTGATATTAACTGTATTGATTAGATAAGAATATTATTATAGAGTTTAAAAGTATATAGTAGAATTTAAAGGTGAGAACCACTTGAAAATGTAATCAGATTGTGTTAACATGGAATGAAGGCAAAGAGTTTTTATGAAATAAGAAGTTTAAAACATTCAATAAACACCCATGTTAGAAGGGATGATTATTGAATCAATTTCGAAAGAGGTGAGGTTGTTTACCACCCAAAAAATAAAAT
Source organism: Magicicada septendecula (assembly GCA_034769895.1). NCBI lineage: Eukaryota > Metazoa > Arthropoda > Insecta > Hemiptera > Cicadidae > Magicicada > Magicicada septendecula. The sequence continues at coordinate 288,194,568 of CM068372.1, forward strand.
CAAAGGTAAAGAATTGTACACCAATATTAGATATTAAGTGTTAAATAGTTGTTTAAAGAAACTTAGGAATAGGATATGGATGGGATAATTATACCTACCATAGACCTAAATGTTGTATTTTATATGATGAAAAAATAGTAATTAATAGCCATATTGTTGACGTTGGCGGAGTAAATAAGTAAGAAAAGAAAGCAATGTTTGATTTAGAAAACGAGAAAACCAGTTAGTTAATAGTTAGCAATACATGATGTATAAAATAGTAGCAACATACAAATCACACAAAAACAGAACCAAAACGCATCAATAGATAATAAACATAGTTATAAGAACGAAATAAAGCTCTAGGCTAAAATGAGATATAATGTATATGAAATAATCAAAAATCAGTAATGGCTACTTAGACTTGAGAAAAGCCTAACTGTCAAACACCAACAAATACAAATTGTACGAAAATAACCAAGTAATTAACAAATCCAAGGTGACAAATTAACCAAGGATAAATTGTAAATCTTATTAAAAGCAAAATATTAAAATAAGGAGTTAAATTAACAGAGAACTGTAATTAGGAAAGATTAAAATAATTGTAAACTTATAAAACATAAAATAACCCAATCTTGTGGGATACCAAAATAATCTTTGGAAGAAAATACAAATAACAGTGCTAATAATTAATACTTAGGAAGGAAGATAATGGAAGGAAGACAGTCAGAAGATATATGAGGATTTTGAAAAGAATTCAGATTTTGATAACAATGGATTTATGTCAAGCTAAGCCAATCATAATTCATTGGTAACCATAGAAACCGCCGTTGAAGATAGAATTACTGTTGAATATCATTACTTGAAAAGTGACACTCTTGGAAAACAGAAGCCAAAATTTTGAACAACCAATTTTTAATTTAAAATGTTATAAAAGTTGACCAAACTACCAAAATTGAACGAGAAGGAGGCAGACTACAACTGAAACCAATTAACTGATGACGAAGACCTTTTAATTCGAAACGAAGTGTATAAATTAATCCAAGTACATTGAAAAAGATGCCAGAAGCCCGAATAATTGAAAATTTAATTCTATTGCAGCTACAGCCCTTTGTACCAGACCAACTGATTAACCCCAGGCTACGAAGTTGTTAAGTATCCTATAAATTATCCAAACTTCCGAAATAACGCACTTTAAACATTTCTCACTATACTATGAAATATCACTAAACTGAATTTATTCTCTTTCAAAGATTAAATAATAAACTAAGACACTGAAAATTTGTCAAATCATAAAAATAACCTATGGTTAGTTTACGAGCCTTTAAAACACTTTTACTACACTCCAACAAACCAATTATAGCTACACTTCATAATATTTAAGTAGAAATATTGTAAGGTTGTGTATTTTTATTATTGTAATTGCATCTAATCCTTGTATCGTGATCAAAAGAATCCAGACGATTGAACGAAAATATTTGTTGACTACTTCGGTAGAACGCCATTACAGGGTATTTGTTACGTTAAAAATCGATTTGTCAAACCCAGAGAGAGATTGTCTCATAGATAAATAACCGGTGGAAAATAATATAATAAACCAAATATAACTTGTGTCAATGAAAACAGTAATAATTCATTAATAAATCAATACTGTGTATAACAAATGTGTTTTATTTTCAGTAGGAAAGTGTATTATTAATATTGTATACGGTAGCAGACATCTAAGAATTGGAGACTAGCGCTCTAGTAGTGAATACAGCAAACTGCTGGCTTGATCGTAAAAATCGATAAGCGGCGGGACAAGTTGAATTATCAACACCGCATGAGCGGAACCGCTGATAATCATAAGTTATTTTAATTGTTTAAATTAAACAATTTGGCGCCACCCGGGATTTATACACTCCCAGTGAACCTCAGGTAAGGAATACGATACCTGCTTATTCGTACGTTCGCAACGGACTCAAGCAGCAGAAGTTACGCTACCGAGCGACGACGGATTGGTAAGACAATACATAAGTTACACTCTTGACACTTCTACATTTTACAGAATTCGTTAAGAACAGTGGCACACACGTTACGTTATAAATTGATGCATCCAACGTGTGGCATTATAACACGGCAGCTATACAACATTATAATCTCCATCTCTCCGACAGAACCAGTAAATTTCCACTTTTCCTTAGTTAGTATTGTTTTTCTTATTAATTTAGCTGCATCATACAGAACTTTCATATCCGAATTTATGCCAGAACTTCCCTCCGCTTGTGACAATAAAACATTACTTACAAATTGAAGAGAAATTCGCTGTGATTGATTTTTTGAGATTGCATCGTTAAATACTACATCCATATGAAACAGTTCATCCTCAATTAGAGCCTTAAGGGATTTTCTAGATATCATGTCTTCTTCCTTTACGCCATTTGAAATACAAATCTCCCTATATTGTCGTTCAGCCTCTGCCATTGTAATGATTTTACCTTCAAGGAGAGCATCCCGCAAACAATTATGAATTCTACTTCACTAGCACATTCAAATACACTACTTCTGTTTTCTTTTTTGTGGGTACTCTGTAAGACATTGATAACATATTTTGTGTAACATTCTTTATGGTATGCCAAATCATATGCGTGCACATCTTTAGGGTTGATACATCCGCTTAGTTTTAACTTCCACTGCTTATTTTCACTTTGTTCAACTGCCTCGTAGATTTTCCTGCCTGCTTCTTTTATGCCAACTGTACGTAACTGATACCTTTTAGTATCAGGCTTATCACAAAAGAAGCAGGACTCTTTCTGTAATTGTGTCCCGGAATTTTGAGATCTGGTGCAAGGAAGTTCATTATTACTCTCAGTGCTGGTGGAAGGGTTGTCATTTTCAGCGCATTTTTTCTTATATCTTGTCTGCAGCCTTTCAATGTTAACTTTGTGAGTGCACTTTTTGTAACAAGACAAGTGCCACTGTACATTTGACTGATTGATTTCCGTAGATGAAATATTTCCAATATAATTTTGAAGATGTTTATAGTCGGGGTCTTCTCACTTATTTCTAATTATTAAAGCATCAATAATTCTTTGCTTAGCATTTGAATTTTTAACTAAGGCCTCTTTCGGTTGCTGCTGGCATAACAAACACAATTCGAAGTCTATGCCACATGTGCGTCTTCGTTTAGATGCTTGCGCTTGGTCCGATTTCACTTCACCATCCATATTTAAGCTATCTTATTCTACCTGAAACAATTCATAAAAAAAAAATATTATTTTATTTGGTTTTAGTTTATCCAGAACATGAACACAAACAGAAAAAAGTCGGGTTATTGCTACCCTTTCACAAAAAATTAAAATAACTCAAATTCTGTTTACTTAACGGTTATTGTTGTGGTAATTGATCTTCTAGATTTGCTTATTCTCTTTAATTTGAGCCATAAAAAACGAAAATCGGCCATTAAATAACCGATATATTGTAGATTTATGAAATCTTATTGGCGGCCATCTTGATGACGTCATTATTTTTATATGACGCCCATCAAAGGGTGACATCATGGAAATTATCAATCTAAAGGTGGTGTCTGGTGTAAAAATCATCCTCCCACCTTTGCATCATTAACTCTGCCACGGGATGACAAATGCTCCCCGACTATATGTGTTCAGACAGAATAGGATCTGCCTTGTGTAGCATCAGCACTACAGTCATCGTTTTTGTAAATTGCGTGAACACCAACCCATGTTAAGTTTCACTTCTAATTCATTTTTCTGCAGAGGGTGATGCATGATGAAGCAATTAATAGTCAGTAGTGTTGCCAACGTCATTACAGAAATATTCCCAGGAAATCAAAAAGTTCCCATTTTTTACCACACCCAGCATCCATAATTATCAGGAACAGCAACACCTGCCCAGTACTGAACTAAACTCTCCTAACCACTACTGCCCAATCAGTCTTGTCAGGTATTCTTACCCAGTTCACTTCACTATTGTATCACAGAACTTAATTAGGTACCAGACATTTCTCCATTTTGCAGAAGAGATCTTCGATCATGGTATGCTTACAAAATTCACACTCATTTTTGTTGTGAAGTTCAAGTGTATTTTGGCCACTAATTTGGAAGCACTAATTCTTGAAGTAATTATGTATGGGTAGGCTTTTATTATTGGTTAGGTAACAGTAGATTGAATGATGTGTGATTGTTTCAAATGGGTAGCGTTGTACGTATATAATGTAATTGACTGGCGTATATTTTGTATTGGTTTAAAATTTTTTGGGTATGTATTGGTTCTGAGTGTTTTTGGAACACACACACACACACACAGTGTGTACTTTGATTAGTTTCATATTATTAGTGTCAGGGAGATCATATTCTGGGTTTATGACTTGTGCTGCTAATTAGGGCTTTAAGACAATTGAGTTTTCCATTTAGGTGTTGAAATAGTTTTTTTTTTATTTTGCATTCAGATCTACTTAAAAATGTGTTGCAGTTTTTGCATTCATTTTTTTTTTTTAATAGCATTGTTTGTTGTTTGTTGTTGCGCAATTTATTTTTTTGTGAATTGGACATTGTTTTTGTGCTGTTTTAAAAAATATAAATTTTTTTAACAGTTTTGTAAATATCTTAAATTTGTTGTTCAAGAATATGAATGGATCCAATTATTTATGTTATTATTTGTGTCATATTATTAGTATTTACTTCTGGGTTCTTGGGCGTGCCTTATTTATTTTTGTATTTTTATGATATCCATTTCTGTGGTAACTTGCAATATTACATTTATTTATTTTGTGTGCATTAAAAGTAGTTATATTGGGCAGTCTATTGAAAATTAAATGGAAAGCTACAATTTTGATTGTGGTGGATGATTTTAATAATTAGACTAAATGGTGTTCATGGGTTTTTTGTACATGTCATATTGCACTCAGCTATAATCTCTAGATATAATAGGTCTAAGTTAGTGATTTTTAATTTTTCCGTCTTTTTTGTAAACATGTTTGGATGAATAGTATTTAATTTTATTGTGTCTACTTGTTATTTTTATTGTTTGAAATAAAAAAATTAGTGCTGCTGATATATGTTCTTTCAAGGTCTAATGACTTCTCATATTATATATTATAGTTTCGATATTGTATAAAAAAAATTTCAGGTGTTGTACCAAACAAAGGTTATCCTACGGCATGCGCTTTGTTTTGTTGATGTACAAGGGACGGCTGTAAAGTAATGTACTGTCACACGTAACAGGAGAACAAAAGATTATACAGAGTGACACATAGTGTCTTGTATCCCCCCCCCCACAAATGAACCAAGTCTTGTTGAATTCTGCCCACTTCTTTTTTTTTCATTAGCCATTGCAATGGAGTCAAGTATGCTTACTATGTCAGTGCAATCTAAAGCAACTTACAGTGATTTAATTTTTAACAGATGAAAAAGTTAATGCTAGTGACATTCATCGTCACCTAAAAGCTCTGTATGGTAATGAAATAGTTGAGCGTACTATTATGAATCAGTGGACAATAAAATTTTGGTCATAGGAAGATAGTAAAGCGAATATTGAGAATGAACCTAGCAGTGGGTGACAAGTTTCTGTGCTGGATGAGAAGCATCGAAAGGAGGTGGATGAATTGATTCAAAATGACTGTCCGTCGTGCAACAAACTCATCGCCAACCAGGTAGCCATATCTAAAGGAACGAGTAGGATAACTGGGTTGCTGCAAAATCTGTTCATGGTTGGTGCATGCAAACTCACAGAAAAGAACAAACAACAAATAAAAGAATATTGTGAACAACTTCTGGGATATTATTGTGGAGAAGAAAATGACTGCCTTCCTTTCTTCCTATGATGTGTGACAAAATTTGGCTGCATCATTATGAGACAGAAGAATGAGGCAAAGCATGGACTAATGGTACATCGCTTTGCTACAGCCAAAGAAATTTAAAACCTATCCATGTAAAATGCAAAAAAAACTTCTTTTGACAGTGTTCTGCGATGATAGACACATGTACGCAATGGACTGTCTGGAATCTGGGTCTGCTGTGAATTCTGCACAGGACATAGAGACAGTAAAACACCGTAGAAAACTTGTGTTGTATTTGAAAATCCACTTTGTGTTGTATTTGAAAATCCACTAAACCGATAATGCTCCAACATGATAATACTTTGTCACACACATCTCGCACAATTGCTGAGGCTCTTGTGCAGTTGAAATTTGAACCCATACCACACCTTCTGTATTCACCAGATTTGGTGCTCTGTGATTTTCACTTCTCTTTTCATGTAAAGACAGCCATTAAGGGCATTCATTTCACCACAGATAATGAAGTGAAGGATGCAGTGAAGTCGGGGATCAAGGAAAAACCACTGGTCATTGATAGGATGAGAAAACTTGGTTCAGCATTGGTAGAATGTATAGCTAGCTGTACACGGGGACTATAGTGACAAATAAATGTTAAGTACATCTAGCTAACAGAAATTTTTGTTATGCCTGTTTTGTTTCATTGGAATATCTCTCTTTGTTTTTAAGTTATGAGTATGAGTTATGACTGTGCGTTACTTTTCATATGCTCTTCGAAGGTTCTTGTTAAATTCAAAAAAATTTAATATGCGTTTTAGTCTGATTTTAATTTGTTCAGTGTAGTTATTGTATCAAGAAACTATACAAAGTAAGTGTGCGTGTGTGAAATTAGCAAAGCATGTCAGTGTTATTATTTTCAGATAGCGTAAATTAGTGAGATTATTTTTAAGTTTCTGAGCATTGTTATAGCATAAATTCAGTTATTCAATAGTTTTGCTATCCCTTTTGTCTACAGGTTGATGTTAATGTTCTTGCTGAGTTACCTGAAGATCTCAGAAAAGAAATAGAAGAGAATCTTGGGAAAAAACAAAACCCACGGAACACTGAGATCTCTTCTGCTTCACCAAAAGAAAAAAGGGAAAACAAACTCTGTGATAACATGACATTGCAAGAAATCAGATGTTTAATAAAGGAATGGGTCTCCACAGAACTGGAACCACAAAGGTGTGACATTGAAATGTTAACAGAATACATGCAACACCTTGTAGAAAGGAGACAATTAGATGACTTGCATATTGCTGTCAAGTGCCTTTACAGGTAAGAAAAACAATCAGCAAATGATTTTGTGTACACACTCAATTAACACCATACTATACTGTATTAGTATAACACCATATTATAATTAATATGTGTAGTTTTCGTCCTCTTCTTTTGAATTTGCCACTTTATGTAACAATGAAAATTATTTTTGTTAAAATAAACGACAAATTTATTAACGACAAACTTGTTTACAGCTTAGAGATAAGTATATACAGTGTGTGCGTAAAAAGAGTGATTGTGTGGAAGTGGTCATTACTTCCTTACCTACTGAAGATATGCAAAGAGTTTATGGACACAATATATTGACAACATTCAGTGCCAATATGTTTGTTATGTATGAGATCCATTCAATAAAGAATATAAGTAAACCTCCATTTATCTGGACACAAAATTTTATATATTAATAGTTGAGAAATATTTAATGTAATAACAAATTAAATTTATATATACTGTGACGGCAGCGGTATGTGAACATCTGCTCTCCGGTATCAGCGGTGGACACAGCGGGCCAATCCAACAACGTGCTCGGAGCGAGCCAACCAGCGACCCCGGTTAGTGCATAAAACCCAGGGCGGCAGAAAATTTTGAGCACACTTCAGCGCCACGCCATCGGACGCACTTCATCTCCTCTCCTCTCTCGGACGACATCGAGGCGGAGTCAGCCAGAAGGAACAGCCGAAGAATAGAACCGCCGCCGTTCTTGCGTCTTCGCACTCCCGTTCCGCGCCAGCGTTGGATTTCGCTGGGCCGGCAGCTGACTCTACAACTGGTGCCGAAAGAAGAGGAGGACTGTAGTACGCCACGATCAGCGGGCGCAGCCGCCGAACACCTCACGACCAACTTCAGCTTTCTCGCCACCAGGTCCTTTTAGGGCCACCAAAAACACTACAGTGTACGATTGGCGCCATTTGTCATGCGGCAAGCCTTTTGTCCGGTGACAATACGTATTGTAACAGTACCAAAAATATGGTAGTTACATAATATAAACGAATGTAACGTCAAGTATGAGAAAAACATGGAAATATATTTAGATAAATAAACCTAAATGTATATAAGTGTGTATCTACAAATATATTAATAAAAATCCAACAATGAAGAAGAGAATACTAATATATCAACATTAAATACAAAATGAAGAAAGAAAAATGCCACAAGCCCAAAACAAAATATCAGTAACTAGACCCAATAGGATCCAACAGTGAGGGGAATCAACGAAACAAGGACCAACAAGCTCCAACAACAATGGAGATAAATAAAAATAGCAACTACGATGAAAATATAGAATAAAGAAGAAGGAAGAAGGACCAGGAAGAGCACCAAGAAGAAGAAAGAAGATGGACAGAAGATATAAGGAATCAACATAAACCACAAGTACTAAAAACAATGTAAGTGACAAAAGAAATGATTATAAGTGTGACAAGAAAACCAGTGTGAAACATTTAAGGAACCACAAACAATTACAGTGTGTACTTAATACAAATGTGAAACCTGTGAATAACTAACTAATTTCAACTGAATAAACCACACAAACAATTACAGTGATGAAGTTTACAGTGTGAAAAATATGTTAATTTCATGATGAAACAACAAAAATTAAAATAGTCAAATAAACACAGACAATGAGTGTGACTGATTTAATAAAGTTGTAATCAATACACATAATCATAAGACCACCAGATTAAAACAAGATAGAACAATTATGTTATTGCTCATAGAGAACTGACAACAAATAAAAGACATTTGTTAAGTATCAAACAATGACAGAAATTGAGGTCCACCATTGACCAGAAAAATATTGTAAATAATACAAGAAAGATTTGTGTTAGTGTTTAAGAAGGAATTGTATAAACATGTGTAACAAAATAGTTAAAGTATTATGTTAATATACCGTAGTGAAGTCAGTTTAGTAGTAGAAAAATACTGCACTAAAACAGATGGTACATTGTTACACAACCCACAAGGAAGAGACCTATTACAACAGAAAATGATACATATTAGTATAAATATATGATCATCAAATATGTTATCAAACGAGAATTTATTATAAGCAGTAATGATAAATATTGAGAGACAATGTAATATATTGCAAAACAATGTAAATAGAACAAGTCAGACATAATGGCACAGAGAATAGCAGAAATGAGAAAAATATGCCAATTTAGTTAAGCAAAGTACAGTATCAAAACCAATATCAATGTTTATAAGAGTATTACCAGTAGTGAGATAAATATCTGATAATACATTGAGAACAGATTCTAAACATGATGAGAACAATATTATAACTAAGTTATTGTAAACCAACTAACCATGTACATATGACCAGAAGTAAGCTGAACCATTGTATAGCTAATTAGTTAAGAAAAATACTGTATCAAATATTGAGCACAGATTGTTACAATTGTTACCAGTAGTAAGAGGAAATCCCAATGCTACTTTGAGAACAGATAATGACCATAAAAACAGTCATATTATATACAAACATTTAAAAAGCAAATGACTATTATGAAGAAAACCAAATGTAAACAAACAATGACCAACAAGTTATTTATGAAAAATATAGCATATAAACTTGTATAAAAGTAATTGGAAACTTTACCAAAAGTTAGAATAATATCTAATGCTACTTTGGGAATCCAAACCAAATAGGACAATAACAATTTAGTTGTTGTATTAGAAAAAATAAATTACTACTATGATATGACACAACATGAACAGAGCCATTACTGAAAGATTGAAGAGTTCTGAACTAATTAAAAGATAACCATTATATATAATAAATTAGGTACTATGTGTGTACACTAATTACAATCATTAGATGATATGATTTATATAGAAGAGACCAAAAATAAGGCGAAAAAATTGTATAAGAGAGATAGGAGAGAACTGAACTTATGTAAATATTAAATTAACCACAGTCATACATAAATATTATAGTGTAAAATTGTATAAATAAACATTACTAATATTATTAGATAGTAATATGATCATTTTAAATGAGAAAAATTAGTTCTAAGCATGTTTATGAAAAATCAAACATGGACGCTTAATGACGCCATAACGAGATTTGTGTAGGGAGCAATTATTCCCAAATTGTAAATTAAACCGACTGAGATATAGACTCAAAGTGTTTAGATAAGAAGTGTTTATTATAATTAAGTAAAATCTGGTGTAACGAACTTATAAAAATAAGATACACCAGAAATAACAAATAAAATCGTTATTGTGATAGTAGTAGTGAACGGAAAATAAGCGTTCTTGGACTTATTTTAACAAGCAAAACGCCCTGAATTCACTGATATCAACCAATTAACGATAGGACGTAAAACAAGAAAGTTATGGTAATTTTAAACTTTCCAGTTAAATTTTTGTACCAGCGATGACGTAAAAAAGCCTCCACCCCAAACTCGATTTTGTCAAAAAATTAAATATTTTAATAAAACGAAGGCTTTTGGGTCAGAGAGTACAACGCATCCAGCCAATAGAATGAATGACTTTCACCAGACAACCGAGAGACGCTTCAGAGGAGCAAAACAGTCTACGATCAACCATCAAACGTATAAGCCACGCCGCTCGAGACAAAAAGAAGGAGTTTATTTTTTAAAACTGTGCGCGCCATTTACGTCAGTACACAACATACAGTTAACCTTAACACAACATTTATACATACGAGTGAAAAAGTGCGGAATTGTTTTAATTAAACAAGTAGGTCAGTGTATAATGTCGACCATACTTGCGAGTGAAGTGTTAAATAGGAAACAGGGAGTACAATTTTATTTAAACAATATTTGAACGAAAATAATAATTTTTGTGAATAGCTAACTTTCGATACTACGCAAGTCAGATAATGCTGAGTATCGAAAAACAGTAATTAAATTATCAGAATTGAGGAAAGATTTAAATCGCCATTATTAAAATATTATAAAAATATTTTAATTAATTATAATAATTTAAAATAGAATGTTTGGAAATAATCCTTAATAAATATAAGAATATTTAGTCGCTCGTTTGACTAAACTTATTTTTCTTGAATTTTTCGATGTTTTAAAACATACTTTATTAATTTTCATACAATCTGAATAAATGTAATTCTGATAATAATATATTAAAAAGTATTACGAATAATATGTTTACATGTATAGTCTAAGAAATAATAGCTATTAAGAAATACTTATCCTTTGTAACCACACCGGTTAATTCTAACCTCAGAAATCGTTACGGTAACTTGATAATTTCAACATTACCGATCTGTTCTCAAGTAACATTCAAATCAGATAGAACTACTGGTTGATGCGCACCGTGAGGACCAAAATGCTGATTGGAATCCAGGCACGGTGGACCAAAAAATGGATGGTCCCGGTCCGAGTGGACCGAAACTGATGAATGAAAGTAATGTTCCACAAGTGTGGACAGGAAGAATTAATTAGTTGGGCCCAAGTGGGCGAAAATTATGTTTCTTGAATTATATTCTGTTAGCTGGTCTTCCATGGTGATTGAAGATGATGTGTAGAATGAATTAAAAATTACATTAAGAAATAAAAAGAAGTGGACTGTATACGAATAGTTTTAATATTGACTGATTACATTACAGCTGTAAAAATTGAAGTAGGCTGGCTAATGCTGCATATTGAATTAATATAAATTTAGTTACTCATGAAGAGGGCCTAGTCGGCCATAATAGAAAATAATGAGGCCTAAAGCCTACATTTAATATCGACACTAACTTGACAGAGAAAGTTCGGCGAACCGAACGCCGAGAAAGCTGAATGTGCACTGAGCAAGGTACAATCACGCGAACGTTGATGCGATATATAAATCAGATTAGCCAACCTAGAAAAACAAAATCATCGCGCTACCGTCCATAAACTGCCCGTCAAAAATCAAAAGGATTTTTTAATACATTTTTAATAAATTAGAATACATTTACAATTTAATTTAAAATAGTGCAGTTCTTAGTAACGAGAATCAGCTTCAAGGCTAAGTTGAACCTTGAGTTGAGATTAGATAACGGCAATCGGCCGCTAGTTTAGAGATAAGCATGCAGATAGGCGACTGTAGGCCAAGGTTTGGCAAACAGCTGTTTCATGTACCAATAAGTCTGGTTAACCACTATTACTGACACAAGTGTGCACAGTATGTAACATTATAAAACATGAAAGGAAAATACATAATATGCAAGTCATAGAGTTACCTTAATGCTAGCTAAGGTCCGTAGACCTGTACAGAGAGTTCATTACATGAACAAAATTGTTGTTGAACATGTTGCAGTTGCATGTTTTATTGTATATTCAGGAGGGCGACATGTATCGACCTAGACATGATATTCCTGAAGTTTCAGGAATTTACAATATGTAACAATGTGTGGGCAAGCTAGATGCTGAATGTAGCCCAGATATGACATGTATGTCATAATTTTAAATAAAGAATTGTGCATGCTTACCTACAAAAATGAATAAAATATGAAGTACAATGTGAATAAATTAGACGAGACAGTTACAGACGGCAGGCGCTTACAATAGTTTTTACATCGACACAATTTATGTGAATACAACAACAATAACTTGAATAATTACAAGATAAATAATTGTAATGTCAAACAACAATAGAATACCGAAATTACAGAAACAATTTAACAATTTAAGACATTCCCAAAATAGTACATATTTATCAGAAACCATATAAAGAAATGAATGCATGGTTACTTAACAGCAAAACATGCGAATATTATGCAATAACATTTCATAAATAAGACCACCCAAAGACATGCAACACACCCCATAACATCAATGAAAATGTGTGAAATAGTATGCCACAAAAATTAACATACAATACAAATATTAAGATATCACCAGAACTGTAATAATCAGAAGCGTGCCATGACGCAAAGTTGACAAAAAAAATATTGTGACAATCTATCACAATTATGTTGACCAAATGGTCGTAATAAATAATAAGCCAATGGCGGAATAAAGCCGCATTGCGCTATAACCATAATGTCAAATCTCGTCTCGCACTGGCAATAGTCATAATTTATGTATTGGTCTCCGCAAAACACCCGTAGGCGTGCGAATGTCCACAACGCGAACCAAGTTATCTGGGCCGGGAAATGTGGCGATGATCACGCCAAATTTCCAGGCTAATGGAGGCAAGTTATCCTCAATGATCAAGGCTAAGTCACCAATGGAAACATTATCTTTGGCAAACCTCCACTTGTGAAGCTGTTGCAGCTGGTGCAAATAATCGCAAGACCACGCCTTCCAAATGTCCCGGACAAACCTCTGAATCAGCTGCCAACGACCAAGACGAGAAACAGGAACGTGAGAAAGGTCTGGGTCAGGAATCGCAGTTAGGGGCGCGCAAATCAAAAAAAGGCCAGGTGTAAGTGGCACCGGGTCGTTAACATCCGAGGAAATAGCAAATAAAGGTCGAGAGTTCAGACATGCCTCTATCTGAGATAAAACGGTCGTGAACTCTTCGAAGTTTAATATAGATTTGCCTACCACGCGCCGCAGATGAAATTTCAAACTCTTGATGCCGCTCTCCCAAAGGCCACCGAAATGAGGTGAGGAGGGCGGAATAAATGACCATGATATCCCCTGAGAGGATGTGAATGACTTAATCGAGGTGATGGCATCCTTATTGTGCCAAAAGTTGTAAATGTCATGTAAGATGGTGCGGGCCTTCCTGAAGTTCGTGCCGTTGTCGGAGTACAGCTGACTGGGTATACCCCGACGTGCCATAAAACGACGTAAAGCAGCTATAAATGCGCTGGCAGTAAGGTCGGACACCAATTCCAGGTGAATGGCCCTAGTTGCCAAGCAAACAAACAGAGACACGTACGCCTTAGTAAGAGTTCTAGACTTCTGCCCGCCATGACGAATCATGAAGGGACCACCATAATCAACCGCGCAAAATAGAAACGGCCTTGAAGGAGTGACTCTAGGGGATGGCAAAATGCCAAGCCTCTGGACCTGCTGTGTGGCGCTGAACCGGATACACTTGAGACACTTACGAATAATGGAACGGATGACTAGCCGGGCATTAACAATCCACCAACGCTGACGCAGTGAATGATGCACGAGCTGAGCACCAGCGTGAAGTAAGCGAATGTGTTCGCGTTCGATGATAAGGCGTGTGACATGCGCCGAAGGGGGTAGTACGATAGGATGTTTCGAATCGTAAGGTAACTGGGAATGCTGCAATCGTCCGCCCACGCGTATCACTCCAGAGTCGTCAAGAAACGGGTCGAGAGAAGCCAACTTGCTTCTGATGGAAGCAGAAGATCCGTTCCGAAGACAACTAATTTCGCCTGGGAAGTGGATCGATTGAGATTGTTTTATGAAGAAATTGAGAGACTGATGAATTTCTGCAGGGGTCAGATCGCCCGAAAGTTTGTCCGCAGATGAGTGTCTAACATTTCTGATGAAACGAAAACAGTAAGCGTATACACGTGTCAGCCGGTGTAACGAGGAAAAGTCCAACGATAAGTCAACAGCCAGGGTAGACATTAGCGAACGGTTATGTGTAGTTTTCTCTTCCGCGGTGACTTCCGAAGATGATGGAGTGGCCGGTACGAAAGATTGGAAAGGATTAGACTCTGACGATTGAGACAGACAGCCAGGACCATGCCACCAAAGCGAGCAATCGCGCAAAACATCCGGGAAACACCCCCTAGATATAATATCAGCAGTATTGCGTCGCGAATCAATGTGATGCCAGGTATAAGTTTGCGTGCGACGCTGAATTTCAGCAACCCAATTAGCGACGTATGTTTTCCAACGCGTAGACTGCGCATGAATCCAGTAAAGAGCCACCATAGAATCGGAATACAAATGTACATCATCAATAAACGAATGAAGAGCAGGAATAATTTTAGATACGAGTCGCGACAATAACAAACAAGCGCAGAGCTCGATGCGAGGTAATGACACTTGGCGTAGGGGAGCCACGCGAGATTTTGAACACAAGAGACGACAGGAAGCAGTAGCATCTTGATAAATGACTCGAATATACACACAACAGCCGAACCCTCTCTCGGACGCATCCGAAAAACCATGCAACTGAACTGTAACCGCCTCACGGTTGCAACGAATAGATCGCGGGACCACTATTTTACAAACAGACTTAATTTGTTACACAAAGAATGCCAATCCGAAAGTGACTGACCGGAAATCGGTTCATCCCAACCAAGCTTACAAAGCCAAAGTCGCTGCATAAAGTGTTTATACAAAAAGACAACTGGTCCGATTAAACCCAGCGGATCATATATTCCGGCGATAATTGAGAGAATCTTCCTCTTGGATATGCTATGATCGACCGGAGATAGTTTGACGTCAAACAAAAATGAATCGGCAGTGTTGTTCCAAAGAATGCCCAGGGTACGCACGTTGTCCTGTTTATTTAGGGGTCGTGAAAGGTTGTGATGATTTGCGACCGCTGTGGGTTCATTTGATGCCCATTTGTGCAACGTGAAACCATATTGAGCAAGTAACGCACCTAGGTCGGATTTCAGATTGGTCAGATCGGGGATAGTGTCCGAACCGGTAAGTAGATCGTCTACATAAAAATCGTTAGTTATGGCTAAAGCCGCTTGGGGAAAGGAAGTTTGATTGTCTCTAGCAATTTGTAGAAGGCACCGAGTGGCCAAAAAGGAGGCGCTAGCCGTGCCGTAGGTTACTGTTCGCAGCGTGAAATGCTTAAGTGGTTCGAGGGGAGAGTCACGCCACAAAATACGTTGATAGTGACAGTCCCCTTCAGCAACGCGAATCTGACGATACATTTTTTCGATGTCGGCAATCAGGACATACTTATGTGTGCGAAACCGCAACAGAATAGAGAAGAGATCTTGCTGAACATTGGGACCTACCAATAATATATCATTTAACGAAAGACCATTAGTAGTCTTGGACGAACCATCAAAAACAACGCGCAATTTTGTGGTCAAGCTAGAATGTTTAAACATGGCATGGTGAGGCAAGTAATAAATATTTGACGATCCTAAATTGATAGCGCCATGATCAATGAGTGTCATTTGCCCAAGATTCATGTATTCCCTGATAAAGTCTGCGTAGTCGCGAGCGAGCTTGGGATCGCGCCTGAATCGACGCTCCAAGCTTAAAAATCTTGATTCGGCACTTGTGTAAGATTCCCCCAAGTGGGGCTTATCAGATTTGAATGGGAGCGACACTATAAATCTACCCTCGGGGTTGCGCTGAGTTGAGCGCACAAAATGCTCTTCGCAAGCCGACTCGCTATTAGGGGTATCGCCGGGGATCGTTTCTGCCTCCCCAAAATCTCTCGAGAGATTGCAGGATTTGGCTGTCATTGTTCCTTGCCAAGAACGAAACAGCAGGACCCTGGGTGTGGCAGTGTTTGGGCAGATTGCCGGCCAAAATGTAACCCAGTTTTGTCTCCTGAATGATAGGGAAGTTGGGTCCGCGTGTGTACTTATTAGCTAATATTAAATCCAGATAAAATTGTGCCCCCAGTAGTATGTCGATCTGTGAAGATATATTAAAATCTGGGTCGGCGAGAAAAATTTTATTTGGAATGTGGAACCGGTTGATGTCAAACGAGATTGAAGGCAGATTATGAGTTAAGTTAGATAGGACGGCACATTTGGCCTCGAAACTATGTCTCTGATAGCGAGACATAATACGCACAGAAACAATGTCAGTAGCGCAACACGCTGTGTTGCTTATTCCTGTAATTGGAATATTAGATCGGGTTAGTTTAAGGTGCAACCCTTTCGCAAATGATTTCGTACAAAAATTGATCTGGGACCCGGCGTCAAGAAGTGCCCGAGCCTTATGCCTATTGCCAGCCTGATCAATGACATATACAACCGCAGTGGATAAAAGTACATTGTTTTTACACTGTAATTTGAATGAGCAATAGTTACTGCTGGCAGCTGCTGATTTCGGCACGTAATTAGCGTGCAGCAAGGTGTGGTGACCCTTTGAACAAATTTTACAAACCTGTTTACTTTTACAATTTGATATCAAATGACCTGCTCTAAGGCAGTTAATACAACATTTATGATTTGCAACCAATTGCCCCCGCTCAGCGGCACTTAATATGCGAAAATTATTACACATGTAAAGCGGGTGGTCAGATTTACAGCACACACATGAATAATGCCTTGCCGCTGCGTGATAACTCTTAAAGGTACTGCTGCCAGCAGTATTTCTTAAGCTACATTTCTCAAATTTATTGTTTGGTTTTACACTAGGTTTGTTGAATTGCTGTCCGGATTCAATTGGCATTGTATTTTCTAAAAGTTGTCGGCGCAAATTCAAAAAAATGCGTAAAGTCTTGAAAACTGGGCAAGTTGTCAGGGTCTATGGACTCCTTCCAACGTTTTAAAGTAATAGGGTCAAGTTTGGTGGAGAGCAACTGTATGGTAATAAACTCAAATAGGTTTACGGACAGCTTCATTGCCGCCAGTGAATTAACGGAAGACGTTATAGTATTCGTAAACTCCGCCAAGCTTTGAACTGAGTCCTTTATTGTGGACTTAACCTGAAGTAGGTTCTGTACATAATATTTGGCTAATATAAATGGATTATTGTACCTCTCGGACAGCAAGTTCAACGCTATTACATAATTTTCTTGACAAATTGGTAATGATTTAATTAAGTCTAATGGTTCACACTTCACCGATGAGTGCAAGTAATGCAGTTTCTGTACTGGCGTTAAATCTGATCTTGAATGCACTAGATCATTGAAAATTGAATAGAAATGTTGCCACTCAAGTATGTTGCCTGAGAAGCAGGGCAAACTTATCGGCTTTAAATGCACAGGCGTCGATAGTACAGGAGGCACAGTCTGAGTATTAAAAGTGTCAAGGAGTTGTAAAATGTTTGCCTCAGTTGAGTATATCGTTTCCTCAACCTCGACTCGGTCTGCCTGAGCAGTGCTCGCGTCTTTACTGATAAGCTCTATCTCAGACTGTACTTCGTCATACTTCGAGGCTAAGCTCTTAAGACTTTCTAATCTTACAGTCAGAAAATGTTTTGTAGTTAAATTAATA
Source organism: Magicicada septendecula (assembly GCA_034769895.1). Lineage (NCBI taxonomy): Eukaryota > Metazoa > Arthropoda > Insecta > Hemiptera > Cicadidae > Magicicada > Magicicada septendecula. Next base: position 288,212,669 of record CM068372.1, read on the forward strand.
TCAAAAGAATTTACCGCGGATTGTATCCGCACTATCGCGGACTTTAATCCGCCTCTCTTTCTGGTCAGCACCTTGAGGCCTTCTTCAGACATTTTTTTACGCACCTTTTTACTGTTGCTGGTGGTACCTGGTTGGCGACTTCCCGCAGCGTCGGCTCCTTGGTGATGATGGTGAACAGCTGGCAAAGATGACCACTTTGAGGCACTGCAGCCGGCAGGAACTTGCTATTACGTTGCCCGAAGATGACGAGCGAAATGGCGACGCAAATCACGCCACGGTCACATTAGCTGACGTGCTAATCCGCCCGTGATGGCCAGAAAAAGATGTAAAAGATGTTAAATGGAAATCCAGGTCCGGAGTGACCAAAAAATGGTTGATGCGCACCGTGAGGACCAAAATGCTGATTGGAATCCAGGCACGGTGGACCAAAAAATGGATGGTCCCGGTCCGAGTGGACCGAAACTGATGAATGAAAGTAATGTTCCACAAGTGTGGACAGGAAGAATTAATTAGTTGGGCCCAAGTGGGCGAAAATTATGTTTCTTGAATTATATTCTGTTAGCTGGTCTTCCATGGTGATTGAAGATGATCTGTAGAATGAATTAAAAATTACATTAAGAAATAAAAAGAAGTGGACTGTATACGAATAGTTTTAATATTGACTGATTACATTACAGCTGTAAAAATTGAAGTAGGCTGGCTAATGCTGCATATTGAATTAATATAAATTTAGTTACTCATGAAGAGGGCCTAGTCGGCCATAATAGAAAATAATGAGGCCTAAAGCCTACATTTAATGTCGACACTAACTTGACAGAGAAAGTTCGGCGAACCGAACGCCGAGAAAGCTGAATGTGCACTGGGCAAGGTACAATCACGCGAACCCCAGATTAGCCAACCTAGAAAAACAAAATCATCGCGCTACCGTCCAACTACTAACAAGAGTTTTTTGAGAAATTTTTCTCTTGTGAATAAATGATTTTTAAAACAAATTATTAAACAAAAGTAATATATTTTTAAATACTGTACAAGTCATACAGCTTGATAATTGCAAACTAGTATTAGAGATGCGTGCGCATACCCGCGTACGATAGTTTCATAAATACCAGACATATGGTACCAATTTTTGATTTTTTTATATTTGTTCAATTATTATTCACTATTGTTAATTCTATATAGTTATTTGTATTACATCTTGTGACTGGTATCATGTTACCTCAAAGAACCTAACGAAATATGGTAATTCACTGAATCAAAGTAACATAACCTATGCAGTTAAATTATTGTACTAATAACAGGTCTACCAGCCTTGAGGAATTAGACAGAGTCTTATTGAATTTTTATTGTAATCAGTAATTGAAAGGTTGTTGATTATTGTTTTTTTTTTAATTGTCAAAGATTTTATCACTTATCAAATTGTTAATAAACCTCCAATTTTATTACCACAAAAGGAGTATCATTTCTATTAAAAGTAAATTCATTTATTTTTTAATCAGTTCCGACACAGGTGGCGGAAGAATTTAAAAAGATTTAGCATAATTCAGAATATTCATCAGATATTGCTTCATTTACTATTGTGTGTGATGATATATTAAATATTCAATCCGAATATTTTCTTGTATTTGAAGTGCATGTATTTCAGAAGGAACGTCACAGAACAGAATTGAAGTATTCAAGTGTGGTAAGTAAGTGAGATACACAACAAAGTGCGCGAACCATATTAAAATAAAAAGAGTGAACTATTACTACGTGCCCATAAAAAACAATACATTAACACCAATAACCTCAACGATTACGATTACATCTTTTGATAAACAACATTATCGTAGATACCGGTGCGTATCTACACCCACACGAACACACCAAAATATAAATAAATATCCAGTATCTATAAGTTATATTATAGATTGGCGCCCAACATCTGAGCACGATTTAAGGGAAATTACACCATAACTAGTGACCCAATCACCCCAATCCGTGAAAAAGACAGCAGGTACATTACCAGGACAGCAAGATGTACACCAACAGATTAAAATCAAGATCAAAATCACGATCAACGTCAAGGAAGAGGGCAGCCGAAGCGGAAAGAGACCAGAAGAGAAGAAAAAGAGGCCATGTCGACGGAAGATGTAGAAGAAGTTGTACTGGAAACGAAGGAAAAAACAATTGAACCGGCGGAGGAGGTTCAACAGCCTATGGAGGAACCGGAAGTGATGATTCAAGAAATCTTACCAGAAACAAACCAACCCGAGAGACCGGTACAACCAGAAGACAGATACATTGTCGAAATATTAAGGAGGATGGAAGAATCACTAAAAGAAAGCCAGAAGTCCACAGACCAGAAGATGGAAATAATAAATAAAAAGATGGACGAAAGTAACCAATCCAATAGGGAGACCAACAAATCCATAGAATCACTGAAAGCGGAGTTAAACCATAAAATAGAAGAAGGCCAGAAGTCCACAGACCAGAAGATGAACAAATCCATAGAATCAATGGAGTCATTGAAAACAGACTTAAATAGTAAAATAGAAGAGGCCAGTCGATCCACAAACCAAAAAATAGAGGAAGGCCAGAAGGATAACCAGAAACACATAGCGTTGTTAAAAGAAGAATTTAATAACCAAATAAGTGAAACGAATAGGAGAATGGAAGAGGGTCAACGGAAAACCGAAGAATTGTTGGAGAAGAGAATGGCCATCATGAAAGAAGATTTATCAGCAGAGTTGGGAGAGAAGATTGATCAAACTAACCAGAAAATTGATGGGATCAACGCTAAACTTAATCGAGATGTTGAGACCATACAAGCCGATCACGAAAATATATGGCAACAGATAAGTATCAACAATAACAAGGTGGAAGAGACCGCTAAAAATACAGTGGAAATGGTTGAGAGAAGATTGGGAGAAAGCGTCGAAGAAATCGAGAAACAAATGGCCATACTAACGACTGAAATTAATGTCGAGATGTCGGAAGTGCGTAAAGAAGGAGAAAGTACCAACCTAAAGCTAATACAGACGGAAATGGACCTTAACCAACGTATTAGTGATGTGAAGAAAACCCACGATACCCAACTAGACGTAATAACACAAGAGCAGACTAAGATGAAGGCAGCGCAGTCAACATTAAAAGATAAGTGTGAAGAAGTTGCTGGAAGGGTAGACGCGATCAAGCAACAAGTGCACGATGATAAGACACAATCCACAGAACGTCAACGGAGGGAATTGGACGACCTCCGAGACGAAATGCATCGTCTACAAACCATACCAAATTTCTTATCCGGGTTGAGTCATTTAGGAGGGAGAGATCAGATTGACTTCCGGACTTATTCAAAAAATCCCTTAGAATTCCTAGAGAGAATGGAAGAAATCATACAAAGGAACCGTGAGAGCAGATGGACTGTCATTAAAGGTATGTTAGATGAATCATTTAAACACACGTTTGACAACTGGTGGACAGCAACCCGACACGAAGTGGGTAATTATGACACCTTCAAGACAGCATTCAAGCAAAAATATTGGTCGGAGGCCACACAGAACATTATAAGGGACGACATAACCAACGGAAGGTTCGACGTGAATGGAAGGCAATCCATGACCACATACTTTTTAGGAAATATTTGCCTGGCAAGGAATCTGGAACCGGCAATCCCAGAAGAATGCCTGGTCACAAAGTTGGCTTACCATTTTAATCAGGGTATCTCACAGGGAAGACTAAATGCGCAGATAAAAACAATCCAAGGAATGTGCGACCTACTTGAAAGCCACGAGAGGGAACGATACTATCAACGGAGTCGACAGGTACCAAGCCAAACATACGATCGAGGAGGGCCTGGTAACAATAATCCCACCAGTCACAATAATGGTAATAACTCAGGAAGGAATTTTCATAACCCCCCGAGATTCCAGAATCAACCCACACCACGTCAAGACGGAGGTGGAAATAACATAAATAGAGGGAACCATAATAACCATCATCCTGGTGGTTACCAGCGAGATACGAATTACCAAAGAGGTAATCACTACTACAGGCCGTATCAGAACCAGTCTCCTAATCACCAACCAAGACAAGGTAATGGTCATAATAATAACAACCAATTTCAAAGAGTCCACTATGCCCATGCCAGTCGAGGTGGAAACCATAGAACTTATTATCAAGGAAGGAGGAGTTTCCCACACCAGCACAATCATTCCAATAATAGTGACAGGGATGAGAGAGAGTCCGGCTATCGGTCGAATGGAAGTGACAGCAGTGGAAGTCCTAGAACAACCACACAAACTACAGAGGCATACCACAATGGACATGGACCGGGAAATCAGGAGCCCGTAGCTTCGACGTCTCAAGACCGACGCGAAAATGGTGACCTGAATTTAAACACCAACCGGCAGTGAAAAACCCAAGATCACCCTCACTGAACCGGACTATTGGGTCTGATGTTTTGGCAAAATCTTCGAAGCATCGCAATGTATATAACAACAACTACCTAAAAAATATAAGGAAAGATTTGATGGAAGAAAAGGAAAATATTATCGGCGATACAAGCAACAGTGAAATTGCATATATATCCGTTAAAGTAAACAACACCGATGCCACAGCAATGATTGACACTGGTGCAAACGTATCATTAATCGACAAGTTGGAACTGGACAGAATTCAATCGGAGAATAAAGCCACAATACCCACATTGCCAATTAGTAACATAATTCTCATCGGTGCTACCGGACGTCAGAATAAGACTATCCGACAGCAAGTACAATTAGAGGTATCCAGCAATGGGAAGACAATACAGATGGTATTCCTAGTAGCCAGTGGGCTACCGTTCACTCTACTAATTGGTTGTGATATTTTAAGAAAATACACTGCAATCATCAATATGGATACTAATACGGTGATGATGAAAACAGAAGAAATAGAGTGGACAGCCAATTTGACAGAATACAGGAAGGCACCCTCGGAACATGTAATATACTACATCAGAGAAGGCCGTGAACACCAAGAAGGCGCCATCAACCAAGGAATACACAACAGTCCAGAGGAAGCTTTGTGGTTGGAGAAAATTAATGGCATCCGAGAATTTAAAACCAGCCAGAATAGCCAAGAATTAACTTGGGAACAACGGGAACGATTAATAGAAATATACTACCAATATCGCCACGTATTTTCAGATACGCCTGGGAAAATAAAAAATTTCCAATGTGAACTGAAATTCAAAGACCAGACGGAGTTCAAGCGGAAATCATATCCTATCGCCTTTTCACTAAAAGAAGCTGTAAGAGAGGAGATTCAGCGTTTAATAGAGAATGACATAATAGAGGTAAGCAATTCACCATACACCAACCCTATTGTCGCTGTACCAAAAAAGAATGGTGCAGTACGAATTTGTTTAGATGCTCGTGAACTTAACAAAACCATAATTAATGACAGGACATCGCCTGGAGAAATCGATGAAATATTAAAGAAATTTTATGGTACAAAATTTTACAGTATATGGGATACGGTATGTGGATATTGGCAGGTTGAGCTGCATCCGAACAGTAGAAAATACACTGCTTTTATCTTTGAAGGCCGAAACTACCATTTTAAAAGGCTACCATTCGGTTTAGTTAACTCAGTAGCAATATTCGTCAAATGCATGGACGAGATACTGGGCCATAACACACTACAGTTCACGACAGTTTATGTCGACGATCTCTTAATAGCCTCTAACAATTGGGAGGAGCACTGTGACCGGGTGGCACAAGTACTGAAAAAATTGGAAGACAACCACATTACTTTAAAACTAGATAAATCTCAACTAATTGCAAAGGAAGTGCAATTCTTGGGGTTTAACCTATCTGAATACGGAATCACCCCATCCCAGGAGAAGATGGAGGCAATTCAGCGTTTCCCCGTCCCGAAGAACAAAAAGCAACTGCAATCGTTCCTCGGAATCTGCAATTATTATCGGAAATTTCAAAATAATTATTCCGAATTAACAGCTCGATTCTCAACACAGCTATCATCGAAAGAAAAATGGAAATGGGGAGCAGAGCAAGACTCCACATTTGAATTGATTAAAATAAAGTTCCTGGAAACCGTTATGCTGCATCACCCTAATTTTAATAAACAGTTTTTCATGAATTGTGACGCTAGCGACCTAAGCCTTGGTTCTGTACTCTATCAAGAAGACCAAGAAGGGCATCATCAAGTGATCAGTTTCGCAAGCCGTACGTTAAACAAGTGCGAACGTAACTACCATACAACAGAAAAAGAATTATTGAGTATAGTGTTTGCATGCGAAAAATTTAGGACATTTATTTTAGGATATACAGTAACAGTGAGGACAGATCACAAATCCATTTCATTTCTAAAAAACTGCAAATTAAAACACGGAAGACTGACAAGATGGACTCTTACACTTCAAGAATACAACATACAATGGGAGTACATACCCGGAAAAAGCAACACAGCTGCAGACGTGTTGTCCCGGATAAACATTAACGCCCAAACATTTGAAGGAGAGAGGGAAACCATTGCGAGAGTATACCACTTACTGAAGAGTAAATCCGAACTCACTAATATATTATCTGACATAATCAATCATCAACAACAAGATCCCAAAATATCATTAATTGTCAAAAAACTAGCCAACAATGATGCAAACATAAACCGTTATTACTGTACTCATAATCAGTTGTTATTCACCAAACACAATAAAGGTGATGAGAGATGGAAGGTAGTTATCCCCAAAGCCCTAGAAAAAGAATTGACCATCGACTACCACATACGTTATGGTCATATGGGCGCAGTGAAGGTTATAAAGTCTTTGCAGGAGCATGTGCATTTCAAGGACATGAGTAGAAAAGTCCGAAAATATGTCCAGAGTTGTAATATTTGTCAACTGGCAAAATGCAGCAACAAAAAGCGAGAAGGAGTCATGATACCAATTACATCAACAGCAAGACTAGAAAAAGTTTTCTTGGACATTTGTGGACCTTTTCCACGGAGTGGTGGGAGACACCAGTATAAGTATATCATTATAATATTTGATCATTACACCAAATATACTAAGCTGTACCCACTCAATCGAGCGACAACCAGTAAAATGCTAGAAATAGTTATAAATAAATATATACCCGAAGTGGGCAAACCGTCGATGATAATTACAGATCACGGAACGCAATTCCGAGGACGAAAGTGGCGGGAAACACTGATCCATCTGGGAGTCAAAACATACAAGACATCGGTGTATCACCCCAACAGCAACCCTGCTGAGAGAGTGTTGAGAGAAGTAGGAAGGATTTTAAGAACCTACTGTCACAGCCAGCAGAGGAAGTGGGAGGAGTATTTATCCCCGGCTGAAGACTTCCTAAATCTAGCCTACCACCAATCGACTGACGAAACACCATACATGGCTATGTACGAGAAAAGACCACCCCGGGAGATCACAGAGATAATTAATTTTCCAATCAATGCCGAGGTTAAATTTGACAAAACCCGATTCTATAATAATGCAGTTGAAAGAGCGAATAAATTGAGGCTCAAGTACAAAAAGTTACAACCCAAAATTATCAAATATGAAGTGGGAGACCAAGTGCTTATCAAAAATCGAGAGCTCCCAAGTACTATTGAGGGCATTGCAAAGAAGCTACTACTGCTATATACCGGACCATATACTGTGACTAAAAACAATCTAAACAACACATATGAATTGCAGAACCCTATTACAAAGAAGATAAAAGGTACCTATAATCAAACCTCAATGAAAAAATATATTGAAAATTAAATTATGGGACCAAAAGTGAAAAGATAGCGATAAGGATTATTTTATTATTGATAATGTAAAGAATGAAAACATTTGTTATGAAAAATGAAGGTATAACTATGAATATAACTATTAACTATATCAAGATGAAAAATGAAATGTGGCTATGAAGATTATTGTTATTTAAGAGTGAAAAATGAAAATATGATTATAAAAATAGATGTTGACTAAAGGAAAAAGGATGTATTACTATTATGAAAATTATTATGTGTGTATATTAAATGAGAAATAACTGTATAATTATGTATTGAACATTGAATATATTGTAACTTTATAATGTGAGAAAACATACTTCAAGAGAATTAATGTAAAGGATTCAGAACATTGTATTTGTTAATAATAATAACGTATAATAGAAAAATAAAAATGATATACGAGATAGACACATTCCAACCTTGGCACAAATGTACTTGTGATACAAAATATTTCCAAGAGCCACGTCAACAAGTAATTATAACATCCTACCCGTACTATAAAAGAAGAGTATGAATATACGAGAAAGACAAACACCATCTTTGGCACAAAATATTTCCAAGAGCCTAGTCAACTAGTAAATTTTGACATCTTACCCGTACTAATAAAATGAATATACGAGACTGACACATTACATCCTAGGCACGTATGAATTCCCAGAGCCATGTCAACTAGTAATTTTAACATCCTACCCGAACTATTAAAATGAACGTACTATATAGAAAAATAAAAATGATATACGAGAAAGACAAACACCATCTTTGGCACAAAATATTTCCAAGAGCCTAGTCAACTAGTAAATTTTGACATCTCACCCGTACTAATAAAATGAATATACGAGACTGACACATTACATCCTAGGCACGTATGAATTCCCAGAGTCATGTCAACTAGTAATTTTAACATCCTACCCGTACTATTAAAATGAACGTACTATATAGAAAAATAAAAATGATATACGAGAAAGACAAACACCAACCATGGCACAAATATTTCCAAGAGCCTAGTCAACAAGTAATTTTAACACCTTACCCGTACTAATAAAAGAAGAGTATAAATATACGAGACAGACAAATAAGAACCATGGCACAACTGTACTTATGATAACCAATTCCAAGAGCCACGTCAACAAGTAAATAAGAACATCTCACCCGTACTATTGAAGAAAGAAGAAGGAACAAATGAGAAGTTGGAAAAATGAAACCAAAGTAATGTATTAATGTAGACAAACCACCACACAACCACATCGTTTATGATGTATATTACTAGAGAAAAAACCAATACCACATGGAATATAAATACCAAATACAAACCATGAAGAAGAAGAAAAACAAATGTACTTATGACTTATATCTAGAAGAATGAAACCTGAGATGAAGAATATGACGAGACGACATTCAAAGTGACAACAAAATGAAGAGATTAATCAATGATAATGAAGAATGAAAAAAATAATATACTAACGAAGACAATCATGAGAGTATACCAGTGAGGAAGTGTAAAACAAACTATCCCTATAATATGTGAAGAATATAGTTAAGTTGAATCAAGAAAAGATAGTATAACAATTTATAAACCGCAGATGCGTGAATTAATCCCAAGGATATTTATTATTTGTCGGAAGAACGACCACTATTATTATTTTTGATGATTTGAAATGAATTGACTGAAGAGTAATGCCAGCAATCATTTATTATTATTGAAGGAGATGATTTGCCTCCATATTTATTGAAATTAGTATGGCCAGTAGAGTTGAATAGCCAAAGTGAGCCGCTCTAAACTGCCCCAGCTAAACTTATGTTAGGGAATTAGGGAACTAAATAAACAAGGGAGATAATTACATAGAGAAGATATAAATACGATTCAAATAGAAGAAAGTGAAGGGATATATGGAAAAAACATGTGAATCAACATGGAATGTACAACAATTGATGAATTCTTCAATGAAAAATATATTATAATAATTCAGAATTAATCAATTCTTATAGGAAGGCATATGTAACAGTACCAAAAATATGGTAGTTACATAATATAAACGAATGTAACGTCAAGTATGAGAAAAACATGGAAATATATTTAGATAAATAAACCTAAATGTATATAAGTGTGTATCTACAAATATATTAATAAAAATCCAACAATGAAGAAGAGAATACTAATATATCAACATTAAATACAAAATGAAGAAAGAAAAATGCCACAAGCCCAAAACAAAATATCAGTAACTAGACCCAATAGGATCCAACAGTGAGGGGAATCAACGAAACAAGGACCAACAAGCTCCAACAACAATGGAGATAAATAAAAATAGCAACTACGATGAAAATATAGAATAAAGAAGAAGGAAGAAGGACCAGGAAGAGCACCAAGAAGAAGAAAGAAGATGGACAGAAGATATAAGGAATCAACATAAACCACAAGTACTAAAAACAATGTAAGTGACAAAAGAAATGATTATAAGTGTGACAAGAAAACCAGTGTGAAACATTTAAGGAACCACAAACAATTACAGTGTGTACTTAATACAAATGTGAAACCTGTGAATAACTAACTAATTTCAACTGAATAAACCACACAAACAATTACAGTGATGAAGTTTACAGTGTGAAAAATATGTTAATTTCATGATGAAACAACAAAAATTAAAATAGTCAAATAAACACAGACAATGAGTGTGACTGATTTAATAAAGTTGTAATCAATACACATAATCATAAGACCACCAGATTAAAACAAGATAGAACAATTATGTTATTGCTCATAGAGAACTGACAACAAATAAAAGACATTTGTTAAGTATCAAACAATGACAGAAATTGAGGTCCACCATTGACCAGAAAAATATTGTAAATAATACAAGAAAGATTTGTGTTAGTGTTTAAGAAGGAATTGTATAAACATGTGTAACAAAATAGTTAAAGTATTATGTTAATATACCGTAGTGAAGTCAGTTTAGTAGTAGAAAAATACTGCACTAAAACAGATGGTACATTGTTACACAACCCACAAGGAAGAGACCTATTACAACAGAAAATGATACATATTAGTATAAATATATGATCATCAAATATGTTATCAAACGAGAATTTATTATAAGCAGTAATGATAAATATTGAGAGACAATGTAATATATTGCAAAACAATGTAAATAGAACAAGTCAGACATAATGGCACAGAGAATAGCAGAAATGAGAAAAATATGCCAATTTAGTTAAGCAAAGTACAGTATCAAAACCAATATCAATGTTTATAAGAGTATTACCAGTAGTGAGATAAATATCTGATAATACATTGAGAACAGATTCTAAACATGATGAGAACAATATTATAACTAAGTTATTGTAAACCAACTAACCATGTACATATGACCAGAAGTAAGCTGAACCATTGTATAGCTAATTAGTTAAGAAAAATACTGTATCAAATATTGAGCACAGATTGTTACAATTGTTACCAGTAGTAAGAGGAAATCCCAATGCTACTTTGAGAACAGATAATGACCATAAAAACAGTCATATTATATACAAACATTTAAAAAGCAAATGACTATTATGAAGAAAACCAAATGTAAACAAACAATGACCAACAAGTTATTTATGAAAAATATAGCATATAAACTTGTATAAAAGTAATTGGAAACTTTACCAAAAGTTAGAATAATATCTAATGCTACTTTGGGAATCCAAACCAAATAGGACAATAACAATTTAGTTGTTGTATTAGAAAAAATAAATTACTACTATGATATGACACAACATGAACAGAGCCAATACTGAAAGATTGAAGAGTTCTGAACTAATTAAAAGATAACCATTATATATAATAAATTAGGTACTATGTGTGTACACTAATTACAATCATTAGATGATATGATTTATATAGAAGAGACCAAAAATAAGGTGAAAAAATTGTATAAGAGAGATAGGAGAGAACTGAACTTATGTAAATATTAAATTAACCACAGTCATACATAAATATTATAGTGTAAAATTGTATAAATAAACATTACTAATATTATTAGATAGTAATATGATCATTTTAAATGAGAAAAATTAGTTCTAAGCATGTTTATGAAAAATCAAACATGGACGCTTAATGACGCCATAACGAGATTTGTGTAGGGAGCAATTATTCCCAAATTGTAAATTAAACCGACTGAGATATAGACTCAAAGTGTTTAGATAAGAAGTGTTTATTATAATTAAGTAAAATCTGGTGTAACGAACTTATAAAAATAAGATACACCAGAAATAACAAATAAAATCGTTATTGTGATAGTAGTAGTGAACGGAAAATAAGCGTTCTTGGACTTATTTTAACAAGCAAAACGCCCTGAATTCACTGATATCAACCAATTAACGATAGGACGTAAAATAAGAAAGTTATGGTAATTTTAAACTTTCCAGTTAAATTTTTGTACCAGCGATGACGTAAAAAAGCCTCCACCCCAAACTCGATTTTGTCAAAAAATTAAATATTTTAATAAAACAAAGGCTTTTGGGTCAGAGAGTACAACGCATCCAGCCAATAGAATGAATGACTTTCGCCAGACAACCGAGAGACACTTCAGAGGAGCAAAACAGTCTACGATCAACCATCAAACGTATAAGCCACGCCGCTCGAGACAAAAAGAAGGAGTTTATTTTTTAAAACTGTGCACGCCATTTACGTCAGTACACAACATACAGTTAACCTTAACACAACATTTATACATACGAGTGAAAAAGTGCGGAATTGTTTTAATTAAACAAGTAGGTCAGTGTATAATGTCGACCATACTTGCGAGTGAAGTGTTAAATAGGAAACAGGGAGTACAATTTTATTTAAACAATATTTGAACGAAAATAATAATTTTTGTGAATAGCTAACTTTCGATACTACGCAAGTCAGATAATGCTGAGTATCGAAAAACAGTAATTAAATTATCAGAATTGAGGAAAGATTTAAATCGCCATTATTAAAATATTATAAAAATATTTTAATTAATTATAATAATTTAAAATAGAATGTTTGGAAATAATCCTTAATAAATACAAGAATATTTAGTCGCTCGTTTGACTAAACTTATTTTTCTTGAATTTTTCGATGTTTTAAAATATACTTTATTAATTTTCATACAATCTGAATAAATGTAATTCTGATAATAATATATTAAAAAGTATTATGAATAATATGTTTACATGTATAGTCTAAGAAATAATAGCTATTAAGAAATACTTATCCTTTGTAACCACACCGGTTAATTCTAACCTCAGAAATCGTTACGGTAACTTGATAATTTCAACATTACCGATCTGTTCTCAAGTAACATTCAAATAGATAGAACTACTAACAAGAGTTTTTTGAGAAATTTTTCTCTTGTGAATAAATGATTTTTAAAACAAATTATTAAACAAAAGTAATACATTTTTAAATACTGTACAAGTCATACAGCTTGATAATTGCAAACTAGTATTAGAGATGCGTGCGCATACCCGCGTACGATAGTTTCATAAATACCAGACATATGGTACCAATTTTTGATTTTTTTATATTTGTTCAATTATTATTCACTATTGTTAATTCTATATAGTTATTTGTATTACATCTTGTGACTGGTATCATGTTACCTCAAAGAACCTAACGAAATATGGTAATTCACTGAATCAAAGTAACATAACCTATGCAGTTAAATTATTGTACTAATAACAGGTCTACCAGCCTTGAGGAATTAGACAGAGTCTTATTGAATTTTTATTGTAATCAGTAATTGAAAGGTTGTTGATTATTGTTTTTTTTTTAATTGTCAAAGATTTTATCACTTATCAAATTGTTAATAAACCTCCAATTTTATTACCACAAAAGGAGTATCATTTCTATTAAAAGTAAATTCATTTATTTTTTAATCAGTTCCGACACAGGTGGCGGAAGAATTTAAAAAGATTTAGCATAATTCAGAATATTCATCAGATATTGCTTCATTTACTATTGTGTGTGATGATATATTAAATATTCAATCCGAATATTTTCTTGTATTTGAAGTGCATGTATTTCAGAAGGAACGTCACAGAACAGAATTGAAGTATTCAAGTGTGGTAAGTAAGTGAGATACACAACAAAGTGCGCGAACCATATTAAAATAAAAAGAGTGAACTATTACTACGTACCCATAAAAAACAATACATTAACACCAATAACCTCAACGATTACGATTACATCTTTTGATAAACAACATTATTGTAGATGCCGGTGCGTATCTACACCCACACGAACACACCAAAATATAAATAAATATCCAGTATCTATAAGTTATATTATAGTATTTATAATATATAAACTACAAAAACGCAATACACTACTTGCAGAAGAAAAAATATATTGAACAATATCACAATATTATATTAATAATAATATTACACATTCCTTTTTTGTGTTCACTTATAGTAATATAGTAATAAAAAATGTGTGATGATTGTAGTTTAAACCACTCAAATGGATATGGTATGCTTATAGTATTATCCATAAAAAAACTTCTCTTGTTAAATTTATTATTAACACATACACAATAAAAAAATGTGCCAGAGAATTGAAATGATACTTATGTGCAATAAAAATTGTAGCTTATTGTCAGCTGTATGACAAATTATTTTATTGATTTCATTTGAAAGAAATAATGATGCTAAATGATTCTTCATGAAAAAGTCATATTCAAAGTTAATATGTTCCAATTTTGTGTTTACCACATACAAAGGTTTTATGTACTAAAAAAAGAAAGCAAATAAGCATGATACAATGTTTCAGGGATTGTCATTCAAATTTTTCTCAAATTAATCCTACTTTTCCTTGATTTCTGTTAATATTTTTTAGTAATCATTATACCTTTTTCAATAATCCAATGAACCATAGACATGTTTCGGAAGGTTGTAGTTGGGTTTCTGAGGCCTTGCAAGCCTAATACCACGTTCCTAAATAATGTGGTAGTTTTTGTTTAATAACTGATCGATAATTAATGTTGTTAATATGAATTAAAAAACATTTGTGGTTGAATAAATGATATATATAATTAATTTTAATTTTTGACAAAAATGTTTACAGGTGCATTGAAAAAAGTGGCCAGAAAGTATGGCAAGAAGCATATTTCACCATTTTGAGTGGTGTTCAACAGATAATGCGAGCAATATACAATGCTGACCTCATGGTCCAAGAAGTTTTCTAAATGTTAGAAGATTACCAGGAGACACTTCTGAATCATGAGATTATACAATTTTATGTGCTCATACTGAAGGCTCAACATGTATCACATAAAAATGTTGTTATCAGTAATGTGTTCACAACAAAATGTCACACTCAGCAGGGACGGATCCAACAAGCAATAATTTTTGGGGGGGGGGGAGAGTTGACTTTAGGGAGGGATTATGAAAAGTTGGACCATTCTTTAAAGGTCTAAAGTATGGTAGGAAAGAATGGTAGGAATGAGTGAACGTAAAAATACAGTGTCTTATTTATTAGCACAAAAGTTTATTAACGTACAAGTATAAAATCATAATCTGTGTTTGTCAGTTTATTGTCCTTTTATAATATGCCTATTCACTTACAGTTTAAAATACACACTACTCGGTTGCAGTATGTATAAAACAAAAATTAACATACTGGTAAGGTACAGTTACAATTTAAAGTAATATGTAATTATTTTTATAAGTATTACTATTATAAGTATACGATTATAATGCAATTCTATAGAATATAAACATTAACCTACATAATGTGATATGAATTTTGTATCATATTCACAACCACAAAACCATTTTATGACCATTTGGGGGAAATCCCCCCCCCCCATTGATCCACACCTGCAAAAAATCCACACCTCTCTAACATCATTGTGCAAATTTTGCTGTGTCATTAGAAGCCACATATTCTCTAGATTACAAACCATATAACACAGGGAAAACCAACAGACTTTGTAATGGGTCGAATTAGAAGGTTTTTATTTTATTGATTTTGGTCTCGATTTTATAAAGATTTTAAATTCACTTCATATATGTGAGCTACCCCAGTTTAATTTTATATAAATTTAAATCATCAATTCCATCCAGTATCAAATTGTTAACTGCACCTGTAGGGAGCCTCAGTACAGCAATGCACAGTGTTAGCCAAAACAAATGTACAGACGTATTGCGTAACCGCCCAGCAGCAGCCTTGTGACACAGTCTACAGTCTGCAGTTTGCCAGCAGAGAGTGAACAGATAGCCAGCAGCAGCATAAAGTGCTGGAAACAGTAAAACTGTGGCCTCGGGAGTGTAAGATAGGCCGTAATAATTAGTCGGCCTATCTATTCAAGTCGGAAAGTAACATCCTAACCTGCCGGACGCGAATAGTAGTGCGTCCGCCGACTGGACACAAATTTCACCTAAATTACAGAGCAAAAACGTGAATCAGCAGTGGTGTTGTGGTGAGGCGGCGGCGGCCATTTGAACAAAATTCTCAGCCCGGCCGGGTGCATGAAAAACCGTGTGCACACAACAGTTCAGTTTCATCATGTAAAGAGTGGTAACCAAGATATAAAATTACAAACAGAGTTAGTGAAGTGAGCGGGCCAAAATCAAGTGAACAATACACTTTCGGGCAATTATTAATAAAGATTAATAAACATACGAGTCACGGGGCAACGAAAGCAGTGAGCCGTCGGGTAACCAGTAACCGTATTTTCAACAAATTTTTATAAAGGGTTTTTGGTGCAAACACGTTAATTAAATAATAGTAGTTGGTTTTGTAAAGGTGTGAATGTGAGAGTAAATAGCAGACTGGGGCTGTCCAATTAAGGTAAGGTGTTTATTGTAATTCTGTAAGTATAAGTGTAATACCATCATGTAACTATCAGTAAGGGTTTTATGCATTTTCAATGATTTGAGCCAAGAGGCCAAGTAAATACCAATTTAATACTTGAAGGATATTTTAAAGTAATAAATAAAATTTTAATTAATTTCTCTTTAAAAATGCGTTGCGTAAGTTCTTACGATAACCTATAATCATATTTGCATTTTAATGTTCGTGGTGCGGACCCTGGCGGAAGGCGAAACAGGTAGGTGGAAAATAAAATAAAATTTGTGTATTGTATGTGAATAGAACGTCACATTTGGCGCCCGAACAGGGACTTGAATTTGAATAATTAAAATTCCACACCTACGATAAATGCAAGTTCGATTTGAGGGTTGAATAACTACGTAAAAATTACGCAGCACATACAAACTAGTACATCAATGTTTAGAGTTTAAGAGTTAAGTGGTAGATGCTTTTATGTAAGTAAATCTAGATTAATAAATTTATAAAAATGGCAGATAACGAAAATAACATAAATGAAACGACTAGTGTCGAAAACTATAATGAATCAAATAGTATGAGTGATTTTGAAATCCACTCGACTCCAAACATGAGTCAGGAAAATAAAACAAAAAAGAATTCAGATGAAACAAATATTACGGAGGACTCAGGGGTACAGTTAACCCCCACCTCAACAAAATGTAATAAATTAGATGATGATATAATGAGTATATTAAGAACCATATCAATGGACATTCATGAACAGAAAAAAAAATCAAAGAAATGAAAAGTGACTTTAACTGTAAATTAGAAGTACAGAATAACAAATTGAATGAAATTAAGACCGAAATTAAAAGCGAATTTAATTGTAAATTTGATGTACTTAAATTTGACATTGATGAAGTAAAAATAAAATGCAATAATAGTTGTAACGAATTGAAACGAGATATTGAGAAAATAGTAGAGTCAGTAGAAGAACGGGTTAAAAGTAAAAATAATAATGACAGTAAGAAATTAACAAGTGATAACAATAATGTCGAAAATGAGAATATAATTAAAAATGTATTGGAGAGTAAGGTAACAAATGTTAACAATAATATTGAAAATGGTAAGGTGATTGAAAGGGTGGTATCAGAGAATGATACGTTGAAAATAGATAGTGAAATAGTGAGTGAGAGAGAGAGCGTTATATGTTGTAACGAAGTAGTAATTAGTGTTGATGAATTAGAAAAAGAATGGAGAGAGAGAGTAGATGAATGTGTAGGGCAGAGGGTAAATTTTCCCCTTATTTGTGATGAACCAGAGTGTTCAAAATTGTTATTGTTGGAGGGCAAGAGACCCTATTTAATGGAAGATTTAAGTTATATCCCTTTGTTGTATAAATTAGCACCCTCTGTGTGGAATGATGTTGAAAGTATGATATGGTGTTATGATGAGAGAGATTTAGATGGAGAGTTGTGTGTCGATAAAGAGACAGAATTATATAAATTAAAGAGAGACTATAATGAGTTGAAAGAGATGCTAAATGATTTGAAGTACTTACCTGTTAAAATAGAGAGTGAAGATTATTTTGTTGATACAGTTTTAAATAATAATAATTTACCTTATGAGGAAAAAGTAACTGACTTGATAATGAATGTAATTACTGATGGAGACTTAACCGATGTACTTAATGTTGACTTGGTAGATGATTATTATGGTAAAATGAATAAACAGAAATTTTATGGTTACTATACACAAGATAACCGTATACGGAATGTAAATAAAATTGAAAATTGTTATGTGAAACCCCGACTAATTTTTGACGATGGAGGCTGAAATTCATAAATGAACAATTTTAAATATGTTAATATATGGTAATGACCTAGCTGATTTTTGATATTGAAGTGTGATATAACTGAATAATTATTGCTGAAGAATTGTAAATACATGTTTAGTGAAATTATTTGTATGTATTATAAAATGTTAGATAAACAATGTATGTATGTAGTAGAAATTGTTGTGATGATAATAATAATATTAATATTTTGCAGCCTAAATAAATAACAAAAACAATTTGGAAGAAGATAATGAATGAGTTGTAGTTATTGCAATGGGTGAAAGTAATTAAAAATGTTGTGTTTTCAATAATTGATTTAATTACAATAATTTGAAATGTTTAAATATTTTGATTGACTTAAATGTTATCTGGTTGAATTTTTCCAATGGATTTAAATTGTTTTATGAGACTTGATATTAATAAATAAATGTTAAATTGTTTGATATGAAATAACATTGTTGTTAAATGTTTCAGAGGTTACACGGAGATATTGGTGTGTGTGTGGTGTGTATTTTGTATTCATGTCAATAGGTGGATAATGTATTGTAAGTATAAAGTTCATTATACCAGTCAGATAGAATAAAATGCTTATAGGTGTGAAAAGAGTTTAAGTCAATAATAAAAATGAATTGAAATAATGGTATTAAATAGAAATTGTAATTAAAAAAGTAATAATAACTGAAAGGTGGATTAAAATTATATTTGGTGTGAACTGTAAGAATTAGACATTGACAAATATGTTATCTAAAAGATTTATAAAAAAAATTGAAAAGTGCAGCAAGCAGATATGTCAGTATATGATGTAACCAGAATGTTTAGACTATGTGAGTGTTGAGACCGAGAGTGTTTATGAAAACGTCTGGCACACAAGTGTTTATGTAAACAGGTGTGTTATGTTGAGACTAATGTATACAGACATACTTGGTGACAATAACAAAAATGTTGTAGTCTGCTGAATCATTGCTAGTAGAAAATCCTATTATGAAATAAAAAGCAATACCATTATTAAGGAATGTAAATTTTTTGAATAATGTAGGTAATATTTTATGCCGGATCATTTTGAAAAATGTAATTAATTTTGAATTGGTTAATTAAAGCAATGATGATTAAATAGAATTAAATAGAAAAGATGATTTTAATAATGAACTTGTAATAATGAATTTAACTATATTTTCATTTGAATTGAAATTGGAATTATAAAGTAAATACTAATTGATGTAAATAATGATTAAAATATTCATTTAACACTGACAACTGATGGAAATATTTGGCCTGAGATAGTGTTTGGGAAAATTAGACGTGTACATAACTGTTCAAGTAACTTTTATAAATTGACAATCTATGTTTTACGGTCAAGGGATTAAAAGGGGGGTAGTAGAGAGAAAAAAGAAATATATATATATATATATATATATTTGTATATACTTTTTGTGCCTGCCATTAAATTGATGTTTTGCATTTTTGGTTGTATTATTGTTTATATGTATCAATAGTATTATTGAATTATATGGTATAGGATATATGTATAATCAAATGTTAGGATAAGGCAGTCCATGTTTTAATTAAATATTTAATTTATTTGTTTTCTTTTTTATCAGTAATAATAACGAAGAGAATTAATCTATCCAGATAAGAGATTTTTTTGTTCTGATACAATCTGATTTTGAATTTATTTTAGATGAGGAGTTTGTTAAAAAATTATTATAGGTGTGTGTGTGTGCGCCCAGTATCTGCTAAAGGCAGCCCAGTTTGCATATAAGGGGGAACATATCGGTTGAGGATCTGGCATGATCTAAGCCAGGGATTTGGAGTTTGGGGAGGCATGTTAGAAGGCTAGGTGCACGGTGGTGCGTGTCTGTTCGATTTTTCGGTGTTGGGATCTCGCACAGAGAAGTCCAGTGATCTCGTTCAGATGCGTCCATAGTCGCCGAGCCAGGGGGGTTGTTTACCCATGAGGTATAAGATAAATGGGAGGTTGTTGGCACCAGTTCCTCACCGGTCCTCTTAGGGGTTTTAGCAATGAGAATTCTTCTGTTTCGACAGAAGACTTCTCATTGGGGGGGGGGGGTATTGTAATGGGTCGAATTAGAAGGTTTTTATTTTATTGATTTTGGTCTCGATTTTATAAAGATTTTAAATTCACTTCATATATGTGAGCTACCCCAGTTTAATTTTATATAAATTTAAATCATCAATTCCATCCAGTATCAAATTGTTAACTGCACCTGTAGGGAGCCTCAGTACAGCAATGCACAGTGTTAGCCAAAACAAATGTACAGACGTATTGCGTAACCGCCCAGCAGCAGCCTTGTGACACAGTCTACAGTCTGCAGTTTGCCAGCAGAGAGTGAACAGATAGCCAGCAGCAGCATAAAGTGCTGGAAACAGTAAAACTGTGGCCTCGGGAGTGTAAGATAGGCCGTAATAATTAGTCGGCCTATCTATTCAAGTCGGAAAGTAACATCCTAACCTGCCGGACGCGAATAGTAGTGCGTCCGCCGACTGGACACAAATTTCACCTAAATTACAGAGCAAAAACGTGAATCAGCAGTGGTGTTGTGGTGAGGCGGCGGCGGCCATTTGAACAAAATTCTCAGCCCGGCCGGGTGCGTGAAAAACCGTGTGCACACAACAGTTCAGTTTCATCATGTAAAGAGTGGTAACCAAGATATAAAATTACAAACAGAGTTAGTGAAGTGAGCGGGCCAAAATCAAGTGAACAATACACTTTCGGGCAATTATTAATAAAGATTAATAAACATACGAGTCACGGGGCAACGAAAGCAGTGAGCCGTCGGGTAACCAGTAACCGTATTTTCAACAAATTTTTATAAAGGGTTTTTGGTGCAAACACGTTAATTAAATAATAGTAGTTGGTTTTGTAAAGGTGTGAATGTGAGAGTAAATAGCAGACTGGGGCTGTCCAATTAAGGTAAGGTGTTTACTTCACAACTTACGAATTCACTGTTTTCAGAATACACGAATATGAGAAAAACCACCTTTTTCGAATGTTTCACTGATAGAAATAGCTTCATCTTTCATGGAGAAACAAAGAAAACACAAAAAAGACAGGAAAGTGGCACTATATTTCAAACTAGTATATTGTTTTATGAATGTGTGTGTGTTTTGAAAATACCAAATTTGGTAAGTCTTCTGGCTTTCCCTGTATTTATTTTTATGTATGTTGTTCAATTTGAGATGTTTTCAACAAAATGGTTAAATATACGAGGGTCATTCAATAAGTAAACAGACAAACAGAAGTGGAGCAAAAACTTTTTATCAATACAATTTTTTTTACTATTCAACATAATCTCCAGCAAGTCTATGCACTTGTCCCATCTCTTTACAAGCTTTTTTATTTCCTCAGCAAAGAATTCTTTACCTTGATGTCGAAGCCAGTTTTGGACTTTTTCCTTCACTTCTTCATTGCTGTTGAACTTGACACCACGTGTCTCCTTGAGTGGGCCAAACAAGAAAAAGTCAGGTGGGGCAAGGTCAGGGCTATAAGGGGGATGAGGCAGGATCTCCCAACATACTTTTTTTATTGTTTCGAGCGTCAGTTTTTCCGTGTGTGGGCTGGCATTATTGTGAAGAAGAATCACACATTTCCTCTGCCATCCCGGACATTTCTTCTTCAATGCAGGCTTAACTTTGTTCACAATCATTTCAGAATAGTACTGACTATTGATGGTACGCTGGTCTTGTAGGTAATCACAGAAAATTGGGCCTTGGGAGCTCCAAAAGATGGTTAACATCACCTTTCCAGCCGATGGCTGGGTTTTGAATTTCTTTTTGGCGGTTAAACTGGGATGCTTCCACTCCATGCTTTGTCGCTTTGACTCAGGTTCAAAATAGTGAATCCAAATTAGTGGTTATAATGGTTCCAAATCTAAAAATCTTATAACAGAACGCTGTTCTTCGAAAGTACTGCCCTCAAGAGGACACGCTATCATAAATAAAACTGTATTAGTTATGTTTATGCAATATATTATTGAACAGCTGATCAAAACTCACAACGACGTTGCTAGGTAACACTCCTGAAAGTTTCAATCAGCTGCTACAATTAATTTATTTTCTACAACTGTTTGTCTGTTTACTTATTGAATGACCTTCGTATGAAAGTATAAGTGAAAATGGCTGGGTTAATGTTAACAATAATTATAAACTGTGTTTTTATCAAAATATTGACTTTTTGTAATTATTATGTTTTTATATCACTCTTTTTTTAAATAAAAGTATTTAAATTTAATGAACAGGGCATATTAATTTAATTGTATTTAGTGAAATATACTATTACACACCCCAAACCCAACTATAAAGAAGATCTATAACTTTGTGATTGGTGTTTGTGCCAATACGTCATAAACATTCCTTCACCTAGTAAAGTTTGTATTTCAGTTGCAAGCCAACAGTTATCCATTGTATTGCTTGTGCTATAACTATGTATGAAATAACTTAAGCAGTTTGTAAGTAGAAATATAAGAGCTGTTTATGGTACTTAAGAAAGGGTAAAAAAACAAGACTTTGAGTAATTTACTTAATTCCGATCGAAAATATTTTTTGTACTATAACACAGACAAATCAGCAACTTGTATTTAGCTTGTAAGTGTTTAGACAATTTCTGCATTGATAATTCTCATGTATGATCTGACCATTGTGCAGAAAATGATTTTGAACATGATCTAAGAGCGGAAATTAAAAATGTAGAAAACACTTAAAATTGTCACAAGTTCCATACATTAAAATCCTGTAAATCATCTTTTCAACCAACACAGAAAGGCACGCAGAGCTCAAAAATGGGAATCTCAAAACAATAGTGGAAGGCCTTCTGAAAGTTCCGTAGGAGAGTCATGAAGAAAATAATGAATCTAGCATAGAAAAACAAGAATAATCTTGTAATGAACTATTTGAGCCTAATGGCAGTATAAATAATACTTCAGAAGTGGTAGAAAATATGAAGAAGTCTGAAGAGCTGTGTGCTTTGTAAAAAGAAAATTGATTTTTAAAAGAGTGAAACAAAAAGTTGATGCAGGAATTAACATCTGTGAGGACAGAAATCACTTTCTTGAAAGACAAATTGAACAAATTTGAGTGTCTGTTTTTAAACTGCCAACAAAAAATTATTACCAAAGGAAAGTGCGCTAACTGGTCATCAGAGGACATTTCTAAAGTTTTTAGTTTAAGGTTCATATCCAACAAAGCATTAGACATTGTGCATGATATTTTGAAATATGCATTCATTGGCAGAATTACAATAAACAGTCACCTTATCCAGTTTCTAGTTTTTCTAGATTCTTAGAGTTAAGTTTCACTATTTTGAAAGTTCACATAAATGTATTTACAAACTTTGAGAAAGATATGATTTGATGCTTTGATAAAATGAAAGTCAAATCAGTTCTCTGCTATGGTACTGCTGAGGACATAACTTGACGGCCACTTATAATTGTTCAAGTTCTCAAGATCTTGTTATTTGTAGTTTCATTGGCAAGTGGAAATAACCAATGTTATGGTTTTGACAAAGCACTGGATAAGTAACTTTTTTATGTTGCTATTAAAATGGTAAAGTTGACGTGATTTGGGTGCGTAGATTTGTTTGTGACATGGGACCATCAAACCGAAAACTTTTATCAGAACTTAGTGTAACACAAGATAATACAAGTTTAAGAAATCCCTTTGGAGGTGATCCCAAATTTGGGATTTTTGTGATGTCTCTAATATGTTAAAACTTTTAAGAAACCCTTATTAGATGAGGGGTATCAGCTTTATAATGTCACTTTGTCAAAAAGGAAGTGTTTGTGGAACTTATGAGCTCACAAAACAACTGTAAGGCTGTGGGATTCCTGTTAGGCACTATGGCTGCAGTTTCAGGATACCTCCTTCCAGGACAGGTCATGTAATAGAATTTGTAAAGACTGTTAACGGTGGATTCGATATGCTAAATTCAAGACTGCCGTATCATCCTACTAATAACATGAAAATCACCTATAAAACCTGTTTAGAGGATCAGGATGAAGCTTTAAACAACTTCATAACTTACGTTTGTCCATGAGAGTGATAGAAAAGGCTCATGTACTACCTTTACAGCCAGGCCTTGTTATATCTATTCATAGCCTTCAAGGACTTTACCAAGAATTACAATTCAAAGGATATGTATATTTGATGTCTGCTAGATCCAATCAATGATCTGGTATCCTACTTTTCTCAAATTAGAGGTCTGAGAGGATTTTATAATCATCCATTCCAAACAGCAGTAAGTCAAATAATTAAATCTCTTCTTCAGAGCAGGAATGTCGCTGTTATAATACCAACTGAGAACTGCTTACCACATGCCGACTTAATTACACTCAGTGCCATTGTAATTTATGGATATGATACCATCAAGAGAGTTAATTCTGCTTCAGGCAAAAATTATAGGGCCAACAACATACAGTCAGAAGAGGAAGAATGTGGAACTGCCACTGACACACAGTTTAGTAATTAAACTGAGAGGACTGAGTGTAACAGTGGAAAACTGTCAATAGTAAAGTAAAAAACCAGTTTATTAAAAATGGTAGTAGTCTTATGTGGTTGACAGAGTCAAGAAAAAGAAAATTATCACATGTTTCGAATATGGTCATCTAACAAGTAAGTATCCCAGTAAACAACAAAACAGGCTTTCATCTGAATCAAGAGAACCCCTTATGAACTAGACTGAGGAATGGTTAAGAACTGTGTTTAAAATGTAAGAAGATTACATAGAATTTTGTGGCACCTGTGGCTTGAACGAGGCAAGAAATATAGTCAAAACTTCAGTGAACTTACTTGAATGAAATGCATTAGTGTAGATGAGTTTGTGATTTCATGTTACATCAGAGTACAAATGTTTATCAGACTGAAGTCAGTCAATAAGAAGAGATCTTTAAAAAGATACAGTGACAAGGCAACTGATTGTGAAAGAAAAAAGCCCAATAAATTAAATAAACTTCAGTAAAATTTTTAGGTTTGTTAAATCTATATAATAAATCTCTAGGGGCGTTTATGTTTGTCTCCAGTAATCTCAGAATCTACTGAACCGATTTCAATGAAACTGCACAGTGATAGCAGGTACCCAACGGAAGGTTTTCCACTTTATCTGATAATGATAGGTTTAAAAGAACCGAAGTTATTGCAAAAAAACTAATTTTTTTAAACCCGCGGCTTCGATCACGAATAACGATAAGTTAAAAAGAACCGAAGTTATAGCAAAAAAAAACTCAATTTTTTAAACCCGCTGCTTCGATCGCAAATATTTGTATATGATTGTTGTGGTAACTGTCGAGTTGGTAAATTGCTAATGGTACATCTGTATTAATAATATTCTTATGGAATTCTTATCAGCATACGGAATTCGTATATAAACAATACAATAATTCATTGTTTGATTATATAGTACACGTTTCTGACAAACCATACTCTTCGACATTTGAATATTCAGTAGGCCTATGTGCAGTAGGAATAATTAGTTGTCGAGAATTATACTTCACCTACTTCATCGAGAATTATGCGATGAGCATCAGTGAAGTAGTATCAGTGCCTTTTTCGTTAATTTTACGTCATCGGTAAGTAATATGTGCAATATGTATTGTATTGTATAAATTATCAATTGCCCCCTAGAGATTTATTAGTATAGATAAAATAAATACATTTCCAGTTTTTTTAGCTTTGCTATGCCAAAAAGACGATCGTGTTTAGGAAGATCTACTGCAGCTGCGAAAAGAATGAGGCGTCTTACAGTATCTGAAAATGACGTTGAAGGAGTCGAAATGCAATCAGCTCCTGGAAACTCTTCAGAAAGATCTGGATTAGGAGTCTCACGGGTTGAAAGTCCTATGAATCATGAAAACAGATTAGCCGCACAAAGACGCAGGCAAGCGACTCTCAGATCACGAGGTCCTACTTTACGATGGAGTGCAAAATTAAATAGTGGTTTCAATTATAATCCAGTTATTAACTACGCGAATGAAACAGATATCGAGTTACCGAGTGTGGTTTGCCCACATTGCAAAGCTTTAAAGTGGAAAAATGAATCACATGGATTATGTTGCTCTGCAGGAAAAGTGCGGTTAGATCCCGTACTTCCTCCTACAGAACGGTTAAAATAATTATTAAATGGAGAACATCTTTTATCGAAAAAATTTTTGAATACATTAAGATCATACAATTCAGCTTTTCAATTTACATCATTCGGAGCCAATGAAATAGTCGAAGGGAGCTTCATGCCTACTTTCAAAATTCAAGGGCAAATATATTACCTCATGGGATCATTACTCCCCACACAAAACGAAGTACCAAAATTTCTACAGGTGTATTTCATAGCTGATTATTTACAGCAATCTGAAACAAGAATGGATCATATTCGTAACTTGGACAAGACATTAGTAACAGAACTTCAAAATTTACTTCACGCAATCAACCCATATGTTAGTGAACTGGAAAGTGCGTTTGAATTTGTAACATCTGCGAATAATAAACAGTACAATATTGTGATTCATGCTGATCAAAAAGAAAATAATGAAGAGCACAGTGTGATTATTCAAATTATTACAGAATTATAAAATTATAATTACCTTCTCACCTACCTTAATTTCGGGTCCAGGATTCCAGCACGAACTGTGAATGCAAACATGATTTTGAGGTTGTGAAAATAACACACTCGACTCGCATTGGTGTAAGACAACTAACATTTTATTTTATTCTTTAAACTGTTTTCAAGTTATGAATTATTCATTTCTTTCCATATCAAATCATGTTATCGATTCTTTCCAAATAATTAAGACAAAAAAAACATTCTTTAAATATTAATTAAACAGTCTTATATAGATAAAATTTATATAAACATCTTATATTAAAGAAAGCAGCCCAGCCTGCTCACGCAAAACATTCATACCATAACCCCCCTTTTATTTATTTTAAGGCCTTTTTAGATGGTATTTACTGATATATTTAAAATGGTTGTTTTACGTCACCCTTGGCATTCCTCCTCGTCACGTATCGCACTGGTTTTATGACTTTCTGACTCTAATACTCACTTAACAGATTTTATCTAGTATGACACCCATCCATCAAAACATCTACCACCCATTCTCTAAAATCCATCAAAATCTAACCGTTACCACATTTTACATTTTAACTCTTGAAAATTCAAAACTATCTCAATTCATTTTGCCATTTAATTCAAAATCTCTTAAACACATTGAAAATATTATATTCAAATATTTAATTACATTGATAAAAATCTGCAAACTATTTATAAGTGACATACCACCTATATAACCCCAGCAGTCAGCTGATGTTCCTGGTCAGGTGAATGACCTTTCTATAGATACATTTCAACAATTATATAAAGTACACATTTTTATAATCCTTATCTCTAACATACTGCATACAATTAATACAAATACACAAAATTATGTAGTTATCATCCTACAATGTTATTTGAATTCATTACTTAAATCTGGTACTTAAAATCATTTTGCTCTCATAGGGACATACATCGCTATTCATTGAGTCATAGTCATAGCAACAGTTACTGAACAGCTCTTTGGATTGTCAACCCCCAACTCTCTCTATAGAGTCGTGTTATAAGTTGACTGCCCGCTGTTTACAGAGATCGTCACCCTCTCACTGAATTTACAGCTACCCTCCTACTACATCAATTACTTAAAGTCCCCCCTTTATATCCCTGGCTTGTCACTGCCAGCTCCTTTTCCACACACACTATTGTTTTCTGCTGGTGGACTGTGGCGTCCATTTGCATCCCCAAGAACTGAAGTTACATATATATGGTATAGACGCTGCCTATACCATTCTTGGTTCAGCGTTATATAAAAATTCGGTATTACTGATGTCCGAGGACACCAGTAATCCTACTAAAATGATTCACACACCCTTAGTACGGCACTACCGTCACCTTCGACGATAGCTGCTGTTCCATAGTTATGTAGTTTCCCCTGTTTTACCCCCCAGTTCAATTTCTATGTTCACCAATTTTGTATCTACTTACATAATTCCACGGTCAGGGTCTGGTGAAACCGTGACCGCCCGAAATGGGGGGAAACTACCAAAAGACATATAAGGCTCACACTGACACCGTTACTACAATTCACGGAAGGTAAACTCTTATATGTTTGGGTATATTAATTACTTTTCTCTTTTTAACATCTTTTAGATTCATATACATTTTTAACTTTTAAACATCAAACATTTCATTTAAACATTGTTCTTTAAACATTGAACATTTTGATTTACATAAATTGCATTATAAAATTCATACTTACAGTACATCACTCATACACTGTCATAAACACAAAATATAAACACCTGTCACCAATAACTCCATGTACCTTCTGAAACATTTTAACAACCATGTTATTCCACAAACTATACAATTTAACATTTAGGTAATTTATTAATTATTATCAAATTTAAATCTCATAAAATAATTTAAATTCCTCATCAAAATTCAATTATATAACATTTTAAATCAATCAAAAATATTTAAAGCTCTCAAATTATTTGAATTCCATCAAGTATTGAAAACACAACATTTTTAATTACTTTCTTCCAGAACAATTACAAGTCATTTAGCATCAACTCTCATTATTTATTTAGTCTATTAAAATATTATTATTATTACATCAATTTCTACTACATACACATTGTTTACATTACATACTTGTTACAATACAAACACAATTAATTTCACTAAAATTTATTGACAATTCTTCATCATTATTTTTCTGTTTACCACACTTCATTTTCTAAGTTAGCAAGGTCATACCCACAAATCAAAATATTTAAAATGTCCATTTATTGAGTTTATAATTACCCTCCATCATCATGTAAATATCTAATATATTTAAAACATAAATCATTTTTATCGACCTTCAATTTGTTATTTTTATTATTATAATAACTGTCTGTCTTCTCAAATGTTTCAATTATCCAGTAACAATGTTTTATAGGCTTACCCCACATTATTATTATCTCATACAACCCGTCTACATTTGGAATTCTGTTCTTGTCACCGTCAGTGTTTTTGTTCAACATACAGTAAGTTATTTTATCATCATACTCATTTACTATATCAGTTACATCAAATAAGCGTTTATCATCTACAACAGTATTATTAAAATAACCATCCATCTCTATTTTACAAGGTAAGTATTTCATATAGTTTGTTTTCTCCCATCCTAATCTCTCTATCAACTCTTTATAACCTCTATCTAACTTAAATACTTGCATCTCACCATCTACACACAACTCTTTCTCTAAATATCTCTCACCCCAATGCCATGTCACATTTTCTCTCTCACCCCAAGCAGAGGGTACTGCTACATTAAAACATTTCCTGATTTCTCCAGGAACAACAAAAAAATTCAAAAAACAATTATTAGTAGAACACTTTTCCACCCAATACATTCGTGAAGATCTTTCTTCACCCCCTTAACACCACGAAAAAATTTTACCCTCTGCCACCCCTCTACTTGTACACTCTCTTCATACTCTCTCTCTCTAACTGATCAACATTTGTTTCTACCCCTTTGCAACCCATTACTCTCTCACTCTCAGAATCGTAATTAACCTCATTATCATCACTCTCTGATACCACATTTTCAATTACATTACCACTTTCAACATCATTGTTATCACTTGTTACCTCTTTATTATAATTATCGTTATTACTCACCTTGTTATTAATTATCTGCGTTACTTTACTTTTAATCTGTTCCCCTACTGACTCTACAACTTTCTCAACACTCTGTTCTAATTTGTTAAAGTTAGTTTCTAATATTTCATTGGTTTTCTCTAAATGCTTATTAACTTCATTAATCTGGGTTTTCAACTCATCAAATTTATTATTTTGTACATCAAAACTACTCTTGACTTCGCTAACGTCACTGCTCAATTTATCAAATTTACTATTTTGTTCGTCAAATTTACAATTCATTTTATCGAATTGATTTAATAAAATACTCATCATGTCATTATCAAATTTGTTATTACATTTTGTTGAGGTTGGAGTTAACTGGACTCGTGAATCCTCTGTCTTATTTGTTTCGTCTGTAACACTTATTTCGACTATTTTATTGTCCTGCCCCACATTTGGAGTCGAGTGGACCTCAAAATTATTCATAATAGCTGACTCATCAAAATTGTCAACATTAGTTATTTCATTTACATCGTTTTCATTATTTCCTGCCATTTTTAAGTTGTAAATTTACTGACTTGTTCAACTAATTTTACTTCCATATTCCTTAAGGAATGGAAGTATGGTGATGGCAAAAAAAATCGTGTTTGAGATTATTGCAGATTCTGACTCAAAACATGAAAAAAAGTCGTTTTCCGAAAAGTGTCTGTGTGTGTGTCTGTCTGTCTGTGTGTCTGTGTGTAGATTTTTTTTCTATGGCAAACGATAACTGCCGCAAATTCAAACAGAATCAAATAATTTTTTGCATACAGCCCTGATTTGTAGAGTACTCACGACCTATTGTTTTTGGTGAAGATCGGTTGAGGGAAAGGGGTAGTTTACCTGCAACGGTTTTTTTTATCAAGGGAAATTTTTTTTTTTGGCAAACGATAATAGCCGCAAATTCAAACAGAATTAAATAAAGTTTCATATACAGCCCTGAATTGTAGAGTTCTCAAGACCTATTGTTTTTGGTGAAGATCGGTTGAGGGAAAGGGGTAGTTTACCTGCAACGTTTTTTTAACAAGGGTGTTTTCTATGGCAAACGATAACAGCCACAAATTCAAACAGAATCAAATAATGTTTTGCATACAGCCCTAATTTGTAGAGTACTCAAGACCTATTGTTTTTGGTGAAGATTGGTTAAGGGGAAGGGGTAGTTTACCTGCAACATTTTTTTATCAAGCGTATTTTCTATGGCAAACGATAACAGCCGCAAATTCAAACAGAATCAAATAATTTTTTGCATACGTCCCTGAATTGTAGAGGTCTCAAGGACTTTCGATTTTGGTGAAGATCGGTTAAGGGGAAGGGGTAGTTTACCTGCAACCTTTTACGTTTTAACAAGAGTAAAAGTACTTGAAAATTTATTTAAACTTTTTGAAACAATGGTAAATGTTAAAAATAAAATAATTTTGTTGCCATGCAATAAAATTATAATTTTTTCATTTTAATGTAATATAATATTTTTCATTTAATACAGCAATAAAAAGGCAGGTAAGACACACACACACACAATTCACGTTATTTCTGGCCTCGCTCATGTTTATTTTCTTACATTTGCACGCTTTTTAAATGGAAAGTGCCGAAACCCACACCAACATAACGCGTGCAAGCCGAAATTTTTTTTAAGGAATCACTAAAAGGACGGTGGTTCAAATCGGATGCTGAGGTAGAGTTTGCTGTAACTGAATGGTTCCACAAACAGCCGTAAGAATTTTACTAGCAGGGAATCTACAGGTTAGCGCAACAGTGGAACTCATGTCTTAATGTTATTGGAGACTTCTTGTAAAATCGTTGAAAAAAAATTGTTTACGGCTCTATACGTGTTTCTATTGAACAATCCTTGTTTTAGTCATACACAATAATACAACTGATTGAACTTCAAATTTTTAAACTTGATTAGTTTCTATATATATGTTTAATGTTACAAATAATTCAAATAACAATCTTGATCATCTGTTAGTTCAGCGGAATAACTGACACTTTTAATAACCGCATAAAATAAACACTTAGAAACAACACAGGCACTTTAACTTAACTGTTTGGACCAAAGAAGTGAGGCATGCCTCAATGCTCTATGTGTACAGTGCGGGACAATCCCCCCTCCCTACACTTCCCTATCACACCACTACATTGCTTACATACAACGTATACAAAAAACGCTGAGGCAAGTTCAGGTTGCCTCATTCGCTTTAAACGAACTATGCCGAATCTCACCTGTCACCATCTAGCGGTCGCTCAATAAAGCACGTTTCGGTTTAATAAATTTGACAGTCGCAGTAACAATGTATAATCTTTACATTATGTAGTTCATACGTATTTATAATTTTTATTCTACAGAATTTTTTAGGGTAGGCATTGCCTCAATTGCCTCCATGTAACTTCGCCACTGATATATATGTGTACAACGTTATCGGCAACAAAGAAATAAAATTCCTTCCCGGGATATTTGGCCGTAGTCCAATGTTTTCTACAAAACCAGACATTTCGACAATGCCATCGACTTCCATCATCAGTGAAAATCGAGTGCGATAACGTGAGGTGGTATACGTTAGTGACCACAGTACTGTGGTTAAGGCTGAAGCAGTAAGTAGAAAGAAGTAGTTTCTATGGTAATATTTCATTTCGAAAATGATTTTAAATATAAATCTTAGAATATGGAAGTCATGTATGGTTCTCCATACCGATATTTTAATTTACATATACATACAACGTTATGTACTTTACGTAATTTTTTACGTACTGTTACTCAACCTCCGAATCACGTTATTCACTGTAGGTGCGGAATTTTAATTTCCAAAAAATTATAACTCGTTCCAAGTTTGTGGCGCCATCTGTGATTTTCCGGTTTATTTAAACAATTAAGTCCCTGTTCAGGCGCCATCTGTGATTATTCAAATTATTACAGAATTATAAAATTATAATTACCTTCTCACCTACCTTAATTTCGGGTCCAGGATTCCAGCACGAACTGTGAATGCAAACGTGATTTTGAGGTTGTGAAAATAACACACTCGACTCGCATTGGTGTAAGACAACTAAAATTTTATTTTATTCTTTTAACTGTTTTCAAGTTATGAATTATTCATTTCTTTCCCTCTCAAATCATGTTATCGATTCTTTCCAAATAATTAAGACAAAAAAAACATTCTTTAAATATTAATGAAACAATCTTATATAGATAAAATTTATATAAATATCTTATATTAAAGAAAGCAGCCCAGCCTGCTCACGCACAACATTCATACCATAACCCCCTTTTATTTATTTTAAGGCCTTTTTACGAGGTGCTATCGGAAAGTTCCCGGACTGTACTTGGCACGGCTGTTGGACGTGACTGTACAACCTGGCGTCCCAGTGTCCGATTCCGTAATACGTAATGAGTCAGTCTGCCGAGTTTCGTTGCATTGTGAGGTTGTGTTCGGTCTACGCGTTGTGTTTTGTAATCATGTGTTAACGTTCATTTGCTAATTTTATGATGGCTGATAAATTCGAGCAACGCGCGTGCATTAAGTTTTGTTTTAAACTTGGTAAATTGCCTACTGAAACTTTTGCAATGCTTCAAGAAGCTTTTGAAGAACATTCCCTACACAGAACACAGGTTTTTGAGTGGTACGCTCATTTCAAGGCCGGCAGAATGTCACTTGAAGATGATCACCATTCAAGACAACCTTCCACGAGCAAAACGGATGAAAATGTTGAAAAAATTCGACAACTCATTCACGAAGACCGTCGTCAAACAATCCATGAGTTGTGTACAAGTGCCGGAATAAGCTATGGAAGCTGTCAAGAAATTCTAACTGAAAATTTAGGCATGCATCGTGTTGCTGCGAAATTCGTCCCTCGGCTTTTGTCTGTGGATCAGAAACAGCGCCATGTTGATGTGTGCAGTGAACTCAGAGAAACGTCTGAAAATGACCCTACCTTCATCTCCAGGGTCATAACCGGTGATGAAAGCTGGTTTTATGGTTATGATCCAGAAACAAAACAGCAGTCACAGTGGAAAAGTCCACAATCACCGAGACCAAAAAAAGCACGGCAGGTCAGAAGTGCAACAAAAACCATGCTCATTGTGTTTTTCGACATCAAAGGCATTGTCCATCGCGAGTTCGTGCCAGCTGGTATTACAGTGAACTCAGATTTTTATTGTGACGTTTTGAGGCAGCTGAGACAAAATGTGCGACGAAAAAGGCCCAAATTGTGGGAAGACCAAAACTGGCTGTTGCATCACGACAATGCACCTGCTCACGCTTCACTGAAAACAACAGAGTTTTTGACCAAAAACAATATGGCCACTGTCCCACACCCTCCATATTCACCAGATTTAGCCCCCTGT
This sequence comes from Magicicada septendecula, assembly GCA_034769895.1. NCBI lineage: Eukaryota > Metazoa > Arthropoda > Insecta > Hemiptera > Cicadidae > Magicicada > Magicicada septendecula. The sequence goes on from CM068372.1 coordinate 288,247,110, forward strand.
GATTTTTCTCTGTTCCCAAAAATAAAAATTCACATGAAAGGTCACTGTTTTGACATTAAGAAAAAAACGCAGGAGGTGCTTGACAGCCTTCAGCAAAAGACTTTTTTTGACACTTTCCAGGTATGGAAACAACGCTGGATTCGTTGTATCAATTCGCAGGGAGACTACTTTGAAGGAGATGGGAGCCATTAATGGCCTAGGTAAGCAAAAAGAATTTATTAGACCTAGTCCGGGAACTTTCTGATAGCAGCTCGTAGATGGTATTTACTGATATATTAAAATGGTTGTTTTACTTCACCCTTGGCATTCCTCCTCGTCACGTATCGCACTGGTTTTATATCCGAAAGTTTTAATTTTGATTTGTTTTCGTGTTGATTAGGTTTTGTTCACTTTACTTATTTCATTTTAATACACATTTCACTACTTGAGTTACTTTCAAGCCACAATTAAATTTTATTGGTGAGCCACTATTTGTATGTTTGCCTGGCCAGGTGTAGCTTCGGTTGGTGACTGCGCAGATTGTTAACAAGGTACCCCTCTCCAAAAATTTTTTAACAAGATGGAAATTCCAATGCCTGCTGGCGATAAAACGTTCGTCACTTCTCACATAGTATGGACTGTCCAGGTGTGTTAGATGTTAACGAAATTGCACTGCCTTTCGTCACGTCACTCAAGTGGGTGTGGTGTTCGTTGTATTTCCACCCGCAACCTAGCACGTGGCAAGCAAATTTCACAAATTAGCCATGTTGGCTGAGGTGTCTTAGCGTCCTGTTCGCGCGTGTGAGTGCGTAACACATCACTAGAATTCTAGGAATACAACTGCGTTCTACAGTTACACCTTGCAAAACTATGTGACTGTGTTCTTTGTCTGGCTGAAACCGTTTTGTAGTGGACTTGCTACCTTATTAATGCATGTGGATTACAATTGACAATGACATAATTTTAATAAAATAAAATACCCCATTCTGCCCCATTACAATGTCGGAAAATAACATCTTAACGTACTGGACGTGAGCAGAGTGGGCGTCTGCCGGCTGGGCACAGTGTTCATCTCGCCCGTACATAAAAACGGGAATGTCGGGCAAAGACAGTTCGACGTCTGAACTCGGAACCGCGCCGTTGCGTTAGAGCGCGGTTTGCAAAAAACCGTACATCAAAAAATGTGAACCGACCGGCCAAGACAGTAAAGTGTTTAGTTCGGATTAATAAGAGTGCAACAACAACGTCAGAAACACAATTACTAAATTACCAACAGTTCAAGTTATCTTTCGGACATTCAAACGTAAAACAGTGTTGGCGTAACAACGAACAGGATGAGTACAATTTAAAATCTTTAGTAATAAATTAATACTGCAGTATACGCGCAAACCCACTAAATGTATAAAAAAAAAATGGAGAGATTTCAAAATATAAATTATGGGGATGTATGTAAATGTGTGTATGAGCAAGATGCTGGGTTGCTTTTCCTAATTTAGTTAGTTATTTAGGTTAAGGTTTTACTTACATTTGTTGGACATGTAACAGTAACCGAAAGGATTTTTATATAAAAAAATAAGTAAATTTTAAAGGAATATTAAACTAAATATTGGATTTAATAAATAAGATTTGTTTAACAGTATATAACCATGAGTTAGTGTAGTTATTTCGTCGCTACCACTTCCTACTATTATGTGCTGAAAAATTCGTCTAACGTTCCCGGATTTCTTCTGAATTAATGGGGGTTGGTCAGATTGCAAAATTGTCCCTTTTGTTTATTAAGGTAGAGTGTAAAGGTTTCGATGTATAGCCTAAAACATCGTGGCGACTCTGGTCTTCTGATTGAAATTTATAAAAGGTAAGTAAGCGAAGAAAGATCGCAGGTAAGTTTCTGGCAGTTGTATTTTTATTTTTATTTATTTCGATTAAGTTTGTTTATCAACAATTGGCGCCCAGTACTTGCTGAAGGCAACCCAGTGTGCATGTAAGGGGGAACATAACGGTTGAGGATCTGGCATGGTATAAGGCCAGGGGTTTAGATTTTGGGGTGGAATGATAGAAGGTTAGGTGTGCTATGGTGAGTATCTGTCCGATTTTATGATGTTGGGATCTCGGATAGAGAAGTCCAGTAATCTCGTTCCGGTGCAGCCATAGTCGCCGAGCTAGGGGGGTAGTTTACCCATGATGCGTTAAGAATTAATGGGGGATTTTTGGCACCATATCCTCTCCGATCCTCTTAGGGGTTTAGCAATGAGAGTTCTTCTGTTTCGACAAAAGACCTCTCATTGGGGGGGGGGGTATTGTAACGGGGCTATTTTGAAGGGTATATTTTTTATTCAATTTAATAATTATTTGGGACTGATTTGTTTGGACATCCTTTACGGCCACTAAGACATGCTTTATTGGAGACCCTGTATACAATTCCGTACCGGTCTGTGCCTAGTACACAACGATAACAACATTGGAATGCGGGGGTGTGTGTGCTCGTGTGCCGCAGAAACACATCGAGCTTATGATGCTTTACAGTACCTTTTAATGTTTTGCAGAGGAGAAGACGGTTATCATTTTACATTAAAATTAGTCGATCCTCAGACTGGGTTACAAACTACTAAGAAAGTTTCAGCTCTACAATTTTATTCGTACAGACTCATGATGGGAAAAGATGAGTACAATCATTAAATTTATTACAAACAGCTTCTGAATCAATATATCGTTGATATGTATGCTAAGGTAGAGACGGAAAGGCTTATATACACCCGTACTCATCATTTCAGTTAAGAGCTGAGAATTACATACATTTGCAAGATGCATTACGAAATAATGAAAGTTTGGATAATTTAGGCCGCTTGGTCATTCTACACTCAAGTTTCACAGGAGGTCCACGATATATGCATGAGCGAACGCAAGACGCTTTTTGCTACGTACGGAAATACTCGCGGCCTGATTTATTTATTACATTCACTACAAATCCTAAGTGGAGAGAGATCGTCCAGGAGTTGCATCAAGGCTTTTCAGCTCAAGAGCGACACAATTTGGTAACACGCGTATTTCATCTGAAATTGAAGAAATTAATGGGTTTCTTAGTGAAAGGTAAAATTTTTGGCTCAGTTGTCTGCTACATGTTCAGAGTAGAGTGGCAAAAACGAGGTTTGCCGCATGCGCATATTTTGCTCTGGTTAGAAGAAAAAATACGACCAGATCAGATAGATTCTGTGATTAGTGCAGAGCTGTCGGACCTTGATAAAGATCCAGAGCTTTATGATATAGTTAAAACACATATGATTCATGGGCCATGTGGAACAATTAATGCACAGTCACCATGTATGAAGGAGGGTCAGTGTACTAAATGATATCCTAAATCGTTTACAAAAGAAATGACGATAAATGATGACAGCTACCCTAATTATTGCCGACTGTCCTGAAGATGGAGGTTTTCAGTGTGAAATCCGTTTGAGAGATGAGATTTTGATAATTGACAATAGATGGGTAGTTCCACCGGTGCTTTCACGAGCTTTTGGTGCTCACATCAATGTTGAATTGTGTAGTAGTGTAAAATCCATTAAATATATATGTAAATATGCCAATAAAGGCTCCGATCTAGCTACGATTGGTATACAAATTCTTAAGACTGACTTAGCACATAAGATTTCGACTAACTGATATCAATATACTTATGTATACACTATTTGTATTCTATACAAATAAACATTTATAAGAATATTATTAATATAGATGTATCATTAGCAATTTACCAACTCTACAGTTACCACAACAATCATATACAAATATTCGCGTGCGAAGCCGCGGGTACCTGCTAGGAATTAAATATAAATAAAATTAAATATAAATGATAACGGATAGTTTGTGATTTACGTGTTATATAAGTTTTAAAACATTTCAAATTTTTTTATTGAATGAAGTGGCTGGTGAAGCATTAGTGTTATGGAACAAGAATGGTGGGGGAACATGGTGTGATACCTACCGTGTACTTCTAAATATTGTGATGGTATGCATCTTTTAGAAAAAGGAAACAGCAACTTTTTTTGACATCGTGTTTACACAAATTTAAATTTAATGTATTCTAGAGTTTAATTTTATGCAAATATGCAGATCAAACTATATTGTAGTAATTACTATGATTTCTTTTAAGTAATTTAAATATATATTATTCTACAATACTTCACCTATCATTACACTAAGAGTTTGAGTTTTAGTATATAAAAGTAAAATTTATTTAATATTTATAATTTCTTTACATCAAGATGTTTTTTTACTTTATTTGGAACATGCTTTGAGACACTTATTGTTCCCATCCTCAGCCATCATAGTTTTTTGATCTAGTTGCATATTTGTGTTCTGGTTTTTGTTGCTATAGTTTCCTGTTGGTTTTTGGTTTTTTAATTTGGTATTATTGTGTGTGAGTGTGGTGTATATATTTGTTTTTTGGGTGTTTTCAATGTTGAGTATACTGAATATTGTGTAATGTTTTGTGTTCAGGTATTAGTTTGTTTTGTGTTTGTAAATTTTCCCATATGTTCATTATTGTGCCTTTTTGTGGTATGTGTTTTATCAGTGTCATGTTGGTTACGTCTGGGAATTCATGTCCTGTGTTTATTGCATGTGTGGCGAAATTGGATTTATATATGTCTGGTTTTTTGTATGCGTTTAAATGTTCAAAATAACGTTTTTCAGTTGTATTTTGTTTGTCCATGTAACATCTATTGCAATCTTGGCATTCAATTTTTATATTCCATTGGTTCTTGTATTAACTTTGTTGTGTGGGTTATTTAGTTTTTGTACATTTTTTTATATGTTTTGTATGCTATTTTAATGTATGTGTTTTTAAATAGTTTTGTTAGCTTTGTCATATTATTATTTATGTATGTGAATGTGGCCCTTTTATATTGTTGTTATTATTTATGTGTTGTATAGGCATGTCTTATTTACAAGTGAAGTTCCAAGTTTTGAACTTAGTAGTGAGTGAAGTACCATAATTATTATATATAATTACTATATAGTGGGAATTACTATATGGTACTATATACAGTAGAAGCCCGATATAGCGCGGTCCGATATACCGCGGATTCGGATATAACGTGGTGAAGAGTATGTCGCCCGTTATTAGCGAAAATTCTTACTTGTAGAGAGTGAGTAAATTATGAATTGTTTATCGTGACTTCCGTAGCCACATTGGAATGCGTTGCGTTTATTGTAAACAAAGGCTTGTTGTTGGAAACGGCGTTGTAAACAACAGGCAGAATTGCCAGTTCAAGTGTACCTGTAGACATAAACAATTGCCCCGTATTTGCAGTCTCTACGTTTCTAAGAATTCATGCCAAGGCAAGCAGCCAACTAAATCCTTTCTCTCCCTCATACTCTTATATTATAAGATCATATGTAACAGTACAGACTGACCCAGTACCAGAATTATGGGTATTTTCATTGTTTTATTATGTATTTTTTTTAAACATACAGAATGGTTAGGTACATTGTCCCTCTGGAAAACGGAACAACGTAAATTCGGCCAGAGTAAAACACCAAGGTCTCCGGTGGACGTGAAAACAGCAAAATCTACCATGGCGGTGTTTATGACGAAGTACCACAATATGCATTATGATTGGGCTATAACACTAGTCCGTCATCGCTAAGAACAATGACGCACTGAGTACAATGTGTGCCACGAGGCGTTGTCCAGCAAGACAAAGCGGGATGACGTAAGAACTACACACACACAAGCAAGAAATTACACTTGCCTCGCTCTCATTTCAACGCCATTCTTCAGAGGAGCCACAGCGATGTATCGTTGTGTGTATAACTTTTTAACAATACTTTAATTCAACTAACAAAAATGATACCAACAGTAGTGGAGCAATAAAGGCTCATCTTGTTTACAGTATAAATATATAAAAAATGTAAATTCAGTGCACACATCCATCTAATTAAACTCAGCGGAATTAAAGGCGAACACCGACCATCACCATGGGAGTCGCACACCAACAACGGATGGACACCACCACCTAACAAGCAGAGAAGTTCCTTTTGTCATTTTTATAGTTAATGAGCTCATTAATATCAAATCGATAAATAAAAAGAATGTACGGGTCTGAAGTTGAATGTGTGAGAATGAATGCGTGAATGTATGGCCATAACACATAAGCCGAAGGCATTGGTTTGTGCAGTAACTAATTAACTATTAATAAATGATTTTAAGCTGCAGCTATAAAGTGTACATTGATATTAATTCAACAGATAAAGAAATAGAGAGAATCAAAAGAGATAGGAAAAGTAGCCACCATTTTGTTTTGTGTCATATCATATGACGTCACTATTTTGACCGCATGGCTGTATGTGTACTACCTTAGATTGAATTAAATTTGATGGTTAATTTCAAGAATACCTGGTTATCATTTGTGTCGTCAACTGTGTTTCAAAATCTTCCTGTACCCGAACCCTGGTACCCCTTAGGTAGAAAACAAGTTATAAAGGAAGAAAACGAGCCCGGCAAATAATGAAATTGGTGAGTATCATTAATACCGAATTATGGTATTTGTTATCTATACCTTACTAAATATATGTGCTAATATTATTGATAAGAGTGAGTGTATTCACAATTGCCGCCCTCACAGTGATTATAAGTTTGTTTATTTACAATTGGTCGCCCTCACAGTGGACTTTGTATAAAATTAATTTATATAAAACAGATAGATGGAGAAACACAGAAGACGATATATAATGAATGAGAGGTTATGTTGTTAGAGGTAAATAGTTAAATACGAGTTGAGTATATTGCGTAGTCAAATACAAATAGAGATAAATAACCATTTAAATACTAAAATACAAAATGGCAGAAAATAACAATAGCATAGAAATAGAAAATTCAGAGACAGAATCTATTTTACGGGAAAGACACATTAGCTCAACACCTAAAGTAGCCGAAAATAAAATATCATTAGAAGACCTGTTCGCATTGATTAAAACACAAAATAGTGTGTTAAAAGAGATTGACGAGAAGTTTGATAGCCTCGAAAATGAATTGAAAAAACAAAATAATGTGCAAGACGTAAAATTGAACCAATTAGACGAGAAACTTAAAAAAGTTGAAAACGAAATACATAAACAAAATTCCAATGTTAATGAGAAAATTAATATAATAGAAACACAATGTAATGATATTAAAAAGCACACAGAAATTGTAGACGAGCAAATTAAAACTAAGATAAGTAATTTAAATGATAGAGTCAAACAAATCAATGAAACAGTTCAAAATCAGATAGAGACCCAAAATAGAGAAACAAAAAATAAATATGTAGAGACAGTAGAACAATTAGAAATTAAAACTAAGAATGAAGTAAATAAGCAGTTAGAATTGAAGACTCATATTTTACAAAACAAACTAGACCAATGCGAATTAGATGTAGTAGACCTAACAAAAGGTATTCAGACAATAGATAGCATTATATCAAAACACGAAAACAGTACAACCAATAAAATAAGTATGTTGCAAAATAGAGTTAAGGAAATAGATGATTTGCATATACAAAATTATAACGATGTGCATGTTAGATATAACCTAGTTGAAAATGATTTAACCAAAATGAAAAATGAATTGCGGGGGGAGATTAACAAAAATTTAACGGGAAATACGGAAAGAGTTGTTATTACGAGAGATTTGTATAATGAAATAGAGTTAGAATTATTCAGTCATGAGAACCGCTCAATACACCCCATGCGATTTATTAACCAAACTAGGGAGTACCACCATTTTAGTAGTAGTAATTGGGAGATCCAGTTAACTAAAATAATCAGATGTTTTAAGGGTAGTGCCGCGGTATGGGCAGAAGCACACAGAATAGAGTGGGGTAATTACGAAATGTTTGAACAAGCGTTTAAGGGAAAATATTGGCCAGAGGAGGAACAGGAAGCGTTGAGGAGTAAAATAATGGGAACGGGTAATTTCGGGAGCCATTCAAACAATAACATAACACTATATGTGACACAGTTATACAATGAAGTTAAATATTTAGAACATCCAATCCCTTTTAATTCTTTTGTAAGGTACGTTAGTAAGCATCTACCTCGAGAGGTGCAAATAACATTAATGACTAAAGAAATATTGAATTTAAGCGAACTTGAGAAAATCCTTGATATTTTGCAGAGTATACGGGATAGGGAAGTGAATAGGCGATTAATACAGGGTAACGATAAATCGAATTTGATAGAGTATAATTCACAAAGAAACAATTACAATGAACATAATGTGACTAATAAAAATAACCATTATAAACCAGGTGAGTGGAGATGTTATAAGTGTCAACAGGAGAATTTCCCATTCAGGCGACAGTGCTTCAAATGTAGAACGCCTAGAGAAGGACAACGGAGGAGAGACGAGATAAACCACAAGGCAGAGAGACACCTGACACTAGAGGAGCGATGAACAACAACCAGAGGCCAGATAAGGGACACCGAGGCCCCTCCACTAGCAGACACCAGGAAAACTAGAAACGACAGTGGTAGCTAGGACCCGACCACTGTTCAGGGAAACGCAGGAGGTCCAACCAGTCGAGGAGGTTTACAGCCACGTAATTAAAGCAGATATTGTCGCTGACCTGATGGAAGAAGAAAACAATGCAAACAGCGAGGTGAGAGCAGGACTGGCAGAGATTCAGGTAACTGTAGGAAATAAGAATTTTAAAACTTTGATAGATACGGGTAGCGAAATTTCCGTGATAGCAGAGAACATTTTAGCAGAACTAAGAGAATCTAACAAAGATATTCCAATCTTACCAGTAGCAGGAGTCACGGGTGTACGAAGTAAGAGAGTCACTAAACAGATACATTTGAATTTTCTAATAAATAATGTCGAATTTGTAAACACATTTTTGGTAGTAAGAGGGTTAAGTTTAGATGTCATACTGGGTAACGATTTTTTACAAAGGACGAAAGCTGTTATAAATTTTAGAGATAAGGTGATAGAGTTAGATGGGGGTGATCGGTCGGTAAGAGTAAAATTTGAGCATATAATAGGTAGAGTTAGAACGTGCGGAGTTAAAATACTACAGAAGGGTGTAAGTGAGAATAATTTAGGTACCATGGTAAGTGCATGTTTAGAAACAGAATATAGTAGTGAGTTGGAGAGTGAAAAGAGTAATATTAATGATGCTGTTTGGGAGTTAAGGGCGGATGAATTTTGTAGTGAAGGTGAGGTGGTAAGGAGTGGCCAGCGTGAAGCGTTATGGCAGGTGATAGCGAGGTACAGAGGAGTGTTTGCCGAAGTTCCAGGAAGGGCAAAAGGGTATGAATGTGTATTACAAATAAGGGAACACACACCGTTCTTGCAAAGGAGCTACCCCGTCCCTTACTCAAAAAGAAGCGCGGTGCAGAGAGAACTCGACAGGATGGTAGAAACAGGTATAATTGAACGGTCAGTATCGCATTATTCTAATCCACTTGTAGTAGTAATTAAGAAAGATGGACGCGTACGTTTGTGCCTAGATGCCAGAAAAATAAACCAGATCATAATTCCCGACAGAGAGTCACCAGAGCCTATCAATGAGATCTTCCAGAAGTTCAGTGGAGTAAAGTATATGACATCGTTGGATTTAACATCTGGGTATTGGCAGGTTCCACTAGCAAAGGTTAGTAGAAAGTATACAGCATTTTTATTTAATGGTAAGAACTACCAGTTTCGACGTCTACCTTTCGGATTGAACACCAGCGTCGCCAGCTTTATAAAGTGTTTGGGACAAAATTTTGCGACCCAAGGACTTAGACTTTTTGACGGTCTACGTGGACGATATTTTGATTGCATCAAGGACCTTCGAGGACCATTTAGATCACTTAGACTATGTATTGGCTAAACTAGAGGCAGGAGGACTCACCGTGAATTGGGATAAGTCAACGTTTCTGCAGACACAGGTAAAATTTTTAGGATTTATTATCACACCTGAAGGAATAACAGCGAACCCCGACAAAGTAGAATCAATCATGCGTTTCCCTGAACCGAGGAATGTGAAACAATTACAGAGTTTCCTTGGGTTATGTAATTTCTACCGGAAATTTCAACAGAATTATGCAGAATTAACCACAAGATTGAGTGCAGTACTCCAGAAAACCAAACAATGGAAATGGGGCGAGAAGGAGCGCACAGCATTTGAAGAGATAAAGGAGAAATTCAGTCAAATGGTGATGATGAACCACCCAGACTTCGAGAAAGTATTTTATTTACAAACGGATGCGAGCAATGTGGCCCTCGGTGCAGAATTATACCAAGAAGGTAAGGACAAGGAGCATAAGGTAATAGCATTTGCAAGTAGATCACTAATCCAGGCAGAGAAGAACTATACAACGACGGAGAAGGAGCTATTGAGCATAATATTCGCAGTGGGAAAGTTCCGAACATACATTCTAGGAAATCGCACAGTAATTAGGACGGACCACAAAGCTTTATCATTTTTAAACACATGTAAGCTGGCTCATAGTCGTCTAACCAGATGGGTACTTATATTACAAGAATATAATTTTGAATGGGAATATATCAAAGGATCAGAGAACAAGATACCGGATACTTTGTCAAGGATAGACATGCTGCACAACAGAACGGGTAGAGATTTAAAGGAAATCGAGATTTTTAAGATTAGTCGAGAGGATAGAATTTTGGGAGCGGAGATGAGAGACATCCGGAACATGCAACGAGCAGAGGACAAGTCAGGTAAGGTGATAGAGAGTTTAGAAAAGGAGGTAAGTGAATCAGAGTATAATCAGTATTTTCAGGTTCATAACGGGTTATTGTTTAAGAGAATAGTAGGGGGTGAGCGTGTGTGGAAATTAGTAGTTCCAGAAGGGTTAGTTGATAAGGTTATTTAGGATTGTCATTTAAGGTATGGACATTTTGGAGCGAAGAAGTGTGTGAATGTATTGAAAGAGGCTTGTATTTTTAGAAATATGGAGAGAAGGGTTAGAAGGTTGTTAAAGAGTTGTGATTTATGCCAGAAATCAAAAGTGGTGAACTATAGAGCCGAAGGGGAGATGAATTGTATAAAAGTGGAGAGACCATTTGATTTGGTTGCAGTGGATTTGTTCGGACCGTTACCAAAGGGTAGAGGAGGAGTGCAGTATGTGTTTGTAATGTTAGATACCTTTTCTAAGTATGTGAGGCTGTATAGTATTAAAAGAGCTACCAGTCTGGTATTGAGTAAGAAAGTGACTAAGGATTACATGATACAAGTGGGTAAGCCGAAAGTGATTTTATCAGATCACGGACCGCAATTCATCAGTGGCCGTTGGCGTCAGACGTTAGGATGGGAAGGAATCATCACGAAGCATACGGCTGTGTACCATCCCCAGTCCAACCAGGCTGAGCGTGTAATGAGAGAGATAGGCAGGATCTTTAGAGCCTATTGTCACGCTAAACACAGCGAGTGGCCGTTGTATGTTAAGAAGGTAGAGAGTTGGCTGAACAGTACCACCCACGAGTCCACCGGCTATACACCTCACGAGCTTGTCAAAGGGACCCGTCCTCCGAGAATATTGGAACAGTTATTTGATTACCCATCTGAGAGTGCACCTATGGACGTGAGCATCAAGATTCGTTTGGCAAATGAAAACTTAGTAAGCAAAACAGAAAGAAGGAAGAATAGGCATGACACAAGAGGTAAGTGGATGAAATATGAAATAGGACAGTTGGTTTTGGTGAAGAGGCACGATCTGTCTAATGCTCAGGAGAAGGAAATTAAGAAGTTCTTCCTGCTGTACGAAGGACCTTATGAGGTGGTTGAAATTAAAATGCAGAATGCCTATGTACTACAGGATAGGGAGACTAAAGAAATAGTGGGTACACAAAATGCTAGCAATTTGAAATTATACTGGGAAGCATAGAAAAATAAATTTAAAGAAAAAAAAAAAATTTAAAAAAAAAAAAAAAAAAAAAAAATATATGTATTCCAGTAACAAAGATTTCTTTGAAAGTGTGAGGTGAAATATGTTAAAATTGTCAGAATTATAGAAATGAATGTTGTTGGTTTTCCATCTGAAAACAGAAAAATATGTGTATGTAAGGTAAGCTGAGCAGGTGATCCATTGTTGTCATTCCTATCTTGTTATAGCAGTGAATATAGTTGTGAAAAAAGGTAAAGCTCGAACTTGTAAAGTGTCTATGTGAAAATTTTAAATAATTAACGAACTTGTTTTTGAGCAAGAGTGAAGAGTATTTTGTAGTTAAGTGGTGTTAGTGAATTAGAAGTCAAAATCGGACTGTGAGAGCAGTTAATGTAGAAAAAGTAAAGTATAAGTAATGGGCTAGGGCAGTAGTGACATGTACTACTGTGGCTAGTGAAATGGGTTGATGAGCAACACATAGAATGCTGCCATCATCGGAGGCCTCATGTGGGCGTAATGCACGGTACACTTTGAATGTAATTCATAGTATATGTGATTTTATTTATGCAGTGTATCAATACTGGTAAAGTGTAAAATATATAAATGAGATTAATTTCCCCGACTTTCGGGCGATTACTGCCTTACCAGCACTAATCGTGGTTTTGGCGAGCGGTCAGCTATGGCCATTATTTAAGTCCTTCGACCATAGCTGTCTTGAAATTGGTGTAGAATAGAAATTTACAGGGGGGTATATCCATGGGGAAATTACCCGGAACTAGGGAACAGCGGCTGCCACTCTGTTCAAGAAGGAACAGCAGAGACCGGTGGTAGAACCGTTTAAGGGCGTGTAATTATGTAAGTGTAGATATTATGATATCTTGTTGTTTAAATGTGAAGCCAACACAAGAACAAAGGAGATGATAATTCCTCCACCATTACAGTTCTTGCAGAGGCATCCGAGCACTACAGTTCGGTTGGGGGGCAATAGAGTGTATGGCTAGGAGGTCGTTACAGGGGTAATGACGATAATAAGTGTTAAGAGATAGTATATTTTAAAGTTGAAAATATAAAGTTAAAAAATGAAGTTAAATAAAATATTCTAGTAAGCTGCCATTTACAAAATAGATAAATGATTATAAGTTGAGCAACAAAGTTTAAAGGAAAAGTGTCTGCCATGATAGTTGTAAGTTGAATTTATAGAAATAATTAGGTGAAGGTATTTTGGGGTATAATAAAGAATGATTGATATATTGTGTTATATGTAGTTGCCTATATATGTTGTTTATTTTCTTACAAGGAAGTAGTTGAATTTGGTGGTGGTAAGAAATCGATGTATTTTAAGTCTTGTGGTTAAGTGACACTTTTGAATTAAAAAACAAACCAATGCCCGAACACAAACCAATGCGTCTAAAAGGGGACATATCAGTTGTAGATATGTAAGTGTACTATACCACTATTTTGAAATTTTGTATTGGATGTTTCAGAGTTTTGTGGTGTTGTGACCGCAGTCCTGGGCTGGCTGGAGCGTCAGAACAGGAGTGTATAGTGCCTCATGGCCTTATGGTGTAGGGATCTCTCAGGAGAAGTCCAGTAAGGTCAGAGGGTGCGACCAACATCATGGGACCAAGGGTAAGTGATGATAAAATTTGTTTGTGTAACGTTACAGGGGGTTGTGGTGACGTATCTAGACTGATCCTTTTAGGAGAGTGTGAATGAGTCAAGGAAATTTTTTTATGTTTCGACACAAAAAATTTTCCTTGAGGGGGTTTGTAACAGTACAGACTGACCCAGTACCAGAATTATGGGTATTTTCATTGTTTTATTATGTATTTTTTTTAAACATACAGAATGGTTAGGTACATTGTCCCTCTGGAAAACGGAACAACGTAAATTCGGCCAGAGTAAAACACCAAGGTCTCCGGTGGACGTGAAAACAGCAAAATCTACCATGGCGGTGTTTATGACGAAGTACCACAATATGCATTATGATTGGGCTATAACACTAGTCCGTCATCGCTAAGAACAATGACGCACTGAGTACAATGTGTGCCACGAGGCGTTGTCCAGCAAGACAAAGCGGGATGACGTAAGAACTACACACACACAAGCAAGAAATTACACTTGCCTCGCTCTCATTTCAACGCCATTCTTCAGAGGAGCCACAGCGATGTATCGTTGTGTGTATAACTTTTTAACAATACTTTAATTCAACTAACAAAAATGATACCAACAGTAGTGGAGCAATAAAGGCTCATCTTGTTTACAGTATAAATATATAAAAAATGTAAATTCAGTGCACACATCCATCTAATTAAACTCAGCGGAATTAAAGGCGAACACCGACCATCACCATGGGAGTCGCACACCAACAACGGATGGACACCACCACCTAACAAGCAGAGAAGTTCCTTTTGTCATTTTTATAGTTAATGAGCTCATTAATATCAAATCGATAAATAAAAAGAATGTACGGGTCTGAAGTTGAATGTGTGAGAATGAATGCGTGAATGTATGGCCATAACACATAAGCCGAAGGCATTGGTTTGTGCAGTAACTAATTAACTATTAATAAATGATTTTAAGCTGCAGCTATAAAGTGTACATTGATATTAATTCAACAGATAAAGAAATAGAGAGAATCAAAAGAGATAGGAAAAGTAGCCACCATTTTGTTTTGTGTCATATCATATGACGTCACTATTTTGACCGCATGGCTGTATGTGTACTACCTTAGATTGAATTAAATTTGATGGTTAATTTCAAGAATACCTGGTTATCATTTGTGTCGTCAACTGTGTTTCAAAATCTTCCTGTACCCGAACCCTGGTACCCCTTAGGTAGAAAACAAGTTATAAAGGAAGAAAACGAGCCCGGCAAATAATGAAATTGGTGAGTATCATTAATACCGAATTATGGTATTTGTTATCTATACCTTACTAAATATATGTGCTAATATTATTGATAAGAGTGAGTGTATTCACAATTGCCGCCCTCACAGTGATTATAAGTATGTTTATTTACACATACTCTGATATTATCTTATCAAAGTGTATAGTCTTTGTCATAAATTCGCATAGTGTAGAGTTTTGTGATGTCGCAGAAAAGAAAAGCATATTCTGTGAGTGATAAACTCAAAATAATTGATCGTGTGAAGAACGGAGAGTCAAAGGCAAGTTTATCACGTGAGTGTGGCATCCCAGAAGGAACAATTAGAGGGTGGATGAAGGAAGAAGATAAACTTAAAAGTTTTGTGAACACAGTTGAAAGTGAAGTGGGGTTGCAAAGAAAAAAGACTAAAGTAGGTAAGGATAGTGAACTAGATGAGTGTCTGTACAGGTGGTTTTTAATAAAACGAAGTGAAGGTGTGCCACTGTCAGGACCAGTTATTAGAGCTCAAGCTGTAAAATTCCATAGTGATTTACATGGCAACAGTGACTTTAATGCATCTGATGGGTGGTTTTCGCGATGGAAATCTCGTCATGGTATAAGCCAGATAAGCATTGAAGGGGAAGCACGATCATGTGACAGTGAAGCTGCAGCACTTTTTCCTCAGGCATTAAACAAAGTAATGATCGATAACGATTTAAATGACCATCAAGTGTATAACTGTGATGAAACTGCTCTGTATTTTCGAATGCTTCCTACCAGAACTCTGGATGTGAATAATTCAATAAATAAATCTGGATTAAAAATAAATAAGGATAGAGTTACCCTCCTGTTTGCCACAAATAAATCAGGCAGCCACAAAGTTAAACCTCTCTGTATAGGTAAAAGCCGAAATCCTAGATGCTTTCAACATGTTAACATGACGTCATTACCCATCACATATCGTAATACAAAAAATGCTTGGATGACAAGTGATATTTTCGGTAAATGGTTTCATGAAGAATTTGTTCCATCTGTAAGAAGCCACCTGCGGTCACTCAACCTCGAAGAAAAAGCTGTACTGACCCTTGACCACTGTCCAGCACATCCACCTGCTGATATGCTACAGTCAAGAGATGGGAAAATCGGAGTCATGTTCTTGCCGAAAAACACTACAGCACTGATCCAGCCATTAGATCAAGGAATCATAAAAGCATTTAAAGCGCATTACCGCTGTGAACTTCTGAGTGCTATAGTGAATTCTGATGAGGAAATGGAAATTTACCTTAAGTCAATAAACCTGAAAACAGTTGCGTATTCAATAGGTCTTGCATGGGAAAGTATTAGTACGGCTACGATTCAGAATTGCTGGAAGAAATGTTCCTTTGAACAAAACATCGCCGATGGAAATTGCTCTGTTGCCGGATTCACTAATAGTGATGTACAGTCTGCGAGTAGTGCTCTGCATTGCAACTTCACTCTAGGTGCCAATGACTGGGCAGAAGTTGACAACGGTGAGCCTGTTACAGAATGTATATGAGATAAAGATATCATCGATGCAGTCCGAAATGCAAATTGCGAAGAAAAAGAAGACGATGACGATAATGGAAATGAAAATGGGGTGGAAGTGAAAGAAGTTATTCCAAATGTTAGTGAAGTGATAATACACATAAACAAAGTAATTTCGTGGATGGAGAGGCAAAGTGAATCTAATAATGTTCATCTGCTGCACCTCGTGTTTATAAAACAATACGCGGAAAAGAAACGCTGTGCATTATCCCGTCAAACAACAATTACGGACTTTTTTAAGACCAACAATTAGGCCTACAGTAGGTCGAGTGAGCAATGTATAAATAGTGTATTTTATATTCCATTGGATTAAAATAGATTAAAATATTGGATTAAAATACAGTTTTCTTATTTTTTATTTCTACATTTGGTGACGTAATTTACGTACAGTATATAGTAGTGCATTATGCTGTAGCCTTTTTCCCGGTCCTCCCTCCCCATCATTTGTCACTGTACAGGTCACCTGATATACCACGGTTACGCCTATAACGTGGGGGAAAGTATGTCACCCGACAACCGCGCTATATCAGGCTTCTACTGTACTATATAATTACTATATACTATAACTGAATGCAAGGTAAGCTGTAGGTACTATAAAGTTATTAAAACTTTACTAAGCCCAATGTTTCAAACAAAGATTTTACTTCAAACCGGGCTAATTTTATATTTCAATTTTCATTTCAGGTATTATGTATTAATCATATTTAAACAGTAAAATGAGTGGGACTTCACCAGTAGGGCTCAGCATCTCTAAAAGTACTCTGCCCAAGAAAAGGAAGCTCCAATATAAGCAAGCGTATTTAAAACAAAATTGGAAGAAACGTACAAATGGGTGGCTCTGGCGTCGTTAGAAGATTGTGCGTATTGTTAAGTGTGCGATAACAACTTTTCTATTATAGTTGCAGACAAATCATGACGTCCTTGCCTCACTCCACCGCTTCCAGGAACTTCACGCGACCGCTTCGCTCGCTTGCTCGATCGGTTCCAGGAACTGAGGACATTATGTTTTGTCTCTTTAACTGTAGTCGTATTGGGCAGTTCAATCTTAAATAACATGCACAGTACAAGGGATATCAACAAATGTGAAGGAAACTGAGGGAACAAATATAATCTTCAGTTATTTTATATATGTTAAAAACCCGAAGTATGATTCTGTAACAGCATGCGAGCTATGCTTAATGTAAAGCATAGTCACAGTTACAGTAGTTTAGATTGTAATGAAAAGCTAGAGCAGTTTTTGTGTCCCATAATTCTCATGTTGCAGGAAAATTAGCTTGTGGTAGGACAAAGTCTGAGAACTTAGTAAAGATTTTTCTTGTCCCCACAAGTGTAGAGGATTTTGTAAACATTCTGATCAGCCCTGTAAAATTTCAGTTTTATTCAGTGGCTACAGATGCTTCCAACAAAGGGAACAAAAAAATTTTGCAGAAATTCATTCTGTATATACCTAGTTAAAATCGAAAATCTCATATTTTGTGAAGACTAATTGCTAACCATATCTTGCAAATGCTATGAGATATGTTAGTGATAGGCTAGATGTAGATATCAAGCAGAGGCGGCTCACTCATAAGGGCACATGGTCACGTGCCCCACCAGAAAATCACGAAATAAATAAACATTGTAGAAACGTCCTCGTTTCAAATGATAGCAATAGGTTGTAACAGTGAGAAGTCTGGAGAAATGTGGCAACGCGAAAACAAATGTGGCAACATAGTGACGGTCACAGAGACGTTGTGACCCAGATAGGACTACTCCCTTCCACTTCTTAACTCTCTTGTGGTGGGAGAGCGTAATGGTAAATTCCCATAGCGTTCGGTCACACTAGACTATGTGACCAGAAATTAACAGTCTTCAAGTAGTACCACTCTGAATCCTGTAGGTGCGCCACATTACTGCAACTAACGGATATGAATCGGAGCTATTTAGTAGACTATTACATTTTACCGCCATCTGAGCTGTGTTATAATACTGTACTAATAATTACTGTTACTTTCTTGGTATATATTGTTACGAAATAATGTTATTATAATGTTTCTATCGTGAATATGATTATGTAACAGTACAGACTGACCCAGTACCAGAATTATGTGAATTATGGGTATTTTCATTGTTTTATTATGTATTTTTTTTAAACATACAGAATGGTTAGGTACATTGTCCCTCTGGAAAACGGAACAACGTAAATTCGGCCAGAGTAAAACACCAAGGTCTCCGGTGGACGTGAAAACAGCAAAATCTACCATGGCGGTGTTTATGACGAAGTACCACAATATGCATTATGATTGGGCTATAACACTAGTCCGTCATCGCTAAGAACAATGACGCACTGAGTACAATGTGTGCAACGAGGTGTTGTCCAGCAAGACAAAGCGGGATGACGTAAGAACTACACACACACAAGCAAGAAATTACACTTGCCTCGCTCTCATTTCAACGCCATTCTTCAGAGGAGCCACAGCGATGTATCGTTGTGTGTATAACTTTTTAACAATACTTTAATTCAACTAACAAAAATGATACCAACAGTAGTGGAGCAATAAAGGCTCATCTTGTTTACAGTATAAATATATAAAGAATGTAAATTCAGTGCACACATCTATCTAATTAAACTCAGCGGAATTAAAGGCGAACACCGACCATCACCATGGGAGTCTCATACCAACAACGGATGGACACCACCACCTAACAAGCAGAGAAGTTCCTTTTGTCATTTTTATAGTTAATGAGCTCATTAATATCAAATCGATAATAAAAAAGAATGTACGGGTCTGAAGTTGAATGTGTGAGAATGAATGCGTGAATGTATGGCCATAACACATAAACCGAAGGCATTGGTTTGTGCAGTAACTAATTAACTATTAATAAATGATTTTAAGCTACAGCTATAAAGTGTACATTGATATTAATTCAACAGATAAAGAAATAGAGAGAATCAAAAGAGATAGGAAAAGTAGCCACCATTTTGTTTTGCGTCATATCATATGACGTCACTATTTTGACCGCATGGCTGTATGTGTACTACCTTAGATTGAATTAAATTTGATGGTTAATTCCAAGAATATCTGGTTATCATTTGTGTCGTCAACTGTGTTTCAAAATCTTCCTGTACCCGAACCCTGGTACCCCTTAGGTAGAAAACAAGTTATAAAGGAAGAAAACGAGCCCGGCAAATAATGAAATTGGTGAGTATCATTAATACCGAATTATGGTATTTGTTATCTATACCTTACTAAATATATGTGCTAATATTATTGATAAGAGTGAGTGTATTCACAATTGCCGCCCTCACAGTGATTATAAGTTTGTTTATTCACAATTATAATAATTTTTGCGATTTTATATAATTTTAAATTATATTCTCATTGAAGGAAATATTAAAATAGAATGTGTACCTAGAGCGGTTATGTTATGTGCTACATGATAATTGTGGTGGCAGTGCTTATAATAATTGTATAAATTGTAGCGTTACAAGTGGTTTTCAGTAATCAGTGTTACACACGCGTGTAAATAACGGTGTTGAAAATATTCAAGTGTCGGTATTTTGTGTGCTTGTGTAAATCTCCGAGACAAAATGAATGATGTCAAGTATTTACAGAGTAAAACTTTGTGCTATGAAGATAGGTTAATAGCAAAACAATTGGGTCCACCAAGACCGCAGTTGTCTATCAACGAAGTGTTTAAGGACAAAAACAGAACCTATAATAGAACTTTCAATACCACAGTGTACGAAAAATGGAAATGGATGTGCGGATGCCCCACAATCAATGCTTTATTTTGCTTTGCTTGTCTTCTGGTTGGCGGTGAAGACACGTGGACTAAGTCGGGCGTTAAAGATCTGAAACATTTACCAGAAAAGAGTAAGAAGCATTCACTGTCTAAATGTCATTTAGACAATGAAATGAGTTTAGCCGTGCTAGGTATTGTAAATATTAGGTTGCAAGTCGATGATGGTTACAGAATTTCTGTTCGTAAACATAACGAACTTGTAGACAAGAACAGATACATCTTGTCTCGAATAATTGATGCGATTCAGTTTTGTGGGGAATTTGAATTAGCTTTTCGTGGCCACGATGAAACAGAAGAAGCAGACAACAACCCAGGGATTTTTAAAGGACTAATCAATTATCCTCCAGCACTTGACAGCGTTTTGAAAGATCATTTAGAAAATTCAACAGTGTTTAAAGGAACCTCGAAAACAATTCAGAATGAACTTTTAGATGCCATTTTGTCAGTGTGTCGAAAAAATATTGTGACTGAAATTTCTACGATAGACTTCATATCACTTCAGGCTGATGAAACAACTGACAGTTCGTGCAAAACACAGATGGCACTGATTTTGAGATATCTCATTGAAGGGAGAATGATTGAAAGGTTTTGGGTTTTTTTTTGAAGTCCCTTTTGATAAAAGTGCTCGAAGTTTAGCCTCGACAATTTTAGGACAGTTGGAAGTAATAGGAATAGACAAGTCCCCGGAAAAAACTAATTTGTCAGACTTACGATGGTGCATCTGTTATGAGTGGTCAGAAAGGAGGGGTCCAGTGTTTGGTTAAAGAGAAGTATCCAAACGAGTTAACTGGACTCGTGAATCCTCTGTCTTATTTGTTTCGTCTGTAACACTTATTTCGACTATTTTATTGTCCTGCCCCACATTTGGAGTCGAGTGGACCTCAAAATTATTCATAATAGCTGACTCATCAAAATTGTCAACATTAGTTATTTCATTTACATCGTTTTCATTATTTCCTGCCATTTTTAAGTTGTAAATTTACTGACTTGTTTAACTAATTTTACTTCCATATGCCTTAAGGAATGGAAGTATGGTGATGGCAAAAAAAATCTTGTTTGAGATTATTGCAGATTCTGATTGTACTACACTCAAAACATGAAAAAAAGTCGTTTTCCGAAAAGTGTCTGTGTGTGTGTGTCTGTCTGTCTGTGTGTAGATTTTTTTTCTATGGCAAACGATAACTGCCGCAAATTCAAACAGAATCAAATAATTTTTTGCATACAGCCCTGATTTGTAGAGTACTCACGACCTATTGTTTTTGGTGAAGATCGGTTGAGGGAAAGGGGTAGTTTACCTGCAACGGTTTTTTTTTATCAAGGGAAATTTTTTTTTTTGGCAAACGATAATAGCCGCAAATTCAAACAGAATTAAATAAAGTTTCATATACAGCCCTGAATTGTAGAGTTCTCAAGACCTATTGTTTCTGGTGAAGATCGGTTAAGGGAAAGGGGTAGTTTACCTGTAACGTTTTATGTTTTAACAAGGGTATTTCCTATGGCAAACGATAACAGCCGCAAATTCAAACAGACTCAAACGATTATTTGCATACAGCCCTAAATTGTAGAGGTCTCAAGACCTATTGTTTTTGGTGAAGATCGGTTGAGGGAAAGGGGTAGTTTACCTGCAACGTTTTTTTAACAAGGGTGTTTTCTATGGCAAACGATAACAGCCACAAATTCAAACAGAATCAAATAATGTTTTGCATACAGCCCTAATTTGTAGAGTACTCAAGACCTATTGTTTTTGGTGAAGATTGGTTAAGGGGAAGGGGTAGTTTACCTGCAACATTTTTTTATCAAGCGTATTTTCTATGGCAAACGATAACAGCCGCAAATTCAAACAGAATCAAATAATTTTTTGCATACGTCCCTGAATTGTAGAGGTCTCAAGGACTTTCGATTTTGGTGAAGATCGGTTAAGGGGAAGGGGTAGTTTACCTGCAACCTTTTACGTTTTAACAAGAGTAAAAGTACTTGAAAATATATTTAAACTTTTTGAAACAATGGTAATTGTTAAAAATAAAATAATTTTGTTGCCAGGCAATAAAATTATAATTTTTTCATTTTAATGTAATATAATATTTTTCATTTAATACAGCAATAAAAAGGCAGGTAAGACACACATACACACACACAATTCACGTTATTTCTGGCCTCGCTCATGTTTATTTTCTTACATTTGCACGCTTTTTAAATGGAAAGTGCCGAAACCCACACCAACATAACGCGTGCAAGCCGAAATTTTTTTTAAGGAATTACTAAAAGGACGGTGGTTCAAATCGGATGCTGAGGTAGAGTTTGCTGTAACTGAATGGTTCCACAAACAGCCGTAAGAATTTTACTAGCAGGGAATCTACAGGTTAGCGCAACAGTGGAACTCATGTCTTAATGTTATTGGAGACTTCTTTTAAAATCGTTGAAAAAAAAATTGTTTACGGCTCTATACGTGTTTCTATTGAACAATCCTTGTATTAGTCATACACAATAATACAACTGATTGAACTTCAAATTTTTAAACTTGATTAGTTTCTATATATATGTTTAATGTTACAAATAATTCAAATAACAATCTTGATCATCTGTTAGTTCAGCGGAATAACTGACACTTTTAATAACCGCATAAAATAAACACTTAGAAACAACACAGGCACTTTAACTTAACTGTTTGGACCACAGAAGTGAGGCATGCCTCAATGCTCTATGTGTACAGCGCGGGACAATCCCCCCTCCCTACACTTCCCTATCACACCACTACATTGCTTACATACGATGTATACAAAAAACGCTGAGGCAAGTTCAGGTTGCCTCATTCGCTTTAAACGAACTATGCCGAATCTCACCTGTCACCATCTAGCGGTCGCTCAATAAAGCACGTTTCGGTTTAATAAATTTGACAGTCGCAGTAACAATGTATAATCTTTACGTTATGTAGTTCATACGTATTTATAATTTTTATTCTACAGAATTTTTTAGGGTAGGCATTGCCTCCATGTAACTTCGCCACTGATATATATGTGTACAACGTTATCGGCAACAAAGAAGTAGTTTTTGTTAAAATTCCTTCCCGGGATATTTGGCCGTAGTCCAATGTTTTCTACAAAACCAGACATTTCGACAATGCCATCGACTTCCATCATCAGTGAAAATCGAGTGCGATAACGTGAGGTGGTATACGTTAGTGACCACAGTACTGTGGTTAAGGCTGAAGCAGTAAGTAGAAAGAAGTAGTTTCTATGGTAATATTTCATTTCGAAAATGATTTTAAATATAAATCTTAGAATATGGAAGTCATGTATGGTTCTCCATACCGATATTTTAATTTACATATACATACAACGTTATGTACTTTACGTAATTTTTTACGTACTGTTACTCAACCTCCGAATCACGTTATTCACTGTAGGTGCGGAATTTTAATTTCCAAAAAATTATAACTCGTTCCAAGTTTGTGGCGCCATCTGTGATTTTCCGGTTTATTTAAACAATTAAGTCCCTGTTCAGGCGCCATCTGTGATTATTCAAATTATTACAGAATTATAAAATTATAATTACCTTCTCACCTACCTTAATTTCGGGTCCAGGATTCCAGCACGAACTGTGAATGCAAACGTGATTTTGAGGTTGTGAAAATAACACACTCGACTCGCATTGGTGTAAGACAACTAAAATTTTATTTTATTCTTTTAACTGTTTTCAAGTTATGAATTATTCATTTCTTTCCCTCTCAAATCATGTTATCGATTCTTTCCAAATAATTAAGACAAAAAAAACATTCTTTAAATATTAATGAAACAATCTTATATAGATAAAATTTATATAAATATCTTATATTAAAGAAAGCAGCCCAGCCTGCTCACGCACAACATTCATACCATAACCCCCTTTTATTTATTTTAAGGCCTTTTTACGAGGTGCTATCGGAAAGTTCCCGGACTGTACTTGGCACGGCTGTTGGACGTGACTGTACAACCTGGCGTCCCAGTGTCCGATTCCGTAATACGTAATGAGTCAGTCTGCAGAGTTTCGTTGCATTGTGAGGTTGTGTTCGGTCTACACGTTGTGTTTTGTAATCATGTGTTAACGTTCATTTGCTAATTTTATGATGGCTGATAAATTCGAGCAACGCGCGTGCATTAAGTTTTGTTTTAAACTTGGTAAATTGCCTACTGAAACTTTTGCAATGCTTCAAGAAGCTTTTGAAGAACATTCCCTACACAGAACACAGGTTTTTGAGTGGTACGCTCGTTTCAAGGCCGGCAGAATGTCGCTTGAAGATGATCACCATTCAGGACAACCTTCCACGAGCAAAACGGATGAAAATGTTGAAAAAATTCGACAACTCATTCACGAAGACCGTCGTCAAACAATCCATGAGTTGTGCACAAGTGCCGGAATAAGCTATGGAAGCTGTCAAGAAATTCTAACTGAAAATTTAGGCATGCATCGTGTTGCTGCGAAATTCGTCCCTCGGCTTTTGTCTGTGGATCAGAAACAGCGCCATGTTGATGTGTGCAGTGAACTCAGAGAAACGTCTGAAAATGACCCTACCTTCATCTCCAGGGTCATAACCGGTGATGAAAGCTGGTTTTATGGTTATGATCCAGAAACAAAACAGCAGTCACAGTGGAAAAGTCCACAATCACCAAGACCAAAAAAAGCACGGCAGGTCAGAAGTGCAACAAAAACCATGCTCATTGTGTTTTTCGACATCAAAGGCATTGTCCATCGCGAGTTCGTGCCAGCTGGTATTACAGTGAACTCAGATTTTTATTGTGACGTTTTGAGGCAGCTGAGACAAAATGTGCGACGAAAAAGGCCCAAATTGTGGGAAGACCAAAACTGGCTGTTGCATCACGACAATGCACCTGCTCACGCTTCACTGAAAACAACAGAGTTTTTGACCAAAAACAATATGGCCACTGTCCCACACCCTCCATATTCACCAGATTTAGCCCCCTGTGATTTTTCTCTGTTCCCAAAAATAAAAATTCACATGAAAGGTCACTGTTTTGACATTAAGAAAAAAACGCAGGAGGTGCTTGACAGCCTTCAGCAAAAGACTTTTTTTGACACTTTCCAGGTATGGAAACAACGCTGGATTCGTTGTATCAATTCGCAGGGAGACTACTTTGAAGGAGATGGGAGCCATTAATGGCCTAGGTAAGCAAAAAGAATTTATTAGACCTAGTCCGGGAACTTTCTGATAGCAGCTCGTAGATGGTATTTACTGATATATTTAAAATGGTTGTTTTACTTCACCCTTGGCATTCCTCCTCGTCACGTATCGCACTGGTTTTATATCCGAAAGTTTTAATTTTGATTTGTTTTCGTGTTGATTAGGTTTTGTTCACTTTACTTATTTCATTTTAATACACATTTCACTACTTGAGTTACTTTCAAGCCACAATTAGATTTTATTGGTGAGCCACTATTTGTATGTTTGCCTGGCCAGGTGTAGCTTCGGTTGGTGACTGCGCAGATTGTTAACAAGGTACCCCTCTCCAAAAATTTTTTAACAAGACGGAAATTCCAATGCCTGCTGGCGATAAAACGTTCGTCACTTCTCACATAGTATGGACTGTCCAGGTGTGTTAGATGTTAACGAAATTGCACTGCCTTTCGTCACGTCACTCAAGTGGGTGTGGTGTTCGTTGTATTTCCGCCCGCAACCTAGCACGTGGCAAGCAAATTTCACAAATTAGCCATGTTGGCTGAGGCGTCTTAGCGTCCTGTTCGCGCGCGTGCTCAAGTTGCGCACGTGAGTGCGTAACACACCACTAGAATTCTAGGAATACAACTGCGTTCTACAGTTACACCTTGCAAAACTATGTGACTGTGTTCTTTGTCTGGCTGAAACCGTTTTGTAGTGGACTTGCTACCTTATTAATGCATGTGGATTACAATTGACAATGACATAATTTTAATAAAATAAAATACCCCATTCTGCCCCATTATAATGTCGGAAAATAACATCTTAACGTACTGGACGTGAGCAGAGTGGGCGTCTGCCGGCTGGGCACAGTGTTCATCTCGCCCGTACATAAAAACGGGAATGTCGGGCAAAGACAGTTCGACGTCTAAACTCGGAACCGCGCCGTTGCGTTAGAGCGCGGTTTGCAAAAAACCGTACATCAAAAAATGTGAACCGACCGGCCAAGACAGTAAAGTGTTTAATTCGGATTAATAAGAGCGCAACAACAACGTCAGAAACACAATTACTAAATTACCAACAGTTCAAGTTATCTTTCGGACATTCAAACGTAAAACAGTGTTGGCGTAACAACGAACAGGATGAGTACAATTTAAAATCTTTAGTAATAAATTAATACTGCAGTATACGCGCAAACCCACTAAATGTATAAAAAAAAAATGGAGAGATTTCAAAATATAAATTATGGGGATGTATGTAAATGTGTGTATGAGCAAGATGCTGGGTTGCTTTTCCTAATTTAGTTAGTTATTTAGGTTAAGGTTTTACTTACATTTGTTGGACATGTAACAGTAACCGAAAGGATTTTTATATAAAAAAATAAGTAAATTTTAAAGGAATATTAAACTAAATATTGGATTTAATAAATAAGATTTGTTTAACAGTATATAACCATGAGTTAGTGTAGTTATTTCGTCGCTACCACTTCCTACTATTATGTGCTGAAAAATTCGTCTAACGTTCCCGGATTTCTTCTGAATTAATGGGGGTTGGTCAGATTGCAAAATTGTCCCTTTTGTTTATTAAGGTAGAGTGTAAAGGTTTCGATGTATAGCCTAAAACATCGTGGCGACTCTGGTCTTCTGATTGAAATTTATAAAAGGTAAGTAAGCGAAGAAAGATCGCAGGTAAGTTTCTGGCAGTTGTATTTTTATTTTTATTTATTTCGATTAAGTTTGTTTATCAACAATTGGCGCCCAGTACTTGCTGAAGGCAACCCAGTGTGCATGTAAGGGGGAACATATCGGTTGAGGATCTGGCATGGTATAAGGCCAGGGGTTTAGATTTTGGGGTGGAATGATAGAAGGTTAGGTGTGCTATGGTGAGTATCTGTCCGATTTTATGATGTTGGGATCTCGGATAGAGAAGTCCAGTAATCTCGTTCCGGTGCAGCCATAGTCGCCGAGCTAGGGGGGTAGTTTACCCATGATGCGTTAAGAATTAATGGGGGATTTTTGGCACCATATCCTCTCCGATCCTCTTAGGGGTTTAGCAATGAGAGTTCTTCTGTTTCGACAAAAGACCTCTCATTGGGGGGGGGGTATTATAACGGGGCTATTTTGAAGGGTATATTTTTTATTCAATTTAATAATTATTTGGGACTGATTTGTTTGGACATCCTTTACGGCCACTAAGACATGCTTTATTGGAGACCCTGTATACAATTCCGTACCGGTCTGTGCCTACAACGATAACAACATTGGAATGCGGGGGTGTGTGTGCTCGTGTGCCGCAGAAACACATCGAGCTTATGATGCTTTACAGTACCTTTTAATGTTTTGCAGAGGAGAAGACGGTTATCATTTTACATTAAAATTAGTCGATCCTCAGACTGGGTTACAAACTACTAAGAAAGTTTCAGCTCTACAATTTTATTCGTACAGACTCATGATGGGAAAAGATGAGTACAATCATTAAATTTATTACAAACAGCTTCTGAATCAATATATCGTTGATATGTATGCTAAGGTAGAGACGGAAAGGCTTATATACACCCGTACTCATCATTTCAGTTAAGAGCTGAGAATTACATACATTTGCAAGATGCATTACGAAATAATGAAAGTTTGGATAATTTAGGCCGCTTGGTCATTCTACACTCAAGTTTCACAGGAGGTCCACGATATATGCATGAGCGAACGCAAGACGCTTTTTGCTACGTACGGAAATACTCGCGGCCTGATTTATTTATTACATTCACTACAAATCCTAAGTGGAGAGAGATCGTCCAGGAGTTGCATCAAGGCTTTTCAGCTCAAGAGCGACACAATTTGGTAACACGCGTATTTCATCTGAAATTGAAGAAATTAATGGGTTTCTTAGTGAAAGGTAAAATTTTTGGCTCAGTTGTCTGCTACATGTTCAGAGTAGAGTGGCAAAAACGAGGTTTGCCGCATGCGCATATTTTGCTCTGGTTAGAAGAAAAAATACGACCAGATCAGATAGATTCTGTGATTAGTGCAGAGCTGTCGGACCTTGATAAAGATCCAGAGCTTTATGATATAGTTAAAACACATATGATTCATGGGCCATGTGGAACAATTAATGCACAGTCACCATGTATGAAGGAGGGTCAGTGTACTAAATGATATCCTAAATCGTTTACAAAAGAAATGACGATAAATGATGACAGCTACCCTAATTATTGCCGACTGTCCTGAAGATGGAGGTTTTCAGTGTGAAATCCGTTTGAGAGATGAGATTTTGATAATTGACAATAGATGGGTAGTTCCACCGGTGCTTTCACGAGCTTTTGGTGCTCACATCAATGTTGAATTGTGTAGTAGTGTAAAATCCATTAAATATATATGTAAATATGCCAATAAAGGCTCCGATCTAGCTACGATTGGTATACAAATTCTTAAGACTGACTTAGCACATAAGATTTCGACTAACTGATATCAATATACTTATGTATACACTATTTGTATTATTCTATACAAATAAACATTTATAAGAATATTATTAATATAGATGTATCATTAGCTCTACAGATACCAACTCTACAGTTACCACAACAATCATATACAAATATTCGCGTGCAAAGCCGCGGGTACCTGCTAGGAATTAAATATAAATAAAATTAAATATAAATGATAACGGATAGTTTGTGATTTACGTGTTATATAAGTTTTAAAACATTTCAAATTTTTTTATTGAATGAAGTGGCTGGTGAAGCATTAGTGTTATGGAACAAGAATGGTGGGGGAACATGGTGTGATACCTACCGTGTACTTCTAAATATTGTGATGGTATGCATCTTTTAGAAAAAGGAAACAGCAACTTTTTTTGACATCGTGTTTACACAAATTTAAATTTAATGTATTCTAGAGTTTAATTTTATGCAAATATGCAGATCAAACTATATTGTAGTAATTACTATGATTTCTTTTAAGTAATTTAAATATATATTATTCTACAATACTTCACCTATCATTACACTAAGAGTTTGAGTTTTAGTATATAAAAGTAAAATTTATTTAATATTTATA
Organism: Magicicada septendecula; assembly: GCA_034769895.1. Lineage (NCBI taxonomy): Eukaryota > Metazoa > Arthropoda > Insecta > Hemiptera > Cicadidae > Magicicada > Magicicada septendecula. Next base: position 288,276,381 of record CM068372.1, read on the forward strand.
ATTTCTTTACATCAAGATGTTTTTTTACTTTATTTGGAACATGCTTTGAGACACTTATTGTTCCCATCCTCAGCCATCATAGTTTTTTGATCTAGTTGCATATTTGTGTTCTGGTTTTTGTTGCTATAGTTTCCTGTTGGTTTTTGGTTTTTTAATTTGGTATTATTGTGTGTGAGTGTGGTGTATATATTTGTTTTTTGGGTGTTTTCAATGTTGAGTATACTGAATATTGTGTAATGTTTTGTGTTCAGGTATTAGTTTGTTTTGTGTTTGTAAATTTTCCCATATGTTCATTATTGTGCCTTTTTGTGGTATGTGTTTTATCAGTGTCATGTTGGTTATGTCTGGGAATTCATGTCCTGTGTTTATTGCATGTGTGGCGAAATTGGATTTATATATGTCTGGTTTTTTGTATGCGTTTAAATGTTCAAAATAACGTTTTTCAGTTGTATTTTGTTTGTCCATGTAACATCTATTGCAATCTTGGCATTCAATTTTTATATTCCATTGGTTCTTGTATTAACTTTGTTGTGTGGGTTATTTAGTTTTTGTACATTTTTTTATATGTTTTGTATGCTATTTTAATGTATGTGTTTTTAAATAGTTTTGTTAGCTTTGTCATATTATTATTTATGTATGTGAATGTGGCCCTTTTATATTGTTGTTATTATTTATGTGTTGTTCATTTTGACCATATCTGAAATGTTTAGTTTTTATTTTATATTTCAATTTTTTTCTATTTTGTGTATATTGTTTTTATTGTATTCATTGTCATAAGCAATTTGATAAATTATAATCTGTAGCAAAAAGTGTTTGAATAAAAGTAAAAGTAAATGCTCTAACAATAGTGGCCCCTTTTAGTACTGCCAAAGTAGTTTAGGAGTTACTAGCAGGGTAGGGTGCCTGTTTGAGCCATATGACATACAAGTAGGGTTGCCAGGTCTTATGTTGTTTCCATAAGTTTTACTTTTTCTTAGTAATTTTATGTCTTACCGTTTTATTTCTCCCATAAGGCACTTTCTTCCGTTTATTTACTTTTCAGCCAAAAATCCACTTTAAAATGACTGTGGAAATGTAATTTAAAGAACAGCAAAGAAGGCTTTGCCGCAAATCGAGTTTTATTTTGAAACGGTTGGCAACAAAGAACTCATGCAGTTGGCGATACGGGTTCCATGTAAATACTGTGTTTATAACGTGGTTGCCTTGTATTCAGCTCAATCATTTATGTTACTCTTGAGCTACATGTAAGATGTAAGGCATGTCTTATTTACAAGTGAAGTTCCAAGTTTTGAACTTAGTAGTGAGTGAAGTACCATAATTATTATATATAATTACTATATAGTGGGAATTACTATATGGTACTATATATGTACTATATAATTACTATATACTATAACTGAATGCAAGGTAAGCTGTAGGTACTATAAAGTTATTAAAACTTTACTAAGCCCAATGTTTCAAACAAAGATTTTACTTCAAACCGGGCTAATTTTATATTTCAATTTTCATTTCAGGTATTATGTATTAATCATATTTAAACAGTAAAATGAGTGGGACTTCACCAGTAGGGCTCAACATCTCTAAAAGTACTCTGCCCAAGAAAAGGAAGCTCCAATATAAGCAAGCGTATTTAAAACAAAATTGGAAGAAACGTACAAATGGGTGATTCTGGCGTCGTTAGAAGATTGTGCGTATTGTTAAGTGTGCGATAACAACTTTTCTATTATAGTTGCAGACAAATCATGACGTCCTTGCCTCACTCCACTGCTTCCAGGAACTTCACGCGACCGCTTCGCTCGCTTGCTCGATCGGTTCCAGGAACTGAGGACATTATGTTTTGTCTCTTTAACTGTAGTCGTAGTGGGCAGTTCAATCTTAAATAACATGCACAGTACAAGGGATATCAACAAATGTGAAGGAAACTGAGGGAACAAATATAATCTTCAGTTATTTTATATATGTTAAAAACCCGAAGTATGATTCTGTAACAGCATGCGAGCTATGCTTAATGTAAAGCATAGTCACAGTTACAGTAGTTTAGATTGTAATGAAAAGCTAGAGCAGTTTTTGTGTCCCATAATTCTCATGTTGCAGGAAAATTAGCTTGTGGTAGGACAAAGTCTGAGAACTTAGTAAAGATTTTTCTTGTCCCCACAAGTGTAGAGGATTTTGTAAACATTCTGATCAGCCCTGTAAAATTTCAGTTTTATTCAGTGGCTACAGATGCTTCCAACAAAGGGAACAAAAAAATTTTGCAGAAATTCATTCTGTATATACCTAGTTAAAATCGAAAATCTCATATTTTGTGAAGACTAATTGCTAACCATATCTTGCAAATGCTATGAGATATGTTAGTGATAGGCTAGATGTAGATATCAAGCAGAGGCGGCTCACTCATAAGGGCACATGGTCACGTGCCCCACCAGAAAATCACGAAATAAATAAACATTGTAGAAACGTCCTCGTTTCAAATGATAGCAATAGGTTGTAACAGTGAGAAGTCTGGAGAAATGTGGCAACGCGAAAACAAATGTGGCAACATAGTGACGGTCACAGAGACGTTGTGACCCAGATAGGACTACTCCCTTCCACTTCTTAACTCTCTTGTGGTGGGAGAGCGTAATGGTAAATTCCCATAGCGTTCGGTCACACTAGACTATGTGACCAGAAATTAACAGTCTTCAAGTAGTACCACTCTGAATCCTGTAGGTGCGCCACATTACTGCAACTAACGGATATGAATCGGAGCTATTTAGTAGACTATTACATTTTACCGCCATCTGAGCTGTGTTACAATACTGTACTAATAATTACTGTTACTTTCTTGGTATATATTGTTACGAAATAATGTTGTTATAATGTTTCTATCGTGAATATGATTATAATAATTTTTGCGATTTTATATAATTTTAAATTATATTCTCATTGAAGGAAATATTAAAATAGAATGTGTACCTAGAGCGGTTATGTTATGTGCTACATGATAATTGTGGTGGCAGTGCTTATAATAATTGTATAAATTGTAGCGTTACAAGTGGTTTTCAGTAATCAGTGTTACACACGCGTGTAAATAACGGTGTTGAAAATATTCAAGTGTCGGTATTTTGTGTGCTTGTGTAAATCTCTGAGACAAAATGAATGATGTCAAGTATTTACAGAGTAAAACTTTGTGCTATGAAGATAGGTTAATAGCAAAACAATTGGGTCCACCAAGACCGCAGTTGTCTATCAACGAAGTGTTTAAGGACAAAAACAGAACCTATAATAGAACTTTCAATACCACAGTGTACGAAAAATGGAAATGGATGTGCGGATGCTCCACAATCAATGCTTTATTTTGCTTTGCTTGTCTTCTGTTTGGCGGTGAAGACACGTGGACTAAGTCGGGCGTTAAAGATCTGAAACATTTACCAGAAAAGAGTAAGAAGCATTCGCTGTCTAAATGTCATTTAGACAATGAAATGAGTTTAGCCGTGCTAGGTATTGTAAATATTAGGTTGCAACTCGATGATGGTTACAGAATTTCTGTTCGTAAACATAACGAACTTGTAGACAAGAACAGATACATCTTGTCTCGAATAATTGATGCGATTCAGTTTTGTGGGGAATTTGAATTAGCTTTACGTGGCCACGATGAAACAGAAGAAGCAGACAACAACCCAGGGATTTTTAAAGGACTAATCAATTATCCTCCAGCACTTGACAGTGTTTTGAAAGATCATTTAGAAAATTCAACAGTGTTTAAAGGAACCTCGAAAACAATTCAGAATGAACTTTTAGATGCCATTTTGTCAGTGTGTCGAAAAAATATTGTGACTGAAATTTCTACGATAGACTTCATATCACTTCAGGCTGATGAAACAACTGACAGTTCGTGCAAAACACAGATGGCACTGATTTTGAGATATCTCATTGAAGGGAGAATGATTGAAAGGTTTTGGGTTTTTTTTTGAAGTCCCTTTTGATAAAAGTGCTCGAAGTTTAGCCTCGACAATTTTAGGACAGTTGGAAGTAATAGGAATAGACAAGTCCCCGGAAAAAACTAATTTGTCAGACTTACGATGGTGCATCTGTTATGAGTGGTCAGAAAGGAGGGGTCCAGTGTTTGGTTAAAGAGAAGTATCCAAACGAGTTAACTGGACTCGTGAATCCTCTGTCTTATTTGTTTCGTCTGTAACACTTATTTCGACTATTTTATTGTCCTGCCCCACATTTGGAGTCGAGTGGACCTCAAAATTATTCATAATAGCTGACTCATCAAAATTGTCAACATTAGTTATTTCATTTACATCGTTTTCATTATTTCCTGCCATTTTTACTTCCATATTCCTTAAGGAATGGAAGTATGGTGATGGCAAAAAAAATCGTGTTCGAGATTATTGCAGATTCTGATTCTACTACACTCAAAACATGAAAAAAAGTCGTTTTCCGAAAAGTGTCTGTGTGTCTGTCTGTCTGTGTGTCTGTCTGTCTGTCTGTCTGTCTGTCTGTAGATTTTTTTTCTATGGCAAACGATAACTGCCGCAAATTCAAACAGAATCAAATAATTTTTTGCATACAGCCCTGATTTGCAGAGTACTCGCGACCTATTGTTTTTGGTGAAGATCGGTTGAGGGAAAGGGGTAGTTTACCGGCAACGGTTTTTTTTTAGCAAGGGTAATTTTGTTTGTTTGGCAAACGATAACAGCCGTAAATTCAAACAGAATCAAATAATGTTTCGCATACAGCCCTGAATTGTAGAGTTCTCAAGATCTGCTGATTTTGGTGAAGATCGGTTAAGGGAAAGGGGTAGTTTACCTGTAACGTTTTATGTTTTAACAAGGGTATTTCCTATGGCAAACGATAACAGCCGCAAATTCAAACAGAATCAAAAGATTATTTGCATACAGCCCTAAATTGTAGAGTTCTCAAGACCTATTGTTTTTGGTGAAGTTCGGTTGAGGGAAAGGGGTAGTTTACCTGCCACGTTTTTTGTTTTATCAAGGGTATTTTCTATGGCAAACGATAACAGCCGCAAATTCAAACAGAATCAAATACTGTTTTGTATACAGCCCTGATTTGTAGAGTACTCAAGACTTATTGTTTTTGGTGAAGATCGGTTAAGGGAAAGGGGTAGTTTACCTGTAACGTTTTATGTTTTAACAAGGGTATTTCATATGGCAAACGATAACAGCCGCAAATTCAAACAGAATCAAAAGATTATTTGCATACAGCCCTAGGTTGTAGAGTTCTCAAGACCTACTGTTTTTGGTGAAGATCGGTTGAGGGAAAGGGGTAGTTTACCTGCAACGTTTTTTTAACAAGGGTATTTTCTATGGCAAACGATAACAGCCGCAAATTCGAACGGAATCAAATAATGTTTTGCATACAGCCCTGATTTGTAGAGTACTCAAGACCTATTGTTTTTGGTGAAGATCGGTTGAGGGAAAGGGGTAGTTTACCTGCAACGTTTTTTTAACAAGGGTATTTTCTATGGCAAACGATAACAGCCGCAAATTCAAACAGAATCAAATAATGTTTTGCATACAGCCATGATTTGTAGAGTACTCAAGACCTATTGTTTTTGGTGAAGATCGGTTGAGGGAAAGGGGTAGTTTACCTGCAACGTTTTTTTAACAAGGGTATTTTCTATGGCAAACGATAACAGCCGCAAATTCAAACAGAATCAAATAATGTTTTGCATACAGCCCTGATTTGTAGAGTACTCAAGACCTATTGTTTTTGGTGAAGATCGGTTGAGGGAAAGGGGTAGTATACCTGCAACGTTTTTTTAACAAGGATATTTTCTATGGCAAACGATAACAGCCGCAAATTAAAACAGAATCAAGTAATTTTTTGCATACGTCCCTGAATTGTAGAGGTCTCAATGACTTTCGATTTTGGTGAAGATCGGTTAAGGGGAAGGGGTAGTTTACCTGCAACGTTTTTTTATCAAGCGTATTTTCTATGGCAAACGATAACAGCCGCAAATTAAAACAGAATCAAGTAATTTTTTGCATACGTCCCTGAATTGTAGAGGTCTCAATGACTTTCGATTTTGGTGAAGATCGGTTAAGGGGAAGGGGTAGTTTACCTGCAACCTTTTACGTTTTAACAAGAGTAAAGTACTTGAAAATTTATTTAAACTTTTTGAAACAATGGTAATTGTTAAAAATAAAATAATTTTGTTGCCAGGCAATAAAATTATAATTTTTTCATTTTAATGTAATATAATATTTTTCATTTAATACAGCAATAAAAAGGCAGGTAAGACACAGCCTGGCTGTTTGGCTGAAAATGATTTTAAATATAAATCTTAGAATATGGAAGTCATGTATGGTTCTCCATACCGATATTTAAGTTGTAAATTTACTGACTTGTTTAACTAATTTTACTTCCATATTCCTTAAGGAATGGAAGTATGGTGATGGCAAAAAAAATCGTGTTTGAGATTATTGCAGATTCTGATTGTACTACACTCAAAACATGAAAAAAAGTCGTTTTCCGAAAAGTGTCTGTGTGTGTGTCTGTCTGTCTGTGTGTAGATTTTTTTTCTATGGCAAACGATAACTGCCGCAAATTCAAACAGAATCAAATAATTTTTTGCATACAGCCCTGATTTGTAGAGTACTCACGACCTATTGTTTTTGGTGAAGATCGGTTGATGGAAAGGGGTAGTTTACCTGCAACGGTTTTTTTTTATCAAGGGAAATTTTTTTTTTTTGGCAAACGATAATAGCCGCAAATTCAAACAGAATTAAATAAAGTTTCATATACAGCCCTGAATTGTAGAGTTCTCAAGACCTATTGTTTTTGGTGAAGATCGGTTAAGGGAAAGGGGTAGTTTACCTGTAACGTTTTATGTTTTAACAAGGGTATTTCCTATGGCAAACGATAACAGCCGCAAATTCAAACAGACTCAAACGATTATTTGCATACAGCCCTAAATTGTAGAGGTCTCAAGACCTATTGTTTTTGGTGAAGATCGGTTGAGGGAAAGGGGTAGTTTACCTGCAACGTTTTTTTAACAAGGGTGTTTTCTATGGCAAACGATAACAGCCACAAATTCAAACAGAATCAAATAATGTTTTGCATACAGCCCTAATTTGTAGAGTACTCAAGACCTATTGTTTTTGGTGAAGATTGGTTAAGGGGAAGGGGTAGTTTACCTGCAACATTTTTTTATCAAGCGTATTTTCTATGGCAAACGATAACAGCCGCAAATTCAAACAGAATCAAATAATTTTTTGCATACGTCCCTGAATTGTAGAGGTCTCAAGGACTTTCGATTTTGGTGAAGATCGGTTAAGGGGAAGGGGTAGTTTACCTGCAACCTTTTACGTTTTAACAAGAGTAAAAGTACTTGAAAATTTATTTAAACTTTTTGAAACAATGGTAATTGTTAAAAATAAAATAATTTTGTTGCCAGGCAATAAAATTATAATTTTTTCATTTTAATGTAATATAATATTTTTCATTTAATACAGCAATAAAAAGGCAGGTAATACACACACACAATTCACGTTATTTCTGGCCTCGCTCATGTTTATTTTCTTACATTTGCACGCTTTTTAAATGGAAAGTGCCGAAACCCACACCAACATAACGCGTGCAAGCCGAAATTTTTTTTAAGGAATTACTAAAAGGACGGTGGTTCAAATCGGATGCTGAGGTAGAGTTTGCTGTAACTGAATGGTTCCACAAACAGCCGTAAGAATTTTACTAGCAGGGAATCTACAGGTTAGCGCAACAGTGGAACTCATGTCTTAATGTTATTGGAGACTTCTTTTAAAATCGTTGAAAAAAAAATTGTTTACGGCTCTATACGTGTTTCTATTGAACAATCCTTGTATTAGTCATACACAATAATACAACTGATTGAACTTCAAATTTTTAAACTTGATTAGTTTCTATATATATGTTTAATGTTACAAATAATTCAAATAACAATCTTGATCATCTGTTAGTTCAGCGGAATAACTGACACTTTTAATAACCGCATAAAATAAACACTTAGAAACAACACAGGCACTTTAACTTAACTGTTTGGACCACAGAAGTGAGGCATGCCTCAATGCTCTATGTGTACAGCGCGGGACAATCCCCCCTCCCTACACTTCCCTATCACACCACTACATTGCTTACATACGATGTATACAAAAAACGCTGAGGCAAGTTCAGGTTGCCTCATTCGCTTTAAACGAACTATGCCGAATCTCACCTGTCACCATCTAGCGGTCGCTCAATAAAGCACGTTTCGGTTTAATAAATTTGACAGTCGCAGTAACAATGTATAATCTTTACGTTATGTAGTTCATACGTATTTATAATTTTTATTCTACAGAATTTTTTAGGGTAGGCATTGCCTCAATTGCCTCCATGTAACTTCGCCACTGATATATATGTGTACAACGTTATCGGCAACAAAGAAGTAGTTTTTGTTAAAATTCCTTCCCGGGATATTTGGCCGTAGTCCAATGTTTTCTACAAAACCAGACATTTCGACAATGCCATCGACTTCCATCATCAGTGAAAATCGAGTGCGATAACGTGAGGTGGTATACGTTAGTGACCACAGTACTGTGGTTAAGGCTGAAGCAGTAAGTAGAAAGAAGTAGTTTCTATGGTAATATTTCATTTCGAAAATGATTTTAAATATAAATCTTAGAATATGGAAGTCATGTATGGTTCTCCATACCGATATTTTAATTTACATATACATACAACGTTATGTACTTTACGTAATTTTTTACGTACTGTTACTCAACCTCCGAATCACGTTATTCACTGTAGGTGCGGAATTTTAATTTCCAAAAAATTATAACTCGTTCCAAGTTTGTGGCGCCATCTGTGATTTTCCGGTTTATTTAAACAATTAAGTCCCTGTTCAGGCACCATCTGTGATTATTCAAATTATTACAGAATTATAAAATTATAATTACCTTCTCACCTACCTTAATTTCGGGTCCAGGATTCCAGCACGAACTGTGAATGCAAACGTGATTTTGAGGTTGTGAAAATAACACACTCGACTCGCATTGGTGTAAGACAACTAAAATTTTATTTTATTCTTTTAACTGTTTTCAAGTTATGAATTATTCATTTCTTTCCCTCTCAAATCATGTTATCGATTCTTTCCAAATAATTAAGACAAAAAAAACATTCTTAAAATATTAATGAAACAATCTTATATAGATAAAATTTATATAAATATCTTATATTAAAGAAAGCAGCCCAGCCTGCTCACGCACAACATTCATACCATAACCCCCTTTTATTTATTTTAAGGCCTTTTTACGAGGTGCTATCGCAAAGTTCCCGGACTGTACTTGGCACGGCTGTTGGACGTGACTGTACAACCTGGCGTCCCAGTGTCCGATTCCGTAATACGTAATGAGTCAGTCTGCCGAGTTTCGTTGCATTGTGAGGTTGTGTTCGGTCTACGCGTTGTGTTTTGTAATCATGTGTTAACGTTCATTTGCTAATTTTATGATGGCTGATAAATTCGAGCAACGCGCGTGCATTAAGTTTTGTTTTAAACTTGGTAAATTGCCTACTGAAACTTTTGCAATGCTTCAAGAAGCTTTTGAAGAACATTCCCTACACAGAACACAGGTTTTTGAGTGGTACGCTCGTTTCAAGGCCGGCAGAATGTCACTTGAAGATGATCACCATTCAGGACAACCGTCCACGAGCAAAACGGATGAAAATGTTGAAAAAATTCGACAACTCATTCACGAAGACCGTCGTCAAACAATCCATGAGTTGTGTACAAGTGCCGGAATAAGCTATGGAAGCTGTCAAGAAATTCTAACTGAAAATTTAGGCATGCATCGTGTTGCTGCGAAATTCGTCCCTCGGCTTTTGTCTGTGGATCAGAAACAGCGCCTAGTTGATGTGTGCAGTGAACTCAGAGAAACGTCTGAAAATGACCCTACCTTCATCTCCAGGGTCATAACCGGTGATGAAAGCTGGTTTTATGGTTATGATCCAGAAACAAAACAGCAGTCACAGTGGAAAAGTCCACAATCACCGAGACCAAAAAAAGCACGGCAGGTCAGAAGTGCAACAAAAACCATGCTCATTGTGTTTTTCGACATCAAAGGCATTGTCCATCGCGAGTTCGTGCCAGCTGGTATTACAGTGAACTCAGATTTTTATTGTGACGTTTTGAGGCAGCTGAGACAAAAAGTGCGACGAAAAAGGCCCAAATTGTGGGAAGATCAAAACTGGCTGTTGCATCACGACAATGCACCTGCTCACGCTTCACTGAAAACAACAGAGTTTTTGACCAAAAACAATATGGCCACTGTCCCACACCCTCCATATTCACCAGATTTAGCCCCCTGTGATTTTTCTCTGTTCCCAAAAATAAAAATTCACATGAAAGGTCACTGTTTTGACATTAAGAAAAAAACGCAGGAGGTGCTTGACAGCCTTCAGCAAAAGACTTTTTTTGACACTTTCCAGGTATGGAAACAACGCTGGATTCGTTGTATCAATTCGCAGGGAGACTACTTTGAAGGAGATGGGAGCCATTAATGGCCTAGGTAAGCAAAAAGAATTAATTAGACCTAGTCCGGGAACTTTCTGATAGCAGCTCGTAGATGGTATTTACTGATATATTTAAAATGGTTGTTTTACTTCACCCTTGGCATTCCTCCTCGTCACGTATCGCACTGGTTTTATATCCGAAAGTTTTAATTTTGATTTGTTTTCGTGTTGATTAGGTTTTGTTCACTTTACTTATTTCATTTTAATACACATTTCACTACTTGAGTTACTTTCAAGCCACAATTAAATTTTATTGGTGAGCCACTATTTGTATGTTTGCCTGGCCAGGTGTCTGCCAGGTTGGTGACTGCGCAGATTGTTAACAAGGTACCCCTCTCCAAAAATTTTTTAACAAGACGGAAATTCCAATGCCTGCTGGCGATAAAACGTTCGTCACTTCTCACATAGTATGGACTGTCCAGGTGTGTTAGATGTTAACGAAATTGCACTGCCTTTCGTCACGTCACTCAAGTGGGTGTGGTGTTCGTTGTATTTCCGCCCGCAACCTAGCACGTGGCAAGCAAATTTCACAAATTAGCCATGTTGGCTGAGGCGTCTTAGCGTCCTGTTCGCGCGCGTGCTCAAGTTGCGCACGTGAGTGCGTAACACACCACTAGAATTCTAGGAATACAACTGCGTTCTACAGTTACACCTTGCAAAACTATGTGACTGTGTTCTTTGTCTGGCTGAAACCGTTTTGTAGTGGACTTGCTACCTTATTAATGCATGTGGATTACAATTGACAATGACATAATTTTAATAAAATAAAATACCCCATTCTGCCCCATTATAATGTCGGAAAATAACATCTTAACGTACTGGACGTGAGCAGAGTGGGCGTCTGCCGGCTGGGCACAGTGTTCATCTCGCCCGTACATAAAAACGGGAATGTCGGGCAAAGACAGTTCGACGTCTAAACTCGGAACCGCGCCGTTGCGTTAGAGCGCGGTTTGCAAAAAACCGTACATCAAAAAATGTGAACCGACCGGCCAAGACAGTAAAGTGTTTAGTTCGGATTAATAAGAGTGCAACAACAACGTCAGAAACACGATTACTAAATTACCAACAGTTCAAGTTATCTTTCGGACATTCAAACGTAAAACAGTGTTGGCGTAACAACGAACAGGATGAGTACAATTTAAAATCTTTAGTAATAAATTAATACTGCAGTATACGCGCAAACCCACTAAATGTATAAAAAAAAATGGAGAGATTTCAAAATATAAATTATGGGGATGTATGTAAATGTGTGTATGAGCAAGATGCTGGGTTGCTTTCCTAATTTAGTTAGTTATTTAGGTTAAGGTTTTACTTACATTTGTTGGACATGTAACAGTAACCGAAAGGATTTTTATATAAAAAAATAAGTAAATTTTAAAGGAATATTAAACTAAATATTGGATTTAATAAATAAGATTTGTTTAACAGTATATAACCATGAGTTAGTGTAGTTATTTCGTCGCTACCACTTCCTACTATTCTGTGCTGAAAAATTCGTCTAACGTTCCCGGATTTCTTCTGAATTAATGGGGGTTGGTCAGATTGCAAAATTGTCCCTTTTGTTTATTAAGGTAGAGTGTAAAGGTTTCGATGTATAGCCTAAAACATCGTGGCGACTCTGGTCTTCTGATTGAAATTTATAAAAGGTAAGTAAGCGAAGAAAGATCGCAGGTAAGTTTCTGGCAGTTGTATTTTTATTTTTATTTATTTCGATTAAGTTTGTTTATCAACAATTGGCGCCCAGTACTTGCTGAAGGCAACCCAGTGTGCATGTAAGGGGGAACATATCGGTTGAGGATCTGGCATGGTATAAGGCCAGGGGTTTAGATTTTGGGGTGGAATGATAGAAGGTTAGGTGTGCTATGGTGAGTATCTGTCCGATTTTATGATGTTGGGATCTCGGATAGAGAAGTCCAGTAATCTCGTTCCGGTGCAGCCATAGTCGCCGAGCTAGGGGGGTAGTTTACCCATGATGCGTTAAGAATTAATGGGGGATTGTTGGCACCATATCCTCTCCGATCCTCTTAGGGGTTTAGCAATGAGAGTTCTTCTGTTTCGACAAAAGACCTCTCATTGGGGGGGGGGTATTGTAACGGGGCTATTTTGAAGGGTATATTTTTTATTCAATTTAATAATTATTTGGGACTGATTTGTTTGGACATCCTTTACGGCCACTAAGACATGCTTTATTGGAGACCCTGTATACAATTCCGTACCGGTCTGTGCCTAGTACACAACGATAACAACATTGGAATGCGGGGGTGTGTGTGCTCGTGTGCCGCAGAAACACATCGAGCTTATGATGCTTTACAGTACCTTTTAATGTTTTGCAGAGGAGAAGACGGTTATCATTTTACATTAAAATTAGTCGATCCTCAGACTGGGTTACAAACTACTAAGAAAGTTTCAGCTCTACAATTTTATTCGTACAGACTCATGATGGGAAAAGATGAGTACAATCATTAAATTTATTACAAACAGCTTCTGAATCAATATATCGTTGATATGTATGCTAAGGTAGAGACGGAAAGGCTTATATACACCCGTACTCATCATTTCAGTTAAGAGCTGAGAATTACATACATTTGCAAGATGCATTACGAAATAATGAAAGTTTGGATAATTTAGGCCGCTTGGTCATTCTACACTCAAGTTTCACAGGAGGTCCACGATATATGCATGAGCGAACGCAAGACGCTTTTTGCTACGTACGGAAATACTCGCGGCCTGATTTATTTATTACATTCACTACAAATCCTAAGTGGAGAGAGATCGTCCAGGAGTTGCATCAAGGCTTTTCAGCTCAAGAGCGACACAATTTGGTAACACGCGTATTTCATCTGAAATTGAAGAAATTAATGGGTTTCTTAGTGAAAGGTAAAATTTTTGGCTCAGTTGTCTGCTACATGTTCAGAGTAGAGTGGCAAAAACGAGGTTTGCCGCATGCGCATATTTTGCTCTGGTTAGAAGAAAAAATACGACCAGATCAGATAGATTCTGTGATTAGTGCAGAGCTGTCGGACCTTGATAAAGATCCAGAGCTTTATGATATAGTTAAAACACATATGATTCATGGGCCATGTGGAACAATTAATGCACAGTCACCATGTATGAAGGAGGGTCAGTGTACTAAATGATATCCTAAATCGTTTACAAAAGAAATGACGATAAATGATGACAGCTACCCTAATTATTGCCGACTGTCCTGAAGATGGAGGTTTTCAGTGTGAAATCCGTTTGAGAGATGAGATTTTGATAATTGACAATAGATGGGTAGTTCCACCGGTGCTTTCACGAGCTTTTGGTGCTCACATCAATGTTGAATTGTGTAGTAGTGTAAAATCCATTAAATATATATGTAAATATGCCAATAAAGGCTCCGATCTAGCTACGATTGGTATACAAATTCTTAAGACTGACTTAGCACATAAGATTTCGACTAACTGATATCAATATACTTATGTATACACTATTTGTATTATTCTATACAAATAAACATTTATAAGAATATTATTAATATAGATGTATCATTAGCTCTACAGATACCAACTCTACAGTTACCACAACAATCATATACAAATATTCGCGTGCAAAGCCGCGGGTACCTGCTAGGAATTAAATATAAATAAAATTAAATATAAATGATAACGGATAGTTTGTGATTTACGTGTTATATAAGTTTTAAACATTTCAAATTTTTTTATTGAATGAAGTGGCTGGTGAAGCATTAGTGTTATGGAACAAGAATGGTGGGGGAACATGGTGTGATACCTACCGTGTACTTCTAAATATTGTGATGGTATGCATCTTTTAGAAAAAGGAAACAGCAACTTTTTTTGACATCGTGTTTACACAAATTTAAATTTAATGTATTCTAGAGTTTAATTTTATGCAAATATGCAGATCAAACTATATTGTAGTAATTACTATGATTTCTTTTAAGTAATTTAAATATATATTATTCTACAATACTTCACCTATCATTACACTAAGAGTTTGAGTTTTAGTATATAAAAGTAAAATTTATTTAATATTTATAATTTCTTTACATCAAGATGTTTTTTTCCTTTATTTGGAACATGCTTTGAGACACTTATTGTTCCCATCCTCAGCCATCATAGTTTTTTGATCTAGTTGCATATTTGTGTTCTGGTTTTTGTTGCTATAGTTTCCTGTTGGTTTTTGGTTTTTTAATTTGGTATTATTGTGTGTGAGTGTGGTGTATATATTTGTTTTTTGGGTGTTTTCAATGTTGAGTATACTGAATATTGTGTAATGTTTTGTGTTCAGGTATTAGTTTGTTTTGTGTTTGTAAATTTTCCCATATGTTCATTATTGTGCCTTTTTGTGGTATGTGTTTTATCAGTGTCATGTTGGTTACGTCTGGGAATTCATGTCCTGTGTTTATTGCATGTGTGGCGAAATTGGATTTATATATGTCTGGTTTTTTGTATGCGTTTAAATGTTCAAAATAACGTTTTTCAGTTGTATTTTGTTTGTCCATGTAACATCTATTGCAATCTTGGCATTCAATTTTTATATTCCATTGGTTCTTGTATTAACTTTGTTGTGTGGGTTATTTAGTTTTTGTACATTTTTTTATATGTTTTGTATGCTATTTTAATGTATGTGTTTTTAAATAGTTTTGTTAGCTTTGTCATATTATTATTTATGTATGTGAATGTGGCCCTTTTATATTGTTGTTATTATTTATGTGTTGTTCATTTTGACCATATCTGAAATGTTTAGTTTTTATTTTATATTTGAATTTTTTTCTATTTTGTGTATATTGTTTTTATTGTATTCATTGTCATAAGCAATTTGATAAATTATAATCTGTAGCAAAAAGTGTTTGAATAAAAGTAAAAGTAAATGCTCTAACAATAGTGGCCCCTTTTAGTACTGCCAAAGTAGTTTAGGAGTTACTAGCAGGGTAGGGTGCCTGTTTGAGCCATATGACATACAAGTAGGGTTGCCAGGTCTTATGTTGTTTCCATAAGTTTTACTTTTTCTTAGTAATTTTATGTCTTACCGTTTTATTTCTCCCATAAGGCACTTTCTTCCGTTTATTTACTTTTCAGCCAAAAATCCACTTTAAAATGACTGTGGAAATGTAATTTAAAGAACAGCAAAGAAGGCTTTGCCGCAAATCGAGTTTTATTTTGAAACGGTTGGCAACAAAGAACTCATGCAGTTGGCGATACGGGTTCCATGTAAATACTGTGTTTATAACGTGGTTGCCTTGTATTCAGCTCAATCATTTATGTTACTCTTGAGCTACATGTAAGATGTAAGGCATGTCTTATTTACAAGTGAAGTTCCAAGTTTTGAACTTAGTAGTGAGTGAAGTACCATAATTATTATATATAATTACTATATAGTGGGAATTACTATATGGTACTATATATGTACTATATAATTACTATATACTATAACTGAATGCAAGGTAAGCTGTAGGTACTATAAAGTTATTAAAACTTTACTAAGCCCAATGTTTCAAACAAAGATTTTACTTCAAACCGGGCTAATTTTATATTTCAATTTTCATTTCAGGTATTATGTATTAATCATATTTAAACAGTAAAATGAGTGGGACTTCACCAGTAGGGCTCAACATCTCTAAAAGTACTCTGCCCAAGAAAAGGAAGCTCCAATATAAGCAAGCGTATTTAAAACAAAATTGGAAGAAACGTACAAATGGGTGGCTCTGGCGTCGTTAGAAGATTGTGCGTATTGTTAAGTGTGCGATAACAACTTTTCTATTATAGTTGCAGACAAATCATGACGTCCTTGCCTCACTCCACTGCTTCCAGGAACTTCACGCGACCGCTTCGCTCGCTTGCTCGATCGGTTCCAGGAACTGAGGACATTATGTTTTGTCTCTTTAACTGTAGTCGTAGTGGGCAGTTCAATCTTAAATAACATGCACAGTACAAGGGATATCAACAAATGTGAAGGAAACTGAGGGAACAAATATAATCTTCAGTTATTTTATATATGTTAAAAACCCGAAGTATGATTCTGTAACAGCATGTGAGCTATGCTTAATGTAAAGCATAGTCACAGTTACAGTAGTTTAGATTGTAATGAAAAGCTAGAGCAGTTTTTGTGTCCCATAATTCTCATGTTGCAGGAAAATTAGCTTGTGGTAGGACAAAGTCTGAGAACTTAGTAAAGATTTTTCTTGTCCCCACAAGTGTAGAGGATTTTGTAAACATTCTGATCAGCCCTGTAAAATTTCAGTTTTATTCAGTGGCTACAGATGCTTCCAACAAAGGGAACAAAAAAATTTTGCAGAAATTCATTCTGTATATACCTAGTTAAAATCGAAAATCTCATATTTTGTGAAGACTAATTGCTAACCATATCTTGCAAATGCTATGAGATATGTTAGTGATAGGCTAGATGTAGATATCAAGCAGAGGCGGCTCACTCATAAGGGCACATGGTCACGTGCCCCACCAGAAAATCACGAAATAAATAAACATTGTAGAAACGTCCTCGTTTCAAATGATAGCAATAGGTTGTAACAGTGAGAAGTCTGGAGAAATGTGGCAACGCGAAAACAAATGTGGCAACATAGTGACGGTCACAGAGACGTTGTGACCCAGATAGGACTACTCCCTTCCACTTCTTAACTCTCTTGTGGTGGGAGAGCGTAATGGTAAATTCCCATAGCGTTCGGTCACACTAGACTATGTGACCAGAAATTAACAGTCTTCAAGTAGTACCACTCTGAATCCTGTAGGTGCGCCACATTACTGCAACTAACGGATATGAATCGGAGCTATTTAGTAGACTATTACATTTTACCGCCATCTGAGCTGTGTTATAATACTGTACTAATAATTACTGTTACTTTCTTGGTATATATTGTTACGAAATAATGTTATTATAATGTTTCTATCGTGAATATGATTATAATAATTTTTGCGATTTTATATAATTTTAAATTATATTCTCATTGAAGGAAATATTAAAATAGAATGTGTACCTAGAGCGGTTATGTTATGTGCTACATGATAATTGTGGTGGCAGTGCTTATAATAATTGTATAAATTGTAGTGTTACAAGTGGTTTTCAGTAATCAGTGTTACACACGCGTGTAAATAACGGTGTTGAAAATATTCAAGTGTCGGTATTTTGTGTGCTTGTGTAAATCTCTGAGACAAAATGAATGATGTCAAGTATTTACAGAGTAAAACTTTGTGCTATGAAGATAGGTTAATAGCAAAACAATTGGGTCCACCAAGACCGCAGTTGTCTATCAACGAAGTGTTTAAGGACAAAAACAGAACCTATAATAGAACTTTCAATACCACAGTGTACGAAAAATGGAAATGGATGTGCGGATGCCCCACAATCAATGCTTTATTTTGCTTTGCTTGTCTTCTGTTTGGCGGTGAAGACACGTGGACTAAGTCGGGCGTTAAAGATCTGAAACATTTACCAGAAAAGAGTAAGAAGCATTCGCTGTCTAAATGTCATTTAGACAATGAAATGAATTTAGCCGTGCTAGGTATTGTAAATATTAGGTTGCAACTCGATGATGGTTACAGAATTTCTGTTCGTAAACATAACGAACTTGTAGACAAGAACAGATACATCTTGTCTCGAATAATTGATGCGATTCAGTTTTGTGGGGAATTTGAATTAGCTTTACGTGGCCACGATGAAACAGAAGAAGCAGACAACAACCCAGGGATTTTTAAAGGACTAATCAATTATCCTCCAGCACTTGACAGTGTTTTGAAAGATCATTTAGAAAATTCAACAGTGTTTAAAGGAACCTCGAAAACAATTCAGAATGAACTTTTAGATGCCATTTTGTCAGTGTGTCGAAAAAATATTGTGACTGAAATTTCTACGATAGACTTCATATCACTTCAGGCTGATGAAACAACTGACAGTTCGTGCAAAACACAGATGGCACTGATTTTGAGATATCTCATTGAAGGGAGAATGATTGAAAGGTTTTGGGTTTTTCTTTGAAGTCCCTTTTGATAAAAGTGCTCGAAGTTTAGCCTCGACAATTTTAGGACAGTTGGAAGTAATAGGAATAGACAAGTCCCCGGAAAAACTAATTTGTCAGACTTACGATGGTGCATCTGTTATGAGTGGTCAGAAAGGAGGGGTCCAGTGTTTGGTTAAAGAGAAGTATCCAAATGCAAATTTTATTCATTGTTATGCCCATCAAGGGAATCTGATTCTTCAAAACTCAACATCGTCTTCCTCCCAGAGTAGAATATTATTTCAAGACCTGCAAGGAATAGGACCATATTTTTCAAGATCTCCAAAGAGGATGGATTATTTAGTAGAAATTGTAAAAAAAAATTGGGTCTGTGCCTCCTACAAGATGGTACTTTCAACACAGGGCTGTTGATACTGTGTTTGAACATAAAGATAATCTAATAAAATGTTTTGAACACATTAGGGACATAGAGATTTCTGACAAAAGTGCTTCTAGCCAGGCTGCAGGATTTGTACGAACTTTGAGGGATCCTCAGTTCATTTTCTGGTTGACGTTTTTCCACAAAATTATGCCTCATGTGGCGATTTTCTTTGATTGCATTCAACAAAGAAACATTGATGCAATAAAAATGAGAACATTTGTTAAACATTTTGTGAGTGCAGTGGTTAATATTCGTAAGACCTATGAAGACAGTGGAAGTGTCTGTAAGTGAACCTGTGACTAAGAGATAGTGTGTTGAACAATTAAGTAATAGGAGCAATCGTGTGGCCGCTTTGGAAGTATGTGATATGATTGTGAACAATATTAATGAAAGATTTCAATTTTCAGATCATTTATGTGTTTCCAAATTGTTTTTAGTTGAAAAGTTCCCACAGTACTGTGTTGAGTTTCCGGAAAATGATTTTCAGACTACAATTAAATTTTATCCCACAATAAATGGTCCGAAACTGAGAACCAAACTAGAAGTGTTATACAGTCGTAAAGATTTATGTATTGCTTCTGGTGCAACACCCTTATTACAGTTTTTCCTTGATAATAACATGTTTCGTACCTTCTCAGAGGGTGTGACTATTTTAAAGATAATTGTTACCATACCGATGACAACTGTTGAAAGTGAAAGGTGCTTTTCTACATTGTAAAGAATAAAAACATTTTTAAGAAATTCCATGGGCACTGATAGACTGAATGCATTGGCTATGCTATCCACAGAACAAAAAATGATGCATGAAATTCAAGATTTCAACAAACAAGTGATAGACGAATTCGCTACATCTAAAAACAGGAGAATGGAATTGTTATACAAAAAGTGAAATACCAGGTAAGACGTTCTATATTTTTTTACCTAAGTACTAATTACCGCGAATGGTGGCCCACCTTAGATCCTCCCCACTGTGTGCCCCTCCCATTTCATTACTCACGAGCCGCCACTGATATCAAGCAAACAGTATTGAAAACTCACAATTATTTTTCCATGACAGCCCCCCCCCCAAAAAAAGGAAAAGAACTACAGTACAATCAATTTTTGATTTTGTAGACCTAGAATGGTAGGAATTAATTCGCTATGTGCCTACTAGATGGTTGTCTGTAACCTCAGCTGTTAAAAGTTTGATACAAAACTGGGCTGCTCTAAAATGGAACTATTTCCATAGTATAAACGAGTGTCCCAATTTTTTACTGATTTATTTCAAAGTGAAAATTCAGATCATGAGGTGGAGCTGTTGGTGCTGGGGACGTGCTAGACATAACTACTAAAATACTCACAAAAAATGATTTAATTTTCCTAACAAATATCTACCAGAAACCATTTAAATCATCCATTTTTAATTTAGTGCCAAATTGTCTCTGGCACCTGGGCGAAAATCTGAATGTGTTTACACGCTACCTTTCTATAGGAAACTAAGGCACCTTGTTAGATAAGTGTATTTTGCAAGTAAAGTTTTGCTTCTTAATTTAAAGGAAATAATTTACATAACTACATATTATTACTCTGAACATTAATCCAGAGGCATATTTACAGGGGGGGGTGAAGAAGATGGAACCTCCCTATAGCATCGAAAGTTGACAAGGAACTTTGTTAATCTCTTAATTTTTAAGCTGTTTTATTAATTTCTCCACCTGTACGTTAATACAGTAGTAACCCTTTTTTAAATATAGGTCTACAAGCAAGTTTATTGCATGAAATTTGTGTTTATGTTTAAAATATGAAATATAGGAAAATCAATTAAGTCAATAAATATCTTATAAACAATGTTTCAGTAGACCTTATTTTTACTGTGTTATTACTTTAATGGAATTGATTTCAGTATGTTATTACACATTTTTCACCCACTTTAACAATATCAATTAGTCTTAACTTGTTTTTTCTTTTATATGAAGCTGACTCGACCTGACCCCCCTCCCCCACTTCCATTACCAAATTCTAGATTCACTACTGCATTAGTCTGAACATCAGCTGCAGCATATTTCTGTCTAGGACAGGGAAAATACTACTCATCAATAAGGTTCATAAATTATAAAGTGAGAATTTTACAACATAGTAATTTTATATAATGTTTTGTGATGGTGTGTAATGATAGAGTAATAGTTTGTGGGGGTGAATACGAAACCAGTTTTGATAACATAAGATTGTCATAGGCATGCGTAGCACCAAAAACAGTGCATACATTTGTGTGTACGTTTTTTTTTTAATTTTAAAGTATAATTAGAAATTTATGTTATTTTATATGTAAATGTTTCTTATTTTTTAATGACAAGTTAAATTTATCTGAAATAGAACAAATGTTTTGAAATGCATCACAGAAGGAACATAAAAGAAATTATATAACATTAGTCCTTCCTATTATAGAAGAGGTACAAAATTATTTATTTTTAATTAATAATTTATTTTAAATATTGGCTCAGACATAGTTTGATCTGCAGGCAAAATTTCATTATCTTTGAAAAACATGAGAAATTAAGTTTCTCTTTCTGTGTATTGACATTATGAAGTAATGTGATAAGCAAAATCAGTTTTCCAAGACTTGGCAAACCCAGATTTTTGCAAAAAAGGGTATCCTAAGAAAACACAAAATCTAAACAATTGTGTGTGTGGCTTTATGTGCTTTCTTAACAAAAACAATATGTATTGAACTTAAAGCATTCAAATTACGCATCACTGAAGGAGTTGAGGAAACATTCATAAAAGGTCATGTGCTCAAAGTCATAAGTATCAAAAACCCAGGAAAATTGTGTGACAAAAATGATAAAATTTGATTAAGATAGAATCCATCAAGTGGAATAAAACTTGATAAATTAAAAAAAAAAAACAAGCAAAAACTACATATCATACTGTACAATGCGACATTAAAAGGAGGCGATGAAAGAGGATACTCACATTATTACTTGCAGGGCTAGTGTTTATTAAAAAGACAAAGAAAATTTTTAAGTGATGTTTCTGAAACTACATTTTTCTGTGAACTGTAAAATACAGAGCTGAAATTTTTACTATAGCTTCTATCATATGTCTTTTAAGATTTAATGTTTCACAAAATGTGATAGAAAAATTCATGTACAGAACTTTTCTCGTGATCTAAAGAACATTTTAATTCCCTGTACTATAGACTGTATGATATAGATGAAAAAATTTGTAAAATTATGAGCTTTTGTAGATTCTGAGAAATACTGTACATGAAAAAGGCTAAATGAACTTTGGTAAGATAGAACTGTCAAAACCCCTTTAAGCAAAATTTGTCCAGCTTCCGTAGAACTTATCCAGGTCCCCCCCCACATTTGTAATAACCCTTTGGCTAGGCCTCTAATGTACCTGTTTTTGTAACAGCCACTTATCATCACGCAACATTTTCATTTCATTTTATCATGCAAAAACAAATTTCATTTTATTTTCTTTATCCTGTAAATGACATTTGTTCTAGTTTGTAATTGCACAAATAGTTGTTTCCATGCTTCTTTCAAATGATGAAGCTCCAACAAATTGCCACATAAACGCTTGCCACTAGCTGGAAAAATGTCTGTATTATACCAAAATAAAAAGCCTTTAGGTACACATCAGTCATTGTTGTATGACAAAAGTAATTAGAGTGACAATACCTAAAATTGCTTCATTTCATGTATCCATACCTGGTAGATGCAGGATTAGCACACTCGATGTACCCTAGCTAGATTCTCACCTTGCTTCAATCTGTCTTGGGTGTGACCCCTTTCTTTAATCTTTCCTATCTTGTCTTTCTTGACCAACTCTTGAGTTTTTTGACCTCAAACCCTGCTATATTTTGAAGACTATGGAGTCTTTCATTTTTCGTACGTCAACCTAACGAAACCCAGAGCAGGACCAGAGACTCAAAAGTAGCACTCCTACCACCGTTCTTACTCTCCAGGACACTGGTAACATTTTTAGGTTATATTTTTTTTACAAGTCACAAAGGAATACGCTGAATAGATGTAATGGCTACGGACAGGGAACAATTATAGGTAAAAGAATCTATATTACAGAAATATCAACTTTGGCAACCTGGAGTATGAGGGGAGTCACTCGTAAAGCCAGAGAATTGTGTCAGTGTTTGTCATAGATGTATGTGCTCCAGAGAATGGTAATGAGGAATAATCACATTTACTTTAAGACGAGTGCAGAAGAAATTAGGTATCTGCAATAAGAGTAATGTAAGGAATCTTTCTGAGAAAGTGGGTAATGGAGTGCTTGGTAAGAAACGGATATACAGGAAAGAGGTTAAACATATGGAACAAAGGGAGAGAACAAGAAAAACAATCAGCTTTTCATAAATACCGTGAGACAAAAATCAGTGAAGATATGGGTATTTATATGTCAAAACGTAATGGTGTGAAATTATAATTTATTTATAATTTAAATTATAAAAATCCAGGAACATCGTATCATGGAATAGATTTATAAGTAATAAAGAGGATGACATACATGGACCCTAAAATGAAGCATACAAATTAATTCCATTTGACACAAAATTTTATCACATAATGCTGATCAACGTGTTTAAACTCTGTTTTTATGAAGTCGGAGAAAATAAATATTTACAAAATCTATGAGGTGGTAAAGTTGAGAAGGTAATGTAACTTTTGTGAATGTAACCAAACTTTAGCTGAAAACTGTAACATTCTTGGTCTTACAGTATTGCCCTTCGCGAGACAAAAATTCAGTCAGGTCAGGTCGAGTCATCTTCATACAAAAGAACAAACCAGTTAAGAATTATCAATACTACTATTTTTAAAATGGGCAAAAACGTGTTTTAACATCCTGGAATCAGTCCCATTAAAGTAAACGGTAATAATACAATAAAAATACAGTAATTGAAACATTGTTTAGATGATTGATTGAACTGAAGCACCGACTGAATTGATTTTCCTATATTTCATATTGCAAATGTAGGCTATACGTAAATGCTGTTTAATAAACCTGTTTGTATATATAATCACAAATAATAATTAAAACAAGTTAACATAGTAATATTTTTAATATCGTGAAGTCATCAATCCAGGGGCGGCTCGTTCTTAGGGCGCTAAGGCGCGCGCCCTCCAGTTTAAATCATATCACTAAACAATCCATTATCACCGCTCGTGGAATGTCATTATATCTTTATTTAATACTTCGGACGAGAAAATGTTTTCGTGTTAGGTAATAGCAGAATTGTTTTCGGAACAGCATCACGGCGCTCTTCCAATCGCGCCCATTTCTCCATCCCGCACTCTGTCCAACGTTGAATGAACCTGTAAGCTTATAGGCGGTATTTCCACTGGCAATTGGCGCGTCTCCTATCGCGCCTCATTGAGCAAAAAATGACGTGATTCACTCCTACAACTAATCGCAGACTATTGATAGTCTGAGATTTGCTCTTTTAGGTGTTTAGACTTTCTCCGCTGTGATTAATTCAGTACAGGCATTTGTTTAGTGTTTAGGTTTTGAGTATATGTATTTATTTAATAGCATCACGAATAATTTAGGCAAATATTGTAGTGTCGAATTATTATGTTTTGTTTTATCATTTTACCCAAGTGTCTGCAGGGAAGAAATAGAAAAGGAGATACAAGCTTCTGAATTTGTGGCAATTGAATGTGACTAGACAACCGATGTGACAAGCCACTGCATATGGTATTAGTTTTTAAATACGTATTTAAGGGATCGGTATACGAAACGTTTTGCGGATTTCTCAGGCCTGAAGGTAAATATGCAGAAACCTTAGCAAAGTGCATAATGGACAACATAAATCGTCTTCTGCACACATCACAGGAAACCTTAATAGCTGAAACTTATATGGCGTTAATGTTATGTGTGGTTCTGTTGGAGGTGTACAGGCAAAAATTAGAGAAGTGTATCCGCTCGCATAATTTGTACGCTGTTACACTCATCAAATAATTTGTTATTAGAAAAAGCAACAAGTGTAAACAACAAAGTTAGAGTTCTTTCTCAAATCTGTCTGCGATTCCAGCACTTTGCACTTTGCGATTGTCACACTCATTTCTACGAACGAACGTTTTGGAGGTAGTAATGTAAGCCAGGTTACCCAGAGTTTCTATAACAAAATGGAATTACTACATTCGTACAATCAACACTGTGTACGAAAACCAATATAAGTTGGAAGAATGTTTTGAAATTTTGAAAAAAATGTGTACAAACAAACTCTCAGTTAATGAAGGAATGGTCACAGAAGGACTCTTCTGAACCAAAATTTCATGTTCTGGCTAACGTTTTTCCATAGAATTCTATATCACATGAACATAATATACCAATAACTACAGAGTAGGATCAAAGGCAGTGTAATGTGGCAAAGTGACATCAGAATTTTTGAAAATGAGATGTAGAAAGGGAGGGAGAAAATAAATAAAATAGAAACACAAATAAACGAGGATTCCTTGAGTAACCAGGAAAAAGGAACAATAATGTTGGATGCAGCACTAGAATAGGGGATGCAAAAGAAGTATGTGACATCATTATAAGTCAAGTAAAAGGTAGATTTACTTACACGGGACACCTGGTGGCAGCTTCGTTGATGTCCAATGACGACTTATTTCCATTTTGTTCTACAAACTTTCAGGAAGAAAAATTTTGGCGAGTGATTCAGCATTACCCTTTCTTACGAGAAAAAGTTCGAAGTGAATTGAAACAATTATATTAGGCTATATTAAAGGCACAATAGAACTTCTTAACTTTATGAAAGAAAACAATCTTACTTCAGTTTTCAAAGATGTATTGAAACTTATAAAATTTATCATAACTACCCCTCTGGTAACTGCCATACCTGAGCGCTGCTTTTTGACTCTGAAAAGACTAAAAACTTTCTTGAGAAATACAATGAAAAACGAGAGACTGAATGCTCTTGCGATGCTATCTATCAACAAGGAACTTGTTAAAGAAATGAAGGACTTTGATGATAGAGTGCTAGAAAAATTCATTAATTTATAAGAAAGGCGATTGGACTTTCTCTACAAATAAATGATCTGTTTAGAGTGTAGCTATCATAAAAATAATAGTATAGTGTAAATATAGTGTGTTACTTTTTTGTGGGAACAGTTTAGACATCTTTGTGGACACTTTCGACACTAAAGAGACAGTGAAGAGACTAAGAATGTGTCTAGTTATGTTTATTAATAAAATCGCGGACTATCTACAGCAGCTCACAATGTTTGAGGTGGGTTCAAATTTTTATAAAGCCTAAAGGCCGCGCCCTCCACCCTCTTAAGTCACGAGCCGCCACTGTATTATACACAATTTTTCGTCCGTATTCAAAAATGTTTTCGTACTTTTTTAAATTTAGTGTTATATTACTGTTTTGAAAACAAACAATTAAAATCTTAAAACCGGTTACTCTGTACATACACCTACCACTTACGCAATGCAAACAGAACGTCTTTCTAATCCATTGCCTCGCTGTTAAATAAATATGTAGGTAATGTATATGTTATACTTATGGTGTTTTGGTATCTTGGTCGGAGAAAGTCTTGGACAATGAGAGAACGGACAAAAACACTATTCCAACGATTGTTCAGCACTGATTTCCATCATCGTTGTCTTTACGTTTCGGACTTTGAAAACTGAGACTGCCTTTAGGGCTGTACCGAATGATAACAGTAGTGGCGCGAAAAAGGAACAGCTCACGTTAAGGTGCGGTTTTGTGTGAACGACTGCATGCAGTGAGTGCGTGCAATTAACACATTAGGAGAGGACGCGTTTCAGCTGTTGGAGTTACAATCTACACGGATCACGTGAACAAACAAATGTGGTTTGTTCTTTTTAAAACAACAAGAAATGGAGGAATGTGTTAGCAGAATGATGATAGAGTCATGTAAAAAGGAAACATAAAATTAGCATTCCAAATAAATTACAAAACATGTTATGCAAGATGACACTAAGAACTACAGTCTTTACAAAAACCCATTCTTTCGCGAAATAATCGCCAATTAATAATTACTATTATATTAACCGTTTACTCAGTTATAACAAATGTAATAAAAGCAAGTTATTGGTTGTTTGTTTGTTGTCTGGCAACCAGGTTTAGTTTTACATTTCTATGATTGATGCAGTGGCGGCTCGTGACTTAAGAGGGTGGAGGGCGCGGCCTTTAGGCTTTATAAAAATTTGAACCCACCTCAAACATTGTGAGCTGCTGTAGATAGTCCGCGATTTTATTAATAAACATAACTAGACACATTCTTAGTCTCTTCACTGTCTCTTTAGTGTCGAAAGTGTCCACAAAGATGTCTAAACTGTTCCCACAAAAAAGTAACACACTATATTTACACTATACTATTATTTTTATGATAGCTACACTCTAAACAGATCATTTATTTGTAGAGAAAGTCCAATCGCCTTTCTTATAAATTAATGAATTTTTCTAGCACTCTATCATCAAAGTCCTTCATTTCTTTAACAAGTTCCTTGTTGATAGATAGCATCGCAAGAGCATTCAGTCTCTCGTTTTTCATTGTATTTCTCAAGAAAGTTTTTAGTCTTTTCAGAGTCAAAAAGCAGCGCTCAGGTATGGCAGTTACCAGAGGGGTAGTTATGATAAATTTTATAAGTTTCAATACATCTTTGAAAACTGAAGTAAGATTGTTTTCTTTCATAAAGTTAAGAAGTTCTATTGTGCCTTTAATATAGCCTAATATAATTGTTTCAATTCACTTCGAACTTTTTCTCGTAAGAAAGGGTAATGCTGAATCACTCGCCAAAATTTTTCTTCCTGAAAGTTTGTAGAACAAAATGGAAATAAGTCGTCATTGGACATCAACGAAGCTGCCACCAGGTGTCCCGTGTAAGTAAATCTACCTTTTACTTGACTTATAATGATGTCACATACTTCTTTTGCATCCCCTATTCTAGTGCTGCATCCAACATTATTGTTCCTTTTTCCTGGTTACTCAAGGAATCCTCGTTTATTTGTGTTTCTATTTTATTTATTTTCTCCCTCCCTTTCTACATCTCATTTTCAAAAATTCTGATGTCACTTTGCCACATTACACTGCCTTTGATCCTACTCTGTAGTTATTGGTATATTATGTTCATGTGATATAGAATTCTATGGAAAAACGTTAGCCAGAACATGAAATTTTGGTTCAGAAGAGTCCTTCTGTGACCATTCCTTCATTAACTGAGAGTTTGTTTGTACACATTTTTTTCAAAATTTCAAAACATTCTTCCAACTTATATTGGTTTTCGTACACAGTGTTGATTGTACGAATGTAGTAATTCCATTTTGTTATAGAAACTCTGGGTAACCTGGCTTACATTACTACCTCCAAAACGTTCGTTCGTAGAAATGAGTGTGACAATCGCAAAGTGCAAAGTGCTGGAATCGCAGACAGATTTGAGAAAGAACTCTAACTTTGTTGTTTACACTTGTTGCTTTTTTTAATAACAAATTATTTGATGAGTGTAACAGCGTACAAATTATGCGAGCGGATACACTTCTCTAATTTTTGCCTGTACACCTCCAACAGAACCACACATAACATTAACGCCATATAAGTTTCAGCTATTAAGGTTTCCTGTGATGTGTGCAGAAGACGATTTATGTTGTCCATTATGCACTTTGCTAAGGTTTCTGCATATTTACCTTCAGGCCTGAGAAATCCGCAAAACGTTTCGTATACCGATCCCTTAAATACGTATTTAAAAACTAATACCATATGCAGTAGCTTGTCACATCGGTTGTCTAGTCACATTCAATTGCCACAAATTCAGAAGCTTGTATCTCCTTTTCTATTTCTTCCCTGCAGACACTTGGGAAAAATGATAAAACAAAACATAATAATTCGACACTACCATATTTGCCTAAATTATTCGTGATGCTATTAAATAAATACATATACTCAAAACCTAAACACTAAACAAATGCCTGTACTGAATTAATCACAGCGGAGAAAAACACCTAAAATAGCAAATCTCAGACTATCAATAGTTTGCGATTAGTTGTAGGAGTGAATCACGTCATTTTTTGCTCAACGAGGCGCGATAGGAGACGCGCCAATTGCCAGTGGAAATACCGCCTATAAGCTTACAGGTTCATTCAACGTTGGACATAGTGCGGGATGGAGAAATGGGCGCGATTGGAAGAGCGCCGTGATGCTGTTCGAAAACAATTCTGCTATTACCTAACACGAAAACATTTTCTCGTCCGAAGTATTAAATAAAGATATAATGACATTCCACGAGCGGTGATAATGGATTGTTTAGTGATATGATTTAAATTGGAGGGCGCGCGCCTTAGCGCCCTAAGAACGAGCCGCCCCTGCGTTCCATGATCGCGTTTCGCCATTTGTGTGTGTCTGGAAAACTGTAACAAATTCTCGGTTGACTGTACCAACTAACTACGAAAACTTGTTGGATCAGTGAGTCTTAAAAAGTCACTTCCTTGGGACTCTCGGTCACAAAAAGTCAGAATATCAGTATTCTACTCATCATCATTATCATCTTCACAACACGGCGTAAGCACATTGCTGCCTGTTCCGCCTTCAAAGATCCTTCAGCCATCTCTTCCTGGATCTAACCACACATCTGTGTCCTATAGGTTTGTATTTTCAGACTTTTTCGGCCAGTCTGGAATCCGACATTCTTTCTAAGTGTTCATTCCACCGTTGTTTGTAATCTTTTAATTTTTTATTCAAGTTAAACTCTTGTAATTATTCTCTTATGGCTCAATCTCTATAAGGTCAAGTTTAGAACACCTTTTAACTCCTCTTAAGAACGCCATTTCCCAGGCCTATGTTTTACTGCCTTGTTTCTTGGTTGTTGCCCATAATTCACACACATAGGACAGTACAGAAACCGCCATAACTTTGTATCTCGACGTACCTTGTTTATAAAAATACGGTTGCTCGTCCCACAAATTGTCTGTAACTTCGCTTACTTAACATCAATATCATAATTCCTATCATAGCCAATATCATTTCCCAAATAATTAAAATGGCTCACCTTTTCTAGAATATGATCATTAACAATTACTTTTGTCCATATTGGTTTCTTGCCTAGAAATGCCGTTCCATTTGTTTTTGTAGTGGAGATTTTTATATTGTATTGTTTACAAATCTGATAAAGCTTAAAAACAGATTTTTGTAAAGCAGATTATGTATTTTTAATTACAAGCAAGTCGTCAGAAAATAACAACATATTCAAGTATCTGTCTCGTGATATCTTATAACCAGGGTTCACTAGATGTTTCCATTTCCTTACTAGACGTCAATATAAATGTTAAAAAAGTAGGTGACATACTGCACCCTTGTGTATCACCAAGATTGACAGATATTTGTTGAGATATCCTACAATTATTTTGAACAGCTATTCTTGTTTCATTGTATAGGCCTTGTGTAGTTCTTAAAAGTTTTTGTGGGTATCCCCGTTCTATCGACCCTATCAAAGGCCTTCTCAAAGTCAACGAAAGCTTCTGAACGATATGTGTTCTCAATAAAAGGATTGTCTGTACAAGATCTGCTCTTCCTGAAACCGTTTTGTTCTTCCAAAATAAGATGCTTGGAAATAGTCTGCAGACGGTGGTTTATGATCCTTGCATATATTTTGCTTCCAGTATCAACTAAACATATTCCCCTATAGTTATTACAGTCATCCCGTTTTCCTTTCTTAAAAACAGTTAACCAATATTGTGGAACCTGTTGTCTTTCCCAACACATATTATAGAAACGTAATGATATAAGTTTAAGTAAGAAGGATAAATTGTTCTATTATATTTTATTATTATCTTGTTGATCCATCCTCTTCGTTCACTTTACAAAATATTATTATATATATAAAACTTTCACATATGAACTTACTTTCTTTATCACTCATGTATTTACACCCACTGAGGAAGAGGCACATCACCTCGAAACGTATGGGGAAGTGATAAAGAAAGTAAGTTCATATGTGAAAGTTTTATATATATATATAATAATATATTTTATTCATTGGACAACTACTTTTTGCGTCATCATAATGACATAATTTTATTTAGAGTTTATAATTTCCGTGCTATTTGACTCGTGGTCAATTCTTGACAGTTTATTTGTGATGACATTTTATTCACTAGTCGTTTCGGCATGAATTAAATGTCACCACAAATAAGCAGTCGTCCATGGCCCAATAGCCCGGAAATTATAAGCTCTTTAAATAATGACTCCGGCCGTGATAGAGTTGATGTATAGACTTTTTTGTTTTAGAGGTGAGTATGATTATGAAGGCCTAAATATTACGTCTTTTAATATGCCTATGAGAGTCTTATGACTGTTTCTAATATGTCACTAGAAATATTGAAATACGGACACGTTTCTCTGTGATATTTGGTTTTTATTGTATTTCTGATACAAAAATAGTAACATAACGTTAAATTTTTATTATATTTCTGTTACAGTACTAATTCGATTCGTTAGTAATTAATTTTTTTTACCAAGCTTAGCCAATATTGGAAAAATATTGTTTTCCATTCTAAGTCTGTAAACAATAATAGAAAACACAGATTTTCATACGTAAGAGGGAAAAAAGTCTGCTCGCGTAACTGAGCTTTATCTTTTCTTTGTATTTTATTTATGTTGTAATGTGTCTGACTGGGAAATAAACCGTATGAACAACGCCCTCCCTCTCAAACTCGAGCTCGTTTTAAGTTTCCTTAAAATTTGAATAGAGGTTGTTTTGTAGGCCGCCAGAGGGCACTAGCGTGTAGTCGAGCCTCCCCCCCCGCAAACCCCTTTGTCGACGCCATGCTCAAGACGCAAGCCGGTGACATAAGTCGGTCGGTGTTATTGTATTTCTCCCTCACAGTGGGCAGTAGTAATTATTGTCGTCTTTACGGATGTAACCCCCCCACCCCTATATACTAGTTAGACATTAGTTATCTGTATGCACTCTCTGGTAAGTGTTATTGAAGGCTTTTTCTGAACTGCCTTCCAAACACGTGTTACTTTCATTTTCTTCAAAAGTCAAATAATGTACTAAGTACTAACGTCATCTGTTTCTGTTTTACAAATAGGGTGGTTTTGTATTTGGCGTCAGCAACAATTGTAAGTGCCTCACAGATCATATCATTTAGTATTAGCTAGGTAAACATATAGCAATTCTTATAGACACATATTCTGATTAGTTTTTAAACTCAGTACAGTGGTTATCTGCGACTTGCATAATTTACACTTAGGTGACAAAAAGAAGAGAATTTAATTGTGTTATAAATAAGTATTGATGCTCGAGTCTGTAGTGTGCTTTTGTTGTGTGTGTGTGTGTGTGTGTGTTTATGCGTGGTGTGCGAGCGTGTGTGTTCGTACACGTCTGTGTATTATATTGAGGGTATATATCTGTTTAAGATTACGAGTGAGAGAGAGAGCGCCCGAATGTGTAATATGAGTGTGAGGAGGTGTGTGAGTCTAGAAAGAGACAAAGACAGAGTGAGAGAGAGAGATACTGAAAGAGCATGAGTGAGAGAGATTATGTCTACCGACATATACATTAACTACATGAGACTATGTTTCTCTATATAGACCAAGTTTTAGGTAAATAACATTTACAATAATGTAAATATTAAGTAAACACCATTTTCATATAATAGATCTGTTATCTATAATGTTGTGATGTAATAGTTTGTAACTCTTCAATGTAAGTTGTTAAATCTATACTATTATCTTGTACATAATTCTCTAATTTACGTGAGGACGATAGTGTTAATAAAAATGGTCAGTATTGTAGAGTGCCATTTGTGGAAAGAGACAAGTGAGAGAGAGAGAGAGAGAGAGAGAAAGAGGGAGGGAGAGGGTGAGTGAGAGGGAGTGACAGAGAGTGAGAGAGCGATTTCAAGTTAGAGTGAGAGGTTGTGAGAATGAGAGGTAGAGGGAGAATGGGGGAGAGAGAGAGAGGGTGTGATTGTAGACATGTACATGAATTTACAATATTCTATAGTACTCTGAACTATAGTTTACAACAATATGATTACAATTATTATCTAAGTTTACTTGTTAGATAAATTTATCATAAACTTGTGTTTGTAACATTATGTTAACTATCTGATGTAAGGTCGTAAAGTTCTACAGTTATTGTGTAATTTATATGTTAATAAATTATGAATGTCTTTAATACCAGTAGTGAATAAAACATGTTAAAAATAACTTTTAATAATTACAACATCCCTCAATCTGTTTTTAGTTATAATATATTTTACTATGCTATATGTTGACTGCTATATGTATAAAGTTTTCTGTACCAATCTAATATCTAATTGTTAATTATCGCTTTTATAATTAATTAAAAATATCATTACATATAGTAATTTAAATTGTAATAGTGTATAAATTAAGTTCTGTGATATTATAATTTTCTCGTTTGCTTAAAGAAAACATTTGAAGATGTAAACAAATTATCTCAACTCCTTCACATATACAATGATACATTCATACGCACGCACACGCGTGTGCGCGCACACACACTCATACATACATGAACACGTTCACCCAAATAATTGTTCTGTTGTGTCTGACATTTCTTTTCTATTCATACACAGGTCCGGATGATGGCAATAAACAGTGTCGAAACGTCGGCAGAAATAAGTTAAAATTTGTGTTATTTTTGACCGATTCTCACTAACCCTTCGCTGAATAATAATAATAATAATAATAGTAATAATAATAATAATCATGACTTATTATAATACGTAATAGTATATATTATAATACATAATAACTACTTAATTATACATATTCATTGGCCACTGGCCAACTTCTTCATATGTATATAAGTAATAAATAAATATGTAAATACAAATATATTTTATAATATGTGGGGATAACAGTATAGAAAAACTGTCGAAACACTGTCATATAAAATACAAATAAATATATAAAATATATTCTTGCATATAATTTATTATTAATATACGACATCACAGAACAATCTACGTGTTTATCGAATGTTCCAGAGGGATCCGGAATGTAATGCGTGTGGTGTACGTGCTTCTCGACGCATTTGCTAGACTGTACCAGAATTTGCGCGGTCGCTCGCGCTGTGTCAAGGCCGCAATTAATTACATCGTACACACTGGCGCTAACACGTAGTTTGGAATCTTCTGGTCTGTGAGCGTTGATTAAATACTAGGCGGCAGCGGCCCTAGTTTTCAGTTATAGTTGCGATAAATTACAGTGCTGTTCGAGAGTGATTATCAGGCGATGTTACTCTGTGCGTTCAAGTGGTTATCAGTGAAGTTCTGTTTTATAATCGGGCGGTATATTGTAATACAATTGTGTTTTAATATTAATTGAAATTTTATTGCGTGTGAACAATTTTTATTACTTCCATATTTATTACTTCCATAAGGAAATGGAAGTATGGTGATGGCAAAAAAAATCGTGTTCGAGATTATTGCAGATTCTGATTGTACTACACTCAAAACATGAAAAAATATCGGTATGGAGAACCATACATGACTACCATATTCTAAGATTTATATTTAAAATCATTTTCGAAATGAAATATTACCATAGAAACTACTTCTTTCTACTTACTGCTTCAGCCTTAACCACAGTACTGTGGTCACTAACGTATACCACCTCACGTTATCGCACTCGATTTTCACTGATGATGGAAGTCGATGGCATTGCCGAAACGTCTGGCTTTGTAGAAAACATTGGACTACGGCCAAATATCCCGGGAAGGAATTTTAACAAAAACTACTTCTTTGTTGCCGATAACGTTGTACACATATATATAAAATATATGCATAAAATTAATGGCTTGTATAAGTTAATGATTGATCTCCATTAAGTAGTGCTCAAGTTTCCAAAGTTTTAATATTATGATGTCCGTAATTAAAACATCAGAGCAGGTTTAGTGTGTATGAGGGTACACCGTGGACAAAAATTTTCAACATTTCCTATTGAGCGTTGATTTGAATAAAGCTGTGAATCTACAGTGTACGTTTCACAGAACAGACACGCGGAAAAGAAGGAGCGCTCCGAAGTCACTCATGGACCCTCAGCATCTTGCAGAGGGTTCATTCCCTAAAGACGAAAAGTCTGTCTATGAATCGTTCCTCTGTAAACACGTGCAGTTACACTGCCCAGCGATACACAGGAAGCAAATCGCTATCCACGCTAGACACTTTTTCGGCTTGCATGCGTTATGTTGGTATGGGTTCGGTACTTTCCATTTAAAAACCGTGCAAATGTAAGAAAATAAACATGAATGAGGCCAGAAATAACGCGAATTGTGTGTGTGTGTGTGTGTGTGTGTGTGTGTGTGTGTGTGTGTGTGTGTGTGTGTTCCCTGCCTTTTCATTGCGGTGGTCATAATAATAAAATGGAAACGTAAACAGTACATAACTGAGAAAAAATACATAAATGAGAAAACTATAATTTTATTGCCTGGCAACAAAATTATTTTATTTTTAACAATTACCATTGTTTCAAAAAGTTTAAATAAATTTTCAAGTACTTTACTCTTGTTAAAAAGTAAAAGGTTGCAGGTAAACTACCCCTTCCCCTTAACCGATCTTCACCAAAAACAATAGGTCTTGAGTACTCTACAAATCAGGGCTGTATGCAAAACATTATTTGATTCTGTTTGAATTTGCGGCTGTTATCGTTTGCCATAGAAAATACCCTTGTTAAAAAAACGTTGCAGGTAAACTACCCCCTTCCCTCAACCGATCTTCACCAAAAACAACAAGTCTTGAGAACTCTACAATTTAGGGCTGTATGCAAATAATCTTTTGATTCTGTTTGAATTTGCGGCTGTTATCGTTTGCCATAGGAAATACCCTTGTTAAAACATAAAACGTTACAGGTAAACTACCCCTTTCCCTTAACCGATCTTCACCAAAACCAACAGATCTTGAGAACTCTACAATTCAGGGCTGTATACGAAACATTATTTGATTCTGTTTGAATTTGCGGCTGTTATCGTTTGCCAAAAAAAAATATCGGTATGGAGAACCATACATGACTTCCATATTCTAAGATTTATATTTAAAATCATTTTCAGCCAAACAGCCAGGCTGTGTCTTACCTGCCTTTTTATTGCTGTATTAAATGAAAAATATTATATTACATTAAAATGAAAAAATTATAATTTTATTGCCTGGCAACAAAATTATTTTATTTTTAACAATTACCATTGTTTCAAAAAGTTTAAATAAATTTTCAAGTACTTCACTCTTGTTAAAACGTAAAAGGTTGCAGGTAAACTACCCCTTCCCCTTAACCGATCTTCACCAAAATCGAAAGTCATTGAGACCTCTACAATTCAGGGACGTATGCAAGAAATTATTTGATTCTGTTTGAATTTGCGGCTGTTATCGTTTGCCATAGAAAATACCCTTGTTAAAAAAACGTTGCAGGTGAACTACCCCCTTGCCTCAACCGATCTTCACCAAAAACAATAGGTCTTGAGAACTCTACAATTTAGGGCTGTATGCAAATAATCTTTTGATTCTGTTTGAATTTGCGGCTGTTATCGTTTGCCATAGGAAATACCCTTGTTAAAACATAAAACGTTACAGGTAAACTACCCCTTTCCCTTAACCGATCTTCACCAAAATCAACAGATCTTGAGGACTCTACAATTTAGGGCTGCATGCGAAACATTATTTGATTCTGTTTGAATTTGCGGCTGTTATCGTTTGCCATATAAAATACGCTTGATAAAAAAACGTTACAGGTAAACTACCCCTTCCCCTTAACCGATCTTCACCAAAAACAATAGGTCTTGAGTACTCTACAAATCAGGGCTGTGTGCAAAACATTATTTCATTCTGTTTGAATTTGCGGCTGTTATCGTTTGCCATAGAAAATACCCTTGTTAAAAAAACGTTGCAGGTAAACTACCCCCTTCCCTCAACCGATCTTCACCAAAAACAATAGGTCTTGAGAACTCTTCAATTTAGGGCTGTATGCAAATAATCTTTTGATTCTGTTTGAATTTGCGGCTGTTATCGTTTGCCATAGGAAATACCCTTGTTAAAACATAAAACGTTACAGGTAAACTACCCCTTTCCCTTAACCGATCTTCACCAAAAACAACAGGTCTTGAGAACTCTACAATTCAGGGCTGTATACGAAACATTATTTGATTCTGTTTGAATTTGCGGCTGTTATCGTTTGCCAAAAAAAAATATCGGTATGGAGAACCATACATGACTTCCATATTCTAAGATTTATATTTAAAATCATTTTCAGCCAAACAGCCAGGCTGTGTCTTACCTGCCTTTTTATTGCTGTATTAAATGAAAAATATTATATTACATTAAAATGAAAAAATTATAATTTTATTGCTTGGCAACAAAATTATTTTATTTTTAACAATTACCATTGCTTCAAAAAGTTTAAATAAATTTTCAAGTACTTTACTCTTGTTAAAACGTAAAAGGTTGCAGGTAAACTACCCCTTCCCCTTAACCGATCTTCACCAAAATCGAAAGTCATTGAGACCTCTACAATTCAGGGACGTTTGCAAGAAATTATTTGATTCTGTTTGAATTTGCGGCTGTTATCGTTTGCCATAGAAAATACCCTTGTTAAAAAAACGTTGCAGGTAAACTACCCCCTTCCCTCAACCGATCTTCACCAAAAACAATAGGTCTTGAGAACTCTACAATTTAGGGCTGTATGCAAATAATCTTTTGATTCTGTTTGAATTTGCGGCTGTTATCGTTTGCCATAGGAAATACCCTTGTTAA
This sequence comes from Magicicada septendecula, assembly GCA_034769895.1. Lineage (NCBI taxonomy): Eukaryota > Metazoa > Arthropoda > Insecta > Hemiptera > Cicadidae > Magicicada > Magicicada septendecula. The sequence continues at coordinate 288,314,046 of CM068372.1, forward strand.
AACATAAAACGTTACAGGTAAACTACCCCTTTCCCTTAACCGATCTTCACCAAAATCAACAGATCTTGAGGACTCTACAATTTAGGGCTGCATGCGAAACATTATTTGATTCTGTTTGAATTTGCGGCTGTTATCGTTTGCCAAACAAACAAAATTACCCTTGCTAAAAAAAAAACCGTTGCTGGTAAACTACCTCTTTCCCTCAACCGATCTTCACCAAAAACAATAGGTCGCGAGTACTCTACAAATCAGGGCTGTATGCAAAAAATTATTTGATTCTGTTTGAATTTGCGGCAGTTATCGTTTGCCATAGAAAAAAAAATCTACAGACACACAGACAGATAGACAGACAGACAGACACACACACAGACACTTTTCGGAAAACGACTTTTTTTCATGTTTTGAGTGTATTAGAATCAGAATCTGCAATAATCTCGAACACGATTTTTTTTGCCATCACCATACTTCCATTCCTTAAGGAATATGGAAGTAAAAATTTCCCTTGATAAAAATATCGGTATGGAGAACCATACATGACTTCCATATTCTAAGATTTATTTTTAAAATCATTTTCAGCCAAACAGACAGGCTGTGTCTTACCTGCCTTTTTATTGCTGTATTAAATGAAAAATATTATATTACATTAAAATGAAAAAATTATAATTTTATTGCCTGGCAACAAAATTATTTTATTTTTAACAATTACCATTGTTTCAAAAAGTTTAAATAAATTTTCAAGTACTTTACTCTTGTTAAAACGTAAAACTTTGCAGGTAAACTACCCCTTCCCCTTAACCGATCTTCACCAAAATCGAAAGTTATTGAGACCTCTACAATTCAGGGACGTATGCAAGAAATTATTTGATTCTGTTTGAATTTGCGGCTGTTATCGTTTGCCATAGAAAATACCCTTGTTAAAAAAACGTTGCAGGTAAACTACCCCCTTCCCTCAACCGATCTTCACCAAAAACAATAGGTCTTGAGAACTCTACAATTTAGGGCTGTATGCAAATAATCTTTTGATTCTGTTTGAATTTGCGGCTGTTATCGTTTGCCATAGGAAATACCCTTGTTAAAACATAAAACGTTACAGGTAAACTACCCCTTTCCCTCAACCGATCTTCACCAAAAACAATAGGTCTTGAGAACTCTACAATTTAGGGCTGTATGCAAGTAATCTTTTGATTCTGTTTGAATTTGCGGCTGTTATCGTTTGCCATAGGAAATACCCTTGTTAAAACATAAAACGTTACAGGTAAACTACCCCTTTCCCTTAACCGATCTTCACCAAAAACAATAGGTCGCGAGTACTCTGCAAATCAGGGCTGCGTGCAAAAAATTATTTGATTCTGTTTGAATTTGCGGCAGTTATCGTTTGCCATAGAAAAAAAATCTACAGACACACAGCAGACACACAGACACTTTTCGGAAAACGACTTTTTTTCATGTTTTGAGTGTAGTAGAATCAGAATCTGCAATAATCTCGAACACGATTTTTTTTGCCATCACCATACTTCCATTGCTTAAGGAATATGGAAGTAAAAAACCGTTGCAGGTAAACTACCCCTTTCCCTCAACCGATCTTCACCAAAAACAATAGGTCGTGAGTACTCTACAAATCAGGGCTGTATGCAAAAAATTATTTGATTCTGTTTGAATTTGCGGCTGTTATCGTTTGCCATAGAAAAAAAATCTACAGACACACACACACAGACACTTTTCGGAAAACGACTTTTTTCATGTTTTGAGCGTAGTAGAATCAGAATCTGCAATAATCTCGAACACGATTTTTTTGCCATCACCATACTTCCATTCCTTAAGGAATATGGAAGTAAAAAGTCGTTTTTCGAAAAGTGTCTGTGTGTCTGTCTGTAGATTTTTTCTATGGCAAACGATAACTGCCGCAAATTCAAACAGAATCAAATAATTTTTTGCGTACAGCTCTGATTTGTAGAGTACTGACGACCTATTGTTTTTGGTGAACATCGGTTGAGGAAAAGGGGTAGTTTACCTGCAACGGTTTTTTTTATCAAGGGTAATTTTTTTTTTGGCAAACGATAACAGCCGCAAATTCAAACAGAATCAAATAATGTTTCGCATACAGCCCTGAATTGTAGAGTTCTCAAGACCTCTTGTTTTTGGTGAAGATCGGTTAAGCTAATGGGGTAGTTTACCTGCAACGTTTTATGTTTTAACAAGGGTATTTTCTATGGCAAACGATAACAGCCGAAAATTAAAACAGAATCAAATAATTTTTTTGCATACAGCCCTGATTTGTAGAGTACTCAAGACCTATTGTTTTTGGTGAAGATCGTTTAAGGGGAAGGGGTAGTTTACCTGAAACGTTTTTTTATCAAGGGTAATTTTCTATGGCAAACGATAACAGCCGCAAATTCAAACAGAATCAAATAATTGTTTGCATACGTCCCTGAATTGTAGAGATCTCAAGGCCTTTTGATTTTGGTGAAGATCGGTTAAGGGGAAGGGGTAGTTTACCTGCAACCTTTTACGTTTTAACAACAGTAAAGTAATTGAAAATTCATTTAAACTTTTTCATTCAATGGTAATTGTTAAAAATAAAATAATTTTGTTGCCAGGCAATAAAATTATAATTTTTTCATTTTAATGTATATCGTGTATGAGAGAAAATATATCGTTCGTGGCAGGCAAGCATATCTCAGTTATGTAATGTTTACGTTTCCATTTTATTATTATGACTACCGCAATAAAAAGGCAGGGAAGACACACACGCTCACGCGCGCGCGCGCGCACACACACACACACACACACACACACACACACACACACACAAAATTCGCGTTATTTCTGGCCTCATTCATGTTTATTTTCTTACATTTGCACGCTTTTAAATGGAAAGTGCCGAAACCCATACCAACATAACGCGTGCAAGCCGAAAAAGTGTCCAGCGTGGATAGCTATTTGCTTCCTGTGGATCGCTGGGCAGTGTAACTGCACGTGTTTACAGAGGAACGATTCATAGACAGACTTTTCGTCTTTAGGGAATGAACCCTCTGCAAGATGCTGAGGGTCCATGAGTGACTTCGGAGCGCTCCTTCTTTTCCGCGTGTTTGTTCTGTGAAACGTACACTGTAGATTCGCAGCTTTACTCTAAGCAACGCTCAATAGGAAATGTTGAAAATTTTTGTCCACGGTGTACCCTCATACACACTAAACCTGCTCTGATGTTTGAATTACGGACATCATAATATTAAAACTTTGGAAACTTGAGCACTACTTAATGGAGATCAATCATTAACTTATACAAGCCATTAATTTACGCATATATTTTATATATATGTGTACAACGTTATCGGCAACAAAGAAGTAGTTTTTGTTAAAATTCCTTCCCGGGATATTTGGCCGTAGTCCAATGTTTTCTACAAAACCAGACGTTTCGGCAATGCCATCGACTTCCATCATCAGTGAAAATCGCGTGCGATAACGTGAGGTGGTATACGTTAGTGACCACAGTACTGTGATTAAGGCTGAAGCAGTAAGTAGAAAGAAGTAGTTTCTATGGTAATATTTCATTTCGAAAATGATTTTAAATATAAATATTAGGATATGGAAGTCATGTATGGTTCTCCATACCGATATTTTGATTTGTTGTAGGAGACTGTGCTGTTAATTACGAACTATTTAACTGTGAAAATTAAAGCTGGTAATTAGTGACTTAATTGGTGTCTTGTATTTTGTTTTCCAATATACCTACGACGATCAAGTAGACCGTCGTAACAATATGTAATATCTTCAAATAAAAATATCGGTATGGAGAACCATTCGTGACTTCCATGTTCTAAGATTTATTTTTAAAATCATTTAAGAAATGAAATGTTTCCATAGAAACTACTTCTTTCCACTTATTGCTTCAGCCTTAACCACAGTACTGTGGTCACTAACGTATACCACCACACGTTATCGCACTCGATTTTCTTTGATGGTGGCAGTCGACGGCAATGCCGAAACGTCTGGTTTTGTAGAAAACATTGGACTACGGCCAAACAGCCCGGGAAGGAATTTTAACAACACACTACTACTTTGTTGCCGATAAGGTAGTACACATATAAAAATTATCCCCTCCCCCTTCAACTATCATTTTCATTTATAGAAAATTACCCCCACCCCGTTCAACTAGCCTCTTCATTTATAGATATTTCATCTACGTTTCTACAGTGGATTATTAAGATCTTCTTATCAGGATACTTTATTTATCAAAATTAAATACTTTACTCTTGTTAGGCCTACAACAAAAAATGTTTCAGGTAAACAGCCCTTTCCCTGCAACCGATCTTCACCAAAATCAACAGACCTTGAGTCTTCTACAACTCAAGCAAATATGTAAAAAATTAATTGATTCTGTTTGAATTTACGGCAGTTATCGTTCGTCATGGAAATGTTTCTCTTGTTACAACATAAAATGTTGCAGGTAAACTAACCCTTTCCCTTAACTGATCTTCACCAAAATGAATAAATCTTGAGTCCTCTATAATTCATGGAAGCATGCAAAACATTATTTGACTCTCTTTGAATTTACGGCAGTTATCGTTCGTCATAGAAAAAATTACCCTTGTTAAAACATAAAATGTTGCTGGTAAACTACCCCTTTCCCTTAACCGATCTTCACCAAAAACAATAAGCCTTTAGTCCTCTACAATTCAAGGAGGAATACAAAACATTATTTGATTCTGTTTGAATGTGCGGCAGTTATCGTTCGTCATAGAAAAAATTACCCTTGTTAAAACATAAAATGTTGCAGGTAAACTACCCCTTTCCCCTAAACCGATCTTCACCAAAAACAAAAGGTCTTGAGAACCCTACAATTCAGGGCGGAATGCGAAACATTATTTGATTCTGTTTGAAGTTGCGGCTGTTATCGTTTGCCATAGAAAAAAATTACCCTTGTTAAAACATAAAACGTTGCTGGTAAACTACCCCTTTCCCTTAACCGATCATCACCAAAAACAATAGGTCTTGAGTACTCTACAACTCAGGACTGTATGCAAAAAAATTATTTGATTCTGTTTGAATTTGCGGCTGTTATCGTTTGCCATAGAAAAAATTTACAGACAGACAGACACACAGAACCATATGGAGAACCATACATGACTTACATGTTCTAAGATTTATATTTAAAATCATTTTCGAAATGAAATATTTCCATAGAAACTACTTTCTACTTACTGCTTCAGACTTAACCACAGTACTGTGGTCAGTAACGTATACCACCTCACGTTATCGTACTCGATTTTCACTGATGATGGAAGTCGATGGCACTGCCGAAACGTCTGGTTTTGCAGAAAACTTTGGTCTACGGCCAAACAGGACGGGAAGGAATTTTAACAACAAACTACTTTTTTGTATCGATAATGTAGTACATATATAAATAAAACGTTGCAAGTAAACTACCCATTTCCCTTAACCGATCTTCACCAAAATTATCAGGCCTTGAGGTCGCTACAATTCAGGAAGGTATGCAGAAAATTATTTGATTCTATTTGAATTTACGGCAGTTATCTTTCGTCATAAAAAAATTACCCTTGTTAAAACATAAAATGTTGCTGGTAAACTACCCCTTTCCCTTAACCGATCTTCAACAAAATCAACAGACCTTGAGTACTCTATAATGCAAAGAGGCATGCAAAAAAGTAGTTGATTCTGTTTGAATTTGCGGCTGTAATCGTTTGCCATAAAAAATACCTTTGTTTAAACATAAAACGTTGCTAGTAAACTACCCCTTTCCCTTAACCGATCTTCACCAAAAACAATAGGTCTTGAGTACTCTACAAATCAGGGCTGTATGCAAAAAATTATTTGATTCTATTTGAATTTGCGGCTGTTATCGTTTGCCATAGAAACAAATTACCCTTGATTTAAAAAAAACCGTTGCTGGTAAACTACCCCTTTCCCTTAACCGATCTTCAACAAAATCAGCAGACCTTGAGTTCTGTATAATTCAAAAAGGTTTGCAAAAGAGTAGTTGATTCTATTTGAATTTGCGGCTGTTATCGTTTGCCAATAAAAAAAATTACCCTTGATTAAAAAAAAAACGTTGCTGGTAAACTACGCCTTTCCCTTAACCGATCTTCACCAAAAACAATAGGTCTTGAGTACTCTACAAATCAGGACTGTATGCAAAAATTATTTGATTCTGTTTGAATTTGCGGCTGTTATCGTTTGCCAAAGAAAATCTATAGACACAGACAAACACAGAGACACTTTTCGAAAAATGACTTTTTTTCATCTTTTGAGTGTAGTACAACCAGAAACTGCAATAATCTCGAACACGATTTTTTTTTGCCATCACCATACTTCCATTTCCTTAAGGTACATGGAAGTAAAAAAAACCAAGTAGGTTTATTTACACCTCGTGTAAGGCGTAAGGTGTAAATAAATCTACTTGCAGTTGTATTAATTTTAAGATATTACATGGGAGAGCTGCAGAAAACTCGAGTTACTTACAACGGAATAATATATATTGCAACGAAACAAATTAAGGGGCTGTATAGATGTGTATTAGAACTAATAATATATAACAGAGTCTCTTATCTGGAGATAGGAATTAAATAAACTAAAACAAATTTAAATCTTGTCTGAAAATTCTTTACACAAGTCATTTATTAATTATATATTGTCTTTAAATTCTAATGAATGTTTTAATTTGAGCAATCGTCTATGTTACTTGATTGAAGAATTCCTTCTTGGCGTCCGGTTGAACGCTGCTGCGTTAACGTTGACCTCTGGTCTCCTAAAGCCGTCACACGCGGTTCACATACGCACGCCGTCTATCTGGCAGATATGGTTTTTGTTTACAAATCTTAGGTTCGATAAGTGGGTTAGTTGGTTATTATTTAAATGTGGTGTGTTCAGCTTACACCTTCCTGCTATCTTAATGTGTCCACGCGTTCATGCAGGTGTACTCCGAATGAATACAACTGCCCTAAGCGGAAAATCTTGACTAACGTGAGCTAGCACTAATAGATCTTTACATAACTTTGTTCTACGTTCTAATAACCCTTTGATTTAGCTTACGGGTAACTCGTAGCTAAAATCTAGGACTGTCGTCACCCTTATAAAGAACGTGTGCTGTCGCGAAAAACTCGCACAGAGAGTACGTCTTATTAGGACGAGCTGTAGACGAGGACTGTCCGAAATTCCCTCTACCAGACCATATCGAAAATGAAAATTGAAGCTCCTGATTGGTTGAAATCTAGAACACGTGATAGATTTCTACCTTGATAGCAAGAAATCGTGTAAGACTATGCCAGAGTCTGGAAAATCTTGTATAGATTTTATCTAAACGTTTTATGACTTTTCTGCAGATAAGGCTTCTATAGAAAAGTCAATTCAGTTAAAAAATACATAGTAAAATTATATATTTTGAGTTTATGACATATGAAAAATGTAGCGCTATTTATGACGCATACGCTCTCCAAGTTTCATCCAGATACGTTAATTACTAAAGGAGTTATTCAGGAAAACATGAATAACACGCGTAAAAATTGCACTTGACATGACAGAGAATAAGTTTATGGGAATTTTGACATATAACACATAATTACACATCTCTTATTTCAAAACTTACAGCTACTATACAAAAATTTGAACAAAATCAATTTAAAACATGTCTATAACGTCATAAAGTGTGTAATAACGTCTTGTCACTTCTAAAATGACTCTTACTGCAATCGTTCTATTGCTATATATACATAGCATATATATATAGCTATATATATATATATATATATATATTCATATTTACTCACATTGTTCTTGTTATTTATATTAATAATAAATAGAGGACATGCAGGTAATATGGAATACTGTTGTTTCAGCCGTTTTGAGAATTTTTTCTCTTGTAATGTAGTGGAAGTACTACAGGAAGCAACTAGAACGAGCTGGTCTTACTTCGACGCCAACAGACCGACCGGTGTCGTTGAGAAAGAAGCTTGTTTGTTTTGGTGTTTACAGAAACTTTGCAGGTAAATGTTAACAATGGAGTTTGCATTTCTTCTACAGTTGCTATCGACTCTAATCAACTTAATCTCCTAGTTTAAGGTGTATTATTGTTTATCTTTGGGTTATAATAGTTATTCTAATGTACGAGGATTATAATCTAACAAGGATAATTCTGTTCCAAGATGGCGAATCGGGCAATATGGAATACCTCTATTCCATATTGCCCGCGTATAGGTCTTCCTGTACTTCTTTGTCCAATAGACTAGTATTGCCAGACTTCCTTAGGCAACCTGCCATCTGGCATCCTGTTAAGATGAGTAACCCATCCATCTCTCTCTGTTTTCTGTAATACGGTATTAAAAATGTTCAACTCTTTGAGAATGTCTTCACTGTAGAGTCTGTCTTTTCGTTCGGTCTTCGATAGACGGCAGGAATCTTTCTCCGATACCTGTTTCCTACTAAGATGTTTCTTCACAGGAACCCACGTTGTAGAAGCATACAACAACACTGACACAGCCATTGCCTTTACAATTTTAGTCAAGTCTCTTTCCTTGTGTTTCTCGATAACGCTTGACGAATTGTGCCACATATTGACTGAAACTTAGCTAACTATGATCAACATGATAATCCACGTCATGATCGAAGATAGCGGAAGTGATGTCACATCTAAGATAGCGGAAATGTGACACCTGCTCTATATTACTTTTATTATTCAATACAACCTTAAAGGGGTATTGCCCATAAATGCCATAGTTTTTGTCTTCCGCACAGAAATTTTCATGTTGTAATTCGAACAGACTTATAACTTGAACATCGATCTCTGGAGCTTGCATCCATTATTTCGGTTGATTACTTGATCACCGCAAACATCATTGTATTCATATATAGTCTATCACTTATTTTTATTCCTGGATCCAGTCATAATTTCCACTCTTATACACAGAAATCTAAATCCTACAGAACCCGCCAGAACGCCTCCAGAAGGAACTCATGGCTGCGTCCCTGGCATCTGCCTTTACGATATATTTGTAGTAGTAAACGGTGTCTGTTTAGTAACAAACGATAGTGAGCTTATTTGTGATAAATACTATTGGAACAGTTTGGTTCCCTTATACAGGATGAAGTGACCTACATCAACAAAAGTGTCTGAACGAACGCGTGGCTTGACAATACGGTAATTAGGAAGGAAACTTTAAGCACACGCGTTGTCAAACCCAGTACGAATCAATAATATCTGTTGTCTCACCCATGACCCCGGACAAAAACTTTACAGAGCAGTATCGTTCAGCGAATGTGATGAAAGTTGTGTCGGAAAATCTGAAACACTCCACCTCTTCCCTCATAGAAGTTTTTAATCGTCTCTTGTTTCTGGGAACATAATAAATAAAACTTTCTCATTGCCGGCAATAAAATGAGCTGCTATGTGATGGAGTTGTCTTTTCATCCCGGATCTCTAACCTTGTACTTTCCTTCCTATTGCCGTGTCGTTAGTCTATAAATGCTTTTGTATTTTGAAAAAAGTAATTTATGACGAACTAAGAAACCGCTGTTGGTTTGTTATATTTGAAGTATCCTCTTTTTCTCCTGTTTGTCTCCACACACACACACACACACACACACACACACACACACACACACACACACACACACACACACACACACACACACACACACACACACACACACACACACACACACACACACACACACACACACACACACACACACACACACACACACACACACACACACACACACACACACACACACACACACACACACACACACACACACACACACACACACACACACACACACACACATGAGCGAACGATTAATTTTAGAATCTAGTATGGTATTATTACGTCGGTCGTACGTATCATCTTGTTTGAATAGTGAAAACATAATAATTGACACCATATGAAATCACTGTGTAGTATTTCAATTGTAGTTTAAATAAAATAAAACAACTATAAACACTCGCACACAACAATTATTCAAGATTACGATCATCCTACACGCAGTAATTTAACGAACAATAAATGCCACTTATTTAATAGGGTCGCACTAAATAAATATCGGTATGGAGAACCATACATGACTTCCATGTTCTAAGATTTACATTTAAAAACATATTTGAAATGAAATATTTCCATAGAAACTACGTCTTTCTACTTATTGCTTCAGCATTAACCACAGTACTGTGCTCACTAACGTATACCACCACCACCTCACGTTTTCGCACTCGATTTTCACCGATAATGGGAGCCGATGGCACTGCCGAAAAGTCTGATTTTGCAGAAAACATAGGACTACGGCTAAAGAGCCCGGGAAGCAATTTTAACAAAAAACTACTTCTTTGTTGCCGATAACGTAGTACACATATAAAAAATTCTCCCCTACACCTTCAACTATAATTTTTAATAATAGAAAATTACCCCCACCCCGTTCTCCTAACTTCTTCATTTATAGATATTTCATCTACGTTTCTACAGTGGATTACTATGAGCTTCTTATCAGGATACTTTATTTATAAAAATAAAGTACTTTACTCTTGTTAAAACATAAAATGTTTCCGGTAAACTACCCCTTTCTCTTAACCGATCTTCTCCAAAATCAACAGATCTTCCGTCCTCTACAATTCAGGGAAGCATGCAAAAAAATATTTGATTCTGTTTGAATGTGCGGCAGTTATCGTTCGTCATGGAAACATTTCTCTTGTTACAACATAAAATGTTGCAGGTAAACTACCCCTTTCCCTTAACCGATCTTCACCAAAATCAATAGACCTTGAGCTCTCTGCAACTCAGGGGGTGCAAAAAATTATGTGATTCTCATTGAATTTTCGGCAGTTATCGTTCGTCATAAAAAAATTACCGTTTTTAAAACATAAAACGTTGCTGATATAAACTACCCCTTCCCTTAACCGATCTTCAACAAAATCAACAGACCTTGAGTTCTCTTTAGTTCAAAAAGGTATGCAAAAACCTAGTTGATTCTGCTTGAATTTACGGTAGTTATCGTTCGTCATATAAAAAATTACCCTTGTTAAAACATAAAATGTTGCTGGTAAACTACCCCTTTCCCTCAACCGATCTTCACCAACACCAATACGTATTGAGAACTCTACAATACAGGGCTGTATGCAAAACATCATTTGATTCTGTTTGAATTTGCGGTTGTTATCGTTTACTATAGAAAAAAATTACCCTTGATAAAAAACCGTTGCAGGTAAACTACCCCTTTCCCTTAACCGATCTTCACCAAAAACGACAGGTCTTAGGTACTCTACAATTCAGGCCTGTATGCAAACAATTATTTGATTTAGTTTGAATTTGCGGCTGTTATCGTTTGCCATAGAAAACACCCTTGATAAAACATAAAACGTTGCTGGTAAACTACCCTATTCCATTAACCGATCTTCACCAAAAACAACAAGTCTTGAGAACTCTACAATTCAGGGCTGTATGCTAAACATTAGTTGATTCTCTTTGAATTTACGGCAGTTATCGTTCGTCATAGAAAAAATACCCTTGTTAAAACATAAAACGTTGCAGGTAAACTACCCCTTTCCCTTAACAGATCTTCAACAAATCCAACAGGTCTTGAGAACTGTACATTTCACGGCTGTATGCAAAATATTATATGATTCTGTTTGAATTTGCGGCTGTTATCATTTGCCATATAAAATACCCTTGATAAAACAAAAAACGTGTCCGGTAAACTACCCGTTTCCCTTAACCGATCTTCACCAAAAACAATAGGTCTTTAGTACTCAACAAAACAGGGCTGTATGCAAAAACGTATTTGATTCTGTTTTAATTTGCGGCTGTTATCATTTGCCATATAAAATACCCTTGATAAAACAAAAAACGTGTCCGGTAAACTACCCGTTTCCCTTAACCGATCTTCACCAAAAACAACAGGTCTTTAGTACTCAACAAAACAGGGCTGTATGCAAAAACGTATTTGATTCTGTTTTAATTTGCGGCTCTTATCGTTTGCCATAGAAAATACCCTTATAAAACATAAAACGTTGCAGGTAAACTACCCCATTCCCTTAACCGATCTTCACCAACAACAATAGGTATTGAGAACTCTACAATACAGGGCTGTATGCAAAACATCATTTGATTCTGTTTGAATTTGTGGCTGTTATCGTTTACCATAGAAAAAAATTACCCTTGATAAAAAACCGTTGCAGGTAAACTACCCCTTTTTCTTAACCGATCTTCACCAAAAACGACAGGTCTTGAGACCTCTACAATTCAGGGACGTATGCAAAAAATTATTTGATTCTGTTTGAATTTTCGGCTGTTATCGTTTGCCATAGAAAATACGCTTGATAAAAAAACGTTGCAGGTAAACTATCCCTTCCCCTTAACCGATCTTCACCAAAAACAACAGGTCTTGAGTACTCTACAAATCAGGGCTGTATGCAAAAAATTATTTGATTCTGTTTGAACTTGCGGCTGTTATCGTTTGCCATAGAAAATACCCTTGTTAAAAAAACGTTGTAGGTAAACTACCCCTTTCCCTTAACCGATCTTCACCAAAAACAATAGGTCTTGAGAACTCTACAATTTAGGGCTGTATGCAAATAATCTTGATTCTGTTTGAATTTGCGGCTGTTATCGTTTGCCATAGGAAATACCCTTGTTAAAACATAAAACGTTACTGGTAAACTACCCCTTTCCCTTAACCGATCTTCACCAAAAACAATAGGTTTTGAGAACTCTATAATTCAGGGCTGTATGCGAAACATTATTTTATTCTGTTTGAATTTGCGGCTGTTATCGTTTGCCAAAAAAAAAAAAATTTCCCTTGATAAAAAAAAACCGTTGCCGGTAAACTACCCCTTTTCCTCAACCGATCTTCACCAAAAACAATAGGTCGCGAGTACTCTACAAATCAGGGCTGTATGCAAAAAATTATTTGATTCTGTTTGAATTTGCGGCAGTTATCGTTTGCCATAGAAAAAAAATCTACAGACAGACAGACAGACACACAGACACACACACAGACACACACACAGACACTTTTCGAAAAATGACTTTTTTTCATGTTTTGAGTGTAGTACAATCATATTCTGCAATAATCTCGAACAGGATTTTTTTTTGCCATCACCATACTTCCATTTCCTTAAGGAACATGGAAGTAATATACAAGTTACCAATTACAGATGTCCGTATATCTTAATTCACAAGTAGAAATAACAAGAACGCACACCAAATCGCACATCTAAACTGACCAATGGCGCTCCTGAATCCTGTATGTGTACTCCGGCTGCGGCGTAGTATGTGACAAAAATGACCTGCACGCCAGTAGAACAACTGACCATAATCTGGAGAGCATGTCTGGAAAAGTTGAGAAGGTACTGTTCACACAATGCGTGCAAAGTGTCACGTAGCGTCACATTTATTGAAATGTTATTTATCGTCTCAACGTAACAGTATAAAAAAAATCAACTTAAGAGAGGAAAGAGAAAAACTGTTTTGCATTATCTACTACAAATTAGATGTTTATTCTTAATAGTTTTATTTATATACAGGAATACATGAATTATTAATTTATCTAAATAATAAATCTAATTAATTAATTTAATTATAATTTTATCTAAATAATTGTCTGTTTTTTGTAATCTCTTTTTATTTTAAATAATCAGTTCATTGTCGATAATTCTTTACCATGGTGTGTGTGCGTGCGTGTGCGTGTGTGTGTGTGTGTGTGTGTGTGTGTGAGAGAGAGAGAGAGAGAGAGAGAGAGAGAGAGATCTCGGTGGTCCTCCTGATGGTTGCGCGTGTGTGTAGTACAACTTTGTCAGACGTCTCGACAACTTGCGTTACCGAACCTAGATATACGACACTCAAATCAGGTGATCTTTCTCAGATGAGAGAGAAAGAGAGAGAGAGAGAGAGAGAGAGAGAGAGAGTATATCTGACTCTAGGTTTATGTAGTTTGGCTTTCCATTCCAGTCAAAGATTCATTAAACAGTTCCAGTCATTTCTTGGATTATCGTAGCAGTTTTGCCGTAATTTCCAATAATACAAAAAATATTTGCATATGTCGGAGACTTTCGCGATCATTAAAGGAATTCCGTACCATCTAATAGTTGGACTTGATTCACAACATTTTGCACTACAGCCGAGAGTTTTCATTACTTCGTAATTATTTGATTAACAGAGGTAACAGATAATTACTCCGGTAATTTGTACATACATTTGTATTCTCACAACTGCTAGCCTACGGTATACAACATTGTGCAACATTCGATAATACAATTTGTTTTCGAATTGTTTTGCAAATTTCAAGAAAAAATTTAGTTTTTGAGGCCGTCAAATTTTAAGTCAGTACCGGTTGTACCCGCACAAACGTTTACAGGGATTTCACCCTCTCATGACACACTCTGCTCGAGATTGTCTGTTTAAGCCGTACAGAGTGGTTAATTAACTTTTCCATTTTCTGGTTGTTATAAATGTACATACTCATTTTTATACATTACTAATGAAGTTTATACTATTATATACTTATACTAGTATGAACATGTATAATAAGTTGAATGGCTAGAAACAAGGAAAGTGTACGGAAAGAATAAGAGTAAACAACAACATTCGTGGTCATGGAAAACTGAAAAATATGGACGTCGATAAAATAAATCATGTAGATGAAAAATGATTGGCGATGACAACGAATGATAAGTATATACAAATTTAATATTATTGTTTGCATATTTGTTTTGGTTAAATATTTATAACTTGTTCGGGTCAACTACAAAACGTTAATAATTCAGAGTAATAGCTGATAAACTTCCTATAATTTATAAACTTTAATGTTTATATAAAACATTGTTAGTAATTTTTTAAACATCCAACGAGATAATTTTAGGATTTTAGTCTGTTTTGTGAACTCAAAGTGCAAGATAAATCTAACCTAAATAAATGTTCACATAATCTAAATGCTAAACATGGTGCAGGATACGCAAAAACGGACTTCACCTTCCGCTTTAATTTTACCGCTATTTCCCTCTTAACCTAACAATCAGTCACAACACTTCCCGCCAAAACATGACCAACCAATTACTACGCTTTGCGCCTGACACGTGGCACCCTCCACCAGGGTCAAATGGTACACCCACCATGGTCACCAATTAAAATATTTCTGTCGGCCACGTGAAAGATGGCCAGAAACTGTTATTTTTCTCCTACTCTTTGATTGTATAATTTTATAACTATCGTATTTCGAGTGTCATTATTTCATAGAAGGATAAACAAAATTGTACTTATTGATATATTTTGCTTTCAATAATTTATTCATTTCACTGTTTTAAGATTACGAACCATCCGATTCTCGTTAACAATATAACGATCTTTCTGCAGTGTACTCGGTCGCCTATTGCAAATTAAACACCCAAGCCTGTGTATTTTCCGAAGCCTCTTCGTTTGATTCTCTTCTATCCACAGGCCCACATATACAAGCCCACAGCGCCTGCAATGCGGGTGGCAGCGGACTAACAGGGGCCCGCGCAATCATTTCCCTTGACTTTTCAAGAATACATAAAAACAACCGAAATTAAATAAAACCAAATTCCCCCGTATATATTTAACATGAAAAACAAATACGTTTATTTTTTATTGTTATTTTAACAGTACCTAATGATGTACTTTGAGAGTACAAATTATTTTGTTAACTGCACAGTAGATCCCTAAAATTGAAAATGAACTCATTCAGCTTTCATGCAAAAAAGTTGAAAGTATTATTTTGAAACAGATTTAATCTGCTCAGTTTTACTCCGTATTAATGGATACTACACAAAACATTAAGAGAAAAGATCAACTTGTAACGTTTTTTACCACGTTACAAATCCAGGGAACCCATCTTAATTGACACCTGCCAATTACATGGGCTGCCTACGTTGTAACGAACTGTTATTAAACTCAAAATAATTGAACAAATTACTTACGCTAATTATTAGGAAACAAGGGAAGGTATTTCACTGATTTATGCACTCATTTTCATGTGTAATAAGATGACTTCTCTTTATTAACAACTGATATGAAAAGATCCCATGGCATAATTAATTAGATTAAAATAATTGAATGGTTTTCAGAAAAACTGGGGATCAAACTGATTATGTATTCTTTTACTTCGAATCCGAGTTTACTTTAAGTATATCTATAGCAAAGACTTCTGAGTATTTTGTGTTCATCTAGATGCTTGCAAGACTTCTTTTACCATTTGAAGAATGGTATTATTAACTAAAGTGATTATAATTTACATTTACATATAATGCGTTACAACGTATGATATTGAAAATTACAGTAAACTCTTAGTTGGTCTCATTTAAATTTTAAATAAAATTATAGTCTTTGAAAATCACCTTACTTTCAAAATCTATTACAGCATTGTATGGCCTAAGTATATCGCAGCCTATTAGTATACTCATGGGTAAATTACTCGCCACTAATAACCCTATTGGTATTGTTACCCCATTACTAGTCATCTCTAATGACACCTGTTTCTTTATTGATTTATTTTGCCTCCCCGTTGCTCCGACTAAAATAATGTTATTTATCGGTAGAGTGGGTATTGGTAAATTACTATTTTGTTTAATCCGCTCTAACTCAATGCTATCGATAAGTGACACATTTGACCCCGTGTCAATGAGTAGTATCGCTTCTATGCCATTGATATAACTTATGCTTTAATCTGCACGATACTATTGTTCCCTTGGTTACTATTTTTAATGATATCGTCACCTTCTTCTAATAACTCCTCTCTAATATCCTTAAGGTAATTATTTATTCTTATCATAGTCCCGTCTTTGTCCTGTCTATGTTCGTCGTTTGTCACCCCATAATATTGGTTCAGTGAAGGGCGGTTTTCCTTTTTCACTGCCGTGTTTAGTTTAAATGAGCCACTGTCTCATTGGCCCGGTCTCCCGGAACATTGGGTTGCTGACCCGTCTGTGTTTCCTGCCTGACCTCGGGATTACCGTTAATAGGTTGGCTGTTCGCCGTGTTACCCTGGCTACCTGGCGCCTGTTGTGGGTAAAACATGTAAGTGGGTACATTAGGTGGATATGGCCGTCGGTTATTGGCCATTGTATAATTTACCTGGGGCCTATATTCATTTTGGTTTCTCCTATCGCCTCCTCCTTGGTTTCCCCCGTTGCGATAACCATTACGTTGACCATAATTACTTCCTCTATAATTATTCCCGCGATAACCGTTTCCCTGGTGGAAGTTCCTACCGTAGTTATTCCCGGTGTAATTACCTATGTTTGGTCCCGGATAGTTGCGGTTAATTGAGCCCTGAGTGTTATCATTTCGGCCATTTGGTGGGATATTATTATTCTGATTATTGGTGTTTAGATTATTACCGTTCCCACCTCCATTCCAGTTTGGTCCGTTATTATTGTTGTTGTACTCTACCTTACGAATGAGGGGTTGGTAATCCTGGAACCTTCCTGTGGATTCGCAATTTTCCAATAATTTGGCCAGATCGGCTATTTTGCTAATCTGTTGGTATAATTGGGCATCCTTGATACCATAGCTGTAATGTCCAGCTAACTGCCTTACCAAACATTCTTCTGGGATCGGCGGTATCAACTTCCGTGCTAAACATACCTTTCCCAGGAAATAAGACGTCGGGGACTGTCCATAGGACGCGTCGTATTTGCCATAGAAAATGTCCATTCTTACCCTGTTTTGTGCGGTCTGTGACCAATACTTTTCCTTAAACTGGCGTTCAAACTCTGCTAAATTCGTTATTTCGGGTCGTACCGCTATCCACCAGTTATCCTTAGTATTTTTAAACGTCTCGTCAAGCATCTCTCTTATCCTGTCCCACCTTGTTTCTCTATTTCTCCCAATAAACTCCTCCATTCTTTCCAAAAACTCCATTGGGTTTCGTCGATAGTCCTGGAAGATGATTACTTCCCTGTTTTTACCATGACACGTATGAGTGTTTAGTATTGGTGTGTCTCTCAGCGCCTCTAATCTTTCCTGCAGGTTTTTCTCTCTCTGGTCTATTTCCATTATACTATTTTTGTTAGTTTTTATCTGTTCGTCCAGCCTGTTAGCGATGTGCTGGACTTCTCCCACCTCCTGCATGATGGCGTCTTGGTTCTGCCTTACCATGTTTTCGAGATTTCTAACATCTTGTTTGGTCTCTACTGTTTGTTCCTCTATCTTTTCGAAACGTGTATTGTTTCCCTCCCGTAACCTTTCCAACTGTTTCTCCATATTCTCGACCTTCCTGTCACTATCGATTTTATTATCATCGATCTTTTTGGTTACTGTTTCGTACTTTATGCTAATTTCTTTTTTCAGGGACTCTATACTTTTTTTATTCTCCTCCTGAAATATCTCCAGTTTTTTCCCATTGTCATCTATTTTCTCGGTTATATCCTTCCTTAAAGATTCTATGTTTTTGTCTAATTTCTCCTTATTTCTGTTCATATTTTCTTCCATTTTTTGGAACATTTGCTCATTACTTTTTTTATTCTCCTCCTTATCCTCCTGTCTGTTTTTATTCATTTCTTGGAGCATCGCCATCATCATCATTATATTTGTGTCAACGCTCCCTGTTATTTTTTCTGGTTCGGGTTTCTCTGTTTCTTCTACCATTTGTATGGGTTCTTCTCCCGTTTGTTCTTCTAATTCGTCTGCCGTTTGTACCGGTCTTTCCATTTCTATTGTGGGCAGTTCTAATTCTGTTTCCTCGACCTGTACTGCCTCTCCGTCTTCCACACTTAACTCGGGTTCCACAATCTTCTTCGTCTTTTTTCCCTTTGGTTGCGGCATTTTAATATGTTGGTAGTTGCCGGGCTTGTTCCGTCTTTTTCAAGCCTCACTAGTTGGGCTGCCAATTTATAACGAAATAAAAATAGTGTGTAATGGGTGATCGTGTTCCTTCTTTAACAGCCTCACGTTGGAGTCGTCAATTTATAACAAAAAGAAATTTGGGTGTTGTCCGTGTTGTAAACTGTCGGGCGTTACCTCCGCGTACTTTTGTTACTTACTCTGTTGACTGCATCCTCTGCAGCGATGTAGTCCTATACCACAACTTAATACTATGCTTTTTGTGGGCGCCACTTGGAAACGTTTGTTCCAAGAAAAAAATGTGATTGATAAAATTTTTAAATCTACGAAAAAATTTAAACAAGTCAGTTTAGCTTGGAAAAATCAGTTAAGTTTAATGATTCTTCAAAAACAAACAAATCGTCTGAAGGACTATCATTCATAAAAAATTAAAAAATTGCAGAGAAAAAATTTTACAAGTTATTATTATTGACAATTTTTTATATATCCAATCAAGTATCGGCTAGTATAATTCAGATTTGACTCAGTTGAAAAGCATGAGTTTAATACGTGAAAAATCTTTACTCTCAGGACGTGACTCCTTTTGAACTACCAAGACATATCAATTAGATGCCTTACAAGAAAAAACTAAGTGATTTGAAGGTGTATGTGTGGCGTGTGAAGTACAACTGCGTGATAAAATGTAACCAGGTAACAAATGACTTTAATTTTGATAACTCACGTTCCAATGGTTATTTATTCTCGCACTGGACACTCCTTTCGGGTAGTTTCTCAATCTCGCCTCTTCGGGTGTACACTGAATCTATTTAAAGTCAAATTTTGCGATCATTACTTTTTCCGCACTTTTGTAAAACCGTTTGGCAGTAGAATATCGTTCAAACGCCGCCGTTACGAATCATCTGTTTAGCGTTGATTCAGAAATCGGCCACCGCAGCGCTGATTCCCATGCAGTGTCGAGGAAGGCTTTGTGTATTGTATGTTTACGTTAGGGGGAATTATTTGTCAAGTTAGTCAGTCAATGCGAACACAGCAGAATTCGTTCTCTATTTAAATTTTGGTCCCTCCGGGGCCGCTTGACGTTCTGGCTGCGTGATTTCTATTAAAATTTGCCGTATCGCTGCTCTATTTCAGCGATACATTTGGCGAAGATTCTCGTTGAGGTTAAGTCAGTCGGTTATGTCTATGTACGGGAAAAGCCTTCCTGCCGTGTCTTGTCGATTTCTCGCCTCTTCGGTTTCGCCTTAGCTGCGTTGATCAGTGTTGTGTGAGATGCATCAGTTCTGGAGTTCAAGTTTCAAGTGTTTCTGGGTCGAATTTGGTCTCGCTTTTATACTAATTCAGGATGACTGTTTTCATCGACTTCCGGTATATTTGTGTAAAAATTCTTTCTAGAATGTTCGAGAATAAACGAAATGGAATGTCATAGAACAATTTTCACTTCCGTAGAAGCTTTTAGAACGAATTTCTTATTTTTCATACAAAGGATATTTCAAAAATTACTCTGGTATTTATCAAACAGTTTTACATTAGTACTCACAATTTGTATGCCATTAATACATTTAGATTCCTTGTTTTTAACTGAATCTAGCGATATTAAATATGATTGGTTTCTAATTAACTTCAGTCTAATAAACAATACAATATACAACCCTCACCTTGAGTTGTTGTCATTGAAAACTCAATTTTTATAACAAAAATTGTTGTGGAGTTACAAAGTTCCTTCCACAAGCTGAACATCTACTACTACTACTTTCCTACAACAAAATAAACAAATTTTAACATAAATAAAACACAAATAAATACAATTTTATATGGCCTCTGCTCATGGCCTAGATTCTTGTCAGTTTTCTAATACAATGATTAGTCTTTTTCTTTAATATATGTATTATTTCACTACTGTACACACAGAGTTTATTATTTTGTCTATCTTTTGTGATACCTGGTTACTCTGTACATATATTATATTTATCACAAGATGACATAGCATCATTGATTTGTCTTGAGATGTCCTTTTTTTATGGCGTGACAAATCTCACTCTTATTAGCTAAATTCTTTTAGAATTGACTTTACTTTCAACTGAGTTTGTTTCTTATTAAGGTATACTGATATATTGTACCTTTCTATCTTATTTTTGTTAGTATTATGTAAGTATTTAGCCAGATATGATTATTTTTGTACTGGATAATTGGTTTCAGCCATACATGGTATAGGTAAACATTTTGCTAACTTGACTATTACAATGTTAAAGTTGGTCAGGTATATTAGTATAGTTGCTTTATATCATATTACAGCTTTCTAATACAGTTTGGTTGCATTTTGGCAACATAAAATTCATAAATTATACAATATTAGATGCCTATTACATGTTTTTAGTTAACACTGTTTTTGGCTATTTTGACTGCTTTTTATTCATTTGACAGCTTCCTTTATTTAAGATAAATTGTTCACTATTGTCTGCTTGACACTTACATATAGTTTTTATTACAATCTGATAATAATTAATTTTTTCATGAAATCTTGGTGTATGGTCTCAAATCCAACACATTAATATTTTTTGTCATTGCAAATATATCATTTTTATTCTAACTTATACTCTTTCTAATAATGTATTTAAATCATTTAATACATTTATTTTATTTACATGACATAATATAATAATGGATCATGTCCATTCATTCACAAAAAATAGTTTTTAATACTCTATTCATAGTTATAAAACTTAATAATTATTGACTTTATTTTGGTTGATTCTGACATTATTTCTCTCTCTTATAGTGTCTTATGGTTTTTTCACTCTTATTCACTTTAATAATATATATGGGGTTTTGTCTTAGTCATAGTTTGGTCGTTTTTTCAAGTTGATAGAAATAATTATTATACAAAATTACACAATTTTTTGGGACTACTTGGGTTCGATACTGTTCACCTCACTTTCCTCTTATGCTAACTTACTATATAAATGACTTCCTTTTATGGAACGTTCTGTGACGTTACATATGCCTCTCCGTTAAAGTTGATAATTTCGGAAAAACATATCTTTGGTTTTGATGAAATTATCATCTCTATATTAACCTTTTATTAGCTTCTTTATATTTCATTCTTTTATCTTATAATTAAATTCCTGTACTACTCCTTTAATATATTAATCCAACTCAATATTCCTAGTTCGTTCTTTGTCGTATCACCTATTCCTTTCCTTTTTACCTTGATGTTATATAATTAATCTTTGATATAATTCCCTATCAATTCCCTAACTTACATAGAGGGTTGGGAGTCAGAGTGGCTCGCTATGGCATACATTCTCTGTCCCTTCCTGTCTATAACTACTGAAATCAGAGGCAACACATCCCTGTTCAGAAAATAATAATTGCACCTTCGCAACAAATAATAATAATAATAATAATAAAAAAATACAATATTCAAAGATCATAGGCTCCTACACATAAATTCCCTTTCTTAAACTCTTCTGATTAATTCACAATTATATTAATATATCGTTCTCCGCAGGTTAAAATTATCGTTTAAAATCATTCAATGTTAATAGCTATATTCATATTCATCATTACCTCCTTATGTAACACACTGTTTTCCCCTCTTTTTTTTTTCATTTATCATTTCCATTTAGTATCAAATATATGACAGTATTTCTCCTTCTTTTCTCCTTTACTAAGTGTCCATCTCGTAATATTCATTTATAATAATCTCTCTCCTTCTCTAAGTACGGGTAAGCTGGTAAATATACGTTGACATGGCTATTGGAAATAAATCTATATTTTATATATATCTTTATGCCTTTGGTGTAAGGTGTCCTTCTCGCAATATTTATTTATAATAATAATCTCTATACAATAATATTTATTTTTATTTAATAATCTCTACCTCCTTTCTAATTATGGCTAAGTTAAAAAATTCACGTTAACATGTTCAGTCAAGGTACCTTCTCTATGATGCTGTATTTGACTTTGGTTTTTGGTCATGGTACTTGGTCACTGAGTATTCGACTTGCGATTTTTTTTAAATCATGGTACTTTTTTAATGAAGTCTGGTTATACGTACCTTTTACCTTGTTCCTAATTGTGTCAGTTACCTCGTAGGTATTGTTTTTATTGTCTCTGGTTATCGTGAAAGGCCCTGTATATAAGAGTAGCAATTTCCTCGTTATGCCTTGTATAGCACTGGGCAATTCTCTATTTTTAACTAACACCTTTTCACCTACCTCATATTTAATTGCCTTAGGCTGTGATTTGATATATTTTTTCCGCTGCTGTTCCGTTTTTTCTAACACCTTATTATAGAATTTTGCCCCTTCAAATTGGTATGCGGGTTCGTCGGGAAAATTAATAATTTCTTTTATCTCTCGTGGTGGGGGTCTTTCGAACATAACCGTGTATGGCGACATCTCGATGGTATTGTGATGCGAGAACTTGAGAAAATCCTCGGTAGAGGCTACATATTCATGCCATCTTTTCTGCTCGTTATGGCAGTATGTTCTTAGTAACCGTCCTACCTCCCTTAACACTCTCTCGGCTGGGTTACTATTCGGGTGATATACGGACGTCTTGTACGTTTTTATTCCGTGTTCTTCCAAGCTTTCCTTCCAAAGTTTTCCCCTAAACTGAGTACCGTGGTCCGTAATTATAGAATACGGTCGACCCACTTCCATTATATAACGCTTGATTATTATGTCTATTATTTTCCTGGTCGTTGCCCTAGTTATTGGGTATAGCTTTGTATACTTGCTAAAGTGGTCGAAATGATTACGATAAATTTATATCGGTGTCTCCCAGCGCTGCGTGGAAAGGGTCCGCAGATATCGAGAAATACCTTTTCCAATTTTTCGGTAGATAATATGGGTATCATGACCCCTTCCTTCCTCTCGTTATCACACTTTACTTTTTGACAAATATCGCACGACCGTATCGCCAGTTGCACCTTCTTATTCATCCCTTTGATGTACGTTTGCTCTTCCAATGCCTTCCTCACTTTGAGGGCACCCATATGTCCGTACCTCTCGTGATAGTCGATTATTAGCGGTCTCTCTATCGCTGGTGGAATCACTAATTTCCAATTCTCTTGTTGCGGGGTATTCCTAATAAACAAAGTGTCGTCGTGTATACAATAAAATCTGTTTATGACCTCATCGCCTTCCTGTACCCTTTTTCTAATATCTCCTAATTTCGGATCGGCCTCTTGTTGTGACTTTATTTCGTGCAAAATATCTTTTAAATCCTCCCTGCTCTTAATAATGTGGTAAACCTTGGCTAATTGTTCCTTTTCGCCGTCAAAGGTTTGGTCTGGTAAAATTGACGCGAGATAAGACGTCGGCGGCTACGTTCTGCTTGCCGGGTATATATTCCCATGTGATATTGTACTCTTGCAAGGCCAAAACCCATCTAGTCAGCCTTCCGTGGTTCAGTTTACAATGCTTTAAAAATGATATAGATTTGTGGTCGCTTCTAACTGTTATGGGGTACCCTAATATATATGTCCTAAATTTACCGCATGCGAAAACTACACTCAACAGTTCTTTTTCGGTAGTATTGTAGTTTCGTTCGCAACTGTTCAGCACGCGGCTAGCAAAGCTAATTACTAAATGGTTACCGTCCTGATCTTCCTGATAGAGGGCTGCACCTAAACTCACGTTACTGGCATCGCAGTTTAGAAAAAATGGTTTTGTAAAGTCGGGATGATGCAACATTACGGTTTCTAAAAACTTTTCCTTTATGATATTGAGCACTCCATCTTGCTCTGGTCCCCAAGTCCATTTGTCTTTAGCTGATAACTGCTTTTGGAACCTGGCAGTTAGTTCTGAGTAATTGGACCGAAACTTTCTGTAATAGTTGCAGATTCCTAAAAATGACTGCGGCTGTTTCCTATTCTTTGGGGTGGGGAACTTCTGTATGGCCTCTACCTTTTCTTTGGATGGAGTAATCCCTTCTTCTGTTAAATTAAATCCTAAAAATTTCACCTCATTTGCAATGAATTGGGACTTGTCTAATTTGAGGGTGATATTATTCTCTGATAATTTCTCTAGCACCTGTTCAACCCTATTACAATGGTCGTCCCAATTCGCTGAAGTCACCAGTAGGTCGTCGACGTACACTGTCGTAAACTTCAGTACTTCCTGCCCCAATATTCTGTCCATTATCTTTACAAACACCGCCACAGAATTTATTAAGCCAAAAGGTAACCGCTTAAACTGATAGTTTCTGCCCTCGAATATGAATGCCATATATTTCCTACTATCAGGGTGGAGTTCTATCTGCCAGTATCCGCATACCGTATCCCATGAGCTTATATATCTGATTCCGTGGAACTTTTTTAATATCTCCTCTATCTCCCCAGGTGATGTGCGGTCGTTAACAATCATTTTGTTAATCTCCCTAGCATCGAGACATATACGTACCTTTCCGTTCTTTTTTGGCACCGCTATGATTGGGCTGGTAAAGGGCGAATGGCTATACTCGATTATGTCGTCCTCTATCATCCTGTTCAATTCTTCCCTGACTTCGTTCTTTAGCGAGTATGCGATCGGGTACGATTTCCTGTTAAATTCCACCGGAGTTTTGAATTTTATGGTGCACTGATAATCTCTGGCTTTACCTGGAGCGTTCGAGAATATGTGTTTATAATGGTTGTATACCTCGATTAATTGTTCCGCCTGTTTTTCGCTGATCAGACCCCTTGCTTTCGTCCTTTGGAAATCCCGTATTTCTTCTAACTTTTCTAACCACAACTCTGGGTTTTCCTCCTGATATAATGGCATATTGATTGGACGATCGGTACAATAATAATGGTTCACTATCGCTTGATAAGGTGTATTGTCTGTACCACTTCCTTGGACATCGATTAAATTATTGGTCCAAATCCCCTTGTTAGTCTTAAAAGTTAT
This sequence comes from Magicicada septendecula, assembly GCA_034769895.1. Taxonomy (NCBI): domain Eukaryota; kingdom Metazoa; phylum Arthropoda; class Insecta; order Hemiptera; family Cicadidae; genus Magicicada; species Magicicada septendecula. The sequence goes on from CM068372.1 coordinate 288,339,739, forward strand.
CACCTTACTTTCCAAATCTATTACAGCATTGTATGGCCTAAGTATATCGCAGCCTATTAGTATACTCATGGGTAAATTACTCGCCACTAATAACCCTATTGGTATTGTTACCCCATTACTAGTCATCTCTAATGACACCTGTTTCTTTATTGATTTATTTTGCCTCCCCGTTGCTCCGACTAAAATAATGTTATTTATCGGTAGAGTGGGTATTGGTAAATTACTATTTTGTTTAATCCGCTCTAACTCAATGCTATCGATAAGTGACACATTTGACCCCGTGTCAATGAGTAGTATCGCTTCTATGCCACTGATATAACTTATGCTTTAATCTGCACGATACTATTGTTCCCTTGGTTACTATTTTTAATGATATCGTCACCTTCTTCTAATAACTCCTCTCTAATATCCTTAAGGTAATTATTTATTCTTATCCTAGTCCCGTCTTTGTCCTGTCTATGTTCGTCGTTTGTCACCCCATAATATTGGTTCAGTGAAGGGCGGTTTTCCTTTTTCACTGCCGCGTTTAGTTTAAATGAGCCACTGTCTCATTGGCCCGGTCTCCCGGAACATTGGGTTGCTGACCCGTCTGTGTTTCCTGCCTGACCTCGGGATTACCGTTAATAGGTTGGCTATTCGCCGTGTTACCCTGGCTACCTGGCGCCTGTTGTGGGTAAAACATGTAAGTGGGTACATTAGGTGGATATGGCCGTCGGTTATTGGCCATTGTATAATTTACCTGGGGCCTATATTCATTTTGGTTTCTCCTATCGCCTCCTCCTTGGTTTCCCCCGTTGCGATAACCATTACGTTGACCATAATTACTTCCTCTATAATTATTCCCGCGATAACCGTTTCCCTGGTGGAAGTTCCTACCGTAGTTATTCCCGGTGTAATTACCTCTGTTTGGTCCCGGATAGTTGCGGTTAATTGAGCCCTGAGTGTTATCATTTCGGCCATTTGGTGGGATATTATTATTCTGATTATTGGTGTTTAGATTATTACCGTTCCCACCTCCATTCCAGTTTGGTCCGTTATTATTGTTGTTGTACTCTACCTTACGATTGGGGGGTTGGTAATCCTGGAACCTTCCTGTGGATTCGCAATTTTCCAATAATTTGGCCAGATCGGCTATTTTGCTAATCTGTTGGTATAATTGGGCATCCTTGATACCATAGCTGTAATGTCCAGCTAACTGCCTTACCAAACATTCTTCTGGGATCGGCGGTATCAACTTCCGTGCTAAACATACCTTTCCCAGGAAATAAGACGTCGGGGACTGTCCATAGGACGCGTCGTATTTGCCATAGAAAATGTCCATTCTTACCCTGTTTTGTGCGGTCTCTGACCAATACTTTCCCTTAAACTGGCGTTTAAACTCTGCTAAATTCGTTATTTCGGGTCGTACCGCTATCCACCAGTTATCCTTAGTATTTTTAAACGTCTCGTCAAGCATCTCTCTTATCCTGTCCCACCTTGTTTCTCTATTTCTCCCAATAAACTCCTCCATTCTTTCCAAAAACTCCATTGGGTTTCGTCGATAGTCCTGGAAGATGATTACTTCCCTGTTTTCACCATGACACGTATGAGTGTTTAGTATTGGTGTGTCTCTCAGCGCCTCTAATCTTTCCTGCAGGTTTTTCTCTCTCTGGTCTATTTCCATTATACTATTTTTGTTAGTTTTTATCTGTTCGTCCAGCCTGTTAGCGATGTGCTGGACTTCTCCCACCTCCTGCATAATGGCGTCTTGGTTCTGCCTTACCATGTTTTCGAGATTTCTAACATCTTGTTTGGTCTCTACTGTTTGTTCCTCTATCTTTTCGAAACGTGTATTGTTTCCCTCCCGTAACCTTTCCAACTGTTTCTCCATATTCTCGACCTTCCTGTCACTATCGATTTTATTATCATCGATCTTTTTGGTTACTGTTTCGTACTTTATGCTAATTTCTTTTTTCAGGGACTCTATACTTTTTTTATTCTCCTCCTGAAATATCTCCAGTTTTTTCCCATTGTCATCTATTTTCTCGGTTATATCCTTCCTTAAAGATTCTATGTTTTTGTCTAATTTCTCCTTATTTCTGTTCATATTTTCTTCCATTTTTTGGAACATTTGCTCATTACTTTTTTTATTCTCCTCCTTATCCTCCTGTCTGTTTTTATTCATTTCTTGGAGCATCGCCATCATCATCATTATATTTGTGTCAACGCTCCCTGTTATTTTTCTGGTTCGGGTTTCTCTGTTTCTTCTACCATTTGTATGGGTTCTTCTCCCGTTTATTCTTCTAATTCGTCTGCCGTTTGTACCGGTCTTTCCATTTCTAATGTGGGCAGTTCTAATTCTGTTTCCTCGACCTGTACTGCCTCTCCGTCTTCCACACTTAACTCGGGTTCCACAGTCTTCTTCGTCTTTTTTCCCTTTGGTTGCGGCATTTTAATATGTTGGTAGTTGCCGGGCTTGTTCCGTCTTTTTCAAGCCTCACTAGTTGGGCTGCCAATTTATAACGAAATAAAAATAGTGTGTAATGGGTGATCGTGTTCCTTCTTTAACAGCCTCACGTTGGAGTCGTCAATTTATAACAAAAAGAAATTTGGGTGTTGTCCGTGTTGTAAACTGTCGGGCGTTACCTCCGCGCACTTTTGTTACTTACTCTGTTGACTGGATCCTCTGCAGCGATGTAGTCCTGTAACACAACTTAATACTATGCTTTTTGTGGGCGCCACTTGGAAACGTTTGTTCCAAGAAAAAAATGTGATTGATAAAATTTTTAAATCTACGAAAAAATTTAAACAAGTCAGTTTAGCTTGGAAAAATCAGTTAAGTTTAATGATTCTTCAAAAACAAACAAATCGTCTGAAGGACTATCATTCATAAAAAATTAAAAAATTGCAGAGAAAAAATTTTACAAGTTGTTATTATTGACAATTTTTTATATATCCAATCAAGTATCGGCTAGTATAATTCAGATTTGACTCAGTTGAAAAGCATGAGTTTAATACGTGAAAAATCTTTACTCTCAGGACGTGACTCCTTTTGAACTACCAAGACATATCAATTAGATGCCTTACAAGAAAAAACTAAGTGATTTGAAGGTGTATGTGTGGCGTGTGAAGTACAACTGCGTGATAAAATGTAACCAGGTAACAAATGACTTTAATTTTGATAACTCACGTTCCAATGGTTATTTATTCTCGCACTGGACACTCCTTTCGGGTAGTTTCTCAATCTCGCCTCTTCGGGTGTACACTGAATCTATTTAAAGTCAAATTTTGCGATCATTACTTTTTCCGCACTTTTGTAAAAACGTTTGGCAGTAGAATATCGTTCAAACGCCGCCGTTACGAATCATCTGTTTAGCGTTGATTCAGAAATCGGCCACCGCAGCGCTGATTCCCATGCAGTGTCGAGGAAGGTTTTGTGTATTGTATGTTTACGTTAGGGGGAATTATTTGTCAAGTTAGTCAGTCAATGCGAACACAGCAGAATTCGTTCTCTATTTAAATTTTGGTCCCTCCTGGGCCGCTTGACGTTCTGGCTGCGTGATTTCTATTAAAATTTGCCGTATCGCTGCTCTATTTCAGCGATACATTTGGCGAAGATTCTCGTTGAGGTTAAGTCAGTCGGTTATGTCTATGTACGGGAAAAGCCTTCCTGCCGTGTCTTGTCGATTTCTCGCCTCTTCGGTTTCGCCTTAGCTGCGTTGATCAGTGTTGTGTGAGATGCATCAGTTCTGGAGTTCAAGTTTCAAGTGTTTCTGGGTCGAATTTGGTCTCGCTTTTATACTAATTCAGGATGACTGTTTTCATCGACTTCCGGTATATTTGTGTAAAAATTCTTTCTAGAATGTTCGAGAATAAACGAAATGGAATGTCATAGAACAATTTTCACTTCCGTAGAAGCTTTTAGAACGAATTTCTTATTCTTCATACAAAGGATATTTCAAAAATTACTCTGGTATTTATCAAACAGTTTTACATTAGTACTCACAATTTGTATGCCATTAATACATTTAGATTCCTTGTTTTTAACTGAATCTAGCGATACTAAATATGATTGGTTTCTAATTAACTTCAGTCTAATAAACAATACAATATACAACCCTCACCTTGAGTTGTTGTCATTGAAAACTCAATTTTTATAACAAAAATTGTTGTGGAGTTACAAAGTTCCTTCCACAAGCTGAACATCTACTACTACTACTTTCCTACAACAAAATAAACAAATTTTAACATAAATAAAACACAAATAAATACAATTTTATATGGCCTCTGCTCATGGCCTAGATTCTTGTCAGTTTTCTAATACAATGATTAGTCTTTTTCTTTAATATATGTATTATTTCACTACTGTACACACAGAGTTTATTATTTTGTCTATCTTTTGTGATACCTGGTTACTCTGTACATATATTATATTTATCACAAGATGACATAGCATCATTGATTTGTCTTGAGATGTCCTTTTTTTATGGCGTGACAAATCTCACTCTTATTAGCTAAATTCTTTTAGAATTGACTTTACTTTCAACTGAGTTTGTTTCTTATTAAGGTATACTGATGTATTGTACCTTTCTATCTTATTTTTGTTAGTATTATGTAAGTATTTAGCCAGATATGATTATTTTTGTACTGGATAATTGGTTTCAGCCATACATGGTATAGGTAAACATTTTGCTAACTTGACTATTACAATGTTAAAGTTGGTCAGGTATATTAGTATAGTTGCTTTATATCATATTACAGCTTTCTAATACAGTTTGGTTGCATTTTGGCAACATAAAATTCATAAATTATACAATATTAGATGCCTATTACATGTTTTTAGTTAACACTGTTTTTGGCTATTTTGACTGCTTTTTATTCATTTGACAGCTTCCTTTATTTAAGATAAATTGTTCACTATTGTCTGCTTGACACTTACATATAGTTTTTATTACAATCTGATAATAATTAATTTTTTCATGAAATCTTGGTGTATGGTCTCAAATCCAACACATTAATATTTTTTGTCATTGCAAATATATCATTTTTATTCTAACTTATACTCTTCCTAATAATGTATTTAAATCGTTTCATACATTTATTTTATTTACATGACATAATATAATAATGGATCATGTCCATTCATTCACAAAAAATAGTTTTTAATACTCTATTCATAGTTATAAAACTTAATAATTATTGACTTTATTTTGGTTGATTCTGACATTATTTCTCTCTCTTATAGTGTCTTATGGTTTTTTCACTCTTATTCACTTTAATAATATATATGGGGTTTTGTCTTAGTCATAGTTTGGTCGTTTTTTCAAGTTGATAGAAATAATTATTATACAAAATTACACAATTTTTTGGGACTACTTGGGTTCGATACTGTTCACCTCACTTTCCTCTTATGCTAACTTACTATATAAATGACTTCCTTTTATGGAACGTTCTGTGACGTTACAACGTCCACATGTGAAGTTTATGCAGGTCACATCTTCATGTGTAAAGTTGTACTTGAATTTACCTCTTGAGGGGAGACGTCATCTTGCTTACTACTTGTTAGTTTTTTGTTTTAACTTATTACATTTTTCTTTTTAACACAACTTTCTACAATTCACACATTACACTCGCTCGCCACGTTTAGCAGTGGTAGCTACCATTTAAAATTAAATTTAAACAGTGCATTTTGGTGGAGCTCTCGCTCGTAGTTCTATACGCTCTGACGGCAGCATTGTGACTCTCTACTCGATTCGACTGGCACATTACAACGGAGAGGGGCAAGTACTCCGCGATAATATAGTTCCTATTTTTATTTAAATTGACATTCTTATTACAAAATAACAATACATTAATTCTACATATATACTTTAAGTGAATTATTTTAACTACTCTTGTGCCTTCAAATTAGTAATTACAAATATTATGATTTTTATATTTTCCTAAGTTACAGACGACTCGCTATGCACGTTGTGTCCGGAATTAACAGGTCACCGCATGATGGCTAGCAAAGGGTTAATTGTGATATTAATAACTTTTTACAATTCGAATTTTTTATTAATGCTTTAGTTTGATTTTCCATTTACATCTCATACTTATTCTGAGTTAGGACAGGGGCTTTAGGTTTAATAGTGCCATTTAAAAACACTTAATTGCTAGTAAATTAATTTTTTATTTATTTAAAATTCTATATCAATTAAATCGTCACATACTCCACCGCTTAAATTCCACATTACGGAGGTTTTGTGAGCCTAACGCAAAATTGGGGACTTGGAGTATGCTTGGTGTCATTGTGTGCGGAATTTCTCTCACGTAGTTATTGGCAAGCATTATACCCATTTGTTTCTTCTCCACAACACAATATACTTTTATATTTTCTTATAAACTACCTTTTTTTTTTTTACATACTATTCACACTTAGTATCTACATTTTAAAACACGAAACTCTTTCTTATGTCTACTACTTAAATCTACTACCGGTTTTTTCTTTGGGTTTTTTATTACTCTCTTCTTAGAGTAATTTTCTAAATATTTTGCTATTTAGAATTCAGTTTAATTGTCATTGAGTACTTATTTACTTATCTTTCGCTGAACTGGATCTCAGGTTGATCAGGCCTCATTTCCAAATTCTACGATTAACACTTAGCAAGGTTACTGAGGTATAATATACTTCACTACCTAGTATTACCTTTTCTATTTTTGGCTATACTGTTTCTTCTTTTCTCCTTATACAATTTTATCTGCGAAATATGTGTTCTCCGCACATATTTTCGAGTCGCAGGTTCATACAGGGCTACTGTAACTGGAGTTAAGTACTTCTGGATTTGGTAAGGGCCACACCATCGGTATGATAGTTTAGAGGTGGTCTTATCAATTGTACTACTAGTCGGGTGAGTCTTGTACATTACTAAGTCACCTACTTGGTATCTAACTGAATTGTTATGAATACTTTTCTCGTGGTATTTTCTGGATTTCTCTAAGTTCGCTCTTAAATTAGAGCGGGCTTTATTCCATATTTGCTTAATCTGCTTATCCTTTATTTGCGGAGGTAGCAGGTCGTGTATTTTCCATTTAGTGGACAAGGGGTGGTTTGGTTTGTATTTATACAGTAACTCAAACGGGGTCGACTTGTGACCTTCGTGATAAGCTGAATTAAAGGCGTATTGTATCCAGGATAGGTTTTGGTCCCAAGACGTATGATCGTTCGCATGGTAGGCGATTAATGCAGATTTGAGGTTTCGTAGATACCTTTCAGCAATATTGCCTTGCGGTCGATACTCCGTAGTGGTTATATGGTCTATTCCTAACTTGAAACACATATTCTTAAATTCTTTCGCTTTAAACTGTGGTCCATTATCTGACACTATACGTACAGGAGTACCGTAGTCTTTAAATAATCTTTCCTGTAATATTTTTACAGTAGTCGACGCTAATGCTCGTCGCATGGGATACAGCCAAACAAATTTGGTGAACGAATCTACACAGATGAGTAACATAGTATTACCTGATTTCGATCGTGGATAAGGACCTGAAAAGTCTAGATAAAGTTTAGAAAAAGGGGTCTTAGGGATTTCTGAAATCAATTGGCTTACCTGATTATTTCTGGCCGGTTTACTGAGAGCACATAATTTACATTTCTTTACGAAACTGGCTATTTCGCTGTTCATATTGTTCCAATGATATTCCTTTCGAACACGATGTATTGTTTTATTGATTCCCATATGGGCTCCAATGGTAGATGAATGGAAGTACTCCATCAGCATGGGCTTAATCACATCAGGGGGCGATTATTCTTAGTTCCTTTCCGCTTCTTATTTTATGGCATAGTACACTTTTACTCAATACGTATTTCTCGGATTTAATACCTTGCGCAAGTTGTTCTATAATAGGTTTCAGTAAGGGGTCTTGTTGTTGATACAAGGCAATGTTCGTAAAGGCAAGGGGGAACTCAGTAATTACGGCGTTAGCAAGTGCTGTTTCCGGATTCTCCTTGTTTCCGGGAGTATTAGTGGGCGACTGGAACATACGGGACAGGGTATCAGCGACTACGTTTTGTGTACCTTTAATATGCTGTACTCTGAATTTGTAGCAGTTTAACCTCAATACCCATCTTCCAATACGTCCTAACTGTTTAGGGTGATTCAGTAACCAAGATAATGCTTGATTATCAGTTTCCAAAAGGAATTCTTTATGTTCTAGGAAGGGTTTAAATTTCTCAAATGCAAAAACAGTGGCTAAACATTCCAATTCGTATGCGGAATATTTTCTTTCTTGGTCGCTCAAGGTTCGCGATGCATAACTAATAGGTAGTCTACTGTTTTCTATCTCTTGATATATGACTGCACCTAACGCTACACTGGAACTGTCAGTCTGCACTACGAAAGGTTTCGTAAAATCGGCTAGTTGCAAAACTGGGGGAGATATGATACTTTCTTTGAGTTGTTCAAACGCATTTTGATGTTGTGCGCTCCATTCAAACTTCGCTTCCTTCTTTCTTAAGGAATTTAGGGGTGCTGATATTTCGGCAAGATGGGGAATATACTTGTGGAAATAATTTACCATTCCCAAAAATCGGGCTATACCTTTTGCATCTCGTGGGGGTGAAAATTCTCTAATAGCGCGGGTACGTTCGGGGCCAATGCTTACTTTTCCATTCGCTTTCACGATGTGACCTAAGAATGAAAACTGTGGGACGGCAAAATTTACCTTTTTTGGGTTAACAGTTAATCCTGCTTTTTGTAACCGAGATAACACTTCACGTAGGTGTTTAAGATGTTGTTCCATTGATTCGCTATATATAACGATGTCGTCCAAATAGTGATACACATATTTAAATTTAATATCGTGAAATATCCTTTCTAATAATCTACTACATACGGAACTTCCTTGAGATATTCCAAAGGGTACTCTAGTAAATTGGTACAAGTTAAAAGGAACGGCAAACGCGGTTAGACGTTTTGATTCTTCCGAAAGGGGTATTTGGTGAAAAGCTTGATTCAGATCCATTACAGTAAAGACTTTCGCTTTCGTGAGGTAATGGAAAGCACTATGGATGTCTGGAAGAGGAATAGATTCAAATTCTATTTTTTTGTTTAATTGCCGGTAGTCCACAACTAGTCTGTGCTTATCGTGACCTTTCGGTACTAAAAAGGAGGGAGATGAATATGGGGACGTAGAGGGTTCAATTACTCCTTGCTCCAACAACTTGTTGATATGGTTTCTCATCACTTCCATCTTGGGAGGCGACAACTTGTACGGAGGTAGGCGTATTACTTTCTGATCGCTCAGATTAATTTTATATTCTATTAGTTTAGTGAGTCCTAGCTTAGGTGTAAGAACTGAGGAAAATTCTTTTATTAATTTCTGTATTCTCATTCTATCTCTACTTTCTAGATGAGATAAATCAGACTCTTGGTGTATTACGTGTGCAGTAGATGAACTAGTTTTTTCCTGTTTGTCATTATTACAATCAAATCTATATTTCCGTGTACGGTCGAATCGAAAATAATATTTTTGCTCGTAGATGTCAATAATCATTCCCGTTTTACTAATAAAGTCTGCTCCCAATATTAAGTCGGGTCCTAATTCATTACATACTAACATAGTAAAAACCCAGGTTAGGTTCTTGATTTTAACTTTAACGGTAATGCTCAGTTTTATTATTATATTTCGTTTATTGGCGGTAGCACACTTTATATTCACCGCTTGACTCCGTTTTACTAGATGGTGTTTCAATAATTTGTCTGCTAACTCTTGACTGATTAAGGTTCTGCTAGATCCCGAATCAATTAATGCGATAGTGGAGGTAACACCTAGGTCTACTTGGATTAAGGGTAATAGACTTTTAGTCCAGTTACATTTATTTATCGCGTTACATTTTTCAAGAAACTTTCTCACGTAGGGATCTACTTCTTTAGAATTTCTTTTCCTTCCACTTTCGTTATATAATAACTTTTTTTTTATACGTTTCTTTAGGTTCACCAGATTTCGAGTTGCTGCGGAAGACACAGGATTTCGGGTCTCCCTGCCTTACATGTTTTTTGGATCGGAGTGTTTACGTTCCAATTGCTTACTCTTACAGTCCTTTCTTATGTGTCCATATTTGCCGCAATTATAACAGATGGGCTTATTACGAGGAGGGTACCTGGTTTCCGTTTTAGATGGTGTTACACTTAACTTACCAGAACTGCGCACATTGTGAGGTCTATTGAATACTTGCCTTTCATGCAGGGTTGTTACACCGGGCTCTAGGGCTCGCAATTCATTTCTATTTGTTTCTGCTGATTTCATCGTATGTCTATTTTGATCGGAGTACCATACATTTGACGAATGGATACTGCATTGTTCTAGATCTGCAATGGTGTTCGGTCTATTTATCAAAGCTAGACGAGATCTTTCCTCTGGTGACAGTCCTACTAAAATGGTGTCGACCATCTGTGTCTCATTCCAATCTACACGTAGTAGTCGAGATGACTCCCTGATATCGGAGATGTAATGAGCTAATCTCTCGTGATTTCCTTGTACTCGTAGTACGGTCTTTCTTTTAAGTTCTTCATAAATTCCGGTTGGAATAAAGTACTTTATTATTGAGCTATGTAGGTCTTCTACTGGAAGTGTAGAGCTTAATGCTTCTATCACACGATTCTTTAACGGGGGTTTACATTTCGGTAGCAGAACTTGCAAAATTTGCCAATCATTCAGCTGCTGTAGATCTTTTATCTGCAGGAGATATTTAATGAAATTTAGTAGTTTGGAGACATTTAATCCATCGGTGTAAGGGATTTCAGTTAAAAGTTTCTCCACAGGATGAGTGATTTTTCCATATAGGTCTGCGTTATGGTTCAAGGTGGGCATTCCTTTAGGAGAACGATATGATGCATTAGGGGTGGTCAATTCGTGCGTTCCGGGGCGAATCTGGAAACGATTGGGAGGAGGGGCATTTAAATCCCTATCAGGATATTGCTCGTGGTTAGCTTGCATTTGCGATACGGCGGGTGAGTCCCGATCAGTGTTCGGAGGTAGATCAGTAGTAGGGGATTGAACTGGGGAGATGTGTAATTTCTTCAAGGACTTCTCTATTTCATCCATTCGGAACGAGTCGGATCTTCTTCTTAACTCATTAATAATAGTGGGTAAGCGACGTAAAGCTTCGTCAGCAAAGTTTTGCACTTCAGGAGGTATTTCCGTAAGATTAGGCCAGACCAACAAATTTCTCATTCGCCGGGTTAAATGCTCTATTCTCTGGGTAGTCCGCAAAATTATCGCCGGAGATTTCTCGTCTTGGAGGGTTTGAGACAATAAGGTTAGCTCACTATACTTGGCATTACAAATTTCTCTCTCGCTCTCATAATCGAGTCCGCTTAGGTTGCTTAATTGCGCGGGTGTATCAAATCCACTTTCGCGTATTGATCTACGTAATTCCGCGACTGTTACATTCGCATGGGGTAGTCCACGCAAAAGAGCTTCGTAAGACAGCTCATCCTTTAATAGTAAATCCGGATTAAATTGGGCCATTTTTATCTTATTTCTAACACATTAAAACGTACTTAAAATTGATTTTACAACACTACACACTAACTACATAGACAAGGTGCATTCTTGGGTAAATCGTTTGCATAATTCAGAAGAGAATAATTTCTCTTCTAAGGGAGAGACAGAAATTCCACACACACATATTTCAATGTTAAATCGCCGATCAGCTGTTTGCTGGATTGTAGGTCACCCTCTTTTATTTAGTACACAAAGGCAGGGTAAGTGTATGCGTGGGAACGCGGGGGTTACGCACACGTATTGTTCTCTACACAATTCCACAGACTAACTTCCTTGACCGGTTTTAACTGGAGAAGCCAGCTCGGACGCATGGGGTGAATCTCATTCAACAAAGCACGCTTTACAAGTTACAGGTGTATTACGGTTAGAACAGTCTGAGTTTAGTAATTAATTCTCGTACTTTCCCCAATTAAATTATTTATTTTTTAGTAACAAATTTAAGTTACGAAATTCTTTCCACGTAATTAACCGGGTCTACTTTACACAGGGGTATAACAATTTTTTTTTGACCGTGACGACAGACATACACTGATATACTATGCAGGCATATTCAAGAAACTACAGGTCTTGGATTGTCACAATATAAACCTGTTAAAGACTGAACAGATCAACAAGTACTACAATTCATGTACATACTTGCATTTGGCTTCATACAATGATATTTCAAGTTATACTGACTATCATTTACGTATCTTAAAATAAATTCATTTTATGAAAATTAATGTTTCATCAAATACAGTGACTGAGTGCATATATCAAATAACTGAATGCCGTGAGTTATCTAATTTTACTACGCAACAATTACTTTAATTAGCAGCGTGACGTATCTTTGTTAATGTCACGATGCTTACAACCTTTTTTATTAACAAGCAGAGTGGCGCAATTTTGTAACGTTTTTTACCACGTTACAAATCCAGGGAACCCATCTTAATTGACACCTGCCAATTACATGGGCTGCCTACGTTGTAACGAACTGTTATTAAACTCAAAATAATTGAACAAATTACTTACGCTAATTATTAGGAAACAAGGGAAGGTATTTCACTGATTTATGCACTCATTTTCATGTGTAATAAGATGACTTCTCTTTATTAACAACTGATATGAAAAGATCCCATGGCATAATTAATTAGATTAAAATAATTGAATGGTTTTCAGAAAAACTGGGGATCAAACTGATTATGTATTCTTTTACCTCGGATCCGAGTTTACTTTAAGTATATCTATAGCAAAGACTTCTGAGTATTTTGTGTTCATCTAGATGCTTGCAAGACTTCTTTTACCATTTGAAGAATGGTATTATTAACTAAAGTGATTATAATTTACATTTACATATAATGCGTTACAACGTATGATATTGAAAATTACAGTAAACTCTTAGTTGGTCTCATTTAAATTTTAAATAAAATTATAGTCTTTGAAAAGTCTCTTTTCTCTGTAAGTTATGTCTCAAATATAATTAACTCTCGATAGGCAAGCTATCGAGTCACCTTTACAATAGGTCGTGGTAACCTCGTCCTGGGGTGTCTCTCTTGGGAATTCTTGAAGTCGGCGTCGTCATCTGAGTCGTGTCTTCGGCAAGTACTAGATAGGAGGTTCACTGCGGAGATTGAAGTTTCTCTAGTTTAAGTTGGTGTAGATCCACGTAGGTCCTCGTCAGCGTCTTATGCCTCGTATACGTCCACATGTGAAGTTTATGCAGGTCACATCTTCATGTGTAAAGTTGTACTTGAATTTACCTCTTGAGGGGAGACGTCATCTTGCTTACTACTTGTTAGTTTTTTGTTTTAACTTATTACATTTTTCTTTTTAACACAACTTTCTACAATTCACACATTACACTCGCTCGCCACGTTTAGCAGTGGTAGCTACCATTTAAAATTAAATTTAAACAGTGCATTTTGGTGGAGCTCTCGCTCGTAGTTCTATACGCTCTGACGGCAGCATTGTGACTCTCTACTCGATTCGACTGGCACATTACAACGGAGAGGGGCAAGTACTCCGCGATAATATAGTTCCTATTTTTATTTAAATTGACATCCTTATTACAAAAAAACAATACATTAATTCTACATATATACTTTAAGTGAATTATTTTAATTACTCTTGTGCCTTCAAATTACTAATTAAAAATATTATGATTTTTATATTTTCCTAAGTTACAGACGGCTGGCTATGCACGTTGTGTCCGGAATTAACAGGTCACCGCATGATGACTAGCAAAGGGTTAATTGTGATATTAATAACTGTTTACAATTCGAATTTTTTATTAATGCTTTAGTTAGATTTTCCATTTACATCTCATTGCTAGTAAATTAATTTTTTATTTATTTAAAATTCTATATCAATTAAATCGTCACAAACTGAGTCAAATAATCACATATGTTTCAATTTCTGAAGATGAACACGGAAGCAGAAAGGTCCGTCAACTTATAAATTAACGAAAGCTTTTTGGGATTTATAGAAGTGACCGATTGTAAACTGGCCTAGGTCTAGAAGAGATTTTAAATAGTTTAGAGGAGAAAGGATTAATTTCATCGGAATGTCACGGACAGGGCTATGACGGAGCCGCAAATATATCTGGGGTTTACCAGGGCATAAAATATAGAATAGAGAAAAACAGGCAACAGCAAAGTATACTCACTGCGCCTCTGAGAATTTAAACTTGGTTTTAAACGGATCTGTATCAAGTATTCAAGAAAACACTATTTTTTAGTTAAAAAATTGTATATTTTTTTAAGCCAATGTATTAAAGATGGGAACTTCTCAGTTAAACTTATTACAATTTAAAGAAACATTGCTCAACACGCTGGTCATCAAGGGTTGATTTTTTTAAAATCACTGAGATACAATTATGTTGACATTATGAAGGCGCTGACCAAAATAATCCTAAGTACTTCCAAAGCTGACGAGAAGGCGCAAGCTAGTTCATTGAAAAAACACAGGGAGAACTTTGAATTGTGTTTCAAGTTGTTTTACATTCATTTATATTTATTTGTGCTAACATAATCTTTAAAGTGCTCTAAAGACCTGACATAGATCTTTCTAAAGCAACTGCTCTGTTAAAGAATGAAGAAAAGAAGCTAACCGATGATAAAACAATGATGATAACGCAATTGTAACAGCTACAGCCATTTCTCAAGAGTGGAGAGTTTAAACTCACTTCAAAGACAAAAGAACACGCGAGATAAAAAAATCATTTCAATGAATTAGCTAAGGATGAACGGCTTACTGATTATAATCTCTATTTTGTACTTTATGGTACCTTGGATGTCATTATCAATTAAATAAGCGATATATTTGAGGGTATGACAAATGTAGCCAGTATTTTTACAGTCTTCACCCCTTAGTTTCTTTCGTCAGCTTAAGAGGAATAATTACACTAGATAGCAACTAAACTCTATCTAGAATGTAGTGGAGATCTAGCACGAGATTCTGTTGCTGAAATGTTACGTTTCAGAAGACGACAAGAGAAGACCTAAAGAAAAAAAAGAAGTCCATAAAAGAGTTGGCTGATCTTTTTTTCACTGAAAACTTCTTAGTGGTTTGCAGCATCCAGATGTCTGCATTGCTTTGTTGTTCCTAACATTACCAGTGGCTGTGGTTTCGGCCGAACAAACATTCTCCAAGCTGAAACTGATTAAGAATTATCTGCGTAGCAGGATGTCTCAAGAAAAGCTGAGTGAGCTTAGTGTACTAAATGCGAAAAATGAAATTGCTATATCAATTTATATTAATAAAATAATAAACACTTTTGTATCTCACAATGCAGTAAGATCGGGAAAGTCTGAAATGAAAGGAAACTAAATTAAAATTGCTTGAATTTCAAATATAGTAATGACATTGAGATATTGTTATTATGTCTTGTAAAATGCTAGAAATCGTCAGATTACGTTTTATATTACTATTTACTAAGTAATGTTTTGAAAGAAGAAATCGTATTTTTGTAAAAAAAAGTCTTTATATCAGGATATTTTTCTTTAAATACAGTGCCGGTATTAGTCCTATAGTAAAATTATTGCAAATTATATATCTATAAGCAATGACAGAAAGTTTTAAAGTGAAATAGATCTTTGGTTTTTTTAATAATATGAGGTTGATATTAAAGTGTACGATATAAAATTTAACAGGCCCATAAACATTCACTGGGTTCAGAAATTTGAATTTACAAAAAATGTGTACTCTTTTTAAGATGGATATAAGTTTTATAACTGACAAAATTATAGTCGGTTACTAGTGACTTGTCTGACTATCAGTATTTTTGTACATTCATTAAAGAAATTAAAGATACAAAATAATAAATCAAATTATTAATTGAAACAAAAGTTATATTTTGTTAATTGAGTATAATTACACAAGAAAAACAGTTATCCTGTTGACGTTATATGATTTTAGTAGTTGCCACGGCTATAAGGAGTCCAACAGGAAATAAGAGCATGAATTAAATAAAGTTAGTAGGGGGTGGTCCACAAAGGGGCAGAAAACAGAGTTACGCCGCTGTCTGTCCATTACTGTTTTGATCGTAATTCCGTTTTTAGATCGTAAACACCCCTTTCGTTTCTACTGTGCAGTAACCATTTAAATCGCTTCTTTGGTTAGGCCTACCTCTTTTCACAATCCTGATGTGTACATGTATACCGCGATAGACGATTCTCCTTTCTTTAGTTGATCTCTGCAGCCTTTCTTTAATAGTTGGCGTGGATTCATGTGTTAGTTACAGCTCCTGATACAAATTAATATAGCCATGATATTAGCCATTACACGCAAAATTAAATGCAAATTACTAGCCACGTTGATGTCACTTGCAGACCTTTGCCATACTTAAATTGGTTCTCGATTATCGGTGTGTTGGCCATCCTTCGTATATACTGAGTGTCAACGTTTCTGCTGGAGTCGGGAGTACTACTCAATCGATCCCTTATTCTTCTCTTTTCTTCATGTTGGTTTCGTTCAAGGTAAAATTTCTTCTAAGGTAGAATAGAATTGCAAATTTTAATAGTAGGAGTTTTCTTCCTTCCTTCCTTCAGCTGGTACTACAGACCGAAATAGTCCTTGGCTTGATCAAGCGTCTGATCCCACTGGATCCTATCTTAACATACGGATTCCCACGTTTGTAATCGTGTCCTTTGTAGTATCTTTCCAAACAGCGTCCTAGCCTGTCGTGCTCCATCCATGCGCCGTACGTGTCCATTACATTTATCCTTTACATCTTTATGTATGCAGACGATGAGAAGCTTCACACAAATTTTGATTGTTTCTTTGGCATCATCTTTCACGGCCTTTCCTGATTATATCAGTAATTCTTCCCGGTCCCCACGTTTTCCTGCTGAGAGCCCATGTCTTACTAGCAAGTGTAACTATAGACTGAATGAGCGTTGAAACTGTGTTTCCTTCTCACTAAGCAACTTCTCAAGATTTTCTATAATGAAAAATATGCTCTGCTGTAACTAAAATTCTCTTCATAACGTTCTCTGCCATGTTATTCACAACGAACCCTAAATATCTAAGAGTGGAGGCTCTCTCAAATTGCTATTTTTCAAATACAAAACTAGTGGGTCGATCCTTTCATATTCTATCAACCACTATCACTCTCTGTTCTTTGATTTCCAAACCCACAGCTATACTTCTTTATTTAAATATAAGAACGCACCTCTAATTAAGAAGACCTACTTGTTTTGAAATCTCATCCATAGCCTATATCGTAGCAAGATGTAGACATTAAACCACAGTGTAGACTACAGTGTATTACTAAAGTTGATGTTACAAGTAAATAGAAAATTATTGAAAGGATGGATGATATCTACTGTGCAAACCCACTCTACTCTACCAGCCACTAGCCACTCTATGTTCACACAGGTATAGTAACCCTACTATACTGACAACTCTACTGATTACGCCTACTATACCCGTGTAAACCAGACTTTCAGACGTAGTTTTATAGAAAAGTTTTAATTAATCATATAGAAAAGTTTTAATCATATACAGATATACTTTTCGCTTGGTTTGTACGTAAACATTATACGCTACATAGCCTATATAAGTACTTACAGGCCTACACTTTGAATATACAGTTACACGTATAAATGTTTTCATGTACGCGCACCGTATTAATACGGACATAATCTCAGATTATTATCTTGTCCTGATGAAGTTTTGGTAGCACATCCAGGACAGAAACGAGAAGAAATAAGTTAGTACTAGAATGAATTTACACAGTTGCTACGTCAACTGTGCTAATGATAAAAAACTGACAGCAAAAGCGTGGAATCGACATTATCCGTAAAACCTATTTAAATGTTTCCAGACCGTTAGACTCGTAGCTCTACTATTCTAACATAAATCTCGCAAAATATATGTGTAATATTTTTGTAGTATTGAGCAAAACTAACTTAGTATGTGTTGCTTCCTGCAGTAGACCTAAATGACTAATATCAATAAACTAGATTCTATAGGAAAATAGGAAGTCTTGTATATACAATTCAAAAGTAAGCAAAATAAATATGTAGTATGGAATAAAACAAGAGATAAGAGACCACATTGAAGAATCTGGATATTAGAATTATCAGTTTTACTCACGCGAACGTTGGGTAGGGGAGACCGGGGCACGTTGGCCATAGGGGCGGGCACGTTGGCCCAACGGCTTTAGTTCCCCTAGCAGCCATCAAAATTGTCCGAGAATCATACTGAACGTTGCCTGACCTGTCGCACCCCTCCTCCGCGACTGCCAGTTCGTTCACTGTGATCTGTCAGGAGTGGTACCAGTTATTCGATTTTGTTGTATTTCTAGTTATTTTTCTTGAGTTGGATTAAATTGTTATATTTCCCTGCAAACACTGATCAAGGAAATAGGTAAGTAGTGTATTGAAAGTTCAATAAGTAAGGATACTTTTAGTGTAACAACTGAACTGAATGTTGTGTAGGTTTTTCTAAAACTGTAAAACTATTTCAAACATGGCGATGGGGCAGGTCGGCCCACAAGCATCGGGGTACGTTGGCCTGGCGGGCCAACGTGTCCCGGTGCTTTTTGTTACAAAATTAGTTATTTTGATAATAGCACTCTTTAATGCTATTTCGTTTTGAAACACATTTAATTTATATTTAAATTGCAAATATCAGGATTGATGTTTAAATATAGAAAACGACAACTAACTTATATCTTTGTCTACATATATTTATTTTTTTTTCAGTTACCATGGTTCGCAACTATAAAAGAAAAACTGAAAGAGGGCTTGTTTCAAAAGAAACTATGATGTTGGCTGTTATTGAAGTGAAGCAGTATAAAAGGTCCGTGAGGAGTGTAAGTGAAGAATTCGGAATTCCTAGAAAAACATTAGGAAGATACTGTGGTAAATTTGAAGGTACGCCTACACTTGCTGAAGAGTCTGTAGTTACCGAAGTGCCCCAAGAAGTGCCTACAATAGTGGCAGAAGTTACCAAAGTTCCTATAGAAATGCCTACAGAAAATCAAAGTGTTTTAGTTACCAAAGTGTCAGTGGAAGTGCATAGGCCTACAGTTACAGAAGAGTCTTCAGTTACAGAAGTCTCTTCAGTTACCGAAGTGCCTTCAGTTACCGAAGTGCCTTTAGTCACCAAAGTGTCTTCAGTTACCGGAGAGTCTTCAGTTGTTACCGAAGGGTCTTCAGTTACCGAACTGTCCAAAGAAGTAGCAACAGTCTCCGCTGAGCCCATGGAAGTAGGCCTCCCAACAGTTGGAACTTCGATGGCAACTGTAAGCCCTTCGCTTAGGCCTACTAGATCTCCCGGAGTCTTCCACACATTTGGCTACGCAAAACGGTTTCAGGTAGGCCTAAATAAAAAATAACACTGTTATTAAATACTTTCAGTTCTTTATATTATTATTTATTACGCTTTAAGCCTTTAAATAATTGACAGTAAGTACAAAATAAACAGAATTTTTATATGGTTTAAAATGTAAAGTAGCTGGATATAAAACTAAATTAAAAACAAAATGTAGGCTTAATGAAATTTAGTTTTACCCGTGTAACTAATTCGAACCGTTTATTCTGTCCAGGTGTTTGAGGCGGAGCAAGAAAACTTGTTGGAAAACTACCTGATGAAGGCAAAAGACATCTATTTTGGTCTGTCACCCAAAGAAGTCCGGCGATTTGCTTACACGTACGCTGTTGCATGTAACAGGACCATTCCTAACTCGTGGACTGAATTTGAAATGGATGGCCCAGATTTGTTTACAGGGTTTTTATAAAGGCACCCAAAATTGTCCATTCGTACCCCTCAAGCCACAAGCGTAGCCCGTTGCACCAGTTTTAATAAACACAATACAGGTTTATTTTTTGACAACCTGAACAATGTCTTATCTAGACTAAAGGTCACAGCAAAAGATATTTGGAATATTGTTGAGGCAGGTGTTACGACGGTTCAGAAACCCGACAGAATTGTCGCACGTCGAGGTTTCCGACAAATAGGACGTGTGACCTCAGCAGAACGTGGTTCCTTAGTTACAATGGCATTGACAGTGTGACGATTTAATTGATAATAAAATATTTAATAATAAAAAAAATTGAAAAAGCCATTCAGTATTTTTAAATCGCACAATTGAACCTAATACCCCTGTACTAACCCAGAGTAAGTATGAGATTTAAATGGGAAAAATGTAACTAAACAAGTAATAAAAAATCGTATTGTAAAAAGCTAATAATATCACAGTTAATCGTTTAGTAAATCATCATGCGTTGACCTGTTTAATTCCGGACACAACGTGCTTAGCGAACCGTCTGTAACTTAGAAATGTCTGAAAATCGTAATGTAAGTAATTAATAATTTGAAGGCACGAGTAGTAGTTAAAATAATTCCTGTAAATTAAATAAGTATAAATAATTTGTTTCATCTTGTTATAATAATGTATATTTAAATAAAAGTAGGAACTATATTATCGCGGAGTACTCGCTCCGCTTCGTTGTAATGTACCAGTCGTATCAAGTTAAGAGTTACTATGCCGCCGTCAGACAGTACACACCTCCGAGCGAGAGCTCTTCAGAAATGTGTTAATTAAATTTAAATATAACGGTTAGCTACCACTACAAAACGTGGGGAGCTAGTATTTTTTTAAATATATAAGATGTAGAAAAGTTTGTTTAAGAAATGTAATAATTTAAAGAAAATTAACAACACGTAAAGAAGGTGACGTCTCTACTTAAGATGTAAACTCTCGTACAACTCTACTTGTGAATATGTGACCTGCACAAACTGCACATATGGACGTCTACAACCCATACGACGCTGACCAGGACCGACGTGGATCAACCCAACTTTAATCAGCATTACTTCAATCTCCTCACTGATACAGCTATAAAATATTCGCCAGAGACACGACCCAGATGACTACGCCGACCACCAGACTTCCCAAGAGTCACACCCCAGGACGAGGACAGCAAAGCTTATTTTAAAGGTGACTCGATAGCTTGGCTATCGAGAATTAATTACATTTGAGACATAACTTTATAGATGAAAGAGACTTTTCAAAGACTATAATTTTCTTTAAGCAATAGATGAAACTAAAGAAATGTAAACTGTAGTATTGAAAATCATACGTTGTAACGTTAATATGGAAATGTTAATTATAATCCCTTTAGTAAATAATACCATTCTTCAAATGGTTAATGTAATCTTGCAAGCTCCTAGATGAGCATAGTATAACTCAGACGTCTTTACTATATTTGAAGTAAACTCGGATCCGAGGTAAAATTACATGATCAGTATGATCCCTTGTTATACAGAAAACCCTTTTGAATTTTTAGTATAAATAATTATGTTATGGGATCTTTTCAAATAATTTGTTAATAAAGAGACGTCATCTTATTACACATTGAAGTGAGTGCATAAATCAGTGAAATACCTTCCCCTTGTGTCCTAATAAATAGCGTAAATACTATTGTTATTTGTGTTGAGTTTAATTTCAGTTCGTTACAACGTAGGCAGCCTGTATAATTGGCGAGTGTCAATTATGATGGGTTCCCTGGATTTGTAACGTAGCCCACAACGTTACAACAGTGAGTGCAATCGGGAACAGTGTACCCCCTTTCTTTGTTTTTCCTAGGGTTAACTACAAAGAACATTTCGTTCGAGATGGCCCTGCTGGATGTTCTGGCGATGCTCACCCATCAGGATGGATGACGGAAAATGGGTTTTTGAAATATATAAAACATTTTGTTGGACACGTCCATAGCTCTAAAGAAAACCCGTGCTTTGTGTTAATAGATAACCATAGTTCCCATTTGTCATCAGATGTTTTAGACTATTGCAAAGAAAATGGAATCACACTGTTATCTTTTCCGGCACATTGCAGCCATAAGCTGCAACCTTTGGACCGAAGTGTTTACGGCCCTTTTAAGAAGTACGTGAATTCTGCCTGTGACAGTTGGGCGAAAACAAACAGACGTCCAATGACAATTTACGATATACCTGGTATCGTGAAAACTGCCCTCCCACACGCAGTCAACCCAGTAAACATAACAGCAGGTTTCCAGGTTACTGGAATATGTCTTTTTAATAAACATATTTTTACCGACGCTGATTTCATGCCTTCGTATTTGACTGATAGACCAGATCCTTCAAATATGCCAAACCATTCAAGTGTTCTTTCAGAAGAAAATACCAACCAGATTTCATCAGTTGTCATCCCAGCAACCCCTTCTACTTCTTCGGAAATAGGCCTACAGCAAACCTTCCCATCACCAGAGGAAGTAAGACAATTTCAGAAGGCAGAACCCAGGAAAGGAAAGAATTAAAATAAAAGGAAAAGAACATCTGCTATACTGACAGACACTCCTGTAAAAGAAGCATTACAGCTTGAACAAAGAGCAGCAAAAGAAAGAAATAAGATCAAAACTGAAAAAGGAATAGGCCTACAAAAGAAAAATGAGAAGAAAAAAATCATCAAGAAAGAGAAAAAAATAACAAAGAAAAGCTATCTGTTGCGAAGAATTTGTTTTTGACCACCCGGAACAGCCTGGTGGTAGTGGTCAGAAGCACCGAAAAAGGACTACTAAAAAAGCAACAAAAGTAGAAGATGACGATGAGGATGACGAAGATGAGGATAATTTATGCTTAAGTTGCTTGAAGGCGTTCAATAAGGCGGGATGGATCCAGTGCACCAGTTGCAAACGTTGGGCACATGTGCAGTGTGTCAAAGGAGAAATAAAAGGGGTGTTTTTTGAATGCATTCATTGCAGTGACCCTTTAGTAATGGAAGACAGTGATTAAAACTTTATGCATTAAGCCAAACATAATCTTACTTTCTTCTATGTAAAGAGTTTTTGTTTTAAAAATTATATATAAGAGATTGTTCAGGAAATTGACTTTTATTTAGCTCCTAAAACAACAACAAAAAGGTAAAGTGCTAGGTGGGCCATCGTGCCCCACTAGCTGGGCCAACCTACCCCGTGCACTGGGTAGGTTGGCCCACATGACAAAGCCCATAAATTATATTAATAGAGCCTTCAGTTGTGCAAATTTAACAAACATAGAATTTTTTATTTGTAATAAAAGATATTGGAAATTGTTAAAAATTATTACCACGGTAAAAAAACAAAAACTTTTTTTTCTAAAAATAAAACAAAAAAAACTGGGCCAACATGGCCCGGTCTCCCCTACTCTCTCTTATATACGGATATTCATTTATATTCTCTAAAGAATACATAATACTATATGAGCTCAATATATAATATACAATATATTGAAACATTACATTTATTTAAAGACGTTTCAGTGTCAATGCTGAACACAACTGTAGTGTATTAATTACTGGCGACGCCGTACGATTTTGTGTGTGTTACGTTCAGTATTAACTGTTGCATAAGAAATCTTGTTGTTAGTTGAGAGGAGAAAGATTTTAGTGGCATGAAATAACTAATTACACATATAAAAAGGTAGTAGTTGATTTATTAAACAAAATTAATTAATAAGGTTAAATATGAAATGGAAATATAAATTAAAACAATTCCTTTTGTAGGAAGCTGTTTACAAAGGATATAACACATATTCTAAATCACGTACAAGTAATATGAAAACATCAAACATTCATCACATACATGAACATAATTATTATTGGGTCCTTCAGTCTTTCGACTGGGTTGTACCCTCCCCGCATGTACCCGTGGTGCGTGTGTTACGGAGACTCTCACAGGTATATGGGACCTATAGTTTAACGCCGGATCCGAACGGCGTAGTTGGGGAGGGTTTATACTAGGCAGGATACCTCTCGCTGGTTTGCCATTGCCTTGTGAGGGGGAACGGTCGCATCTAAATCAGATTGGCCCCGGCGGGAATCGAACCCGCGCTGACAGCGTAGCAGCGCCACACGCTAGCCACTACGCCACGACCGCTCCTACATGAACATAAATATGAATAATACTGTATTTCAATTCTAAATGTCCGAATTTATATAAAAAAGCATATTGAATTATTAGTACTTATTCACGTCCTAATTGCACACACACACACACACACACACGCGCGCGCGCTGTATAAGAACAATAGGCCTATGTACAGATGTCCTTACAAGTATTTTATATTGTAAGGACTGTTACGGAACGCTCTCGAAAATGCGAGAGTGGCCTTCTACACGCTTCTCGACTAGCCCAGCGTGCCTCGTCTGTATCACGGCCGTCCACTCACGTAGCACACAAGAACACTTGGAATACACATCAAGCTGGCGCGCCGCAGTAAGGATGGAAAGTTATTCTCGAACACCTGTGCTACTTGTAAAAGTAAGAGCGTCTGGTTTTTGTCAGTCAGTTATTTTGAGCGATTTCCTTTGTGCGGATCGAGTAGTGGTTGAAGATTAGTGGAAAGTGTTTACTGTGTTATAGTTAGTGTGGAACTCTATTTATTACTTGTCATTAATATTGCGTATGGACAAATTTAACTTGAATTATTGTACGAGTTGATTACAATAATTATTAATTGTGACTAATTAAAGCTGGTAATTAGTGATTTCTTTGCTGTCTGTATTTTGTTTTTCACTGTACCATACGACGATCAGTGAGACCGTCGTAACACTATCTTGCATAAACCAAGTCTGATCTGGCTAGACGCACACAAATCCAATACACTTCCCACACACGCAACCTCGCCACCCCTCATTTTGAATGTCGGAAATTGTTTCACGAAACAATTTCTATTTCTGCATTACTTATATGTACAAGAAAATAACATTATAGGCGTATATGCAAATATGTATCGTTGCAATATATTACATAAAATACTATAATATGTAGTATGTATCATACAATATGCCTTATATATATATATATATATATATATATATATATATATATAATATAGGCTGTAATAGGCCTGTATTGACAAATTATTTTCGTATTATTTATGTACATTTTGTGTTTTATTATAAAACTGTTCCAACGTAATCTTTTTTTTTCTTTACTGATGCACATTTACTTGAACGCTTTTCTGGTCAGCATCATCAGAACAGAAGTTTAAAACTTTGGACCAGTAAAGTGACGAATGTACGTCAGTAAAAAAAAAAAACAAATACTTGCAGAGAAACAGTTTTATAATAAAAAATTGTGTAAAATATAATACACTTTTATATCTTGTGAGACGACATAAACCAATACAGTTGGACGACAGTTCAATTTATAAGCTTACATGTACACCTTACAGATAATTAGAAAGAGTAATATTGTTGGTGGTAGCAATAGTCAGCAGTTCATTGTGTGATCCGATACAAACGTTAAGGGGTCTTGGGTGGAATGCTTCTTTTCCAGTCACGTTTATATCAGATTGTTCAAAGGCTGATAATATGTGTCAAAAACGACAACATTGACACAGCGAACAGATCTGTATATGGACTGGTTGCAAGGGTAAATCGCAGTTCTGTGTG
This sequence comes from Magicicada septendecula, assembly GCA_034769895.1. NCBI lineage: Eukaryota > Metazoa > Arthropoda > Insecta > Hemiptera > Cicadidae > Magicicada > Magicicada septendecula. Next base: position 288,365,150 of record CM068372.1, read on the forward strand.
TCAATAAGTATGTATCACGTTATCTATAAGCCTATAGAGCGCTAGCATTATATCAAACTGCAACGGTCAGTATACTAATTGCTTACGTCAGTACCTTTAGTGGAATATACCTATCTGAAATTTTTTATAGGGAACACTGCGGGATGAGCAATTTTGTTTGTAACTAAGTTCTGCATGTTGCAGAAAATCCTTTGTTTTCTCCCCGAGTTTTCTACCGTCGCCTGTGATCGAAACACGCGTTTTTACTTCAAAAGCCCGTCTTGGCAATTAAACAAATTTGGTTGTATTTAAAAGTTTAGAAATTTATTTTTCATTTTCCTTAAAGTATATAAAAACACCTACGTCAAACAATATTTCATGGCACGATTAACAGAACACGATAAATCGGGTAATCGATTTTCAAAGAAACAAGCGCTGCTCTTTTCTAAAATTTGGGAAATAAATTCTTCGCTGTTAGAAGAATATTTCCTCTAAAGCTCATAAGATCAATGCAGCACATTTTACGTTAATAAAGATTTTTGAAATTTTCCTGTAACCGGTATCTTGTATAGGTTATGTTCAAAGTCTACAGTTCTCTATCCTGTACAAATTTTTGTTTTGTTTTTATTCCATACGTAGGAGTCGAATGTTCAAACGATACTGCAGAAAGAACAATCAATAGCCATTAAGGAAATTTAAAATATGGCTCCGGTCGGGGTCGGAGTCCTGTCGGGGGTAAAAATCTCGGGGACGGACGTGTTTTAGTTAGTGCGGAACTCTTAATAGTTGACATTATTATTGCGTGTGGACAAATTTAATTTTAATTACTGTCTGAGTATGAGAGTAAATTTGTGACCGTATTTGTGTTATTTTTATTTGTGTATTATTTGTGACTAATAAGAGCTGGTAATTAGTGACTTCATTGGTGTTTGTATTTTGTTTCCACTGAACAATACCGTGAGACCGTCGTAACAATATGTAAAAAAAAGGTGTCATCACAGAGATTATTTTTCGAAATTTTTAGTTAGATGTACTCTACTACTTGTTAAACAATATACGTATAGGACTAGGAGAACTTTCCAGAGTTTTCCGAACTTTCAGGTAGAAAAACTTTCTATCCTAAAAAATAAAAATTTACTTGATCCCTTTATAAAGTAGTGGATTTCGAATATCATTTCGTATATTCTCTGAAAAGCAAAATATGAGTAAACACATAATTGCAGTTCAAATTTTAAATAATTGTAATTTCATTTACTTTGTATTGCTACGTTGAGCTGAAAATGACAAAAGAGCCTACGTGACTCTTAAAACGCGGCAGCACAAGAAGCGGTTTGGAGATCATTCTGCGCGGCAGAATTACGTAAAGCTTTAGATAATTCGAGGTGCCTCTTCCACACGTTTCTCGACTATTCTACCGGTTTCCAGGCTCATTATGTCACTACAATGCAAGGTGGCCAAGGTATGAATACTGGATTTCGAAGAGGCAAAGTTCAGTTTAGACCTGGCGATATTACCAGTGTGGTTCGGATTCTCGGATTCAAGTTACGGTTTAGCGGAAAGTAACAGTTGTGCAAAAACTGTAATAAGATGACATTTATTGTTGTGTGCTGGATAAATTTAACTTGAACTATTGTATAAGAGTGCCTTTGTTCAGTTCTAACTGTTGTTTGTTTCTAATTAAAGTTGTAATTAGAGACTCTTTATTGCTGCCAATTATTTTGTTTAACTGTACAACATGGCGATTCGTGGAACCATGGTAACATTGCATAAAACATAAAACTTAAAACATAAAACATAGAACATAGAACATAGAACATAGAACATAGAACATAGAACATAGAACATAGAACATAGAACATAAAACATAAAACATAAAACATAAAACATAAAACAAAACATAAAACATAAAACATAAAACATAAAACATAAAACATAAAACATAAAACATAAAACATAAAACACAAAACACAAAACACAAAACATAAAACATAAAACATAAAACATAAACATAAAACATAAAACACCAAACATTAAAGATTAAATATAAAAAAAAGGAAAAAAAATAATAAAACACGCATGGATACCGGAATGAAATTTTATAAAACTCTGGCTGCCTTCACATTTCTGTATGCTAGTGAGACATGGACTCTTGGTAAAAGGGACGTGCAGAGGATTCAGGCAGCCGAAATGAAATTTCTAAGAGGGACGCAAGGTTGTTCTCTCTTGGATCGGAGAAGGAACAAGGGTATTAGGGGTGATTTAAACATTGTATTAATGCACTAGAAGGTTGAAGACGACAGAAGGAGATGCTGTGAACACGTGAATTGCATGGCTGATATCCGTCTACCTGTGGCTGCCTTGGGTTATCACCCTACTGGGAAGTGAGATGTCGGTAGACCGAAGAGGAGATGGGTTCCGGAACAGGCTAAGGCCTAGTCTTTGGAGTGGTGATGATGATAAAACTTAAGTGCGAAATTTATAGCTAATGCTGCCAGTATATATATATATATATTATACAACGCTATTTTTAGACACTTACTTTTACACATTATGTTCTTACTCATTTGTGCGCACTTACCCACGTCTCGAAGGTATACTCTTCTTCTGCAGTATTTACCTTGATGTTCCCCGGCTGGGTCGCAGGCTTTAGTCGTTGATTGAGTGTGGATAGGCACGTGAATATCGTTATATACTTTTAATACAAGTAAAGAGTACAGAGGATTTAGTATTAGTTGTGAAATTAGTACGACTGTGTTAATAAAATCATATACATTTGATTTATTCTTTAAAAATTCAAATTATCATATTAATTATTATTTTGTGCGTGTTAATTACTCTTTGAACCCTTATATTCGATATGAATATAATGTACGACATGTTATACACAAATAAACATATATGACCTGAAATATTTACATAGACATATAATACATAACACATATTTTAATATAATACGTGATTCACACGTCTGAAATTGACTCTTTATCTTGTCTTTGCAAGTGTTGTGTTTATTATATACCACTTAATAAAACAATTAATTAATTAAACAATTATTAAAATTACTAATAGAGAACATTTTATTACTTTTATTAATTATCTTATTAACGTCTCAATTAATTAAAAATCATCAATTTAAATCTCTAATAAAATATAAACTATAATAAAATATGGTGCTATATTGACCATTTATTTATGAGATTAATAAATTTAACTTATATGCTCTGTTCAATTATTCTTTGAACTTATTTATTACTCATTCCGAAAAATAAAAATATACTAATGTTTTTGTAAATTGTATATGGAATCTAGAGCTTCTTTCGATAGACCTCAGGGTCATATATAATATTGATAAAGTCAGATAAATGTCCGACTTCACCTGCATTTTTCTGCAACCATTTAACTTTGTCTTTACCGTCATCTGGACTCCCGAGTTTGTTGATCCTCTTCGGTATCACCTTCTCTGTCTCTGCGTCGTTGAAATTCCTCGCTCCGTCTACTGGATGCTGAGTTCTGACGTGGACCTCTGGTCGTGATGATGTACGGCTGGATGTAGATGCATGTGGCTGTCCCTGTGTCCTCTCGTATTCTGCTATGGTTCCTCTCCTCTTCTTATCTTGTCCCTCGTAGATGTCTCGAAGTTCTATGCGTACTTCTTGAAGTTCATCGTGGTTACAACTTCTCGTAGATTCTTATAATATTTCGATAATATCTCTATAATATCGAATCTTATAGTCTTTTAAAATAACTCGTGTTCCGTTAATATTTGCACCGACGTAGTGCCGGTTCCATCGCACTTCAAGTTATGTAATACTGTAAAAAAACATTACTTGACTTTGTAAAATTCGCGGTTGCGAGATGCGTGGATTTCACGTACTATTCTGAGTTCATCTGAGAAAGAGTGTGTCGCTCGCTGGGGTTTTATACTGCTGCCGTCGTTCCATTCCTGTTGGAAACTGTATTGACAAAATTGAACAGGTCCGCGCGTCGATTTAATTGCTAACTTCAACCAACGCGTCTTTATATGAAGCGCACACTTTTTTATAAATTTTATTTCACCAATCGTTAGGTATATTATTAAACTTTGTTTTGCAAATTATGAATGTTAAGGTGTGTAAATTATGGCAGTTATGGCAAAATTTCACACGGTGGCTGAACGGTTCCCACGATCATTGACCAATTAGACTTCAATGATAGCGCCAGGTGCTAGCTATGTTTTTACATATGTCGCTGATTCGTGTGACTTCTGGTTTTTGTTCAGTATTTAAAAAACTGTGTAAAATCGTCCACCCTCGTTTGCATAATTCAACCTGTATCTTATTTACACACGTACACTAGCACACACACGCAGACTGATACATAAGCGGCTGCCTGTCACTATGACGTCACCTTTGCCGGTCGGCGCGTGTCGGTTTCTCCCCTTCGCTACGATTTAAAAACCAACGAAGCTTTTAATTCCCTATACAGGCTCATTTAAAATATTTATTTATTTTCAAATTAAATACTACGTTTATTTCTTATATTATCTCTTATACCTACTGCTTAATTATTATACTATTATTTTTATTATTTACATCTTATATATATCATACGTACATTCCTATGTTATTATACCTCAGTCAGGGGTTGATACATATACTTATGCTAAACGTATCGTTGCAATATATATTGCAACGATACGTTTAGCACAAGTCTCCGTATCAACCCCTGACTGAGGTACGATAGCATACGAACGCACGTATGAGTCGTGTAAAAGATGTAAATAATGAAAATAATGTAATAATTAAGCGTTAGGTATAAGACATAAATAAAAGAAGCAAACGCATTAATTAATTTTAAATAAGGAAATAATTGTAAGTGAACATGCATATGGAATTGCAAGCTTTGTTGGTTTTAAACGCAGCGAAGGGAGAAGAAACACGCCCCGACTGGCAGTGGTGACGTCATAGCGACAGGCAACCGCGTGTGTATCAGTTTGTGTGTGTGTGTTAGTGTTAGTGTGTAAATGAAGAACAAGTTGAATTCTGAATACGATTGTGGAAAATTTTCCACAGTTTTTGAAGTGCCGAACGAAAACCAGAAGTCACACGAATCAGAGACATATGTAGAAAAAAAGCTGGCGCCTGTCGCTACAATTAGATACTAAGAGGTATTTGATCGTGGGAACCGTTCAGCTACTGTGTAAGATCCGGCCCGAGTGGACCAAAAAATGTTAGTGAAGGCACGTGTGTACCAAAAAATGTTCTGATTCGTCCCGTAGGACCCTTAAATGTTAGGAAGAATGATGCTTTGTGGTGCTATTGCCAGGATGCATAATAATGACGATAGTGGACTGTATTTAATACATTTATTAAGTTTGTTGTACACTTAAATCAGAGTGCTAATGTTGGCTATGTCTGATGACATTTTAATTTTGAATGAACCGAGTCGTTACATAGCAGATGAGGCGCAAATGTGCGACACTCAGACTACATCAAAAAAATGTTAAGGCCTAAGGCCTAGATAATTGTCGCGACAACAAGAAAAGTGAAAAGACAGAACAAGGCAGCAAACGTTATGACGTCTGCCGCCGGCCGACGCACGGAAAACTGTGTCGTTTTATAAACATGATAAGCGAAATTTCAGAAAGTACAGATTAGCCAACCTATGAATGCGAAAATTACCACATTACTGTCCATAACTGCCCGCAAAAAATCAAAAGATTTTTTAATACATTTTAATAACTTATTGTAGGAAAACGCAGTGTTCTTGATAATAGAAGTCAATCTCAATAAATTGTATTGAACCATGAGATTGAAATGTTAGATAACAGTTATGACATTAACTGTTTAGAGATAAGCTTGAGTGATGATAAGAGTTGAGCAGGCCAAGGTCGGCTTGCAACCTGAATTATACATGAGTATAAATGCAAAAATTAGCAATGTATTGCCAATATATATTGTATGTATACAATATTAAACAATATAAGACATGAAAAATACATAGTTTGACAATGTTTAATGATGAATAATCGGTGACTCATCACATCATGGGCCCGATAATTGTAACATTTATGCAAGTCATAATGGTTAGCTTGAACCAGTTAAGGCCAGTTGACCTATACAATAGTATTGAATGCAATGAACAAACAAAATTATTATAAAATTATACATGTAAAGACATAGATTTAGCATGACGCTTTATAGTTTGAACGATGCATGCTATACCTGAAGTTTCAGGAATGTACAATAAATTGTTATGTGAAAACAAACTATACATAGTTGAATGAATGCAAGCACAAAGTGTAATGACATGTATGTCATAATTAAAGTATGAATAATAATTGTACAATACGTGATCACAAAATACAAAATACAATATAAAAATATAGGCGTGGCGTATGGTTATAGACAGTAAATGCGGATAAAACAAGGTGTTTTACATAGGTACAAGTTATACATAATTAATACAATAGAAATCGGTTTAGATAATTACAAATACATGAATACAAGGGACAATAGCATAAGTGACAAGTACAACAAATGTGGTTATACAAAATGTAATACATGTGTTGAACAATTGCGAGAAATAAATTCATAGAGTAACAAAATATCACACATATTGACAAAATGTGCAAGAAAATGCATACATGGTTTGTATAGCTGCAGACCATGCGAATATTATAACAAAAGTTTTACATAAGAACAATACCACCAATGACATGACATATAACCCATTACCAATATCAAAATGTAAACATGTAGGACATAGTATGTCTCACAAATTATTAATATATAAATACAAAAATAGCAAAGTATACCAGCATGACAATATGATAAGCATAGATATAATAACATAGTGCATGGTTGTAAAATTACAAGTCACATGCGAATTTAGTATGAAAACACGCAATGACGCAAATTAACATAAAAATGTTGTGATGATACATATCACAAATTAAGTTGACCAAATTGTCAGACAATAAGGTAATGAAAGCCAGTGGCCAAGTGAAATAGCATTGTGCTAAGGTATATTAACCTTGTGTCTAAGCCTCGTCCCGCGCTGGCAACAAACATAGCTTATGAACTGGTCTCGGAAAAATACCAGTAGGCGTGCGAATGTCTACTACTCTAATTAAGTTGTCTGGGCCGGGAAATGTGGCGGTAATTACACCAAATTTCCACGCTAATGGAGGTAAGTTATCCTCAATCAGTAAAACCAGGTCACCAATGGAAACGTTGTCCTTGGCGAATTTCCATTTGTGACGTTGTTGTAATTGATGTGAGTAGTCGCGAGACCAAGCCTTCCAAATAACTTGGACAAACTTCTGGAGAAGTTGCCAACATCCAAGACGAGAGATGGGAACGTGAGATAAGTCAGGATCAGGTATCGCCGTTAATGGTGCGCAAATCAAAAAAATGGCCAGGTGTAAGTGGCACCGGATCATTTACATCCGATGAAACGGCAAATAATGGACATGAGTTTAGACATGCCTCTATCTGAGACAAAACCGTCGTAAACTCCTCGAAGGTGAGTATAGACTTACCGACCACGCGGCGCAAATGATACTTTAAACTCTTTATACCGCTCTCCCAAAGACCACCAAAATGAGGTGATGAGGGCGGAATAAATGACCATGTAATACCATGAGAGGTCGTAAAGGATTGGATTGATAGGGTGGCATCCTTATTATGCCAAAGATTGTAAAGGTCATGCAAAACATTGCGGGCCTTCCTAAAGTTCGTGCCATTATCAGAATATAACTGGCTGGGTATGCCTCTACGGGCCATGAAACGACGTAAGGCAGCTATAAACGCGTTGGCCGTAAGGTCGGAAACCAATTCCAAATGAGTGGCCCTGGTTGCTAAGCAGGTGAACAAAGACACATACGATTTTGACAGAATCCTAGATTTCTGCCCGCCATGACGAATCATGAAGGGACCACCATAATCAACTGCGCAGAATAGAAACGGCCGCGAAGGAGTGACTCTAGGAGATGGCAAAATACCAAACCTCTGAACCTGATGTTTGGCACTAAACCTGAGACACTTGACGCATCTACGAATGATGGAGCGAATGACTATCTTGGTGTTAATGATCCACCAACGTTGACTAAGTGAGTGATGCACGAGTTGAGCACCAGCGTGGAGTAGACGAATGTGTTCCCGTTCAATAATAAGGCGAGTGATATGAGCCGATGGATGCAAGACAATAGGATGCTTATTGTCATAAGGTAGTTGCGACTGCTGTAAGCGTCCGCCGACGCGTATGACGCCAGACTCATCAAGAAACGGGTCCAGAGAAGACAACTTGCTCCTGATAGAAACAGAAGACCCATTACGAAGACAATTAAGCTTAGCAGCGAAGTGGATCGACTGAGATTGTTTTATGAAAAAATTAAGAGTGGAATGAATTTCAACGGGGGTAAGAGCGCCCGAAATTTTCTCAGCCCTGGGGAGTCTAATATTTTTGATGAATCGAAAGCAGTAAGCGTATACGCGCGTCAGACGGTGCAACGAAGAAAAGTCCTTTGAAAGATCAATAGCTAGGGTAGACGTTAGAGAAAGTTTGGGGGTTTGTTTCTCCTTCGCAGTGAATTCAGGAGACGACAGATTAGAAGGTAAAAAGGGTGGAAAAAGATTGAACTCGGAAGATTGAGACAAACAAGCGGGACCATGCCACCAAAGCGAACAATCGCGCAAAACGTCGGGGTGACATCCCCTAGAAATAATGTCAGCAGGATTATGTTGTGAATTGATGTGATGCCATGTGTAGGCTTCAGTAAGACTCTGAATCTCGGCAACACGATTAGCGACGTAGGTCTTCCACCTAGAAGACTGGGCATGAATCCAGTAAAGGGACACCATGGAGGTGAACACTATTGATAAAGGAATGAAGAGCAGGGGCGACCTTGAATAAGAGTCGCGATAACAACAAGCAAGCGCAGAGTTCAATGCGAGGTAATGACACCTGTCGTAGGGGGGCCACGCGAGATTTAGAACACAGAAGGTGACAAGAGGCCGATGAATCTTGATAAATGACTCTAATGTAAACGCAACACCCATATCCCCTTTCAGAAGCATCCGAAAACCCATGTAATTCAACTATCTTTGCTTTAGACTTGCAGCGAATAGAACGTGGGACAATAATTTTACCGATCAGACATAATTTATCGCATAATGAATGCCAATGCAAGTGTAATTGCCCGGAGATTGGCTCATCCCAACCAAGATTGCACAGCCAGAGTTGCTGCATAAACTGTTTGTACAGGAAAACAATGGGACCGACGAGTCCGAGTGGGTCGTATATACCTGCAATAATCGATAGGATTTTCCTCTTATAGATGCTTGATTCAACTGGGAATGATTTGATGTCAAACAAAAATGAATCTGTAGTGTTATTCCAGAGAATGCCCAAGGTACGCACATTACCTTGTTTGTTTAAAGGGAGTGATAAATTATCATGATCTGCGACCACATTGGGTTCATTTGATGCCCATTTATGCAGAGTGAGGCCGTATTGACCCAACAACGTACCCAAGTCAGATTTCAACTTGGTCAGATCAGAAATGGTGTCTGCACCGGTTAACAAATCATCGACATAGAAATCATTAATTATAGCTGACGCAGCGTCAGGAAAAGAAGCTTCATGATCCTTACCAATCTGGTTAAGACAGCGAGTAGCCAAAAACGAAGCACTAGCAGTACCGTATGTTACAGTTCGCAATACAAAATGTTTAAACTGTTCGAGTGGAGAGTTACGCCACAGAATACGTTGATAATGACAATCCTTATCAGATACCAGAATTTGTCGATACATCTTCTCGATGTCGGCGATGAGAACATAGTTGTGCATACGGAATCGCAAAAGAATAGAAAAAAGTCTTGTTGGACGTTTGGGCCTACCAACAAAATATCATTGAGAGAAAAGCCATTGGTAGTTTTGGACGAGCCGTCAAAAACGACGCGAAGTTTTGTCGTAGAACTAGAATGTTTAAAGACGGCATGGTGAGGCAGATAGTAGGTATTTGAAAACCCGGAATTGATAGAACAATCGTCGACAAGCGTCATGTGGCCAAGATCCTTATACTCCTGAATAAAGTTTGCGTATTCGCGCGCAAGCTTAGAATCACGCATGAACCGGCGTTCTAAGCTCAAGAATCTCGCTTCAGCGCTAGCATAGGACTCACACAACTGGGGATTGTCAGACTTAAATGGTAGCGAAACAACGAACCTACCCTCCTCATTGCGATGAGTGGACTTAACAAAATGCTCCTCACAAGCTGAATCGTTACTAATGGGTGCATTATCAGGGATAGTTTCGGTCTCCCAACATTTCTCGAGAGACGCCAGAATTTGACTGTCGTTGTTCCTAGCCAGGAACGAAACAGCAGGACCCTTATAACGGCAGTGTTTGGGCAGATTGCCTGCTAGAATGTAGCCTAACTTTGTTTCTTGTATAATAGGGAAATGAGAACCGCGTACATATTTGTTAGCTAAAATTAAATCTAAGTAAAATTGCGCTCCTAAAAGTATGTCGATATCAGCTGATATGTTGAAATGTGGATCGGCGAGGAAAACGTTATCTGGGACGTTAAACTGATTTATGTCGAAAGATTGTGCTGGCAGTTTATGGGTTAATGCAGATAAGACCGCGCATGTTGCTTGGAAACTAAATCCTTGATAGCGTGAAATAATGCGTATAGACGCCAAATTAGTGGCACAACACGCGGCATTATTTATACCTGTAATCGGTATGTTAGATCTAGTCAAGTTAAGCCGTAATTTCTTAGCAAATGAATCCGTACAAAAATTTATTTGTGACCCCGCATCCAATAGAACTCTTGCGAGTTGTCTGTTGCCAGCCCGGTCGATGACAAACACAATTGCTGTTGATAAGAGAACATTGTTTGTGGACTGTAATTTAAGTGAGCAATAGTTGCTGCTGCTGGCAGAAACTGGTTTTGACATATTATTTATGTGCAGCAATGTATGGTGTCGTTTTGAACAGATCTTACATGATTGTTTGATCTTACAATTAGATGAAAAATGATCTGGTCTTAAACAATTGGTACAGCATTTATGATTTAATATAAATTGCCCTTGTTCTGATGTGCTTAATGCACGAAATTTGTCACACATATAAATTGGATGACTAGATTTGCAGCATGGGCATAAATAATTATTTGAAGCTGAGTGATAACTTTTAAATGCAGTGCTGCCAGCAGAGTTTTGTGATTTATGTTTGTCAGATTTATTATTGAATCTTAAAGTTAGCTTGTTGAGCTGCTGTTTGGCATCGATAGGCAGTGTATTTTCTAGAAACTGTCTACGTGCGTTTAAAAACTGAGTGAAGCTTTGAAAGTTAGGAATATTATCGGGGTCTATAGACTCCTTCCATAATTTAAACGTGGTATGGTCCAGTTTTACTGACAATAATTGTACAGTGATAAGCTCGAATGAATCCACTGACAGTTGCATGGCCGCCAGTGAATTAACGGAAGACGGTATTGTATTTATGAATTCTGCCAAACTTTGGACAGAGTCCTTAATTGTTGACTTTACTTCAAGCAAATTTTGAATATAATACTTAGCTAGTATGAATTTGTTGTCATATCTAGCAGACAGCAAACTCAACGCTATCGAATAGTTTTCGTTACAAATAGGTAATGCCTTAATTAAATCTAGCGGCTCATTTTTCAGAGACGAATACAAATAATGTAATTTCTGCACTGACGTTAAATCAGATCTGGCGTGCACCAAGTCCAGAAATAATGAATAAAAGTGCTGCCATTCTAAGATATTGCCTGTGAAGCAGGGCAAACTTATAGGTTTTAATTGCATATTGCTTGTTAATACTGGAGATACAGTCTGAACGTTGAAGGTTTCTATCAATTGCAAGATATTGGCTTCTGTTGAATATAACAGCTCTTCAACCTCAACTCGGTCTTCTTGAGCAGCGTTTATGTCTTTAGAAATGAGTTCAATTTCGGACTGTACCCCATCGTATTTTGTTGCCAAACTTGTTAGACTTTCGAGTCTAACCGTTAAAAAATGTTTTGTATTAGTGTTTTTATCAAAGTTAATGATAGCCGAATTAATTCGCACTATGGCAGACTTTAAGCCGCCTCTCTTTCTGACCTACACTTTGAGGCCTTCTTCAGCCATTGTACGCACCTGTTAATGATGTTAATGATGTGGTACCTGGTATGCGATGTCGTGGAGCGTCGAGGCCGTGGAGAAGATGGCAAACACACAGACCGGAGAGATGACTGCTTAAACTGGAGTGTAGACGCTAGCACATGGATGGTCTTGCAGTGGTGTCGTCACGAGGCTCAATGGCGACGAAAGAAATGCTGACTAAGTCTCGACACGGTCGGATCAGCGAATATGCTGAATCGCCCGTGATGGCCAGAAATTGGGGCAGAAAAATGATGAAAACCGCTGTAATAAGTTGCAAAAGGTGAATGACGAATCCAGGCACGGAGCGACCAAAAAATGTGTAAGATCCGGCCCGAGTGTACCAAAAAGTGTTCTGATTCGTCCCGTAGGACCCTTAAATGTTAGGAAGAATGATGCTTTGTGGTGCTATTGCCAGGATGCAGAATAATGACGATAGTGGACTGTATTTAATACATTTATTAAGTTTGTTGTACTCTTAAATCAGAGTGCTAAGGTTGGCTATGTCTGATGACATTTTAATTTTGAATGAACCGAGTCTTTAAGAAAGCTACATAGCAGATGAGGCGCAAATGTGCGACACTCAGACTACATCAAAAAAATTTTAAGGAAGTCCTAGATAATTGTCTACAACAAGAAAAGTGAAAAGACAGAACAAGGCAGCAAACGTTATGACGTCTGCCGCCGGCCGACGCACGGAGAACTGTGTCGTTGTATAAACATGATAAGCGAAATTTCAGAAAGTACAGACTAGCCAACCTATGAATGCGAAAATTACCACATTACTGTCCAGCTACCGTGTGAAATTTTGCCATAACGTCCATAGTTTACACATCTTAATGTTCATAATTTGCATAGGTTAAGTTTATTAATGTACCTAACGATTTGTCAAATAATATTTACAAAAGTGTGCGCTTCATAGAAAGACGCGTAGGTTGTAATTAGTTAATAAATCGACGCGCTGACTTGTTCAACTCTGTCCGAACAGTTTTCAACAGGAATTGAACGCCGGCAGGAGTATAAAACCCCAGCGAGCGACACACGCTTTCTCAGATCATTAACAGAGAGTACGTGAAATCCACGCATCTCACAACCGCGAATTTTACAAAGTTTAAGTAATGTTTTAAACCGTATTACGTAACTTGAAGTGCGATGGAACCGGCAGTACGTCGGTGAAAGTAATAGTGATATACACGATTTATTTAAAAGACAATAATACTGTAAACTACGAGGAGTCGAAACGTCGTCGAGACATCCACGAGGGACAAGACGAGGAGAGGAGAGGAACCAGAGCAAAATACTAGAGGACGCAGGGACAGCCACATGCAGCAACATCCAGCCGTACATCATCACGACCAGAGGTCCACGTCAGAACTCAGCATCCATTAGACGGAGAGAGTAATTCCAAACGACGCAGAAACAGAGAAGGTGATACCGGAAGGGGATCCAAAACTCGAGAGTGCAGGTGACGGTAACAACAGTTAAATGGTTGCAGAAATATGCAGGTGAAATCAGACATTTATTTAATCTTATAAATGACCCTGAGGTCTATCAAAAGAAGGCTCTAGATTCCATATACAAGTTTACATAAACTTTATTAATTTTATTTTGCATAATGAATAATTAATAAAAGTTCAGAGAATAAGAATTTATAACAAAGAATATAAAACTTATTAATCTCATAAATAAATGGTAATTATAGAAACCATATTTTATTATAATTTTATATTTTATTGTATAATTAAAATCAAGTAACTGTAACGTAAAATCAAGTATGAAAGTTACTTTAATTGTAGATTTTAAATAATTGAGACATTAGGAGTATTGTTAATTAAAGTAATAGAATGGTCTCTATTAGAATTTTTATAAAGGTTTAATTATTTAATTTTTTAATTAAGTGGTATATAATAAAAAACCACATTTGCTAAGACAATATTAATATTCTATTTCGTATGTGTTAATCACGCAGTGTAATAATATATGTGTTATGTATTATATGTCTGTGTAAGTATTCGAGGTCATATATGTCTTATTTTTGTGTATAATGTGTCTTAGACTATAAGAGATAAGATTTTGCCACGTTATAATTATACGATATTCGTATAAGTGAATATAAGGGTCAATATTAGTTAAGCCACACAGTAATTTAATAACATGACAATTTGCAGTTTTAATTAATAACCAAAATGAATATAATTTTATTAACAAAGTCGTACTAATTTCATAACCAGTGAAATAAATCCTCTGTACTCTTTACTTGTAACGATATTCACGTGGTCATCCACCCTCAATTAACTACCAAAACCTGCGACCTAGCTGGGAAACATCAAGGTAAATACTGCAGAAGAAGAGTATACCTTCGAGACGTGGGTAAGTGCGCACAAATGAGTAATAGCATATGTGTAAAAGTAAGTGTTTAAGAGTATTGTTCTATAATTAATGTCGCTTCCATTTTTCTATAATTAATGGGCCCGACACGAAGAAAAACAACGTGTTGCCCGATATATGTTAATTATCATTACAAGTAAATGGCGCCCAGAATATTAATAAAGTCAAATAATAAATAATTAGCACATGTATTGTATAAAAAAATAATAGTAAATTCAAGTAATAAGTAATATTACAAATTGTTAAACTTAAGTACAGAAAGATAAAAAAAGTTGTGAAATTAATACTGATAAATAAATAAAATAAATTATAAATAAAGAAATATAAAGTCACGGTGGACCAATAATTAAACACATAATTAGTATAACGAATCAGTTAGGACACCGTAGTCTACAATGACGAAGCAACCAACAAAGGATTTCGAAACGATGTTTCAACGACTGCAAGAGGAGTTGAAAACGAATAGTGAAAAATTAGAAATTAAATTAGAAAGTAGTAATGATGAGTTAAAAAGTAAATTAGAAAGTATCAATGCAGAACTAAAAAGTAAATTAGAAAGTAGCAATGAAAAATTATAAAATAAATTAGGAAGATTAGAAGATAGTAATACGAGATTAGAAACTCAAGTAGAAGATAGTCGTAATAGATTAGAAATCACTATTGAAGAATTAAAACTCAGTTAGAAAGCAATAATGAAAGGTTAGAAACTAAGATTGAACTCGTCAGTAACACTTTGAAAACAGAGCTTACTGCACGCGTTGAAGCCGTCGAACAGCGTGTTCAACAGTCACTTAATGAACAAGCTGTAAAGATCGATAGCAAATTCAGAGAACAGCGTGAACATACAACATGTGAAACAAAAGAACACATTAGACAACTGGCTGACCAGTGGTATGAAAAATTTAAAATTACGAAGGAGGAGCAAGATCTCAAAAACAAGGACTTAAATGAGCGCATCCTGGACAACACAAACAGAACAAAGGAACTCACTGTGAGGACCGAGACAGTAGAAACAGCCGTGGAAGAGGTCACTAGAAAAACTACACACCACTCCATGGAAATTAACAACATGAAAGATGGACTGCAAGAGGAGGTAGAAAAACTACGAGCGGAAGTCAAGAGACGACCAAGTGCTATAATGATGTATGCTGCAAAAGTAGAGGATCGAGAGAAGATCAGCTTTAAAGGTAACAAATGGGAGAACCCCATAGAATTTTTACAAAAGTGTGAACGAGAAATGGCAACAATAGGGAGCAACCTAAGCGACAGAGACCGTATAGATTTTGTAAGTCGACATTTCCAGGAAACAGCATCCAAATGGTATACGATTGTTCGGGACCAAACAGAAACTTATGAACAGTTCTTGGCATCCTTCGAAAATCGGTACTGGAATATACATACCCAGAGTGAGGTACGAGACCAGCTGGAGTATGGGCGGTATTACGTCAACAGCAAACGATCCATGGAAGACTACATTATACAACTCGTCGAACGATGTAAGCACCTTAGACCAAGTTTCACTGAGCACGAATTAGTATTAAAACTAAGCTACCATTTTAACAGACACATTAGACTCGCCGTATATACCCAAGGAGTTAAAACCATTGAGGAACTTCTTGTCCTTGTGACGCAATCATCACAGTTTGTTAATATAGAGTACGAAAGGAGAGACAACCGGCCGCAGCAGCAGCAGTACTCTACGCAAAATCAAATACACTACAAATCGCCGCAGTTCGAGACTAAAGAAGAGGACATACGGAAAGAGAAGTGGAAAGAGTATAAACAACCCTATGAAAAAGGTAACCCGACTCCGAATAAAGGAGCGTACGTACACCCATTTACGTCGAAACAACACGTAAAAACCGTACAATTCCAATGTGCAAAACATTAACACAAATAATAATCATAATAGTAAAAAAAATTATGATAATAAAATTATGCAACAGCCGACACACCCGTCAACATCCAAAGAGGAAGGGGGTGATCGTAGAACGCCAACCGATAAGAAAACTGTATGACTACAGAAGGGGAACAAAACGCCAGTACGTACAGGTTTAATAAACGACCTGCACACACATGATTTGCGTGGCACCCTAAACAATACAGATGCACAACAGGAAATAACGTTGTCTAAAACCTATTTTCCTATAAAGTGGAACGAGGTTCGAATATTAAACATAACATATCAAACAGATGATAAAGTTAAATATTTATTAAACAATATACGAGAGCAAATGAACAAAACAAAGATCTTCAAATAAGTCACATGAAGTTATCACCACTATCTAGTAGATATACAATAAAAAATAGTATATTGTACAAACTCGTCAATTATGATTGGAAAATAGTCCTATCACCAGAGATGCTAAAAACACTAATTATACCATGTCATCAAAGTCTAGCACATGCGTCTGCTTTAAAATGTCATTTAGCTTTAAAGGAAGACTTCATTTTGAATAATATGTTTAGAAAAATAAAATCAATCTTAAAAGGATGCTACGAATGTCGTAATAATGTCGTAACAGCCCGACATCCGAATCTTCACACCTACATAGATATGGAAAATATCAAGACACAGGAAAAGGGAGAATTAGTAGCAGTAGACTTTCTGGGTCCGTTTCCGAGAGCTATTCACGGGGATACAAAACACATACTTGTATGTATAGATGTGTTCACCAAGGCAGTTCGACTCTACGCTATTCGAAGACCCACCACTAAGAGTGTATTGAAAGTCATACTACGAAAATACGTACCGAAGTATGGTCAAATCAAAAAGATATTGAATGACCAAGGTAAACAATTCCAAAATAAAACATGAGCAGAAACGCTAACGCAGCATGGCATACAACCAGTGTTAACGTCAATACGACACCCACAAGGAAACCTTGCTGAAAGCGTAAACAAAGAGTAAGGAAAATATTTACGCATCTACTGTAGTGAACAACATAACCGATGGGCAGAGTACTTATCATTTTTCGAACAAGCCATAAATGCTACATACAGTGAAGCTACAGGATATACACCGGTGGAACTGGAAACGAATAAAAAACCTACTAGATTCTGGTCGAAAAAAATTGATAAACCTCCAAACCAAAACCTGCAAATTCCATTGATTCACAAGTACGACAATGCGAAGAAGAGGATGGAAAACTTGGAGAGAAGAGGATCGTGAGGTTCAACAGAACGCACAAACTCATCACATTCCATGAAGGAGAAATAGTGCTACTAAGAAGCAATCCAGTGGGAAAACGAATCTACAATACAGCAAAGAAACTATTTAGACTGTACGAGGGACCCTACTTATTACAAAGAAGGAAAGGACGACACACCTTTATCGTCTACGATCAGACAAGAAGGAAGACTATAGGAAAGTACCATGCATCAGCATTCCGTAAATTCTATGGATAAAGAAATATAAAAAAATCAACTAATAAATCCATGGGAGGGACGTAATCCACCCAGGGAAAGATTGAAAAAATTTTAAGAACGTTTATAACTACTAAGTGTGAGTTTAATAAAAGAAAATATGTATATTGTAGCGTGTCGTTTCACCAAACATAAAACTAATAACATCGTAACTAAAAGATACTTTACTGACTGTAACAAACTATGGCTGACATTGACCAACATACCAAGAAGTTAAAGATCCCAGGACAGAATATGTAAATAAATAACATGTAATTAATCACACTGTTGAGTACACTTACATATGTTTTTATTTGTGTTAATCTGATTCATTCTAATAAGACAATTTATATAATTATTAATAACTTCATTACTAGTTAAAATGTAAATAAATCTAATTTAACTATGGGGAGGTCTGCGCACCTCAGACCGCTATTTTATATATCAAGAAAAAAAAATTTACATAAAGTGAATTATTTAAGTTTTACAAATATAATAAGATCAAACTATAATTATAAAAGTGGTATGGTATGACAGTGCTAGAAAGTGAGAATAACAGTGAAATACGGTAAAAAGGAAAAATTGTGTATAATGAAAGTGATTGAACATAATTATAATGAGGATTGAAGAAATATATAATCTATATGAAACAGGTATATAACACATATAGTGAAACAAAACAAATTAACTGTTTGAAAAGGATAAAATGTTACATTACAAAACTTATAATAAAATATTATAAGGAAGAAAAGATAAAGTTCAGCTGAATAGTATTAATTAGAAATGGTACACCGAACCTGTGACCCATAAAATAGAGCCAAGGCCTTTAACTAAATAAATTAATGTTTTAAGTGGAAGAAGATTGATTGTTGAAAATTGTGAATTGCAAGCCAAAACGTTTAAAAAATTACTGCTGAGTTTGATGGAAATTGAAGATCAATAAAAGCTGAGATGACCAGGAAAACCAACCCAAGACCTAGAGGAATGATGTTTTGACAGAGAGAGACCAAAAAACCAGGTGTCCAGGAGCAGAATCAACCAATAAATCCGTTGGGAAAACTGCAAGATTGGTGAGATCACTCCAAAACAGTAACTGAAATATTCGAGCTAACATTGCGACAGTAAAAATATGAATTATCACAAAAACAATAACTGAAAAAACAATTAAAAAAAAAAATAATTGTGAATTATTTTAGTACACTATTATAAAATAGTTGTTAATCTTAAGAGTTTTTGTTATAGTTTCTAGTTGTTTAAAAGAACCCACAAACATTCAACAGACATTCACAACACCATATTACCAAGTCTTATGTATTAATTATATTGTCTGTTCTATGTGTAAACTGTACCAGACTTTAATGATACTTGTATGTTAACCCTGAGATTCAGATAAATAATCATCTAATTAAAAATAAAAACACAGGTTTTTTTATTTAGTTACAAATCAATTTCAGAGATACTAATTATTTTAATATTACATATTGGTGATCCCAAAACAGGGCTGAACAAAATAAAAGTATCAACGACGAAGAGGAATAGGAAGATATTAACTGAATATTACATATTGACGCTCAAACGTGGGGCCTTCCACATTCACAGAATAGATTTGGTACTATATTTACTGAATATTACATATTGGCGCCCAACGTGGGGCCTTCCACATTCGCAGAATAGATTTGGGAAGATATTTACTGAATATTACATATTGGCGCCCAACCGGTAGGGCTGAAATTAGGCAAAACCAACTAACCGAAACACAATTAGTGAAATAACGATTGACCTAATTTTAGCTGACAACTGCTAGAAGACTTGAAAAAATAGATAAAAATAATGAAAAGAATATCGAAACACTTAACAAGAAAATGGATAGGAACCAAGAAGTGTTTAAACAAATGAGAGAACAAATGGACAGCAATAATGAAACACTTAAATTACAGTTGGAAGAGTATCGTGAAGAAATAAAGCAGAGAATAACGGATACCAATGAAGAAATAAAAAAGACCAATGATACATTGATACAAGTCCGTGAGGAAATATTAAATAAAGTAAACAATGTCGAAGAGGAAAGTAAAAATAGAATTGAGGGAATCCAATTCCAACAGTGGAAAAGTTGGAACAAATGCAAGGAAAAATAGATGAACAATACAATGAGGTAGGGAACAATTTAGGACGAGTACAACGCCAAGTCATGGAAAATAAAGAAAAGATTGAGGAAATACAGCGAAAAGAAATAACAAAAATTAAAGAAGATATAGAAATACTTAATAGTAGACCGATGAATTACACACACATACCAATAGGAGAAAACCAAGAGGATATTAAGCACCTGGAAAAGAAGACAAAGAAAATGAGACAAATGCATCAAATGAAACTAATAAAAACAAGGGAGGAGTTAGAGATGATAAACAATGGACTATTTAATGTAATTAATCTCCCAATAACCGACCATAGGGAAATAGGTAATGATAAAAATTATAGTAGGAGCTTAATAGAAATTTTAGAAATAATTCACAATAAAACGGTGTGTAACAAATTAAAAAGGTCTATAGGTAAATTGAATACACCAGAAATAAAAATGCATAATAAAATGTCATGGATATCATCAATGATTGATATACAATTCACAAATTTGTTATAGTTTCTAGTTGTTTAAAAGAACCCACAAACATTCAACAGACATTTACAACACCATATTACCAAGTCTCATGTATTAATTATATTGTCTGTTCTATGTGTAAACTGTACCAGACTTTAATGATACTTGTATGTTAACCCTGAGATTCATGAGATTCAGATAAATAATCATCTAATTAAAAATAAAACACAGGTTTTTTTATTTAGTTACAAATCAACGTCAGAGATACTAATTATTTTAATATTACATATTGGTGATCCCAAAACAGGGCTGAACAAAATAAAAGTATCAACGACGAAAAGGAAGATATTTACAGAAGATTACATATTGACGCTCAAACGTGGGGCCTTCCACATTCGCAGAATAGATTTGGGAAGATATTTACTGAATATTATAATATATATATATATATATATATATATATATATATATATGAATAATATGTGAGTAAAGAAATAAAATTTGAATAAAATTCAAATTTTATTTTACCCAGCAAGGGAATTTATGCAACGATACGTTTAGCATAAGCCTCCGTATCAACCCCTGACTGAGGTATGATAACATACGAACGCACGTATGAGTCGTGTAAAAGATGTAAATAATGAAAATAATGTAATAATTAAGCGTTAGGTATAAGACATAAATAAAAGAAGTAAACGTATTAATTAATTTTAAATAAGGAAATAATTGTAAGTGAACATGCATATGGAATTGCAAGCTTTGTTGGTTTTAAACGCAGCGAAGGGAGAAGAAACACGCCCCGACTGGCAGTGGTGACGTCATAGCGACAGGCAACCGCGTGTGTATCAGTTTGTGTGTGTGTGTTAGTGTTAGTGTGTAAATGAAGAACAAGTTGAATTCTGTATACGATTGTGGAAAATTTTACACAGTTTTTGAAGTGCTGAACGAAATCCAGAATTCACACGAATCAGAGACATATGTAGAAAAAAAGCTGGCGCCTGGCGCTACAATTAGAAACTAAGAGGTATTTGATCGTGGGGATCGTTCAGCTACCGTGTGAAATTTTGCCATAACTTCCATAGTTTACACATCATGTTCATAATTTACATAGGTTAAGTTTATTAATGTACCTAACGATTTGTCAAATAATATTTACAAAAAAGTGTGCGCTTCATAGGAAGACGCGTAGGTTGTAATTAGTTAATAAATCGACGCGCTGACTTGTTCAACTCTGTCCGAACAGTTTTCAACAGGAATTGAACGCCGGCAGGAGTATAAAACCCCAGCGAGCGACACACGCTTTCTCAGATCATTAACAGACAGTACGTGAAATCCACGCATCTCGCAACCGCGAATTTTACAAAGTTTAAGTAATGTTTTAAAACGTATTACGTAACTTGAAGTGCGATGGAACCGGCAGTACGTCGGTGAAAGTAATAGTGATATACACGATTTATTTAAAAGACAATAATACTGTAAACTACGAGGAGTCGAAACGTCGTCGAGACATCCACGAGGGACAAGACGAGGAGAGGAGAGGAACCAGAGCAAAATACTAGAGGACGCAGGGACAGCCACATGCAGCTACATCCAGCCGTACATCATCACGACCAGAGGTCCACGTCAGAACTCAGCATCCATTAGACGGAGAGAGTAATTCCAAACGACGCAGAAACAGAGAAGGTGATACCGGAAGGGGATCCAAAACTCGAGAGTGCAGGTGACGGTAACAACAGTTAAATGGTTGCAGAAATATGCAGGTGAAGTCAGACATTTATTTAATCTTATAAATGACCCTGAGGTCTATCAAAAGAAGGCTCTAGATTCCATATACAAGTTTACACAAACTTTATTAATTTTATTTTGCATAATGAATAATTAATAAAAGTTCAGAGAATAAGAATTTATAACAAAGAATATAAAACTTATTAATCTCATAAATAAATGGTAATTATAGAAACCATATTTTATTATATTTTTATATTTTATTATATAATTAAAATCAAGTAACTGTAACGTAAAATCAAGTATGAAAGTTACTTTAATTGTAGATTTTTAATTAATTGAGACATTAGGAGTATTGTTAATTAAAGCAATAGAATGGTCTCTATTAGAATTTGTATAAAGTTTTAATTATTTAATTTTTTAATTAAGTAATTAAAAATCAAGGTAATTTGATTTGATTTAATTTGATTGTCTTACTGTCTTATCATAATAAGGCTCTTAACAACATACTTTATCTACTAATAATTGTTTTACTTATTTCTTATGGTTAGTGTACTTTCTTTTGTATTATTTTATTCATTGTTAGTGATTAGATTTGCTTTACTCCTTTGTGCCTTTTATCATTAATTTTTCTCTTCTTATTTTATTGTCTTTATCTGGCCAATCTCTGGGGTTGGGTCATAGTCATTTGTTTGTCAGTCTAGTCTATTCACTTATTTATTATTCTTGTTTACAAGTCTCCTTTTTACTTTCTCAATTCCCTTTTATATTTTTTTCATCATTATTCATTAAATCATTTTACTTTTTATCGTTTATCTAACATTTGTGGATACCCTATACGGTCTGATTTCTGCAATGTTATACAATGCCCTTCCACCAAAATTGATCATTTCATAAAACGTGATTCTAAGTTTAATGAAATTATCAATTGTATTGTATCTTTTCCTTCTTAAATTCTACTGCTTCTTGTTAATTTTCAAGTTCAACCCTTTATCTTTACTTCTTTTAATTCTGAATCTTTTCTTCATTATTATCTCCTACTACGATCTGGCTTCTTGATTTTTTATTTCAAATTATTCCCTGTAAATCTTATTCTCCCTAACTATCCCTATTTTGTAGCTGAAATCGATTCAGATGGGCTCTATTGGCTAACCTAACTCCGTCGCTCGAAACTACACTTTTTCTGAGGTCAGGGGAACATCATCCCTGCTCATTTAAATGATTGTTGGACCTATTCAACAGTCAATCTTAATTAACGATTCTTCAATACAGTCATCTCGTCACTAGTAATAATAATAATAATAATAATAATAATAATAATAATAATATTAATAATATTTGTAGGGAATTTTTTATTTTTTAATTCATTAGTGCTCAGTTCGAGTCATATTTATTTCCACCTCTTTCTGTTGATATCATTTGAAGCATTTGAATTTGATAATACTTGAAGCGTTGATATTTATTGATACGGTTAACATTTTTATTCCTTTTTATTTCCTTTTTGATTCACCTCATTTTTTATTATACCTTTTAGAATATTTATTTTATTTGCTTTATTCTTGATCATTTGGTTTGTTTATTTTATCTCATAGGTTTCCTAAATAATAGTGTAAGTTGACCTTACATATATTTTTAATTTTGGAATTTAATTCTTTCTCTTCATCTATTATTGTTCTTTGATTCAATTTTATTTGTAAACTTATTTATTTGCTTTTTTTATATCTTTTTTATTTAATTTGCTTTGGTCGTTTAGTAACTTTTGGTTTTCCCAGTCATAGATGGTTGTCATAATATTTCTTAATCGATGCCTGATTGTATACACATTTTATTTTCTTGGTGATGGGGTGAGTGATCTCATAAGAGTTGTTGCCCTTGTTTCTTGTTATAATATAAGGTCCCACATATAATAATAGTAACTTCTTCGTAATTCCTTCGATTGTGCTGGGTAATTCTCTGTTTTTAATTAAGACTTTTTCTACTATATTGTACTTGATTGTCTTGTGCTGGTTCTTGGAATATTTATCCTTTTGTTGTTCTATCTTTTCTGCTATTCTGTTATAAAATTTTCTTTTTTCAAATTGATATTCTGGGTTTATGGGGAATTCAACCATGCCATTTATTTCTCTAGGTGGTGGTCGCTCGAACATCATTGTGTATGGTGTGGCTTCAATGAAGTTGTTGTATGCTAAGTTTATAAATTCCTCTGCGGATTTTATGTAATTATGCCATTCTCTTTGTTTATCATGACAGTTGGTCCTTAGGATTCGACCCACCTCTCTAAGTACTCTCTCGGCTGGGTTACTGCTGGGGTGATAAACGGATGTTTTGTATGTTTTGATACCATGTTCCCAGAGTTTATTTTTCCATTGATTTCCCTTAAATTGGGTTCCGTGGTATGTGATTATTGCCATAGGTTTCCCTAATTCAGGTATAAATTTGGTTATGATTATTTCAATAATCTTCTTAGTTGTCGCATGGTTAATTGAGTATAGTTTTGTGTATTTTGTGAAGTGATCGAATATGATTACTATGAATCGGAACCTGTGCCTTCCTCCGCTGCGGGGAAACGGTCCACATATGTCAAGGAATACTTTTTATAATTTTTGATTTGATATAATTGGTATCATTATACCCTCTTTTTTCGCATTGTTATAGTTCACCATCTGGCAAATATTACATCTCTGGATTGTTTTACTCACTTTTCTATAAATGTTTTTAATATAAACTTGTTTATCCAATGCCTTTATCACCTTCATTGCCCCCATATGGCCGTACCTAATGTGGTAGTCCAGTATTAATTGTTCTTCCACTGTAGATGGAATTACCAGTTTCCACTCTCCATGGTTAGGGCTATTTTTAATAAATAATATATTGTTATGTATATTATAGAACTGTACAATCGGTTCTTCCTCAGTTTGGACTCTCTGTCGGATACTCATTATTTTTGGGTCCAAATTTTGATAATTTCTTATTTCTTGTATGATATTTTCTAAATCGATTCTATTTTTTAGAATGTTATATACTTTAACCAATTGCTCCTTCTCTCCTTCGAAAGTTTGTTGTTGAATGTTTACACGGGATAATACGTCAGCGGCTGTGTTTTTCCTCCCTGGTATGTATTCCCAGTTAATATGGTACTCTTGTAACAACAATATCCATCGAGTTAATCTCCCGTGACTGAGTTTACATTGCTTGAGGAACGAAATGGATTTATGGTCACTTCTCACTGTGATTGTGTATCCCAGAATATAAGTCCTGAATTTGTTGCAGGCAAATACAACACTAAGTAATTCTTTTTCCGTAACGTGATAGTTTCGTTCACAACCATTTAATATTCTACCAGCGAAACTTATAACCATATGTTGTCCCTTCTCATCCTCCTGGTATAAAACAGCACCTAAACTAACGTCACTCGCATCACAGTTCATGAAGAATGGTTTTTTGAAGTCTGGGTGATATAATATAACTGTATTTAAAAACTTTTCTTTTATCTGATTGAATACCTCATTTTGTTCGGACCCCCATGTCCATTTATCTTTAAATGATAATTGTTTTTTGAATTTGGCGGTTAAATTAGAATAATTATCTTGGAATTTCCTGTAATAATTGCAAATTCCAAGGAAAGATTGCAGCTGTTTTTTGTTTTTAGGCGTTGGAAAGCGTTGTATAGCTTCAACTTTTTCTGATGATGGAGATATGCCTTCATCCGTTAAATTAAATCCCAAAAATTGCACTTTGCGGGCTATAAATTTCGATTTGTCCAGCTTAAGAGTTATGTTGTTATCTGACAATTTTTTAATATTAGTTCTACTCTAGCACAGTGTTCATTCCAATTCGACGATGTTATCAGCAGGTCATCTACATATACGGTTGTAAAATTCAGAGCGTCTTGTCCCAATATTTGGTCCATGCATTTGACAAATACTGCGACCGAATTTATCAGTCCAAATGGTAGGTCTCTTGAACTGATAGTTCCTTCCATCGAATAGAAAAGCTAGGTATTTTCTGCTATTCGGATGTAGCTCCACCTGCCAGTGTCCGCATACCGTATCCCACGCACTGATGTACTTCGTACCGTGGAATTTCTTCAGAATTTCTTCAATCTCCCCTGGAGACGTTCTGTCATTCACAATCATTTTATTTATCTCTCTCGCATCAAGACATATCCTCACTTTTCCATTCTTTTTTGGTATTGCCACTATTGGACTAGTATAGGGCGACTGACTCAATTCAATAATGTCGTCTTCCATCATCCTGTTGATTTCCGCTCTAACCGCGTTTTTTTGTGAGTATGCGATGGGATAGGACTCTTTTTTGAAATCCACGGGTTCCCTGAATTTGATTTTACATTGGTAGTCCTTTATCTTACCCGGGGCGTCTGAGAAAATATGTCGATATCGGTTGTAGATATCGATGAGCTCCTCTGCTTGGGATATACTGATCTGTTGGTCTTGTCCTTCTCGTTGGAATGTTCTAATCTCCTCCAATTTACTTGACCATAATTCTTTATCATTCACCTCGTCTAATATCCTTCTGGGCGAGTCATGACAAAAATAGTTTTGAATAATTGGGCAGCTGGTTGTTATTGAAGGTATGTTGCTGCTATCCATTAGATCGGCTGTCCATATTCGTTCTTCCATGGTTAGGGCTACATTTCCTCGCTGTAGATTGATTATGGCGGAGTGTTGTCTCAGTATATCACATCCAATAAGTATAGTGAATGGCAGTCCGCTAGCAACAAGAAATGCCATAGGTATTGTTACTCGTTGACTGGTAAGCTCCAATGATACCTGCTTCCTTATAGTTTTATTTTGCCTACCCGTAGCACCGATGATGGTAACATTGTTTATCGGCAGGGTGGGTATTTGTATGTGACTTCCTTGCTGTATTCTAGTTAACTCTACGTGGTCGACCAAAGAGATGTTAGATCCTGTATCGATCATTATGGTTGATGGTGTTCCATTTATTTGGGCATTTATGTATACAATCTCATTGTTCTGGCTTGGCATTGGGTTATTCTTTTCTTCTATTAATTCTTCCCTTATATTTTTCAAGTAATGATTCAGTATTATAGTAATCGTCTTGTCAGTTATTGATTATTTCCCCAGGAGATTGGTCCAGTGATGGGCTGTTTTCAGTTTTCACCGACCTTAACCGTTTAAATGAGGAATGGCCTCATCGTTCCTGGCTTCTGTTGGGCTTATTGTTTGGCTCGTTTGTGGCTTCTGTCGGTTATCCGAATTATTTCCTTCATTTCCGGCGTTTTCTTTATATGAGTTCATTGGTGGGTTCGGTACCTGGTTATAGTACGTTCGGTTATTACTTGTTCGACGATAGTTTCTTCCCGGACTTCTTTGGTTTTGATATCGCACATAGTTTACTTGTGGTCGATACCCTCGGTTTTGGTTATTACCGTTCCCTGGGCGATAATAGTTGTTTTGGCCGTTTCGTTGGTAATTACCCCGGTAGTCATTGTTCCTATAAGTTCCATTAACATTACCATTTTGATTATACGTCCTTTGTGCGTTATCTCCGTGTTGGTTACCTTGGTAATTAGGAGCGTTATTTCCACGGTAATTATTGTGGTTGTTCGTCGGCGGTTTATTTTCATTCTGCTGGTTTGGTGGTTATTGACTTTCATTATTTTTGTTACTTCTCGAGCTCATGAAGCGGTTCTTACGATATTGCCACTCTTGCTCGTGGCTTTCTAACAGAGTGGCCATGTCTTGTATCGTCTTTACTTGCCTATACATTCGTGCCTTTTGTATGGCATCATCGTAGTGGTACGACAGCTGTATCACCAGGCACTCTTCAGGAATGCGGGGTTCCAAGTTTCTGGCCATGCAGATCTCCCCCAGAAAATATGATGTGAGGGACTGTCCAATCTGGTTCTCGTATCTTCCGTTGCTCAGGTTTTTTCGGACCATATTTTGAGTCGATTCTGACCAGTACTTCGCTTTGAACTGCGCCTTAAACTCCTGTATACTCTGTATGTCTGGTCTCGTGGCTGTCCACCAATTATCGTCTGTTTCTCTAAACATTTCATCCAACATTCCTCTCACGGTTGTCCAGCGGGTTTCTCGATTTTTTGCAATGAACTCTTCAACCCTCTTCAGAAACTCAATGGGGTTACGTTTGTAGTTGCGGAAGTTAATGGTTTCATGGTTGTCGTTGTTTATGATGTGATTGCTGGTACATGGTCGGTCTAACCAGGCGTCCACTTCTTCCTGCAATATTTCTTCGCGTATGTATTTCGTCAATCCTTTGTTTGTTCTTGTCAACCTTACTGTCAATTTTATTTAACTTATTGTATACTCCCTCCATCCTTTCTCCCAGATCCGTTCGTATGACCGTTATATCCTTCTGATTTTCTTCCTGGATTTGACGTATGTCCTGCTTCGCCTGCTTCGCCTGCTTCGCCTGCTTCGCCTGCTTCGCCTGCTTCGCCTGCTTCGCCTGCTTCGCCTGCTTCGCCTGCTTCGCCTTTTTTGGTGGTTTCCTCTTGAAATTCATCAATTCTCCTTTTATTTTCGCCTTTGAGGTCGTTGATTTTATTTATTACTTCTTTACGGACTTCTGCGACCGTTTCATTGGTTTTTTCTATTTTCTCAAACGTCTCTTCTAATTTCTCATTGGTCTTCTCATTAATTTCCTTCAATTGTTGTTGGAGTGTTTCATTATTAATTTCGATCTTATTGTTCAGTGTTACCAGATCCTCCTTGATCTGTCTCTTTAATTCCTCACTCTTTCCTTCTAATATTTCTTGGTTCCTCTTCAAGGTTTCATGATTGCTCTCCATCTAATTATTTAGCGTTTCTATGTCCTCCTTGAGTTGTTTCTTCAATTCTTCGCTATTTTGTCTTAAGAATTCCCTGTCTTCTTTTCTTTGTTCTCTATTTTCTTCCTTATTTCTGTCCAATTTTTCCTCCATTCGTTTGTTATTTTCGTTTATTTGTTTAAAATTCTCATTCATTTGTTCCATAAATTTCAGCAAATTCGGGTCTCCTCTAGCTTCCTCCCTTACTACCGGTTCCACATCCTCAACCGATGTTACTTCCTTTTCTTCCACTCTGACTTCTTTTTCGGCCTCCTTTGTGCGTCTCAGTGATGACGCCCTCTTCTGCATCTTGTTATTCTTTTTCGTAATTGCCGCTAGAAGGTTGTCCTTCCTCTATTTCTAGCCTCACTAGTTGGTCGCCAATTTTATAAAGTGCGCTTTATCGCCCGTGTTATTTAGCCCCACGTTGGATGCGTCAATTTTTTAATTAAACGGTTATCGTACTCTGAACGTCTTATCAAGTTGTCGTCAATTTGTAAACGTATCTCACGCAGACTACGTCCGTCGTGAACGCACGAATAACCAGTACCGAGATCTTCACAATGATAATTCTTACCTGTCCTTATTAGTTGTATTTGATTTCCCGATAGGCGCCAAATTGTTTCTATTAAAACAATTAAAAATTCAAAGTAAGTTATCTTCTATTCGGTGATAGCAAATTTGAATTACCCTCGCAGACTGGCGGGAACTCGAATCTCCCCTGCAGTTTGTCGTGTTGCCAACTTCCAAAGCTGGTAAACAATTTTTTTCACCGCTAAATTGTACAATTGTTATAAGACAAATTAAATAAAATGAAGGACGGTTATGAATAATCAGTATTCGTTTACTAATGCTCAAAATAGTTACTTATTGATCATTCAGTTACAAAAATATATTAATATAAAACAAAGTTTCTCCGGCTCGAAACTAATAATCTCTCAAAGGGTGGCTATGTTGGCTGAATAGTGACTACACCAGCATATCTGCCGTCAATGTTTATTTTATGCGATTCATTCAGTCAACGAGTTCTTTGAATTACGAAAAGTTAAAACAACAAGATGTTATTAAAATACACCATCTTACATCAGTGGTTCTTATATACTAATAATGTTTAAATACAAATCGTTTCTGAGTGTTAAAAATGTGTGCTAGTTTTTCGTACTTCATACAGAGGTTAATTTATACTTACTTACAAGTTAATAATTATTATCAATCAATCATTGAAAGAAATTGAGTTACCAAGTTCGGAGTGAGGGTTTTTGTGTAGTGAGAAAAGTTAAATTATTTATTTCGCAACTTCTGATAATTCAGATATACTTAACAAACTTTGACGATTCTGGTGTTGATTCACAGGTATTCTTTCCTTATTGGGTTAATACAGTCATCAGTGTTCCATCATTTGGTTTTCCGCTTCATACGGCTTCTTGTTCAATTAATGAGAATTTTTTAACTATTTTTAATTATTAAAATTGGGTTTATTGGCTCTCCGGTTTTTACTGTGTCTTTGTACACCTTCTTGAATACATCTCTTATTAAATTTTATGATATTTCTTCTTATTTTAAATATTAATTGAGTCGATTATAGTTTGGCTTCCGTCTCTCTTGGTCATCAATAATGGACTAATGTTTTATAACGGAATTAAATATAATAACGTTCCGTTGTTATGGCAACCACCCATACTCTCATTGGTCGTATATTTTTATGTCTATTGTTATAATATTTGAATTTTAGTTCAAAATGAATAAATATTTTCTAATGGCTATTATTCTTCGGTCTTCTTATCAATGTATTAAATATTAACATAACTGTTTCTATTTTCTTTCAAAGATGATTTTGACATCCCACAAAGCTGGGTTTGTTCATGTATTAGTTTTGACAATATGCTAATATTATATTATTACATATCTTTCTTATTTTATGTTTTTAATCTAATTCTGACATCTTATTATGGTTCACTAATGGTAATTAATGAACCATAATTAATAACCATAATGAACCACTTGCCCTTAATTTTCCAATACAATAGTTACTTGTTTACAAACTGTTTATTTTGAATTTATTCAGTTAGGCATTTTATAGGCCTAAGCAGTAATTGTCTATAACTTCTTATTTTACACAAATTAGAGATTATTTTTCATTTACATATGTTTTGCTTGGTGTCGCTTATGACTTATTTACTTTTGGTATTACTTTGGGTTATTTTACAATAAATGAAAGTTATTATAAATTTACAAAATCATTTCTTGTCTGTTATTCTCTTTGTTTTTCTGTCTTTATCCTGATGGTTATTATTATGATTGTAAAATTTATCTCCTTATTTATATCTAATACTATTCTTTACACACTTTTGTATCACTTAATACTATTATAAAAACATAACATAAAAATAGGTTTATGGTCTGTTAATTTTTCAGCCATATTCCTTCTTATAAACACAACTCTTTTAATTAACAATTAACAAATGTGGTGAATTTTATTTTAACACCATCTATTCTATCACTATTATCATCCCTTTGATTAATTTATTAATATAGGATGTTTTATTATCCTTGTACCCATAACTCATGGTTCTTATTATCTAATATTATGAAATTAGTTGTCTATCAACCTATTGTTTGTGTTTTGGGTTTCTTACCTTTGTCTATTTCTTTCTTAACGTTATTCACTGTTTATATTAATTCATTCTTATCACTTCCAACACTTTCACTGTTTGTCACTTTCACTTCCTACCTACCTCTCAATCTTGGTTTCTATGATATTTTAAACACACATTTATAGTTATTCTTTCAACATATTATGTCTTACTTTCTTATCATAATAAGGCTCTTAACGACATACCTTATCTACTAATAATTGTTTTACTTATTTCTTATGGTTAGTGTACTTTCTTTTGAATTATTTTATTCATTGTTAGTGATTAGATTTGCTTTACTCCTTTGTGCCTTTTATCATTAATTTTTCTCTTCTTATTTTATAGTCTTTATCTGGCCAATCTCTGGGGTTGGGTCATAGTCATTGGTTTGTCAGTCTAGTCTATTCACTTATTTATTATTCTTGTTTACAAGTCTCCTTTTTACTTTCTCAATTCCATTTTGTATTTTTTTTTCATCATTATACATTAAATCATTTTACTTTTTATCATTTATCTAACATTTGTGGATACCCTATAGGGTCTGATTTCTGCAACGTTATAATATATATTGCAACGTTACAAGTATTATAAAAAATTACACAAATACAATACCATTTACTCAACGCAACTATGAAGTGTAGGCTATTACACCGGCCAGGTCGCAGGATTTTTTTTAAATTCTCGTTGCGTCAAATATATGTAGTTGCACAATAAAAAAAATAATTTTCAAATAGGAGTGAGATGTTGATGACATGAAATAATTAATTTAAACAATTTCAAAATAATCGTTCTATGATTATTTAATATTAATAGAAAATATCCAAATATTAAAATTTCGAATTATACTGTAAAGTGATGATGACATTATTATTTTAAGAAAAAATGTTTAATAGATTTAAGTTTAATTATAACCGATAGTAATTAAAAGGGAGGATCCCAGGAAAGAATAAATTGAAGGTGTTGACATGGAGAGAATGTAAAGATTGTTTAAAAATTAAGAAATTAGAGACAGAACAAAGACACCCATGTTATAAGGGACTGTTATAAATTTCATAAAAGTGATGTTGTTTATCACAATAAAAATAATATGTATTCTAAACAAAAAATTAGCAAATAATAAGTTGGAAGGAAGTGATGATATTTCTCACTCAAAATAATAACTAATAACTTATAAAGAATTGTTCATGTTAATGTTATGAATAGGATATGGCTGAAAGAAACTTGCAGTCCATAAACCTAATTGTTATGTTTTAAATATTAAGATAGAGAAAGCAATATTGACATGTAATCAAAACACCAACAGACTCAAAATACAACACAACCAATAATCATAACAAAGTAAAGCCCATTAGGCTGAAACGAAATGTGATTTAAATGAAATAAGTTAAATACAATAATGGCTACCCAGGCCTATGAAGGGACATAACTGTCAGAACCAAACAACCAAAATTTATAACAAATTGACTAAGAATTTAGCAAATCTGAGGTGAAGGATTCACCAAGAATAAATTGTAAATCATTTGTAAAACAAAATATTATAAGAAGCATTTGTATACAAAAAGAAATGTAATTAACAAGCATTAACATATTTGTAAAAACATAAAATCTAAAATTACCCAAACTTGTGGGGTATCAAAATAATCTATGAAAGGAAATAAATACTATAGTGACAATATTTAATAACCAGGAAGGAAGATAGAGGAATAACAGCAATCAGAAGATATACGAAGAATTCGAATTTTGATAACAATACATCATCTCAAAATCAACCAATCAAAAATCATGCAGTTGCCATGGAAACGGCAGTTGAAGACGGAATTTACCGTTGAATACCGTGAGAAGCGAAGCGTCATTAAGAGAATACAGAAGCCAAAGTTGGGGAGAACGTTTTTCTGTGAAAATAATGCAAAAAAGTAATTAAAGTTCCTAACCATGACAGCCTAAGAAGCAGACGACCACTTATAGCAGTCAACTCGAGATCCAGGGCAAATTAAACGGAAAATTACCCGAAAAGAACATCCAGATACATTATGAAAAAGACGCCCAACCCATTGAAGCCCCAAAATTCATGAAAACCGAACTTAATGCAGCCAAATCCTACCCGATTAAACGAACGAAGACACCGAGTCATGCTGAGGTGTTAAGTACAATTAAATTATTTATGTTCCAAAACCCTAATCACTCTAAATTTTACTAAAGGTAAATTTACCACACTATAAACAAATATTTCTCTTTCATAGATCATTTAAGTAAAATAACACGTACTAAAAACTTGTTAACGTTAAATATAACCTATTAGTTAAACACGAACTTACAAAACACATTTAACTACACCACAGAACAGATTGTAACATCACACATTATTATTTATGTACACGTAGAATAAGGTAATATATTTTTATTGTAACCATAGGAATTCTTTAGCTCATAGTCACAAGAATCCACGATTTTGGAAACAGACAATAATTGTAATACTTCAATGTACACAGCAACGCAAAAGGTGAATGTTTCCTTGATCTATTCGCCAAGCCTAGAGAACAGAGAACCGACTATGTAATTAGTCGGTGCAAATTTATTATTATATTATTGTCAATGTGAATATTTTTAATTATCACCTCTTAAAAAAATAACTATTACAGGGAGTAACCGTCGTTATTATTTCATAGGGAGTGCTTTATATATTACTAGTGTTTAGTTAAGAATAGATTTGACTAGAAGCGAACAAGTTGTCATTTACGCAGCAGCAGCGACAATTGAGACGGCTGTGCGAGCGGGAATTATTTGAATGCCCCGACCGTCACCGCTGATAACTCGTCAGACAATAATTTTAGTTGTTTTATATAACGACTTGGCGCCACCCGGGATTAACACACCCCTATAAACAACAGGTAAGGTTACTGCCGTGTTATACAGGTGATTACCGCAACGCTACGGACATCGTTAGCCACAACATTAATGTAACGACCCCGGTGCGAGGCGAACGCACTAATCATTATTACACACACAAAATTGGAATACATTTTACAGGTACGAACAGATCTCTTCGTTACAGTTGGCTTCCATCGCGGGGCTCGAACGAAGACGAGGACGTCGTTACTTCGTTACAGATTGGCGACCAACCGGTGAGGCTTTAAAAGAAGGCCAACGGCGACTATGAAGAGACATTCCATGGTTACCAGAAAGGACACTCAGAAAGGAATTGAAGGTGAAGGTCAACCAGAAGAGAT
Source organism: Magicicada septendecula (assembly GCA_034769895.1). NCBI lineage: Eukaryota > Metazoa > Arthropoda > Insecta > Hemiptera > Cicadidae > Magicicada > Magicicada septendecula. The sequence goes on from CM068372.1 coordinate 288,400,075, forward strand.
GGAAGAAATCGAAGAAATGATCGGGGAGCTATTCGAAGAGGATAATCAAGAAAACCAACCAGAAAATTCAACTCAACCAGAACCGGAAGTGGAAGTAATGGTCGGGGATCAACCCAGTAAACCAACTCAAAAAGAGGACTTGAGCATGCAGGAGATGCTAAAAATTCTAATGAAGGGGAACGACCAAATGCAGGAACAAAGAAGAAAAGACAAGGAAGAATTGAATAAAAAATTAGAGTCAGACAAGGAAGAATTGAATAAAAAATTAGAGTCAGACAAGGAAGAATTGAATAAAAAATTAGAATCATTGCAAGAGGGAAGGAAAGAAGACAAGGAAGAATTGAATAAAAAATTAGAATCATTAAGAAGGGAAGACATGAATGAAAAACTGGACCAAAACAATGAAGAATTGAAAAAGCAAATCAAGGAGGACATAGAGCTCCTGAATAACAAAATGGAAAACAACCGAGAGGCGTTAGAAAAGAAGAGTGAGGAGCTGAAGAGGCAGATAAAAAAGGATCTTGAAGTATTAAATAACAAGATTGAAAATAATTGTGAACCACTACAAAGACAATTGAAGGAAGAAGGTGAGAAGAACAGAAAAGAGTTAAGATTCATGCTAGTAGAGTTTCATGAAGAAGTCAAACGGACAAAAACAGGGATGAATAAGAGATGGGAAGAAACAAGTTACCCAGCAGACCAACTTAAGGAAACATTAGACAGTGATTTCAAACCATTGAATGAAACACCAGACACCACTTCTGAAGGTAGTAAGGAGATGGAAATTGTAGAAGAATCAAGTGTATTGTTTTCTGAAAATAAAGATAACAATGACGCCAAGAAAATTAAGCACATAAAAACCAACAGTAGAAGAGTAAAGACGAATCGAATCATTAAGAAGAATAAGAAAACAGAGGAAATGGGAAAGGTATATAAAAAGAAACTAATCAAAACAAGAGAAGAAGTGGAGATGTGAAGAATGGACTCATGGATGTGTTTAATTTGCCCCTTACCTACCAAAGCAAATTAATGAAGTATAAAGATTGTAGGAGGACCTCAACAGGAATTATAGAGGGAATTCACAACAAACTAGCAGAGGAAAACTTCAGCAAAACGATACGTAAATGGCTGATACAAGAAATAGAAAAGACCCACAACAGAATAGTGTGTCACAAATTACAAAGATCTCTAAAACACAGGAATCTACCAGCATTGGAAATGCAAAATAAAAAATCAATGATAACATTAATGAGGGAGGTACCATTAACTCATCTGATTAATAAACCGCATCATAAACTACATCATGGATGGAACCATGGATACCAATGAACAAATGATATTAGGAGAATTGTGGTACAAGATAGAAGATACCTATTTCACCAGCAAGGAAATAGTTATACACACCCAGATTATCCGAACCACAAATGCAGAGGAACTGATGGACCATGGGTAAACTAAGCAAAGATACCACAAACCAAGAAAAGGGACTGATCTTCGAATTACTGACCAAGCAACCCAATGGAATAGAAAGAAGTATTAAAATTAAATGAAACCACTAAACAATCACCAAAACAAGAGGGTACAAGAAACGACTAAGACGAATTAAATAAGAAAAATTAAACTATAATAAACAAACTCTAATACTCCTATATTAATTTCAACAAATGAAATTATATATCATCCAGAATAAAGGTTTAACCAACTAACCTTTGAAGGAGTAGAGAAGCAGAACATCAAAGTGTAGAATAATAAAGGAGAAGGCTTGAATAAGGAATGGAATTAATAAAATTGACTAAGAAAAGATGAACTTACAAAAAGTATAAAAAATATGGTCCTATATATAGTAATAGCGTATAAACTTATGTATAATGATATGTATGACCATATGTCATCACAAAGGACAATGGAAACAATACTTACGAGATAAGTAATATAACCACCAAGAAAGTAAAAGGAGTTTACAACCAAGCTTCAATAAAGAAATTCTATGAAGAAAATTAAATGACTATAAATAAAATAAACAAATGCCAAAATTCAAAAATTATGTGAGCACAACTTGCAACAATATTTCGATGACTTATGAGGCCTAAAATAAAAAATATAAAAACAAAGGAATAAGTTACACAAATTTCTACTAAGTGAAATCAACTTACAGTCTATTAAAAAGTTGATATATGAAGTATATAAAATAATTAAACAAAATGTACCAAAAAAGGAATACGCTACAAAAATTCCTATAAAGTAAGATAATTAACTTACAAAGAATTATCAAAAATGATATTTAATACAAAATGAAATAAACAAAAATAAAATCAAGCTAAAATCTGATAAGATAAATACCTGAAATTATAATGAATCAAATGTATTCAAAGAAAAAAAAATCTGAACTGGTACAAAGAAAGAGAAGTTATGTATGAATGAAATATACAAGCTATGGCTAAAGCAGAATAATGCTAAATAATTGAGAAAAGAATACAAATGTCTAAGATAATTAAAATGATCACAAGAGGAATAGAAAAACAAACTAATGAAAAGTTAGATATGATGAAATTAACATATGAATAAATAAATAAAAAACAATCAACTGTATGAGCAGATGACAGTATATAGCAAAGGTACAGCGGAAGGAAGAATGAGTAAAAGGCCAAAGTGATCTAAAAACAAACCACAAGGTGGACAATCCCAAAATATATTATTATTATTATTAATTGAAGTCACAAGTTGACAAAAATGGTATTTAAGATTGACTGTTGAAAAGTCCAGCAATAAAATAAAATGAGCAGAGATGATGTTCCTCTGGTCTCAGAAAAAGTGAGTAGTAATGGAAGAGACCAGCTACTAAAAAGTTAGGGAAAAAATTGTGTATAAGGGAGAACACACCAATGGAAATAAATAAAAACAGATCCAAATAAAATGGAATGAATTAAATAAGAAGAGGCATAAAGAATGGAGAAACAAACAAGAAAGAAAAGGAAAAAGATTATATATAACTGATAATTTTATAAAAAACTGTGTTAGTGTTTTATCAAAATGATCAATTTTGAAGGAGAGGCATTACGTTACAACACAAATAAGCCAACCCAATACCAGGGATGAACAAAATAATATTAAATCTAAAATAATACTTCATGTTAAATAAAAATGGTTAATTTAAATAAAATATAAAGAATATGACTCGACAAACGACGACTCTGACCTAACCCAAGTGATTGACCCAACAAAAGGAAACAAATGAAGAAGGGAACCACACAAAAAACAAACGAGAATACAACCAAAGAAGAGAAGAAGGTGATTAACCAAGCCAAAGGAAGAGAGAAAAGAAATCTAAAACCAAAACAAAAATGAAACAAGTTCATGGAATTAAGCGACCCAAAGTAACACGTCGAAATGTACCCAAAGAAGAGGATGGAAAAACCAAAGAATTAATCAAATAATGGAAATGAAGAAGGAGGGAAATGGATAGAAGCGAAAATCAATAATGATACACAAACAAGGAATAAGGCATAGGAGAAGGAGAAATAAAGCACTCAAGAATAATATTGGAACCAAACCAATGATTGTCCTATGAGAAGGGAAAAAGTAACTGTTATTACCCATTAATGGACAAAAATGATTCAAGGAAGGAACCCTATTAAAAAAGGTTAAGGATTAAGGTGATAAAAAAGCAACCTAAACCCCAATTTAGAATTAGATGTAAAAATAGTATTATAAGAATATAAAATTGTTAATAGTATTAAGGATATATTGTAATGAAAGAGAAATAAGTATAGGGATTACCCACTAAAAAACACATAGTATAAACAGTGATACAGTGCAATAGTGTATGTGTAAAAACCCCAAAGTGAAGTGATAAGGTACGCTAGTTAAATTATAATTAACAATTGATAATTTAAAAGTGAAGGTGAGGTATAAGTGGGAATAGTGTAAGATTTAGAATGTAACTATTATAAGAAATAGTGAATAATAAAGAAAATAGACACTTAATAAATCTGTAAAAAACACTAAAGGCTTAAAAGTGGAAAAATAACAGTGAATAAATATATGGTGAAAAATAGTATTAAGTATGAATTATAGAATAAGATATACTGAACACTGTAAAGTGATGATGACATTATTATTTTAAGAAAAAATGTTTAATAGATTTAAGTTTAATTATAACCGATAGTGATTAAAAGGGAGGATCCCAGGAAAGAATAAATTGAAGGTGTTGACATAGAGAGAATGTAAAGATTGTTTAAAAATTAAGAAATTAGAGACAGAACAAAGACACCCATGTTATAAGGGACTGTTATAAATTTCATAAAAGTGATGTTGTTTATCACAATAAAAATAATATGTATTCTAAACAAAAAATTAGCAAATAATAAGTTGGAAGGAAGTGATGATATTTCTCACTCAAAATAATAACTAATAACTTATAAAGAATTGTTCATGTTAATGTTATGAATAGGATATGGCTGAAAGAAACTTGCAGTCCATAAACCTAATTGTTATGTTTTAAATATTAAGATAGAGAAAGCAATATTGACATGTAATCAAAACACCAACAGACTCAAAATACAATATAACCAATAATCATAACAAAGTAAAGCCCATTAGGCTGAAACGAAATGTGATTTAAATGAAATAAGTTAAATACAATAATGGCTACCCAGGCCTATGAAGGGACATAACTGTCAGAACCAAACAACCAAAAATTATAACAAATTGACTAAGAATTTAGCAAATCTGAGGTGAAGGATTCACCAAGAATAAATTGTAAATCATTTGTAAAACAAAATATTATAAGAAGCATTTGTATACAAAAAGAAATGTAATTAACAAGCATTAACATATTTGTAAAAACATAAAATCTAAAATTACCCAAACTTGTGGGGTATCAAAATAATCTATGAAAGGAAATAAATACTATAGTGACAATATTTAATAACCAGGAAGGAAGATAGAGGAATAACAGCAATCAGAAGATATACGAAGAATTCGAATTTTGATAACAATACATCATCTCAAAATCAACCAATCAAAAATCATGCAGTTACCATGGAAACGGCAGTTGAAGACGTAATTTACCGTTGAATACCGTGAGAAGTGAAGCGTCATTAAGAGAATACAGAAGCCAAAGTTGGGGAGAACGTTTTTCTGTGAAAATAATGCAAAAAAGTAATTAAAGTTCCTAACCATGACAGCCTAAGAAGCAGACGACCACTTATAGCAGTCAACTCGAGATCCAGGGCAAATTAAAAGGAAAATTACCAAAATTCATGAAAACCGAACTTAATGCAGCCAAATCCTACCCGATTAAACGAACGAAGACACCGAGTCATGCTGAGGTGTTAAGTACAATTAAATTATTTATGTTCCAAAACCCTAATCACTCTAAATTTTACTAAAGGTAAATTTACCACACTATAAACAAATATTTCTCTTTCATAGATCATTTAAGTAAAATAACACTTGCTAAAAACTTGTTAACGTTAAATATAACCTATTAGTTAAACACGAACTTACAAAACACATTTAACTACACCACAGAACAGATTGTAACATCACACATTATTATTTATGTACACGTAGAATAAGGTAATATATTTTTATTGTAACCATAGGAATTCTTTAGCTCATAGTCACAAGAATCCACGATTTTGGAAACAGACAATAATTGTAATACTTCAATGTACACAGCAACGCAAAAGCTGAATGTTTCCTTGATCTATTCGCCAAGCCTAGAGAACAGAGTCTAATGTAATCAGTCGGTGGAAATTTATTATTATGTTATTGTCAATGTGAATATTTTTAATTATCACCTATTAAAAAAATAACTATTACAGGGAGTAACCGTCGTTATTATTTCATAGGGAGTGCTTTATATATTACTAGTGTTTAGTTAAGAATAGATTTGACTAGAAGCGAACAAGTTGTCATTTACGCAGCAACAGCGACAATTGAGACGGCTGTGCGAGCGGGAATTATTTGAATGCCCCGACCGTCACCGCTGATAACTCGTCAGACAATAATTTTAGTTGTTTTATATAACGACTTGGCGCCACCCGGGATTAACACACCCCTATAAACAACAGGTAAGGTTACTGCCGTGTTATACAGGTGATTACCGCAACGCTACGGACATCGTTAGCCACAACATTAATGTAACGACCCCGGTGCGAGGCGAACGCACTAATCATTATTACACACACAAAATTGGAATACATTTTACAGGTACGCACAGATTATCTCTTTACAATATATATATATATTGCAACGAAACGTTTAGTATAAGTATATGTATCAACCCCTGACTGAGGTATGATAACATACGAACGCACGTATGAGATGTAAAAGATGTAAATAGTAAAAATAATGTAATAATTAAGCGTTAGGTATAAGAGATAATAAAAGAAATAAACGTATTAATTAATTTTAAATAAATACATAATTGTAAGTGAGCCTGCATATGGAATTAAAAGCCTAGTTGGTTTTTAAAAGCAGCGAAGGGGAGAAAGAAACACGCGCCGACCGGCAAGGGTGACGTCATAGCGACAGGCAGCCGCGTGTGTATCAGTCTGCGTGTGTGTGTGTTAGTGTTAGTGTATAAATGAAGAACAAGTTGAATTATGCATACGATTGTGGAAAATTTTACACAGTTTTTTAAGTACTGAACGAAAACCAGAAGTCACACGAATCAGAGACATATGTAAAAATAAAGCTGGCTCCTGGCGCTACAATTAGACATTAAGTGGTCTATGATCGTGGGAACCGTTCAGCCACCGTGTGAAATTTTGCCATAACTTTCATAGTTTACACACCTTAACGTTCATAATTTGCATAAGTAAAGCTTAATAATGTACCTAACGATTTGTAAAATAATATTTATAAAAAAGTGTGCGCTTCATAGAAAGACGCGTAGTTTGTAATTAGCAACTAAATCGACGCGCGGACCTGTTCAATTTTGTCCAAACAGTTTCCAACAGGAATGGAACGACGGCAGGAGTATAAAACCCCAGCGAGCGACACACGCTTTCTCAGATCATCAACAGACAGTACGTGAAATCCACGCATCTCGCAACCACGAATTTTATAAAGTTAAGTAATGTTTTTAAACTGTATTACGTAACTTGAAGTGCGATGGAACCGGCAGTACGTCGGTGAAAGTATTAGTGATACACAATTTATTTAAAAAGACTATAATATTGTAATATAACAAGATACTACTGGATACTACTAGATGTAGTGTCTGCTGATTGATATAGTGGTGTAGTAGTGTGAGTGCAGATACGCACCGGTATCTACGATAATGTTGTTATAAAATGTTCTAATTGTAACTATTATGGTTATTAGTGTGATTGTATTGTCTAATAGATGCGTATTAATGGTTCACTTTTTCGATTTAAAATGTTTCGCGCACTCTGTTATATACCTCCCTTACTTACCACACGTGGATATTTTAGTCCTGTTCAGTGACGGTTCTGCTGAAATATATACACTTTACATACAAATAAATATTCAGGTTGAATATTCAATATGGCTATCATAAACAATATAAATGGTATAATATCTAAATAATGTTTTGAATTATTAGATCTATTCAAACTCTTCCGCCACTCTTGGTAGAACTGACTAAAAGTAAATGAGTTAATTTAAATTTGAAATGATACTCTTTTTCACTGGTAATAAAAAGTGGAGGTTTATTAACAATTCAAGATATTATAAAATTTTTAAACAATTAACAATCAATGGCTAACCACCTTTCAGATAATAATTACAATTAATAAAATTTACAATAAGACTCTTCTTTGTCTCAAGGCTGGTAAACCTGTTAGTTGTACAATAGTTTAATTTCAAGAGGTTATGTTCTCTTGTATCAGTGAATAACCATATTCGTAAGGTTCTTTTAGGTAGCATGATACCAGGCACAAGATGTAATATTAATAATGATATAAAATGAACAATAATTAATAATAAACAAACAAATATAAAAATCGAAAATTAGTACCATATATCTGATAGTTATGGTATTATCGTACGCGGGAATGCGCACGCAACCTACAGTACTTGTTTGACAATTATCAAGCTCGTTGGCTTGTACGGTTGAAATGTATTACTTTATTTTAATAATTCGTTTTGATAATTATTTACTTGCAAGAGAAAAATTCATTAAAAAACTCTTGTTATTATTTCCATCTGGTTTGGACTTTACTTGAGAACAGACTTGTAACAGTGAAATTGGCAAGTTACCGTTACGACTCTAAGGTTATGTTATATAGGGTATTGTTATAATGGTTAATTATTTTTTAACATTTATTATTTCTTAATCTAGATATAAACACATTATTCGTAATATTTTGATGTGTCATTATCAGTATTACATTTATTCTTTCGCATGAAAGTTAAAAACGTTTACTTTAAAACATCGAAAAATCAAGAAAACAATTTTAGTCAATTGAGTGACTATCGGTATTACTCGTATTTAGTCATAAATGCTTCAAACATAATTTTTTAGATTATGATAAATAATTAAAATATTTATTCAATAATTTAATAATTGTGAATTAAAATTTCCTTTAATTCTGATAATTCAATCATAGTTTTTGATACTTCGCTTTTTACTGACTTGCGTAGTATCAAAATTATTTATTTACGAAAATATTAACTCTGTTTCAATGTTATTTAAATAAAAAATTGTACTCCCTGTTTTTTATCTTTCACAACACTCGCAAGTACGATTGATATTATACACTATCGTACTTGAATAAATATGCACTCCGCACATTTCACTCGTTTGTGTTGGTGTAGTTTAAAGGTTATGTGTATGTTAATTTACTTATGTCTCTGCCGCGCACAATTCAAAATTTAAAACTTCTTCATATCGGCGAGTGACGTGACCTCTCCGTCGAAAGACTCATCGTGAACTGTGTTGCTTCTCCGAAGCGTCTCTGGCTCGTCTGCCTAATGTTCATTAATTCGATTGGTTGAAAAAACTATACTCTCCGACCCAAAGCCCTTTGTTTTCTTAAAATATTTAATTTTTTACCAAATCTGGCTTTGCGTTTGAGGCTTTGTGACGTCAGCACTGGTACAAAAATTAATTGAAAGTTTAAAATCACAATAACTTTCTTAATCTATGTCCTATCGTTAAATGGTTGATGTCAGTGAATTGCGGACATCCTGCGCTTTAATTTAAGTCTAAACATGATTATTTTCCGTCCATCACTTCTATCACTATAACGATTTTATTAATTATTTATGGTGTATCTTACATTTATAAGTCTATTACACCAAATTTACTTATTTATATTAAAACATTTTTTAAATAAACGCTCTGAGTCCATATCTCAATTGGTTTGATTCAAAACTTGGGAATAATTGTTCCCTAAACAATATCTCGTTATGGCGTCTTTGGGCGTCCATATTTGATTTTTCATAAATGTACTTAAAACTAATTTTTCTTACTTAATACTAGTAATATTACAATTTAATAATACTAGGAACGTCTATTTACATAATTTTACACTAGAATATATGTACATGGCTGTATTTAATCTACTATTTACATTGTTTTAGTTCCCTCCTATCTCTCTTATACTATTGTTACCTTATTTCTGGTTTTTTCTATATAAATTATATCATGTACTAATTGTAATTAGTGTACACTCATTGTACCTAATTCACTGCATGTAGTGGTTAGCTTTCGGCTATCTCAGAACCCTTCAATTTCTTAGTAATGGGTCTGTTTATTTTGTGTCATAGCATGTTAGTCATTTATTTTTGTTTAAAACAATAATTAAATTGTTATTGTTGCACTTGGTTTGGGTTTCCAAAGTAGTATTAGACATTATTCTGACTCTTGATAATGTTTTCATTTACTTTTAAACAAGTTTATATGTTATATTTTGCATTAATAACTTGCTCGTCATGGTTTGTTTACATCTGGGTTCCTTCATCATAGTCATTTGGTTTTTAATTACTTATATAGAAAATGACTGTTTTCATGGTCATAGTCTGTTCTCAAAGTAGCATTGGGTTTTCCTCTTACTACTGGTAACACTCTTAACAATCTGTGTTCAATCTTTAATACAGTATTTTTCTTAACTATTTGGTTATACAATGGTTTAGCTTACTTCTGGTTATATGTACATAGTTAGTTAGTTTACAATATTTTGGTTACAATACTGTTATTATTATGTTCAGAATCTGTTCTCACAGTAGTACCAGATGTTTATCTAACTACTGGTAATACTTTTATTAACATTGGTATTTGTTTTGATATTGTATTTAGTCTAATTAAATTGACATACTTGTCCCATTTCTCCTATCTCTGTGTCATCATATTTGATCTGTTTTATTTACATTGTGATGCAATATAATATACTGTCTATTAGGATTTATTATTATTTATAACAAATTTTTAATTGATATCATAGTTGATGGTCATTTATTTACATTAACATGTATGATTTTCTGTTTCATAGGTGTCTTCCCTATTGGGGTTATGTAACAATGTACAACATGTTTTAATGCAGTATTTTGGTTACTACTAACATGACTTCAGTATGGTATCTTACTATAATATTTTAATTATTTTGTTACACATGTTTACACAACTTCTTCTTAAACAATAACACAAATCTTTTTGTATTAATTACAATATCTCTCTGGTCATTGGTTGAGTTTAATTCCTGTCACTTTGTTTGATACATAACAAAGGTTTTTTATTTATTGTCAGTTCTCTATGAACAATAATATAATTGTTCGATTTTATTCTATTCTGGTGGTCTTATGATTATCTATATTGATCACAACCTTTATTAAATTAGTCACACTAATTGTCTGTGTATATTTGACGATTTTAATTCTTGCTGTTTTCACTAAGAAATTAACATATTTTCTTACACTATAAACCTTATCACTGGTATTGTTTGTGTGGTTTATTCAGTTGAAATTAGTTAACTGGTCACAGGTTTCACATCTATATTAAGTACACACTGTAATTGTTTGTGGTTCCTTAAATGTTAAGCACTGGTTTTCTTTTCATATCTGATAATCACTATTCCTTTGGTTCCTATTATATAGTCTCTAGTACACTTGGTTTATGTTGAGTCCTTGCATGGTCTATCCATCTTCTTCTCTCTTCATGGTACGCTTCCTTGTCCTTCTTCTTTCTTCTTCTTCAATATTTTCATTGTAGTCCTTATCTTCAGTTGTTTCCCTCGCTGTTGGAGTTTCTTGGTCCTTATTTTGTTTGTTCCCCTCACTGTTGGTGTTTCTTGGTCCTTATTTTGTTTGTTCCCCTCACTGTTGGATCCTATTGGGTCTGGTTACTGATATTTTGTTTTGGCTCATGGTCATTTTCTTTCTTCATTTCGTATTTGATGTTGCTATGTTAATATTATCTTCCTCATTGTTGGATTTTTATATTAATATATTTGTAGATACACACTTTTATACACTTAGGTTTGTTTATCTAGACATACTTCCATGCTTTTCTCTTACTTGACGTTATATTAGCTTATTTTATGTAACTACCATATTTGGTAACGTTACATATGCCTTCCTATAAGAATTGATTAATTCTGAATTATTATACTATATTTTCCATTGAAGAATTTATCAATTGTTGTACATTCCATGTCGATTCACATGTTTTTTCCATATATCCCTTTCATTTTCTTCTATTTGAATCATATTTATTTCTTCTCTATGTAATCATCTTCCTTGTTTATTTAGTTCCCTAATTCCCTAACATAAGCTTAACTGGGGCAGTTTAGAGCGGCTCACTTTGGCTATTCAACTCTACTGGCCATACTAACTTCAATAAATATGGAGGCAAATCATCTCCTTCAATAATAATAAATGATTGCTGGCATTATTCATCAGTCAATTCATCTCAAATCATCAAAAAATAATAATAGTGGTCGTTCTTCCGACAAATAATGAATATTCATGGGATTAATTCACGCATCTGCGGTTTATACATTGTTATTCTCTCTTTTCTTGATTCAACTCAACTAAATTCTTCACGTATTATAGGGATAGTTTGTTTTACACTTCCTCACTGGTATACTCTCATGATTATCTTCGTTAGTATATTACTTTTCATTCTTCTTCATCATTGATTAATCTCTTCATTTTGTGTCACATTGAACGTCATCTCGTCATATTCTTCATTTCAGGTTTTATTCTTCTAGATATAATTCATAAATACATTTATTTTTTCTCCTTTCTCATGGTTTCATTTGGTATTTATATTCCATGTGGTATTGGCTTTTTCTCTAGTAAAATACACTAGAAACAATGTGGTCGTGTGTGGTGGCTTGTCTACATTAATACATTTCTTTGGGTTTATTCTTCCAACTTCTCATTTGCTCCTTCTTCCTTTTTCAATAGTACGGGTGAGGTGTTCTTAATACTTGTTGACGTGGCTCTTGGAAATTTATTTGCCGTAGATGCTGTTTGTCTGTCTCGTATTGTACTTTTTCTATTATTCATAGTACGGGTAAGATGTTAATATTTACTTGTTGACGTGGCTCTTGGAAATAGTTGTGCCATAGTTGTAGTGTGTCGATCTCGTATTTTGCTCTTCTTTTTATTAGTACGGGTGTGGTGTTCTTATTACTTGTTGACGTGGCTCTTGGAAATATATATATTATATATAGTTATGCCATAGATCTTGGGTGTCCGTTTCGTATTGTACTTTTCTTCTATATAGTGTGCTATTATTTATAAATACAATGTTCTGAATCCTTTACATAAATTCTTTGCGAGCATGTTTTCTCACATTATAAAATTACAATATATATTCAATGTTCATTACATAGTTACACAGTTACTTCTTATTTAATATAAAAACATAATAATCTTCATAGCAATAATACATCTTTTTTTTCTTTAGTCAACATCTATTTTTATAATCATACTTTCATTTTTCACATTTTTAAGAAACAATAATCTTCATGGCCACATTTCATTTTTCATCTTGATATAGTCAACAGTTATATTCATAAGTATACTTTCATTTTCCATAACAAATATTTTCATCCTTTACATAATATCCATAATAAAATAATTCTTATCGCCATCTTTTCATTTTTAGTTCCATATTTTAATTGTCGATATATCTTTTCATTGAAGTTTGGTTGTAAGTACCCTTTATCTTTTTTGTAATAGGGTCCTGCAATTCATAAGTGTTGTTTAAATTGTTCTTAGTTACAGTATACGGTCCGGTATATAGCAGTAGCAGTTTCTTTGCAATGCCCTCGATAGTACTCGGGAGTTCTCTATTTTTGATAAGTACTTTGTCTCCCACTTCATATTTGATAACTTTGGGTTGCAATTTTTTGTATTTGAGCCTCAGTTTTTTAGCTCGTTCCACTGCATTATTATAGAATTTTGTTCTGTTAAATTTGACCTCTGCATTTATTGGAAAATTAATGATCTCTGTGATCTCCCGGGGTGGTCTTTTCTCATACATAGCCATGTAGGGCGTTTCGTTGGTCGATTGATGATAGGCTAGGTTTAGGAAGTCTTCAGCCGGGGATAGATACTCCTCCCATTTCCTCTGCTGGCTGTGACAGTAGGTTCTTAAAATCCTTCCTACTTCTCTCAACACTCTCTCAGCAGGGTTGCTGTTGGGGTGATACACCGATGTTTTGTATGTCTTTATTCCCAGATGGATCAATGTTTCCCGCCACTTTCGTCCTCGGAATTGCGTTCCATGGTCTGTAACTATCGACACTGGTTTACCCACTTCGGGTATATATTTGTTTATGACTATCTCCAGTATTTTACTTGTCGTAGCTCGATTAAGTGGGTACAGCTTAGTATATTTGGTGTAGTGGTCAAATATGATGATTATATACTTATATTGGTGTCTTCCACCACTCCGTGGAAATGGTCCACAAATGTCCAAGAAAGTTTTTTCTAACTTAGCCGTCGATGTAATTGGTATCATTACTCCTTCCCGTTTCTCATTGCTGCATTTTACCAGTTGGCAAATATGACAACTCTGGACATATTTTCTGACTTTTCTATTCATGTCCGTGAAATGCACATGTTCCTGCAATGCCTTTACGACCTTTACTGCGCCCATGTGACCATAGCGTATGTGGTAATCGATGGTCAATTCTTTTTCTAGGGCTTTTGGGATAACTACCTTCCATTTTTCACCGTCTTTATTATGTTTGGTGAATAATAATTGATTATGAGTACAGTAGAAATGTTTTATGTTCTCATCATTGTTTGCTAATTTTTTAATAATCATTGATACTTTGGGATCTTGTTTTTGATGATTGGTTATATCCGATAATATGTTAGTGAGTTCAGATGTACTTTTCAGTAGGTGGTAGACCTTCGCAATGGTTTCCCGTTCTCCTTCAAATGTCTGGGCGTTGATGTTTATTCGGGACAACACGTCTGCAGCTATTTTGCTCTTCCCGGGTATGTACTCCCACTGTATGTTGTATTCTTGAAGTGTAAGGTCGTTGGACATCTCGTCAATCTGCCGTGCTTTAACTTGCAATTCTTAAGGAATGAAATAGATTTGTGGTCTGTCCTCACTGTTACTGGATATCCCAGAATGAAAGTTCTAAACTTTTCGCAAGCAAACACTATACTCAACAATTCCTTTTCCGTTGTATGGTAGTTACGTTCGCATTTATTCAAAGTTCGGCTTGCGAAACTGATCACTTGATGATTCCCGTCTTGGTCCTCTTGGTATAGGACAGAACCAAGGCTTAGGTCGCTAGCGTCACAGTTCATGAAAAACTGCTTCTCAAAATTAGGGTGATGCAGCATAACAGTTTCGAGAAACTTTTCTTTAATTAATTCGAAGGTAGAGTCTTGATCTACTCCCCACTTCCATTTCTCCTTCGATGATAGTTGTGCCGAAAATCGAGTTGTCAGTTCAGAATAATTATTTTTGAATTTTCGATAATAATTACAGATTCCGAGGAACGATTGTAATTGCTTTTTATTCTGTGGTACGGGGAAACGCTGGATTGCCTCCATCTTTTCCTGGGATGGTGTAATTCCATACTCTGACAAGTTAAACCCCAAAAATTGCACTTCCTTTGCGATCAATTGTGATTTGTCTAATTTTAGTGTAATATGGTTGTCTTCCAATTTTTGTAATACTTGTGCCACCCGGTGACAATGCTCTCCCCAATTGTTAGATGCGATCAAGAGGTCGTCGACATAGACTGTCGTAAACTGTAATGTGCTGTGGCCCAGTATCTCGTCCATACATTTGACGAATATGGCCACTGAGTTCACTAAGCCGAATGGTAATCTCTTAAAATGGTAATTGCGGCCTTCAAAAATAAAAGCTGTGAACTTTCTGCTATTCGGGTGCAGTTCGACCTGCCAATATCCGCAGACCGTATCCCATATACTGTAAAATTTAGTGCCATAAAACTTCTTTAGTATTTCATCAATTTCTCCAGGCGATGTCCTGTCATTGATTATGGTCTTATTGAGTTCACGTGCATCCAAACAAATTCTTACTGCACCGTTTTTCTTGGGTACAGCGACAATAGGGTTGGTGTATGGAGAATTGCTTACTTCAATTATATCATTTTCTATTAATCTTTGGATTTCCTCTCTTACAGCTTCTTTCAGTGAAAAGGCGATAGGGTAAGATTTTCGCTTGAATTCTGTCTGGTCCTTGAATTTTAATTCACATTGGAAATTCTTTATTTTCCCAGGCGTATCAGAAAATACGTGACGATATTG
Organism: Magicicada septendecula; assembly: GCA_034769895.1. NCBI lineage: Eukaryota > Metazoa > Arthropoda > Insecta > Hemiptera > Cicadidae > Magicicada > Magicicada septendecula. Next base: position 288,415,798 of record CM068372.1, read on the forward strand.
ATAGTATATATTTATTAGCTGGTCACGTTGTTCCCAAGTCAACTCATGGCTATTCTGGTTGGTTTTGAATTCTCGGATTTCATTAATTTTTTCCAACCATAAAGCTTCCTCTGGACTGTCGTGAAGTTCCTGGTTGATGGCGCCTTCCTTATGTTCGTGGCCTTCCCTGATGTAATATATTACATGTTCCGAAGGTGCCTTTCTATATTCTGTTAAATTGGCGGTCCACTCAATTTCTTCTGCCTTCATCATTACCGTATTTGCATCCATATTAATTATTGCTGTGTATTTTCGTAATATGTCGCAACCAATGAGTAGAGTGAATGGTAGCCCACTGGCTACAAGGAATACCATCGGTATTGTTTTCCCATTGCTTGATACGTCTAGTTGCACCTGTTGTCGAATAGTCTTATTCTGACGTCCGGTAGCTCCGATGAGTATTATGTTGTTAATTGGTAAGGTTGGTATGGTAGCTTTATTTTCTGATTGGATCCTGTCCAATTCCATTTTGTCAATTAATGATACGTTGGCCCCGGTATCTACCATTGCTGTGGCATTAGTGTTGTTGAGTTTCACAGATATATACGCAATTTCACTGTTGCTCGCATCGCCGATAACACTTTCTTTCTCTTCCATTAAATCCTTTCTTATGTTCTTGAGGTAATTGTTGTTGTATATTTTGCGATGATTCGAATGTTTCGCCAAAATATCAGACCCAATAGTCCGGTTCAGTGAGGGTGTTGTTGGTCTTTTCCCTGCCGGTTGGTGTTTAAAGGCAGGTCACCGTTTTCGTGCCTGTCTTGTGACGTTGAAGCTATGGGTTCCTGGTTTCCAGGCCCATGTCCATTGTGATAAACTTCCGTATTCTGTGTGACTGTTCTGTGACCTCCACTGCTGTCGCTTCCATTGGATCGATAGCCGGACTCTCGTTCTTCTCTATCACTATTACTGGAGTGACTGTGTTGGTTTGGGAAACTCCTCCGTCCTTGGTAATAGTTTCTACGATTCCCACCTCGGCTGGCATGGGTGTAGTGTACCCTACGAAAATGATTGTTATTCTGATTACCGTTGCCTTGTCGTGGTTGATGATTGGGAGATTGGTTTTGATATGGCCTATAGTAATTATTACCTCTTTGGTAATGCGTGTCTCTCTGGTATCCACCTGGACGATGGTTGTTATAATTTCCCCTATTCACGTTGTTGCCACCTCCGTCTTGGCGTGGTATTGGTTGGTTTTGAAATCGTGGTGGATTGTTAAAATTTCTTCCTGGGCTATTTCTATCATTGTGAATGGTGGGGTTATTATTTCCAGGCCCTCCCCGATCATATGCTTGGCTAGGTACTTGTCGGTTTCGTTGATAATACCTTTCTCTTTCGTGGCTTTCTAGCAGGTCGCACATCCCTTGAATTGTTTTTATTTGTGCGTTCAGTCTCCCTTGCGAAATACCTTGATTAAAATGGTAGGCTAGTTTTGTAACCAGGCATTCTTCTGGAATTGCAGGCTCCAAATTCCTAGCCAGGCAAATTTTGCCTAAGAAATAGGTTGTCATCGATTGCCTTCCATTCACATCGAATTTTCCATTTGTAATGTCGTCTCTAATGATGTTTTGGGTGGCTTCCGACCAATACTTTTGTTTAAATGCCGTTTTAAAAGTGTCATAGCTCCCAACTTCGTGACGGGTTGCTGTCCACCAGTTGTCGAATGTATTTTTAAAAGATTCATCCAACATCCCCTTAATGATAGTCCATCTGCTTTCTCGGTTTCTGTGTATTATCTCTTCTATCCTCTCTAAGAATTCTAATGGATTTTTAGAATAGGTGCGGAATTCAATCTGGTCCCTGCCTTCTAAGTGACTTAATCCGGATAGGATATTTGGGATAGTTTGCAGACGATGCATCTCGTCTCTGATGTCTTCCAACTCTCTCCGTTGACGTTCTGTTAATTGGGTTTTGTTGTCATTCACCTGTTGTTTTATAGCGTCTACTTTCCCAGAGACTTCCTCGCATTTCTCAGTTAACGTTGACTGCGCTGCCTTCATTTTAGTTTGCTCCTGCATATAGTGGTTACATTTATATAGTGGTGTGATAGTGTGCTAATATTTTATAACTCTTCTTAGTGGATCTTCAATCACTTCTGCCCCGCGATGGAGCGCCAATCTTGTAATATAACAAGATACTACTGGATACTACTAGATGTAGTGTCTGGTGATTGATATAGTGGTGTAGTAGTGTGAGTGCAGATACGCACCGGTATCTACGATAATGTTGTTATAAAATGTTCTAATTGTAACTATTATGGTTATTAGTGTGATTGTATTGTCTAATAGATGCGTATTAATGGTTCACTTTTTCGATTTAAAATGTTTCGCGCACTCTGTTATATACCTCCCTCACTTACCACACGTGGATATTTTAGTCCTGTTCAGTGACGGTTCTGCTGAAATACATACACTTTACATACAAATAAATATTCAGGTTGAATATTCAATATGGTTATCATAAACAATATAAATGGTATAATATCTAAATAATGTTTTGAATTATTAGATCTATTCAAACTCTTCCGCCACTCTTGGTAGAACTGACTAAAAGTAAATGAGTTAATTTAAATTTGAAATGATACTCTTTTTCACTGGTAATAAAAAGTGGAGGTTTATTAACAATTCAAGATATTATAAAATTTTTAAACAATTAACAATCAATGGCTAACCACCTTTCAGATAATAATTACAATTAATAAAATTTACAATAAGACTCTTCTTTGTCTCAAGGCTGGTAAACCTGTTAGTTGTACAATAGTTTAATTTCAAGAGGTTATGTTCTCTTGTATCAGTGAATTACCATATTCGTAAGGTTCTTTTAGGTAGCATGATACCAGGCACAAGATGTAATATTAATAATGATATAAAATGAACAATAATTAATAATAAACAAACAAATATAAAAATCGAAAATTAGTACCATATATCTGATAGTTATGGTATTATCGTACGCGGGAATGCGCACGCAACCTACAGTACTTGTTTGACAATTATCAAGCTCGTTGGCTTGTACGGTTGAAATGTATTACTTTATTTTAATAATTCGTTTTGATAATTATTTACTTGCAAGAGAAAAATTCATTAAAAAACTCTTGTTATTATTTCCATCTGGTTTGGACTTTACTTGAGAACAGACTTGTAACAGTGAAATTGGCAAGTTACCGTTACGACTCTAAGGTTATGTTATAACGGGTATTATTATAATGGTTAATTATTTTTTAACATTTATTATTTCTTAATCTAGATATAAACACATTATTCGTAATATTTTGATGTGTCATTATCAGTATTACATTTATTCTTTCGCATGAAATTTAGAAACGTTTACTTTAAAACATCGAAAAATCAAGAAAACAATTTTAGTCAATTGAGTGACTATCGGTATTACTCGTATTTAGTCATAAATGCTTCAAACATAATTTTTTAGATTATGATAAATAATTAAAATATTTATTCAATAATTTAATAATTGTGAATTAAAATTTCCTTTAATTCTGATAATTCAATCATAGTTTTTGATACTTCGCTTTTTACTGACTTGCGTAGTATCAAAATTATTTATTTACGAAAATATTAACTCTGTTTCAATGTTATTTAAATAAAAAATTGTACTCCCTGTTTTTTATCTTTCACAACACTCGCAAGTACGATTGATATTATACACTATCGTACTTGAATAAATATGCACTCCGCACATTTCACTCGTTTGTGTTGGTGTAGTTTAAAGGTTATGTGTATGTTAATTTACTTATGTCTCTGCCGCGCACAATTCAAAATTTAAAACTTCTTCATATCGGCGAGTGACGTGACCTCTCCGTCGAAAGACTCATCGTGAACTGTGTTGCTTCTCCGAAGCGTCTCTGGCTCGTCTGCCTAATGTTCATTCATTCGATTGGTTGAAAAAACTATACTCTCCGACCCAAAGCCCTTTGTTTTCTTAAAATATTTAATTTTTTACCAAATCTGGCTTTGCGTTTGAGGCTTTGTGACGTCAGCACTGGTACAAAAATTAATTGAAAGTTTAAAATCACAATAACTTTCTTAATCTATGTCCTATCGTTAAATGGTTGATGTCAGTGAATTGCGGACATCCTGCGCTTTAATTTAAGTCTAAACATGATTATTTTCCGTCCATCACTTCTATCACTATAACGATTTTATTAATTATTTATGGTGTATCTTATATTTATAAGTCTGTTACACCAAATTTACTTATTTATATTAAAACATTTTTTAAATAAACGCTCTGAGTCCATATCTCAATTGGTTTGATTCAAAACTTGGGAATAATTGTTCCCTAAACAATATCTCGTTATGGCGTCTTTGGGCGTCCATATTTGATTTTTCATAAATGTACTTAAAACTAATTTTTCTTACTTAATACTAGTAATATTACAATTTAATAATACTAGAAACGTCTATTTACATAATTTTACACTAGAATATATGTACATGGCTGTATTTAATCTACTATTTACATTGTTTTAGTTCCCTCCTATCTCTCTTATACTATTGTTACCTTATTTCTGGTGTTTTCTATATAAATTATATCATGTACTAATTGTAATTAGTGTACACTCATTGTACCTAATTCACTGCATGTAATGGTTAGCTTTCGGCTATCTCAGAACCCTTCAATTTCTTAGTAATGGGTCTGTTTATTTTGTGTCATAGCATGTTAGTCATTTATTTTTGTTTAAAACAATAATTAAATTGTTATTGTTGCACTTGGTTTGGGTTTCCAAAGTAGTATTAGACATTATTCTGACTCTTGATAATGTTTTCATTTACTTTTAAACAAGTTTATATGTTATATTTTGCATTAATAACTTGCTCGTCATGGTTTGTTTACATCTGGGTTCCTTCATCATAGTCATTTGGTTTTTAATTACTTATATAGAAAATGACTGTTTTCATGGTCATAGTCTGTTCTCAAAGTAGCATTGGGTTTTCCTCTTACTACTGGTAACACTCTTAACAATCTGTGTTCAATCTTTAATACAGTATTTTTCTTAACTATTTGGTTATACAATGGTTTAGCTTACTTCTGGTTATATGTACATAGTTAGTTAGTTTACAATATTTTGGTTACAATACTGTTATTATTATGTTCAGAATCTGTTCTCACAGTAGTACCAGATGTTTATCTAACTACTGGTAATACTTTTATTAACATTGGTATTTGTTTTGATATTGTATTTAGTCTAATTAAATTGACATACTTGTCCCATTTCTCCTATCTCTGTGTCATCATATTTGATCTGTTTTATTTACATTGTGATGCAATATAATATACTGTCTATTAGGATTTATTATTATTTATAACAAATTTTTAATTGATATCATAGTTGATGGTCATTTATTTACATTAACATGTATGATTTTCTGTTTTATAGGTGTCTTCCCTATTGGGGTTATGTAACAATGTACAACATGTTTTAATGCAGTATTTTGGTTACTACTAACATGACTTCAGTATGGTATCTTACTATAATATTTTAATTATTTTGTTACACATGTTTACACAACTTCTTCTTAAACAATAACACAAATCTTTTTGTATTAATTACAATATCTCTCTGGTCATTGGTTGAGTTTAATTCCTGTCACTTTGTTTGATACATAACAAAGGTTTTTTATTTATTGTCAGTTCTCTATGAACAATAATATAATTGTTCGATTTTATTCTATTCTGGTGGTCTTATGATTATCTATATTGATCACAACCTTTATTAAATTAGTCACACTAATTGTCTGTGTATATTTGACGATTTTAATTCTTGCTGTTTTCACTAAGAAATTAACATATTTTCTTACACTATAAACCTTATCACTGGTATTGTTTGTGTGGTTTATTCAGTTGAAATTAGTTAACTGGTCACAGGTTTCACATCTATATTAAGTACACAGTGTAATTGTTTGTGGTTCCTTAAATGTTAAGCACTGGTTTTCTTTTCATATCTGATAATCACTATTCCTTTGGTTCCTATTATATAGTCTCTAGTACACTTGGTTTATGTTGAGTCCTTGCATGGTCTATCCATCTTCTTCTCTCTTCATGGTACGCTTCCTTGTCCTTCTTCTTTCTTCTTCTTCAATATTTTCATTGTAGTCCTTATCTTCAGTTGTTTCCCTCGCTGTTGGAGTTTCTTGGTCCTTATTTTGTTTGTTCCCCTCACTGTTGGTGTTTCTTGGTCCTTATTTTTTTTGTTCCCCTCACTGTTGGATCCTATTGGGTCTGGTTACTGATATTTTGTTTTGGCTCATGGTCATTTTCTTTCTTCATTTCGTATTTGATGTTGCTATGTTAATATTATCTTCCTCATTGTTGGATTTTTATATTAATATATTTGTACATACACACTTTTATACACTTAGGTTTGTTTATCTAGACATTATTCCATGCTTTTCTCTTACTTGACATTATATTAGCTTATTTTATGTAACTACCATATTTGGTAACGTTACAATATCGTAATCTACGAGGAGTCGTAACGTCGTCGATGAACTTCAAGAAGTCCACGTAGAACTTCGAAACATCCACGAGGGACAAGACGAGGAGAGGAGAGGAACCAGAGCAAAATACTAGAGGACGCAGGGACAGCCACATGCAGCTACGTCCAGCCGTACATCATCACGACCAGAGGTCCACGTCAGAACTCAGCACCCAGTAGACGGAGAGAGTAATTTCAACGACGGAGAGACAGAGAACGTGATACCCGAAGAGGATCAAAAACTCGAGAGTCCAGATGACGGTAACGACACAGTTAAATGGTTGCAGAAATATGCAAGTGAAGTCAGACATTTATTTAGTGTTATAAATGACCCTGAGGTCTATCGAAAGAAGGCTCTAGATTCCATATTCAAGTTTACATAAACATTTTTATATTTTTATTTTTCATAATGAATAATCAATAAATGTTCAAAGAATAATAATTGATAACAGAGAATATAAATTTATTAATCTCATAAATAAATGGTCAGTATAGAAAGCATATTTTATTATATTTTTATATTTTATTAGATAATTAAATTCAAGTATGAGAGTTACTTAAATTGAAGATTTTAATTAATTGAGACATTAGTAATATAATTAATTAAAGTAATAGAATGGTCTCTATTAGTATTTTTAATAAAGTTTTAATTAATTAATTTTTTTATTAAGTGGTATATAATAAAAACCACACTTGCTAAGATAAGATGAATATTCAATTTCGTACGTGTTAATCACGTATTATAATAATATATGTGTTATGTATTATATGTCTGTGTAAATATTCCAGGTCATATATGTCTTATGTTTGTGTATAATATGTCTTAGAATATAAGAGATAAAATTTAACCACTCTATCATTATATTATATTCGTATCGAATATAAGTGTTCCAATAGTAATTAACCCACACAATAATTAATAATATGAGAATTTGAATTTTTCAAATAATAAACAAAATGAATATGATTTTATTAACAAAGTCGTACTAATTTCACAACCAATACTAAATCCTCTGTACTCTTTACTTGTATTACAATTGTATAACGATATTCACGTGCTTATCCACACTCAATCAACTACTAAAACCTGCGACCTAGCTGGGAAACATCAAGGTAAATACTGCAGAAGAAGAGTATACCTTCGAGACGTGGGTAAGTGCGCACAAATGAGTAACAGCATATGTGCAAAAGTAAGTGTCTAAGAGTCACGTTATAATATATATATATATATATATATTATAACGATTCATTATAGTGTCCTATCAGAGCGTTTATGAAAGCTATAAACGGTACGAGCGTAACGCCGTAAGATAGAGAGAGAGAGAGAGAGAGAGAGAGAGAGAGAGAGAGAGAGAGAGAGAGAGAGAGAGAGAGAGAGAGAGAGAGAGAGAGAGAGAGAGAGAGAGAGAGAGAGAGAGAGAGAGAGCGGTATAATCGCAGCCATCTCACTCTAACCACGTCACCGCTACAGTAGAATCCAGTTCAAACAGGTAATTTTACTCAAAGCGAATTATCAGTTCAACCTGCGGTAACTTCAAAAGTTGTAAATATACGGCAATTCTGAAAACAGCATTGTATTCAGCAAGAAAAGCTTTATAAGTAGCCGCAAGCTCAGTTAATATAATTAACAAATAAAGAAGTTATACGGATGACGCACGCCAACACGAATAACGAGAGAATTATGCTACGTAGGAATAAGGTGTTTTCACACACACACAGATAAAGACCTAAGCAACAATATTCTGTGGTCAGATCTTCGGAAACACATTTGCAAATACCTGTAATCAATCGATTTGCAAATACAGGAAGTACGAATTTGACAAGAATTTCTCTGCCGTTTGAAACCTGTCACAGTGTGTTTGACCGACTTGTTCGAGATTGTCCAAACTGGAAAACGCATGATTTATTTGTACAACCAATCAGCAGCCCGTATTTAAAAGAGACGCCAGCTAAAAGCGAGGGGTAACATCACTCTTCGTTCGGTACTTAAACACACTAGACGTGTATAATTCACATTCAGAAATTTTTAAATTACACAACAGTGCAAATTCAGTTCTAAATCGAGAAGTAGTCCGCAGTGTAGATGAATTAACAACATTCAATAACACTAGCTGCGTAAAACAGCCGTTAATTAATTAATTAGTTAATTAATTAATCAATCAGCCGTGAAGGACATGTGCTAAAGAAGGCTACAGCATCTGTAATTGCCAGGGCATCTTCAACCGCATTGATCAATCCATTCTTCTGTGCAACACCATCGAAAGGAGGACCTCTACAGATTCCTATCTTCGGGCAACGCATCAAACAGTAAGAAATAGATTCATTAATCAATGATATAAGCGCTAAACAAATAATAAAACAATAAACAATTTTAAAAAGACACTAAGAAAACCACACATTGTATTTTAACTATAAGATTAGCTCGAAGATAGTATAAGAGTGTTGAATGGAAAGTGGTGTGTAGTATTGGACGTGCAAATTATTGCAGACCTGTTTTTAGCACTGGTTTGGGAGATAGCAATCTCTTACTCAAACCAGATAAGAGCTATAGGTCGTTTGAGCGTCTTAATCATTACTTTCCACACTCACTCAATAATTATAAGGTTAGGGTAGAATTAAGTCCTACCATTAACAAGTTAAAGTTTAAAAATCATTTATTAAAACATTAAAAATAATAGTCAAGCAAATCTTAAAGTGTTATTTGTAACGATTCCCCTTGAAAACCACAATCACTGAACGAATCCTGAGAAAGAGTGTCTCCATGCGCTGAGCTAAGCTGAAACCGTGTCATTTGTATCTGGGATTTGTTCTGGCGCCCAGGTAAAGTAATATCACGGGTAAGTAACTATTTATCTAACATCACAAATATTAGATAATTGTGTTAGACGAAAGGGAGCATTGTAATATATATATATAATATATATATACGACACTAATTTTAATGTACTTTAATTTGAGGAGCCCCACGCTTTTGGAGCGCCAAATTTATATAACACTACAAAGTAATGATATTAGGTGTAATCGTAATAACAAGAATGCGTAATATATTTTCTAAATCTTTACATTATTTATTTAGCAACCTCTTTACTTACTTCGGCAATACAAAAATTCATTATTCATCGCTTATGCGATCTTATGTATGTGTCTTCTGGTGAATAATTTATATCTAAACAGGTTATACATAAATCTTATTATCCATTCTTATTTATAACTATTTCTGCTCTCGGCTTACTCATTTAGTGTGGCCATCTTTGCAATTGCTTATCGATTTATTTCAACAATGAATTTAGTTTTATTTCAATTTCTTTAATCTTACTTGGCTTTAATTCTTTTCTACTGCATATGCATTTCTATTTTATCAATTAAGACTTGATTATTTTAATTTACTTAATTTACTAATTATTTTAATTTACTTAAATTTGAAAATCAAACATTGCTCTCTTATAGCACTTTCGTTATTCCAATATTAATTGCTATACACGAGACATTATTCTAAATGAACAATTTAGACTTTACATTACTATGTACAAATTAAATTCAGTTAGCAACAGTTTTGAATGTCTTTCATTGTAGATTAAATATTGTCTTTCAATTGTCTTTAATTATTATGGGTTTTTATCACCTCGTTTGATGTGGCAAATTATCGGTGTGTTCTTGAGTCCTCTTCCAGTCCTTGCTCCAGTCCTTCGTGCCCTTGGGTCCTCTTCCAGGATTCCAGTGATTGTCTTTCTTAGTTGTTGTTGTCTCTGCTCACATCATGGGTTGTAGGTGTGTCCATCGAACCACTGTTCTGCCTCCCAGTTCGTCAGGTGACGCTTACTGTAGATTTACGATCGCGTAGTTGACTGACATAGCCTCCTACGGCAACGGTTGAAAATAGAAGAAGAAGCAGCTTTATTAGTGCGACCTGGTATTTATAGCCACATCGTGCAAAAGCTCTTGTCTGAACAATATCTGTCTTGTCAGAGTTTGTCGACGCGTCCTTTCTCCCACTCTCGTCCGATCACTAATTTCGCTTATCTTCGCGAATTGCGAAGTCTGTTTTACACTAAACGATACTCAATCGATCGCTAATTTTCATATGTCTATTATATGTAACTTACACTTCTTTATTATAATTATTCATGGAGTTATTCACTTTTTATTCATTGTAATTTCACTTTACGTCACTTTTAAACGGTTTTTTAACCCTTTGTGCATCTTTATAAAATACACACTTTGGTGTCTTTTGTTTTACATTATCATAAATATTTTTCTTATAATTAAAATTATACTTAAAATCTAATATTATTTGAATAGGGGTGGTTACTGTCCAGGAACGGACAGGGTTCACACACACAAAGAAAATACAAATGTACACACAGCTAGCGACAGGTGGGCAGATATGCGTGTACATGGCTGAACATATATTTTAAACAATCCAGCTCGCAATCTGAATCATGTCTACTAACCATAGATTTATTTATTTTTATTAATTATATCGATTATTTTTGCAATGCACAGTACCGTATACGGTTGTACTTGTTTATATATAACTTACTTGCTACACAGGTTCTATTGTTTGAAGACCGCTATTAATGTTGCACTTAAAATCAATACTTGCCTTTAGTTATGTGTTATTTAAGGCATTACAAAGGTAAAGTGTAGAATTTAATAATAATACTAAATTTGTTGATTTACTTAATATGTATTTAACATTAACGAAGAGATGTTTTTGTTTTGTATGCTAAGAAACACCTCTTTCATTACACGTATTTCATGAACCCGTGATGGATATTGTTAGAATGTAATCATTATTTTGAAACATTAAAAACGTGCAGTTAATTAAAAAAAATATCTGTTTCCTTTGTTTGATTATTATTTTTGAATACATTCTTGTATACTGTTCACATATAGTTTAAAACTAATATTTATGTTATTATAACTGTTCTTGTGCACATATTTATTTACTTTCTCTACATTTCTTTAACTCCTTTACTGGACAACATCTTCAGAGTAATTAAGAAAATTGTATATACATATTAAAAATTGTTTATTTTTAGTGTATACAAATCAGTTTTTTAAACAACAGAATAATAACACAATAAAAACTATTTTAAAACATTAAACCCATTCAATAAAATTTTTAAATTAATATTTGTATGTTTTATTTTTGTTTATTTATTTGAATAAATATATTAAGTCATATATTGTTATGATGAGCTGAAAGATAACAAATACGTCTGGCGATCATTGTGCCCGGCGTTATAAAAGGTCAGACAGTTTCTAGAAAATTCCAGAGCATCTGTAACTACGAAATTATTTCTCGACGCATCATCCGTCCGAGAAGTGTCAGGTTATTTTAGAATTTCAGTGGGGTACAGGGCTAAATATAAGTGCCAGCTGCGGTAAGTTCAGTTTTGGACCACCGATATTACAGTGCGGTTTTGAATGATTTTATTGTGACTTCATGAGTTCAAAACTGTAATAAGGTGACATTTATTGTTGTGTGTTGGACAAATTTTAACTTAAAGGATTTTATAACAACATTTTTGTTTGTTTCTGCCTATAATTAAAGTTGTAATTTTTTACTTTATCCGGTGTCAGTTATTCTGTTCCGACTGTACAAACACGACGTTCCGTGAAACGTATATAACTTAACATATGTGTAATGTTATAAATATTGTTAGGACGGTCTAACTGATCGTCGAATGGTACAGTGGAAAACAAAATATAAGACACCAAAGAAGTTACTAATCGGCAGTTTTAATTATCACAATTAAACGGTTTGTAATCAACAAGATAGTCTCTTACAACGAATCAAATAAAAATTGTTCACACGCAATAAAAAATATCAACTAATGGAGTACCACACAATTATAAAACACATAACAATTCGCCACAATACTTCGAACCGCACTAGAATAAATCGCCACTTAAACGCACTGTGTTATCGCCCGACAATAACTGAGCTAAGCGCCGCTGAAGTCTTGTGTTTATACCCCGCTGAGATTCCAGAAAATTCCATAATACGTGTCTACTAGAAAACACTAGGACGTAATAGATTGCGGCCTTGAATACAGCGCGCTCGGACCGGTATGGTCTGGAAAAGTCTCGTTGCGGACGCGTGACAACAAGTGTCACGTAGTTGTCCTTCATCTCAAAGTAGCAACAATATGTACGCACACACACATTTCAGCCGAACTTCGCTGGAATAGCCGAGAAACACATAAGATGTTCTGTAATGTCGTAACAATATGTTTTATGTATACATAAATTTCGCTTTGTGTTACTTGAATTTGTTCTTTAAAAAATTGATTATGTACATTATGTTTATAAATTTGGAGGTCATTAAAAGTTTATCATCTTTACATATACATTTCGAATAAATTCATGTGTCCTAACTCAAGAAACCTATGACCAGTTTTACATCATGTGCATGTGCAGCCAGTTTGATTAACCGCTATTTGATACTTAACATACTAATAAATTAATATGGCATAAAATTAAAAAATCATAAAACTTTTAAATTTATCGTAAAAGTTAACTAATTAATGATTTAGAGTAAATACTTTAAACATATAGGCCTACAATTTGAAACAATATAGTAATCTCTCCGAGCTGCTGAAATCACTCACTATTTTGAAAGAAACACATTATTATTAGATAAAAATCAAATTAATAAATGCTTTTTAACACTATCAGTAATGTTCTTTATGCGTATGATTCTTAGCTTTACCCTTATCTGTTACACAACTCATAACAATATGTAAAGGTTTTTGCAAACACTTTACAATACCTTACAAATACCTTTTAAAGGCGGCCCAAAATTTGCAAGGGTGTTCACAGATATTAATTTTGTAAAATTATTAAAGCTACCGAGCTCGTATTTTGAATAAAATTAATCATAATTTGATGCTTAACAATGATTTGAAAATTACTTCCATCTTTGGCCCGTAGTGTCCATATATTAAACCTTTTCAAAGTAAACATGCGGATTTGAGTTAAAATTTCCTTCAGACTGATATCCGGCATGGAATTTTTTCAGTTTTTCAGAATTTTGATAATTTTTTGGACCCTGTTGTCCTAAAATTTTGTAGTTTCAAAAATTGATCACAGTATTTAGACTTTAGTTAAAATTATATTTAATTTTATACTCCAAATGGATATCTGCGATTTTTTTCAGAATTTGACCCTCATATTTTTGCTTTCTGCTCTTCTGTTTTTGGTGATCAGTCTCCAAAACAATACGTGTCTGTGACTCAGAAAGTGTAGAAAGTATGAGCACGCACGTTAAGTTTTACGAAAATCCGTTGCATTGGTGCATTAAAAAGTAATCGTGAAAGATCGTTGACACAAACAGAACACAGACAGACATTCAGAGAAACGCTTAACAGTGAACTTAAAACTGAGAAGTCGTTTTAGCTTGTTCAATCAAGTCTAACTATTTAAAAATATACATTTTCAAAATTTTAAATGTTAGAATTTTCCTACTTGGAAAGATTAGAAAGGAAAAGAGAAATAAAACGTAAGATGTAAATATTATTTAAAAATTTTTTGAAGAGGTTAAATGTTTTAAAATACTATGTGACTATGTTAGTCAATGGCTAATGAAATGAGTTTATCAAAGAGGTAGTTATAAAACAAAAGAAAATTTGTCTTCAAGAAGGAAACAAAAAACAATTGTTCATTAATGTTAAACAATGCAGAATTATACGAAAAAAATCTTGTCTACGGCTGAAGTGTATATTTAGTGTAACAACCAAATTAACAACCGACTGTGTCGCCTTTGTGATTCACAGACAAGCGACTCCCACGCTTATTCCTGACCTGGCGCATGAATTCCTGACGGAGACAAAGCAAGAATTCGTGAAATTCTGTCTTAATAAAGTTTTAATTAGGTAGAGCAGACAAAGTTGGATGTTACTTTTTTGATGAAAGTTGAGCAGACCTCAGAAAGCGGCAAAGTCTCGCTTAATATAATTAACCCCGAGTACACGAAGGCTATAGGTGTGTGCGTGCGTCAGACAATTTCCTCATATCTAGGAACAAGATTTCCACACACGCCCACGTCGTGGAGTGGGGTGGGGGTGGTAAGGTGTTTTAGTCGAGAACTTGGTGTCAAAACGTCGACAGATTAATTGGCGAACAACCGGCTCAGAGTGCCGTATATAACATTTTGTTGGGAGGTTTTGCAAAATTCTATTATATTATTAGATGATGAACAATTTAGTATGCCGTACGGAACGCCTCATACAGTGTGGCGTGTAGCGAGAAGAGAACTAAATAAAATTATGTCTCTTGTCTTGTTCAATCAATTTTGCACAAGACTGCTAGCATAGTTTAGAGAACTTGTTATTACTATAAGACCTTGAAGAAATTAGATTTTCATTGCGTTCCTACAGATACTAAAAGACGAGATTTCGCTTAACACAAGAGTAGGCGTTGGCGCTTGGAATAGCGAGTTAACAGTCACTTGATTTCATTATATATTGTTGTATAAATGACTCAACGACCGTGATCGAACGCACGTGAGTTCAGTTAAATTTGATTTATGTTGTACTAAAGAAAGGAGGTCGCGCTAGTGGACGTTTTTATATTTCAAAATTTATTTCAAGTACAGCTGTAGCTAAAATTAGTAAATGCTTTATTCATGGTAGTATATCCATTACGCTTGTAAAACAAAAGAATACAAAATCGTGTTTGCTTAAATGTTGTGGGCCAGAATAACTGACCGCTGCTATTTTGGTTTATAACAGTGTAGTATCATTTATATATATATATATATATATAATATATTTTATAATGATTTTACCTCAAGATGTTTTCTCCCTAATTGGAACATGTTTCGGGATCCTTAGTGATCCCATCATCAGCCTTTCTAATTTTGAATCTTGTCGAGGACCTGTGTGCTGGTTGGCTGTTGTTATGGCTTCCCATTGGTTTTTTAAATTGTTATTACTGTGTGTGATTGTGGTGTATATATTAGTATTTTGTGTATTTTCTACGTTGAGTGCTTTGAAAATTGTGTCGTGTTTTGTATTGATTTGTATTTGTTTGTTTTGTATTAGTTTGTTTTGTATTTTATGTTTGTATATTTGTAAATTTTCCCAAATGTTCATTATGGTCCCTTTGTGTGGTATGTGTTTTATTAGTGTCATATTGGTTATGCTGGGAATTCATGTCCAGTGTTTATTGCATGTGTGGCCAAATTGGATTTATATATTTCTGGTTTTTGTATGCATTTAGGTGTTCAAAATAACCAAATAAAGAACAAAATGAAGACACACAATATATAACTGAAATAAAAAATAGCCTCCAACTAATACTAAAACAAAATTACTTTGAATTTAATAGCAAAATTTATCAACAGCAAAAAGGTTCAGTCAATGAGTGCCCAAAAAGGGGCTGTAGGGGACATGGAGGGGGGGAGAAATTTTCTCTTCGGGAATGTGTTGGGGGTAGTTAGGAGGTAAACATACTATACGTCTGCACCCTACCCCTTCCGCTATTAGGGTGGAGGGGAGTGGAAAGGTCCCTTTTTTGGGTTTTTTGCCCATAACTCGAAAGTGGTGCGTTGTACAAAAAAAATCATTGTTTACCAATTAAAGAGCATTAAATTCTATACAAAATGGCTATGTTAACTTTCTTTCTATGTGATAAAGTTTTCGAGATATTTGCCAGCGAAAATCGACAATTTTTGAAAAAAAAAATGTTGCCTCACGTTTTTTGCCAAACTTGTCTGCCTAACTCTTCAGCCTTTTGTTTTACAAGAAAGTCGTCAAAAGAAAAGTTGTAGAACATTAAATTTCCTTTATATATATAAAATTATTAATTTATCTTCAACAGGTCAAAAGTTACAGCAATTTGAAGTTTTTAGCTAAATTTCTCGATTTTTCACAAAGCTGTCCTTTTTGTTATTATCGTTATTCAAAAGTTACAACTTTATAAAATAAGCTAATATATTATATATTTATTATATATATATTATATTATACAGGCTGTTTCAAAAAGGACTTTACAATTTTGAAAATTCATATAGATTTATTCATATGACTTACAGACTTGGTTTTGGTGTCATTTTTAGGAAAATACATCAAGTTTTGACGCACGTAGTACGCTAGTGCCGAATCACACCACCGCAAGTGCTAGCGGCAGTTGTACGAAAGATTGCTGCCTTCACTGGTCCCCAGCGTGCTCGCTGTGTGTTTTGGTTTGAAGAATCAAAGTTGTAAAGTCCTTTTGTTGTTACGAAGTGTACAACGCATTTTGTTGTTTTTGGTGTCTCGAGTTTTGTCAGTCCTCCAATTTCAAGAAGAACTAGACATACAAGGTAAGTCTCAAAACAAGTGTACTTTATATCGTGGTAAACTACATGAAACGTACAAGCTTTTACGCATAAATTTAAGTAATTGACTGTTACCCGTTTTGTGTAGGCAGCCATGCTACTTCCCTGTATGTTGAGCCCTAATAAGAGACACCTAGGTATTCCCATTAAGCGATACTGTCTCTTATTAGAACGCCTATTTTTTTAATTGAAATTCTCAACTTCAATAATACTATTTAATTTTAATGATTTAGATTACAAAAAAAAACAGCAATGAAAAAACTTTACGAGTCTAAAACACACACAGTCTAATATTAAAGGTAATATAAAAATTTTGATTCACCCAAAACAACATTCGTAACCCAAATTATTATTATTTTATCTTAAAAGGTAAATTTATTGATGTCAATTGTAAATTTTGTCATTTTATAAGAATAAAATGTAATATATATAGGTGTCTCTTATTTGGAACTCTTTTGAAAATCGCCATATTTTGTACTTTTTTGTTTATTGTTTTATAAATGTCGATGGGTACTTTTTATTGTCTTTGTTTTTCTGGGGTAGCAAATATAATGTTTAATTAAAGCAAAAACATTAAAGTTAGGCTGAAAAAATTATTTGGGATCCTTTTATAAGCGTATGAAAAAAAGTGTCTCTTATTTTGGTACTTTCCCCTATATTTCAGTGTGATCATCGTCCGCAACGATGAAGTGTTTTGTCTGTTTTGTCTGTGATGGAGACGTCGACGAATCCAGTGATGAGGTGGTAAGAGTTGCAGAGAAAGGTATAGGATCCTTAATAAGTGCGAGTAGGCAAGGGGGGACGAAAAGAGCTCCCACCTAAGAGGTATAACATCACTCTTAATTCACAAGGCATGTCGGAAGAGGTACACCAGACCCCAAAGCATTGCTGCTGATGCAAAGAGGCAGGCTGCATCAACATTATCTCAACCACATGAAACTGCGAGTTTGAGGTCTTCATCAGAGCAACCTTTCGATTTTAAGACCAACTGCTTTCTTTGTGCAAAACCTGCTGATCCTGAAAAATGGAAAAGAGAAAAACTAAGTGGAAGGAGAATAGTCTATAGTGTCCGGACAGTGTGTGTACAAGAACAGTGTATAAATGCTGGTAGTGCTAGGAATGATAAGTGGGGTGAAGAAGTAGTACAGCGCCTGTTTTCCATTATTGATCTAGTAGCTGAAGAGGCTGTATACCACAATGACTGCTATAATACCTTTACAAGAACTTTGTATAAGGGGAACAAACCATCAGAAACTGAAGACCACGTTTCTAAAGGAATGAAGGAAATATATTTGTTCATGGAAACGAACAATGACTGTCAGTTTTCCATGTATGAATTGATGGCCGCAGTAACAGGGGAAAAATTGGACTGGAGGACTGTAAAAGCAAAACTACATGAACATTATGAAGACCGCATATTAGTGAAACCAGGCATCAAACCGGTTCGATATTCCAGTCATATGTTTTAGAGATGCAGGGTACAAAGTTTTGAATGATGCTTGGTATGAGCAAGAAAGGAAAAAAATGACGCGGACGAGCGAATGAGGATTGTGAAAAAAGCTGCAGCTATCATTCGACAGGACATCCAGAGTGAAATGTACGATTCTCGTACGTACCCACCTGGAGATGAATTTCTTCGCGACGCGTATTGTGTTACCCCAACCCTTCGTACGTTTCTAGAGGACGTCATGATGAAGAACACCAAAAGTGTAAAGGAAACCAATAGGAAATGCGTCGCCATTGGGCATGCAATCACATCTGTAGTTCGACCGCGAACCTTCTTATCCTCAGTATTAAGCAGTATTACCCTCCTACTCTACAGACGATTTGCCTCTAAACACCTGATCAATGTTCTTGCTAGCCTGGGATTCTGTTCTTCTTACTACGAAGCCCAGGTATTAGAAATGTCATGTATTGCTAATGCCAAACCAGGCTTCAAAGGGGGGTCATTCAATCAGTTTGTCTTCGACAATGCAGACTTTAATGTGTGCACAATTGATGGACTTAATACTTTCCACTCAATGGGTGGAATCAGGTGTATCACCCCAGCAAGTTCAATTGATAAAGGTGCAAGTATACCACGCTTGATGAAGATGCCCACATCATCTGAAACTGGAAACATTGGAATAATTCCTCTGGAAACATTCCAAGTTAAGCGCGGTGGTCTACGAAATGTCATTGTGGAAAACCTAGAAGTACCCGAGGAACCCACACATCCTCCCCCACATGACACCCTGTTGTTGTTTGCTCAAAAGCTACGCATTCGAGTTCCACAATGGAAGGGATTCATGAACACAGTGACCAAAGGAGATTATGGCGAAAAGACCAAGGTTGTTCCCCTCCCCTTCATTAACGCTCCTCCATCAGATTATGATACGGTTTACACGGCATTGATGTGTGCAGGCGAGTTGTGTGAAAGAGTAAACCAACACAATGTGATTATCACATTCGACCAGCCTCTCTGTTGGAAAGATAGTTTCAGATTCTGCATCTGGCCCTCGTCTATCCAAGTGTGTCGTACGTCTTGGTGGATTTCACCTCCTTATGCCCTATGTAGGATGTATGGGATATCTAATGGGTGGTAGTGGTTTGAAGGAACTGTTGAATACGGTCTATGCTCCAACATCGGTTGAAAAAATGTTTCAAGGCCATGCATTTGCCAGAGCTGTGAGAGGTCATCTGATAACGCAAACTGCATTGTCAAACATAATATTCGAACACATTGACATAAGACGAAGAGCAGGCATGTGCCAGAGAAATAATGTCCACTATCTGGTATGAGCCTCCCCCACTGGGGTCGTTAAATGAAAACCCTAATCTGAAATCACTTGCCAAAAAATTTGGGGAAGCACTACAGCACCTCAGTGGGAAGGGAAGAACTGCAAAGCTTTGGGTGCAATATTTTCACATGGTCAATTTGATGAAAGAATATATTCATGCCGAGAGGTCAGGTGATTGGGATGGCCACCTCAACTGTGTCAAGAGAATGCTACCATACTTTCACGCATGTGGTCACTTTCCATACACCAAATTCTCCCATCTGTATGTTCAGGATATGACGAATCTATCTTCAAGATTGACTTCAGAAGAACACCAAAAATTTGTCAATGGGGGAGCCTTCACGATGTTTGGTCGCTTTTGGTCAGGTGTTTGGTCGGATATGACAATTGAGACAAACTTTATGCGAAGCTTTAGTGCCCAAGGCGGTGTAAAGCGAGGGCGGGGTGTCACTGAGAGTGTCATCAGCAAGTGGGTTGTAGGGATGAGTGCAACTCATGACGTCTGCACTTCGTTGGAAGAGTTCTGTGATGTTCTTTTCACTTCGAGTGAGCAGCATTAGGGATTTTGGAGAAGCACGAATAACAAAAGATATGACTGACATCGCTAAACTCACAACATAGCTAGAAAATCATCCTACTTTTCCTGAAATCACTGACATCATGTCGATAGCCACAGGGGTGGTGGGAGATGATACAGTCAACTGCTATGACGCTGTAACATGTGGCAAGCAAGCAATGAATAAAATGGTAACATTGCCATTTTCAGATGTCAAGTTTTCACGCAAAGACAGGGCACTCCCTACATATCCTCAGTTACTTCCTCTATCAAGCTCCATGATGAAAACGTTGCAATACACCCACTTCTACTCTTCCAGAGAATATCAATTAGCAAAAAACGTGACGAGGACTTAAAGGAGTATTTGCGATATGAATTGGCTCCGTTTCCCTTGGCCTTATTCAATGAGAATGGTATGAGAAAAACCAAAAAATCTGTTTTGTTCACCCTGTTTGAACCAACAAACGAGAATGTGCATCTACCAAACTATGACGTGGTTATTGATGGGGGATTCCTCCTACATAAGGTTATCTGGCAAAGGGGATCCTCAGTTTCTGTGATTTGTGATGGATACGTTAAATTCATCAAGATCCACTATCCAGGGAGGACGTGCACAGTTGTTTTTGATGGATATAACATCTCACCGAACAGCACTAAGGCGGCAGAACAGGGAAGACGCTACCGTATAGATGTCTAATGGATGTTAGACATCCATTTCACTCTTGATATTGAAATTACTGTGAGTCAGGAATTATTTCTCTCCAGTCACCACAACAAAGATCGTCTTATTAACCTACTGAGACCTAGACTCCAGAAAAACGGCATCACAACGCAGCAAGCATCAGACGATGTTGACGTGCTGATTGTGAGCACTTCCATTCAAAAATCTATGGGAAAACATCCAATGTGGCTGTAATTGGGGAAGATATTGACCTCGCAGTGATTCTTATCGCAAATACTCCACCTGACAGCAATATTTTATTCATGAAACCTGGCAGAGGAAAAGTGGAAACCAATGTTTACTCCACCCACCAAATGCCGCAGCTGGGACTGAAAGAAATGTTTTTCCTGCATGCTTTCACTGGTTGTGATTCAACATCGGCAACATTCCGGAGGAGTAAGCAAGGATTTATAAAACTTTACCAAAAACATCCTGAAATTCGAAAAGCAGCCGAAGTGTTCCACAACCCCTCCTCCTTGCATGCTGAAGTTGAGAAAGCTGGACAGTTATGCATGCTAAAATGGTGGTACGGCGCCCCAGCAAAAGAGAGCTCCGTCAATACCTACCGATACCATTCATTTTTGAAATCAGTGGCAAGTATCAGACCTGATCTCTCATCACTTCCACCAAGCGAGGGGGCAACAAAACAACATTCATTTCGGACATTTCATCAGGTGCAGCTCTGGTTAGGAAACCAACTACCTCCAGAGATATGGGGTTGGGAGCTCAAGGCAAACTGTCTAGCTCGGTCTTCACCAAAGATCCGGTAGCACCAAAAGAAATATTGGACATGATTTTTTGCAGATGCGCAACAGATTGCAGCAGGGCCAGATGTAGCTGCAAGAAGATGTCAATGAATTGTTCCCCATTATGCCACAACTGTCAGGAAAACTGTTTGAACGGTGTGCCCGTTTTAATGAACGAGGATGAAGATGAGGAAGACATGGAACCCCTCCCCACATAACCGGCGGACACTGAATCCGACATTATGGAAACTGTTGAACTAGAGGAAAGTTTGGAGGTGGAGCCAGAAGCCGGACCCTCTTGTCCCAAGAGAGCAAGACAAACAAAATTTGTATTTTAAATTTTATTTCTTTTGTTGTATGCATATCATCATGTTTTTTTGCAAATATTATCTCGTGGTCATGGGTCGGGGTTTTAACTTGTACGTAATTTTTCTTGTAAATTTTATTAAAATCTCTAGTAAATGTATTTCGATGGTTTTTTTATTTTTATAAATGTAGTTTTTGTACAAATGGTTATTATTAATTCACCTTCTTCGCAAGGTGAACTTAAGTTGCAGTGATTGAAATCTGCGAATAGCTCCGGGAAGAGAATCGCCCAAATGAGAGTTGTATCCCCTGCTAGGTAGGGACACAACAAATCTACCACTATTATTGCGGAAAGTGTTAGCGATAAAATGACTTTCGCATTCTGAGTCCTCAACTGAGGGAGTACGGACTGCAACGTCCTCCAATTGCCAGAAGTCTTTTAATTGCGATGAAATTGCATTGTTATCTTCGCACGCTATAAATGATGAAACAGGTTTTGTCATGTCGACATTAAAGGGCAGGTTACCAGCGAGGATGAATCCCAATTTTGTCTCCTGTATTATGGGAAAGTGTGGGCTGCGGATGAATTTAATAGGTTCAATCAATTGTAAATAGTACTGGGCACCAAGTAATATGTCGATTTGTGAAGAAAATTTAGTTGTTGCGGGTCAGCTAAGAATATGTTTTTTGGTATATTTAGGGATGAAATATTAAACGATTCTGCGGGGAGATTATTCGTAATACTGGGAAGCACAACGCAATGCACGTACAGATTGAAATCCTTGTAACGAGAATTCAGCCTTACCCTTGTACTAAAGTCAGCTTGACATAAGGAATTGTTTATACCAGTGATGGGTAGTTGAGACTTGGTTATTTTAGACCCATGCGGCGTGCGAAACTCATGGTACAGAAGTTTGCTTGAGATCCTAAATCTAATAGAATTCTTACTGGATGTTTCCTACCGGCTTGGTCCGTTGTCATGCAGACAGCGGTGGATAACAGAATAGATTTATTTGTTTGTAATTTGAGGGAAAATTGATTGTTGCCCCTGTTTGAAGTGTTACTGCCTGATATGTGAACCATTGTATGATGTCGTTTGGAACATGCCCTACAAGAAAATTTGGAAGGACAGTGTGAGGGCTCATGGCCTGGACGCATGCAATTTAAACAAAGTTTGTATTTAAGTAAAATGTTCTTTCGCTCAAAGGGAGACGTAGCCACGAATTGTGGGCATTCAGACAGTCTATGTTTACCGTGACACAGCTGACAAATGTTATTGTTGATATTAGTATGAGATGTTGACCTAGTGAGCTCAAAGGGTTTAATAGTCTTGCGATAGGGAATCTTATCGCTAACTTGTGTTCTGTTTGCTGAACTGGTTGATGCGCCAACGTTTTGCATTAATTGCCTTCTACTATTTAAAAATTTAATGAAATTGTTGAAATTAGGGAGTCGCTCGTCGGATAGACTTTCCTTCCATTGTCGACATGTCTGGTTATCGAATTTCTGAGTTAAATATTGAACAAAAATAATTTCAATAGTATTTATAGGTAAACTCAATGAATTCAAATCGTTTATATTTGCGGTGATTTCGTCAATAAATTTTGAAATGCCATCCATGGACTCTTGCTGAATGGACTTCATGCCCAAGACACTCCCTACATGATACGCTGAGACAATTAATTTACTGTAGTTGTCTTGATTAACGCGTCTTGAGAAACGCGTCCAATAAAATCAGTAAGTTTTCACATGAAAAAGTTCATTTTTAGTTAAGAATTAATTTACTATCATACCTGGCCTTCAATAGCTCAATGGCTAGTACCGCATAATTATTATGGGTAATTGGGAGAGACTTTATTACATTTAAAGCCTCGTCCCTTAGTGAAGAATGTAAGTAATGCAATTTCTGGATGTCAGTCAGGTCCGTTCTGACGTGTACTAACTCAAAGAACATGTTGTAATAGTGCTGCCAATCAATAATGTTGCCTGAGAAGCAGGGCAATTTAATTGGCTCTAACTGAATAGGGAATGCTTTAATTGGCGTAACTTCAGCTTGATTTAATGTTATTTTGCTCACCTCTTCTACACGTTCTAATAAATTTTGCAGCTTACACTCAATAGTGCAGAGATCATCCTCTGTCTGAACCCTGTAACTTACTGTTGTGAAATCAGATTCATCAGCCTCAATTTGGGTCTGAATTTTATCATACTTCGCGGAAAACTCCATCAGGTGACGAAGTTTTATTTTTAAAGCATGGTGATCATTTATTTCATGATCGAAATTGTCCGCGAAGGTGTTTATACGGGATATAGAAGCTTTAATTGTGCCACGTTTTTTAATCAAAGTTTTCACATCAGTCATGATTGAGCTGCAAGCTGGTGATCCGAAATCGATAAATAAATGCAGAACAGGTGAACAATTAATGTAATTTGAGTATTTTATCAAATTCTGATATAATGCGGCAGCCAGTGAGTGGTATAACTTAATCTAATTCCTTATTATAATATGTACTTATTTTTTTAAAAATAGTTATATAAAAATTATTTTGCAAATATTACTCATTTTTAATGTATATGAAATTATATAAGTAAGAAACTATGCGAAATATAACTTCATAGTCACTTGAATTATGAGAGTCCTCTGCAGGTTTAAGATGGCTCCGTTGCCTGTCGCTTACTTGGCGATCCTGTCCGGCTGGCCTTGGATTGGTGGCGCAAATCTTGTTTCCGCTTGTCGGGTGATGTTTGAAGTTGTAGCTCTCTGTGAAGGCTTGAAGTTCTGATTTTCAATGATGAATGACAAGTGACGATGTAGTGGAATATCTTGCGGTATTAGAAATGATGTCTTGTAGAAGCTTGTACGGCCAAGTATGAAGTTTTTTTTTGAAAGTTATGAATGTATGCTCACGGCCAGCAATTTTACGTTTAAGAAGATTCGGGATTGACCAAAATGTTATTTGGGCCTGTTAAATGAAATATAGATCCGGCCCGGAGGACCAAATGTTACGTCTTCGACGCTCTCGAATATTTCTTGAGTTAGTCTTACAACGTGATGCTGGTACAATAAGTTGGATAATATGAAATAACGTAGTGGACTGTATTTTGAATTAACTGTTTATTTGCATTTTGGTAATAATGATTGCATGGCCCGTGCAGTGTCGCGTGGCATACATTGCCAAAGTGAGAATTAAATAAATACTGAAAAATATGTTAATAAATTGAAGTAATCTTCAGAAATGAAATAGTTACTAGCCGCGGCGTTAAGAAGTGCGTTGTCTGGTCAGAGGTTAACAGTTAACTAACTTGAACTGCGAGAGAGCGTATTGAGACACGCTGGTAGCAGTTTAGCGGGGGGATGACGTCACTGCACGAACCAGCTGTTTACATATGCAATTCTTAAAGGTACAAAGTTTAACATGTCTAAATAGTTGATTTTGTTATGTTTTCTTTTTCTTCTGTGAATTGTATTTTTGGATGTATGTTATTGATTTGTTTTAGAATGTTCCCTGCATTTGTGTTTTTGTTATTTGATACATATAGCCCATCATCTACATATCTTATCCATATGCCATTTGGATCAAATGATTTTATAATATTTTGTATTTTGATGTCTATGTGTTGTAAGAATATTTCTGCTATTATACTAGATAATGGAGATCCCATTGCTAATAGTCCAGTCAACGAAGGGGTTGTAGAGGACATGGAGTGAGGAAAATTTTGCTCTTCGGGAATGTGTTGGGGGTAGTTAGGAGGTAAACATACTAAAAGTCCCCACCCCAACTCCTTCCTCTTCAGTGGTGGAGAGGGTGGAAAGTTCCCTTTTTTCGGTTTTTTGCCCATAACTTGAAAACGGTAAGTTGTAAAAAAATTATACTTTTAAAAATTAAAGAGCATTAAATTCCCTACAAAATGGCTATATTACCTTTCTTTCTATGTGTTAAAGTTTCCGAGATATTCGCCAGCAAAAATCGACAATTTTGAAAAAAAAATGCCTCACGTTTTTTGTCAAACTTGTCTGCCTAAATCTTCAGCCTTTTGTTTTACAGGAAAGTCGTCAAAGAGAAAGTTGTAGAACATTAAATTTCCTTTAAATATATATATATATATTATAACTATATATTAAAGTGTGTTTGTGTTGTTGTTTTTGCAATGTAATGTTTTCTGTGTTTAATGAGCACCTACCTGCTGTCCGTTCTTGCGGATGCTTCCGACTATGGGCGTGTGGATTTTGGATTTGAATTCGCGAGTAGGTTAACTCGAGTGTACAACAACGAAACACTAACCTTGTTATAATTATTGTGAAGAGTTTTGTGAGGTTGGTAGGCTCCGTAGTACAGCAATAAAAATACAGTGTGGGGTAATAAAAATCGGGGTTTATTATACTAAACACACATAAGAATGAAGAAACTTACAGTTACTATAATTCTTACTAACTAAAATAGTAAATAAAATTTAGTATGATATTTTCTGAATGGTTAGTATTCTTCAGCAAAAGATCTTATTATTTCGAATTATATTACTTGTATTTCTCTTGATTTCAAAGAAGTTAATTTCAAATAATTTAATTAATGAATTTAATTTAATTTAATTTATTTAGCAATGACTTTAAAATGATTTTAAATTACTCTAAAATTCTTGTAAATATTCAGAAATAAACTAGCAGTGAATCTAGTTCAACTTGGCTTTATTTCAAGTGATTTGACTCTTGTATACTGCAATATAAGCAATCAATTAATACTCTAATAAGATTTGTATAGCGCTTTTCTATTAATCTATTATCTAATTCTTAGCTAGGGTTTATTAGTTACTCATACATGCTATACAGATTATCACAATTGAATATTACTTATTAATTTAGAGTCTTTGATATAATGGCATCTGAATTATTTGTTTTACAATGATTTTAAGAAAGGGAAAAATTGTTCTTTTAGAAGTGAATAATTTGTTTTTGACTTTCCTGGTTCTGAAGAGGATGTAGAGATGCTCCTGGAATCCCTCGCTGTCCTGGTCCAATCTGCTAGAAACGACGATCTACTGAGCGTCCTGGATTTTGGTGATGAGTTCGGGAATCAGCAACACTCTGCTCCTTCTGCAACTGGTGATGGTTTTACGTCTGTAGTTTTGGCTGCTACAACTGCGTCAGGCTCCTCGTTCGATTCACGTCTCACTCTGGCGTGTGTGTCTCGTCACGGGTTGTCGCTCTGCTCTCTGTTGTTCTGCTCTTACTACTGGATATAGACGGCCTCTTCTGTCGTACTCTTGAAGTAGTTTCTTGTAGTGTAGTTGATCTCTTGCGTGCGTACGCCAACAGTTAATGGATTGCGCGATACGCTTATTTGATGATGATGATCAGAAAGAGTATCTTGAATAGTCGCTATTATTACGAGTCGTTACAGTTGATCTGTTAAATAAGACGGTTGTAATAATGCGTGTTGACACCTCAAGTCTTCACAGATGTATCTTCACAAAATGTGTGTTACTGAGACGATTGAAGATGTACGTGTGTTCCTCTTGAGTACTGGCAGTGGAGTGTTCTATCAGCCGAAAAACTCCGCGTTCGTTCCAATTTCTTTGAATGATTTGATTGGCTGACACACTCTCCCTTCTACTCAAATTTTGTGGCACCCCATTCCGTGAGAACAAAACTGATTCTCACAGTCTGAGTATTTATATTATATTTAATATTCTTAACACACCGGGTTTACATTGTCGGTGCGGACGTCCGGTCGCAATTTATATTGCGATTATCTTGGCTGCAAGCCAAGTTATGCTAATTCTAAACTATACAATTTGTTGTTAATTATTATGACTATTACATATTAAAAGCTCTTCTGTGTAGCTCAATTACTAAGGGAGTTATTAACATAAAATTAATTATCTCCCTTAATGTTTAATTATACTAATTAAAAAACGCACACCCTATTACTAATATTTCGGCAAACATTTTGGCTATTCTAGATTTTTCCTAAATTTACCGGTTTCCGAAATATTAATAATTGAAAGTTTGGGCGTGGCTCTATTGGTTTATAGTGTGTGTTACGTAACGGGAGCTGGCATTGCCGTGTGCGCCTGTACAATACATTGAGATGCACGCTACATTATAAGAGTTGAGTTTCAACGTTTTAAATTTGTTTAAACATTAATATATTAACCCTTAACATATAACTCCAAATCAATGAGATTTGGTGACGTTATATAATATTTATGTATATGTATATATATTGTAGCGTGACAGATTATCCACTATGAATTAATTCAGATAAGATCATAAAAACAATTAAATTACATATACTCAAAGAATGTCAAATGAAATTCAATTACACTTCAAAGGAAAGCACCACTATAAAAGAAAAACAATAATTAAATAATAAAAATGCAACCAAAAAATTCAAAGAAAATAAATTAAGGGAAAATCATATTAAAAAATCAGGAGATTACCCATTAGATTAGGAGCAGGTGATAAAGAAAATACCCCAAACACAAGAAGAAAGAAGAGTAAAGTTAGTATCAGGTGATAAAGAAAATACCCCAAACAGAAGAAGAAAGAAGAGTAGAGTTAGTATCAGGTGATAAAGAAGATACTCCAAACCCAAGAAGGAAGCAGAAATTTAGAAACAGATAATAAGGAAGATACCCCGAACCAACCATCGGACAAAATAAAACAAAGTACCTTGGTTTACCCAAGAAGAAACCCAAGAAGGAAGACGAGAAGAAAAGAAGATATAGGATGAAAGAACCACCATAAAAACCTATTATTAACTACCATTAACCCCAAACCAAATGTTAATACCATTAAAGAAAGTATAACACCCCAAAACCTTATGAAATTGTAAATAATTATAGACAAAAGTATTGAGTAGTATGATAAGAAGTGCACAAACTAAAGTTATTATATGGTAAAATAAACAAATCTTCACAGTCCATTATGACTAAAGGTCTGGTCTGAGAATAATAAAACTCAAATATAAGTCAGAACCAACAGTGAATGTTTACCAGTGGAAGTGTTTTTAAATGTAATAAACTTCAAGTTGTAGTGTAACTATAACTTAAACAAGGTGCTATAAAATAAATTTATATTTTATAATTAACAGGTAATGAAAAATATTTCCTATATTTCATAAAAAAGGTCACTTTGTTATCTGAAGACATTCATGGTAATGCCAATAATAAAGAAAGTATGTGGGGAAATGTTTACTGTACAAGGGGATTATAGATAATAATACAATACAATCAGAAAGGACTGAACATAGATTAAGTTTTGATAAAATTAAGAAATTTAAATGGCTAATAATGTTCAAACCCATGAACTCCATTTTAAAAAGAGTTCCTATACAATAAGGTTTATATTTAGAGTAAGATGTTTTAGTTATATAACAGCATGCCTACAATTAAAATGTTTAGGTATGGATGCTGCATTAATTTATAAAATGTTTAAAAGTATGTTCAAATAGTTCCAGCAAACATCTCTAACTTTGAAGACTGCTAACTAATGTCAAATATTATTTTTTGTAACCGTAGCATGAATTAGATGCTACACATATCAATATTTATGTAAACAATTTTATTTCATGTTATGTTAACTTTTAAGAGTCAGAGGAGGTGTAAAATTAACTTTATTTGAAAAAAAACCATATATGTAAAATACTAAACTCTAGGCCAAATAATGAATTCACAAAAATACATATAAACTAGTTAATTCACCAAGGAACCATGTAAACTAACAAGATTTATGTAAGGTGGATCAATACCTAACTACTGTAAATGATCCTATGATTTAAAAGAGTAATATAGAAAAATGTCTTAAATTATTAAAAATTTTCGAAATGTTAAAAAATAACTATTTCAGAGGAGGAATAGTAAATTAATAAATTATCACTAAAAGACAGTTCAAATGTTAAATTTATAAGAAATTAAGGAAAGCGAAAGATTTGTGACCATCTGGAATTTATTATAATTATATTAATAACACCTAAAATGGCAGTAATTGTGTACAAGAACGGAAACAGGTTTTTGGGCCTAGATTTCCAAAAAGACAGAAATATGGTAATTTTAACAAAAATCTCAACAAATATGGATTATGACATATCAAATTAAACAGAATGAGATAAATAAACCAATTATGTGGTTAATAGTTCATGAAAGCGAACAATAAACTAAAAATATTCCATATATAATGTACCATATAATTATGTACATAGGAAATGAAAATTATTTTAGCAATACTTTTCCAATATTAACTTGGCAAGATGTTTCCTAAGACGAAGGAAGTAAGTTAGTTCTTTGTTAACATTCAAACGGTACGGTTGATCCCCTCAATCGCGTTCTAAAACCGTAAAACGGATTGTAATGGAGTAAAAGTTGAAAATCAGTGAAAAACGAGAGTTACCTAAATTAACACTTTTTGACTTTATAACAGTGAAATACTATACCACAATAGTGAAAACAAACAATACACAAAACTATACAAGTGATTTAAATTATTAAAACTACCTAATATTAATATTTCACTATACAACAAATTAACGATTCTTAGCCACGAACAGACAAAAAGTGAACACATCTAACACTAGACAATTAACACCTGTGAACACTGAACACTTATCCAGAATACCTCGAACAACATAATAGACAGTATACACGATTGCGGAGATCCATAAAACAATTTTAAAGGTGAATTTATTGTTAGAATTCCCAGCGACCATTTATTCGATGACCTCATCAGTTCAGTTAGCCGCCATGATGGTTCCGTGATGCACTGCAACTCCACAGATTGATTCCATAGACGGCAGCATTAGTTTGAAAATTCAAATATACTAAACATTATATATTATTCACAATTTGTTAACTATTAATTATTAAGATTGTTTTTTGTACATGTTATACTTTCTAGGCCTCCCTTCTCTGACTATATAAATATAATCGTTATAAGAACCTTTTTCAATATTTTATATAAAAATAACCTATAATCGCAAATCGATATCCCCGTGAAAGAGTCAAATATTTGCTCAGTATCGATTTTAAATCGATTTTTTAAGAACTATTATTAATAAATCAAATTATTTCAATGATCTGGACTTTATAATTATTTCACATTTTAAATTAAGAATTTAATTAACTGCAGGACTTACTGGAAGACGATAAATCTTGTCTGAAAGAGATATACCGGAGCAGCGCTGAAAATCACTAATCGATTACAGCAAGAAGATAATCTGATTAACTCCAGATTTAGTTAAGATCTACCAGAAGTGTAAAATTAACCATAAAAAACTCACAGAATTTTAAAATTTTAAACAAAACATAGAACCAGGTTTATTTCTCAATTACTACAATAACAAACAAACATAAATTTTTTTTAAACAAAATTATATTTTTTAAATAAAATTTTTTTTTCTTTTCTTTGTACCATACGAAGAACATTTATTTGTAACCAGAGTAAACAGGCGAGCGTTACAAATTGGCGTCCAACTAGAGGGCTTAATTAATTTAAGCTTGGCAGCGACTATATCATAGTGAAGGAGGCAAAATGCAAAGACGAGCTACTTCTAAGAAAAGGGCGGCAGAGGCCGAAAGGGAAGTCGACATGAGGGATAAGGAGGCAACACCCGTGGAGGATCTAGAACTGCAAGTAACCCCGGTGGAACATAAACAACCCGCACCACCAGAGGAACAACCTGAGGTACCAACGCAAACAGGGGACGACAATGTCCCAGAGAAGGAAGAGCAGAAATCCCAAACAACAGAAGGTCCCATTTTGGACAAAATAATGGAAATGTTCCTGCAAATTAGAAAGGACATGGAAGAAAATAGCAAGAAAATGGATGCAATTGGAGATACTAATAAGAACCTAGAGTCCAAAATGGAAGGAGTAAATAAGAAAATGGACTCTACAAAAGAAGAAAATACTAAGGAAAGGAAGGAAGACAAACAGTCCTTGAAGGAAGTTTTCAGAGAAATAAATAAGAACATTGAATCCACAAAGGAAGGATTAAGGAAGATGGAAGAGAAGATGGAGGAAAACAACAAGGAAAGGAAAAAGGACAACCAATCCTTAAATAAGAAGATGGAAGATCTGAAGGAGGACAACCAATCCCTGTGTAAGAAGATGGAAGAGAAAATGGAGGAAAGAAGTAGGAAGATAGAAAACGACAATCAGCAACTGAGGGAAAATTCGGAGGAAAATAATCAGAAAATGGAGGAGAAAATGGACGAGAATAATCAAAGATTAAGAGAAGAACTAAGGGAAGTCAACCAGGAGAGCATGAATAAGGTAGACGAGAGAATCGAGTTGGCGAAAGAAGAGTTGAATAAAAAAATAAACGACACTAAGAAAGCCATAGTTAAAAAATTGGAACAAGAGGTAGTGATCGTAAACTAACAGATCAGGGAGGTGGACGAAAGATGCCGCCAGACGGAGTGTGAAGTACTGGAAGTCAGAGAGGTAATAAATAAGGAAATTACCCAGGTCAAAGAACAACAGAAAACTAAATGGGAGGAAAGTAGCACAGGAGGAAATAAATAAGGTGCGAACCCACGTCACAGAAAGATGCGACGGTATGGAAGCAGCTATGACTAATATCACTGGACAAGTGCGACAGAGCCAGGAAGAGATGGAGGTAATCCGGAACCGGCCGACTGGCTACAATAATTTCCCCATGTCGGAACATAGAGAATGGTTAAACTTCAGACAATACAAACGAAAGCCAATGGAGTTCTTGGCCCGAATTGAAGAATACATGGACAAACATAGAGGAAACAGATGGGTCCAAAACCGAGAACTTTTAGACGAGTCTTTTCGGGAAATGAGCGATCATTGGTGGATGGCTAACCGAAGTGACATAGAGAACTACCAGCATTTTAAAAGCCTCTTCAAGGCAAAGTATTGGTCTGAAACGACCCAAAACCTAATACGTGACAGCATATGCCACGGACATTATAAACCACAAGTGGGTAGCTCCATGACGGCGTACTTCCTCGGCAAAGTATGTATGGCCAAAAATTTGGAACCAGCCATACCTGAGGAATGCCTAATCAACAAACTGTCGTATCATTATGACGAGGAGGTGATTCGAGCGAGGAGAGGCAGCCAAATTAAGACCATACAGGCAATGACAGAACTCCTCGAGAATTACGAAAACGAGGAATACTACCGACAAAGCCGGAGAAGAAGTGATCGGCCAGAAAATAGAACTTCTCCAAATACCAACCATGGTACGACCAACAACAACACCTACCAAGGAAATAGAGCCTATCCACAAACCAACAACAACAACAACAACAACAACAACAACAATAATAATAATAGTAATAATAATCAAGTTCAGAATAATACGAACAATAATTGACCCAATAATGGTTATCAGGGTAACCGAAACACATATTACCCAAACCCTAATAGTCAGAGAAGCCCCAATTATAATAACGATCGTTACTATAATAATAATAATCGTGGTAATCCCCAGAATAGTAACCCCAATAATAATAGGTTTTCTCGACCGCGAGTAAATTTCATCCGAGCGGAAGATGGTCGCCAACGGAGGTACTACCACCAGAGAAGAAACAGCTATCACGAATATGAAGATAGGCGGAGGAGCCGAGAACGAGACCAACCAAGGTACATTCCTGCAAGACGGAGTACCAGTTTAGATAACACCGAACGGCTAACCAACAACGAACAACCGGTAGATCATCGAACCGAGCGGCAGGGACCCACTCAAGGTATCCCGAATGATGCATCCCCCAGTGCGACACACCGTAACAATGATGTCGAGCCTTTAAACGGGAGGAGGCAGTAATAAATCACCGAAACCCGTTGCTGCTCTTAAACCCTGGGTATTTAAATGAGTTAACAAATACTAATGAAAATAATCGTATCACTATAATCGGTTGTAATTACCTGAAGAACATCCGACATGAATTATTGGAAGAGGACGATACTAGTCCCACCAATAACATTAATAATGAAATAATACACATAAATGCGGAGGTAGAAGGAATCCCCGCCAATTTAATGATCGATACTGGTTCCAACGTATCCATAATAAGTACGACTGAGTTGGAGAGAATACAAAGAGAATGCGGACGAACATTACCGACATTGATATTAAACAATATTATTTTGTTAGGTGAAACCGGCCGCCAAAATAAAACAATACGAAGGCAAGTCTCCGCCAGTGTGATGAGCTGCGGTATAGCTATCGAAATGGAGTTCTTAGTGGTGAGCGGGCTGCCATTTAACATATTGGTAGGGTGTGATGTGCTCAGGCGGAACTCCGCCATAATTGATTTACGAACAGAGAAATTGTCACTATTTACAAAAGGACACACTTGGACGGCTGACTTGGTTGGTAGCGACCAAGTAATTCCTAACAATATCCACCAACAGATTCGTAAGATCAATTATATACATCAAAATCCAACTTCTATTATTGAACAGAAGATAGACGATAACGCTAATGAGGACTTATGGTCCCAAAAGATCCAGGAAATTAGGGATTTCCGGAGCGGTATAACAGGAGAAAGATTGCAACAACACCAAGCAAACAAATTAATTAACATTTACGAACAGTATAAATCAGTATTTTCTGACGAGCCCGGTAAAGTAAAAAACTTCCAGTGTACTCTACAGTTCCGAGACACAGTGGACTTTAACCGGAAGTCTTACCCCATCGCGCAATCACGAAAGGAAGCAGTAAGAGCTGAAATAACAAAGATGATTAACCGTGACATTATAGAGAGTAGCCAATCCCCATACACAAGTCCTATCGTGGCTATTCCTAAGAAAAACGGACAAGTCCGTTTGTGCCTAGATGCGCGGGAGATTAATAAAATGATTATTAATGACAGGACTTCGCCCGGTGAGATTGAAGAGATTTTGAAACGGTTCCACGGTACCAAGTACTTTAGTACCTGGGACACGGTGTGCGGCTACTGGCAGGTGGAATTACATCCACAGAGTCGCCAGTATCTGGCCTTTATATTCGAAGGGCGGAACTACCAGTTTAAGAGGTTGCCCTTCGGACTAGTGAATTCAGTCGCAGTCTTTGTACACTGCATGGACCAGGTACTTGGCCAGGAAGCACTACAATTCACCACCGTGTACGTAGATGATTTGCTAGTGTCCTCAGAAACTTGGGAGGAACACTGCTACCGTGTGGAACATGTGTTAAGAAAATTAGCTGCGAATAACATCACGCTAAAGCTTGTGAAATCTCACTTCATAGCCAAGGAAATTCAATTCTTGGGATTTATATTGAACGACCAGGGAATCTCACCGTCGGCTGAAAAAGTAGAAGCGATTCAAAACTTTCCAACACCGAAGAATCGAAGGCATATACAGTAATTCCTGGGACTCTGTAATTACTACCGCAAGTTCCAGGAAAAGTATTCTGAATTGACCGCCCGATTTCAGCCGCAACTGTCATCCAAGAATAAATGGATATGGGGTGTAGAACAGAATGCGACCTTAACGCTGATTAAACAGAAATTTCTGGAACCAATAATACTTCGCCATCCGGATTTCAGTAAACCGTTGTACCTGAATTGCGATGCCAGCGACATCAGCCTCGGCACAACATTGTATCAAGAGGATGAGGAGGGCGAACATCTCGTGATTTGATTTGCCAGTAGAGCTTTAAATCAGTGCGAAAAGAATTATCACGTCACTGAAAAAGAGTTGTTAAATGTAGTGTTCGCGTGTGGAAAATTCCGCACATACATCCTTGGTTACTCCGTTACCGTCCGGACCGACCATATAAGTCCATATCGTTCTTAAGGAGATGTAAACTAAGTCACGGAAGGTTGACACGGTGGATACTGTTACTACAAGAGTATGACGTTACGTGGGAGTACATCCCCGGAAAGAAGAATGTCGTTGCGAACGTGTTGTCTCGAGTAGACATTAATAAACAAACGTTCGAGGGGGAGAAGGAAAGTATACTTAAAGTATACCACGTTCTTAATAACAGAGCCGATCTAGAATCATTATTGGAAAACCTGAGCACTCACCAACAAGCAGACCCGAAGTTACAATCCATTAAGACAAGATTGGAAGCAGGGAACGAGACTATCGCCCAATATTATAAAATACACAAAGATATATTATTCATACAACCATCTTTGAAGAAGGAAAAATGGAAGGTTATCATTCCAACCCATATCGAAAAGGAGATAGTAAATAACTATCATGTTCGATATGGGCATATGCGCGCCTTAAAGGTGATAAAGGCCCTGGAAGAGAGCTGCCACCTTAAAGATATTAATCGGAAGGTCCGAAAATATATAAAGAGTTGCCGCATTTGCCAACTCGTGAAATCGAATAACGAGAAAAAGGAAGGGCAAATGATTCCAATAACATCTCAGGCGAAGCTAGAAAAAGTATTTCTGGACATCTGCGGGCCATTTCCCCGCAGTGGGGGTTGTCACAGATACAAATATCTAGTCATCGTGATGGACCATTTCACGAAGTTCATCAAGCTATACCCAGCAAATCGGGCGACTACAAATAAAATTCTCGACATCTTAACCAACCAGTACTTCCCAGACGTCGGAAAACCAGTTTCGATCATCACCGACCACGGAACCCAGTTCAAGGGGAAAAAATGGTGGGATACCCTACTGTCGATGGGGGTTCATACTTATAAAACCTCGGTATACCACCCGAGCAGTAACCCGGCAGAGAGAGTATTAAAGAGTATTACGAGAGGTGGGGCGAATATTACAAACTTATTGCCACGATCAACAGAGGAGATGGCAAGAATATCTAGAGGCCACAGAAGAATTCCTCAACCTGGCATACCACCCAGCCATAGCAATTACCCCATACTCCGCCATGTACGAAGGACAACCCCCAAGGGAGATCGAAGAAATATTGGAGTTCCCGAGGGAAAATAAATATATTTTTGATAAAATTAAATTTTATAACAAGGTGGCCGAAGACCAGGAGAAACGGCGAATTAAATATCATAAAAGTATGGGTAAAACAATTACCTATACCATTGGTGAAAAAGTTTTATTAAAAAATAGGGAGTTACCAAGTTTACTGGAAGGGATAACTAAGAAATTATTACTCTTATACACTGGACCCTATATAGTCTCCAAAGACAAAAATAATAACACCTATGAAATTAAGGAGATGGGTTCTGGTAAAATTAAGGGTGTCTATAACCAGGCATCCATGAAGAAGTATCATGAAGAGTGAAAATTCAAAAATATGGTAAGCTCACCTTACTACCAATGATTTGAAAGAAATTTTATGGAAAAATATAATATGAAAGAATTTTGAATAAATAATAAAAATTCAAAAATATTGTAAGCACACCTTACAAACCAATTATTTATAAAAACCTTCAAGGAATATAAAAAAAGAAAAGAATTTAAAAACAAAAAAATTCAAAAATAATGTAAGCACACCTTACAAACCAATTATTTATAAAAAACTTTATGGAAATATAGAATAAAAAGAATTTTGAATATTGATAAACCACATAAATTCCAAAAACAGTGTAAGAACAATTTACTACAAACAATTTGAAAGAAACCATTTGAGAAAATAAAAAGACAAGAATTTTGGGAGGTTAAACACCTACAAAATTAAAAAAATTAAGTAAGAGCACCTTACTACAAAATAGAAATGAAAAAACTATGGTGAAAAGAAAAAGAAGAGAATTCATACCATATTGATGGTACTGATACAATATATTTACCATATCTATGGAAAATCATTATGAGATATATGAAAGAAAAAGAATTTGGAATTAAACCAAGTAATTCTAAAGGAATAATAATACCTAATTTCAACCAAATAAAGTGTAAAAAACCTTCTATAAAATGATATAAAAAGGAAATAAAAATCAGTGATACGATTAAATACAGAAACTTACGTGGAAATAAAATAATAAAACTTTGAAGTGGTATAAGGAGAAACAATGACCTCATTAACAAATTAATTAAAACATTCATTTGGAAAGAATAAAAAACAAGAGAGAAGTAATTTAAGAAAAGAATCAAAGTAATAAATGTAATTAAATAAATCAATAATGAAATGATCATGAATTAAGTGTCAAATCTAATAAAGACAAATTATAAGAAAGTTATAGAACATGGAACAAGTGGAACAAATAAAAACAAAGAAACAAACAAGAAATGTCATAAAATATATGCTACCATAAACAAAAGCAGATTGTAATAAAAAACCAGAAAGGAATAAAGCATTAATAACCAAAAAACTTTATGTGATAATGAAAATTGATAATTATACTAATAAAAGAGCTTCCCACCATGATACAAAATGAAATAACTATCAGATTAAGAAGTCAGAAGGATAACTGAGATAGGAATATTAAAATCTCTGAGCAATATAAGAAGTGAAGTATCCAAAGATATTTTTTAAATAGTAACAAAAGTGTACTATTCTGATGTAATTTTTTAATAACTGTCTGTAGATAATTCCAGCAGTATTAATATGTTTTTTGAGCAGAGATGATTTGCCTCAGTACTCAAATAGAAGTGAAGTATTGGACAGCAGAGGAAGTAGCGTACAGTGCCTCTCTGAACTGAACCAGCTCACATGTTAGGGAAAGATAGGGAGGAAATATCCCAAGGAGAAAATACTAAGAAGAAATATGAAAATAAAATAATAAATATGAAACTCCGATGACTATTAATATCAAGGAAGATCAAGTGAGAATGAAAAAGGTATAAGCTCAAATATATATAAGAAAAATTTAGAAATAGAAGGAAGTCAAGAATACTAAAAAACTACAATAATTATCATAAGCAATTGTTTCAGACAAACCAAGTATAATCTGAAAAAATCACTTCTGGAGGAGGGCAATCTGTAGCGTGACAGATAATCCACTAATAATTAATTCAGATAAGATCATAAAAACAATTAAATTACATATACTCAAAGAATGTCAAATGAAATTCAATTACACTTCAAAGGAAAACACCACTATAAAAGAAAAACAATAATTAAGTAATAAAAATGCAATCATAAAATTCAAAGAAAATAAATTAAAGGAAACTCATATTAAAAAATCAGGAGATTACCCAGGAGATTAGGAGCAGGTGATAAAGAAAATACCCCAAACACAAGAAGAAAGAAGAGTAAAGTTAGTATCAGGTGATAAAGAAAATACCCCAAACAGAAAAAGAAAGAAGAGTAGAGTTAGTATCAGGTGATAAAGAAGATACTCCAAACCCAAGAAGGAAGAAGAAATTTAGAAACAGATAATAAGGAAGATACCCCGAACCAACCATCGGACAAAATAAAACAAAGTACCTTGGTTTACCCAAGAAGAAACCCAAGAAGGAAGACGAGAAGAAAAGAAGATATAGGATGAAAGAACCACCATAAAAACCTATTATTAACTACCATTAACCCCAAACCAAATGTTAATACCATTAAAGAAAGTATAACACCCCAAAACCTTATGAAATTGTAAATAATTATAGACAAAAGTATTGAGTAGTATGATAAGAAGTGCACAAACTAAAGTTATTATATGGTAAAATAAACAAATCTTCACAGTCCATTATGACTAAAGGTCTGGTCTGAGAATAATAAAACTCAAATATAAGTCAGAACCAACAGTGAATGTTTACCAGTGGAAGTGTTTTTAAATGTAATAAACTTCAAGTTGTAGTGTAACTATAACTTAAACAAGGTGCTATAAAATAAATTTATATTTTATAATTAACAGGTAATGAAAAATATTTCCTATATTTCATAAAAAAGGTCACTTTGTTATCTGAAGACATTCATGGTAATGCCAATAATAAAGAAAGTATGTGGGGAAATGTTTACTGTACAAGGGGATTATAGATAATAATACAATACAACAAGAAAGGACTGAACATAGATTAAGTTTTGATAAAATTAAGAAATTTAAATGGCTAATAATGTTCAAACCCATGAACTCCATTTTAAAAAGAGTTCCTATACAATAAGGTTTATATTTAGAGTAAGATGTTTTAGTTATATAACAGCATGCCTACATTAAAATGTTTAGGTATGGATGCTGCATTAATTTATAAAATGTTTTAAAAGTATGTTCAAATAGTTCCTGCAAACATGTCTAACTTTGAAGACTGCTAACTAATGTCAAATATTATTTTTGTAACCGTAGCATGAATTAGATGCTACACATATCAATATTTATGTAAACAATTTTATTTCATGTTATGTTAACTTTTAAGAGTCAGAGGAGGTGTAAAATTAACTTTATTTGAAAAAACCATATATGTAAAATACTAAACTCTAGGCCAAATAATGAATTCACAAAAATACATATAAACTAGTTAATTCACCAAGGAACCATGTAAACTAACAAGATTTATGTAAGGTGGATCAATACCTAACTACTGTAAATGATCCTATGATTTAAAAGAGTAATATAGAAAAATGTCTTAAATTATTAAAAATTTTCGAAATGTTAAAAAATAACTATTTCAGAGGAGGAATAGTAAATTAATAAATTATCACTAAAAGACAGTTCAAATGTTAAATTTATAAGAAATTAAGGAAAGCGAAAGATTTGTGACCATCTGAAATTTATTATAATTATATTAATAACACCTAAAATGGCAGTAATTGTGTACAAGAACGGAAACAGGTTTTTGGGCCTAGATTTCCAAAAAGACAGAAATATGGTAATTTTAACAAAAATCTCAACAAATATGGATTATGACATATCAAATTAAACAGAATGAGATAAATAAACCAATTATGTGGTTATTTAGTTCATGAAAGCGAACAATAAACTAAAAATATTCCATATATAATGTACCATATAATTATGTACATAGGAAATGAAAATTATTTTAACAATACTTTTCCAATATTAACTTGGCAAGATATTTCCTAAGACGAAGGAAGTAAGTTAGTTCTTTGTTAACATTCAAACGGTACGGTTGATCCCCTCAATCGCGTTCTAAAACCGTAAAACGGATTGTAATGGAGTAAAAGTTGAAAATCAGTGAAAAACGAGAGTTACCTAAATTAACACTTTTTGACTTTATAACAGTGAAATACTATACCACAATAGTGAAAACAAACAATACACAAAACTATACAAGTGATTTAAACCATTAAAACTACCTAATATTAATATTTCACTATACAACAAATTAACGATTCTTAGCCACGAACAGACAAAAAGTGAACACATCTAACACTAGACAATTAACACCTGTGAACAC
Organism: Magicicada septendecula; assembly: GCA_034769895.1. Lineage (NCBI taxonomy): Eukaryota > Metazoa > Arthropoda > Insecta > Hemiptera > Cicadidae > Magicicada > Magicicada septendecula. The sequence goes on from CM068372.1 coordinate 288,456,969, forward strand.
TGAACACTTATCCAGAATACCTCGAACAACATAATAGACAGTATACACGATTGCGGAGATCCATAAAACAATTTTAAAGGTGAATTTATTGTTAGAATTCCCAGCGACCATTTATTCGATGACCTCATCAGTTCAGTTAGCCACCATGATGGTTCCGTGATGCACTGCAACTCCACAGATTGATTCCATAGACGGCAGCATTGGTTTGAAAATTCAAATATACTAAACATTATATATTATTCACAATTTGTTAATTATTAATTATTAAGATTATTTTTTGTACATGTTATACTTTCTAGGCCTCCCTTCTCTGACTATATAAATATAATCGTTATAAGAACCTTTTTCAATATTTTATATAAAAATAACCTGTAATCGCAAATCGATATCCCTGTGAAAGAGTCGATTATTTGCTCAGTATCGATTTTAAATCGATTTTTTACGAACTATTATTAATAAATCAAATTATTTCAATGATCTGGACTTTATAATTATTTCACATTTTAAATTAAGAATTTAATTAACTGCAGGACTTACTGGAAGACGATAAATCTTGTCTGAAAGAGATATACCGGAGCAGCGCTGAAAATCACTAATCGATTATCTCTACGCAAACGGCATCCTACGTAGGCCCATTCACAAATTATGCCCACTTCCAGTGGCCTCAGATTAATCCCACTACAACGTTCAAATGACATGTACTATTTACTTAAACTTTTATCGCATTCTCGTGCTTCATGCCCAGGACATGCCCCGGGTGATCGCATGCTTTCCATTTGTTATTGTAATTATTATTAATAAATCAAATTATTTCAATGATCTGGACTTTATAATTATTTCACATTTTAAATTAAGAATTTAATTAACTGCAGGACTTACTGGAAGACGATAAATCTTGTCTGAAAGAGATATACCGGAGCAGCGCTGAAAATCACTAATCGATTACAGCAAGAAGATAATCTGATTAACTCCAGATTTTGTTAAGATCTACCAGAAGTGTAAAATTAACCATAAAAAACTCACAGAATTTTAAAATTTTAAACAAAACATAGAACCAGGTTTATTTCTCAATTACTACAATAACAAACAAGCATAAATTTTTTTTTAAACAAAATTATTTTTTTTAAATACAATTTTTTTTTATCTTTTCTTTGTACCATACGAAGAACATTTATTTGTAACCAGAGTAAACAGGTCGTGTGTTACAATATATATATAATTATTAATTTATCTTCAACAGGTCAAAAGTTACAGCAATTTGAAATTTTTATCTAAATTTCCCGGTTTTTCACAAAACCTGTCCTTTTTGTTATTATGTTATTCAAAAGTGAAAACTTTATAAAATAAGCTAATATATTATATATTTATACATGAATTGAATATACAGCTATATGAAGTATACATAAAGTATGGGGGGGGGGGTAATGTACGTACTCATGTACAAAAAACGGCATGTTTGGTATAGTTGTGTATGTTTTTCGACACGCTAATTTCAATGAAACCACTTTCAGAGCTCCTTTTCTCATCGCTATGGCTATACAGTATGTGAATTTCATTAAAATTGTTGTTAAAAACTGGAATTCAACCTTACCTAGCGTTTTAACAGAATATCATAACCAGCAGGATGTGGTACGTAGTAACACTTCGATAGAAGCCAGCGCCAAAAGATTCGTAATAATCCTAGTAATGGGAAAATTGAAGTTCCTATCAATTTGAATATTTCAGGTTAATTTCGAAATTAGAAAACCGGGGAAGAATTTTAAAGTTTCAAGAATAGCAATTTTCAAGGTAATTTCAAAAAACTGCTCTTCATAAAGACTGTAGTAAATTCATGCAGGAATATTTAACTCTGGGTCACATGTCTTTGCGTGGTTCTTACGATTTGTCAGTCAATAAGTCAGGCACCTTCTACTTACCGCACCATTCGGTTTTTAAAGGCTCTAGTATAACCACCAGATTGCGAGTTATTTTCGACGGCTCTGCCAAAACAACAAATAATTTGTCCTTAAACGACACATTAATGGTTGGTCCCACGGTCCAGCAGGATCTTTTTTCAATTATGTCTCGGTTTAGAACGCACCGATACGTCCTCATTTCGGACATTGAAAAAATGTACCGTCAAATTTTAGTTACTCCCAGGGATTCTAATTTGCAACGAATTGTTTGGCGCCACGCCCCCCATAGGGAACTTCAACACTACGCCTTGAGGACAGTCACATATGGGACTGCAAGCGCTTCATTTCTGGCCACAAGATGTTTGGCACAAATAGCCCAGGAAAACAAAACTCAACATCCTATAGCCTGTTCTGCCGTCGCAAACGATTTCTATGTGAACGATCTCATGACTGGCTCAGATAACCCACACATTTTATCACAAATGAAGTCCGACATTACAAATTTATTAAGTCAATACGGGTTTACTTTGCACAAGTGGTTTTCCAATGATCAAACCATTATAACTTCACACGCCAACACTTCCCTTGACTTTAACAAGAATCAAACTATACGTACTTTGAGTTTTCAATGGGACATTAACGATGATAGTTTCATATATAGTTTTCAAAGAAATTTCGAAGTGGAGGTATTTAACAAGAGAAGGGTATTATCCGTTATCGCCAGAATTTACGACCCATTAGGACTTATTGATCCGGTTACATTTTGGTGGAAACATTTCATGCAGATACTGTGGTTAACGGGAACAAGTTGGGACGACCCCCTGTCAGACTCATTATCTAATCAATGGGTAGAACTTTATGCTCAGTTGATATCAGACACTTATTTTAAGATTCCAAAAGAATTTAAATAATTCCCAAATCATTTCATTTCAACTCCATGGGTTTGCCGACGCTTCAATAAAGGGTTACGCGTGCTGCATTTATGTGCGAACGGTGTATTCAAACCACAGCATTTCATCAAACTTATTATGCTCTAAATCTAGAGTCGCCCCCTCACAGCAGGTAACATTACCCCGACTTGAACTTTACGCCTGTCTCTTATTGGCTCAGTTGGTTTCCAAGGTTGTAAACGCTGTGAGTTATAAATTTGACGAATTGTATTTTTACTCCGACTCAATGATCGCCTTACACTGGATTCACCAGGAGTCTTCCAGATGGAAAGTATTTGTTTCCAACAGCGTCGCGGAGATACAGCGACTCACTGCAAAAGGTACCTGGCATCATGTCTCCTCACATGACAACCCTGCTGACATCCTATTGCGTGGTTGTCTACCCCGCTTTTTACACTGTCACCCACAATGGTGGTATGGTCCATCCTGGTTGTCCAATGAGTCATCATCATGGGCGACCAGTGCTTTCGATGCCCATTCACCCTGCACTCATCCCGATCTTCATCAAGAAAAACGTAAACAAGTCCAACTACACTGGTTGCCACTTCATCTACGCCTAATTACTTTGAAAACTACTCTTCGCTTTCAAAACTTCTTCGTGTATTTTCTTACTGCCTTCGATTCATTCGGAACTCTAGACTTCCCATAGCTTACAGAAACACTTCTTTTTTAACTTCCCATGAGCTACATGGCACACTTTTGATTTTTATTCGTCAGTTCCAGAGATCGCACTTTAATATCGAAATCAAGGAACTTGAGGCACAACGCTCTATCCCTAATAATAGCAAAATTCTTTCACTTAACCCCTTTCTGGACAATACGGGGATATTACGCGTGGGCGGACGCCTTCAGCACTCCCAGCTCACCTATGATAGCAAACACCAAATCATACTCCACCCGCATTCTCATCTCAGTAAACTAATCATAGAAGGCGAGCATCTTCGTCTACTTCATGCAGGTGTACAATTGACACAGTACTCTCTACGTCAGAAATACTGGATAATCTATGATAAATCGTACATACGATCAGTAATACACAAATGCATCACTTGCTTCGATTCCGTGCAAGGGGCTCAAGCCAATTATTATTAAGTCAATTACCCTCTTCCCGAGTTACTCCTTCTAAGCCATTTTCTCAATGTGCAGTCGACTACGCCGGTCCTGTATTTATACGTCATGGCGGGCAGCGTTCCAAATCGATTTCAAAGGCTTATATTTCTCTATTTATATGCATGGCCACTAAGGCCATTCACCTTGAGTTAGTTTCAGATCTCACCTCAGACGCTTTCATAGCAGCCTTAAGACGTTTTATAGCTCGAAGAGGTATCCCTTCACAGATATTTTCTGACAATGGTACAAATTTTCGTCGTGCTAGCAGTACACTTCACGACTTATACAAACTTCTCCAATCAAACGAATTTGAACAAATTACCCAGGACTTCACCAGTGCCCAAGGAGTCAAATGGTCCTTTATTCCCCCGTCAGCACCTCATTTCGGTGGCCTGTGGGAGAGTGGAGTCAAGAGCGTCAAGTTTCATTTGCGGCGCGTTGTCGGCAGAACCATTCTCACGTTTGAAGAATATTTCACGCCCCTTGTTCGCCATCTCAAATGACTCTGGTGATCCCGAGCCTTTGACTCCAGCGCACTTCTTGGTTGGTACTCCACTCACTTCACTCCCGGAACCTGACTATTCCGAAGTCAAAATTTGTCGCTTGGGTAGATGGCAGCTGCTGCAAAGATTCACCCACTCTATATGGAAGAGGTGGTCAAGGGATTATTTGCACCAGTTGCAACAGCGCAACAGATGGCGTCACCAGTCAAAAAACTTGGCTCCCGGACAACGCGTCCTTATTTTGGAAGATAATTCCCCCCCCTGCAGTGGAAACGCGGTGTAATCACTCAGGTCCATTTGGGTCAGGATTCCTTAGTGCGCGTTGCGGATGTTCGCACCGCAAACGGCATCCTACGTAGGCCCATTCACAAATTATGCCCACTTCCAGTGGCCTCAGATTAATCCCACTACAACGTTCAAATGACATGTACTATTTACTTAAACTTTTATCGCATTCTCGTGCTTCATGCCCGGGACATGCCCCGGGTGATCGCATGCTTTCCATTTGTTATTGTAATTATCATATCGTTATGTATTATTGAATATTTTTGGGTGTTATTATTCTATTATTATGTAATGTCAATTATTATGTCTTTCTTATTATCATATTATTATGTATTATTAAATTTTTGGGTGTTATTATTCTATTATTATGTAATGTCAAATATTATGTCTTGCTTATTATCATATCATTATGTATTATTGAAAATTTTTGGGTGTTATTATTCTATTATTATGTCATGTCAATTATTATGCCTTTTTATTATTGTATTATTATGTATCCGTACCATATTATTATGTATTATTATGTCTTGACACTTATGATGCACTATTCATATAATAACTCAAAACGCAAAATCGCCCGATTTTGTGCGGGCAGTATGTTAAACTTTGTACGTTTAATAATTGCATATGTAAACAGCTGGTTTGTGCAGTGACGTCATCCCCCCCGCTAAACTGCTACCAGCGTGTCTCAATACGCTCGCTCGCAGTTCAAGCTAGTTAGTTCAACTGTTAACCTCTGACCGGACAACACACTTCTTAACGCCACGGCTAGGTAACTATTTCATTTCTGAAAATTACTTCAATTTATTAACATATTTTTCAGTATTTATTTAATTCTCACTTTGACAATGTAGTCCACGCGACACTGCACGGGCCAAGCAATCATTATTACCAAAATGCAAATAAACAGTTAATTCAAAATACAGTTCACTACGTTATTTCGTATTATCCAACTTATTATACCAGCATCACGTTGTAAGACTAACTCAAGAAATATTCGAGAGCGTCGAAGACGTAACAAGACATAACCATCACAAGAAACAACAACCACATACAATATGCAATATACAGAAAACCAACTTCTACTAACATCATTATACCTTACCATTCTGACCACCCACCACAACATAAAATGGCAGCATGCTATTCGCTATTTAACAGAATGTACAAAATTCCCCTAAACAAACAAGAAACAGACAAAGAAATAAATATAATATACCAAATTGTTTATGAAAATAGATACAATAAAAATACTGTAAACAAAATAGAAAATAAAATCAAATATAAAATAAAAACTGAACAATTAAGAATTAATCAAAATGAACAACACATAAATAATAACAACAAAAAATGGGCCACATTCACATACATAAATAATAAAATGACAAGCTAACAAAACTATTTAAAAACACAGATATCAAAATAGCATACAAAGTAATAAAAATAATTTACAAAAACTAAATAACCCACACAACAAAGATAATACAACAACTAACGGTATATACAAAATTGAATGCCAAGATTGGAATAAATGTTACATAGGACAAACAAAAAAACAGCAGAAAAAACGTTATTTTGAACACCTAAATGCATACAAAAGAACAGAAATATATAAATTCAATTTGGCCACACATGCAATAAACACTGGACATGAATCCAGACATAACCAATATGTCACTAATAAAACACATACCACACAAAGGGACCATAATGAACATTTGGGAAAATTTACAAATATACAAACATAAAACACAAAACAAACTAATACCCGAACAGATACAAATCAATACAAAACACGACACAATTTTCAAAGCACTAAACATAGAAAATACACAAAATACTAATTTATACACCACAATCACACACAGTAATAACAATTTAAAAAACCAAAAACGAATGGGAAGCCATAACAACAGCCAACCAGCACACAGGTACTCGACAAGATTCAAAATTAGAAAGGCTGATGATGGGATCACTAAGGATCCCGACACATGTTCCAAATAGGGAGAAAACATCTTTAAGTAAAATCATTATAAAACATATATTATATACATAGCAGAACTGTAGCAGAAAGTGTTTGAATATATTGTAGCGTGACAGATGTATGCATAATATTGAATGGCAATTGATCATTAGAATAATGAAGTTATAATATTTAAATTTGGAAGAAAGCATTAAGTTTAATATAAATAGATTAATTCGTAGCAACTGTGGAAAGAAATCATTATTATAAAGAAAATACAAGTTCAAATAAAAGGAGTTACTAGTGATGAGTCATCCAAGACCAGTCTCATAACCAAAGGTTTTCAAGGTATAACCCAGGAAGGTAAGAAATTAAATAACCAAGCAGTACACAATATGACCAAACCCACAACGAGGGAGAATAAATAGAATAGAAACCCTAAAATAAGCCAAGATCAACCAATACAGGTTGTGTATTTCTGAAATAAAGAAGAAGATGGAGAAGATCCCAAGAAACCTGATGGCATCATCAAGAAGATGGAGAAGATACCAGTCCCAGAAGGCAGGAGAAAAGAAGACTGATGAAAGAAGAAGAAGGCAGCATCCTGAAGAAGATGTCATGCTCTTATAAAAGACACCCAAATCCCTATATCCCCAAAATAAATATTTAAAAATAAAAGTATAACGAATTGAAAACGACATGTATACAAATTTAAGAGAGAGAAGTGTATAAAGTAAAAGTTGCCTGTGAACTAAGATGAAACAATAATATAGTACCCATGGAACAAATCTCCATTGAAAAACGCTAACCAATTTATTATGTTAATAAGACTATACGACCATTTAGCAATAACATAATACATAAGTGCAAAGTGAACCAGTGATAGTTTTGGGTATTATAAAAAATGAACCTTGTGTTTCATTCTTGGCAATCACAAACATTGAATGCAATGAAATATGCATTTTTCAATGACTTGAAATGTGTACTGTGACAATATGTTGTTCATAAGACATGAATCTGTTTAAAATAACATTTTGTTTTACATGAAAAAAGAAAAACAGATTTCATAATACTTTTTGAACAATTCATACTATTTATTTATTAATGACAGGGTACAATTCCCCAAAGACAATGTGTAAAAGACGGTATAAAAACTGTAGAATCCTACTTATAATAATAGTTAGAAATAATAATATAAATATAAGGTTTTTATGTATATAGTACAAGAATGTTTAAAAATGTTTTAGATATAAGGCCATTTGTTTGGGTCTGATACAATTAACATCAGAACTATAAAAATAGTTACTACCTGTAAATAGTAGAGAGTAATTAAGATGTTAGTTAGTAAAAAACCTTTTTTGTAAGCCATATTTCCATGTTTAGAAATAAGGATTTTGTTGTAAAATGTCTGACTTGAAGACAACCATTTATTTAAAAAAAATATTCTTTATTTGTTGAACTATTATTTGTATTGTAACCAATACTAATTGTTATTGTGTAATTTGAAAACATGTTTAATTTATAATACTATTTGTAAAAGTCAGAGAGGGTATCACACATCATATATTGTTTGTAAAGTTTTTGTAAGAAAAATTGTTAAAAAAATCATAGGCCAAAAGAATGGAAACCAAACTTCATCAAAACAGAGAAATTGCTCATTTAAATGCAAATAAACAAAAGGGGTTTAGACAAAATAAACTTGAGATCAAGCCATATAATTGCACATACCATTTAGGAAGATTTTAATAAATTATATTCAGAATTATAAATAAAAATGAAAATGACTAAACTCAGAAATTTAGACATGGGAGTCATTCATATATTCCAGAATAATGTTTCAGAATACAACTAATTCAATTAATTACCAGAAAATCAGGGAATATAAACCTTTTAATACAATATAGGATTATTAATATTAAATATAACGGATAAAATGGATGAATTTTATATAATGACAGGAAGTAAATTTTGATGTTTTGACTTTTCAGAGAATACCAAAAATGAAAGTAAAATTACTAATTTTGGACAGAAAACACTATAAAACGGCATTATTTAATCTGAATATAACCAGAATGAACTGAAAGATTAATTTAAATAACATCTAGTGAATAAAATTGACAAATAACCCAAGTTTAGGTATTTATATAGTGAAATATTAAAGTGTGCACAGGATATGAAAATATATTTGAACAATGTTAAGAATAATATTATATTGGCTAAGAGTTTAATTGAAACTGGAGGAAACAGTTAGTTAATTATTGGTATTTGAACGGTTAACATGACAAACGTTTTGTAACGTGCCTAACCTAACTTATAATAGTCATATAAAGCGAGTGTATAGTACGTTATTGTGAAATCGCGAGTGACTTGTAAAATACTTCTGGAACTCTCATATTATAACAGAAACAATCAAGAAACACTACATAACACTGAACAATACATTTCTACTCCGAAAAACACCACAAAACACCAGAAAACTGAATAATATATTAACCAATTTAGTGTCGGAATCGGGGAAAGTGTTTGAACTAATAATTACACGGATACACTAAATACAACTCAGAAACAGTACACTAGGCACTACACAACATTTAACAAGAGATTCGCAGACACCAGAACAGGAATACTACAGGAAAATCTTTTATTTGGAACGTCGAATATACGAATGACTTTTTACTAACTTCACGGCAGCCATGTGCAATATTGGTCGTCATCGCCACGGCAACGCCTCCTAGTTCAACCCAGCTGTCGGTGAAAACAATTATTTTATTTTCAAATTATTATTCAATGTTTGTGTTTAGTAATAATTATTAATTTGATGTAACGTTATACTTTTTAAATATTAGCCCGATTTCTCTGACTTTGATAATAATTGGCTGTTTAAAGAACCCTGTATAATTTTTATATAATATACTTTGTAACTTTTTCGATATCCTGAGAGTCGATAATAATCGATAAGAGTCAAATTGCTATTAATTAATAAAACATTAATATTCTTCAACACTAAATAGTTCTTCATTTCATAAATATTACTAGTTATCATTAATATAATTATAATTAATAATCTATCAGGACTTTACCACCTATAAGTGAAGATAACCTAAAAAAATAAAAAGGTAAACAAGTATCGATTGGTTTGAAGACAATCTTATGAGTGGTGATAGTTTATTTAAAATATACCAAAACTTTAATAAAAATTTTCAGAAGAGCATTACACTTTTTAAAACTTCACAGCCCTATATTAATTAATTGATTATAATTAATTAATTAATAAAATTAAAATTTTTTTGTTAATTATTTTTTTTTATAAACATAATTTTTTTTTAAATTTTCTTCAAAACAATAATTTTTGTTTTGAAACTTTCGGTGAAGCTGGACATATATTACTTCATCGACATTACGCTACTCGACCGGTCTTGCTACCATTGAGACTCGACCAGCTGGGAAACTTAAGGAAGTGTTTCAGGCCAGTAAGACGTCGAGAGCCACACCAATTTAAACACACCAATTTAAGAACACACACATCAATCAATTATCCTAATTAATTTATTACAAATTGGCGCACAACTTTAGGGGCTTTAATTAGCGATTGGAAGGCCAATACATTCTGCCCAATCACTAGTTGGAGTTAGGCAACAGCTACAAAGCCAGAGAATTTCAAGGGAAAATGCAACGACGTGCAACATCTAAGAAACGGGCGGCGGAGGCCGAGAAAGAAATAGAAGTTGACATGGACAACAAGGAGGCGACGCCAGTAGAGGCGGAAGAGGTATTACCACCGGTGTTGTCCAAACAAACTGAACAACCGGAGATACCTACACAAACAGTGGAAACCAATGCGCCGGAGAAGAAAACAGAGGACATGACAACACAACAAATGTTCAGGATGATGATGGAAATGAATAAGAGAATGGAGGAGAGTAACAAGAAAATGGAGGAGGACAGGAAGAAGGAAATGGAAGGAATGAGTAAGAAAATGGACGAAAGTAATAAGGAAAGGAAAGAAGATAGCCAGTCTTTGAAAGAAGATATCAAATCCGGTAAGGAAGAAACAAATAAGAAGTTAGAAGATTTAAAGGAAGACAACCAGTCCCTGAATAAGAAGATAGAAGAAAACAGCAAGAAGATGGAAGAGAAGATGGAAGAAAACAGCAAGAAGATGGGAGAGAAGATGGAAGAAAATAGCAAGAAGATGGAAGAGAGGATGGGAGGAAAGTTAGATGAATTGAAGAAGGATAATCAATCCACAAAAGAAGAGTTGACTGGGATGAACAAGAACATAGAAGATTTGAAGGAAGACAACCAAGCGTTCAAGGAAGAATTCAAATCAACTAAAGAAGAATTGATTAATAAAATTGAGAACACCAATCAGAAAATCGATGAAACCAGGAAGAAGATAGAGAAGAACAACCGGCAATTGAAGGAAGAGTTGAAAGAAGATAACAAGAAGTTGGAAGAGAAGATGGGGGAGAAATTGGAAGAATTGAGAGAGGATAATCAAATTTTAAGAGAAGAATTAAGGGAGGTAAATCAGGAGAATTTGGACAAACTGGACGAAAGAATGGAATTGTTGCGAGAAGAAATGAATAAGGAAATCAATGTTAACAAGAAAGCGATGAATAAGAAGATGGAAGAAGAAAATATAATGGTCAATCGACAGATTCGAGAGATTGATGAAAAGTGCAACCAAACCGAAAAGGAGGTGCATGAGTTTAAAGAAGTGGTGAACATCAAGTTCACAAATATTGAAGAACTTAGTCGTAGGAAGGTAGAAGAACAGAGGAAGGAAAATCAAGAAGAATTCGGAAAAGTACGCAACCAAGTCACAGAAAGATGTAATGATATACAAGAGACCATGGCCAATATCACCGGTCAGGTGCGACAAAGCCGAGAGGAGATGGAAGCGATTAGAAACAGACCGACTCATTTCACCGGATTGCCCGTCAACGAAAGCCGAGAGTGGCTCAACTTCCGGCAATACAAACGCAAGCCGATGGAGTTCCTGGCTAGGGTAGAAGAATATTTGACCAAGCATAAAATTACTCAATGGAGCCATAGTAGGGAAATATTCGACGAGTCTTTCCGAGACATAACAGATAATTGGTGGATGGCCAACCGGAGTGAAATTTCCGACTACCAACAGTTCCGGAAAATGTTTAAGACAAAATACTGGTCTGAGACCACCCAGAACTTGATCCGAGACAATATTTGTAATGGAAGATACAGGTCACAATTAGGTAGCAGTATGACGGCATATTTCTTGGGGAAGGTGTGTATGGCAAAACACCTTGAGCCAGCAATCCCAGAAGAATGTTTAGTGAATAAGATATCGTATCACTATGATGAGGACATTATCAGGGCCCGGAGAGGTAGTCAGATCAAGACGATCCAGGGAATGACCGAGTTACTAGAGGGATACGAGAACGAGGAGTATTATCGGCAGAGCAGAAAGAGAAATGAGAGGCCAGAAGCGAGACCGACTATCTACCCCAATAACGGCAATAACCATACAAGTAACCGGAACCAGCCCAATAATTACGACGGCCCTAACAACCAGCCGCGTAATAACCAGTTTAACGGTAATTTTAACGGCGTAAGGAATAACAACCCCTACCCAAATAATAGAAACAATTTTTATCAACAAAATAATAATGTCCCATACAGTCAGAGAAATCCATATCCCAACAATAATGGTGACAGACCTTACCCACCTAACCGAAATTACTATAATAATAATTTTAGCAATAACAATAATAGCAATAGTAATAACCGAGTGTCGCGCCCTAGGGTAAATTTTATAAGAGCAGAAGATCGCGGACCCAGGAGATATTATCAACCGAGGAGGAGCAGCTTCCACGGCGCCGACCGAAGATGGAGGAGTGCGGAACGAGACGGCCCAAGACACGAAGACGGAAGACGAAGTACCAGCCTGGAAGATCTTGGCAGACAACAGAACAGGGCGTTAAACATCAACCAGAGTACAGAACGTCAGGAAACAAACCAGAGTTTCCCGAACGATGCCTCGGTCAATAATAATATAAACAATGACCAGAATACTTTAAACGAGAGGAGGCAGTAATCAACAACGATGACCCGTTACTGCTTATACTTCCTGGGTTAGAAAAGGATGATTTGCGACAAGAAAACCAGCATAAAAACATCACTATTATATGTAACCATTATCTGAAAGACATACGAACTGAACTTTTGGAAGAGAACGAGAAGAGTCTCAGCAACAGTAATAATGAGATAATTTATATAACAGCGGAGGTGGAAGGAGTTCCCGCTAAAATAATGATAGACACAGGAGCTAATATTTCAATAATAAACTCCAATGAGTTGGAGAGAATACAGAGTACATGTGGTAAAACTTTGCCAATGTTACCAGTCAACAACATTGTGTTGGTAGGTGCAACTGGCCGCCAGAATAAAACCATTAGGAAGCAAGTTTCCTTAAGTGTCGTTAGCCGTGATATAGCTTTAGACATGGAATTTTTAATCGCCACCGGATTACCATTTGACATCTTAGTCGGTTGCGATATTCTTCGTAGATATTCGGCGGTAATTGATCTTAATTTAAATAAAGCATCACTTTTCCCCGACGGAGTAACATGGACCGCAGATCTGGTAGGAGGCACAACTATACTTCCTAGCCCTATACATCAACAACTTCGGAAAATTAATATTATAAGAAACAGCCTTCTTTCTAAACCCATAATATACAATCATGGAGGAGAGGATTTATGGTCAGTTAAGATCCAAGAAATACGGAATTTCCAGTGCGGAAGCGATAACGAGAAAATACCAACACATCTGGCTGATCGTCTAATCGCTATATATGAGAAATACAAGGCGGTGTTTTCTGATGAACCAGGGAAGGTAAAAAACTACCAGTGCCAACTTCGTTTTAAAGAAAACGTAGAGTTTAACCGGAGGTCATATCCAATAGCACAGTCGCTCAAAGAAGCCGTGAGAACAGAGATAAACAAGATGATAGATAATGACATAATTGAGATTAGTCAATCACCTTACACTAGTCCAATTATTGCTGTTCCGAAGAAAGACGGACAAGTCCGGCTCTGTTTAGATGCGCGTGAGTTGAACAAGACAATTGTGAATGACAGAACCTCTCCCGGTGAAATAGAAGAGATTTTGAAACGTTTTCATGGTACTAGATTTATTAGCACCTGGGATACGGTCTGTGGTTATTGGCAGGTAGAGCTGCATCCACAAAGCCGCCAATACGTAGCGTTCATTTTCGAAGGGCGCAATTACCAGTTCAAGAGACTGCCCTTCGGACTTGTCAATTCTGTCGCCATATTTGTGGCATGCATGGACCAGATTTTGGGACCAGAAGCGCTCCAATTTACCACCGTCTATGTTGACGATTTACTAATCACATCCGGAACCTGGGAGGAGCACTGTTACAGAGTGGAATTTGTACTAAACAAACTAGCGCAGAACAACATAACACTGACGTTGGAGAAATCCAAATTCATAGCGCGCGAGGTACAATTCTTAGGCTTCAACCTAGACGACCGAGGTATTACCCCATCAGCGGAAAAAGTGGAGGCAATTCAGAGGTTCCCGCAACCAAGAAACAGGAAACAATTGCAATCTTTCCTCGGACTCTGTAACTATTACAGGAAGTTTCAGAGCCGATATTCCGAGTTGACCGCCAAGTTTCAACCACAGTTATCTGCCAAAAACAAATGGACTTGGGGTGAAGATCAAGATATTACTTTCCGATTGATAAAAGAGAAGTTTCAGGAGAGTGTGATACTTCGTCACCCAGATTTTAAGAAACCGTTCTTTCTAAACTGTGACGCTAGCGATCTAAGCTTAGGAACGACATTATACCAGGAAGATGAGGAGGGACAACATCTGGTAATAAGCTTCGCTAGTCGCACACTGAACCAGTGCGAAAAGAACTACAGTGTGACAGAAAAGAAATTGTTGAGCGTGGTGTTCGCATGCAGCAAGTTCCGGACGTACATTCTCGGATATCAAGTCACGGTACGAACTGATCATAAATCCATCTCGTTCCTTCGTAGGTGCAAGTTAAGTCACGGCCGATTGGCTAGGTGGGTACTCGCCCTACAAGAATATGACCTGAAATGGGAATACATTCCAGGAAAGAAGAACGTGGTAGCGGATGTGTTGTCACGTATAAATCTAGAAGATCAGACTTTCGAGGGGGAGAAGGAGAGCTTGGTAAAAATTTATAACATATTCACGACCAGAGCCGATTTACAAGCTTTGTTAATAAATATCCGAATCCATCAGCAGTCTGATCCTAAGCTGAAAAACATTGTGAGTCGTTTGGAAGCCAATGATGAAACCATTTCTAAATATTACCACCTTAACAAGGGAATTTTATTCATAAAAACCGCCTTGGACGATGAGACATGGAAGGTGATAATCCCACACCAAATCGAAAAGGAGGTCATCATCGATTACCATGTCAGGTATGGTCACATGGGAGCGTTAAAGGTGATACAGGCTCTAGAGGAAAATTGTAAGATCAAGAATATCAACCGCAAGGTGAGAACATACATCAAGTCCTGTAAGATCTGCCAATGTGCAAAAGTAAACAATGAAAAGACAGAGGGTATCATGATACCGATAACTTCCAACGCAAAACTGGAAAAAGTGTTTTTGGATATCTGCGGGCCATTTCCCCGTAGCGGTGGTCGGCACAGATATAAATACTTGGTAATCATAATGGATCACTACACCAAGTATATAAAGCTATATCCGGTTAATCGGGCAACAACAGCAAAGGTTTTGGCGGTGGTTATTGATTTGTATATCCCAGAGATCGGTAGACCATCTTCTATTATTACCGACCATGGTACACAGTTTAAGGGGAGGAGATGGCGAGACACTTTATTAGCACTTGGGGTCAAAACGTATAAGACATCAGTCTACCACCCAAGTAGCAATCCGGCTGAGAGAGTACTAAGAGAAGTGGGTACGATATTGCGCACGTACTGTCACAACCAACAGAAAAAGTGGCAAGAGTACCTAGCAGCGACAGAAACATTCCTAAATTATGCCCACCATCCAGCTATAGGAATTCCACCATACTCAGCCATGTATGAGAAGCCGACTCCCCGAGACATTGAACAAATCATTGAATTTCCAACGAACAACAATAGGAAATTCAACCAGTTGAAGTTTTACAATAAGGTAGCAGAAGATCAGGAAAAACGGTAAGCCAAATACCAGAAGGCAATAGGGCGAATTGTAACATATAAAGAGGGTGAAGAAGTCCTCCTAAAAAATAGAGAGCTGCCTAGCACCTTAGAAGGCATAACCAAAAAACTACTATTACTATACAATGGCCCATATGTTGTGGTAAATGATAAGCATAACAATACATATGAGTTGAAGGAAATCGTTTCAGGAAAAATCAAAGGAGTGTACAATCAAGCTTCTATGAAGAAATATTATGAAGAATGAGTTGTGAGTTTTAGAATTTTGAATTTATTTTAAAAATTCTAAAATAATGTAAGTACATCTTACAACCTAATATTTTGAGAAGAACATTCTGGAGAATTAAAAGAAGAAGAATTTTTTAATTTAATAATTTGAAAAATCCTAAAATAATGTAAGTACATCTTACAACCTAATATTTTGAAAAGAAAATTCTGGAGAATTATAAGAAGAAGGAATTTAGAATTTTGAATTTAATTTTTGAAAAAATTCTAAAATATGTAAGAACAACTTACAACCTAATAATTTGAAGAAAAAACTTTATGGAAGAAAAAGAAAAAGAGAGAATTTTGAACTTATTATTTATAAAAATTTAAAATTGAGTAAGTACTTCTTACTACAACCTGATAATTTAGAACAAAACTTTATGGAAGAAAGAGAAAGAGAGAGAATTTTGAACTTAATTTTACAAAAAATTTAAAAATGAAGTAAGACCAACTTACTATAACTAAGTTTATGAGAAAACTTTATGGTAAATAATTAAGAAGAATTTGATTTTGGAAAAATACCAAAACATTCAGAAATAATAGTAAGATAACAGTACTATAAACAATTCTGAATGAAACAATTCTGGGAATAAATGAATTAAACAGAATTTGAATGTTGATAGAACGTCAGAACTTTGAAACAAGATAAGATCAACATATTACAAGGATTTATGAGAAATATTTTTCAATTAAATAAAAAGAATAGTTTGAATTTTACATTAAAACTAACCAAGTTAAAAAAAAAAAAAAAAAAAAAAAAAAAAAAAAAAAAAAAAAAAATTATGTGTCAATTATGATTGAATTGAGAAGAAAATAAAGTGGTTAATTCAGAAAAGAGAATTAACGTTAATCCAGAATAAATGCTAGACATTCACAATAGCATTTGAAGGAGTAGAGAAGAATAACAAAAAAGAGTGTAATATGCAAGAGAAGAAAAAATTTGGAAGCAAAGAGACTAATTACCTATGAAACGATAATGAAAACAGTTAATTAAGAGCAAAGAAGAACAACTCATACCAAACATATGGAGAAGATGATTTTGAACCAATGGTAATAATAAGACCTATATGAAATGCAAAGAGAAGAAATACCACATGAAATATAATATAAATGAATTAATGTTAATGAATGCGAAGGCGGATTAATAACTTTCTAAGAGAAAGGAAAGAACCAAAATGTTTAAATAAAATGATCAATATAACAACCTATATATCTAATGTAAAGATACAATGTTAAAAAATTAAATATAATATATTAAGACCATTCAAATAATGAATAAGAAAGACTATATATAAAGACCATACTAATACTATGAGTAACCAGAAGAAAGTATAAAGAGAATTCAGATGGAGAAGAAAGAGAGTTACACTGTAAACAGTAACCAGAATTATTAAAAGAAAGGTTTTCAACCATAATTAAAATAAATATATCAGACAAGTTAAGAGTTTTGAAAAAATATATATATAATGAGTATAATAATAATTATGAAGATTTATTAAGATAGAAAATGTGAGATAATCTGAGAGACTACGAAGTGGAGAATCCAAAGATATTTTTATTAGTCGAAAATGAGACTACTTTTTATTTATTTATTCGATGACTGACTGAAGATAATTCCAGCAGCATTATGTTTTTGAGCAGGGATGGATATGCCTCTGTACTCAATTTATAGAAGTGGTGTATGGCCAGCAGAGAAGTAGCGTACAGTGCCCCTCTGATCTGCCCCAGCCCACGTGATAGGGAATGTTAGGGAATTAATATCCCAAGGATACAACACGAAGTTGATATAGAAAGAAAATGTATTACAATTATAATATATCTCAGAAGACACTAACTATCCGAAAAGGATCAGTAGTAAGACAAGTAACCATATATATAAAATTAATAAAACTCTAATATAAAAAAGTCGATATAAGGATGGAGAAGAAAATGAATTATAAGAAATGATGAAATTATCATAAGAAATTATTTCATCCATAAACATGTCTGAAATAATTACTTCTGGAGGAGAGCAATCTGTAGCGTGACAGATGTATGCATAATATTGAATGGCAATTGATCATTAGAATAATGAAGTTATAATATTTAAATTTGGAAGAAAGCATTAAGTTTAATATAAATAGATTAATTCATAGCAACTGTGGAAAGAAATCATTATTATAAAGAAAATACAAGTTCAAATAAAAGGAGTTACTAGTGATGAGTCATCCAAGACCAGTCTCATAACCAAAGGTTTTCAAGGTATAACCCAGGAAGGTAAGAAATTAAATAACCAAGCAGTACACAATATGACCAAACCCACAACGAGGGAGAATAAATAGAATAGAAACCCTAAAATAAGCCAAGATCAACCAATACAGGTTGTGTATTTCTGAAATAAAGAAGAAGATGGAGAAGATCCCAAGAAACCTGATGGCATCATCAAGAAGATGGAGAAGATACCAGTCCCAGAAGGCAGGAGAAAAGAAGACTGATGAAAGAAGAAGAAGGCAGCATCCTGAAGAAGATGTCATGCTCTCATAAAAGACACCCAAATCCCTATATCCCCAAAATAAATATTTAAAAATAAAAGTATAACGAATTGAAAACGACATGTATACAAATTTAAGAGAGAGAAGTGTATAAAGTAAAAGTTGCCTGTGAACTAAGATGAAACAATAATATAGTACCCATGGAACAAATCTCCATTGAAAAACGCTAACCAATTTATTATGTTAATAAGACTATACGACCATTTAGCAATAACATAATACATAAGTGCAAAGTGAACCAGTGATAGTTTTGGGTATTATAAAAAATGAACCTTGTGTTTCATTCTTGGCAATCACAAACATTGAATGCAATGAAATATGCATTTTTCAATGACTTGAAATGTGTACTGTGACAATATGTTGTTCATAAGACATGAATCTGTTTAAAATAACATTTTGTTTTACATGAAAAAAGAAAAACAGATTTCATAATACTTTTTGAACAATTCATACTATTTATTTATTAATGACAGGGTACAATTCCCCAAAGACAATGTGTAAAAGACGGTATAAAAACTGTAGAATCCTACTTATAATAATAGTTAGAAATAATAATATAAATATAAGGTTTTTATGTATATAGTACAAGAATGTTTAAAAATGTTTTAGATATAAGGCCATTTGTTTGGGTCTGATACAATTAACATCAGAACTATAAAAATAGTTACTACCTGTAAATAGTAGAGAGTAATTAAGATGTTAGTTAGTAAAAAACCTTTTTTGTAAGCCATATTTCCATGTTTAGAAATAAGGATTTTGTTGTAAAATGTCTGACTTGAAGACAACCATTTATTTAAAAAAAATATTCTTTATTTGTTGAACTATTATTTGTATTGTAACCAATACTAATTGTTATTGTGTAATTTGAAAACATGTTTAATTTATAATACTATTTGTAAAAGTCAGAGAGGGTATCACACATCATATATTGTTTGTAAAGTTTTTGTAAGAAAAATTGTTAAAAAAATCATAGGCCAAAAGAATGGAAACCAAACTTCATCAAAACAGAGAAATTGCTCATTTAAATGCAAATAAACAAAAGGGGTTTAGACAAAATAAACTTGAGATCAAGCCATATAATTGCACATACCATTTAGGAAGATTTTAATAAATTATATTCAGAATTATAAATAAAAATGAAAATGACTAAACTCAGAAATTTAGACATGGGAGTCATATATTCCAGAATAATGTTTCAGAATACAACTAATTCAATTAATTACCAGAAAATCAGGGAATATAAACCTTTTAATACAATATAGGATTATTAATATTAAATATAACGGATAAAATGGATGAATTTTATATAATGACAGGAAGTAAATTTTGATGTTTTGACTTTTCAGAGAATACCAAAAATGAAAGTAAAATTACTAATTTTGGACAGAAAACACTATAAAACGGCATTATTTAATCTGAATATAACCAGAATGAACTGAAAGATTAATTTAAATAACATCTAGTGAATAAAATTGACAAATAACCCAAGTTTAGGTATTTATATAGTGAAATATTAAAGTGTGCACAGGATATGAAAATATATTTGAACAATGTTAAGAATAATATTATATTGGCTAAGAGTTTAATTGAAACTGGAGGAAACAGTTAGTTAATTATTGGTATTTGAACGGTTAACATGACAAACGTTTTGTAACGTGCCTAACCTAACTTATAATAGTCATATAAAGCGAGTGTATAGTACGTTATTGTGAAATCGCGAGTGACTTGTAAAATACTTCTGGAACTCTCATATTATAACAGAAACAATCAAGAAACACTACATAACACTGAACAATACATTTCTACTCCGAAAAACACCACAAAACACCAGAAAACTGAATAATATATTAACCAATTTAGTGTCGGAATCGGGGAAAGTGTTTGAACTAATAATTACACGGATACACTAAATACAACTCAGAAACAGTACACTAGGCACTACACAACATTTAACAAGAGATTCGCAGACACCAGAACAGGAATACTACAGGAAAATCTTTTATTTGGAACGTCGAATATACGAATGACTTTTTACTAACTTCACGGCAGCCATGTGCAATATTGGTCGTCATCGCCACGGCAACGCCTCCTAGTTCAACCCAGCTGTCGGTGAAAACAATTATTTTATTTTCAAATTATTATTCAATGTTTGTGTTTAGTAATAATTATTAATTTGATGTAACGTTATACTTTTTAAATATTAGCCCGATTTCTCTGACTTTGATAATAATTGGCTGTTTAAAGAACCCTGTATAATTTTTATATAATATACTTTGTAACTTTTTCGATATCCTGAGAGTCGATAATAATCGATAAGAGTCAAATTGCTATTAATTAATAAAACATTAATATTCTTCAACACTAAATAGTTCTTCATTTCATAAATATTACTAGTTATCATTAATATAATTATAATTAATAATCTATCAGGACTTTACCACCTATAAGTGAAGATAACCTAAAAAAATAAAAAGGTAAACAAGTATCGATTGGTTTGAAGACAATCTTATGAGTGGTGATAGTTTATTTAAAATATACCAAAACTTTAATAAAAATTTTCAGAAGAGCATTACACTTTTTAAAACTTCACAGCCCTATATTAATTAATTGATTATAATTAATTAATTAATAAAATTAAAATTTTTTTGTTAATTATTTTTTTTATAAACATAATTTTTTTTTAAATTTTCTTCAAAACAATAATTTTTGTTTTGAAACTTTCGGTGAAGCTGGACATATATTACTTCATCGACATTACGCTACTCGACCGGTCTTGCTACCATTGAGACTCGACCAGCTGGGAAACTTAAGGAAGTGTTTCAGGCCAGTAAGACGTCGAGAGCCACACCAATTTAAACACACCAATTTAAGAACACACACATCAATCAATTATCCTAATTAATTTATTACAATATATATATATATTATATTGTAGCATGACAGAAAATCCAACTTTTTATAATTTAAAAAATATTCATGTATAGAATAAAAATAAAATGGATTCAAGGAAAATTACTATAAAAATTAATCAAGGATCACAGTAAATTGAAATTATGGTTTCGGAGAAATAAAATAAATCAAAACCAACCATCCAATGTATAATAATTTATAAGAAAATAGTGATAATCCAATGTATAGAGTAATTGTACCCAGGTAGGATAGGAGCATGTAAGGAAATACCCTGGATAAACAAACCTCTATAATAAAAGGACAACTTTTGGAAGAAAACATATTATAAAAATAGAAACCCCCAAAAAAGATTAAATGTCCATAAGAAAAGTATAACACAATAAAATAAGAATCAATGTAAAGTAGATGTAAGTAAAGTTTCTAGACAAATGATTAACAGTGGACCGGTGCAATTTATTTTATAATGACAAGCAAATCTTGATGATCCCTGTTATTGAGATTCTTTATCTTACAAGATTAGATAAAATAATTCTAAATAAGATAAGAGAATGCCATAAATAGTGAAGTGATCAAGGGTAAATCCCTAAACTAAAACTAAAACAGCAAAAGACTGCATAAAAATTAATTTTAATGAATAATTTAAATGAAAAAAAAACAGATGTGTTTTGTTGATGTTAACAGTTCATTGAACTCAAGACTTGAATGTTTGAGATTGAGTCTATTTTTTGTTATAGAATATATTTATTATGTTTTAATGATATCAATTAATAATAAACATTATTGTAATTAAATAAGGGCAATTTAGTTAAGATTGTATAAGAATTGTATGTCAGAGAGGGTATTAGCAAGCTGAAATAATAATAAGCATTGTATTTGAACTAACATAAAATGTAGGCCAAGTGGTAAATATCACCCACATTATAATTAGTAAATAAGTTAATGAAATTAATTAAATTGATGAAAATTGTATAATGTAAATCAATAACTATGTATTATAACTGTAACAACACTTTGTGAAGGTATTGAAGGAGTGTATAAAATATTATTAGAAAAAAATATGCAAGTGTAATAACACTGGAATCTAAGGAAAAGCCTAAATTAAAGATAATATTCAAATTAATTAACCAAATCATAAAATTACTGAGAATTAAAGAAAATTAACCATTATAATTCAATCAATGATCTTGTTAAATGATAATTAGAAATTTAACAGAAATTGTAAACCATTTAATGTGGCAGGAAGTACAATAGCTAAAGACTACCTCCAAATATACTGTAAATATGACTTTTTGAGTTAAAAAATACTATGAAGTATATCATGTGTGGTATTAAATAACGCAGAATTAAATAAGGAAATTGATTATGTAATTAGTATATAATAAAAATATATAATAAGCAAAATGTAATTAATCATATAATGTAAAAGTCAATGATTTAGTTCAACATATAATTGAGGCGGAAATGCCAGATGATTAAAACAATGTCAATTTAATATTAAATCAGCCAGGACCTTTTGTATGGAGAAGAAAGAGAGTTAGTTGATTGTTAAACGTTGAGATGCACACATCGGAACGATCTCACACCGATTAATTAATTAAAAAAGCTAGAAGATATAATTTGAAATACGAACTAAAACTATAAAAATAAAACAGAGAAATTTAAAAATAAGAGTCGTCAACACTGAGTTCAAATGGAATAAACCAAATTAATCTATTTATGAAGATTGGAAGACGTAATCCAGATATTAGAACATATAAACGTTAATTCAAAATTTTATCGATACGAAATTTGCCATTGTAAACCTTATGAACTATTTGAACAAGAACACATTTGAACACTGATTGCCGAGCCGAACAACTGATCACTAATCGAGGATAATTACACTGTTATGAAGAGGAATTAATCACTACTGCTTGGATGAGAAAAACATAAATAATCAACATTTATTTGAAGGAATTCTGTCGTGAAGACGCCTCGTACATACGCAGCACGGGGGCGGCCATTTTGAATACTGCAAGCATCAGCTGCGGTGACGTCAGAACATCGTCCTGAGTCGTTGGTTCGAGAAATCTAATTTATTAACATTTTGATATTAAATAATATTTCTATTCTTATAATTAAGAATTTTTTTATTGTAAGTGTTGTACTTTTCAGCTTTGCCCTTTCTCTGACTATTTAAATAACAGCTAAAAGAACCTGTAATTCAACATTAATAATTTATATAACGAAATCAATTGCCCTGAGATACGAGTTTGCTCGCTGTGACTTAGCAGATCGATTTCAAAGTCGATTAATTGCTATAAATTTAATAAATTCATTTTAATCTTATAAATTTGAGTTTTGATTTCTTAGTAAAAAAATATATAGAAGAATTTCAGGTAATATTTGAAACCTGGACTCCCAGAAAAGAAGAGTAGAACATTGCGAAGGAGTATAATCAATGAATAACTGAAAACCACTAATCGATTATTACATTTTATAATCTATTTAACGCTGGGAAACAATTCTTGTTATTCGAACATAATAAATCCAATAAATTAGTTAATTAAAGAAATAAATATATAAAAATAAATAAATAAATATATAAAATAAATAAATGAAATTTTTTTTTCAAATATTTTTTTAAAAATTATACTACAATTTTTGTAACCCCAAAAAAGGTGAATTGTTACAAAATTGACGCTACCAACGTGTGGCTTATTATATAATCAAACCAATCACTATTTTGTTTTGTTACAAAATTGGCGTTTCCAACGTGGAGCTTAGTTAAAGATTCATCAGGAGATTATTGTATTATTACAATATATATATATATATATATATATATATATATATATATATATATATATATTGTAACGTCACAGAACGTTCCATAAAGGAAATCATTTACATAGCAATTTATCATAAGAGGAAAGTGAGGTGAACAGTATCGAACCCAAGTAGCCCGAAAAAGTGTGTAATATTGTCTAATAATTAATACTACTAACATGAAAAAACGACCAGACTATGACTAAGACTCAAACCCCATATATATTATTCAAGAACAGTGTAAAACCCATAATATACTATAATTGAGACAAATAATATCAGAAACAACCAAAATGAAGTCATTAATTATTAAGTTTTGTAACTCTGAATAGGGTATAAAGAACTAATTATTGTGAATTAATGGACATGATCCATTATTATATTATGTAATTTAAATAAAATAAATGTATTAAATGATTTAAATACATTATTAGAAAGAATCTAAATTAAAATAAAAAAATATATAATTGTGATCACAAAAAATATTAAGGTGTTGGATTTGAGACCAATCACTCAGATTTCATGAAAAAATTAATTATTATCAAATTAAGATAAAAACTATATGTAATTGTCAAGTAGACAAAGATGAACAATTTATCTTAAATAAAGAAAGCTGTCAAATGAATAAAAGTCAGTTAAAATAGCCAAAAACAGTATTAACTAAAAACATGTAGTAGGCATATAATATTGTGATATTTATGGATTTAATGTTGACAAAATGCAACCAAATTGCATTAGAAAGTTGAAATATAATATAAAGCGACGATACTAATATATTTGACTAACTTTAACACTGTAATAGTCGAGTTAGCAAACTATTTACCTATACCATGTATGGCTAAGGCCAAGCAACCATTACAAGAAATAGTCAATTTGACTAAATGTTTACAAAATATTAACAAAAATAAAAGAGAAGGGTACAATACTTTAGTGTACCATGAAAACAAACAGACTCAGTTGAAAATAAGATCAATTATTAAAGAATTTGATTTATAAGAGTGAGATTTGTCACACTAAGAAAAACGACAACTCAGGCAAACCAATATGATGCTATGTTATCCTACAATGAAAATAATATGTATCAGGATAAACCAGGTATCACAAAAGACAGACAATATAATAAACTCTCAGTGTATACTAGTAAAATCCCATATATATTAAAGAAAAAAGACTAATTATTGTATTTTAACAGTGACAACAACGTAGGCCATAGGCATGGACCACATAAAATTGAATTTATTTGTATATTATATATGTTAAACTGTATTTATTTTGTTATAGAAGAATGGTAATATTATGTGTTAATGTTGTAGAAGAAACCAAACAGCTTCACAATAATTTTTTATTCTAAAAATTGAATTTTAATGGAAACATTCCAAGGTAAGGGTTGTATGTTGTGTTATTTATTATAGTTAATTTATTTAAAAACCAATCGTAATTAGTATCATTAGATTCAGTTGAAAGCAGAAAATCCAAATGTAGTAATGGCATGCAAATTGTGAGTACTGATGTAAAATTGTTTGACAAATACCAGAATAATTTTTGTAATATCCTTAGTGTGAAAAATAAGTAATTTTGTTCTAAAAGCTTCGACGGAAGTTAAATTTGTTCCATGGTGTTCCATTTCATTATTCTCGAACGTTCCTGTAGAAGGAATTTTTACACAAATACACCGGAAGTTCATGTCGAAAAGCTAAAACAATGAGCCTGACACAGTATAAAAGGGAGACCAAATTCGACCCAAAAACACTTCATGCTTGGAATCCAGAACAGACGCATCACCCACGACACTGATCACCGCAACCGAGGCGAAACCGAAGGCGAGAAATCGACACAAGAACGAAGAAAGGCTTTTCCCGTACATTGACAAATAGACTGACTTAACCTCTACAAGAGTCTACGCCAATGTGTTGCTGAAATAGAGCAGCAACACGGCACATTTAATAGAACACACGCAGCCAGAATATCAGCGGCCCAGGAGGGACCAAAATTTTAATAGAGAATCAATTCTGCTGTATTCGCTAAGACAAACTGACTTGACAAAAACTCCCATAACGTAAACATACACAAAGCCTTTCTCTCGACTGCAAGGGAATCAGCGCTGTGGCGGCCAATTTGAGAACCAACGCGAGCAGCTGATCGTTAGCGGCGGGGTTCGAGCGAAAATCTACTGCCAAACTGTTTTACAAAAGTGCGGAAGTTGTAAAAAATCGCATTTTTTGACTTAAAATAAATTCAGTGCACACACGAAGAGGCGAGATTGAAAACTACCCGAGAGAAGTGTCCAGTGCGAGAATAATTACCCATCGGAACGTGAGTTGTCAAAGTTAAAGTCATTTTTGTACCTGGTTACATTTGTCACACAGTTGTACTACACATGCCACACACACCTTCAAATCACTTAATTTTTTGTAAAGCATCTTATTGATATGTCTTGGTAGTTCAAAGGAGTCACGTCCTGAGAGTAAAGATTTTTCACATATTAAACTCATGCTTTTCAACTGAGTAAAAAATAAAAAGATTTGTTAGCCGATACTTGATTGGAGAAAAAACTTGTCAATAATAATAAGAACATATAATTTTTCTGTAACTCTGCAATTTTATATTTTTTCACGAATGTTAGTCCTTCAGACGATTTTTTTTTTAAGAATCATTAAACATACTTATTTTTTTCAAACCCAAACTGTCTTGTTCACATTTTTTTTATAGAATTAAACTAACTGAAAAGAATTCAAAATTTTAATTTTAACAACATTTTTCTTGGAACAAAAGATTCCAAGTGGCTCCCACAAACACATAGTAGATTAAGTTGTTTTACAGGACTACATCACCGCAGAGGATCCAGTCATCAGTAAGTAACAAAAAGTGCGCGGAGGTAACGCCCGACATATTACAACACAAAACACACGACATCTTCTAATTTGTTATAAATTGACGACTCCAACGTGAGGCTGTTAAAGAAGGTACACATTACACCAATTTCTAATTTGTTATAAATTGGCAGCCCAACTAGTGAGGCTTGAAAAAAAAGGAACAAGCCCGGCAACTACCAACAGATCAAGATGCCACAACCAAAGGGAAAAAAGGTGAAGAAGAATGTGGAACCCGAGTTAAGTGTGGAAGACGGAGAGGCAGTACAAATGGAGGAAATAGAGTTAGAACCGCCCACACTAGAAGTGGAAAGACCAATACAAACGGCAGATGAACTAGAGGAACAAACGGGAGAAGAACCCATACAAATGGTAGAACAAACAGAGAAACCCGAACCAGAAAAAATAACAGGGAGCGTTGACGCGAATGTAATAATGATATGTTCCAAACGCTGAGGGATTATAATAATAAAAACAGACGGGAAGATAAGGAGGAGAATAATAAAAACAGACTGGAAGATAGGGAGAAATTAGACAAAAAAATGGAATCTTTAAGGGAGTATATAACCGAGAAAATAAATGACAATGGGAAAAAGCTAGAGCTATTTCAGGAGGAGAATAAAAAATGTATAGAGTCCCTGAAAAAAGAGATTAGCATAAAGTACGAAACAGTAAACAAAAAAATCGATGATAATAAAATCGATAGTGACAGGAAGGTCGAAAGTATGGAGAAACAGTTAGAAAGATTACAGGAGGGAAATAATACCCGTTTTGAAAATATAGAGGAACAAACAGTAGAAACCAAACAAGATGTTAGAACTCTCGAAAACAAAGTAAGGCTGAACCAAGACGCAATCATGCAGGAGGTGGGAGAAGTCCGGAAAGATGTTAGCGAGAGGGAACGTATGACATCGCTAACAGGCTGGACGAGCAAATAAAAACTAACAAAAATAGCATACAGGAAATAGACCAGAGAGAAAAAAACCTGCAGGAAAGATTAGAAGCTCTGAGGGACACGCCTATATTAAATACTCACACGTGTCATAGCGAGAACAGGGAAGTAATCAACTTCCAAAACTATCGTCGAAACCCGATGGAATTTTTAGAGAGAATGGAAGAGTTTATTGGAAGAAATAGAGAAACAAGGTGGGACAGAATAAGGGAGATGCTAGACGAGACGTTTAGAAACACTAGGGATAACTGGTGGATAGCGGTACGACCCGAAATCACGAATTTAGCCGAGTTTAAACGCCAGTTCAAAGAGAAGTACTGGTCGGAAACTGCGCAAAACAGGGTACGAATGGACATATTCTACGGCAAATACGACGCGTCCAATGGACAGTCCCCGACGTCTTATTTCCTAGGAAAGATATGTTTGGCACGGAAGTTGATACCGCCGATCCCGGAAGAATGTTTGGTGAGGCAGTTAGCTGGACATTACAGCTATGGTATCAAAGATGCCCAATTGTACCAACAGCTCAGTAAAATAACCGATTTAGCCAAATTATTAGAAAATTGTGAATCCACTGGAAGGTTCCAGGATTACCAACCCCCCAATCGTAAGGTAGAATATAATAGCAACAATAACGGACCAAACCGGAATGGAGGTGGAAACGGCAACAACTTTAACACAAATAACCAGAACAATAATACCCCACCAAACGGCCGAAATAATAACACTCAGGGTCCAAATAACCGCAACTATCCGGGACCAAACAGAAATAATTACCCCGAAATAATTACGGTAGGAACTACCATCAGGGAAATAGTTATCGCGGAAATAACTATAGGGGAAATAATTATGGTCAGCGTAATAATTATCGTAACGGGGGTGACCAAGGAGGAGGCGATAGGAGAAATCAAGAATACAGGCCCCAGGTAAACTATACAATGGCAAATAACCGACGGCCATATCCACCCAATTTACCTACTTACATGTATTACCCACAACAGACGCAAGGTAACCAGGGTAATACAACGAATAGCCAACCTATTAGTGGTAATCCCGAGGTCAGGCAGGAACCACAGACGGGTCAGCAACCCAATGTTCCGGGAGACCGGGCCAACGAGACAGTGGCTCATTTAAACTAAACGCGGCAGTGAAAAAGGAAAACCGCCCTTCACTGAACCAATATTATGGGGTGACTAGATACAAACATAGACAGGACAAAGACGGGACTATGACATTAAGAATAAATAATTATCTTAGGGATATTAGAGAGGAATTATTAGAAGAGAGTGACAATATCGTTAAAAATCATAACAAAGGGTATAATAGTATAGTACGAATCAAGGCAAATATCAATGGCATAGAAGCAATATTACTCATTGACACGGGGTCAAATGTATCGCTTATCGATAGTGTAGAGCTAGAGAAGATCAAACAAAACAGTAATTTACCCATACCCACTCTGCCTATAAATAATATTATTCTAGTCGGAGCAACGGGTAGGCAAAATAAATCGATAAAGAAACAGGTGTCATTAGAGATGACTAGTAATGGGGTAACGATACCAATAGGGTTATTAGTGGCGAATAATTTACCCATGAGTATCCTAATAGGCTGCGATATACTTAGGCCATATAATGCAATAATAGATTTAGAAGGTAAGATTATAACTTTAAAAACAAACGAGGGAATTTGGACCAATAATTTAATTGACGTCCAAGGAGATGGTACAAACAACACATCTTATCAAGCGATAGTGAACCATTATTATTGTGCCGATCGACCATTAAACCTGCCCTTATATCAGGAGGAAAACCCAGAGTTGTGGTTAGAAAAATTAGAAGAAATACGGGATTTCCAAAGGACGAAAGCAAGGGGTCTGATCAGCGAAGCACAGGCGGAACAATTAATTACGGTATATAACAATTACAAACACATATTCTCAAACGCTCCAGGTAAAGCCAGAGATTATCAATGCACCATAAAATTTAAAACACCGGTGGATTTAACAGGAAATCGTACCCGATCGCCTACTCGCGAATTGGGATGACCATTGTAATAGGGTTGAACAGGTATTAGAGAAACTATCAGAGAGTAATATCACCCTCAAATTAGACAAGTCCCAATTCATTGCAAATGAGGTGAAATTTTTAGGCTTTAATCTAACCGAACAAGGGATTACTCCATCCAAAGAGAAAGTAGAGGCCATACAGAAGTTCCCCACCCCAAAGAACAAGAAACAGCTTCAATCATTTTTAGGAATCTGTAACTATTACAGGAAGTTTCGGTCCAATTATTCAGAACTAACTGCCAGGTTCCAAAAGCAGTTATCAGCTAAAGACAAATGGACTTGGGGACCAGAGCAAGATGGAGTGCTCAATCTCATAAAGGAAAAGTTTTAGAAGCAGTAATGTTACATCATCCCGACTTTACAAAACCATTTTTTCTAAATTGCGATGCCAGTAACGTAAGTTTAGGTGCAGCCCTATATCAGGAAGATCAGGATGGTAACCATTTAGTAATTAGCTTCGCTAGCCGCGTGCTGAACAGTTGCGAACGAAACTACAATACTACCGAAAAAGAATTGTTGAGTGTAGTTTTCGCATGCGGTAAATTTAGGACATATATATTAGGGTACCCCATCACGGTTAGAAGTGACCACAAATCTATATCATTTTTAAAGCATTGTAAGCTGAACCACGGAAGGCTGAAGAGATGGGTTTTGGCCTTGCAAGAATATAATATCACGTGGGAATATATACCCGGCAAACAGAACGTAGCAGCCGACGTCCTATCTCGCGTCAATATACCAGACCAAACCTTTGACGGTGGAAAGGAACAATTAGCAAAAGTATACCATATTATTAAGAGCAGGGAAGATTTAAAAAATATTTTAAACAATATAAAGTCACAACAGGAGGCCGATCCAAAATTAGGAGATATTAGAAAAAGGGTACAGGAAGGCGATGAGGTCATAAATAGATATTACTGTGTACACAATGACACTTTGTTTATAAGGAATACCCCGCACCAGGAGAATTGGAAGTTAGTAATTCCACCAGCGATAGAGAGACCGCTAATAATCGACTATCACGATAGGTACGGACATATGGGTGCCCTCAAGGTAAGGAAGGCATTGGAAGAGCAAACATACATCAAAGGGATGAATAAGAAGGTGCAACTGGCGATACAGTCGTGCGATATTTGTCAGAAAGTAAAATGTGATAACGAGAGGAAGGAAGGGGTCATGATACCCATAACATCCACCGAAAAATTGGAAAAGGTATTTCTCGATATCTGTGGACCATTTCCACGCAGCGGTGGGAGACACAGATATAAATTTATCGTAATCATCTTTGACCATTTTAGCAAATATACCAAGCTATATCCTATAACTAGGGCTACGACCAGGAAAATTATAGACATTATAATAGAACGATATATAATGGAGGTAGGCAGACCGTATTCTATAATTACAGACCACGGTACCCAGTTTAGGGGAAAACTTTGGAAAGAAAACCTTGGAGAACACGGGATAAAAACGTATAAGACATCCGTATATCACCCGAATAGTAACCCAGCCGAGAGAGTGTTGAGGGAAGTAGGACGGTTGCTGAGAACATACTGCCATAACGAACAGAAAAGATGGCATGAATACGTAGCATCCACCGAGGATTTTCTCAATTTCTCATATCACAATACCATCGAGGTGTCACCGTACACAGTTATGTTCGAAAGACCCCCACCACGAGAGATAAAACAGATTATTAATTTTCCCGACGAACCCGAATACCAATTTGAAAGAACCAAATTTTATAACAAGGTGTTAGAAA
This sequence comes from Magicicada septendecula, assembly GCA_034769895.1. NCBI lineage: Eukaryota > Metazoa > Arthropoda > Insecta > Hemiptera > Cicadidae > Magicicada > Magicicada septendecula. The sequence continues at coordinate 288,489,061 of CM068372.1, forward strand.
AAACGGAACAGCAGCGGAAAAAATATATCCAATCCCAGCCCAAGGCAATTGAATATAAGGTAGGAGAAAAGGTGTTAGTCAAAAATAGAGAATTGCCCAGTGCTATACAAGGCATAACGAGGAAATTGTTACTTTTATATACAGGACCTTTCACGATCACTAAAGACAATGAAAACAATACCTACGAGGTAACAGACACGGTTAGTAACAAAGTAAAAGGTACGTATAACCAAACGTCATTGAAAAAGTACCATGATTAAAAATCACAAGTCAAATACAGAATCAGTGAGTAAGTACCATGATTAAAAACCCAAGTCAAACACAGCATCATTGAGAAGGTACCATGACTAGAAACATGTTAACGTAAATTTTCCAACTTACCCATAATTAGAAAGAGGATAGAGATTATTAAATAAATATAAATATTATTATATAAATAGAGAAGGAGAGATTATTAATAAATATTACGAGATGGACACCTTACACCAAAGGCAAGAAGATATATATAAAATATAGATTTATTTCCAATAGCCAAGTCAACGTATATTTACCAACTTACCCGTACTTAGAGAAGGAGAGATTATTAATAAAATATTACGAGATGGACACCTTACACCAAAGGCAAAAAGATATATATAAGATATAGATTTATTTCCAATAGCCAAGTCAACGTATATTTACCAACTTACCCGTACTTAGGGGAGGAGAAAAAGGAAAGAAGGAAAGGACATAATTAGTTAACTGAATTATTAAGCAATCAAATAACAATTGATATTACTAAGGGGGAGAAAAGAAGGAAAAATACTGTCATATATTTGGTACTAAAAGGAAATGATAAATGAAAAAAAAAGGAATCAGTGTGTTACATAAGGAGGTAATGATGAATATAAATATAGCTATTAACATTGAATGATTTTAAACGATAATTTTACCTGTGGAGAACGATATATTAATATAATTGTGAAATAATCAGAAGAGTTTAAGAAAGGGAATTTATGTGTAGGAGCCTATGATCTTTGAATATTGTATTTTTTTTTAGTATTATTATTTGTTGCGAAGGTGCAATTATTATTTTCTGGACAGGGATGTGTTGCCTCTGATTTCAGTAGTTATAGATAGGGAAGGGCAGAGAATGTATGCCATAGCGAGCCACTCTGACTTCCAACCCACTATAAAAGTAAGGGAATTGTTAGGGAATTATATCAAAGATTAAATAATTAACATCAAGGTAAAAAGGAAAGGAATAGGTGATACGACAAAGAGCGAAATAGGAATTATGAGTTGGACTAATATATTAAAGGAGTAGTACAGGAATTGAATTATAAGATAAAAGAATGAAATATAAAGAAGCTAATAAAGGGTTAATATAGAAATGATAATTTCATCAAAACCAAAAATATGTTTTTCCAAAATTATCAGTTTTAACGGAGAGGCATATGTAACGTCACAGAACGTTCCATAAAGGAAATCATTTACATAGCAATTTATCATAAGAGGAAAGTGAGGTGAACAGTATCGAACCCAAGTAGCCCGAAAAAATGGTGTAATATTGTCTAATAATTAATACTACTAACATGAAAAAACGACCAGACTATGACTAAGACTCAAACCCCATATATATTATTCAAGAACAGTGTAAAACACATAATATACTATAATTGAGACAAATAATATCAGAAACAACCAAAATGAGGTCATTAATTATTAAGTTTTGTAACTCTGAATAGGGTATAAAGAACTAATTATTGTGAATTAATGGACATGATCCATTATTATATTATATAATGTAAATAAAATAAATGTATTAAATGATTTAAATACATTATTAGAAAGAATCTAAGTTAAAATAAAAAAATATATAATTGTTATGACAAAAAATATTAAGGTGTTGGATTTGAGACCAATCACTCAGATTTCATGAAAAAATTAATTATTATCAAATTAAGATAAAAACTGTATGTAATTGTCAAGTAGACAAAGATGAACAATTTATCTTAAATAAAGAAAGCTGTCAAATGAATAAAAGTCAGTTAAAATAGCCAAAAACAGTATTAACTAAAAACATGTAGTAGGCATATAATATTGTGATATTTATGGATTTAATGTTGACAAAATGCAACCAAATTGCATTAGAAAGTTGAAATATAATATAAAGCGACGATACTAATATATTTGACTAACTTTAACACTGCAATAGTCGAGTTAGCAAACTATTTACCTATACCATGTATGGCTAAGGCCAAGCAACCATTACAAGAAATAGTCATATTTGACTAAATGTTTACAAAATATTAACAAAATAAAAGAGAAGGGTACAATACTTTAGTGTACCATGAAAACAAACAGACTCAGTTGAAAATAAGATCAATTATTAAAGAATTTGATTTATAAGAGTGAGATTTGTCACACTAAGAAAAACGACAACTCAGGCAAACCAATATGATGCTATGTTATCCTACAATGAAAATAATATGTATCAGGATAAACCAGGTATCACAAAAGACAGACAATATAATAAACTCTCAGTGTATACTAGTAAAATCCCATATATATTAAAGAAAAAAGACTAATTATTGTATTTTAACAGTGACAACAACGTAGGCCATAGGCATGGACCACATAAAATTGAATTTATTTGTATATTATATATGTTAAACTGTATTTATTTTGTTATAGAAGAATGGTAATATTATGTGTTAATGTTGTAGAAGAAACCAAACAGCTTCACAATAATTTTTTATTCTAAAAATTGAATTTTAGTGGAAACATTCCAAGGTAAGGGTTGTATGTTGTGTTATTTATTATAGTTAATTTATTTAAAAACCAATCGTAATTAGTATCATTAGATTCAGTTGAAAGCAGAAAATCCAAATGTAGTAATGGCATGCAAATTGTGAGTACTGATGTAAAATTGTTTGACAAATACCAGAATAATTTTTGTAATATCCTTAGTGTGAAAAATAAGTAATTTTGTTCTAAAAGCTTCGACGGAAGTTAAATTTGTTCCATGGTGTTCCATTTCATTATTCTCGAACGTTCCTGTAGAAGGAATTTTTACACAAATACACCGGAAGTTCATGTCGAAAAGCTAAAACAATGAGCCTGACACAGTATAAAAGGGAGACCAAATTCGACCCAAAAACACTTCATGCTTGGAATCCAGAACAGACGCATCACCCACGACACTGATCACCGCAACCGAGGCGAAACCGAAGGCGAGAAATCGACACAAGAACGAAGAAAGGCTTTTCCCGTACATTGACAAATAGACTGACTTAACCTCTACAAGAGTCTACGCCAATGTGTTGCTGAAATAGGGCAGCAACACGGCACATTTAATAGAACACACGCAGCCAGAATATCAGCGGCCCAGGAGGGACCAAAATTTTAATAGAGAATCAATTCTGCTGTATTCGCTAAGACAAACTGACTTGACAAAACTCCCATATCGTAAACATACACAAAGCCTTTCTCTCGACTGCAAGGGAATCAGCGCTGTGGCGGCCAATTTGAGAACCAACGCGAGCAGCTGATCGTTAGCGGCGGGGTTCGAGCGAAAATCTACTGCCAAACTGTTTTACGAAAGTGCGGAAGTTGTAAAAAATCGCATTTTTTGACTTAAAATAAATTCAGTGCACACACGAAGAGGCGAGATTGAAAACTACCCGAGAGAAGTGTCCAGTGCGAGAATAATTACCCATCGGAACGTGAGTTGTCAAAGTTAAAGTCATTTTTGTACCTGGTTACATTTGTCACACAGTTGTACTACACATGCCACACACACCTTCAAATCACTTAATTTTTTGTAAAGCATCTTATTGATATGTCTTGGTAGTTCAAAGGAGTCACGTCCTGAGAGTAAAGATTTTTCACATATTAAACTCATGCTTTTCAACTGAGTAAAAAATAAAAAGATTTGTTAGCCGATACTTGATTGGAGAAAAAACTTGTCAATAATAATAAGAACATATAATTTTTTTGTAACTCTGCAATTTTATATTTTTTCACGAATGTTAGTCCTTCAGACGATTTTTTTTTTAAGAATCATTAAACATACTTATTTTTTTCAAACCCAAACTGTCTTGTTCACATTTTTGTATAGAATTAAACTAACTGAAAAGAATTCAAAATTTTAATTTTAACAACTTTTTTTTTGGAACAAAAGATTCCAAGTGGCGCCCACAAACACATAGTAGATTAAGTTGTTTTACAGGACTACATCACCGCAGAGGATCCAGTCATCAGTAAGTAACAAAAAGTGCGCGGAGGTTACGCCCGACATATTACAACACAAAACACACGACATCTTCTAATTTGTTATAAATTGACGACTCCAACGTGAGGCTGTTAAAGAAGGTACACATTACACCAATTTCTAATTTGTTATAATAAATATAAAACTCAAAGTCTGTGTATTTACGGGTACTCAATACAAATCCACACCGTTACACCGATTGCCACCAAGTTTTGCACAGGTAACCTTTGACACAAGGCAAAAAACACTGTCTGACTTGGAATTTGATATTTTGCCCCGTTCGCACGATTTAGGCCCTTTTAATTATGCCTTTTCGTTGACGCGTATAAAGATGTCAACGAATGTTAACGATGGGGACCAGAATTAATTACCATAGTAACAAGTAAACAAACAAATGATATTTAGCGGCATCGGAACTGTACATTTATCCATTCCTGCAGTACATTTTCGATGTTTTATATAATATGCGATTGTATCGATATATTACGACATGGAAAGTATACTAATTGTAAGTTGTCCTATTACTTAATGCAAAGCGAAAATACGTGTTGTTTTCATTTGTGAGGTTAGGTGACAACGGTTTTTGGTTTTTAGTTTACTGCTGAAATAAATAAAAACCATGGCTGAGGAAAACATAAGGTTTAATGTGTTATACAATGCTTCTAACACAGTAACACTTAAAATAAAGAATTTAGCGTTTTTGATTTAACAGGTACTTAATAAATATCTCCAAAGGCTTTATAAACTGGTACTTTTAAATCTCCAAAGGCTGTTGCACCAACATAATAATTTAGTACAAGTTAAAATAGTACAAGTGTTGAAAACAGCTTTGGAGAGAATTTGACTAATGAGTAGAAAATTGTTATACGAGCTGACAGAACGCCAAATAGACATAGACAATAAAAATTATATTCAAATACTTATTAAAAGTCAAATATTCGCGTGCGAAGCCGCGGGCAGCTAGTTTATAAATAAGCGTGCAAATAGGAATTACAGAAAGTAAAACGAGAACAATAAGAATTTTAGGGTACTTAGGAAAATAAGAGAAAGGAGGTCAAGGTAAATTGCTTACAATTTTGAAGAGTCAGAAACGAAAGTACGTTATTCGTTGCGTCTTTCGATGTTAATGAATAGTAACGATGTTGGAAAAATGTAGGTGAAAGACACATCTACATTATAACAAGTGATCTTAGTCGTAGCACAAGTAGAAATGACTGTCTATTGAAATTATTTGAAAAATTGGTGACGTAACCAATATTTTTCAAACCGGCGAAGTGCACTACGGATTTCTTTGTGGTATTCTTTTGCAACTGAACAAAAATCTTTGTACGTCTTAATAAAAAATAATCAACCAACCAAAAATGACTAGTTTTTTAAATACACAAAACATTAAAGTGAACAATAAAATCTAATAATAAAAATGTAACTTAACTTATATTTGTGAAGTGATATTAATTCTATCTATTGTAGAAGAGGCCTTCATTTGGGAAATCAACACAAGCAAAAGAGAGTTATCGATCGAACTTAATAGAGCCACATACACTACATAAGGTCTACTAACTCATATACCAAGTAAACCTCTGCAATAGCATCTAGTAAAAACAAAACAAAAAATTAACAGATTTTGAAACTGTACCCAAAATAATAAAATCTCAGTACTTTCTATCGATATTTTTATATGAATTATTCTTTATTAAATATGTTATTCTTATTTAAACACTGTACAACTTACAGTGCTTACAGTGATATGAAATGAAATTTCATAAATCATTGGAAGCTGACAAAACATTTCAGTATAGGTAAACATTTGTTAATCCAATTAAGATTTAAAAGTAATTTGATTTAAAAATTTCAAAATTCAAATAATCATATTTATTTACTTACTTACTTGTTAATTATGTTATTGCAAACAATGATCTTTCAATTATTTATCTCTTATGTATAAAATCTAAGTAGTCAATCTTGAAATCATGTCGTTCACCGAGCAAATCCGACTTTTCTGTTCTTACTTAAATTGTTCTCCAGATTAAGTAGTCCTATCAGTGTTGTGTCTAGTATTGTCCTATACTTCTTAGTATATCTCATTAAGTGTTGAATCCCGAGCTGCTCCAAACGCGAGACGCATATGATTCAATACCTGTTCTATCATATTTTGGGGCGAATCATGTATTACGGGTGATCGGGCAATTGTGTCAGGATTTACGTATTCATAAGATGTTATTGACATGTGTATATTAGGTAGAATTATACTTAGCATTATAGGAAAATCTGTTTGCTTTGTAGGATGTAAACTTAAAAGTGAGAAAGAGTTTGTTAAAGTGTTATGCGGCGTTTAAATCAATAAAGAATTTTTAAAGAATTAAAGCACCAAACCTGCTCAAGAAATTTTGCTACTTAGGGAATGACAAACAAGTGTAGATGTCAGAAGAGCAAGCAAGCTCTCAGAAATATAATCGATTGGACTTAGCATTTAAAATTACTTTAGCAAAAACGTCTGTTATATTTTCCTACTTTACGGAAGTGGAAAAGTAGAAGCAGGGAAGACTATATAAGAAAGCTATCCTCAGAAATGTATTAACTGTATGCAAAACATCATTGAAGTAGAAAATCAAATCAAGCAAGAGAAATATAAAACAACTTCTTGTAGGATTAGAGACAGAAAAAGCTTTCTGATGTAAAGCTGCAAAAAAAGAAGAATTTTTCACAAGTAATTGTACGGATCTAGAAGTCAAAACAGCTTTTTGTAAAAGCTATTTTCTAGTGTAGCTATACATTTCGTCTCTTGAAAAGAGAAGAGAAGACAGTGCAGTGGAGATGTGGATATGAAAAAGAATGATAACAGGGTAACAAAAAAAAAAACAAATTTTAGTTTTGAAGAAAATAATAGGAAAACGTTTTAAAGAAATGAAAAAGAGGAAGTTCAAATGTCTTAGGCGCGTGTTTAACAGTATAGATTTATTGTGAAAATTTTAAAAAGTTTTGAATAATATAAAATATTCAAGTGCAGCGACATGAAAATTAAAAAAATTACATGTTGAGCAAAGGAAGAATCATTATTATGATAAAAAAGCCAGGAGAGAGTGATCAAAATTTCACACAATCTAAACCTCAATAATGACAATTAAATTTTTTAAATGTTTTTACTTCCATGTTCCATAAGGAACTGGAGTATGGTGACGGCGAAAAAAATCGTGTTCGAGATAAGGGCTGATTCTTACTGTACTACCCTCCTCAAAACATGATGAAAAGTCATTTTCTGATAAGTGTCTGTCTGTCTGTCTGTGTGTCTATGTGTAGAATTTTTTTCTATGGCAAACGACAACTGCCGCAAATTCAAACGAAATCAAAACATTTTTTTGCGTGTGTACCTGAATTGTAGAGGACTCAAGGCCTATTGATTTTGGTGAAGATCGGTTAAGGGGAAGGAGTAGTTTACGTACAACGTTTTACGTTTTAAGAAGAGTAAAGTACTTAATTTTGATAAATAAAGTATCCTGAATAGAAGGTCATAATAATCCACTGTAGAATGGTTGATGAAATATCTATAAATGAAAAGAGTAGTTGAAGGGGGAAGGGATAATTTTTTATATGTGTACTATATTATCGGCAACAAAGAAGTGGTTTGTTGTTAAAATTCCTTCCCGGGGTGTTTGGACGTGCTCCAGTGTTTTCTGCAAAACCAGACGTTTCGGCAGTGCCATCGACTGCCATCATCAGTGAAAATCGTGTGCGCTAACGTGAGGTGGTATACGTTAGTGACCATAGTACTGTGTTTAAGGCTGAAGGAAGAAGTAGTTTGTATGGAAATATTTCATTTCGAAAATGATTTTAAATACAAATCTTAGAACATGGAAGTCATGTGTCGTTCTCAATACCGATTTTTAAGTAGGGAGATGTTTGCAATAGTACCTCTTGTAACAACACGTGTCAAGCGGTGTGCTGCTGTTGGTGGTAGATCACGCCACCGTTCAACAACGTGCCCGCCATCTACAGTTGTGTTTAATAATGGCAGCGATGTCTTTCATGAAGGAACGCGTCTTTATTATTGAAAGGTATTTAAAGTCTCAATCGTATACCAGCTCTCAAAAAGGTTTTTACATACTGCACCAGATATTAATGCGACAAACAAACAGATCCACTATAGGTATGCCTTTTGGTAACTTCTTTTCGGGAAACAAGGTACCTACTGTAACCTTTCCGGCCGACCAACCGCTTCGACTGAAAGTAATGTGAAGACTGTTCGAGCAATCATTTCTTCGTTATCCAAAATTAAATTCCTCGAAAACTTTCTGAGTGTATTTTACGGGACTATTTAGAAAGCTACAAAGCTTATAACTTACGTCCATGTCGGGTTAAAGTAATTTATTCACTCCAACAAGTCGTAGGCTATAAAGAAAAACGAGTGGTTAAGGAGACCGGACAATTTCTCGTGGTCCCCCCCCCCCCAAGTAACTGGTGATTTCACCTGCTGATTTCTACTTTTGGAACGTTTGAAGAGATACTGTGTGTTCAGATAACCAGCATTAACTTGATCAATTTAAAAATGATATTGAAGTCTGTATTACAAACGCCAGTATATCTGCGCACTAACGTAAATTAGTGAAACGTGTTGACTAGTGAGGTGGACTTTTCGGCATCTGTTGTTAAGTGTATATATAGCCTAATATATTCTATCTGCTAATTTATTTTGAACTTAATTGTTAAATTTGTGAACAAACAAAAGATTCGATAAGTAGGTCTAAAACGTTAAAATTTGGGAATTTACCGTACTTCTTATAATATGACCAATCCGGAAGTGTATTATGAAAAATACATCGCTGACTATATTAGCGATAGTACGACCTCGTAATATTGCTATCAAATACTTCCAAAACTTAGCTAATTTTTGACAACATCCCGCCCCCACACGCACGCATACGTTGTACACACACGCGCGCGCGTTAGATTCGGTAACGTTAACTGGCATGTGGCACGCGCTTACGTAGCAGGCGGTCCAGTTACTAAACCCGTTGTGAACATTCTATTGGCTTTTATAAGCTTCACACACTATTGTCTCGCCCCTGTTAATCTGAGTATATGCGATAAAATTTTATAATAGTTGATTCTGTGATTTGTACTTTATATCGTACACAGACATTCTCAGCAACTGCAACAACGATGTGGAAGGGTGTTAAAGCTTCAAAATGCTCCTGATGTTTCTGTTTGATTCTCGACATTTTTAACGTCGTATGCATTCTTATGACAGAATCAGAAAATTCTGTTGCTTTGTTTGGGTGAATCAAATACTTGACGTGTTAATTACTAATTCTGAGACCCTGTCGGTAAAATATTCAGCGTCCTCGTTCAGTGTAGGTCCGTGTACACAATACGAGTAGGTAATAGACGTATATATGTGTTGACTTACTTTCTGTCCTGATTTGCTATTACTGTATCACTTTCGTATGGAATCAATGTTATTTAATTCCTTTTATTATTTTGTTTTTTACTGAATTCTTGATTCAGTGTATGAATTGATGCCACAAGAATATTTTAACGCTAACGCAATATTAAAAAATAAATTAAAAACAAAAGTGGAATAAATGGTAAAAAAAAATAATGTAAAAATTAGATAACATGACACTTTTCAAGTTGATGTCGTAATATGACGCAACATGACGCAATATTCCAGAACCACGGAGAGATGAGGCTTACCTGGTCCACACACTCGGAAGTCATTCGCCAAGTAAGTCGCTGGAGTTATTATGCTTCCACATAGCTCTGAGTTCGTCTCGTATACTCCTCAGTTTTAATAAATTAACCATATAGGAAGCAGTGGATGTGTATAAGTAGATTCGCGGCGGATATCACTGTAAAAAAAGCAAAAAACAGCAAGCGATGGCAATGGTTTACTGTTGGACAAGGATTTCAAAGAAGTATCGATATTTCAACGTGAGATTTCTGCAGGAATTGCGTATGACATGACGACTGACAGTAGGCTAATTTTGTTAGATTACACATTCGGAAGTAGCCGCCTTTAAAGTTGTTGTAAATGTTTTATTAACTAAAGAAATATTACTTTATTAAAACAAATCTGCAAGGGACAAAAACACCTTTGGGAAAATTTATAGAACTTTACAAATACAAAATAAATAGGTAATATGTTAATTAAAGAAAAATTCAAGTTTATACTAAAACTGATAACATTTTAAAATACATATTTATTTAATTATACATATTTAATTACACACACACACACACACACACACACACACACACACACACACACACACACACACACACACACACACACACACACACACACACACACACACACACACACACACACACACACACACACACACACACACACACACACACACACACACACACACACACTTTTTATTCATAGTCGTTTATAGTAACTCTTCAATTTTTCTAGTCTCTTACAGAAATAATATTATATTCCATTGTTCACTTAAAACAAAATTTCTACTGTGAGTATGTCATTAGTTTGTTTTTGCACAATAAATCATAGTAATAGTATAACCTCCTTGGCGAATAAAATCTGATGTAATTGTGAATAATATAATATGCTTTTTAGTAGATTCGTTTTTTACAACAATTCGATTTGTAAATAATTTATTTTTAAACAAATATCTGAAGAAAGTAGTTAAAACCATTTAACGAATAATATTATCAATGGAACGTATTAATGTTATATTTGCTTAGATTTGCTAATTTATTTATTAACTAAAAAAAGTAATCGAAACGATTTAACATTATGAGTTACCTTCGAGTTCTGAAGGAAACTAGCAGAGGTTCGACAGTGTCATCTTTAAATAATTGGTTTGTTCACGAACATTGCGGCCTTCTTTCTAGAGCTTTTTTATGTTATTTTCGAGTCGCCATATTATTATCGGCGTTTAATATTTGAACGTTTTTTATTAGAAAGCCGTAGGTTTGAGTTTTCTTGTTAACGTCACTATAAGTCTTTGTTAATTTGCACATGTAGAAACGTTTATGTTGACCAAATATACTGTAACTCACCGTCTATGGCCTTTCTGTGATGTTGTTATTTCGTTTACATGTTTCGAGGCACTTGCCTCATCATCAGAACTTTATAAAATTAATGCATGTCATCAATGATGACATGTGTCAAAATATTAAAACACAATACGGCACTAAACTATATACAAAACTTGTTATAAAAATGAGCACGTCAATGTTAGATGTGCGTTGCAAGACAACACGCCCCGTACTGACGAAATCTAGGTTTTATCTCGACCATATCGCATAGCGGTATCGTACAGTATATTTGATTTATATTGTAATTGGTCGTTCAACACGTGTGGCTTGGTACTGGCGTCGTTATGTGCTTTATAAATCTCATATTCTTCAAGGGCGTTCAGATAACGCCCTTTATTGTAGAAATGAAGGGGTATTAGATTCGAGCTAAAATCCGTGTAACTGTGATTATTGTCTATAAGGTGCCTGGCGAAATTTGACTTGATGTTGTCAAGGTTGTAAACTCGTGTAGGAGGTCTATGCTCAGAAAATCTTTTCAAAAAACCCCGACCCGTCTGGCCCACATAAAAACCCTCAAAGTAGTTGCAGACTAGCTTATAAACTCCTGTTTTATTTTCAAGACTGGTATGTTCACGGCTGCGAAGATTATTTAAGATGTTATTACTGGTCTTATAGGAAACAAATATGTTGTAGACTTTATTAACGGTTGACTTAAAAATTCCTGGCATGAAATGCGTATAAGGTGCCGTAATGTACTTGCGTGCCTTTGTTTCGAGGTTCTCATTTCTATTATTTATATCTTTATTTTATTTTTTGTCCTTATTTTTGTCCTTATCTTTATTTTTTAGTAACAATGTCCTGAGTTACTGTCAAATCCAGAAAATGTAATTGACCTCTATCTTCATTCTCCATAGTAAACTGTATTTTGTTATTAATGCCATTTAAGTAATTGTGGAGATTGTCAATTTGACGATTTGTGCCTTTATACACCATAAAAGTGTCGTCGACATATCTACCATAGAACACCACATTGTAATTATGTGTAGGGTTTGCAAACCAGAAAGAATTTTCAAAGTAATTTAAGTACACCTCCGCGAGAATACTAGAGAGTGGGGATCCCATTGCCAACCCCTCCAGCTGTCTGACAAACTGTTTGTTATGTGTGAAGTAATTCTGGTCCAAAATCACTCCCAACAATTCTAATATTTCATTTATGCAATTAGCATCTAGTTTATTGGTGTTGACAAGGTTAGTTCTTAATAGACGTAAGGTTTCACTCACCGGTACATTTGTGTACAAGTTCACAATGTCAAAAGAAATAAGTTTATAGTGGGGTTCAATCATCAGGTCTTTCACTTTTTCAACAAAATCACAACTATTAATCAAACTTCGATTATTATTCAAATGTAAATTGTGTTTTAATATACTCACTAATTTTCTTGCTTTGTAACCGGGTGCAGTGGTAAAATTTACTAGTGGTCTAATAGGAATCCCCTCCTTGTGAAGCTTTGGCAGACCTCATAAAACAGGCGCTTTAGAATCAATTACATTTTCTGGATTTGACAGTAACTAAGGACATTGTTACTAAAAAACTACGTTTTAATATATTTAGGAAGCCCACGATGACTGACGCTATCATACATGCCTCATCGTTCCACCCCATTTCACAGGAATTAGCTGCATTCCATAGCATGATACATCGCCTATTGTCTATACCCCTTGGCATCGAGGAATACATCGAAGAATTAAACACCATTAAAGTCATTGCATTTAACAACGGGTACAACGAAAAAATAATAGATAATATTTAAAAAAACAAAAGAAAAAGAAGAGTAACACTATTAAAAATAAAAATAAAGATATAAATAATAGAAATGAGAACCTCGAAACAAAGGCACGCAAGTACATTACGGCACCTTATACGCATTTCATGCCAGGAATTTTTAAGTCAACCGTTAATAAAGTCTACAACATAGTTGTTTCCTATAAGACCAGTAATAACATCTTAAATAATCTTCGCAGCCGTGAACATACCAGTCTTGAAAATAAAACAGGAGTTTATAAGCTAGTCTGCAACTACTTTGAGGGTTTTTATGTGGGCCAGACGGGTCGGGGTTTTTTGAAAAGATTTTCTGAGCATAGACCTCCTACACGAGTTTACAACCTTGACAACATCAAGTCAAATTTCGCCAGGCACCTAATAGACAATAATCACAGTTACACGGATTTTAGCTCGAATCTAATACCCCTTCATTTCTGCAATAAAGGGCGTTATTTGAACGCCCTTGAAGAATATGAGATTTATAAAGCACATAACGACGCCAGTACCAAGCCACACGTGTTGAACGACCAATTACAATATAAATCAAATATACTGTACGATACCGCTATGCGATATGGTCAAGATAAAACCTAGATTTCGTCAGTACGGGGCGTGTTGTCTTGCAACGCACATCTAACATTGATGTGCTCATTTTTATAACAAGTTTTGTATATAGTTTAGTGCCGTATTGTGTTTTAATATTTTGACACATGTCATCATTGATGACATGCATTAGTTTTATAAAGTTCTGATGATGAGGCAAGTGCCTCGAAACATGTAAACGAAATAACAACATCACAGAAAGGCCATAGACGGTGAGTTACAGTATATTTGGTTAACAAACACGTGGCTTGGGACTACAATAGGAGTTATTCCATTTAAATTAAAAAGTTTATGTTGACACTATAAATTCCGTTAAAATTGACCCGAAATTCGCTAAGGTCAGTCATTATTGTAACTGTTTAAAGTCACCAAATTGCACGAAAAAGTCTAATTAAAAAAGAGAAATTGAGAGAGACGCGGCAAGAAATTGCACTGGGGGTTTGGGGTTGCACACGAACTTGTTTACTTGTACAGTTCTCGCAGAATGATGCTCCCCAGCTCGTGCCTCCAGCTCAGTGTTCAGTGTTAATTGCACTGGGGGTTTGGGGTTGCACACAAACTTGTTTACTTGTACAGTTCTCGCAGAATGATGCTCCCCAGCTCGTGCTTCCAGCTCAGTGTTCAGTGTTAATTGCACTGGGGGTTTGGGGTTGCACACGAACTTGTTTACTTGTACAGTTCTCGCAGAATGATGCTCCCCAGCTCGTGCCTCCAGCTCAGTGTTCAGTGTTAATTAATGTCTACATAGTGTTAATTCAGTTCTCCATAAGCCTCTTCTTACTCGAAGAGTTTTACTTCCGTCATCAAATCGTCAAGCAAATTGTTGATGTGGAACAGGCTCTTATTACATGTCGATTCAGATTCAAGGACGTTGCGCGATGCATCTGAAATTGTCTTGTCAACACTATGTAACATGTGACGGTGACTGATGTCAATGTTGCTGCTGTGACAACGGCTGCCTAGTTTTAGTTTTCAAAGAAATGTATTGTACGTTGACAAATTGCTTTTTATTCATAGCACTTTTAAGGCGGTAAATTATAACTGTGAAATCGGCAATCGTTTAACTGTTTATTTTCTTGCAGACTATTGTAATTATTTATCTTCGTGATCTTTATTAATGCTTGTGTGTAGTGCGTATTGTATGAATGTATAACTAGGAGGACTTTTGAAGTACAAATTGTTTATTTCATTGAAGTATTAATAAAAATTGTGAATATTGATTTCTTTGAATTCATAATTTATTCCACGGTTGTAAGTTCACGGTCCATGCGATTGACACGTGGATCTCCAGCAGCTCTCGTTCATCTTACACTAAAAAAAATGGTTCTATTTACATCCCTGGGTTTAGAGACATAAGGTTAATAAGCCAACTTTGAAATTTTAATAATTATAGCACTCCATGCATTTGCCGCCAATTAGCCGAAAATCTGCCAGATAGTCGTTTTTTTGCGTCCATTAAAAAAATTATTAAAAAAAATGGGTGGAAGGCTATCTTTGTATAACGTTAGCGCACCGTCATTCTGAAGATCAAATAAAAACCTTTATAGTAACCTATAGCTTGGTTTAGAATTTGGTGCTTTTGGCCGTACACGTCCTCGAATAAAAGAGATTCCGTCCCACATTAAATAGTCAAAAATAGTTCATCTAATCACTACTATGCAGTGGTACATTAACATGCAGACCTTACAACTTTTAAAATACGGGTTAATATCTAAAAATTCCCGAATTAACAATATGATTTGAATTTGAAATCTGTTTCAGCAAGAATCAACTGTGTAGAATCAAGTGGAAAGTAGAACACTGAAATGGTTTGGGTATGTAATATGGGTGGACAAAAGGGAACAATACTTTAAGGAGCTACGTAGGTCCTGTGTGGTAATGCGAGTAATGAGAACCAGAATTTCCTGCTCCGAGACACGAGTAATAAATAACTACAACTTACGCAAAAAAGTAGAGGACCGTTGAATTTTCACATACGGTAGAATGTAGTATGCTAGTTTTAATAGGCTATTTTATCAACAGAGATTGGACTAAAAATTAATGAATAGAAGGCTAAAGTTATGTGTCAAAGAAGAATGTAGGTGAACCTTGTAGATCGAACTGTTGTAATGAAGGTATATTACTTTGAAGAGGTTCACAAATTCAGGTATTTAGATTCCTGTTTTGTAGAAATAATGGTGGGAAGATAAGATTCAGAGTATGCTAGCAGTAGAAAATCGCAACAGGTTTTTAGATCATTATGAAATTCTACATTTTCCACTTGAAAACTAAGCTTCAGCTGTCTACACGTTTACCGAACAGTGGTATTCTATGGATATGATTGACCTTCACGGAGAAATCTTGCGACACATTGGGCGTCCTTGAGCGAAAAGTGTCCAAGTGTCTCTACTCAGAATTAGGCAATCATTGAGAACGATATGCGAATATCCTACTAGCTATATGGGATATATAAAGAATCAGGACTCTCCAGCCATATAAAACTTGAATCGCCTCCAATTAGTGGAGTACCGTTAGCATTTTACCTCGGAATCCAACGTCTCTCGAAGCTGAAATTATACGAATTCTGCATTGTTTTAAGAATACTAAATGCAATAAAGTTTAAATTCTACACTCGCACATGTACTGATTATAAACAAATATGTAAATAATTAAAATAACTTCCGAATTATTTTTGCGATTGCTACCAACGTGTTTTTAGAATTGCTGATTTCGATCATAAATCAAAAATTAGAAACTCAAGATGACGGATTCAAAATGGCGCCCCATAGGCACAGTAATATCTATAATTTGTGAAAAAAGTTAATAATAGTTAAACTGAAGTTATAAACACGTTTTTGGGAAAACTGTGACAAAATATGACATTTTTTTTACAACAGTTGAATAGGTTTATGTTAAACCTACAAACAACCTATAGGTTTATGTTGTGTTACTTCAATTATGAAGTAAATGCAAAATTAAGAAAACTTACAATTCTTGTATTCTTGTAGATACAATAATGAGTTTAACCGTAAATCTTTGAAAAAATACAAAAGAACTAATTTTTCTAAAACTCTCAATAAATATAATGAAGTAAAACTTCGAATTCCCATAATCGCACTACCGTTTCCATAGGATCACAAATGTTCATATTGGAATACATCGTGGTTACAGATAGCAACTGTTGCTTCTCACATCCAGTAGGCCAAGTGTCGTCATTGACAATGTGTCTGTCCATCATTGCCTGTTTCTATCTCCGTCTCGAGCATCTCGTTTTCTTTTTCTTCTTGTAGGAGTAAAGTAGAAATCTTTAAAGGGCATCTTGTTTCTTGCTTTATCCTGAGTTAGCCATACCACATTACTCTTCTTTTGTCTATTCTGTCTATCATAGCCTCCTCAACGTGTATCCTATCCCTCATTATACTGTTGTGTATGTGCTGAAGTTATAAAATAGACAACGTATTCCAAGGTCGTTCATCTCTAAGGCTTGTTTCATTATCGAGTTCCCATATTTTAGTACTATAGGCTACAAAGAAACACATTCCATAGTGCGTATGGAAGAGAACTGGATCCCGAGAAGGATTTTCCAAGCGCAACAGCGCGGGGGGGGAGAGAAGATCCAAATGAAGACCCCAAAAGTTATTCAACATGGTTATCAATGACCACGCACCACGTAGCTTGATGCTCGAGACATGTCTCAAGTAAGCAAAAGCTTGTTGAATCATATATTCTTATTAGTCCAGTAAAATGGTACATTTTACCTTGCATCAAATAAGATAGTTCTGATTTTTTGATATGTTTTATGTGATGGAGGGGTAATGATAAATCCAAGTTTTCGACCTCGGCAGACCTCCGGATCATTGTGAAATACTTGAAAAACCGCAAAAGTTTCGGAGTTTTTGACATGGAATCCATAGGTATGTAATGTCTTACTCGCACGTTTCGCGAAAATCGACCGTTATGTTTCAAATGTACTTTCGGCATACCACTATCTCACGAACCGCTCAACCAATCCCAGCAAACCAGGTGTCAGGTGATCGAGTCACTCGGCCCCCTTCCACCAATAGTACTGAGAATTTTGACAACTGACTTCAGTCGCTTCTAGGCTTTGTCTGCGTGAGGGTGTTTTTGCGCCGAAAATTTCTAAATTGCTCCACTAAAACTTAAATATCTCGGGAACTACAAGTCCGATCGCGAAAATACAAAGTGCGTTGTGATCCTCAGAAATAAATCTCTCCAATAACACCAATTCCGAGTACCAGAAGCACTCACAGAAAATAATAACCACATTTGAACTCAAAAATTTGAAATGCCTCGACCTAAAAATCGCGATAAAACTCGAACCAAAAATTTCAAACCGAAAACCGGCAAATCCTATGCAGAGCGTCAACAGGCCTATCGTTTGAGACTAAAATCAAAGAAATCGGGCGAGAACTTAGAAAATGGCAACCATTTGAAGATTGACGAAACCCCGTCAGCGCCCAAGCGGCCCGCATCTCCGATACCTGGGTCATCCGGCGTGCCCCCAAAGCGACTCAGATCGAGCGTACAGCTAGCAAGAAAACAGACGATGAGACAACACGACTACCACGACGATGAACATTAAGACGATGAGAGCTGTTTATTTAACCAACCCTTCATTCCTTCCCAAAGCACAAGTCTGCCCATGATTCCATGTCTACCGGTAGTCCCACGACTACCAGGTTTAAATTTTTCCGTTTTTGTCAATTGTGACCCCAAAGGACCCATTTTACGGTAAAAGTGACTATGTACTCTTTTAAAGTGGACTAAATTTGAAACAAAATGAGACTATATTTGTCTCTGTACACTCAATACTTTCCAAGATACAGCTGTTCAACCTTTTCGAAAAATTTCCAAAATAAGCAAATTTTAGAGGGTTTTTCCAGTTTTCGCCGATTTTGACACTGAAGAACCTATTTTTCGGCAAAAGTAACTATATACGTTTTTAATGTAGACTAAAATTTGCAACAAAATGAGACCAAATTGGTCTCTGTAGACCTAATACTTTTTGAGATACAGCTGTTCAAAGTTAAGGAGGTATGTATGCAAATTTTAGAAGAATGGGAAAACAAACCCCGTTAGTAATATTTATATATATATTATATTTACCATAAAAATATTATAGTATTGAAAGATTTTTTTGGTAATATGTAATTAATATTATGTAATGCTGTAATAATTGATATTTGTATGTATTTTAGAAAAATCCTCATTTTTAGTATTCTTTAAATCTCTTAGATGGACCAGGTTGGTCCTCGGAGTCGCTGTTGCTGTTGGGGGAGGTTCCCTTCTCATTCACCACTTCTTCATTTGAATAATTTTCTTCTTCAGGCAGGTCGATCTCGTCGTCAGATAGAGGGTCATCAATGTATGGCGAGTTTATGTCATCACACATCAAGTCTGGCACGTTTTCGCACGACTGGCCGCTGCAATGCGTGCAATCAATTGAGCATTTTAGTCCAGCTTTCCTGCACCCACAAGTGTTGGTACAACCCTTTTTACAGTTGCAGGAAATCATCTTCAACAGGGGTTGAGGGGCTGGTTCTTTCATCATGAGCTGTGGAATGAGGCCATGAGAGCTGCGCATCCAGCCCCAAACGAGGGGATTCTTCTCCACTGCCAACCACTTCTGCACCTGAAACGAACCAAATAACAAACTTATGAGACCAAAAGAACAAAGTTATGAAACAGAATAACAGTGATGATGTGGTATGAACAGTATCAGTAGAAATAAGTAATGTGGTGTGGAGTAGAATGAAAATTAATAATTGAAAAAAAAAACAAGAATTTTACCTGGTCATGAGTCCGAAGAGAGTAGAATCGTGCAGTATCCTGAGTTGGAGGCAATATGGCTAGGTTGAAATTAGTTTTTGCTGCCGCCCTCGCAAACAACTGGAACCGTAGATCGTTGAGGTTTTGGGTTTTATTGTTGCCTCCATACAGTGAAACAAGGAAGCTCTCTCCTGCCTCGGCGACCTTCTCAGGTGTGGCATTGGGGTCGAGGAAAACAGCAGCGTTCTCTTCAAGGTGTGGTTGTTTTTTCAATGTCGAAAGAAATTTCATCTTCCCTTGGCCAAAAAGTGTTGATGTAGTGTCACAACCACTGAAGGCGTGAAGAAAAAGTTCAAGTCCAGGTTGTGCTCCGTGGATGAAGGAAATCGTTGAATACATGACATCTGCGTTTTTACCTCTCCCACATTTTTCAAAGAATATGTTCTGCTCTGGTACTTGTCTGTTTGTTGAAAGGGCGTGGTCTGCTGGATCTGATGGATAGCCATCGAAAACTACGGCTACATTTGAGCTGTAGTGAGTTTTCAAATATTGGATATACTTGGCGGCTATCGTCCCAAAAGAGGCACTCCGAGGCCACACAACTTTGTGAAGAAGATGTCCACCGTCTACAACCACATATGTAGCCTTCCCCTGGATCTCATCCAGGCTTACAGGAGTGAAGGCTGCGTAGAAGGAAGACTTAGTGCTCTTCCTCATTCCCTCTTCAGTGAAAAGTGACATAGGAAAAGGTGACAATTCATGAGTGAAAAAGTCTTTCAACTCTTCATCAGACTCTTTTGAAATGCATAATCTGTGGAACAGTGTGAGGGGGTTCACAGTCACCTTTCTCTCACCAATAGAAACAGAGCAGACGGCAGAGGAAAGCGTCTTCACTGTATTTCTACGTGTGAATTTCACCTGCTCGAAGTTGTCACCAATCAACTTTAACATAATTTCATTTCCAATGTGCAGAGCGTTGTGGCAGTTCACAGCTTCACTTCCAACAAGCCCACTACTTAATGACATTATGAAATCTGTCTTTGGAAATGGAGGGTGATGAGAAAACCAGTTACGCAGTTTTTGTGCATCTTCTTCGTCTCTGGTGAGACGGGAAGATGCAGTCGTAACGTCACAGTAGCTTTCCACATCAGCACATATGTTCTGGAGGTACACCATTCCTAAAGTCCATCGGGTTAGAACACTTTCAGTAATCCCGCGACCCCGAGTCAGTCCTCCAAAGCTTTTCATAGGTTTCATCAGGACCTGTTCTATCGTCATATCCGACCATACACCTGACCAGAACTTCTTGGTGCGTCGGATGGTGAAGTACCCTCTGCTTGTGAATAGTTTGTATTCCAAAGGATCCATTTTTTCTTCCAATACCAACATATCTTGAAGGTACATATGGGCGCACTTGGCATAAAAAAGTGGCCAGCTGCATGAAAAAATGGCAGCATTTTTTGGATGGTGTCGAGATGCAGATCCCAGTTTCCCATCCGCTCTGCTTCAATGAAATGTTTAACCAAAGTAACCATTCGGATATATTGCACCCAGAGCTTTGCTGTTGGACCGTTACGTTCAACAGTATGAAGTGCATCAGTGAACTTGGTTTGAAGAGCTTGAAATCGCTCATTTTCATGTAACGTCATAATAGTGGATCGGTCGAAGCTGGAGATCACATCATCAATTACACCTTCATCTTCCTCAGTCAAATGAATAATTTTCACAACTTCTGTTGCTAATGCCAAATGGGTTAAAGTGTGAGCTCTCACAGCACGCGCATAGGAGTGTCCATACATCATCTTCTCAATATTGTTTTGAGCATACATCGTTGAAAACACTTCCTTCAATCCAGATCCTTCCATTATCATGCCTATTGTTCCCATGAACGACATTAGTAAGTGAAAACCACCCAACTTCACTACAACATTATGAATCTCAGAATCATGGTAGTTCGCAACTATTTCTTTAGCTTTTTTGTTTAAAGGTTGATCAAAGGTGACAAAGCACGTTTTCTGATCATAGGCATGGCACTTCTCATTGGCAACTCGAAGAGCTGTTAATAAGGTGCCATACTGAGACGGCGGATGATTTATGAATGGTAGACACAAAATTTTTGTTGTTACAAAGGGCAGGTGATTTGAAGCCTGTTCCATGAAACCATTCCATCCAGGTATGATCATCTTTTTCATACTCTTGCCAAACAACCATGCAATATCCGAAGAGGATGGCATCATTTCTTCAGGTAGTGAATGAATGCTGTCCACATCATCAATAGTGGTTGTTGCCAAACCCTGGTTCTTCATGGGTTGGTAGGTTTGCAACTGTACAGATAGTCTTTGTTGCACAAGCTGGGAAGCAGAGCATTTTTCTACTCGGACAAAACTGTGTTCTAGAAGAATTGATTCAACGGGAGTCACCATCATTATACCTCCTAAAGCGTGGAAAGTACCCAATCCATCCAATGTGTTCACATTGAAATCTGCATTGTCAAAAGTGAATTGTACAAAACTCCTCTGCTCCAATTGCATTTGGTCTGGTCTTAGGATGGCCGAGGTTTCCAGCTTTATGATTTGGTTGTAAGTTGATGAAAAACCTATGGTTGACAACAATTCAACAAGATGTTTGGACCCGAACTTGTGATATAAATAAACACCTATGCCGTGGAGTAATGAAGAAATGAATGATATTAATGCGTGTGACAGTGCAACACATTTCTTACGCCACTTATCCAGACAGCCTCGTTTATTTTTTACAATCACTGTCTCATGACATTCTCCATGAACACTTGCAGCGAGTTTGGTATTACAGAATTCACATCCTGTAAAAAATCATGTGAGGGTGTGTATTCTTTGGTGTTATACACTTGAAAGCGAGTATCCTCTCGGATGATATCAGCTGCTGCTTTTATCACCCGGAGTCTTCCTTCTTGAAGATCTGATTTTTTTCAGCATACCACGCATCTGATATAATTTGTATCCGCTATTTTTGAAGCAAATAACCGGTGTTCTATTTGATGTTTCAGCTATTACTATGTCATCTCCGTACTTTTCAAATAGGTGGCGTTTGATGGTTCTAATATCAGGTGGATTCTCACCTATTTGCTCAATCAGTTCTGTCAGGGAAAACTGGCACTCTTCCGAGTTTTCTTCTAGGAAGTCGAAAATTTTGGCCATGGCTTCATCAATAGTGGATTGAATACGTCCGCCCCTCTTTAGCCCTCTTGTGGGTGGTCTAGTGCAGGCAAATTGGTGTCTTCCGAGATGCGTTCTTTTATTTTCAGTGCCCATTCATCACTTCGTTTTTCAGCTGCTCTCAAGATGGTTGTAACCAGATGTAAGTTCTCCACAGCGATCACATTATTTCTTTTTTCAGGCTTGTTTTTTTTCTGAGCTTCAATGAATTCAATTGTTATTTTCTCCCCACATAAAAAACAGTTCTCTCTGAAGTTGAAGTGCTCAGATGAGCTTCTTGTAGGTCTCGCTGACCTCACTTCGTGTTCCCCACGTTGAACAGCTGCTTTTATCAATTTGGGATTGTTGTATCTCTTTTGGCACGCACTATGCACGGAAACCTCACGCACAGTTCTCAGTAAACGTTCATTTTCCTGATTTTGTAATGAAACACTGGACGCCAACAGGGTGTTTACCCTTCTTTGTTTCACTAAAATCACTTCACCTTCACTCAAACTCTCATTGCATATGAAGCAATGGGAACCCACGGAGGGTTCTGAACTCGCCATTACGTTATTTTCGAATTAAACGCGTCACGAAACTTTTAAAACATAACTCTGCCGTATGAGGCGAACAACTGACTGTCCCAGACCCCTGCAAAGACGCTTGGGGAGAAGGAGAGGTGGTCGAAGGTCGAAGGGTCCCTCACCATCTGCCCGTCTATCTATATATATATATATATATATATATATATATATATATATTTATATATATTGTAATAATACAACTTTACTTGATGGGTTCAAATGTGTTTAGGTTGTTTTAATTTTAAATTGAAATGTTTTTGTTGTTGTAGTTGTAGTACTCTCACGTTGTCATATGGTTTGTTTAATATTTAATATAACGAATTAGCAATGGGTAACTTGAAGTTAACGTTTGTGTTTAAAAGAGTATTAAAATCACTAATAATTCGCTGTATTCACCTCCCCACTTACCATCCGTGAATATCTTCAATCCTCTCGATGGGCGGCTCTATCTCACTGTAAATACATTTATAACACACAGATATTCCGTTTGAATATCGATAAATGCACATGAAATAAAACAATTCAGATATTCAATTGTAAATTGAATAATACAACATCAATAATTTGAATCTTGCCGCCACCTTGTGAAAATAATTGTTTCTAAAAAAAAATAAGCTGTTTACTTCTATTTTATAGAAATGAAGACTCTATATCCACTGGTAATAAATTGAGGATTTTATTGACAGTAGTGAAATTTATCAAAACTCCTTTAAAACAATTAATATTGATTTTTAAAAACAACAACACATTAAATAAGTACTGAGATTTCTTCAGCTCAAGGCTGGTAACACTGTTACAATGTACGATAATATGGTGAACTAGGTTATGTTCACTTTGATCATTTGTATTACCAGTTTTCGTGAATTCTTTTAAGATACATGATACAAGATATAAAGATGTTTTAATAAATAACAATGTTTACTTATTTATTATGATTAAAAAGAACAAAATTTTAAATTATTAATCTCAATACGATAGTCAACACTATCGTACTATCGTACGGTATTCTGGTTCCTAGTGAAGCTAAGATTATAAACACGTGCTGTTAACGTTGCACATTTAAAATAATATTATTGATTTATTAGTTATTACTATTATGAACTGGAAAGAGAAAAAAATTGAAAAAACTCTTATTATCGATTTCACTTATAAAAATCATTTTAGGACAGAAGTGTTTCTCTGTGACAAAATATACGTTTTGGTTCTAGGTTAGTTTGCCTAGATGAGACAAACAGTTATAACGTATAATAATTAATATCATATAAAACTCTTAATACTATTTTTACAAACACTTTATTTATTAGTAATATGATGTAGAATTATCAGTAATGATAGTATCCACAAAAGAAAGTTATTATTTATCAGGACTAAATTCATAGTCAATTAAGCGACTATATTTACAAGTAATTGTGTGCGGTATTTAAAATTGATTCCGCTTTTATTAATTATTCTTTAAATATAAAATACAACATCTTTCAATTAAATACCGCCATCACATTGGACGATAACTTTGTTCATCAAATTCTGATAATTATTCATCGTTATCGGTGAATGCACTCAAGCGTTTTTACTTGACTAGTGCAGTCAAACAATAATTTTCGTTTAACCAACGAGGATTATTTCATTAATATTTTTTTTTAAATTGTTAAAGTATTATACTCCCTGTTTCCTTTCACTTGACATGACCCTTATTATACACTGGTCATGTCTTTTGTTCACTATTCACTTATTACACTGTCACTCGATAATGGGGTGTTCAGTATAGGTTAATGTTTGACCACGTTACTGGGGTGACGCGCACATTTTAAAATATGTCTTGACGACTGTGACACGCTCCTCTCGCCTCGAGTGTTGCAAGAAAATTAAATCATTTCGCTAAAGCGTCTCTCTTCGTCTGGTGAAATTGAGTCATTCGATTGGTTTAGAAAGCTACACTCTCAACCCCAAACGCCTTGGTTAAATAAATATTTTAATTTTTAGCGTTACTGACTTCGGGTTAGAGATTATCTCTGACGTGTACATGGACATTCGAAAATGATCGAAAAATTTATAATGGCTATAAGTTTCTTATTTTTTGTCGTATCGTCATTTGGATAGTGGCATTAAATTGCGGACACTTGCGTCTTTATTTTAAGTGCAAACAAGTAATAATTCCGTCCATTAACAATTCACTTGACCTTCCTCAAAACTCATATAGCGGTTCTTAACACAAATAAGTCCTTTTCACTATATTTTGTTGTAATTACATCTTAACACTTATGACTAAACATTTTGAGTCCATTTCTCGTTCATGCTAATACATAATATTGCTATATTTACAGTTTAAACAAAATTTGCTAATGGCGTATAAGCCAACTATGTCCGATTGTTTATATTTACTTATATCGCTATTATCCCTTATTCTACTACACATTTTTTGTATTATAACATTAATAGGTATATCTATATACATTTGTTCATACTTTATTTTGGTAAAATGTTATTTTGTGTACATATATAGTATGGTTCAAAATACATTATGCTCTCATCCCGCCATTTTGTCACACATATTTAGTTATTTTACTACACATTGGATATATTGTTAACAATTAAAATTGTGTACAATTGATGTCCATGGTTAGTTTAGTGTATTCACTAACTTTTTGTTATCTGAAATCTCTCTAAGTTATTGTATGGTGGTTATTTACACCTAGTTCTATGATTGCAGTTAGTTAGTTTATTAAATTTCAATTATTAAATTACTAGTATAATATTTGTGAGGTGTTCTCATAGTAGTATTGAACATTTCTCTAACTACTGGTAACATTTTTTACATTCTCTTTATAAGTTTTGATAATGTTTTTTGACTAACTCTCTTGTCACATTGGGGTTCTGTCTATTCGGTTTATTGTTATTGTACTTAATCTGACTCATTTGTTGTGTCCTTCAGTTCATATAGTATTCATTGTTTTGTATTTTTATTCTTATTTAGTCTCTATTTGAAACAATTATGGATAATTACTTTGTTTAATTAATGTATATGATTTTATGTTGTAGGTCCAATTCATGTGAGGTTATGTGTCCTTTGTTTGACAACAATGTGCTTCATAGATTTTTACAGTATTCATCTCAACTACTGTCATCTCATTATGACAGGTTACTACAATGGTTTATTATTATGTTTTACACATTTTGTACACATTTTTACACTATCTGTTGAAACAATAATACTGGGTTTCTTAGTCTAATTATGTTACATATTTTGGTGGATTGTATCTAGGCTTTGGTACATTGACTTGTTTATACTTAACAAATTAGTTTATTCACTACTATTTGTCTTGACATTCATCTACATTTTGTCCTGTGTTGCTATGACATTCAGGCACATTTCATATCAAGGATTATAAAGCTTTTATTATTGATCTTTATGAACAATTAATTCACTTTTCTGTATCATATATTTGGTGGTCTTATTGATTATATTTGTGGTTTTACAATCTTGGATTAAACTTGGTACACTAATTGTCTGTGCATTTCACTTGTTAATCGTTGATTCTTTCACTTACAAATGGTTATTCACTTCCCTCCGTTATAAACACTTTCACTGTTATTGTTTGTGCTGTTTACTTGGGGTAAACTGTTATTATATCACATGTTGTTACACTTATATTAGGTATTCACTGTCATTGTTTGTGATTACTTATTGATGCTCAACACTTGGTTTCTTTATTATTGATAGTCCAATAATCATTACACTTGTTCTGGTCACTACATTGATTTTGATGCTTTCCATATCTTGTGAATGCTGATGTCTTGTACTGGTCATACATAATCTTCATTCTTCATGGTACATTTCTTCCTTTTCTTCTTCTTCTTCTTCTTCTTCTGGTTAGTTGTTTGTCACTTTTGGTGCTTTTCTTGGTTGCACATTATTTGTAATAATTCATGTTCACTGAATATAGTCATATTCTTCCACATTTTCATTCATTATTATGATAGTCATTGTCCTATATTTGTTTCATTATTATTATAACAAATTAGTTTGTTTTTTCACTATGGTGATTGTATTTGATTCGTCTCCTTCTTACGATGATAATCATTTTCGGCATATCCCCTCACTATTTTGATCTATTGGGCCTTGATACTAACGTATTATATATTGACTCATGGTATTTTCTCTTTCCTTGTTATACTCGATGATATTCTTTTTACTCTTCCTTCTTCTTCGTTGGGTTGTTTCAATATTATTTATTCGTAGATACACATTTTATTTTTATTCTCCTGTTCCTTCTTCTATGCTTGATGAAATATGTTCATGTTATTCTTCTATTTGACGTATTAGACATTTTTTTTATGTAACTGCTATTTTGGTACGTTACATATGCCTTCCTATAAGAATTGATTAATTCTGAATTCGTATATTTATTTTTACTGAAGAATTCATCAATTGTTGTACATTTCCAAGTTGACTCTTATGCTTTTCTTATATCCCTTCATTTTCTTCTATTTGAATCATAATTATTTTCTTTCTATGTAATTATCTCCCTTGTTTATTTAATTCCCTAATTCCCTAACATAATTTTAGCTGGGGCAGTTCAGAGTGGCTCACTTTGGCATACATCTCTGCTGGCCATACTAACATCAATAAATACAGAGGAACATCATCTCTGTCAATAATATAAATGATTGCTGGAATATTTCATCAGTCAATTCATCTCAAATCAATTCAAAATATAAAGTGGTCGTTCTTTCGACAAATAATAAATATCCTTGGGATCATCTCACGCATCTGCAGTTGATAGATTATTATATTCTCTTCTTCTTGATTCAACTTAACTAAATTCTTCACATTTTACTGGGATAGCTTGTTTACATTTCATCACTGGTATATTCACATGATCTTCTTCGTTAGTATATTAGTTTTCATTCTTCTTTGTCATCAATTAATCTTTTCTCTTGGTATTACATTAAACGTCATTCCATAATCTTCTTCATATTCATGATTCACGTCTTTGTGTTATATTTCATTTGGTATAGGCTCTCTTCTGGTGTCTTGCCTCGTGTTTGGGTATCATCTATTGTTTATACCAATAATATTTACTTGCTTCCATTTCTCCAATCTCTTATGTTGCTCGTTCTGTATATCATCTTGTATATAGTTCTCATCTTTATTAGTACGGGTAAGATGTTCTTTACTAGTTGACTTGGCTCTAGGAATTTATACACACATTTCATATATTTTAGGCCAAAGTTCTTGGGTGTCGTTCTCGTATAGTTCTCCTTTTTATTAGTACGGGTATGATGTTCTTTACTAGTTGACTTGGCTCTAGGAATTTATATACACATTTCATATATTTTATGCCAAAGTTTTTGGGTGTCGTTCTCGTATATAATCTTCTTTTTAGTAGTACGGGTAAGCTGTTCTTTACTAGTTGACTTGGCTCTTGGAAATTATCTGTATATGCCATAGGTGTTGTGTGTCAGTCTCGTATATAATCTTCTCTATTAGTACGGGTTAGATGTTCTTTACTGGTTGACTTGGCTCTTGGAAATAAGTTACATGCCATATGTGTTGTGTATCAGTCTCGTATTATATCTTCTTTTTATTAGTACGGCTAAGATGTTCTTTACTAGTTGACTTGGCTCTTGGAACTTATTGTTATATGCCATGGGTGTTGTATATGTCGGCCTCGTATAGTTCTCCTCTTTATTAGTACGGGTAAGATGTTCTTTAATGGTTGACTTGGCTCTTGGAATTTATATATATATTTCATATTGTTACGACGGTCTATACGATCGTCGTAGGTACAGTGGAAACAAAATAAGTACAAGACACCAATTAAGTCACTAATCACACCTTTAATTGTTATAGTAAAACAGTTCGTAATTAACAACACAGTGTCTACAACAAATCAAATGGAAATTGTTCATACGCAATAAAATGTCCACTAATATTAAAACTCAACTGTATTACAATTATACCGTCCGAATATAAAACGCAACACTTCACTAATAACTACTTGAACGTACACCGTAATAACTCGAACCGCTCTGTAAATATATCGCACTAATACTCTCGAACCGCACAGTCAAAAATCTCGCATTGAACTGAAAGCTAAGGCCGCGACGCGATGTATTTATAGTTACGCTCACACACCAGAAGCTTCCAAACTGCGTCTTATCTCTCGCGAACTACGTAATTGCTACGGCCTTGACACAGTCCGAGCGCCCGAGCGAAGGCCGGCACAGTCGAGAAAATTCTCGCAAAATGCGTCTAGTAGCACGTACACCACACGCTTACGTCGAGATCTTTCTGGCGCATTCGATAAACGCGTAGATTGTTCTATGCTGTCGTAGCACAACCCCCTCCTTAAGCCTGTTCGTCCCGAACTGGCAAAGCGTCTTCGAAGTAATACTCGACCAGGCGATCTAGGTGGCCATCCTTGCGAAGGATAATTTTCCCGTTCTTCGAATTCAGTCTCGTGTGATCCGAACATCACGTTCCCAGGAATGCGAATCTTTCGCGCAACCACTAGCTTCGCTGGAATCACTCTCGTTGCGTCATGTACTAATGACCTAAATACCACTGGCTGATCCAAGTTTGTTTGGTTCTCGTCAACAACCTCTTGCGTAACCTCATCTTCAGCCACTTTACCCTCGGGCGCTTCTATCAGCTCAGGAACAAGCAAGAGTTTTGTCTCGACACCCATAGTTGGCTCTCCAATCACTTCTTTTGTCGTTATACTTATTTGTACTTCCTCTGCTAGTTCTTCCTCCATTTCCGCTTGCAACAGGGAGGTTTCCTCTTGACCAGACTTGTTGAATTTTTCTTCGACTAATGCCACTCGCTTAATCGAATGGTTGGTAGACCCTGTCATTTTAGCCATGCAAAGCTTTATCTTCTCTTGGCCAACTTTCAGGACATTCTCTCTTAAGTCCACAACGAATCCGTAGGCATTCATAATGTCCGTGCCAAGAATCACTTCATCGACAATGTCTGCAACGAGCATTTGGTGGCTAAACTCAAGAAGACCCAGGCGTACACGTACGTCTACCTTTCCTAGCACCTTGACGGGGCTTCCAGTCACAGTCTGTATTGTACAAGAGCTAATTAGAGGATGGCGGTTACAGACTAAGTCAGGGCGCACAATGGACACTGTTGCGCCCGTGTCAACTGTAAATGATGTTGGTTTACCATCCGCAAATCCACTAACAATCAAGTTTCCACTGATCTTATGTAGCGTGGAAACTGTGTGCTGTTCTGGGCCTTTACTTCTCCAATTGGTGCGATCAGTCTCTTCTCTCTGTATCTTCTTCTCCCAACAGTCTACCTGTAGATGACCACGTTTTCCACAGTTGTAACATTTCGGTCTTCTGTCTTTTTCAAATCGTTGCGACTCTCTTGAACTTTTGAATTGTTTGTCCGACAACACCGTTTTTCTGCACCCATCGTAACGGTAATGTGATACAGGGATCTTCTGACTGCAACGTGATGGCACAAACCCATTAATGTAGCGGGACGCTGACTTGGCAGCTTCAAACTCTATGGCGTGAACAAGAGCTTCTGAGCTATCTCGGTGTCTTGCCATTCGTAACACTTGCTGAAGTTCACAATCTCCGATGCCATCAATAAATGTCTGCACCGTAAACCTTATTCGGAAGTTTTCTGGTGCTTCAGGATAGGCCAATCTAATCAATCTGTCGATACTTGCTTCAAATTCTTGAAGACTTTCCCCGGAACGTTGTTGTCTTGTTCTCAACTGAGCGTAGTACACCTCTCGCAAATGTTTATCACCGTAGCGTAATTCTAGAGCTTTTATCAACTCGGCATAGATGTTCTGGCTGTCAGGTGGCACTTTTTGTAGTAGTTCTGCCGCGGGTCCTTTTAATGCAAGAACAAGTGAAACAGCCTTGCCTTTTTCTGTCCAATTATTTGCGCATGCAGCAGCTTCAAATTGGCGGAGGTACGTTGCCCAGTGAGTGCTTCCGTCAAAGGTTGGAGCTTTGACATGAACTGTCCCTACTGCAGGCAAAGTGACTTTCTCTGTTAACTTATTTTCTGTCTTGATCACTGGTACAGTCTGTTCAGAAATTTGTTTTGGTTGAATCTTCATGCACTGTTCGACTTCACTTTTAATTTGTGCTCTTATGTTTGCCATTGAGTTTTCTACTGCAGATATTTTATTTGAAACAGATTCTTCTATAACAGATATTTTTGTAGACATGATTCTTCAACAGTCAAGACAGATTTTTTTACTTCAGCTATTTTTAATGTCATTGATTCTTGTACCTCCGATATTTTAGTAACTTGTTTATTAAGCTCACCTCGTAGAATACCCAATTCTGCGGTACTGTGTTCTTGCAACTGTTTCTGCATAACTTCAAAGAGAGCTTCCGTTTTATCTGCTTCTTGCTTACGTTTTTCATCCTGTCTTTCTTCTGTTTCTAGCATTAGTGCTTTCTGACGTTCCTCAGCTTCTTTTCTTTCCTGCCTGCGTTTTTCATCCTGTCGTTTTTCTGCTTCTTCTCTTTCTTGTCTTCGTTCTTCTTTTTGTCGTCTTTCTGCTTCTTCTGCATCTGTCGTCGTCGTTCTTCTGTCTGCAACAACAGCGCCTGGAAATTTTCCATCACCTGACTGGCATTCATTGTTTTTCGATTAATTACGAATTACACTCTTCTTGTACAAAGTATCCACTGTTTCCACTGTTAACCGTTCTATCCCACTTCTGACACCACTGTTACGACGGTCTATACGATCGTCGTAGGTACAGTGGAAACAAAATAAGTACAAGACACCAATTAAGTCACTAATCACACCTTTAATTGTTATAGTAAAACAGTTCGTAATTAACAACACAGTGTCTACAACAAATCAAATGGAAATTGTTCATACGCAATAAAATGTCCACTAATATTAAAACTCAACTGTATTACAATTATACCGTCCGAATATAAAACGCAACACTTCACTAATAACTACTTGAACGTACACCGTAATAACTCGAACCGCTCTGTAAATATATCGCACTAATACTCTCGAACCGCACAGTCAAAAATCTCGCATTGAACTGAAAACTAAGGCCGCGACGCGATGTATTTATAGTTACGCTCACACACCAGAAGCTTCCAAACTGCGTCTTATCTCTCGCGAACTACGTAATTGCTACGGCCTTGACACAGTCCGAGCGCCCGAGCGAAGGCCGGCACAGTCGAGAAAATTCTCGCAAAATGCGTCTAGTAGCACGTACACCACACGCTTACGTCGAGATCTTTCTGGCGCATTCGATAAACGCGTAGATTGTTCTATGCTGTCGTAGCACAACCCCCTCCTTAAGCCTGTTCGTCCCGAACTGGCAAAGCGTCTTCGAAGTAATACTCGACCAGGCGATCTAGGTGGCCATCCTTGCGAAGGATAATTTTCCCGTTCTTCGAATTCAGTCTCGTGTGATCCGAACATCACGTTCCCAGGAATGCGAATCTTTCGCGCAACCACTAGCTTCGCTGGAATCACTCTCGTTGCGTCATGTACTAATGACCTAAATACCACTGGCTGATCCAAGTTCGTTTGGTTCTCGTCAACAACCTCTTGCGTAACCTCATCTTCAGCCACTTTACCCTCGGGCGCTTCTATCAGCTCAGGAACAAGCAAGAGTTTTGTCTCGACACCCATAGTTGGCTCTCCAATCACTTCTTTTGTCGTTATACTTATTTGTACTTCCTCTGCTAGTTCTTCCTCCATTTCCGCTTGCAACAGGGAGGTTTCCTCTTGACCAGACTTGTTGAATTTTTCTTCGACTAATGCCACTCGCTTAATCGAATGGTTGGTACACCCTGTCATTTTAGCCATGCAAAGCTTTATCTTCTCTTGGCCAACTTTCAGGACATTCTCTCTTAAGTCCACAACGAATCCGTAGGCATTCATAATGTCCGTGCCAAGAATCACTTCATCGACAATGTCTGCAACGAGCATTTGGTGGCTAAACTCAAGAAGACCCAGGCGTACACGTACGTCTACCTTTCCTAGCACCTTGACGGGGCTTCCAGTCACAGTCTGTATTGTACAAGAGCTAATTAGAGGATGGCGGTTACAGACTAAGTCAGGGCGCACAATGGACACTGTTGCGCCCGTGTCAACTGTAAATGATGTTGGTTTACCATCCGCAAATCCACTAACAATCAAGTTTCCACTGATCTTATGTAGCGTGGAAACTGTGTGCTGTTCTGGGCCTTTACTTCTCCAATTGGTGCGATCAGTCTCTTCTCTCTGTATCTTCTTCTCCCAACAGTCTACCTGTAGATGACCACGTTTTCCACAGTTGTAACATTTCGGTCTTCTGTCTTTTTCAAATCGTTGCGACTCTCTTGAACTTTTGAATTGTTTGTCCGACAACACCGTTTTTCTGCACCCATCGTAACGGTAATGTGATACAGGGATCTTCTGACTGCAACGTGATGGCACAAACCCATTAATGTAGCGGGACGCTGACTTGGCAGCTTCAAACTCTATGGCGTGAACAAGAGCTTCTGAGCTATCTCGGTGTCTTGCCATTCGTAACACTTGCTGAAGTTCACAATCTCCGATGCCATCAATAAATGTCTGCACCGTAAACCTTATTCGGAAGTTTTCTGGTGCTTCAGGATAGGCCAATCTAATCAATCTGTCGATACTTGCTTCAAATTCTTGAAGACTTTCCCCGGAACGTTGTTGTCTTGTTCTCAACTGAGCGTAGTACACCTCTCGCAAATGTTTATCACCGTAGCGTAATTCTAGAGCTTTTATCAACTCGGCATAGATGTTCTGGCTGTCAGGTGGCACTTTTTGTAGTAGTTCTGCCGCGGGTCCTTTTAATGCAAGAACAAGTGAAACAGCCTTGCCTTTTTCTGTCCAATTATTTGCGCATGCAGCAGCTTCAAATTGGCGGAGGTACGTTGCCCAGTGAGTGCTTCCGTCAAAGGTTGGAGCTTTGACATGAACTGTCCCTACTGCAGGCAAAGTGACTTTCTCTGTTAACTTATTTTCTGTCTTGATCACTGGTACAGTCTGTTCAGAAATTTGTTTTGGTTGAATCTTCATGCACTGTTCGACTTCACTTTTAATTTGTGCTCTTATGTTTGCCATTGAGTTTTCTACTGCAGATATTTTATTTGAAACAGATTCTTCTATAACAGATATTTTTGTAGACATGATTCTTCAACAGTCAAGACAGATTTTTCTACTTCAGCTATTTTTAATGTCATTGATTCTTGTACCTCCGATATTTTAGTAACTTGTTTATTAAGCTCACCTCGTAGAATACCCAATTCTGCGGTACTGTGTTCTTGCAACTGTTTCTGCATAACTTCAAAGAGAGCTTCCGTTTTATCTGCTTCTTGCTTACGTTTTTCATCCTGTCTTTCTTCTGTTTCTAGCATTAGTGCTTTCTGACGTTCCTCAGCTTCTTTTCTTTCCTGCCTGCGTTTTTCATCCTGTCGTTTTTCTGCTTCTTCTCTTTCTTGTCTTCGTTCTTCTTTTTGTCGTCTTTCTGCTTCTTCTGCATCTGTCGTCGTCGTTCTTCTGTCTGCAACAACAGCGCCTGGAAATTTTCCATCACCTGACTGGCATTCATTGTTTTTCGATTAATTACGAATTACACTCTTCTTGTACAAAGTATCCACTGTTTCCACTGTTAACCGTTCTATCCCACTTCTGACACCACTGTTACGACGGTCTATACGATCGTCGTAGGTACAGTGGAAACAAAATAAGTACAAGACACCAATTAAGTCACTAATCACACCTTTAATTGTTATAGTAAAACAGTTCGTAATTAACAACACAGTGTCTACAACAAATCAAATGGAAATTGTTCATACGCAATAAAATGTCCACTAATATTAAAACTCAACTGTATTACAATTATACCGTCCGAATATAAAACGCAACACTTCACTAATAACTACTTGAACGTACACCGTAATAACTCGAACCGCTCTGTAAATATATCGCACTAATACTCTCGAACCGCACAGTCAAAAATCTCGCATTGAACTGAAAACTAAGGCCGCGACGCGATGTATTTATAGTTACGCTCACACACCAGAAGCTTCCAAACTGCGTCTTATCTCTCGCGAACTACGTAATTGCTACGGCCTTGACACAGTCCGAGCGCCCGAGCGAAGGCCGGCACAGTCGAGAAAATTCTCGCAAAATGCGTCTAGTAGCACGTACACCACACGCTTACGTCGAGATCTTTCTGGCGCATTCGATAAACGCGTAGATTGTTCTATGCTGTCGTAGCACAACCCCCTCCTTAAGCCTGTTCGTCCCGAACTGGCAAAGCGTCTTCGAAGTAATACTCGACCAGGCGATCTAGGTGGCCATCCTTGCGAAGGATAATTTTCCCGTTCTTCGAATTCAGTCTCGTGTGATCCGAACATCACGTTCCCAGGAATGCGAATCTTTCGCGCAACCACTAGCTTCGCTGGAATCACTCTCGTTGCGTCATGTACTAATGACCTAAATACCACTGGCTGATCCAAGTTCGTTTGGTTCTCGTCAACAACCTCTTGCGTAACCTCATCTTCAGCCACTTTACCCTCGGGCGCTTCTATCAGCTCAGGAACAAGCAAGAGTTTTGTCTCGACACCCATAGTTGGCTCTCCAATCACTTCTTTTGTCGTTATACTTATTTGTACTTCCTCTGCTAGTTCTTCCTCCATTTCCGCTTGCAACAGGGAGGTTTCCTCTTGACCAGACTTGTTGAATTTTTCTTCGACTAATGCCACTCGCTTAATCGAATGGTTGGTACACCCTGTCATTTTAGCCATGCAAAGCTTTATCTTCTCTTGGCCAACTTTCAGGACATTCTCTCTTAAGTCCACAACGAATCCGTAGGCATTCATAATGTCCGTGCCAAGAATCACTTCATCGACAATGTCTGCAACGAGCATTTGGTGGCTAAACTCAAGAAGACCCAGGCGTACACGTACGTCTACCTTTCCTAGCACCTTGACGGGGCTTCCAGTCACAGTCTGTATTGTACAAGAGCTAATTAGAGGATGGCGGTTACAGACTAAGTCAGGGCGCACAATGGACACTGTTGCGCCCGTGTCAACTGTAAATGATGTTGGTTTACCATCCGCAAATCCACTAACAATCAAGTTTCCACTGATCTTATGTAGCGTGGAAACTGTGTGCTGTTCTGGGCCTTTACTTCTCCAATTGGTGCGATCAGTCTCTTCTCTCTGTATCTTCTTCTCCCAACAGTCTACCTGTAGATGACCACGTTTTCCACAGTTGTAACATTTCGGTCTTCTGTCTTTTTCAAATCGTTGCGACTCTCTTGAACTTTTGAATTGTTTGTCCGACAACACCGTTTTTCTGCACCCATCGTAACGGTAATGTGATACAGGGATCTTCTGACTGCAACGTGATGGCACAAACCCATTAATGTAGCGGGACGCTGACTTGGCAGCTTCAAACTCTATGGCGTGAACAAGAGCTTCTGAGCTATCTCGGTGTCTTGCCATTCGTAACACTTGCTGAAGTTCACAATCTCCGATGCCATCAATAAATGTCTGCACCGTAAACCTTATTCGGAAGTTTTCTGGTGCTTCAGGATAGGCCAATCTAATCAATCTGTCGATACTTGCTTCAAATTCTTGAAGACTTTCCCCGGAACGTTGTTGTCTTGTTCTCAACTGAGCGTAGTACACCTCTCGCAAATGTTTATCACCGTAGCGTAATTCTAGAGCTTTTATCAACTCGGCATAGATGTTCTGGCTGTCAGGTGGCACTTTTTGTAGTAGTTCTGCCGCGGGTCCTTTTAATGCAAGAACAAGTGAAACAGCCTTGTCTTTTTCTGTCCAATTATTTGCGCATGCAGCAGCTTCAAATTGGCGGAGGTACGTTGCCCAGTGAGTGCTTCCGTCAAAGGTTGGAGCTTTGACATGAACTGTCCCTACTGCAGGCAAAGTGACTTTCTCTGTTAACTTATTTTCTGTCTTGATCACTGGTACAGTCTGTTCAGAAATTTGTTTTGGTTGAATCTTCATGCACTGTTCGACTTCACTTTTAATTTGTGCTCTTATGTTTGCCATTGAGTTTTCTACTGCAGATATTTTATTTGAAACAGATTCTTCTATAACAGATATTTTTGTAGACATGATTCTTCAACAGTCAAGACAGATTTTTCTACTTCAGCTATTTTTAATGTCATTGATTCTTGTACCTCCGATATTTTAGTAACTTGTTTATTAAGCTCACCTCGTAGAATACCCAATTCTGCGGTACTGTGTTCTTGCAACTGTTTCTGCATAACTTCAAAGAGAGCTTCCGTTTTATCTGCTTCTTGCTTACGTTTTTCATCCTGTCTTTCTTCTGTTTCTAGCATTAGTGCTTTCTGACGTTCCTCAGCTTCTTTTCTTTCCTGCCTGCGTTTTTCATCCTGTCGTTTTTCTGCTTCTTCTCTTTCTTGTCTTCGTTCTTCTTTTTGTCGTCTTTCTGCTTCTTCTGCATCTGTCGTCGTCGTTCTTCTGTCTGCAACAACAGCGCCTGGAAATTTTCCATCACCTGACTGGCATTCATTGTTTTTCGATTAATTACGAATTACACTCTTCTTGTACAAAGTATCCACTGTTTCCACTGTTAACCGTTCTATCCCACTTCTGACACCACTGTTACGACGGTCTATACGATCGTCGTAGGTACAGTGGAAACAAAATAAGTACAAGACACCAATTAAGTCACTAATCACACCTTTAATTGTTATAGTAAAACAGTTCGTAATTAACAACACAGTGTCTACAACAAATCAAATGGAAATTGTTCATACGCAATAAAATGTCCACTAATATTAAAACTCAACTGTATTACAATTATACCGTCCGAATATAAAACGCAACACTTCACTAATAACTACTTGAACGTACACCGTAATAACTCGAACCGCTCTGTAAATATATCGCACTAATACTCTCGAACCGCACAGTCAAAAATCTCGCATTGAACTGAAAACTAAGGCCGCGACGCGATGTATTTATAGTTACGCTCACACACCAGAAGCTTCCAAACTGCGTATTATCTCTCGCGAACTACGTAATTGCTACGGCCTTGACACAGTCCGAGCGCCCGAGCGAAGGCCGGCAAAGTCGAGAAAATTCTCGCAAAATGCGTCTAGTAGCACGTACACCACACGCTTACGTCGAGATCTTTCTGGCGCATTCGATAAACGCGTAGATTGTTCTATGCTGTCGTAGCACAACCCCCTCCTTAAGCCTGTTCGTCCCGAACTGGCAAAGCGTCTTCGAAGTAATACTCGACCAGGCGATCTAGGTGGCCATCCTTGCGAAGGATAATTTTCCCGTTCTTCGAATTCAGTCTCGTGTGATCCGAACATCACGTTCCCAGGAATGCGAATCTTTCGCGCAACCACTAGCTTCGCTGGAATCACTCTCGTTGCGTCATGTACTAATGACCTAAATACCACTGGCTGATCCAAGTTCGTTTGGTTCTCGTCAACAACCTCTTGCGTAACCTCATCTTCAGCCACTTTACCCTCGGGCGCTTCTATCAGCTCAGGAACAAGCAAGAGTTTTGTCTCGACACCCATAGTTGGCTCTCCAATCACTTCTTTTGTCGTTATACTTATTTGTACTTCCTCTGCTAGTTCTTCCTCCATTTCCGCTTGCAACAGGGAGGTTTCCTCTTGACCAGACTTGTTGAATTTTTCTTCGACTAATGCCACTCGCTTAATCGAATGGTTGGTAGACCCTGTCATTTTAGCCATGCAAAGCTTTATCTTCTCTTGGCCAACTTTCAGGACATTCTCTCTTAAGTCCACAACGAATCCGTAGGCATTCATAATGTCCGTGCCAAGAATCACTTCATCGACAATGTCTGCAACGAGCATTTGGTGGCTAAACTCAAGAAGACCCAGGCGTACACGTACGTCTACCTTTCCTAGCACCTTGACGGGGCTTCCAGTCACAGTCTGTATTGTACAAGAGCTAATTAGAGGATGGCGGTTACAGACTAAGTCAGGGCGCACAATGGACACTGTTGCGCCCGTGTCAACTGTAAATGATGTTGGTTTACCATCCGCAAATCCACTAACAATCAAGTTTCCACTGATCTTATGTAGCGTGGAAACTGTGTGCTGTTCTGGGCCTTTACTTCTCCAATTGGTGCGATCAGTCTCTTCTCTCTGTATCTTCTTCTCCCAACAGTCTACCTGTAGATGACCACGTTTTCCACAGTTGTAACATTTCGGTCTTCTGTCTTTTTCAAATCGTTGCGACTCTCTTGAACTTTTGAATTGTTTGTCCGACAACACCGTTTTTCTGCACCCATCGTAACGGTAATGTGATACAGGGATCTTCTGACTGCAACGTGATGGCACAAACCCATTAATGTAGCGGGACGCTGACTTGGCAGCTTCAAACTCTATGGCGTGAACAAGAGCTTCTGAGCTATCTCGGTGTCTTGCCATTCGTAACACTTGCTGAAGTTCACAATCTCCGATGCCATCAATAAATGTCTGCACCGTAAACCTTATTCGGAAGTTTTCTGGTGCTTCAGGATAGGCCAATCTAATCAATCTGTCGATACTTGCTTCAAATTCTTGAAGACTTTCCCCGGAACGTTGTTGTCTTGTTCTCAACTGAGCGTAGTACACCTCTCGCAAATGTTTATCACCGTAGCGTAATTCTAGAGCTTTTATCAACTCGGCATAGATGTTCTGGCTGTCAGGTGGCACTTTTTGTAGTAGTTCTGCCGCGGGTCCTTTTAATGCAAGAACAAGTGAAACAGCCTTGTCTTTTTCTGTCCAATTATTTGCGCATGCAGCAGCTTCAAATTGGCGGAGGTACGTTGCCCAGTGAGTGCTTCCGTCAAAGGTTGGAGCTTTGACATGAACTGTCCCTACTGCAGGCAAAGTGACTTTCTCTGTTAACTTATTTTCTGTCTTGATCACTGGTACAGTCTGTTCAGAAATTTGTTTTGGTTGAATCTTCATGCACTGTTCGACTTCACTTTTAATTTGTGCTCTTATGTTTGCCATTGAGTTTTCTACTGCAGATATTTTATTTGAAACAGTTTCTTCTATAACAGATATTTTTGTAGACATGATTCTTCAACAGTCAAGACAGATTTTTTTACTTCAGCTATTTTTAATGTCATTGATTCTTGTACCTCCGATATTTTAGTAACTTGTTTATTAAGCTCACCTCGTAGAATACCCAATTCTGCGGTACTGTGTTCTTGCAACTGTTTCTGCATAACTTCAAAGAGAGCTTCCGTTTTATCTGCTTCTTGCTTACGTTTTTCATCCTGTCTTTCTTCTGTTTCTAGCATTAGTGCTTTCTGACGTTCCTCAGCTTCTTTTCTTTCCTGCCTGCGTTTTTCATCCTGTCGTTTTTCTGCTTCTTCTCTTTCTTGTCTTCGTTCTTCTTTTTGTCGTCTTTCTGCTTCTTCTGCATCTGTCGTCGTCGTTCTTCTGTCTGCAACAACAGCGCCTGGAAATTTTCCATCACCTGACTGGCATTCATTGTTTTTCGATTAATTACGAATTACACTCTTCTTGTACAAAGTATCCACTGTTTCCACTGTTAACCGTTCTATCCCACTTCTGACACCACTGTTACGACGGTCTATACGATCGTCGTAGGTACAGTGGAAACAAAATAAGTACAAGACACCAATTAAGTCACTAATCACACCTTTAATTGTTATAGTAAAACAGTTCGTAATTAACAACACAGTGTCTACAACAAATCAAATGGAAATTGTTCATACGCAATAAAATGTCCACTAATATTAAAACTCAACTGTATTACAATTATACCGTCCGAATATAAAACGCAACACTTCACTAATAACTACTTGAACGTACACCGTAATAACTCGAACCGCTCTGTAAATATATCGCACTAATACTCTCGAACCGCACAGTCAAAAATCTCGCATTGAACTGAAAGCTAAGGCCGCGACGCGATGTATTTATAGTTACGCTCACACACCAGAAGCTTCCAAACTGCGTCTTATCTCTCGCGAACTACGTAATTGCTACGGCCTTGACACAGTCCGAGCGCCCGAGCGAAGGCCGGCACAGTCGAGAAAATTCTCGCAAAATGCGTCTAGTAGCACGTACACCACACGCTTACGTCGAGATCTTTCTGGCGCATTCGATAAACGCGTAGATTGTTCTATGCTGTCGTAGCACAACCCCCTCCTTAAGCCTGTTCGTCCCGAACTGGCAAAGCGTCTTCGAAGTAATACTCGACCAGGCGATCTAGGTGGCCATCCTTGCGAAGGATAATTTTCCCGTTCTTCGAATTCAGTCTCGTGTGATCCGAACATCACGTTCCCAGGAATGCGAATCTTTCGCGCAACCACTAGCTTCGCTGGAATCACTCTCGTTGCGTCATGTACTAATG
Organism: Magicicada septendecula; assembly: GCA_034769895.1. Classification (NCBI taxonomy): domain Eukaryota; kingdom Metazoa; phylum Arthropoda; class Insecta; order Hemiptera; family Cicadidae; genus Magicicada; species Magicicada septendecula. The sequence goes on from CM068372.1 coordinate 288,530,668, forward strand.
ACCTAAATACCACTGGCTGATCCAAGTTTGTTTGGTTCTCGTCAACAACCTCTTGCGTAACCTCATCTTCAGCCACTTTACCCTCGGGCGCTTCTATCAGCTCAGGAACAAGCAAGAGTTTTGTCTCGACACCCATAGTTGGCTCTCCAATCACTTCTTTTGTCGTTATACTTATTTGTACTTCCTCTGCTAGTTCTTCCTCCATTTCCGCTTGCAACAGGGAGGTTTCCTCTTGACCAGACTTGTTGAATTTTTCTTCGACTAATGCCACTCGCTTAATCGAATGGTTGGTAGACCCTGTCATTTTAGCCATGCAAAGCTTTATCTTCTCTTGGCCAACTTTCAGGACATTCTCTCTTAAGTCCACAACGAATCCGTAGGCATTCATAATGTCCGTGCCAAGAATCACTTCATCGACAATGTCTGCAACGAGCATTTGGTGGCTAAACTCAAGAAGACCCAGGCGTACACGTACGTCTACCTTTCCTAGCACCTTGACGGGGCTTCCAGTCACAGTCTGTATTGCACAAGAGCTAATTAGAGGATGGCGGTTACAGACTAAGTCAGGGCGCACAATGGACACTGTTGCGCCCGTGTCAACTGTAAATGATGTTGGTTTACCATCCGCAAATCCACTAACAATCAAGTTTCCACTGATCTTATGTAGCGTGGAAACTGTGTGCTGTTCTGGGCCTTTACTTCTCCAATTGGTGCGATCAGTCTCTTCTCTCTGTATCTTCTTCTCCCAACAGTCTACCTGTAGATGACCACGTTTTCCACAGTTGTAACATTTCGGTCTTCTGTCTTTTTCAAATCGTTGCGACTCTCTTGAACTTTTGAATTGTTTGTCCGACAACACCGTTTTTCTGCACCCATCGTAACGGTAATGTGATACAGGGATCTTCTGACTGCAACGTGATGGCACAAACCCATTAATGTAGCGGGACGCTGACTTGGCAGCTTCAAACTCTATGGCGTGAACAAGAGCTTCTGAGCTATCTCGGTGTCTTGCCATTCGTAACACTTGCTGAAGTTCACAATCTCCGATGCCATCAATAAATGTCTGCACCGTAAACCTTATTCGGAAGTTTTCTGGTGCTTCAGGATAGGCCAATCTAATCAATCTGTCGATACTTGCTTCAAATTCTTGAAGACTTTCCCCGGAACGTTGTTGTCTTGTTCTCAACTGAGCGTAGTACACCTCTCGCAAATGTTTATCACCGTAGCGTAATTCTAGAGCTTTTATCAACTCGGCATAGATGTTCTGGCTGTCAGGTGGCACTTTTTGTAGTAGTTCTGCCGCGGGTCCTTTTAATGCAAGAACAAGTGAAACAGCCTTGCCTTTTTCTGTCCAATTATTTGCGCATGCAGCAGCTTCAAATTGGCGGAGGTACGTTGCCCAGTGAGTGCTTCCGTCAAAGGTTGGAGCTTTGACATGAACTGTCCCTACTGCAGGCAAAGTGACTTTCTCTGTTAACTTATTTTCTGTCTTGATCACTGGTACAGTCTGTTCAGAAATTTGTTTTGGTTGAATCTTCATGCACTGTTCGACTTCACTTTTAATTTGTGCTCTTATGTTTGCCATTGAGTTTTCTACTGCAGATATTTTATTTGAAACAGATTCTTCTATAACAGATATTTTTGTAGACATGATTCTTCAACAGTCAAGACAGATTTTTTTACTTCAGCTATTTTTAATGTCATTGATTCTTGTACCTCCGATATTTTAGTAACTTGTTTATTAAGCTCACCTCGTAGAATACCCAATTCTGCGGTACTGTGTTCTTGCAACTGTTTCTGCATAACTTCAAAGAGAGCTTCCGTTTTATCTGCTTCTTGCTTACGTTTTTCATCCTGTCTTTCTTCTGTTTCTAGCATTAGTGCTTTCTGACGTTCCTCAGCTTCTTTTCTTTCCTGCCTGCGTTTTTCATCCTGTCGTTTTTCTGCTTCTTCTCTTTCTTGTCTTCGTTCTTCTTTTTGTCGTCTTTCTGCTTCTTCTGCATCTGTCGTCGTCGTTCTTCTGTCTGCAACAACAGCGCCTGGAAATTTTCCATCACCTGACTGGCATTCATTGTTTTTCGATTAATTACGAATTACACTCTTCTTGTACAAAGTATCCACTGTTTCCACTGTTAACCGTTCTATCCCACTTCTGACACCACTGTTACGACGGTCTATACGATCGTCGTAGGTACAGTGGAAACAAAATAAGTACAAGACACCAATTAAGTCACTAATCACACCTTTAATTGTTATAGTAAAACAGTTCGTAATTAACAACACAGTGTCTACAACAAATCAAATGGAAATTGTTCATACGCAATAAAATGTCCACTAATATTAAAACTCAACTGTATTACAATTATACCGTCCGAATATAAAACGCAACACTTCACTAATAACTACTTGAACGTACACCGTAATAACTCGAACCGCTCTGTAAATATATCGCACTAATACTCTCGAACCGCACAGTCAAAAATCTCGCATTGAACTGAAAACTAAGGCCGCGACGCGATGTATTTATAGTTACGCTCACACACCAGAAGCTTCCAAACTGCGTCTTATCTCTCGCGAACTACGTAATTGCTACGGCCTTGACACAGTCCGAGCGCCCGAGCGAAGGCCGGCACAGTCGAGAAAATTCTCGCAAAATGCGTCTAGTAGCACGTACACCACACGCTTACGTCGAGATCTTTCTGGCGCATTCGATAAACGCGTAGATTGTTCTATGCTGTCGTAGCACAACCCCCTCCTTAAGCCTGTTCGTCCCGAACTGGCAAAGCGTCTTCGAAGTAATACTCGACCAGGCGATCTAGGTGGCCATCCTTGCGAAGGATAATTTTCCCGTTCTTCGAATTCAGTCTCGTGTGATCCGAACATCACGTTCCCAGGAATGCGAATCTTTCGCGCAACCACTAGCTTCGCTGGAATCACTCTCGTTGCGTCATGTACTAATGACCTAAATACCACTGGCTGATCCAAGTTCGTTTGGTTCTCGTCAACAACCTCTTGCGTAACCTCATCTTCAGCCACTTTACCCTCGGGCGCTTCTATCAGCTCAGGAACAAGCAAGAGTTTTGTCTCGACACCCATAGTTGGCTCTCCAATCACTTCTTTTGTCGTTATACTTATTTGTACTTCCTCTGCTAGTTCTTCCTCCATTTCCGCTTGCAACAGGGAGGTTTCCTCTTGACCAGACTTGTTGAATTTTTCTTCGACTAATGCCACTCGCTTAATCGAATGGTTGGTAGACCCTGTCATTTTAGCCATGCAAAGCTTTATCTTCTCTTGGCCAACTTTCAGGACATTCTCTCTTAAGTCCACAACGAATCCGTAGGCATTCATAATGTCCGTGCCAAGAATCACTTCATCGACAATGTCTGCAACGAGCATTTGGTGGCTAAACTCAAGAAGACCCAGGCGTACACGTACGTCTACCTTTCCTAGCACCTTGACGGGGCTTCCAGTCACAGTCTGTATTGTACAAGAGCTAATTAGAGGATGGCGGTTACAGACTAAGTCAGGGCGCACAATGGACACTGTTGCGCCCGTGTCAACTGTAAATGATGTTGGTTTACCATCCGCAAATCCACTAACAATCAAGTTTCCACTGATCTTATGTAGCGTGGAAACTGTGTGCTGTTCTGGGCCTTTACTTCTCCAATTGGTGCGATCAGTCTCTTCTCTCTGTATCTTCTTCTCCCAACAGTCTACCTGTAGATGACCACGTTTTCCACAGTTGTAACATTTCGGTCTTCTGTCTTTTTCAAATCGTTGCGACTCTCTTGAACTTTTGAATTGTTTGTCCGACAACACCGTTTTTCTGCACCCATCGTAACGGTAATGTGATACAGGGATCTTCTGACTGCAACGTGATGGCACAAACCCATTAATGTAGCGGGACGCTGACTTGGCAGCTTCAAACTCTATGGCGTGAACAAGAGCTTCTGAGCTATCTCGGTGTCTTGCCATTCGTAACACTTGCTGAAGTTCACAATCTCCGATGCCATCAATAAATGTCTGCACCGTAAACCTTATTCGGAAGTTTTCTGGTGCTTCAGGATAGGCCAATCTAATCAATCTGTCGATACTTGCTTCAAATTCTTGAAGACTTTCCCCGGAACGTTGTTGTCTTGTTCTCAACTGAGCGTAGTACACCTCTCGCAAATGTTTATCACCGTAGCGTAATTCTAGAGCTTTTATCAACTCGGCATAGATGTTCTGGCTGTCAGGTGGCACTTTTTGTAGTAGTTCTGCCGCGGGTCCTTTTAATGCAAGAACAAGTGAAACAGCCTTGCCTTTTTCTGTCCAATTATTTGCGCATGCAGCAGCTTCAAATTGGCGGAGGTACGTTGCCCAGTGAGTGCTTCCGTCAAAGGTTGGAGCTTTGACATGAACTGTCCCTACTGCAGGCAAAGTGACTTTCTCTGTTAACTTATTTTCTGTCTTGATCACTGGTACAGTCTGTTCAGAAATTTGTTTTGGTTGAATCTTCATGCACTGTTCGACTTCACTTTTAATTTGTGCTCTTATGTTTGCCATTGAGTTTTCTACTGCAGATATTTTATTTGAAACAGATTCTTCTATAACAGATATTTTTGTAGACATGATTCTTCAACAGTCAAGACAGATTTTTCTACTTCAGCTATTTTTAATGTCATTGATTCTTGTACCTCCGATATTTTAGTAACTTGTTTATTAAGCTCACCTCGTAGAATACCCAATTCTGCGGTACTGTGTTCTTGCAACTGTTTCTGCATAACTTCAAAGAGAGCTTCCGTTTTATCTGCTTCTTGCTTACGTTTTTCATCCTGTCTTTCTTCTGTTTCTAGCATTAGTGCTTTCTGACGTTCCTCAGCTTCTTTTCTTTCCTGCCTGCGTTTTTCATCCTGTCGTTTTTCTGCTTCTTCTCTTTCTTGTCTTCGTTCTTCTTTTTGTCGTCTTTCTGCTTCTTCTGCATCTGTCGTCGTCGTTCTTCTGTCTGCAACAACAGCGCCTGGAAATTTTCCATCACCTGACTGGCATTCATTGTTTTTCGATTAATTACGAATTACACTCTTCTTGTACAAAGTATCCACTGTTTCCACTGTTAACCGTTCTATCCCACTTCTGACACCACTGTTACGACGGTCTATACGATCGTCGTAGGTACAGTGGAAACAAAATAAGTACAAGACACCAATTAAGTCACTAATCACACCTTTAATTGTTATAGTAAAACAGTTCGTAATTAACAACACAGTGTCTACAACAAATCAAATGGAAATTGTTCATACGCAATAAAATGTCCACTAATATTAAAACTCAACTGTATTACAATTATACCGTCCGAATATAAAACGCAACACTTCACTAATAACTACTTGAACGTACACCGTAATAACTCGAACCGCTCTGTAAATATATCGCACTAATACTCTCGAACCGCACAGTCAAAAATCTCGCATTGAACTGAAAACAAAGGCCGCGACGCGATGTATTTATAGTTACGCTCACACACCAGAAGCTTCCAAACTGCGTATTATCTCTCGCGAACTACGTAATTGCTACGGCCTTGACACAGTCCGAGCGCCCGAGCGAAGGCCGGCAAAGTCGAGAAAATTCTCGCAAAATGCGTCTAGTAGCACGTACACCACACGCTTACGTCGAGATCTTTCTGGCGCATTCGATAAACGCGTAGATTGTTCTATGCTGTCGTAGCACAACCCCCTCCTTAAGCCTGTTCGTCCCGAACTGGCAAAGCGTCTTCGAAGTAATACTCGACCAGGCGATCTAGGTGGCCATCCTTGCGAAGGATAATTTTCCCGTTCTTCGAATTCAGTCTCGTGTGATCCGAACATCACGTTCCCAGGAATGCGAATCTTTCGCGCAACCACTAGCTTCGCTGGAATCACTCTCGTTGCGTCATGTACTAATGACCTAAATACCACTGGCTGATCCAAGTTCGTTTGGTTCTCGTCAACAACCTCTTGCGTAACCTCATCTTCAGCCACTTTACCCTCGGGCGCTTCTATCAGCTCAGGAACAAGCAAGAGTTTTGTCTCGACACCCATAGTTGGCTCTCCAATCACTTCTTTTGTCGTTATACTTATTTGTACTTCCTCTGCTAGTTCTTCCTCCATTTCCGCTTGCAACAGGGAGGTTTCCTCTTGACCAGACTTGTTGAATTTTTCTTCGACTAATGCCACTCGCTTAATCGAATGGTTGGTAGACCCTGTCATTTTAGCCATGCAAAGCTTTATCTTCTCTTGGCCAACTTTCAGGACATTCTCTCTTAAGTCCACAACGAATCCGTAGGCATTCATAATGTCCGTGCCAAGAATCACTTCATCGACAATGTCTGCAACGAGCATTTGGTGGCTAAACTCAAGAAGACCCAGGCGTACACGTACGTCTACCTTTCCTAGCACCTTGACGGGGCTTCCAGTCACAGTCTGTATTGTACAAGAGCTAATTAGAGGATGGCGGTTACAGACTAAGTCAGGGCGCACAATGGACACTGTTGCGCCCGTGTCAACTGTAAATGATGTTGGTTTACCATCCGCAAATCCACTAACAATCAAGTTTCCACTGATCTTATGTAGCGTGGAAACTGTGTGCTGTTCTGGGCCTTTACTTCTCCAATTGGTGCGATCAGTCTCTTCTCTCTGTATCTTCTTCTCCCAACAGTCTACCTGTAGATGACCACGTTTTCCACAGTTGTAACATTTCGGTCTTCTGTCTTTTTCAAATCGTTGCGACTCTCTTGAACTTTTGAATTGTTTGTCCGACAACACCGTTTTTCTGCACCCATCGTAACGGTAATGTGATACAGGGATCTTCTGACTGCAACGTGATGGCACAAACCCATTAATGTAGCGGGACGCTGACTTGGCAGCTTCAAACTCTATGGCGTGAACAAGAGCTTCTGAGCTATCTCGGTGTCTTGCCATTCGTAACACTTGCTGAAGTTCACAATCTCCGATGCCATCAATAAATGTCTGCACCGTAAACCTTATTCGGAAGTTTTCTGGTGCTTCAGGATAGGCCAATCTAATCAATCTGTCGATACTTGCTTCAAATTCTTGAAGACTTTCCCCGGAACGTTGTTGTCTTGTTCTCAACTGAGCGTAGTACACCTCTCGCAAATGTTTATCACCGTAGCGTAATTCTAGAGCTTTTATCAACTCGGCATAGATGTTCTGGCTGTCAGGTGGCACTTTTTGTAGTAGTTCTGCCGCGGGTCCTTTTAATGCAAGAACAAGTGAAACAGCCTTGTCTTTTTCTGTCCAATTATTTGCGCATGCAGCAGCTTCAAATTGGCGGAGGTACGTTGCCCAGTGAGTGCTTCCGTCAAAGGTTGGAGCTTTGACATGAACTGTCCCTACTGCAGGCAAAGTGACTTTCTCTGTTAACTTATTTTCTGTCTTGATCACTGGTACAGTCTGTTCAGAAATTTGTTTTGGTTGAATCTTCATGCACTGTTCGACTTCACTTTTAATTTGTGCTCTTATGTTTGCCATTGAGTTTTCTACTGCAGATATTTTATTTGAAACAGTTTCTTCTATAACAGATATTTTTGTAGACATGATTCTTCAACAGTCAAGACAGATTTTTTTACTTCAGCTATTTTTAATGTCATTGATTCTTGTACCTCCGATATTTTAGTAACTTGTTTATTAAGCTCACCTCGTAGAATACCCAATTCTGCGGTACTGTGTTCTTGCAACTGTTTCTGCATAACTTCAAAGAGAGCTTCCGTTTTATCTGCTTCTTGCTTACGTTTTTCATCCTGTCTTTCTTCTGTTTCTAGCATTAGTGCTTTCTGACGTTCCTCAGCTTCTTTTCTTTCCTGCCTGCGTTTTTCATCCTGTCGTTTTTCTGCTTCTTCTCTTTCTTGTCTTCGTTCTTCTTTTTGTCGTCTTTCTGCTTCTTCTGCATCTGTCGTCGTCGTTCTTCTGTCTGCAACAACAGCGCCTGGAAATTTTCCATCACCTGACTGGCATTCATTGTTTTTCGATTAATTACGAATTACACTCTTCTTGTACAAAGTATCCACTGTTTCCACTGTTAACCGTTCTATCCCACTTCTGACACCACTGTTACGACGGTCTATACGATCGTCGTAGGTACAGTGGAAACAAAATAAGTACAAGACACCAATTAAGTCACTAATCACACCTTTAATTGTTATAGTAAAACAGTTCGTAATTAACAACACAGTGTCTACAACAAATCAAATGGAAATTGTTCATACGCAATAAAATGTCCACTAATATTAAAACTCAACTGTATTACAATTATACCGTCCGAATATAAAACGCAACACTTCACTAATAACTACTTGAACGTACACCGTAATAACTCGAACCGCTCTGTAAATATATCGCACTAATACTCTCGAACCGCACAGTCAAAAATCTCGCATTGAACTGAAAACTAAGGCCGCGACGCGATGTATTTATAGTTACGCTCACACACCAGAAGCTTCCAAACTGCGTCTTATCTCTCGCGAACTACGTAATTGCTACGGCCTTGACACAGTCCGAGCGCCCGAGCGAAGGCCGGCACAGTCGAGAAAATTCTCGCAAAATGCGTCTAGTAGCACGTACACCACACGCTTACGTCGAGATCTTTCTGGCGCATTCGATAAACGCGTAGATTGTTCTATGCTGTCGTAGCACAACCCCCTCCTTAAGCCTGTTCGTCCCGAACTGGCAAAGCGTCTTCGAAGTAATACTCGACCAGGCGATCTAGGTGACCATCCTTGCGAAGGATAATTTTCCCGTTCTTCGAATTCAGTCTCGTGTGATCTGAACATCACGTTCCCAGGAATGCGAATCTTTCGCGCAACCACTAGCTTCGCTGGAATCACTCTCGTTGCGTCATGTACTAATGACCTAAATACCACTGGCTGATCCAAGTTTGTTTGGTTCTCGTCAACAACCTCTTGCGTAACCTCATCTTCAGCCACTTTACCCTCGGGCGCTTCTATCAGCTCAGGAACAAGCAAGAGTTTTGTCTCGACACCCATAGTTGGCTCTCCAATCACTTCTTTTGTCGTTATACTTATTTGTACTTCCTCTGCTAGTTCTTCCTCCATTTCCGCTTGCAACAGGGAGGTTTCCTCTTGACCAGACTTGTTGAATTTTTCTTCGACTAATGCCACTCGCTTAATCGAATGGTTGGTAGACCCTGTCATTTTAGCCATGCAAAGCTTTATCTTCTCTTGGCCAACTTTCAGGACATTCTCTCTTAAGTCCACAACGAATCCGTAGGCATTCATAATGTCCGTGCCAAGAATCACTTCATCGACAATGTCTGCAACGAGCATTTGGTGGCTAAACTCAAGAAGACCCAGGCGTACACGTACGTCTACCTTTCCTAGCACCTTGACGGGGCTTCCAGTCACAGTCTGTATTGTACAAGAGCTAATTAGAGGATGGCGGTTACAGACTAAGTCAGGGCGCACAATGGACACTGTTGCGCCCGTGTCAACTGTAAATGATGTTGGTTTACCATCCGCAAATCCACTAACAATCAAGTTTCCACTGATCTTATGTAGCGTGGAAACTGTGTGCTGTTCTGGGCCTTTACTTCTCCAATTGGTGCGATCAGTCTCTTCTCTCTGTATCTTCTTCTCCCAACAGTCTACCTGTAGATGACCACGTTTTCCACAGTTGTAACATTTCGGTCTTCTGTCTTTTTCAAATCGTTGCGACTCTCTTGAACTTTTGAATTGTTTGTCCGACAACAACGTTTTTCTGCACCCATCGTAACGGTAATGTGATACAGGGATCTTCTGACTGCAACGTGATGGCACAAACCCATTAATGTAGCGGGACGCTGACTTGGCAGCTTCAAACTCTATGGCGTGAACAAGAGCTTCTGAGCTATCTCGGTGTCTTGCCATTCGTAACACTTGCTGAAGTTCACAATCTCCGATGCCATCAATAAATGTCTGCACCGTAAACCTTATTCGGAAGTTTTCTGGTGCTTCAGGATAGGCCAATCTAATCAATCTGTCGATACTTGCTTCAAATTCTTGAAGACTTTCCCCGGAACGTTGTTGTCTTGTTCTCAACTGAGCGTAGTACACCTCTCGCAAATGTTTATCACCGTAGCGTAATTCTAGAGCTTTTATCAACTCGGCATAGATGTTCTGGCTGTCAGGTGGCACTTTTTGTAGTAGTTCTGCCGCGGGTCCTTTTAATGCAAGAACAAGTGAAACAGCCTTGCCTTTTTCTGTCCAATTATTTGCGCATGCAGCAGCTTCAAATTGGCGGAGGTACGTTGCCCAGTGAGTGCTTCCGTCAAAGGTTGGAGCTTTGACATGAACTGTCCCTACTGCAGGCAAAGTGACTTTCTCTGTTAACTTATTTTCTGTCTTGATCACTGGTACAGTCTGTTCAGAAATTTGTTTTGGTTGAATCTTCATGCACTGTTCGACTTCACTTTTAATTTGTGCTCTCATGTTTGCCATTGAGTTTTCTACTGCAGACATTTTATTTGAAACAGATTCTTCTATAACAGATATTTTTGTAGACATGATTCTTCAACAGTCAAGACAGATTTTTTTACTTCAGCTATTTTTAATGTCATTGATTCTTGTACCTCCGATATTTTAGTAACTTGTTTATTAAGCTCACCTCGTAGAATACCCAATTCTGCGGTACTGTGTTCTTGCAACTGTTTCTGCATAACTTCAAAGAGAGCTTCCGTTTTATCTGCTTCTTGCTTACGTTTTTCATCCTGTCTTTCTTCTGTTTCTAGCATTAGTGCTTTCTGACGTTCCTCAGCTTCTTTTCTTTCCTGCCTGCGTTTTTCATCCTGTCGTTTTTCTGCTTCTTCTCTTTCTTGTCATTCGTTCTTCTTTTTGTCGTCTTTCTGCTTCTTCTGCATCTGTCGTCGTCGTTCTTCTGTCTGCAACAACAGCGCCTGGAAATTTTCCATCACCTGACTGGCATTCATTGTTTTTCGATTAATTACGAATTACACTCTTCTTGTACAAAGTATCCACTGTTTCCACTGTTAACCGTTCTATCCCACTTCTGACACCACTGTTACGACGGTCTATACGATCGTCGTAGGTACAGTGGAAACAAAATAAGTACAAGACACCAATTAAGTCACTAATCACACCTTTAATTGTTATAGTAAAACAGTTCGTAATTAACAACACAGTGTCTACAACAAATCAAATGGAAATTGTTCATACGCAATAAAATGTCCACTAATATTAAAACTCAACTGTATTACAATTATACCGTCCGAATATAAAACGCAACACTTCACTAATAACTACTTGAACGTACACCGTAATAACTCGAACCGCTCTGTAAATATATCGCACTAATACTCTCGAACCGCACAGTCAAAAATCTCGCATTGAACTGAAAACTAAGGCCGCGACGCGATGTATTTATAGTTACGCTCACACACCAGAAGCTTCCAAACTGCGTCTTATCTCTCGCGAACTACGTAATTGCTACGGCCTTGACACAGTCCGAGCGCCCGAGCGAAGGCCGGCACAGTCGAGAAAATTCTCGCAAAATGCGTCTAGTAGCACGTACACCACACGCTTACGTCGAGATCTTTCTGGCGCATTCGATAAACGCGTAGATTGTTCTATGCTGTCGTAGCACAACCCCCTCCTTAAGCCTGTTCGTCCCGAACTGGCAAAGCGTCTTCGAAGTAATACTCGACCAGGCGATCTAGGTGGCCATCCTTGCGAAGGATAATTTTCCCGTTCTTCGAATTCAGTCTCGTGTGATCCGAACATCATGTTCCCAGGAATGCGAATCTTTCGCGCAACCACTAGCTTCGCTGGAATCACTCTCGTTGCGTCATGTACTAATGACCTAAATACCACTGGCTGATCCAAGTTCGTTTGGTTCTCGTCAACAACCTCTTGCGTAACCTCATCTTCAGCCACTTTACCCTCGGGCGCTTCTATCAGCTCAGGAACAAGCAAGAGTTTTGTCTCGACACCCATAGTTGGCTCTCCAATCACTTCTTTTGTCGTTATACTTATTTGTACTTCCTCTGCTAGTTCTTCCTCCATTTCCGCTTGCAACAGGGAGGTTTCCTCTTGACCAGACTTGTTGAATTTTTCTTCGACTAATGCCACTCGCTTAATCGAATGGTTGGTAGACCCTGTCATTTTAGCCATGCAAAGCTTTATCTTCTCTTGGCCAACTTTCAGGACATTCTCTCTTAAGTCCACAACGAATCCGTAGGCATTCATAATGTCCGTGCCAAGAATCACTTCATCGACAATGTCTGCAACGAGCATTTGGTGGCTAAACTCAAGAAGACCCAGGCGTACACGTACGTCTACCTTTCCTAGCACCTTGACGGGGCTTCCAGTCACAGTCTGTATTGTACAAGAGCTAATTAGAGGATGGCGGTTACAGACTAAGTCAGGGCGCACAATGGACACTGTTGCGCCCGTGTCAACTGTAAATGATGTTGGTTTACCATCCGCAAATCCACTAACAATCAAGTTTCCACTGATCTTATGTAGCGTGGAAACTGTGTGCTGTTCTGGGCCTTTACTTCTCCAATTGGTGCGATCAGTCTCTTCTCTCTGTATCTTCTTCTCCCAACAGTCTACCTGTAGATGACCACGTTTTCCACAGTTGTAACATTTCGGTCTTCTGTCTTTTTCAAATCGTTGCGACTCTCTTGAACTTTTGAATTGTTTGTCCGACAACACCGTTTTTCTGCACCCATCGTAACGGTAATGTGATACAGGGATCTTCTGACTGCAACGTGATGGCACAAACCCATTAATGTAGCGGGACGCTGACTTGGCAGCTTCAAACTCTATGGCGTGAACAAGAGCTTCTGAGCTATCTCGGTGTCTTGCCATTCGTAACACTTGCTGAAGTTCACAATCTCCGATGCCATCAATAAATGTCTGCACCGTAAACCTTATTCGGAAGTTTTCTGGTGCTTCAGGATAGGCCAATCTAATCAATCTGTCGATACTTGCTTCAAATTCTTGAAGACTTTCCCCGGAACGTTGTTGTCTTGTTCTCAACTGAGCGTAGTACACCTCTCGCAAATGTTTATCACCGTAGCGTAATTCTAGAGCTTTTATCAACTCGGCATAGATGTTCTGGCTGTCAGGTGGCACTTTTTGTAGTAGTTCTGCCGCGGGTCCTTTTAATGCAAGAACAAGTGAAACAGCCTTGCCTTTTTCTGTCCAATTATTTGCGCATGCAGCAGCTTCAAATTGGCGGAGGTACGTTGCCCAGTGAGTGCTTCCGTCAAAGGTTGGAGCTTTGACATGAACTGTCCCTACTGCAGGCAAAGTGACTTTCTCTGTTAACTTATTTTCTGTCTTGATCACTGGTACAGTCTGTTCAGAAATTTGTTTTGGTTGAATCTTCATGCACTGTTCGACTTCACTTTTAATTTGTGCTCTTATGTTTGCCATTGAGTTTTCTACTGCAGATATTTTATTTGAAACAGATTCTTCTATAACAGATATTTTTGTAGACATGATTCTTCAACAGTCAAGACAGATTTTTCTACTTCAGCTATTTTTAATGTCATTGATTCTTGTACCTCCGATATTTTAGTAACTTGTTTATTAAGCTCACCTCGTAGAATACCCAATTCTGCGGTACTGTGTTCTTGCAACTGTTTCTGCATAACTTCAAAGAGAGCTTCCGTTTTATCTGCTTCTTGCTTACGTTTTTCATCCTGTCTTTCTTCTGTTTCTAGCATTAGTGCTTTCTGACGTTCCTCAGCTTCTTTTCTTTCCTGCCTGCGTTTTTCATCCTGTCGTTTTTCTGCTTCTTCTCTTTCTTGTCTTCGTTCTTCTTTTTGTCGTCTTTCTGCTTCTTCTGCATCTGTCGTCGTCGTTCTTCTGTCTGCAACAACAGCGCCTGGAAATTTTCCATCACCTGACTGGCATTCATTGTTTTTCGATTAATTACGAATTACACTCTTCTTGTACAAAGTATCCACTGTTTCCACTGTTAACCGTTCTATCCCACTTCTGACACCACTGTTACGACGGTCTATACGATCGTCGTAGGTACAGTGGAAACAAAATAAGTACAAGACACCAATTAAGTCACTAATCACACCTTTAATTGTTATAGTAAAACAGTTCGTAATTAACAACACAGTGTCTACAACAAATCAAATGGAAATTGTTCATACGCAATAAAATGTCCACTAATATTAAAACTCAACTGTATTACAATTATACCGTCCGAATATAAAACGCAACACTTCACTAATAACTACTTGAACGTACACCGTAATAACTCGAACCGCTCTGTAAATATATCGCACTAATACTCTCGAACCGCACAGTCAAAAATCTCGCATTGAACTGAAAACTAAGGCCGCGACGCGATGTATTTATAGTTACGCTCACACACCAGAAGCTTCCAAACTGCGTCTTATCTCTCGCGAACTACGTAATTGCTACGGCCTTGACACAGTCCGAGCGCCCGAGCGAAGGCCGGCACAGTCGAGAAAATTCTCGCAAAATGCGTCTAGTAGCACGTACACCACACGCTTACGTCGAGATCTTTCTGGCGCATTCGATAAACGCGTAGATTGTTCTATGCTGTCGTAGCACAACCCCCTCCTTAAGCCTGTTCGTCCCGAACTGGCAAAGCGTCTTCGAAGTAATACTCGACCAGGCGATCTAGGTGGCCATCCTTGCGAAGGATAATTTTCCCGTTCTTCGAATTCAGTCTCGTGTGATCCGAACATCACGTTCCCAGGAATGCGAATCTTTCGCGCAACCACTAGCTTCGCTGGAATCACTCTCGTTGCGTCATGTACTAATGACCTAAATACCACTGGCTGATCCAAGTTCGTTTGGTTCTCGTCAACAACCTCTTGCGTAACCTCATCTTCAGCCACTTTACCCTCGGGCGCTTCTATCAGCTCAGGAACAAGCAAGAGTTTTGTCTCGACACCCATAGTTGGCTCTCCAATCACTTCTTTTGTCGTTATACTTATTTGTACTTCCTCTGCTAGTTCTTCCTCCATTTCCGCTTGCAACAGGGAGGTTTCCTCTTGACCAGACTTGTTGAATTTTTCTTCGACTAATGCCACTCGCTTAATCGAATGGTTGGTAGACCCTGTCATTTTAGCCATGCAAAGCTTTATCTTCTCTTGGCCAACTTTCAGGACATTCTCTCTTAAGTCCACAACGAATCCGTAGGCATTCATAATGTCCGTGCCAAGAATCACTTCATCGACAATGTCTGCAACGAGCATTTGGTGGCTAAACTCAAGAAGACCCAGGCGTACACGTACGTCTACCTTTCCTAGCACCTTGACGGGGCTTCCAGTCACAGTCTGTATTGTACAAGAGCTAATTAGAGGATGGCGGTTACAGACTAAGTCAGGGCGCACAATGGACACTGTTGCGCCCGTGTCAACTGTAAATGATGTTGGTTTACCATCCGCAAATCCACTAACAATCAAGTTTCCACTGATCTTATGTAGCGTGGAAACTGTGTGCTGTTCTGGGCCTTTACTTCTCCAATTGGTGCGATCAGTCTCTTCTCTCTGTATCTTCTTCTCCCAACAGTCTACCTGTAGATGACCACGTTTTCCACAGTTGTAACATTTCGGTCTTCTGTCTTTTTCAAATCGTTGCGACTCTCTTGAACTTTTGAATTGTTTGTCCGACAACACCGTTTTTCTGCACCCATCGTAACGGTAATGTGATACAGGGATCTTCTGACTGCAACGTGATGGCACAAACCCATTAATGTAGCGGGACGCTGA
This sequence comes from Magicicada septendecula, assembly GCA_034769895.1. NCBI lineage: Eukaryota > Metazoa > Arthropoda > Insecta > Hemiptera > Cicadidae > Magicicada > Magicicada septendecula. The sequence continues at coordinate 288,546,421 of CM068372.1, forward strand.
CTTGGCAGCTTCAAACTCTATGGCGTGAACAAGAGCTTCTGAGCTATCTCGGTGTCTTGCCATTCGTAACACTTGCTGAAGTTCACAATCTCCGATGCCATCAATAAATGTCTGCACCGTAAACCTTATTCGGAAGTTTTCTGGTGCTTCAGGATAGGCCAATCTAATCAATCTGTCGATACTTGCTTCAAATTCTTGAAGACTTTCCCCGGAACGTTGTTGTCTTGTTCTCAACTGAGCGTAGTACACCTCTCGCAAATGTTTATCACCGTAGCGTAATTCTAGAGCTTTTATCAACTCGGCATAGATGTTCTGGCTGTCAGGTGGCACTTTTTGTAGTAGTTCTGCCGCGGGTCCTTTTAATGCAAGAACAAGTGAAACAGCCTTGTCTTTTTCTGTCCAATTATTTGCGCATGCAGCAGCTTCAAATTGGCGGAGGTACGTTGCCCAGTGAGTGCTTCCGTCAAAGGTTGGAGCTTTGACATGAACTGTCCCTACTGCAGGCAAAGTGACTTTCTCTGTTAACTTATTTTCTGTCTTGATCACTGGTACAGTCTGTTCAGAAATTTGTTTTGGTTGAATCTTCATGCACTGTTCGACTTCACTTTTAATTTGTGCTCTTATGTTTGCCATTGAGTTTTCTACTGCAGATATTTTATTTGAAACAGTTTCTTCTATAACAGATATTTTTGTAGACATGATTCTTCAACAGTCAAGACAGATTTTTTTACTTCAGCTATTTTTAATGTCATTGATTCTTGTACCTCCGATATTTTAGTAACTTGTTTATTAAGCTCACCTCGTAGAATACCCAATTCTGCGGTACTGTGTTCTTGCAACTGTTTCTGCATAACTTCAAAGAGAGCTTCCGTTTTATCTGCTTCTTGCTTACGTTTTTCATCCTGTCTTTCTTCTGTTTCTAGCATTAGTGCTTTCTGACGTTCCTCAGCTTCTTTTCTTTCCTGCCTGCGTTTTTCATCCTGTCGTTTTTCTGCTTCTTCTCTTTCTTGTCTTCGTTCTTCTTTTTGTCGTCTTTCTGCTTCTTCTGCATCTGTCGTCGTCGTTCTTCTGTCTGCAACAACAGCGCCTGGAAATTTTCCATCACCTGACTGGCATTCATTGTTTTTCGATTAATTACGAATTACACTCTTCTTGTACAAAGTATCCACTGTTTCCACTGTTAACCGTTCTATCCCACTTCTGACACCACTGTTACGACGGTCTATACGATCGTCGTAGGTACAGTGGAAACAAAATAAATACAAGACACCAATTAAGTCACTAATCACACCTTTAATTGTTATAGTAAAACAGTTCGTAATTAACAACACAGTGTCTACAACAAATCAAATGGAAATTGTTCATACGCAATAAAATGTCCACTAATATTAAAACTCAACTGTATTACAATTATACCGTCCGAATATAAAACGCAACACTTCACTAATAACTACTTGAACGTACACCGTAATAACTCGAACCGCTCTGTAAATATATCGCACTAATACTCTCGAACCGCACAGTCAAAAATCTCGCATTGAACTGAAAACTAAGGCCGCGACGCGATGTATTTATAGTTACGCTCACACACCAGAAGCTTCCAAACTGCGTCTTATCTCTCGCGAACTACGTAATTGCTACGGCCTTGACACAGTCCGAGCGCCCGAGCGAAGGCCGGCACAGTCGAGAAAATTCTCGCAAAATGCGTCTAGTAGCACGTACACCACACGCTTACGTCGAGATCTTTCTGGCGCATTCGATAAACGCGTAGATTGTTCTATGCTGTCGTAGCACAACCCCCTCCTTAAGCCTGTTCGTCCCGAACTGGCAAAGCGTCTTCGAAGTAATACTCGACCAGGCGATCTAGGTGACCATCCTTGCGAAGGATAATTTTCCCGTTCTTCGAATTCAGTCTCGTGTGATCTGAACATCACGTTCCCAGGAATGCGAATCTTTCGCGCAACCACTAGCTTCGCTGGAATCACTCTCGTTGCGTCATGTACTAATGACCTAAATACCACTGGCTGATCCAAGTTTGTTTGGTTCTCGTCAACAACCTCTTGCGTAACCTCATCTTCAGCCACTTTACCCTCGGGCGCTTCTATCAGCTCAGGAACAAGCAAGAGTTTTGTCTCGACACCCATAGTTGGCTCTCCAATCACTTCTTTTGTCGTTATACTTATTTGTACTTCCTCTGCTAGTTCTTCCTCCATTTCCGCTTGCAACAGGGAGGTTTCCTCTTGACCAGACTTGTTGAATTTTTCTTCGACTAATGCCACTCGCTTAATCGAATGGTTGGTAGACCCTGTCATTTTAGCCATGCAAAGCTTTATCTTCTCTTGGCCAACTTTCAGGACATTCTCTCTTAAGTCCACAACGAATCCGTAGGCATTCATAATGTCCGTGCCAAGAATCACTTCATCGACAATGTCTGCAACGAGCATTTGGTGGCTAAACTCAAGAAGACCCAGGCGTACACGTACGTCTACCTTTCCTAGCACCTTGACGGGGCTTCCAGTCACAGTCTGTATTGTACAAGAGCTAATTAGAGGATGGCGGTTACAGACTAAGTCAGGGCGCACAATGGACACTGTTGCGCCCGTGTCAACTGTAAATGATGTTGGTTTACCATCCGCAAATCCACTAACAATCAAGTTTCCACTGATCTTATGTAGCGTGGAAACTGTGTGCTGTTCTGGGCCTTTACTTCTCCAATTGGTGCGATCAGTCTCTTCTCTCTGTATCTTCTTCTCCCAACAGTCTACCTGTAGATGACCACGTTTTCCACAGTTGTAACATTTCGGTCTTCTGTCTTTTTCAAATCGTTGCGACTCTCTTGAACTTTTGAATTGTTTGTCCGACAACAACGTTTTTCTGCACCCATCGTAACGGTAATGTGATACAGGGATCTTCTGACTGCAACGTGATGGCACAAACCCATTAATGTAGCGGGACGCTGACTTGGCAGCTTCAAACTCTATGGCGTGAACAAGAGCTTCTGAGCTATCTCGGTGTCTTGCCATTCGTAACACTTGCTGAAGTTCACAATCTCCGATGCCATCAATAAATGTCTGCACCGTAAACCTTATTCGGAAGTTTTCTGGTGCTTCAGGATAGGCCAATCTAATCAATCTGTCGATACTTGCTTCAAATTCTTGAAGACTTTCCCCGGAACGTTGTTGTCTTGTTCTCAACTGAGCGTAGTACACCTCTCGCAAATGTTTATCACCGTAGCGTAATTCTAGAGCTTTTATCAACTCGGCATAGATGTTCTGGCTGTCAGGTGGCACTTTTTGTAGTAGTTCTGCCGCGGGTCCTTTTAATGCAAGAACAAGTGAAACAGCCTTGCCTTTTTCTGTCCAATTATTTGCGCATGCAGCAGCTTCAAATTGGCGGAGGTACGTTGCCCAGTGAGTGCTTCCGTCAAAGGTTGGAGCTTTGACATGAACTGTCCCTACTGCAGGCAAAGTGACTTTCTCTGTTAACTTATTTTCTGTCTTGATCACTGGTACAGTCTGTTCAGAAATTTGTTTTGGTTGAATCTTCATGCACTGTTCGACTTCACTTTTAATTTGTGCTCTCATGTTTGCCATTGAGTTTTCTACTGCAGACATTTTATTTGAAACAGATTCTTCTATAACAGATATTTTTGTAGACATGATTCTTCAACAGTCAAGACAGATTTTTTTACTTCAGCTATTTTTAATGTCATTGATTCTTGTACCTCCGATATTTTAGTAACTTGTTTATTAAGCTCACCTCGTAGAATACCCAATTCTGCGGTACTGTGTTCTTGCAACTGTTTCTGCATAACTTCAAAGAGAGCTTCCGTTTTATCTGCTTCTTGCTTACGTTTTTCATCCTGTCTTTCTTCTGTTTCTAGCATTAGTGCTTTCTGACGTTCCTCAGCTTCTTTTCTTTCCTGCCTGCGTTTTTCATCCTGTCGTTTTTCTGCTTCTTCTCTTTCTTGTCATTCGTTCTTCTTTTTGTCGTCTTTCTGCTTCTTCTGCATCTGTCGTCGTCGTTCTTCTGTCTGCAACAACAGCGCCTGGAAATTTTCCATCACCTGACTGGCATTCATTGTTTTTCGATTAATTACGAATTACACTCTTCTTGTACAAAGTATCCACTGTTTCCACTGTTAACCGTTCTATCCCACTTCTGACACCACTGTTACGACGGTCTATACGATCGTCGTAGGTACAGTGGAAACAAAATAAGTACAAGACACCAATTAAGTCACTAATCACACCTTTAATTGTTATAGTAAAACAGTTCGTAATTAACAACACAGTGTCTACAACAAATCAAATGGAAATTGTTCATACGCAATAAAATGTCCACTAATATTAAAACTCAACTGTATTACAATTATACCGTCCGAATATAAAACGCAACACTTCACTAATAACTACTTGAACGTACACCGTAATAACTCGAACCGCTCTGTAAATATATCGCACTAATACTCTCGAACCGCACAGTCAAAAATCTCGCATTGAACTGAAAACTAAGGCCGCGACGCGATGTATTTATAGTTACGCTCACACACCAGAAGCTTCCAAACTGCGTCTTATCTCTCGCGAACTACGTAATTGCTACGGCCTTGACACAGTCCGAGCGCCCGAGCGAAGGCCGGCACAGTCGAGAAAATTCTCGCAAAATGCGTCTAGTAGCACGTACACCACACGCTTACGTCGAGATCTTTCTGGCGCATTCGATAAACGCGTAGATTGTTCTATGCTGTCGTAGCACAACCCCCTCCTTAAGCCTGTTCGTCCCGAACTGGCAAAGCGTCTTCGAAGTAATACTCGACCAGGCGATCTAGGTGGCCATCCTTGCGAAGGATAATTTTCCCGTTCTTCGAATTCAGTCTCGTGTGATCCGAACATCATGTTCCCAGGAATGCGAATCTTTCGCGCAACCACTAGCTTCGCTGGAATCACTCTCGTTGCGTCATGTACTAATGACCTAAATACCACTGGCTGATCCAAGTTCGTTTGGTTCTCGTCAACAACCTCTTGCGTAACCTCATCTTCAGCCACTTTACCCTCGGGCGCTTCTATCAGCTCAGGAACAAGCAAGAGTTTTGTCTCGACACCCATAGTTGGCTCTCCAATCACTTCTTTTGTCGTTATACTTATTTGTACTTCCTCTGCTAGTTCTTCCTCCATTTCCGCTTGCAACAGGGAGGTTTCCTCTTGACCAGACTTGTTGAATTTTTCTTCGACTAATGCCACTCGCTTAATCGAATGGTTGGTAGACCCTGTCATTTTAGCCATGCAAAGCTTTATCTTCTCTTGGCCAACTTTCAGGACATTCTCTCTTAAGTCCACAACGAATCCGTAGGCATTCATAATGTCCGTGCCAAGAATCACTTCATCGACAATGTCTGCAACGAGCATTTGGTGGCTAAACTCAAGAAGACCCAGGCGTACACGTACGTCTACCTTTCCTAGCACCTTGACGGGGCTTCCAGTCACAGTCTGTATTGTACAAGAGCTAATTAGAGGATGGCGGTTACAGACTAAGTCAGGGCGCACAATGGACACTGTTGCGCCCGTGTCAACTGTAAATGATGTTGGTTTACCATCCGCAAATCCACTAACAATCAAGTTTCCACTGATCTTATGTAGCGTGGAAACTGTGTGCTGTTCTGGGCCTTTACTTCTCCAATTGGTGCGATCAGTCTCTTCTCTCTGTATCTTCTTCTCCCAACAGTCTACCTGTAGATGACCACGTTTTCCACAGTTGTAACATTTCGGTCTTCTGTCTTTTTCAAATCGTTGCGACTCTCTTGAACTTTTGAATTGTTTGTCCGACAACACCGTTTTTCTGCACCCATCGTAACGGTAATGTGATACAGGGATCTTCTGACTGCAACGTGATGGCACAAACCCATTAATGTAGCGGGACGCTGACTTGGCAGCTTCAAACTCTATGGCGTGAACAAGAGCTTCTGAGCTATCTCGGTGTCTTGCCATTCGTAACACTTGCTGAAGTTCACAATCTCCGATGCCATCAATAAATGTCTGCACCGTAAACCTTATTCGGAAGTTTTCTGGTGCTTCAGGATAGGCCAATCTAATCAATCTGTCGATACTTGCTTCAAATTCTTGAAGACTTTCCCCGGAACGTTGTTGTCTTGTTCTCAACTGAGCGTAGTACACCTCTCGCAAATGTTTATCACCGTAGCGTAATTCTAGAGCTTTTATCAACTCGGCATAGATGTTCTGGCTGTCAGGTGGCACTTTTTGTAGTAGTTCTGCCGCGGGTCCTTTTAATGCAAGAACAAGTGAAACAGCCTTGCCTTTTTCTGTCCAATTATTTGCGCATGCAGCAGCTTCAAATTGGCGGAGGTACGTTGCCCAGTGAGTGCTTCCGTCAAAGGTTGGAGCTTTGACATGAACTGTCCCTACTGCAGGCAAAGTGACTTTCTCTGTTAACTTATTTTCTGTCTTGATCACTGGTACAGTCTGTTCAGAAATTTGTTTTGGTTGAATCTTCATGCACTGTTCGACTTCACTTTTAATTTGTGCTCTTATGTTTGCCATTGAGTTTTCTACTGCAGATATTTTATTTGAAACAGATTCTTCTATAACAGATATTTTTGTAGACATGATTCTTCAACAGTCAAGACAGATTTTTCTACTTCAGCTATTTTTAATGTCATTGATTCTTGTACCTCCGATATTTTAGTAACTTGTTTATTAAGCTCACCTCGTAGAATACCCAATTCTGCGGTACTGTGTTCTTGCAACTGTTTCTGCATAACTTCAAAGAGAGCTTCCGTTTTATCTGCTTCTTGCTTACGTTTTTCATCCTGTCTTTCTTCTGTTTCTAGCATTAGTGCTTTCTGACGTTCCTCAGCTTCTTTTCTTTCCTGCCTGCGTTTTTCATCCTGTCGTTTTTCTGCTTCTTCTCTTTCTTGTCTTCGTTCTTCTTTTTGTCGTCTTTCTGCTTCTTCTGCATCTGTCGTCGTCGTTCTTCTGTCTGCAACAACAGCGCCTGGAAATTTTCCATCACCTGACTGGCATTCATTGTTTTTCGATTAATTACGAATTACACTCTTCTTGTACAAAGTATCCACTGTTTCCACTGTTAACCGTTCTATCCCACTTCTGACACCACTGTTACGACGGTCTATACGATCGTCGTAGGTACAGTGGAAACAAAATAAGTACAAGACACCAATTAAGTCACTAATCACACCTTTAATTGTTATAGTAAAACAGTTCGTAATTAACAACACAGTGTCTACAACAAATCAAATGGAAATTGTTCATACGCAATAAAATGTCCACTAATATTAAAACTCAACTGTATTACAATTATACCGTCCGAATATAAAACGCAACACTTCACTAATAACTACTTGAACGTACACCGTAATAACTCGAACCGCTCTGTAAATATATCGCACTAATACTCTCGAACCGCACAGTCAAAAATCTCGCATTGAACTGAAAACTAAGGCCGCGACGCGATGTATTTATAGTTACGCTCACACACCAGAAGCTTCCAAACTGCGTCTTATCTCTCGCGAACTACGTAATTGCTACGGCCTTGACACAGTCCGAGCGCCCGAGCGAAGGCCGGCACAGTCGAGAAAATTCTCGCAAAATGCGTCTAGTAGCACGTACACCACACGCTTACGTCGAGATCTTTCTGGCGCATTCGATAAACGCGTAGATTGTTCTATGCTGTCGTAGCACAACCCCCTCCTTAAGCCTGTTCGTCCCGAACTGGCAAAGCGTCTTCGAAGTAATACTCGACCAGGCGATCTAGGTGGCCATCCTTGCGAAGGATAATTTTCCCGTTCTTCGAATTCAGTCTCGTGTGATCCGAACATCACGTTCCCAGGAATGCGAATCTTTCGCGCAACCACTAGCTTCGCTGGAATCACTCTCGTTGCGTCATGTACTAATGACCTAAATACCACTGGCTGATCCAAGTTCGTTTGGTTCTCGTCAACAACCTCTTGCGTAACCTCATCTTCAGCCACTTTACCCTCGGGCGCTTCTATCAGCTCAGGAACAAGCAAGAGTTTTGTCTCGACACCCATAGTTGGCTCTCCAATCACTTCTTTTGTCGTTATACTTATTTGTACTTCCTCTGCTAGTTCTTCCTCCATTTCCGCTTGCAACAGGGAGGTTTCCTCTTGACCAGACTTGTTGAATTTTTCTTCGACTAATGCCACTCGCTTAATCGAATGGTTGGTAGACCCTGTCATTTTAGCCATGCAAAGCTTTATCTTCTCTTGGCCAACTTTCAGGACATTCTCTCTTAAGTCCACAACGAATCCGTAGGCATTCATAATGTCCGTGCCAAGAATCACTTCATCGACAATGTCTGCAACGAGCATTTGGTGGCTAAACTCAAGAAGACCCAGGCGTACACGTACGTCTACCTTTCCTAGCACCTTGACGGGGCTTCCAGTCACAGTCTGTATTGTACAAGAGCTAATTAGAGGATGGCGGTTACAGACTAAGTCAGGGCGCACAATGGACACTGTTGCGCCCGTGTCAACTGTAAATGATGTTGGTTTACCATCCGCAAATCCACTAACAATCAAGTTTCCACTGATCTTATGTAGCGTGGAAACTGTGTGCTGTTCTGGGCCTTTACTTCTCCAATTGGTGCGATCAGTCTCTTCTCTCTGTATCTTCTTCTCCCAACAGTCTACCTGTAGATGACCACGTTTTCCACAGTTGTAACATTTCGGTCTTCTGTCTTTTTCAAATCGTTGCGACTCTCTTGAACTTTTGAATTGTTTGTCCGACAACACCGTTTTTCTGCACCCATCGTAACGGTAATGTGATACAGGGATCTTCTGACTGCAACGTGATGGCACAAACCCATTAATGTAGCGGGACGCTGACTTGGCAGCTTCAAACTCTATGGCGTGAACAAGAGCTTCTGAGCTATCTCGGTGTCTTGCCATTCGTAACACTTGCTGAAGTTCACAATCTCCGATGCCATCAATAAATGTCTGCACCGTAAACCTTATTCGGAAGTTTTCTGGTGCTTCAGGATAGGCCAATCTAATCAATCTGTCGATACTTGCTTCAAATTCTTGAAGACTTTCCCCGGAACGTTGTTGTCTTGTTCTCAACTGAGCGTAGTACACCTCTCGCAAATGTTTATCACCGTAGCGTAATTCTAGAGCTTTTATCAACTCGGCATAGATGTTCTGGCTGTCAGGTGGCACTTTTTGTAGTAGTTCTGCCGCGGGTCCTTTTAATGCAAGAACAAGTGAAACAGCCTTGCCTTTTTCTGTCCAATTATTTGCGCATGCAGCAGCTTCAAATTGGCGGAGGTACGTTGCCCAGTGAGTGCTTCCGTCAAAGGTTGGAGCTTTGACATGAACTGTCCCTACTGCAGGCAAAGTGACTTTCTCTGTTAACTTATTTTCTGTCTTGATCACTGGTACAGTCTGTTCAGAAATTTGTTTTGGTTGAATCTTCATGCACTGTTCGACTTCACTTTTAATTTGTGCTCTTATGTTTGCCATTGAGTTTTCTACTGCAGATATTTTATTTGAAACAGATTCTTCTATAACAGATATTTTTGTAGACATGATTCTTCAACAGTCAAGACAGATTTTTCTACTTCAGCTATTTTTAATGTCATTGATTCTTGTACCTCCGATATTTTAGTAACTTGTTTATTAAGCTCACCTCGTAGAATACCCAATTCTGCGGTACTGTGTTCTTGCAACTGTTTCTGCATAACTTCAAAGAGAGCTTCCGTTTTATCTGCTTCTTGCTTACGTTTTTCATCCTGTCTTTCTTCTGTTTCTAGCATTAGTGCTTTCTGACGTTCCTCAGCTTCTTTTCTTTCCTGCCTGCGTTTTTCATCCTGTCGTTTTTCTGCTTCTTCTCTTTCTTGTCTTCGTTCTTCTTTTTGTCGTCTTTCTGCTTCTTCTGCATCTGTCGTCGTCGTTCTTCTGTCTGCAACAACAGCGCCTGGAAATTTTCCATCACCTGACTGGCATTCATTGTTTTTCGATTAATTACGAATTACACTCTTCTTGTACAAAGTATCCACTGTTTCCACTGTTAACCGTTCTATCCCACTTCTGACACCACTGTTACGACGGTCTATACGATCGTCGTAGGTACAGTGGAAACAAAATAAGTACAAGACACCAATTAAGTCACTAATCACACCTTTAATTGTTATAGTAAAACAGTTCGTAATTAACAACACAGTGTCTACAACAAATCAAATGGAAATTGTTCATACGCAATAAAATGTCCACTAATATTAAAACTCAACTGTATTACAATTATACCGTCCGAATATAAAACGCAACACTTCACTAATAACTACTTGAACGTACACCGTAATAACTCGAACCGCTCTGTAAATATATCGCACTAATACTCTCGAACCGCACAGTCAAAAATCTCGCATTGAACTGAAAACTAAGGCCGCGACGCGATGTATTTATAGTTACGCTCACACACCAGAAGCTTCCAAACTGCGTCTTATCTCTCGCGAACTACGTAATTGCTACGGCCTTGACACAGTCCGAGCGCCCGAGCGAAGGCCGGCACAGTCGAGAAAATTCTCGCAAAATGCGTCTAGTAGCACGTACACCACACGCTTACGTCGAGATCTTTCTGGCGCATTCGATAAACGCGTAGATTGTTCTATGCTGTCGTAGCACAACCCCCTCCTTAAGCCTGTTCGTCCCGAACTGGCAAAGCGTCTTCGAAGTAATACTCGACCAGGCGATCTAGGTGGCCATCCTTGCGAAGGATAATTTTCCCGTTCTTCGAATTCAGTCTCGTGTGATCCGAACATCACGTTCCCAGGAATGCGAATCTTTCGCGCAACCACTAGCTTCGCTGGAATCACTCTCGTTGCGTCATGTACTAATGACCTAAATACCACTGGCTGATCCAAGTTCGTTTGGTTCTCGTCAACAACCTCTTGCGTAACCTCATCTTCAGCCACTTTACCCTCGGGCGCTTCTATCAGCTCAGGAACAAGCAAGAGTTTTGTCTCGACACCCATAGTTGGCTCTCCAATCACTTCTTTTGTCGTTATACTTATTTGTACTTCCTCTGCTAGTTCTTCCTCCATTTCCGCTTGCAACAGGGAGGTTTCCTCTTGACCAGACTTGTTGAATTTTTCTTCGACTAATGCCACTCGCTTAATCGAATGGTTGGTAGACCCTGTCATTTTAGCCATGCAAAGCTTTATCTTCTCTTGGCCAACTTTCAGGACATTCTCTCTTAAGTCCACAACGAATCCGTAGGCATTCATAATGTCCGTGCCAAGAATCACTTCATCGACAATGTCTGCAACGAGCATTTGGTGGCTAAACTCAAGAAGACCCAGGCGTACACGTACGTCTACCTTTCCTAGCACCTTGACGGGGCTTCCAGTCACAGTCTGTATTGTACAAGAGCTAATTAGAGGATGGCGGTTACAGACTAAGTCAGGGCGCACAATGGACACTGTTGCGCCCGTGTCAACTGTAAATGATGTTGGTTTACCATCCGCAAATCCACTAACAATCAAGTTTCCACTGATCTTATGTAGCGTGGAAACTGTGTGCTGTTCTGGGCCTTTACTTCTCCAATTGGTGCGATCAGTCTCTTCTCTCTGTATCTTCTTCTCCCAACAGTCTACCTGTAGATGACCACGTTTTCCACAGTTGTAACATTTCGGTCTTCTGTCTTTTTCAAATCGTTGCGACTCTCTTGAACTTTTGAATTGTTTGTCCGACAACACCGTTTTTCTGCACCCATCGTAACGGTAATGTGATACAGGGATCTTCTGACTGCAACGTGATGGCACAAACCCATTAATGTAGCGGGACGCTGACTTGGCAGCTTCAAACTCTATGGCGTGAACAAGAGCTTCTGAGCTATCTCGGTGTCTTGCCATTCGTAACACTTGCTGAAGTTCACAATCTCCGATGCCATCAATAAATGTCTGCACCGTAAACCTTATTCGGAAGTTTTCTGGTGCTTCAGGATAGGCCAATCTAATCAATCTGTCGATACTTGCTTCAAATTCTTGAAGACTTTCCCCGGAACGTTGTTGTCTTGTTCTCAACTGAGCGTAGTATACCTCTCGCAAATGTTTATCACCGTAGCGTAATTCTAGAGCTTTTATCAACTCGGCATAGATGTTCTGGCTGTCAGGTGGCACTTTTTGTAGTAGTTCTGCCGCGGGTCCTTTTAATGCAAGAACAAGTGAAACAGCCTTGCCTTTTTCTGTCCAATTATTTGCGCATGCAGCAGCTTCAAATTGGCGGAGGTACGTTGCCCAGTGAGTGCTTCCGTCAAAGGTTGGAGCTTTGACATGAACTGTCCCTACTGCAGGCAAAGTGACTTTCTCTGTTAACTTATTTTCTGTATTGATCACTGGTACAGTCTGTTCAGAAATTTGTTTTGGTTGAATCTTCATGCACTGTTCGACTTCACTTTTAATTTGTGCTCTTATGTTTGCCATTGAGTTTTCTACTGCAGATATTTTATTTGAAACAGATTCTTCTATAACAGATATTTTTGTAGACATGATTCTTCAACAGTCAAGACAGATTTTTCTACTTCAGCTATTTTTAATGTCATTGATTCTTGTACCTCCGATATTTTAGTAACTTGTTTATTAAGCTCACCTCGTAGAATACCCAATTCTGCGGTACTGTGTTCTTGCAACTGTTTCTGCATAACTTCAAAGAGAGCTTCCGTTTTATCTGCTTCTTGCTTACGTTTTTCATCCTGTCTTTCTTCTGTTTCTAGCATTAGTGCTTTCTGACGTTCCTCAGCTTCTTTTCTTTCCTGCCTGCGTTTTTCATCCTGTCGTTTTTCTGCTTCTTCTCTTTCTTGTCTTCGTTCTTCTTTTTGTCGTCTTTCTGCTTCTTCTGCATCTGTCGTCGTCGTTCTTCTGTCTGCAACAACAGCGCCTGGAAATTTTCCATCACCTGACTGGCATTCATTGTTTTTCGATTAATTACGAATTACACTCTTCTTGTACAAAGTATCCACTGTTTCCACTGTTAACCGTTCTATCCCACTTCTGACACCACTGTTACGACGGTCTATACGATCGTCGTAGGTACAGTGGAAACAAAATAAGTACAAGACACCAATTAAGTCACTAATCACACCTTTAATTGTTATAGTAAAACAGTTCGTAATTAACAACACAGTGTCTACAACAAATCAAATGGAAATTGTTCATACGCAATAAAATGTCCACTAATATTAAAACTCAACTGTATTACAATTATACCGTCCGAATATAAAACGCAACACTTCACTAATAACTACTTGAACGTACACCGTAATAACTCGAACCGCTCTGTAAATATATCGCACTAATACTCTCGAACCGCACAGTCAAAAATCTCGCATTGAACTGAAAACTAAGGCCGCGACGCGATGTATTTATAGTTACGCTCACACACCAGAAGCTTCCAAACTGCGTCTTATCTCTCGCGAACTACGTAATTGCTACGGCCTTGACACAGTCCGAGCGCCCGAGCGAAGGCCGGCACAGTCGAGAAAATTCTCGCAAAATGCGTCTAGTAGCACGTACACCACACGCTTACGTCGAGATCTTTCTGGCGCATTCGATAAACGCGTAGATTGTTCTATGCTGTCGTAGCACAACCCCCTCCTTAAGCCTGTTCGTCCCGAACTGGCAAAGCGTCTTCGAAGTAATACTCGACCAGGCGATCTAGGTGACCATCCTTGCGAAGGATAATTTTCCCGTTCTTCGAATTCAGTCTCGTGTGATCCGAACATCACGTTCCCAGGAATGCGAATCTTTCGCGCAACCACTAGCTTCGCTGGAATCACTCTCGTTGCGTCATGTACTAATGACCTAAATACCACTGGCTGATCCAAGTTCGTTTGGTTCTCGTCAACAACCTCTTGCGTAACCTCATCTTCAGCCACTTTACCCTCGGGCGCTTCTATCAGCTCAGGAACAAGCAAGAGTTTTGTCTCGACACCCATAGTTGGCTCTCCAATCACTTCTTTTGTCGTTATACTTATTTGTACTTCCTCTGCTAGTTCTTCCTCCATTTCCGCTTGCAACAGGGAGGTTTCCTCTTGACCAGACTTGTTGAATTTTTCTTCGACTAATGCCACTCGCTTAATCGAATGGTTGGTAGACCCTGTCATTTTAGCCATGCAAAGCTTTATCTTCTCTTGGCCAACTTTCAGGACATTCTCTCTTAAGTCCACAACGAATCCGTAGGCATTCATAATGTCCGTGCCAAGAATCACTTCATCGACAATGTCTGCAACGAGCATTTGGTGGCTAAACTCAAGAAGACCCAGGCGTACACGTACGTCTACCTTTCCTAGCACCTTGACGGGGCTTCCAGTCACAGTCTGTATTGTACAAGAGCTAATTAGAGGATGGCGGTTACAGACTAAGTCAGGGCGCACAATGGACACTGTTGCGCCCGTGTCAACTGTAAATGATGTTGGTTTACCATCCGCAAATCCACTAACAATCAAGTTTCCACTGATCTTATGTAGCGTGGAAACTGTGTGCTGTTCTGGGCCTTTACTTCTCCAATTGGTGCGATCAGTCTCTTCTCTCTGTATCTTCTTCTCCCAACAGTCTACCTGTAGATGACCACGTTTTCCACAGTTGTAACATTTCGGTCTTCTGTCTTTTTCAAATCGTTGCGACTCTCTTGAACTTTTGAATTGTTTGTCCGACAACACCGTTTTTCTGCACCCATCGTAACGGTAATGTGATACAGGGATCTTCTGACTGCAACGTGATGGCACAAACCCATTAATGTAGCGGGACGCTGACTTGGCAGCTTCAAACTCTATGGCGTGAACAAGAGCTTCTGAGCTATCTCGGTGTCTTGCCATTCGTAACACTTGCTGAAGTTCACAATCTCCGATGCCATCAATAAATGTCTGCACCGTAAACCTTATTCGGAAGTTTTCTGGTGCTTCAGGATAGGCCAATCTAATCAATCTGTCGATACTTGCTTCAAATTCTTGAAGACTTTCCCCGGAACGTTGTTGTCTTGTTCTCAACTGAGCGTAGTACACCTCTCGCAAATGTTTATCACCGTAGCGTAATTCTAGAGCTTTTATCAACTCGGCATAGATGTTCTGGCTGTCAGGTGGCACTTTTTGTAGTAGTTCTGCCGCGGGTCCTTTTAATGCAAGAACAAGTGAAACAGCCTTGCCTTTTTCTGTCCAATTATTTGCGCATGCAGCAGCTTCAAATTGGCGGAGGTACGTTGCCCAGTGAGTGCTTCCGTCAAAGGTTGGAGCTTTGACATGAACTGTCCCTACTGCAGGCAAAGTGACTTTCTCTGTTAACTTATTTTCTGTCTTGATCACTGGTACAGTCTGTTCAGAAATTTGTTTTGGTTGAATCTTCATGCACTGTTCGACTTCACTTTTAATTTGTGCTCTTATGTTTGCCATTGAGTTTTCTACTGCAGATATTTTATTTGAAACAGATTCTTCTATAACAGATATTTTTGTAGACATGATTCTTCAACAGTCAAGACAGATTTTTCTACTTCAGCTATTTTTAATGTCATTGATTCTTGTACCTCCGATATTTTAGTAACTTGTTTATTAAGCTCACCTCGTAGAATACCCAATTCTGCGGTACTGTGTTCTTGCAACTGTTTCTGCATAACTTCAAAGAGAGCTTCCGTTTTATCTGCTTCTTGCTTACGTTTTTCATCCTGTCTTTCTTCTGTTTCTAGCATTAGTGCTTTCTGACGTTCCTCAGCTTCTTTTCTTTCCTGCCTGCGTTTTTCATCCTGTCGTTTTTCTGCTTCTTCTCTTTCTTGTCTTCGTTCTTCTTTTTGTCGTCTTTCTGCTTCTTCTGCATCTGTCGTCGTCGTTCTTCTGTCTGCAACAACAGCGCCTGGAAATTTTCCATCACCTGACTGGCATTCATTGTTTTTCGATTAATTACGAATTACACTCTTCTTGTACAAAGTATCCACTGTTTCCACTGTTAACCGTTCTATCCCACTTCTGACACCACTGTTACGACGGTCTATACGATCGTCGTAGGTACAGTGGAAACAAAATAAGTACAAGACACCAATTAAGTCACTAATCACACCTTTAATTGTTATAGTAAAACAGTTCGTAATTAACAACACAGTGTCTACAACAAATCAAATGGAAATTGTTCATACGCAATAAAATGTCCACTAATATTAAAACTCAACTGTATTACAATTATACCGTCCGAATATAAAACGCAACACTTCACTAATAACTACTTGAACGTACACCGTAATAACTCGAACCGCTCTGTAAATATATCGCACTAATACTCTCGAACCGCACAGTCAAAAATCTCGCATTGAACTGAAAACTAAGGCCGCGACGCGATGTATTTATAGTTACGCTCACACACCAGAAGCTTCCAAACTGCGTCTTATCTCTCGCGAACTACGTAATTGCTACGGCCTTGACACAGTCCGAGCGCCCGAGCGAAGGCCGGCACAGTCGAGAAAATTCTCGCAAAATGCGTCTAGTAGCACGTACACCACACGCTTACGTCGAGATCTTTCTGGCGCATTCGATAAACGCGTAGATTGTTCTATGCTGTCGTAGCACAACCCCCTCCTTAAGCCTGTTCGTCCCGAACTGGCAAAGCGTCTTCGAAGTAATACTCGACCAGGCGATCTAGGTGACCATCCTTGCGAAGGATAATTTTCCCGTTCTTCGAATTCAGTCTCGTGTGATCCGAACATCACGTTCCCAGGAATGCGAATCTTTCGCGCAACCACTAGCTTCGCTGGAATCACTCTCGTTGCGTCATGTACTAATGACCTAAATACCACTGGCTGATCCAAGTTCGTTTGGTTCTCGTCAACAACCTCTTGCGTAACCTCATCTTCAGCCACTTTACCCTCGGGCGCTTCTATCAGCTCAGGAACAAGCAAGAGTTTTGTCTCGACACCCATAGTTGGCTCTCCAATCACTTCTTTTGTCGTTATACTTATTTGTACTTCCTCTGCTAGTTCTTCCTCCATTTCCGCTTGCAACAGGGAGGTTTCCTCTTGACCAGACTTGTTGAATTTTTCTTCGACTAATGCCACTCGCTTAATCGAATGGTTGGTAGACCCTGTCATTTTAGCCATGCAAAGCTTTATCTTCTCTTGGCCAACTTTCAGGACATTCTCTCTTAAGTCCACAACGAATCCGTAGGCATTCATAATGTCCGTGCCAAGAATCACTTCATCGACAATGTCTGCAACGAGCATTTGGTGGCTAAACTCAAGAAGACCCAGGCGTACACGTACGTCTACCTTTCCTAGCACCTTGACGGGGCTTCCAGTCACAGTCTGTATTGTACAAGAGCTAATTAGAGGATGGCGGTTACAGACTAAGTCAGGGCGCACAATGGACACTGTTGCGCCCGTGTCAACTGTAAATGATGTTGGTTTACCATCCGCAAATCCACTAACAATCAAGTTTCCACTGATCTTATGTAGCGTGGAAACTGTGTGCTGTTCTGGGCCTTTACTTCTCCAATTGGTGCGATCAGTCTCTTCTCTCTGTATCTTCTTCTCCCAACAGTCTACCTGTAGATGACCACGTTTTCCACAGTTGTAACATTTCGGTCTTCTGTCTTTTTCAAATCGTTGCGACTCTCTTGAACTTTTGAATTGTTTGTCCGACAACACCGTTTTTCTGCACCCATCGTAACGGTAATGTGATACAGGGATCTTCTGACTGCAACGTGATGGCACAAACCCATTAATGTAGCGGGACGCTGACTTGGCAGCTTCAAACTCTATGGCGTGAACAAGAGCTTCTGAGCTATCTCGGTGTCTTGCCATTCGTAACACTTGCTGAAGTTCACAATCTCCGATGCCATCAATAAATGTCTGCACCGTAAACCTTATTCGGAAGTTTTCTGGTGCTTCAGGATAGGCCAATCTAATCAATCTGTCGATACTTGCTTCAAATTCTTGAAGACTTTCCCCGGAACGTTGTTGTCTTGTTCTCAACTGAGCGTAGTATACCTCTCGCAAATGTTTATCACCGTAGCGTAATTCTAGAGCTTTTATCAACTCGGCATAGATGTTCTGGCTGTCAGGTGGCACTTTTTGTAGTAGTTCTGCCGCGGGTCCTTTTAATGCAAGAACAAGTGAAACAGCCTTGCCTTTTTCTGTCCAATTATTTGCGCATGCAGCAGCTTCAAATTGGCGGAGGTACGTTGCCCAGTGAGTGCTTCCGTCAAAGGTTGGAGCTTTGACATGAACTGTCCCTACTGCAGGCAAAGTGACTTTCTCTGTTAACTTATTTTCTGTATTGATCACTGGTACAGTCTGTTCAGAAATTTGTTTTGGTTGAATCTTCATGCACTGTTCGACTTCACTTTTAATTTGTGCTCTTATGTTTGCCATTGAGTTTTCTACTGCAGATATTTTATTTGAAACAGATTCTTCTATAACAGATATTTTTGTAGACATGATTCTTCAACAGTCAAGACAGATTTTTCTACTTCAGCTATTTTTAATGTCATTGATTCTTGTACCTCCGATATTTTAGTAACTTGTTTATTAAGCTCACCTCGTAGAATACCCAATTCTGCGGTACTGTGTTCTTGCAACTGTTTCTGCATAACTTCAAAGAGAGCTTCCGTTTTATCTGCTTCTTGCTTACGTTTTTCATCCTGTCTTTCTTCTGTTTCTAGCATTAGTGCTTTCTGACGTTCCTCAGCTTCTTTTCTTTCCTGCCTGCGTTTTTCATCCTGTCGTTTTTCTGCTTCTTCTCTTTCTTGTCTTCGTTCTTCTTTTTGTCGTCTTTCTGCTTCTTCTGCATCTGTCGTCGTCGTTCTTCTGTCTGCAACAACAGCGCCTGGAAATTTTCCATCACCTGACTGGCATTCATTGTTTTTCGATTAATTACGAATTACACTCTTCTTGTACAAAGTATCCACTGTTTCCACTGTTAACCGTTCTATCCCACTTCTGACACCACTGTTACGACGGTCTATACGATCGTCGTAGGTACAGTGGAAACAAAATAAGTACAAGACACCAATTAAGTCACTAATCACACCTTTAATTGTTATAGTAAAACAGTTCGTAATTAACAACACAGTGTCTACAACAAATCAAATGGAAATTGTTCATACGCAATAAAATGTCCACTAATATTAAAACTCAACTGTATTACAATTATACCGTCCGAATATAAAACGCAACACTTCACTAATAACTACTTGAACGTACACCGTAATAACTCGAACCGCTCTGTAAATATATCGCACTAATACTCTCGAACCGCACAGTCAAAAATCTCGCATTGAACTGAAAACTAAGGCCGCGACGCGATGTATTTATAGTTACGCTCACACACCAGAAGCTTCCAAACTGCGTCTTATCTCTCGCGAACTACGTAATTGCTACGGCCTTGACACAGTCCGAGCGCCCGAGCGAAGGCCGGCACAGTCGAGAAAATTCTCGCAAAATGCGTCTAGTAGCACGTACACCACACGCTTACGTCGAGATCTTTCTGGCGCATTCGATAAACGCGTAGATTGTTCTATGCTGTCGTAGCACAACCCCCTCCTTAAGCCTGTTCGTCCCGAACTGGCAAAGCGTCTTCGAAGTAATACTCGACCAGGCGATCTAGGTGGCCATCCTTGCGAAGGATAATTTTCCCGTTCTTCGAATTCAGTCTCGTGTGATCCGAACATCACGTTCCCAGGAATGCGAATCTTTCGCGCAACCACTAGCTTCGCTGGAATCACTCTCGTTGCGTCATGTACTAATGACCTAAATACCACTGGCTGATCCAAGTTCGTTTGGTTCTCGTCAACAACCTCTTGCGTAACCTCATCTTCAGCCACTTTACCCTCGGGCGCTTCTATCAGCTCAGGAACAAGCAAGAGTTTTGTCTCGACACCCATAGTTGGCTCTCCAATCACTTCTTTTGTCGTTATACTTATTTGTACTTCCTCTGCTAGTTCTTCCTCCATTTCCGCTTGCAACAGGGAGGTTTCCTCTTGACCAGACTTGTTGAATTTTTCTTCGACTAATGCCACTCGCTTAATCGAATGGTTGGTAGACCCTGTCATTTTAGCCATGCAAAGCTTTATCTTCTCTTGGCCAACTTTCAGGACATTCTCTCTTAAGTCCACAACGAATCCGTAGGCATTCATAATGTCCGTGCCAAGAATCACTTCATCGACAATGTCTGCAACGAGCATTTGGTGGCTAAACTCAAGAAGACCCAGGCGTACACGTACGTCTACCTTTCCTAGCACCTTGACGGGGCTTCCAGTCACAGTCTGTATTGTACAAGAGCTAATTAGAGGATGGCGGTTACAGACTAAGTCAGGGCGCACAATGGACACTGTTGCGCCCGTGTCAACTGTAAATGATGTTGGTTTACCATCCGCAAATCCACTAACAATCAAGTTTCCACTGATCTTATGTAGCGTGGAAACTGTGTGCTGTTCTGGGCCTTTACTTCTCCAATTGGTGCGATCAGTCTCTTCTCTCTGTATCTTCTTCTCCCAACAGTCTACCTGTAGATGACCACGTTTTCCACAGTTGTAACATTTCGGTCTTCTGTCTTTTTCAAATCGTTGCGACTCTCTTGAACTTTTGAATTGTTTGTCCGACAACACCGTTTTTCTGCACCCATCGTAACGGTAATGTGATACAGGGATCTTCTGACTGCAACGTGATGGCACAAACCCATTAATGTAGCGGGACGCTGACTTGGCAGCTTCAAACTCTATGGCGTGAACAAGAGCTTCTGAGCTATCTCGGTGTCTTGCCATTCGTAACACTTGCTGAAGTTCACAATCTCCGATGCCATCAATAAATGTCTGCACCGTAAACCTTATTCGGAAGTTTTCTGGTGCTTCAGGATAGGCCAATCTAATCAATCTGTCGATACTTGCTTCAAATTCTTGAAGACTTTCCCCGGAACGTTGTTGTCTTGTTCTCAACTGAGCGTAGTACACCTCTCGCAAATGTTTATCACCGTAGCGTAATTCTAGAGCTTTTATCAACTCGGCATAGATGTTCTGGCTGTCAGGTGGCACTTTTTGTAGTAGTTCTGCCGCGGGTCCTTTTAATGCAAGAACAAGTGAAACAGCCTTGCCTTTTTCTGTCCAATTATTTGCGCATGCAGCAGCTTCAAATTGGCGGAGGTACGTTGCCCAGTGAGTGCTTCCGTCAAAGGTTGGAGCTTTGACATGAACTGTCCCTACTGCAGGCAAAGTGACTTTCTCTGTTAACTTATTTTCTGTCTTGATCACTGGTACAGTCTGTTCAGAAATTTGTTTTGGTTGAATCTTCATGCACTGTTCGACTTCACTTTTAATTTGTGCTCTTATGTTTGCCATTGAGTTTTCTACTGCAGATATTTTATTTGAAACAGATTCTTCTATAACAGATATTTTTGTAGACATGATTCTTCAACAGTCAAGACAGATTTTTCTACTTCAGCTATTTTTAATGTCATTGATTCTTGTACCTCCGATATTTTAGTAACTTGTTTATTAAGCTCACCTCGTAGAATACCCAATTCTGCGGTACTGTGTTCTTGCAACTGTTTCTGCATAACTTCAAAGAGAGCTTCCGTTTTATCTGCTTCTTGCTTACGTTTTTCATCCTGTCTTTCTTCTGTTTCTAGCATTAGTGCTTTCTGACGTTCCTCAGCTTCTTTTCTTTCCTGCCTGCGTTTTTCATCCTGTCGTTTTTCTGCTTCTTCTCTTTCTTGTCTTCGTTCTTCTTTTTGTCGTCTTTCTGCTTCTTCTGCATCTGTCGTCGTCGTTCTTCTGTCTGCAACAACAGCGCCTGGAAATTTTCCATCACCTGACTGGCATTCATTGTTTTTCGATTAATTACGAATTACACTCTTCTTGTACAAAGTATCCACTGTTTCCACTGTTAACCGTTCTATCCCACTTCTGACACCACTGTTACGACGGTCTATACGATCGTCGTAGGTACAGTGGAAACAAAATAAGTACAAGACACCAATTAAGTCACTAATCACACCTTTAATTGTTATAGTAAAACAGTTCGTAATTAACAACACAGTGTCTACAACAAATCAAATGGAAATTGTTCATACGCAATAAAATGTCCACTAATATTAAAACTCAACTGTATTACAATTATACCGTCCGAATATAAAACGCAACACTTCACTAATAACTACTTGAACGTACACCGTAATAACTCGAACCGCTCTGTAAATATATCGCACTAATACTCTCGAACCGCACAGTCAAAAACCTCGCATTGAACTGAAAACTAAGGCCGCGACGCGATGTATTTATAGTTACGCTCACACACCAGAAGCTTCCAAACTGCGTCTTATCTCTCGCGAACTACGTAATTGCTACGGCCTTGACACAGTCCGAGCGCCCGAGCGAAGGCCGGCACAGTCGAGAAAATTCTCGCAAAATGCGTCTAGTAGCACGTACACCACACGCTTACGTCGAGATCTTTCTGGCGCATTCGATAAACGCGTAGATTGTTCTATGCTGTCGTAGCACAACCCCCTCCTTAAGCCTGTTCGTCCCGAACTGGCAAAGCGTCTTCGAAGTAATACTCGACCAGGCGATCTAGGTGGCCATCCTTGCGAAGGATAATTTTCCCGTTCTTCGAATTCAGTCTCGTGTGATCCGAACATCACGTTCCCAGGAATGCGAATCTTTCGCGCAACCACTAGCTTCGCTGGAATCACTCTCGTTGCGTCATGTACTAATGACCTAAATACCACTGGCTGATCCAAGTTCGTTTGGTTCTCGTCAACAACCTCTTGCGTAACCTCATCTTCAGCCACTTTACCCTCGGGCGCTTCTATCAGCTCAGGAACAAGCAAGAGTTTTGTCTCGACACCCATAGTTGGCTCTCCAATCACTTCTTTTGTCGTTATACTTATTTGTACTTCCTCTGCTAGTTCTTCCTCCATTTCCGCTTGCAACAGGGATGTTTCCTCTTGACCAGACTTGTTGAATTTTTCTTCGACTAATGCCACTCGCTTAATCGAATGGTTGGTAGACCCTGTCATTTTAGCCATGCAAAGCTTTATCTTCTCTTGGCCAACTTTCAGGACATTCTCTCTTAAGTCCACAACGAATCCGTAGGCATTCATAATGTCCGTGCCAAGAATCACTTCATCGACAATGTCTGCAACGAGCATTTGGTGGCTAAACTCAAGAAGACCCAGGCGTACACGTACGTCTACCTTTCCTAGCACCTTGACGGGGCTTCCAGTCACAGTCTGTATTGTACAAGAGCTAATTAGAGGATGGCGGTTACAGACTAAGTCAGGGCGCACAATGGACACTGTTGCGCCCGTGTCAACTGTAAATGATGTTGGTTTACCATCCGCAAATCCACTAACAATCAAGTTTCCACTGATCTTATGTAGCGTGGAAACTGTGTGCTGTTCTGGGCCTTTACTTCTCCAATTGGTGCGATCAGTCTCTTCTCTCTGTATCTTCTTCTCCCAACAGTCTACCTGTAGATGACCACGTTTTCCACAGTTGTAACATTTCGGTCTTCTGTCTTTTTCAAATCGTTGCGACTCTCTTGAACTTTTGAATTGTTTGTCCGACAACACCGTTTTTCTGCACCCATCGTAACGGTAATGTGATACAGGGATCTTCTGACTGCAACGTGATGGCACAAACCCATTAATGTAGCGGGACGCTGACTTGGCAGCTTCAAACTCTATGGCGTGAACAAGAGCTTCTGAGCTATCTCGGTGTCTTGCCATTCGTAACACTTGCTGAAGTTCACAATCTCCGATGCCATCAATAAATGTCTGCACCGTAAACCTTATTCGGAAGTTTTCTGGTGCTTCAGGATAGGCCAATCTAATCAATCTGTCGATACTTGCTTCAAATTCTTGAAGACTTTCCCCGGAACGTTGTTGTCTTGTTCTCAACTGAGCGTAGTACACCTCTCGCAAATGTTTATCACCGTAGCGTAATTCTAGAGCTTTTATCAACTCGGCATAGATGTTCTGGCTGTCAGGTGGCACTTTTTGTAGTAGTTCTGCCGCGGGTCCTTTTAATGCAAGAACAAGTGAAACAGCCTTGCCTTTTTCTGTCCAATTATTTGCGCATGCAGCAGCTTCAAATTGGCGGAGGTACGTTGCCCAGTGAGTGCTTCCGTCAAAGGTTGGAGCTTTGACATGAACTGTCCCTACTGCAGGCAAAGTGACTTTCTCTGTTAACTTATTTTCTGTCTTGATCACTGGTACAGTCTGTTCAGAAATTTGTTTTGGTTGAATCTTCATGCACTGTTCGACTTCACTTTTAATTTGTGCTCTTATGTTTGCCATTGAGTTTTCTACTGCAGATATTTTATTTGAAACAGATTCTTCTATAACAGATATTTTTGTAGACATGATTCTTCAACAGTCAAGACAGATTTTTCTACTTCAGCTATTTTTAATGTCATTGATTCTTGTACCTCCGATATTTTAGTAACTTGTTTATTAAGCTCACCTCGTAGAATACCCAATTCTGCGGTACTGTGTTCTTGCAACTGTTTCTGCATAACTTCAAAGAGAGCTTCCGTTTTATCTGCTTCTTGCTTACGTTTTTCATCCTGTCTTTCTTCTGTTTCTAGCATTAGTGCTTTCTGACGTTCCTCAGCTTCTTTTCTTTCCTGCCTGCGTTTTTCATCCTGTCGTTTTTCTGCTTCTTCTCTTTCTTGTCTTCGTTCTTCTTTTTGTCGTCTTTCTGCTTCTTCTGCATCTGTCGTCGTCGTTCTTCTGTCTGCAACAACAGCGCCTGGAAATTTTCCATCACCTGACTGGCATTCATTGTTTTTCGATTAATTACGAATTACACTCTTCTTGTACAAAGTATCCACTGTTTCCACTGTTAACCGTTCTATCCCACTTCTGACACCACTGTTACGACGGTCTATACGATCGTCGTAGGTACAGTGGAAACAAAATAAGTACAAGACACCAATTAAGTCACTAATCACACCTTTAATTGTTATAGTAAAACAGTTCGTAATTAACAACACAGTGTCTACAACAAATCAAATGGAAATTGTTCATACGCAATAAAATGTCCACTAATATTAAAACTCAACTGTATTACAATTATACCGTCCGAATATAAAACGCAACACTTCACTAATAACTACTTGAACGTACACCGTAATAACTCGATCCGCTCTGTAAATATATCGCACTAATACTCTCGAACCGCACAGTCAAAAATCTCGCATTGAACTGAAAACTAAGGCCGCGACGCGATGTATTTATAGTTACGCTCACACACCAGAAGCTTCCAAACTGCGTCTTATCTCTCGCGAACTACGTAATTGCTACGGCCTTGACACAGTCCGAGCGCCCGAGCGAAGGCCGGCACAGTCGAGAAAATTCTCGCAAAATGCGTCTAGTAGCACGTACACCACACGCTTACGTCGAGATCTTTCTGGCGCATTCGATAAACGCGTAGATTGTTCTATGCTGTCGTAGCACAACCCCCTCCTTAAGCCTGTTCGTCCCGAACTGGCAAAGCGTCTTCGAAGTAATACTCGACCAGGCGATCTAGGTGACCATCCTTGCGAAGGATAATTTTCCCGTTCTTCGAATTCAGTCTCGTGTGATCCGAACATCACGTTCCCAGGAATGCGAATCTTTCGCGCAACCACTAGCTTCGCTGGAATCACTCTCGTTGCGTCATGTACTAATGACCTAAATACCACTGGCTGATCCAAGTTCGTTTGGTTCTCGTCAACAACCTCTTGCGTAACCTCATCTTCAGCCACTTTACCCTCGGGCGCTTCTATCAGCTCAGGAACAAGCAAGAGTTTTGTCTCGACACCCATAGTTGGCTCTCCAATCACTTCTTTTGTCGTTATACTTATTTGTACTTCCTCTGCTAGTTCTTCCTCCATTTCCGCTTGCAACAGGGAGGTTTCCTCTTGACCAGACTTGTTGAATTTTTCTTCGACTAATGCCACTCGCTTAATCGAATGGTTGGTAGACCCTGTCATTTTAGCCATGCAAAGCTTTATCTTCTCTTGGCCAACTTTCAGGACATTCTCTCTTAAGTCCACAACGAATCCGTAGGCATTCATAATGTCCGTGCCAAGAATCACTTCATCGACAATGTCTGCAACGAGCATTTGGTGGCTAAACTCAAGAAGACCCAGGCGTACACGTACGTCTACCTTTCCTAGCACCTTGACGGGGCTTCCAGTCACAGTCTGTATTGTACAAGAGCTAATTAGAGGATGGCGGTTACAGACTAAGTCAGGGCGCACAATGGACACTGTTGCGCCCGTGTCAACTGTAAATGATGTTGGTTTACCATCCGCAAATCCACTAACAATCAAGTTTCCACTGATCTTATGTAGCGTGGAAACTGTGTGCTGTTCTGGGCCTTTACTTCTCCAATTGGTGCGATCAGTCTCTTCTCTCTGTATCTTCTTCTCCCAACAGTCTACCTGTAGATGACCACGTTTTCCACAGTTGTAACATTTCGGTCTTCTGTCTTTTTCAAATCGTTGCGACTCTCTTGAACTTTTGAATTGTTTGTCCGACAACACCGTTTTTCTGCACCCATCGTAACGGTAATGTGATACAGGGATCTTCTGACTGCAACGTGATGGCACAAACCCATTAATGTAGCGGGACGCTGACTTGGCAGCTTCAAACTCTATGGCGTGAACAAGAGCTTCTGAGCTATCTCGGTGTCTTGCCATTCGTAACACTTGCTGAAGTTCACAATCTCCGATGCCATCAATAAATGTCTGCACCGTAAACCTTATTCGGAAGTTTTCTGGTGCTTCAGGATAGGCCAATCTAATCAATCTGTCGATACTTGCTTCAAATTCTTGAAGACTTTCCCCGGAACGTTGTTGTCTTGTTCTCAACTGAGCGTAGTACACCTCTCGCAAATGTTTATCACCGTAGCGTAATTCTAGAGCTTTTATCAACTCGGCATAGATGTTCTGGCTGTCAGGTGGCACTTTTTGTAGTAGTTCTGCCGCGGGTCCTTTTAATGCAAGAACAAGTGAAACAGCCTTGCCTTTTTCTGTCCAATTATTTGCGCATGCAGCAGCTTCAAATTGGCGGAGGTACGTTGCCCAGTGAGTGCTTCCGTCAAAGGTTGGAGCTTTGACATGAACTGTCCCTACTGCAGGCAAAGTGACTTTCTCTGTTAACTTATTTTCTGTCTTGATCACTGGTACAGTCTGTTCAGAAATTTGTTTTGGTTGAATCTTCATGCACTGTTCGACTTCACTTTTAATTTGTGCTCTTATGTTTGCCATTGAGTTTTCTACTGCAGATATTTTATTTGAAACAGATTCTTCTATAACAGATATTTTTGTAGACATGCTTCTTCAACAGTCAAGACAGATTTTTCTACTTCAGCTATTTTTAATGTCATTGATTCTTGTACCTCCGATATTTTAGTAACTTGTTTATTAAGCTCACCTCGTAGAATACCCAATTCTGCGGTACTGTGTTCTTGCAACTGTTTCTGCATAACTTCAAAGAGAGCTTCCGTTTTATCTGCTTCTTGCTTACGTTTTTCATCCTGTCTTTCTTCTGTTTCTAGCATTAGTGCTTTCTGACGTTCCTCAGCTTCTTTTCTTTCCTGCCTGCGTTTTTCATCCTGTCGTTTTTCTGCTTCTTCTCTTTCTTGTCTTCGTTCTTCTTTTTGTCGTCTTTCTGCTTCTTCTGCATCTGTCGTCGTCGTTCTTCTGTCTGCAACAACAGCGCCTGGAAATTTTCCATCACCTGACTGGCATTCATTGTTTTTCGATTAATTACGAATTACACTCTTCTTGTACAAAGTATCCACTGTTTCCACTGTTAACCGTTCTATCCCACTTCTGACACCACTGTTACGACGGTCTATACGATCGTCGTAGGTACAGTGGAAACAAAATAAGTACAAGACACCAATTAAGTCACTAATCACACCTTTAATTGTTATAGTAAAACAGTTCGTAATTAACAACACAGTGTCTACAACAAATCAAATGGAAATTGTTCATACGCAATAAAATGTCCACTAATATTAAAACTCAACTGTATTACAATTATACCGTCCGAATATAAAACGCAACACTTCACTAATAACTACTTGAACGTACACCGTAATAACTCGATCCGCTCTGTAAATATATCGCACTAATACTCTCGAACCGCACAGTCAAAAATCTCGCATTGAACTGAAAACTAAGGCCGCGACGCGATGTATTTATAGTTACGCTCACACACCAGAAGCTTCCAAACTGCGTCTTATCTCTCGCGAACTACGTAATTGCTACGGCCTTGACACAGTCCGAGCGCCCGAGCGAAGGCCGGCACAGTCGAGAAAATTCTCGCAAAATGCGTCTAGTAGCACGTACACCACACGCTTACGTCGAGATCTTTCTGGCGCATTCGATAAACGCGTAGATTGTTCTATGCTGTCGTAGCACAACCCCCTCCTTAAGCCTGTTCGTCCCGAACTGGCAAAGCGTCTTCGAAGTAATACTCGACCAGGCGATCTAGGTGACCATCCTTGCGAAGGATAATTTTCCCGTTCTTCGAATTCAGTCTCGTGTGATCCGAACATCACGTTCCCAGGAATGCGAATCTTTCGCGCAACCACTAGCTTCGCTGGAATCACTCTCGTTGCGTCATGTACTAATGACCTAAATACCACTGGCTGATCCAAGTTCGTTTGGTTCTCGTCAACAACCTCTTGCGTAACCTCATCTTCAGCCACTTTACCCTCGGGCGCTTCTATCAGCTCAGGAACAAGCAAGAGTTTTGTCTCGACACCCATAGTTGGCTCTCCAATCACTTCTTTTGTCGTTATACTTATTTGTACTTCCTCTGCTAGTTCTTCCTCCATTTCCGCTTGCAACAGGGAGGTTTCCTCTTGACCAGACTTGTTGAATTTTTCTTCGACTAATGCCACTCGCTTAATCGAATGGTTGGTAGACCCTGTCATTTTAGCCATGCAAAGCTTTATCTTCTCTTGGCCAACTTTCAGGACATTCTCTCTTAAGTCCACAACGAATCCGTAGGCATTCATAATGTCCGTGCCAAGAATCACTTCATCGACAATGTCTGCAACGAGCATTTGGTGGCTAAACTCAAGAAGACCCAGGCGTACACGTACGTCTACCTTTCCTAGCACCTTGACGGGGCTTCCAGTCACAGTCTGTATTGTACAAGAGCTAATTAGAGGATGGCGGTTACAGACTAAGTCAGGGCGCACAATGGACACTGTTGCGCCCGTGTCAACTGTAAATGATGTTGGTTTACCATCCGCAAATCCACTAACAATCAAGTTTCCACTGATCTTATGTAGCGTGGAAACTGTGTGCTGTTCTGGGCCTTTACTTCTCCAATTGGTGCGATCAGTCTCTTCTCTCTGTATCTTCTTCTCCCAACAGTCTACCTGTAGATGACCACGTTTTCCACAGTTGTAACATTTCGGTCTTCTGTCTTTTTCAAATCGTTGCGACTCTCTTGAACTTTTGAATTGTTTGTCCGACAACACCGTTTTTCTGCACCCATCGTAACGGTAATGTGATACAGGGATCTTCTGACTGCAACGTGATGGCACAAACCCATTAATGTAGTGGGACGCTGACTTGGCAGCTTCAAACTCTATGGCGTGAACAAGAGCTTCTGAGCTATCTCGGTGTCTTGCCATTCGTAACACTTGCTGAAGTTCACAATCTCCGATGCCATCAATAAATGTCTGCACCGTAAACCTTATTCGGAAGTTTTCTGGTGCTTCAGGATAGGCCAATCTAATCAATCTGTCGATACTTGCTTCAAATTCTTGAAGACTTTCCCCGGAACGTTGTTGTCTTGTTCTCAACTGAGCGTAGTACACCTCTCGCAAATGTTTATCACCGTAGCGTAATTCTAGAGCTTTTATCAACTCGGCATAGATGTTCTGGCTGTCAGGTGGCACTTTTTGTAGTAGTTCTGCCGCGGGTCCTTTTAATGCAAGAACAAGTGAAACAGCCTTGTCTTTTTCTGTCCAATTATTTGCGCATGCAGCAGCTTCAAATTGGCGGAGGTACGTTGCCCAGTGAGTGCTTCCGTCAAAGGTTGGAGCTTTGACATGAACTGTCCCTACTGCAGGCAAAGTGACTTTCTCTGTTAACTTATTTTCTGTCTTGATCACTGGTACAGTCTGTTCAGAAATTTGTTTTGGTTGAATCTTCATGCACTGTTCGACTTCACTTTTAATTTGTGCTCTTATGTTTGCCATTGAGTTTTCTACTGCAGATATTTTATTTGAAACAGATTCTTCTATAACAGATATTTTTGTAGACATGATTCTTCAACAGTCAAGACAGATTTTTCTACTTCAGCTATTTTTAATGTCATTGATTCTTGTACCTCCGATATTTTAGTAACTTGTTTATTAAGCTCACCTCGTAGAATACCCAATTCTGCGGTACTGTGTTCTTGCAACTGTTTCTGCATAACTTCAAAGAGAGCTTCCGTTTTATCTGCTTCTTGCTTACGTTTTTCATCCTGTCTTTCTTCTGTTTCTAGCATTAGTGCTTTCTGACGTTCCTCAGCTTCTTTTCTTTCCTGCCTGCGTTTTTCATCCTGTCGTTTTTCTGCTTCTTCTCTTTCTTGTCTTCGTTCTTCTTTTTGTCGTCTTTCTGCTTCTTCTGCATCTGTCGTCGTCGTTCTTCTGTCTGCAACAACAGCGCCTGGAAATTTTCCATCACCTGACTGGCATTCATTGTTTTTCGATTAATTACGAATTACACTCGTCTTGTACAAAGTATCCACTGTTTCCACTGTTAACCGTTCTATCCCACTTCTGACACCACTGTTACGACGGTCTATACGATCGTCGTAGGTACAGTGGAAACAAAATAAGTACAAGACACCAATTAAGTCACTAATCACACCTTTAATTGTTATAGTAAAACAGTTCGTAATTAACAACACAGTGTCTACAACAAATCAAATGGAAATTGTTCATACGCAATAAAATGTCCACTAATATTAAAACTCAACTGTATTACAATTATACCGTCCGAATATAAAACGCAACACTTCACTAATAACTACTTGAACGTACACCGTAATAACTCGAACCGCACAGTCAAAAATCTCGCATTGAACTGAAAACTAAGGCCGCGACGCGATGTATTTATAGTTACGCTCACACACCAGAAGCTTCCAAACTGCGTCTTATCTCTCGCGAACTACGTAATTGCTACGGCCTTGACACAGTCCGAGCGCCCGAGCGAAGGCCGGCACAGTCGAGAAAATTCTCGCAAAATGCGTCTAGTAGCACGTACACCACACGCTTACGTCGAGATCTTTCTGGCGCATTCGATAAACGCGTAGATTGTTCTATGCTGTCGTAGCAATATATTTGTGCCAAAGTTCTTGGGTGTCGTTCTCGTATATAGATATTCTCTTTATTAGTACGGGTAAGATGTTAAATTACTGTTGACCTGGCTCTTGGAAATATTTTTACATGCCATGGATGTTGTTTGTCTTTCTCGTATATAATCTTCTTATTAGTACGGGTTAGATGTTTAATCACTGTTGAATTGGCTCTTGGAAATATTTGTATATGCCATAGGTGGTGTGTGTCAGTCTCGTATATAATCTTCTTTATTATTAGTACGGGTTGATACAATTTTCTTCATATTTTACATTATTTCTTGGGATCACACTTTTATATCATAAAATTAAAGTATAGTCAACATTTATCCTTACAGTTATATTCTCACTTCGTACTTAGTATCAATAATAAATAATCTTCATCGTAATATTCCATTCTTTTTGCATTATCTAATTCTCAATATATCGTTTCATGGAAGTTTGGTTATAGTTGCCTTTTATTTTCTTTGTCACAGGGTCTTGTATTTCGTATGTGTTGTTCTTGGTAACATTAGTCGTTATCAAAAAAAAATCCGTCCCATTTCTCGATGTAATTTTATTCGGTTTATCCATAGTCGTTGCTCTCCTCTCTTCTTGTTGTTCGGACTTCTTCAGTGTTCAGGCTTCTATCTGTCCTTGTCATATACCTCCATATCATTCGGTTCTTCCATTTAGCTGCTATCTGCTTCCCGTTCTCCCGTCTTCTTTTTCTCACTATCTGTGGTATCCTCGTGTATAGTGTTCTCTTGGTTGTTGTAATTATTAGCATCTGGTATCTCTTCTAATTCTGGCTTATCGTCATTTGTCTTCTGGTTGTGTTTTTCCATTGATTGGTCCCTCTTCTTCCGCAATTCTCTTTATTTCTTGGGCGTATCCTTCAATGATCCGGTCCAGTTGTTCTTGATAGCCTTCCTTTTTCTTGAAATGCCTTATTCTTCTTTTGGAAATATTTGCTTGAAATACTTTATTGTTTATATTCTTCTTTGTTGTAACATAGTTCTTCTCTTCGTCCATCTTCATGAAGCTCCTTCGAGACTCCTTCCTATAGGTCCCTTTTTTACGGTCAATGACTGGGAAGTTAATCATATTAATTAGACCACTTCGAGTCATCTCTATCAATTCTCGTGTAATCCTTGTCTTCCTTGGGCATATTATTCTTCTTTCTTCCGTTTTCTTCTCTCCCGTTTTCTTAATTATTTTGTTCCTGTCTTCATTATTTTTGGGTCTCTGGCTCACGTGTTCCGTGCTGTTATCTTCGGGTGACTCTTCTACCTCCAATTTATTATCATACCCTGGTAGAGTATTTTGTTCCAAGTCTTCATTCTCGGGTACCTCTTCGGTCTCTGAGTTATTGTCTGTTCTTAATTCTCCTCTTATCTTCTTAACACTCTCTTTTGTCTCTTCACAACATCCTTTTATTGTCTCTCCCGATCGCTTATAATCATCACCCACTACCGTATTTACCGACTCCACGCTCTCCTTGTAATCTTCCTTCATTTTCTTATTCATTTGGTCCAATTTCTCATTGATTTCATTGATTTTGGCTCCCAATTCTGCAGATAAATTTTCTCGAATTATTTCCATATTTTTTGTCAATAACTCTCCCGTCTTCTGGTTTATTGATTCTTCCGTCTTCTTAATTGTTTCATTTATTTTACTATTCAAATCTTCCTTCAGAGATTCTATGTTCTTCTGGCTCTCCTTCTGACCTTCCTCTATTTTCTTGCTTAATTCCTCCTTTGTGGACCGGTTGTCCTCCTACAGTGACTCTATGTTCTGGTTTGTGGATAGACTATTTTCATACATTTTCTTCTGGCCGTCTTCAATTTTCTTGTTCAGTGACTCCATCATTTGTTTCAACCATTCTTGGAAAGCCGCCTCTCCTGTTTGAGTTGGTGTTTCAGGTTGTTTTATCTCTGATCGGGTTTCCTGTTGTGTGACTTCCGGTTCACCTTCTGGTTGCTGAACCTCCTCCGCCGGTTCAGGTTGTCTGTTTTAACGATATAAATGATTTACATTTAGTAAATGGGATTAGTGGTATTTTATGTGAATTTATTACTTTCTCATAGGTATCTCGCCCTAAAGCTGGACGCCATTTACATTTAATACCACGCGTTGTGCAGCCATTTACATTTAGTGGTGTAAATGTAATTTACATCTATGGTAATTAATTGTGTAAACCATTTACATCTAGTGAATATTAATCTGTGCTAATTATCTGCGCGGATTAATTACTCAACAATTATGAATCATATTAATTAAAGATTTATGTTATACGTTAAATTTGATATATCTAAAATTGTTTCTATTCGTCAGATTTGACTCAACACAGTGACTAATTAAATACGATTTTATGAGTCTATTAGTCAGACGTTTCAATGGTCGAGTTTATTGTATCCATTGATGTTTAGCATAAGTTGTGAGATTTTTAGTGTAATACTTAGAATGAAAATACATCAATAACAAAGGTGAAATTTCAATAATGAACGCATGAATACTGTAAATGAACTACTTATTTATTACACTTGTTACTTAAGTAAGTAACTATATCCTGCAAATTACATACATATTAAAACACATGATATAAAATACAATTTATCAATTTATACGATGTTTCCTGAAACATAAACACATGGTACATTCAAATGCAGTAAATAATGCACATATATATATATATATCATACACGAACAATAAACAATTGACAAATATACTTATTCCTACCTAAAATGCGTTCATTATTTCTCAGATAACGAATTACGTTAGAGTTATTTTATAGATTTTATGATTCATATGATTCATATATATATTTGTTCTCTTGGGGTTAGTTCTTTGAAAAGAGGCAACAGAGCAGTAGTATATACTACTAAGATTAAGTAGACATAAAGCTTATCTTTGAGAGTGTTTATCCAATTCCGTCGTCGTGAGAAGACACTTTCTAGATGATTCGTCGAAGATCATAATCACTGTTACGAAGAGCACTGATAACTTCACTTCACTCCACTAAATCTCCACTCCCGTCATGTGTATGGTGTTGTGGTAACCCGCTGATGTCGAGTGTCCGGAGTTCAAATAGTGAGGTGTTAATGTTGTCATTACACTGAATTGTTCTGAAAGTTTGCCATATTTGTGTACTTGGTTAACTGTGCCGTCTATCTGGGTGTATCGCGTACTGCGTGCTTAATTGTTTGGTATAGTTTATTCAATTAATTGTTCAACATGGTGATACCTTGTGGTGTGAGAATGTTTGAAGTGTCACTCACTGTTCTACTTTAAGTGTTAATTAGTATGTTATTATGTGCGCGTCAGTTGAGGTTTCAAGTTCCGTGCGCACTTATAGTTTATGTTTCCCGCACAGAATTGTGTATAAGTGTGACTATACCGATGTCTTTGTTCACTTATGAATTTACAAATTAGTGAATCCGGTCGGTCGCACAAACTGTTTCTATCACGAACCGTATTACTGTTTCGACATGATCAATCGTTTGTCTATCGTACGCACTAACTTCTGATTATTAATTGCGACTATCAACTGCTACTATTAACTACATACTCTTGACTACCGACTGACTGTTAACTGCGACTAACTGTTCGATTGAATGCTTGACTACTCCATTGAATACTTGACTGCCCGCTCCGCGTCTTCGCCAAACAGTTTTATTGGAACATCTTACCCATAAGTCTAAGTTTTGGATTTCTACGCCTCCTCGTACTCTTGATTGGTCGTACAAATTCCTACCCTTCTGTAGATCTCATCCTCTGTTTCACGATTCGTCCTCCGAACCCATCCTACTCTCTCCACGAGCTCTCTTAGAAGATGCTTGACGCTGGTTGGTCGTCGTCATCCCCGGAGTGTTTCATGTGACGAGCGTAGCACAGATTCTAAGAAATTAGGGCAATTTCATGGCCTTCTGTTATCCTTTGTTTAGACTTTCCCTAAGGTTCTGACTGAGCTTTTGTTAACAGACTCCAGAGCCTTGGTTAATTGTCTAAGTTCCTCGACGTTCGTTCCGCCGATTACCAACCCTTCGTTGGCGTCATTTCGGTGAAACTCTACTTTCCAGTCGTAAATCTCAGTAAACTGTCAAGGGTTTGTTTTCACGCTGTGCAGGATGCACTGGCAGTATTCACTGAGTTACGTCTATTGTCTATCTCTCCGTTAAAATTGCTCTGTACTCCTTTTGTAACATAGTAAAGCCTTTCATAATTGTGTAGTTACGCTTTGCCTCCACAGCAGGCGTTCCATCTCGATTCCGTGTAACTCGGCAGCTGTACGAAGTCTTTGTTTCAGATTGTTGGGTGCTGTAAATTTTGACAAACGGCTAGCTGTCAGTGACGCCCTGAAATACTCATTGTGTGCAGTGCTCAGACATTTTTTCTTTGTCTTCGCTCTGTCGTCGGGTTTGACGTGCCCTCGATTCGTCATTATTTACGACCTGGGCTTGTGTCCGTCGACTTGAGTGTGGGAACGTGTCACTTGATCGAGGAATTAAAATTTTTTTAAAATTTCGATCATTACACTGTCTTCGATTGCCAGTAACATTTCTTCAACGTCCTCTGCCGACGTCGCTTCCTTCTCCTCCATTCTAGCCTCTCTTTTGGCCTCTGCCGCTCGTTTCTTTGACGTTGACCTTCTATACATCTTTCTATCTATGTAATGTACTTGCCGTCGAATTAGGTTCAAAAATTGTTTATTTATTTAACTAATTTATTAGGTATCGTCGTCCTAATTCGCGCTCAGACGTTGGGCGCCACGTTGTAATAATACAACTTTACTTGATGGGTTCAAATGTGTTTAGGTTGTTTTAATTTTAAATTGAAATATTTTTGTTGTTGTAGTTGTAGTACTCTCACGTTGTCATATGGTTTGTTTAATATTTAATATAACTAATTAGCAATGGGTAACTTGAAGTTAACGTTTGTGTTTAAAAGAGTATTAAAATCACTAATAATTCGCTGTATTCACCTCCCCACTTACCATCCGTGAATATCTTCAATCCTCTCGATGGACGGCTCTATCTCACTGTAAATACATTTATAACACACAGATATTCCGATTGAATATCGATAAGTGCACATGAAATAAAACAATTCAGATATTCAATTGTAAATTGAATAATACAACATCAATAATTTGAATCTTGCCGCCACCTTGTGAAAATAATTGTTTCTAAAAAAAATAAGCTGTTTACTTCTATTTTATAGAAATGAAGACTCTATATCCACTGGTAATAAATTGAGGATTTTATTGACAGTAGTGAAATTTATCAAAACTCCTTTAAAACAATTAATATTGATTTTTAAAAACAACAACACATTAAATAAGTACTGAGATTTCTTCAGCTCAAGGCTGGTAACACTGTTACAATGTACGATAATATGGTGAACTAGGTTATGTTCACTTTGATCATTTGTATTACCAATTTTCGTGAATTCTTTTAAGATACATGATACAAGGTATAAAGATGTGTTAATAAATAACAATGTTTACTTATTTATTATGATTAAAAAGAACAAAATTTAAAATTATTAATCTCAATACGATAGTCAACACTATCGTACTATCGTACGGTATTCTGGTTCCTAGTGAAGCTAAGATTATAAACACGTGCTGTTAACGTTGCACATTTAAAATAATATTATTGATTTATTAGTTATTACTATTATGAACTGGAAAGAGAAAAAAATTGAAAAAACTCTTATTATCGATTTCACTTATAAAAATCATTTTAGGACAGAAGTGTTTCTCTGTGACAAAATATACGTTTTGGTTCTAGGTTAGTTTGCCTAGATGAGAGTAAGTTATAACGTATAATAATTAATATCATATGAAACTCTTAATACTATTTTTACAAACACTTTATTTATTAGTAATATGATGTAGAATTATCAGTAATGATAGTATCCACAAAAGAAAGTTATTATTTATCAGGACTAAATTCATAGTCAATTAAGCGACTATATTTACAAGTAATTGTGTGCGGTATTTAAAATTGATTCCGCTTTTATTAATTATTCTTTAAATATAAAATACAACATCTTTCAATTAAATATCGCCATCACATTGGACGATAACTTTGTTCATCAAATTCTGATAATTATTCATCGTTATCGGTGAATGCACTCAAGCGTTTTTACTTGACTAGTGCAGTCAAACAATAATTTTCGTTTAACCAACGAGGATTATTTCATTAATATTTTTTTTTAAATTGTTAAAGTATTATACTCCCTGTTTCCTTTCACTTGACATGACCCTTATTATACACTGGTCATGTCTTTTGTTCACTATTCACTTATTACACTGTCACTCGATAATGGGGTGTTCAGTATAGGTTACTGTTTGCCCACGTTACTGGGGTGACGCGCACATTTTAAAATATGTCTTGACGACTGTGACACGCTCCTCTCGCCTCGAGTGTTGCAAGAAAATTAAATCATTTCGCTAAAGCGTCTCTCTTCGTCTGGTGAAATTGAGTCATTCGATTGGTTTAGAAAGCTATACTCTCAACCCCAAACGCCTTGGTTAAATAAATATTTTAATTTTTAGCGTTACTGACTTCGGGTTAGAGATTATCTCTGACGTGTACATGGACATTCGAAAATGATCGAAAAATTTATAATGGCTATAAGTTTCTTATTTTTTGTCGTATCGTCATTTGGATAGTGGCATTAAATTGCGGACACTTGCGTCTTTATTTTAAGTGCAAACAAGTAATAATTCCGTCCATTAATAATTCACTTGACCTTCCTCAAAACTCATATAGCGGTTCTTAACACAAATAAGTCCTTTTCACTATATTTTGTTGTAATTACATCTTAACACTTATGACTAAACATTTTGAGTCCATTTCTCGTTCATGCTAATACATAGTATTGCTATATTTACAGTTTAAACAAAATTTGCTAATGGCGTATAAGCCAACTATGTCCGATTGTTTACATTTACTTATATCGCTATTATCCCTTATTCTACTACACATTTTTTGTATTATAACATTAATAGGTATATCTATATACATTTGTTCATACTTTATTTTGGTAAAATGTTATTTTGTGTACATATATAGTATGGTTCAAAATACATTATGCTTTCATCCCGCCATTTTGTCACACATATTTAGTTATTTTACTACACATTGGATATATTGTTAACAATTAAAATTGTGTACAGTTGTTGTATACAAATAACACTAAACTATAGTGTATTTGTATAACAAATAAATAACAAATAACAAAAAGGTTAGTTTAGTGTATTCACTAACTTTTTGTTATCTGAAATCTCTCTAAGTTATTGTATGGTGGTTATGTACACCTAGTTCTATGATTGTAGTTAGTTAGTTTATTAAATTTCAATTATTAAATTACTAGTATAATATTTGTGAGGTGTTCTCATAGTAGTATTGAACATTTCTCTAACTACTGGTAACATTTTTTACATTCTCTTTATAAGTTTTGATAATTTTTTTTGACTAACTCTCTTGTCACATTGGGGTTCTGTCTATTTGGTTTATTGTTATTGTACTTAATCTGACTCATTTGTTGTGTCCTTCAGTTCATACAGTATTCATTGTTTTGTATTTTTATTCTTATTTAGTCTCTATTTGAAACAATTATGGATAATTACTTTGTTTAATTAATGTATATGATTTTATGTTGTAGGTCCAATTCATGTGAGGTTATGTGTCATTTGTTTGACAACAATGTGCTTCATAGTTTTTTACAGTATTCATCTCAACTACTGTCATCTCATTATGACAGGTTACTACAATGGTTTATTATTATGTTTTACACATTTTGTACACATTTTTACACTATCTGTTGAAACAATAATACTGGGTTTCTTAGTCTAATTATGTTACATATTTTGGTGGATTGTATCTAGGCTTTGGTACATTGACTTGTTTATACTTAACAAATTAGTTTATTCACTACTATTTGTCTTGACATTCATCTACATTTTGTCCTGTGTTGCTATGACATTCAGGCACATTTCATATCAAGGATTATAAAGCTTTTATTATTGATCTTTATGAACAATTAATTCACTTTTCTGTATCATATATTTGGTGGTCTTATTGATTATATTTGTGGTTTTACAATCTTGGATTAAACTTGGTACACTAATTGTCTGTGCATTTCACTTGTTAATCGTTGATTCTTTCACTTACAAATGGTTATTCACTTCCCTCCGTTATAAACACTTTCACTGTTATTGTTTGTGCTGTTTACTTGGGGTAAACTGTTATTATATCACATGTTGTTACACTTATATTAGGTATTCACTGTCATTGTTTGTGATTACTTATTGATGCTCAACACTTGGTTTCTTTATTATTGATAGTCCAATAATCATTACACTTGTTCTGGTCACTACATTGATTTTGATGCTTTCCATATCTTGTGAATGCTGATGTCTTGTACTGGTCATACATAATCTTCATTCTTCATGGTACATTTCTTCCTTTTCTTCTTCTTCTTCTTCTTCTTCTGGTTAGTTGTTTGTCACTTTTGGTGCTTTTCTTGGTTGCACATTATTTGTAATAATTCATGTTCACTGAATATAGTCATATTCTTCCACATTGTCATTCATTATTATGATAGTCATTGTCTTATATTTGTTTCATTATTATTATAACAAATTAGTTTGTTTTTTCACTATGGTGATTGTATTTGATTCGTCTCCTTCTTACGATGATAATCATTTTCGGCATATCCCCTCACTATTTTGATCTATTGGGCCTGGATGCTAACGTATTATATGTTGACTCATGGTATTTTCTCTTTCCTTGTTATACTCGATGATATTCTTTTTACTCTTCCTTCTTCTTCGTTGGGTTGTTTCAATATTATTTATTCGTAGATACACATTTTATTTTTATTCTCCTGTTCCTTCTTCTATGCTTGATGAAATATGTTCATGTTATTCTTCTATTTGACGTATTAGACATTTTTTTTATGTAACTGCTATTTTGGTACGTTACAATATATATAAAAATGAATGTTTCTTTGTTTGTCCCGTATGCGTTCCTATACCATTCATCCGATTGCGATGAAACTTTGCAAGCTGATAGCAGGTACCCAATGGAAGGTTTTCCACTTTATTTGATAACGATAGGTTAAAAAGTACCCAAGTTATTGCAAAAAAAACTCATTTTTTAAACCCGCGGCTTCGATCGCGAATATTTGTATATGATTGTTGTGGTAACTGTCGAGTTGGTAAATTGCTAATGGTACATCTATATTAATAATATTCTTATATTGTAAGTTATGAATATCCAAAAAGTGCGAAGCAATAGATCCATCATTCATGTTTCCTCGATACGTAAAATCAAAATTTGATAATTTAGTAGATATTTACAAACATGCAGTAACACAATTAGATAAAATGTTTATTCGTATAGAATAATACTAATAGTGTGTACATAAGTACATTGATATCAGTTAATCCATTTGAATATTTACATTTTAGTAGGGATATGGAATTCATATAACAGGGACACTTTGATTCTGACAAACCACACTCTTCGACATTTGAATATTCAGTAGGCCTATGTGCAGTAGGAATATTTAATTGTCGAGAATTATACTTAACCTACTTCATCGAGAATTATGCGATGAGCGTCAGTGATGGTTAATAGTATCAGTGCCTTTTTTCGTTAATTTTACGTCATCGGTAAGTAATATGTGCAATATATATTGTATTGTATAAATTATTAATTGATTTATTAGTATAGATCAAATAAATACATTTCCCTTTCTTTAGCTTTGCAATGCCAAAAAGACGATCATGTTTAGGAAGATCTACTGCTGCTGCGGAAAGAAAGAGGCGAAAATGACGTCGAAGGAATCGAAATGCAATCAGCTCCTGGAAACTCTTCAGAAAGATCTGGATTAGAAGAAGTCTCACGGGTTGAAAGTCCTACGATTCGTGAAATTAGATTAGCGGCACAAAGACGGAGGCAAGCGACTCTCAAATCACGAGGTCCTACTTTACGATGGAATGGAAAATTAAATAGTGGTTTCAATTATAATCCAGTTATTAACTACGCGAATGAAACAGATATCGGGTTACCGAGTATGGTTTGCCCTCATTGCAAAGCTTTAAAGTGGAAAAATGAATCACATGGATTATGTTGCTCTGCAGGAAAAATGCGATTAGATCCCATACTTCCTCCTCCAGAACCGTTAAAATCATTATTAAATGGAAAACATCTTTTATCGAAAAAATTTTTGAATGCATTAAGATCGTATAATTCAGCTTTTCAGTTTACATCATTCGGAGCCAATGAAATAGTCGAAGGGAGCTTCATGCCTACTTTCAGAATTCAAGGGCAAGTAAATATATCACCTCATGGGATCATTACTCCCCACACAAAACCAAGTACCAAAATTTCTACAGGTGTATTTCATAGCTGATTATTTACAGCAATCTGAA
This sequence comes from Magicicada septendecula, assembly GCA_034769895.1. Taxonomy (NCBI): domain Eukaryota; kingdom Metazoa; phylum Arthropoda; class Insecta; order Hemiptera; family Cicadidae; genus Magicicada; species Magicicada septendecula. Next base: position 288,588,233 of record CM068372.1, read on the forward strand.
ACAAGAATGGATCATATTCGTAACTTGGATAAGCCATTAGTAACAGAACTTCAAAATTTACTTCACGCAATCAACCCATATGTTAGTGAACTGAAAAGTGCGTTTGAATTTGTAACATCTGCGAATAATAATCAGTACAATATTGTGATTCATGCTGATCGAAAAGAAAATAGTGAAGAGCACAGGGGTCGCTACAATGCACCGACAACTAATGAGGTGGCAGTAGTTTTAGTTAACTACGCGTGCGATAAACTCGATATAATAATCCGTGCGAGGGATCATACGCTACATCGAATTGCAGAAACACATCGAGCTTATGATGCTTTACAGTTCCCTTTAATGTTTTGCAGAGGAGAAGATGGTTATCTTTTTACATTAAAATTAGTCGATTCTCAGACTGGGTTACAAACTACTAACTCGACAGTTACCACAACAATCATATACAAATATTCGCGTGCGAAGCCGCGGGTACCTGCTAGTAACAAATAACATCTATGTAGATCCGTTCAGGAATGTTCATACATATCTATCTACCTTTCATATATATAAATATTATATTCTACTACAATTTTATAAATGATTTAGTACTTTGTAAAGCCGGTTTTTCTGTAATAAATATATGAAATCGATAAAATTTTACCAACCCTACTTCTAAAATTTGCATACATACTTACCTCGTCAAATTTGAACAGCTGTATTGCGGAAAGTATTGGGTCTACAGAGACCAATTTGGTCTCAATTTGTTGCAAATTGAGTCTATTTTAAAAACATATATAGTTACTTTTGCCAAAAAATAGCTTCTTCAGTGTCAAAATCGACATAAACTGAAAAAACCCTATAAAATTTGCTTATTTTGGAAATGTTTTGAAACTTTGACCAGCTGTATCTCAAAAAGTATTAAGTCTACAGAAACCGATGTGGTCTCATTTTGTTGAGAATTTAGTCTACTTTAATAGAGTTCACAGTCATGTTTACCGTAAAATGGGCCCTTGGGGGTCAGAATTGACAAAAACTGAAAAAACTCCGAAAATTTTGCAGTTTTTCAAGTATTTCACATTGATCCGGAGGTCTGCCGAGGTCGAAAACTTAGATTAATCATTAGCCATCCATCACATACAACATATAAAAAAATCAGAACTACCTTATTTGATGCAAGGTAACCCCCCTTTTTTACGACGATTTTACTGGACTATATAATTTTAAGTTATTATTGCTTTAAGAAAAGAAATTGTATCAAGTTTTAAAAACATTTGGAATACTTGTGTGGGTGTGTTTATGTGTGAGGTGTACGAGCATGCGTGAGCGATCATTTGTTGAGACGAGTTCGCCTGCTGACCAAGAAAAGCGCGTCTGTCAGTCCTCACGGCAGTATAACATTAGGACTGGTATTAAATAAAAAGTCAAACGATAATGCCGCCGCCTTTCGGGACCATGTCCAAGCGGGTCATAACCATCCTGACAACCCTGACTTCGACAAAACTATGGAGTAGATGATAGACACTTTATTGGTCACACGCAACTCACTGTTCATCCCCTCGACAATATTACTGGTGACTTTGACATTCCGCTGGAACTAGCCGTTACCACCGAAGAAATATCAAGTAAACTACAGAAATGCAGGAGCATTGTACCCTTTCCTGACGATGGCACCCTGAATAGAGTATTTTAAGAGCTACCTGAAACTGTGTAGAAATTTTGGCAGAACTTTCACAGCCAGCCTACAACTCACGTACTTCCAATACGCATGGAAACACTCCCACATCTTTCCCAGACACATACACCGGCCAGACCATCTTTTAGCTACAGACCGATGTCTAAAGCCATTGAAATCTCCAGGTTCTTCAAAAAATACTCCCTACGTTTCACCTCTACTTGCGGGATTATAATCCTACCTGACAAGCACGGTGGATTTCGCTCTGGGTATAAGATATATGGCCAACTGATCAGGTTATCAGCGCCATCCAAACAATTTCTAAAAAAGACACCGACCTATCCTAGTCCTACACGACATCCGAAAAGCTTTGACTTCGCCGGGCACAATGGCCTTAGATTAAAATCTCTTGACTCACTAAATGACTTTAAAATTGCTGGATGATCGTACTGCACAAGTCCGAGTCCGTCAACATATCTCGGCACCTTTCCAGAAGAACGCTGATATTCCACAAGGCACATTCTCCCGTACACCTGACTTATACGACAGCGGGCCTCGTTTAGTACTCAGAAGACACTGGACCCTTTCTCAAAACCACTAGACTCTCATTCCTAGGTTATTTCTTATCAATATCAATGCGGACAACACCCAGGTTTGTATTTTCAGTTCAACAAGATGTCACATGGAGAATTTCTTAAAAACTCCAATCTGCTTTGGCCCTTATAAAATAACTCATAAGCGTGTATGTAAATATCTCAGCGTTACGCTTGAATACACTTTCACTTGACGCAGCCACAACTACGCAGTCACCAGCCGTTCGCGCTGACGTCTCCGAACATCATAATCAGCAGCCGATGTAACGGATTCTCCAGCCAGACTGTCAGCAGTATATTAAACGGCGTACGTCAAATTCTGATCTACCACACCTGATCCTGCTGGCTGCCGCTCCCGATCGCCTAGAACCTTACAGGAAAACAGAACGACGAGCACTTCGCCTGATATACTACTGACCTCTCGATACCCGTATCAGTAACTCTGTTCTTTATTCCTTAAACAAGCTTCCCCAGATATTGCCTCCTTTCTCAGTAAACTGAACCATCCGTACGTCTTAAAAGAGAGTCTCCGTCCCTCCGTTCTGACAATCGCAGACTCCATAAACCGGCCAACTAGGAACTCCAAACCGCCAAATAAAACTGCTAATCAAACGTAGTTTGCTAGAGCTATTTAATCATCCACCATGACACTGACGGTACCCCTCACACGCACATATTTATGATTTATTAGCCCCACAGTTATTTTTTTCTCTCTGAACTCCTCTTACGTTACCTTTCTATCGAGCCATTGACACCACGCTCTAACGCTGAACCATCCTTACTCTGCACAGTCTGTGTACCTAGGGACCTGATACTCATCCCCAGCTACTCGAAGCCACCGCAGTTACGCTTTTAAGTGGAAATATTTCTCCCGGAAATCTTCATTTCCTAATCTCACACCACCATACACCCTTCATATACACCTTTTCTTCCCCCTGTGCTAACTTTTTCCCATCGTCCCGCCCGTTCTTGTGTTTGTGTCCGTAATCCCCAAAGATCCACTGGTTGGAGGGGGCTTGTCTCTAGAACAGCTCAGGGCTTGTCACAAAAAAATGAATCCAACCAAGAAAGTCGATGAGGAATCAGCATGAAGGCGGCTGAAATATATTTGCTGAAACGGTACAGAAACACGCAATGGAAGAGAAGGCAAAACTCAAAATGCGACGCAATCCAAGAGCAGGGCAAGAGAATAAACCGCGCGCGCGCGCGTTTGTGTGGTAGGAGAGAAAGGAGGAGAGGAAGGTAGACAGTCAGACAGATAGGTGGGCAGACTAGAGTCCTTAAATTGTGTTAGTATGAAACATTGTATATTTTCAGTAAAATTTATTTGTGCACTGATATGTCCTATTTGTTGTTGTTGTTTTGTGTTCACTCTATTCGTGTCATTCAATCTTCCTTGTTATTTCAATTTAAGTTTGATACAACTACAGAAGTACAAGTAAGCAATAAGTTAACAGTTATAGTCAACAACTGCAACCGAATATAACATAGTAGTCTCAACAGACAACACCAAGGCAATGGTAATTTCAAAAGATCTCATTCGGTGTAAACTGGAAATTGGAAGAAAGTTATGAAGCAGGTCATGTGCTTTTAATATTTAGGTACGGACGTCTCTAGAGGCAGTGAAAGGAACTCGTAGTATAACGTATTTAAAGAATCTAACCTGAAAATATAAATACCTCAGATATGAAGATGAAGTGAAGATACGTCCAGTGCTGACTTATGGAGCTGACACACTAGTAAAACAAAACGTTCAAGTTAAGGATGATAGAAAGGAGTACGCGCAGGACATTGTTGGAGAAACGAGACATGATAGAACAGGAAATAGTGTCATAAGACGGCAGTGTTAAATCGAAGAAGTAGTAAGATTTGTCAGAAGCCGAGAAAGAGAATAGAAAATAAAATAGAACGACTATGATGACAGAGCAAGCGACGATAGATTAATAAAAATAGTGCAAAATTCTACACCGTTGGGGAAAACCACAGAAGAAATGGATGTGATACTTGAAATCGACCTCTAGCGAATCCCCTTGATGCGTGAAGAAAAACTGGCGATTAAGCCTATATAAAAGAAGAAGAGGAAGAAGAATATTTATGTTTATGCAATTAATTTAATGACTCGACCAAAAACGTTACTATAGGTACATTACAGTACCGACCGCCTGTATTACAGTCAGTCAAGTTGACATACAAACGTTCAGCGGTCTCTGGGCTTGTTGCCAGTACACCGCGCTTCCCTCTCTCTCTCTCAGTCTCTCTCTCTCTCTCTCTCTCCCCCCACTCTTTCTTTCTGTCTCTCTCATCTGCTGTCGATAAATTATCGTTTGGACACATTATTTATTGCATTGTTCGTTTGCCATTGTTAATCTAGTGCAAATTTTTCTTTTGTTTAAAATTTTGGCATTTCCATTAGTTTTGCATGGCATGTTGCCTAGACTCCTACACTGTGTTGCATGCATCATTGCATATCAGTGTCGTGCTCTATAAACTCAGCGTCAAGCGTGACACTATATGTAATTTCCTAAAAACAAGAAACAAATTGAATATTCTTTTTATTTAGTGACCTATGCAGACTTCACTGAAAACGCGATATTCGAAGAGCAACGTTATAAAATGAAAGACACAAAATGACAGACCATTACAGTAAAGGAAACATAATGGAGAAGGATGAGAAACGATGACGAGGGCTACCAGGGTCGCGGACGGTTGGCTGGATTCAGTTATTAATAGTCACACTCGGACTTCTGTGATTTATTTGTGTATTTGTGATGTCATATGGAAACGTTGCTAACTGACTTGTAATGGCAATAAGCTAAAAAAGTATTCCTGTGGAGATATGAGTTAAATTATATTCGCTTCATCTTTAATACCACTTAAACCAGACTTAATTTTTAGACGATTAATAATTTAGTCGGCCAGAGAAGAAAATTATATAATGAGAGAAAAAAGGTAAGGAAATTGAGCATTATTTCGAAAATATACATAGTGATGTTGTTTATAACGAAAGATTAAATTACAAATAACAGTACAGTTTTCAAACTCTAGAAGCTACAAAATGTTTATTTAGAATCTGAAATCTGTATCACATCTGGGCTTCATCGAGATTAGTTAATTCAACGTTTAGCCTTAGATTTTATAGTGGGTGGTTTGAATTGTACAAAGAGATTACACATAACTTTTGTTATTGGACCATTTCATTTCTACGGAAAAATCGTAAAGAGACTGTGTTAAAAACAGTTTTAGTAATGTGTTCATCAGCAGGGAAATAGAACAATCGTGTTACTTTATGGTGGGCGGTAACTTTAGCGGCAGCAGCATGTGCAGTGCCGTAATTTTCGTCAGCACAACCAGACATTACATAGAGGCTCCCCACTACGGCAGCTTCTCGCGCAACTCTGAATCGGCAATCGTAAAGTAATGTGACTGTAATTATTAGCTTCTTGCGAAAAAACGATCATTATCAGTAGTGGTCTCATAGGTAGAAGAATGTTAAATAAAGTTTAAAACACTGGAAATAGGACTGATACGGTTGTACGAGTTAGTTTGAAATAGTAACAGTCTAATGAGGAAATCAGCGACCATAGTCAGCTTCTCCCTCTTAATGATGATTACGTGACAGCCGCCGCTACAATGAGTAAGGATCTACCTCTATATATAAATATAATATAAACAAATAACAAGGCATACTAGTGTTGAGATTATAAACAACAATAGACTGATAAACCTTTCAATATTGGCAATATCAATTTGAGTCAAGAATTTCAAAGTAATCTACACTCAAGCATTAGGCCTTATGACCGTGGTGCAGCTAACTCTTTATCACTGCGATAGAGTGACCATTTAAACCAATTAAATGTATATGCGTACTGGCGTATGCAATGTCAGCTGAAAAGTGAGGAGGGATGTAATATTGCGTGTGTTTAATTGTAGATGTCGCAATTGTTAGTGACTGAGTTCCGCCCGTTTCAATCAGACCGGTGTATCGGGGCGTAAGTAAATAAAATTAATTCTACAAGGTTAAAGGAATACGTTTTATTTTCGTAAATTACATAGACTGGGACTGAGACTGAGATTTCGGACGGTCTAACAACATAAAAGAAATATAACGATATAAACTGTATAAGAGAAATGTAACAGCGTTTAAAACATTTTACGTAGGGAAGAAATACAGCATATGAAGAACTTTACGTTACTAAAACCACAACATCATTGTACACCAAAATCTATGAAATAGTTCAAGTAAACAAATCATCCTCAGATTCTATCCCTGCCATTTGAACTGTTACAAAAAATTAACAATAAAACAAAAGCTTTCAAAATAAAACAATCATGTGGAATCCGACACCACACGACGAATTGCGTATTGACTCGACCTTGAGGCGATCCACAGCACAACGCGAATGAAGGCCATGAATGTGGTGCAATGTTGTTGAAATGGTACTTACACATTTAGTACGAGGGGTTTTCCCACCATAGTGGTGTATACCCCCTCACCGTCATTTACGGTATAACGATGGTGTAACTCTTGGTTACAGAATGGAATTGAGAATGATAAGTACATCGAAAGGCATCGACCAGGACTAAGCGATTAGTGGATTGGCAACAAAACGCGCCACATTAAGATAAAAATACGTAGTGATTCTCTACAGTAACAATAAATGTATATGCCCCTGGATTATTCTATCCTAAAGGTATCACTAAATCAATGCAAAAGCGGATGTTAATACTTGTAAATTTATTACTTGCATATAAACACTTACGCATTTGTGTTCAGATGCTTACAAACAAAGCAATAAACTATTTTTAATTAATTTGTTTGCATTTTTTAAAAATATGTTGTTAAACCACATAAAATAAAAAACGTTGACACATATTTATTACTTATATCTGCTCTTAAATATGAAAGTAGTTGTAATCGACGGAAACAACGATTGCTGACGAGAAACAACGAGAAACGATACAACTGAAATCACGTAAAGAAAAAACACGAAATTTCAATGTGTGAATTAGCAAAACACAGTGGAGGATAAATTAATTAGAAGTTTTCTTGATGGGGATTCAATTTCAGGTAATGTTGAGATGAATTGTAACTTAAACACAACGCTTGACTTCATTTGAAAACAAGTTCAGGGCAAAGGGCAACAGACAAAGAGCTAACAGACCAAACGTAAGAATGAGTGTAACACAACACAACATAACATAACATAACAATGTAACATTACGTTGATACGAGTTTAGAGAGAACGCTGATCTTAAAATAATGAAAGTACATTAAGCAGCAGAAAAGTTGACACTCATAACGTCGATTAACACTTCAATAAAAATGAAGACAGTAGTATTACAGTAATTCTCGTATACTGCAGTTCACAGCACTCAAGAAATAATAACAGCTATCGAGCCAGCCACTTGTAATATCACAATTACAACAATAAACAATAGTCGCAAAAGAGCTCAGAAACAGCCGCTCAACCACTCAGATCTTCCGCTAGCTTGGAAATGTCTGCTAACACTATGTCGTGCTATACCGCAAGACCTAAATTATAAATTTGTTATCGACGTATTCGATATCCTAAGCAGGATATTGGCTGTTGTCAAAGTCTGTAAAGACACACACATTATGCGTATTTCTGTATAAAAATACTTTATTTACGTGCTACTTATGTCAATGGTGTAAGTACCGGAATTAAGGGCGATCTATAAACTTCGTTAAGAATTTGAACTTAGCTTGTACATACCATTGGAATCCAGATTAAAATATTTAGTGTAAGCGATACGAGTATAAAGACTTTTGAAATAATCATTTAGAAATAGAGGAGAGGTGTTATTAAAAATGTATTATTATTTGTTACAATAAAATAGCGTAATAATAAAAACAAATAAATAAATGGAATTCAAATAAATAGGATTTTATAAAAACAGGAGAGGAATGTAAGTTACGTCCAGAACAAAATGTTGTGTTCAATCGCTAACGGTATCTTCAACACGTTAGGAAGGAGGCCATTGAAATCATGAGGGGAACGCAAAGAGCATTAAGGCAGAATGACAGAATACGTTGTTAATGCAGTTGTGTTAGAAATTCTGAAATAGAAGTGATACTGGAATGCGGGAACTCTTGAGCAAGAGAAAGTGAAAGTGAAAATAAGTAACCACTAATATGCTAATTTTAAGACGGAAGGCAACAAAGGAAATATTAAGATAGGTAATAAAGAACTGGAACAATAGTGGAGTTCTGATTAGTTCTGATGCACAAGAAGTATAATTACTTAAGAAATTTTAGGGAAATAAAACAGGTAAAACCTTTCTGTCACCCAGGCAGTAACACGTCTTAGTAGATACAAAAAGTAGGGTTCGCGAACAACAATTTACAGGCAGAAAAATGTTAACAAACGTGCATGTGAGCTAGAGGTAAGGAAAATTTTGCAAAATCGTTTGTATTTTTAAGGAAATACGATTTGGACACTGGGAAGTCAGCAGAACACTCGTGAAATGTAGACAATTTGTGGATATACAGAAAAGAACTAATTTGGCAGAATGGAAAACAGATTTACAGTTATTATGAAAAATGAAGGTAAAGGAAAGTTACTAAAAGAAATAGAATCTAATTATATTAAGTTTACAGGACATTAAGAAACAGCGATTTTACTGGACAAACCATTCTGGAAGCAAGACATTACAAAGGAAAGGGCGAGACAGACTTAGGAAAACTTACTTGGAAAATGTTAAGTTAAGACTGAAATACGAAAGTTGCCTCCAAAATAACAACCAAGAGAAATCAGAAAAGAGTGGTTGAAATGGGGGGAAGGCATAGCTTTCAGATTATGGTATGCATCCAGATGTCAGGATACAAGGAGATTGATAAATAATTGTTCTGAGTATGCTAAAATGAAACCTGTGATTATAATTTCCTTGTTCCTGTTATCATGTCTTTGTTGCTATTTTCATAGTTATTATTGCTATATATGAAATAATGTTAATAACTTTATAACTTTTATATTCTAAAAAAATTAGTTAATAATTTATAACCACTCTCCCTCTCTCTCACCCCACGCACATGCGCGCGCGCTCACATTTAGCATACTTGTGTATTTATATAAGAACTGTATTTAAGAATTAAATGTACATCTCATTTATCTATATATATTGCAACGTTACAAGTATTATACACAATTACACAAATACATTACCATGTACACAACGCAACTATAAAGTGTATTACACCGGCCAGGTCGCAGGATGTTTTTCTCTCGTTGCGTCAAGTATATGTAGTTGCACAATAATTAAATAATTTTCAAAGAGGAGTGAGATGTTGTTGACATGAAATAATTAATTAAAACCGTTTCAAAATAATCATTCTATGATTTATTAATATTAATAGAAAAATATTCAAATAATAAAAATTCAAATATTAGTTAAATCAAATAATTCTCTTTTATAAGCTTCACAAATACAATGTAACCTGCTATGCTGGTCATAACATATAAAAAAATGAACAACCATATAATCTTACTAGCTGAACAGACATGTTAAACAAGTTATCTAAATCCTTTTTATTTTAGTGTGTCTGATTTTGACTCATATTTTAAATAATAATAGCAACTCATTTACAAACAAATTAATATTAAAACTCAAGAATAAAATTAATTGTTGCTATAAACAAAATAAAAATAATATAACATTTACTTCCAATCTATTATTTATTTCTACTGACACACCCAAATTTTAACATACAACAAAAGATTAGTATTTCTTTTCTAAATTTTCTTGTTAAATTAAATTCTTTTATTTAACTACTATTTAAATTTAAAACTTTAATTCTTTACTGTTCATAGGTAAGTTCTTTTTGAGAGTTCTATTCACAACAAAAATATAATTGTTTATTCATCACCTGCGTACATCTGCCGTTACCGTTGTGTGTGTGTGTGTGTGTGTGTGTGTGTGTGTGTGTGTGTGTGTCCTGAATCCTGAGAATTTGATGATGATGATGATGATGATGATGATGACGATGATGATGATGATGATGATGATGATGATTATGCTGATGCTGTGTTCTCTGTCTCTACGGGGTGTTGTTTGTGATACTCCAGAGTTCGTCCATACGTCTTGGTGTGTGTGGTAAAGTGTGTATGTGGTCCTGATCGATTGCAAACAGGCAGCGTGACGTTGTGTGAAGATTTCTTGAGTCTGAGACCGGCCCAAAATTGCTGGTGGTATTTATACAGGACGGCGATCTGACAGGTCAAGGACTGTTTTCGACCTGTTAGATATTGTCAGTTCGTGCAAAGCGTCCTTTTAATTACAAATCACTTTTTGGTTCATTTTTGCGATTTTGTAAACATACTCTTAGCATGAGCGATATCATTGTTTGCGTAATTTTTTTTCTGGTCACTCACATATACCACACTTATTAATTATTATTTAATTACACTAGTAATTAACATTAAATTAGTTAGCGTCTTTATTATGCACATTTTTGCAATAATTTTATATCACCATACTCGTTAAAAATTCCTTAATATAATGGTGTCTTTATAATTTGGGTAAGTCTTCGTTCACAGGTTTAAAACGTACTAATTAGTTTATTTTAATCCGGTATAAACCTGATTAATGAGAAACCAACATTTCGTACGTGTCTCCCCTTCTCGTCGTTCAATGCAGGTCGGAACTGGCATACACACACATACACACAAACGCTGTATTTTAACACTACCGAAGTAGGTGTCTCTTTCGACAAGCCACAGCCTGTACTCTCCCGCACAAAATTGTTTAAAACTGTTCGTCGTATTTTTTACACTAATTATTTACAAAACACACCGCCCTGGGCAAATACCAAATATGCAAATATATGTATTGTTGCAATATATATATATATATATATAAAATTCATAGTCTGAGGATTTCTTTGTACTGAACACAAATCCACACCATTACACCGATTGCCACCAAATTTTGCACAGGTAACCTTTGACACAAGGCGAAAAACATCGTCTACCATGGAATTTGATATTTTGCCCCGTTCTTACGATTTAGGCCCTTTCAATTATGCTCTTTTGTTGACGTGTATAAATATGTTAAAAACACCATGGAGACGAGAATTAATTACCATAGTAACAAGTAAATAAACATATGTTATTTAGCGGCATCTGAACTGTATCTTTATCTGTTCCTGCAGTACATTTTCGATATTTTTAATATGCGTTTATATCGATGTATTACGATGTGGAAAAGAAGAGGTGTACTAATTTCAAATCGTCCTATTTCTTAATGCAAAGCAAAAATACGTGTTGTTTTCATTTGTGAGGTTAGGTGACAACGGTTTTTGAATTTTTGCTTAATGCTGAAATAAATAAAAACTATGGTTGAGGAAAACATAATGTTTTATCGTATATATACAATGCTTATAACACAGTAACACTTAAAATAAAGAACCTAACGTTTTTGAATTAAAGGGTACTTGTGCTGACATAATTTAAAAGTGGATATACGTCTATATATTTTTTAATTGTCTTAAACGATTTATACGTTTATAACGTTTATACGTATTTCTGATGATGATAAATAAGTAATGAAATACATTAAACACACTAATTTATATATTGCAACGATACAAATTAAAACTGCATGGATATTTTATATCGAAATTATTACAACAGAGTCTATATCTGGAGGTAGGAAAATTTATTAAATTAAAACATTAAAATTTACTATTGTCTTATTACTTTATAATATAAAATTGTTTATTAAAAATTTGTCTTTTAATAATTGAGTGTATTTGCTAGTTTTACATATATGTTACTTGTTCGTTGAATTCCGACAGTTTGCGTAGGAACCATGCGCTCCCCACTGCTCGACTGGATCGCTGCTACTCTGCACGAACTCAAAGTCTGAGGATTTGTTCCTTTGTATTGAATACAAATCCACACCGTTACATGATTCCGACCAAAGTTTGCACAAGTAACCTTTGACACAAGTCGAAAACACTGTCTAGCTTGGAATTTGATATTCCGCCCGTTCGGACAATTTAGGCTTTTTTAATTATGCGGTTTATTCACAGTCGATGTGTGGCGCATATAAAGATGTCAACAATACCATGGAAACCAGAATTAATTACCATAGTAACAAGTAAACAAACAAACGCTATTTAGCGGCATCTTCGAACAATCCCTGTGACTACCCACGTGCGTGTTAAAAACGTAACTAAAACACATCAGGTTGCGTTTCGATGGGGGAGACCTTGAAAACGTAGCAGCAGAGTTGACGACCGTGCGTTTTTTCCACGTCCATGTGACCAATTTCATTGCTGTCTGAGTGTTAAAGTCAATGCGTTTCCCACCTCTCAGAAAATCTCAATCCCTAACGATCCATGACAATAAACGAGCAAGTAATAACGCGGTTAAAAAAAAAACCTTTAAATAGAAACAAAGCTGCGCAGAAAACACAAAAATAAAGATAATTTGACTAGTGATGATTTTTAAAATTCTCTTTTAACAAAATGCTAATTAAAAGAAAATAATCAGCTGGCGAAGCCGCGGGTGTAACAGCTAGTATTCAGATAATAAGAACTGTATATTTACATATACATATTTGTAATTCAGATACAAACAAATGTTTAGATTTCAGTGCAATTTAATTTTTGTATTAACTCTAAACGTAATATTTTACTTCTGATTTACCATATATGTGTTGAAAACGAATATTTTTATTCTTACAACACAAAATACGCAGGTTTATACAAAAAAATGCGCGATGTAGGCGTGTAGGTACGTAACATTGTGTTATGAAGGGTTAACACGCTCTTTAAAAAGTTTATAAATATTGATAAATTTGGAATTCTAGGAACAAAAATAATTATGAAAATTGTATGTATTTATGAGCGTGTGTGCATGTAATAACTTTATAAAATTAAAATATTTTTTCGAGTGCGTCATCAAGAACAACAAAATTATATTTGAATTGTGCTTCTTCTTCAGCGGCGCAACCACCAATTACTGAGTCAAGGCCTCCTTTAACAGCCTCCGCCAGTTGTCCCGGTTAAAAACTGGCTGGCGAAAGAAACTGACAGGTTTCTCCACATAAAAGTTTTACAGATGGGCTATGTGAATTCTTCGATCCAACCCCCAATCTGGAGGACCAGGAACTTTGATTTCGGGGTGCTCTTCCCCTAGAGAGTTGCTTTCACCTCAGCTGACGAGCTTTCTCTGCCCGGTCGTAGTAGGCTAACTGACTCAGCCCATGTGTGCAGCCGTTGGGCTACTATAGCCTCCTCCGCCTCCACCCTGCTGCCGATGTGCGCCATCCTGCCCGGCCAGGACCCAGGATACCCCCAGGTTGTCCTGACAGAACCTCCATCTCTCGTTTGCTTACCGATCCGCTCCGCCGAAGGGATTGGTTACCACAACCTTGGAGTGGATTGCTCGGCGTAACAGGGCCCACCGACGTGTAGGTGAGAGTGGAGTTGGGGTGGAGAGGTTGGTGCATTTCTCTTCTATGAAAGCATATGTTCGCATCACACCCCTTTTGGACCCCATTTGAATTGTGCTTAAACAGCAATATATGTGTGTGTGAGTGAGTAATATATGTGTGTACAAGATGTGTTTGTATTCAAGATTTTTATTTTTGTAGTTCAAATATGGTGTTTGATAACTCCCGTGTTCCTTAAAAGAGGAATGGAAATATTTTGGACTTAAAAGGACTGACGTGGCGTTCTGTCCAAATAGAATACCTTTTCTGTCAACGACAGACGGTCGTGATAAATCCTTTACCGGAGTATGTACTTTACCGAGGTTGTTTCCAAGAACCATTCTGGCCACATCTTACAATATCGTACTCTCTGTGTCACGTGTGGCAGCTTTTTCTCATTAGAAATCGTCTTTCCGTTATCAACATTTTGTTTACTGTCTTTCGGTAACAGAAAGTGTCAGTGTTGCTTGGTGCCTGATGTAATAATTCTAGATGTACATTTCATTCTAGAACTTAGGCCTCACTCTAGACGAGCCCGTATTAAGAATGAAGAGATTAGAGCAAATATAAATGCTAGTCAGACGGTAACAGACAGAGTAGAAGAATGAGGATTGAGACGGTTAGGTCAAGTAGGCCTACACTACATAAAGAATCACAGCCGGCCCCATAAATTATCTGTACGAAAATGATCGAAGGAGAAAGAGGGGCGATCAAGATGATCGTGGAATTAAGGAACGAAAAAGTATTAAAGAAGAGACCATGGTTTAGAAGAGAAGAACTTATTAGAGGAATGTGGAATATGGAAATTAAGAGCGGAATATAAGTAATATGGAATATAGGCCTAAGTAAGCGTAGTATTGTCGTTATTGTGTCAAGTACTCGATTGCAACTACATACATTCAGGGGCGCCGACTCCGGGGGTGCTCCGGTGTTCGAGCACCCCCCAGAATTTTTGTGGGGGTGCTCAGAACCCACACATAAAAAGGGAGAAGAAAAATAAAAAAAGAAAATAAGAAAAGAAAAAAGAAGGAAAGAAAAAGAAAAAAAGAAAAATGGGGGACAAATTCTAATCTTTCGTCGTATTTCTTAAATGATAGTAGGGCCCGATTTTTTCATAGAGCGGAGAGGGGGGATATAAAATTTGGTTTGGGCAAAGACTTTACCAAGGTACTTCCGTTTACGCGGGACTTGCGTTTCCCGCGATAAGAAAGCTGCGACAGGTCGCTCCGTCCACAAAGCCATTCCAGGCTCTGACCATCCTCCCCACAACACTTGTCCGTCATCATAAAGAGCTGAATGAGATCGCAGAGCAAATATATAAAAAAAAACAACAGCTGTTGCGAAACATTACATATGACGTACAGGTACGACCTTACTCCTTTTGCGTATTTTTCCATACTCTTCAAAGGGTTAAAAAGGATTATGACAATTTTGACGGCGCGCTCTCGCGTCGGCCCATGCAAGCACGGCCTCGCGACTCCTCCCTTCCAGAAACTACCGCTCCTCACATATCACATATACGTTTAAATACACGGAAAAGTGTAAGTTAGTTTAATTTTTTTGTTTGCTCTACTCGTTTTATTATAATGGATAAATTCATTGTTCGTTCGTCAATGAAAAAAGTGATTCCGCTACGACGTCATCCGCAGATAGTGCTTCAGGTGGCTCGGATTCAACTACTGCATCTAAAGAAACAAACAAAACTGGTGCTGGTGGGCGTTCTTTTCAAAAACAGTGGAAAGACAAATATAAGTGGATCTTATACGACGAGAAGTGTGATAAAGTGTTTTGTTCTGTGTGTAAGGAAATAATTTCCTCCAGTGGACCTTTTGCGAAAAAAACTAAACAAGACGAAGACGTGATTAAAGCATTCGTGGAAGTCGGGTTTTCTTCTTGGAACAAAGCCTTACAGTAGAGGGAAAATGCCGGTCCTGACTCACTTTCACTTTCTATCAGCTAGACCACAGCATCCGCGACTTTTTCGCTGATCTGTGTTGCTGGACTACAGCATCCGCGACTTTTTCGCGTATCTGGACCACAGCATCCGCGTTATTTTTTTATATGCCGCCTTTCGCGAGCCTAGATCACTTTCACTTTCTACTGGACCACAGCATCCGCGACTTTTTCGCGGATCCGTGTCAAGATCCGCGACTTTTTCGCGTATCTGGACCACAGCATCCGCGAATATAATTTTTTATTTTTTTATATGCCACCTTTCGCGAGCTTAGATCACTTTCACTTTCTATCACTTGATGCATTATAGTGTATATATTAAATATATGATCAGGGTTACCAACCTTGCATGAGTTCAAATTTGTTGTGTGTTATAATGTATATTAAATCTATATGATCAGGTTTACCAACCTATGTATGGGTTCAAACTTGATATGTGTGTGTATTATAGTGTATATTAAAATATATGATCAGGGTTACCAATCCTGCATTACTGTGTATAGAACAGATCTGTCAACATTTGTCTTCGGTGGGAAATTCAAACTATATTAGCAGACGCATTATAGTGTATAGTAAATTATATGACTGTTGACGACTTCGATATCGGGTTCAAACTTGATATGTGTGTGTGTTATATAGTGTATATATTAAAATATATGATCAGGGTTACCAATCTTGCATTATTGTGTGTATAGAACAGATCTGCCAACATTTTTCTGTGGTGGGAAATTCAAACTATATGATCATGATTGTTGTCGATATCAATTCTCTCTTTTCTCTCGCACACGCCAAGTCTGTGTGTGTGTGTGTGTGTGTGTGTGTGTGTGGTAAAGTGTTACGCATAAAAAAAAATCTCCTTGAAATAAGGTATTTTCAAAAGTTTTGTGTACACATACAAATCGCTATCGGACGATGTACGTGCTGCTCACACACATTGTGTATGTCTCTCTCTCGCTGCAAACGTTGACAAGAATTCCCTTATTCAAAGAGATTACGTTGTCACAGTACACAAACTTAAATATGCCTTACAGACCATTGTAATTTTAAAAATTCATTTTTTCATTAATTAAATATATATATATCGTAAACAATGAAATAATAATATTTCGTAATTGTAAGATATTTAATAAAACAATTATCAGTTTAAATAATAATTTTCATGATTGTAAGCAAAAGTTTTGTGTACACACACATTGTGTATGTCTCTCTTTCGTTGCAAACGTTGACAAGAATTCCCTTATTCAAAGCGATTTGTATGGGCACACGAACTTAAATATGGTTTACAGACCATTGTAATTTTAAAAATTCATTTTTGCATTAATTAAATATATATATATCGTAAACAATGAAATAATAATATTTCGTCATTAAAAAGTTATATTCAGTGATAGAAAGATTAACTATGTATGTACACACACACACACACACACACACACACACACACACACACACACACACACACACACACACACACACACACACACACACACACACACACAAAACGATACAGAATTAGATATAGTTATTATTCGCTAACTTAAACCAGAGGTAATTAACCTTGTGTACGTCGTCTAAATCAGGCGCTCTACTTTCTAATTTGACACCTGTCAATCATTAGCGGCGCTGACAGTAATTACTCTAAAAACGGACACACACACAAGCTTTCCCCACTACCGGTGGACAATATATACGCAAAGTAAATTAGCGACAATTTCTCATTTGACCGTCTGCGTGTACTGATACTGTACGTCTTACGTGTCTTCAGTATACACATCTTCTTTGGTAAGTGTACAGATTTTATTTAAACGTAAAAATTATCAAGTGCATTATTTATTGAATTTAATACATGTGTGTGTGTGTGTGTGTGGTGTATTCATGTGTGTGTGTGTATGATCAAATTATTATTATGTCTGCTACAATTTTCTGAAATATATTCTTAATGTATTTTTATATTAATTTTATTGTATGTACCGATTTTATTTAATACATGTGTGTACGTATGTGTGTGTATGATCAAATTATTATGTCTGGTACAATTGTCTGAAATATATTCTTACCGTATTTTTATAGTGGCAATTTCTCATTTGACCGCCTGCGTGAAAGCTATCACTGCATTTTTTTAAATAGTTGAAAGACTGTTGTAGTATTGTACGTCTTCAGTATACACACAACTTTCATCATTAAGGGTGTATAGACAACACACACATACTAGTTCGTGAGTGTACAGATTTATTTAAACGTAAAAACATTATCAAGCGCATTATTTATTGAATTTAATACATGTGTGTGTGTGTGTGTGTGTATGATCAAATTATTATTATTTCTGTTACAATTCTCTGAAATATTGCTTTAAACAAACATTTTTAATGTAACAAATTTAGAAAGCAGGTCACAGCGAATGATGACATTTATATCTCTCTAATTCTGTTGTG
Source organism: Magicicada septendecula (assembly GCA_034769895.1). Lineage (NCBI taxonomy): Eukaryota > Metazoa > Arthropoda > Insecta > Hemiptera > Cicadidae > Magicicada > Magicicada septendecula. Next base: position 288,606,319 of record CM068372.1, read on the forward strand.
GACATGCATAGCTGTAAGCGGTGACTATTTCCTTATGAAAGTGGAATGTAGACTTTCCTAAATTATTTGCATTAAAACATCATCAAGCGCATTATTATTTATTGAATTTAATACATGTGTGTGTGTGTGTGCGCACGCGTGTGTGTATGATCAAATTATTATGTCTCACTTCTAATTGAAGATATATTTTAGGTATAGCTGAATGTTAAGCGTACAACGTCCGTCCGTCATTTAAGGGTACGTGTGTGTGTGTGGACAACGCTCGCTAGTTTGCTGCAAGTAAGTATACATTATGGAGTGGGTTATACAAATAATAATAAAGTGTGTGTAATATATACATTTTATTAAAATACATACACACAGCTCCAAGATTATATTAAACAGTTTTTACAATTAAAAATACATACACACAGCTCCAAGATTATAGTGTTACAAGTATGAAAATATATCTAAGTATTAAAATATATCTAAACTAGTTTTACAATTAAAATACATACACACACACACACAGCTCCAATATTATAATGTTACAAATATGAAGATATATATTTAAAACTAGTATTTACAAAATATGTATAAAATAAGACTTAAACACGTCTATGTACTGTGTTGGACAATGGCGTATATTCTACAAGCGAATCATGTAGTATCATACAGTAGGCAGTCGTCTGTCTAGGAAAATTCATTGACGATTCAAATTCTAAACGTACATCAACTGCTGAAGACTTAAGGGCATCGTCTTGTCTGCTACAATCGAATACAAACAGCGGGGCTTTTGATTTGAATAATTCCGGTGTCAGTACTGGGCTGCCGTCTAAACGGTGGTAATACGAACTTTGAAAACTGGCGTACATATTGTACAATAATGCAAAACGGTCTTTCCCAATATCCAAGTTTAAATTATCGTAAGGATAATACTTGTCGTTTAGAAACAGTCTCGCATTGATCACGTTACAATGATCAAATTCATTGGCGTATGCTGTCAGTACATTTTTTCTTGCTATCTGAAACGCTAACACAACAAAGCGTGGTTTTTCTAGCTGACTCGAGGTCTTGACAATCCAATTCTGCCTTTTAGTCTGTGGTAAGGCAGGATACTCGTGCAACTCCCAGGTCCTAAAAGGCATAGTTATCGGGTGGTCTTTCTCTATGAGTCGTAACAGTGGTAATCTGTACGCATTAGCTACATGTACATAAGGCATTTTCCAGTAAACTTTATCTAGTTCAAGAACACAATTGGCAGTCGTTTGTCCGCTTACTAAAACCATAGCGTTTATGTCGGTAGATGTGCGTAGGAGTATGAGTTCTTGTTTCACGTTCAGCACGATGCGTGTATAGTCTTCTGCGAATCCCATTAGCATTTTCAGTGGTATACAAAAGTTGAATTCGCCGTCATCATTCACTTTTAATATGTTCGTGGTCGGCGCCACCCAACCTGCGTTTTCCATTGCGTTACGTGTGTTGTTGTTGAGTGATAGAAAAGTTTTAATAGTTGACGTAACACCGACGTTTCTGGTATGGTCCACTACCACTCCGGCCAACTCGTAACGAATCTCTTCAAAGAGAAATGCTATAGCATTGTTCACCAGTTCCACATTCAATGCAGTATCTGCAGCCACACTAGGGTTTTTAACCAACTTGCCTTCGATGTAGAGGAAACTTTCTGACGGCAGTGTAAAGACGTCCTGTTGTTGTATTGGCACACGTATTTCATCATTGTTTCCATATCTTGTTGTTGCGTACGGTGCGTGTGAGTGAAATGAAAAGTGTGTGATACTGTCTTCAAAGAACGGTTGCTGCTCCACAGATAATATTCCACTCGCCATGTTACTTGTTTACAACAAAACCCAGTGAAATCAGGAAACGACGGTTAACTGATGTTAATCGTTTCAGTTTCGAACGAGTACTGAGGCGTTTCCTAACTGATCTTTCTTCTTCTTCTTTTTTTATTACTGACGACTGTGGTAGCAGCGGTGGCGAAGAAACAAAGTACAAGCCCATGTCTATAGTCGTTTTAGATGTAAACGCACAGTGATGACTTCTCCGCGAAAATCTATTACGTCACCGTCCTGATCGTGTAAAGATAATGTTATGTTTTCCAAACGACTCACATTCACAGGTAGGTATATGACGTTTGTAGGCGATTCAATTATTTTGAATCCTGGTTCGACTGACGGATAGAACGAGTGCAGCGTGTGCTCGGTTTTACCGTTCTTGTATGATCCTTGCGCTATATTACATCTTATCAGTATACTGTTCACTTTTATAATGTTAACTGTGGCGTCAGACGTGTGAGTTTTATTCGCTTCAAGCAGACGCTTTTCCTTGAAACCCAACATATCACCGATACCGTACACTGTTTGTTGAAAGTCAATATCCAATGCACAAGTCAGTTCACATTTCAGTGTATTGTTGTTAGAACGTAGACTAATCTTTGAGTCTCCTAACTGCTTATTGAGGAAGGCTTCTATGTCACCGATTTCATAAGCACCTGTAGGTAAAGTTATCAAGTCCACGTTGTTCCGTCCCGTAGTACTGGAAACACGTTGTTTTTTCCCTCAATCACGTTCGGTATACTGTTGTATGTAGTAAAGTCCAATAGACCTACATACCATTCGCCGTTTGTTAGTTCGAGAGGCGGGAAAAAGTCACATACAAGAGCAGCAGCATTCCTACCTGTTAAGGTGACCGACAGCGAAGACATCTTGTCGCTTACTGATCACTCGCGCGTTAAGAAGTCCAAACATAAATGCCCGCAGATGACTGTGTGTGGTGGCTGTTCACGCTCGTAATTGTAGTAAATGTCAGTGTCGGTTCCAAAATACTGTGTCAGCTCAAGAGGTGGCTGCATATTACCATACGCATCATAGTAGTAAACTTGTTTGTTTCGCTTCTTGTAGCAAACCCAGTGCGTACCAAGTCCTTCTGCACTGTCCAGATTAACAACTGCACTCTCATTCTTCCATGGTCGTGTGTGTGGTAAAGTGTTACGCATAAAAACTCCTCTGAAATAAGGTATTTTCAAAAGTTTTGCGTACACATACAAATCACTGTCAGAAATTAGTTTTTTTGTCTGTAAGGACGTAGGTATAGACCTAACGCTATTTTTTTTTGTTACGTTTATGTCTTGAGACTGTTTTGCGTTTGTTCACGGATTGACGTTTAATTCCTGAACCCTTCTTCTTCTTCTTTTTTCTGCAACCACTACGCGAGCTCCCTCCACCCACTGCCGATTTCGCTTTCATTGCGGCGGCTACAGCCGCAGCATACGCTCTTTCACTAACACCAGAATTCCAATCTTTCACTCGTTCCCACGCTTTGTCGGCAAGAACGCGATCAGCTATACGTCTTCGACTGTTGTCTTTGTACCTTGCGTAGGCGATATCGTGTTCGCGACAGGCTTCGTCCAGCTCGTTGATTCCGCGCTCGCTACGCGCCAATCTCTCTTTGAGTTTTGTTCCAGGTCCACAGAATCGGTAGCCGGGTAGGTGTAATTCTACTGGTAATGCGTCCACCGCTCGATTAATCAAAGTAGGTACTGACGAAACGATAGCGGGCACAGTGTTTTTAAGTATTTTTCCAATTACACCACGCCCCATTCTTTTCTTACGAAGTACGTGCATTCTTGTAAACAGATCTCCAATCCTTGATTTCCGTTTCCGTATCGAGAACGTCTATTAAACGCCCCACCTCTTCAATATATTCAGACAGGACTGAACGCTGTGTCGCGCTGTCTTGATATTTATAGACAAACTTTATTAGATTGATTATATGAGCGTGAAATACCTGAGTGACCTTGTACAATTCGGTCTTTATATGTAATTTTAATTCGTGCATTTGTCGTACAGTGACTGCGTCTTTGTCATTGACACCGTTCGCTATATTCGTAATTTTTCTTCCGGCAGCGTAGAAAGCATCGCTTTGCAAACTGATTGTGTGTGCGTGTAAAAATTCCAAATTCACTGCGTCTTTGAAGTCAACAGGCGCTTGCACACGCGTTAGTCGACAGTCATTAACGATTACGTTACCTGCACGATCTTTTTTCAAACTCTTCTCGTCTACGTATCGTTTTGTGGCTGCATCTCTTGATTTAAGCGGATCGTTTAGCATTATTATTCGATGATCTTTTGCGTCTACGGTAGCGTTGTCGTTCTTGTACTGTAAGCATGTGTCCTTTACGTACTGTAAAGAAACAACATCGTGCAACTCTTCAGGATCACCCAAGTTGCATATCTTTTTGTTTTTCACATCAAAGTGACCGTCGTTAGTCACTCCTAAACCGATATCCTCACGCAGACTTCGATGAGTTTCTTTTCGCACTCTTACAGCGCTGTCGTGTCTACCGAACTTGTCTACACTCATATTTATGAAGAAGAACTGATGGTTATAGAACGGTGCGTCTGCTTTTATATGATAATGCCGGCTTCACGTAATTCTTCCAATATCGAAACGATTTCATTCCTATGACCAGTATGGCCGCTATTTTGAGACGCCATTAACAGTCTCAATCTATTAACCAACTCGTTAGGATCATCCCAATGCACGTAATCGATTGCAGTGTTCGGTTTCATCTCCATATAGCCACTCCCTGTACGTTTTCGTGCACTCGATGCAAACAATTTAGATATTACTAGTCGGTACTTGACGCCACTGTTACTGTTTATTCGCGTATTGTGTTTATATTTTTGTTTGTGTCCGTTGGTGCTAGTAGTATGGACTTATATTTCCTCATATCGTCCTTATTGTATTTTTTCGGTAGTTTCATAAACAAAAGTTCATACAGACCAGGTGTACCCTCGTAAATTTTTCCTTTGACATGAAAGTTGTCGTTATCATCGATTTTTACATTTAAATCACCTATCATAAATTTACCACCTTCGTATCGCACACCATACATACGATCTATAATCCGTTTACAGTCCGCCGATTTACACAAACGCATATATTTGTTTGCTAATGAATCGTCGCTGAAATGTGAAGCGTTAGGGTTCCAGGCGTCCTCGTCACTGAAATGAGAAGCGTTATGACTTTGCATACCACTTTCGTTTTCCGTTATTACGTGTTGTGTAGGCTCTTCTTGTTTTATCTGCTGCTTCTCCTCCTCCTACTCCTCCTCCTCCTCCTCTTCCTCTTCCTCCTCCATCATATCACCACTTAACTTTCGTGAAATAGCTTCTAACGGTTCCAGAATCGGTCTGTAATTTTTTCTAAACTTCTTGTCGCTTTCTCTGATACCGTGTTGTAATGCATGATATTTTTTCCTTATGTTGTCGCTTATCGTGTCTATATCATACGCAAGTCGTTCCTCCTTATTCATAGCCATCGTGTGTTAGCAAGAGGACTGATTACATTACTACAGTGCAACCACTTTTATACTTCGTCGGAAACAATTATGAATCGATCAAAGCCGATTCTATATCTACCTTCATTTATTGGCGAGTCTTTGTCTATGACTAGAAATCCATAACGATCCTTCCACGCTTCCGTGCAAACGTCTTTGAAAGCATCATATTTCATATCTATGTTAACGTGATCATTGTATGCATGTCGTAAATTTAGATCGTCTTGTTTGAACAATATCAACAAGTTAGCGTTGTCACGTACCAATTGTTTCGGTATCTGGCTATATGTCTGGCATAGATAGAATGTGTCCACACCGCTATGTCTCCCCATAGCAAAATACTTTCGAATATTGTTTTGTCTTTCACACGATACATCATCGAATACGATAACAGAGTCGAGACCAGTGATTTCACTCGGTAGTGGGACTTCTTCGTTCTCGCTGTATGCATGATAACCTAAACCTTCATCAGCGAGTGATTTCATCACTGTTTCTAGCATTCTGTATTTTGGTTGAAATAATGATTTTGAAAACACGTATACGTTGCGGAAACGTAGTCCGTTGGTATGAAACAGTAGGTTGAATAGCACATTGGATTTCCCACAGGAACTTGGGCCTGTAACGATACAGCGAATACTGTTCGGTAATAGCGGGCTATGTTTACGTTTAGCACTACCTTCGTCACCAGCCAAAAAGTCCATATCCTTTATTGGTAATTTGGTTGCTTGCTGTACAATCTTCATCTTTATGAATACTGAAAGCATACTGTTTTCAGCACGTGCTGTCACCTTTTTTTTATATTAGATCTTTCTTATGTATCCATGCATCGTGTTTACCATCTAAACCAAGCCAACGAACACGCACTAAACCTTTGCGTTGTAACACCTTTTCCACTAGGTATACGTCGCCGACTTTGGACTTACTAATCTCGTGCTCGTAAAAACCACCTTTCAACACTTTGTTTAGATGATCTTTTAGCAGATAAGTGACGGGGATGGTAGTGGATTGTACTTTATCCACAGTGAATATTTCGTTAGTCCAATTTGGTGTATAACCTTTGGCGAACGTCATTTTGTGCTTACTTATACGAACACGGTCACCGACTTTAAATTTGGGTGGTTTCGTTGGACTGATTTTAGGCGCTGTGTTCTTCCTTATTCGTTCCAACACTATATGTTCGTTGGCGTCATTCACTTCACTAGGTTTCATACCAATGGTTCTGTGTGTGGTATTGTTGTACGATTTCAGTAATGTAGGTAGTAGATCCAACCAGCGGTAGTGTCCTTGTTCGCTGAAAGCTCGATACATGTGTGTCTTCAGTGTGCGATTAAAACGTTCCACTATGGAAGCTTTTTTCTCACCATAGGTTGAGTAATGTTTCACATTATACTTTTTTAGCAACGCTTGTACTGTGCTGTTGTAATACTCCTTCCCGTTGTCCGTCTGTAAATATTTCATTCGATTAGCAGTTAGTATAGGCTCTAGTGCATGCTTTACTTCTTTTCCTGTCTTTGTTTTCAATGGTACAGCGTACGCGTACTTGCTAAACGCATTGATCACTGTCATCATGTACTTGTACCCTTTGTTCACTCGAGCGTATGGTATCATCTCCACAAGATCCGCCTGGTACAAGTCGTGTAGACCCTTCAATTCAACCGCACGCCTAACGAAATTCCTTCTCGCTGCTCTATGTAGCTCTAGAGCTATAGTCTTGCGTGCGTTGTTCATGGTTTAAGATACACTAACATAATACCGGCGTTAAAAATACTATATATATCTATAACAGTTTCTTTGTTTTTCAGTATTCACTCTCACGTCTGAATATCACCATGTCTGACCTTCAACAGAATCCAGAACATCAGCAGGAACAGGGACATCCCCAACAAGGTAAAAATTTACCAATTGTCTCTCTCTCTATAATTATGTAGCAAACCAAATTTGTTTGATATGAATTAACATATGATTCAACTCAGTCTAACATGTATAAGATAGTCTCTTGACGTTGTTTAGAAATTGATATGACGGAGAAAATTTTTTATGTTCTGACATAGGTTTGTCACCTTCTCCCCAATGTATTGTCTCTTGACATCGTTTAGAAATTGACATGACGGAGAAAATTTTTCATGTTCCACCATAGGTATGTCACCTTCTCTCCAATGAACTAATTCAATTCCACAACAAAAGCATTTAACTCTATCGTCTATGAATGACATACTATGTCCACAAACATCATAATTTAGCGGATAGTAGTAAAACCCGGCAAACGCTAACTCGTCGGGGGCTGACAAACGTCACTTCCCAATACTTGAACGATTTTCTTCTTTCACTTTCAATGCTAAAATCAGGAGTAGCTGCCATCTTCACAGTTTGCAATAAACTAGCCTATTACTAACGTGTACTATCTATTTACCTCAAACATGAATTTGTGTGTGTGTGTGTGTGTGTGTGTTATTCATCATTCCTATTAGCTAATACATGTGTTTCTATTGTTTCAGATATGACACGATTTTATATCGTGCGAAACACTAGTATTAGAGGATCCCTCATAACGTTTAATTATCTGCCCGTGTACACGGACACAGAAGAAGATCAAGATATAGTACCGATAATGACCGAGGTGCGACCTTTATTGTGCAAGGATATTCTGGCAGAACAAGCACGTTTACGCAGTATCAAATGGCATATTGCGTGCAGGATACGTTTCACTAAAACTGTGTTAGATGGTGACAGCGGCGAAGAAAAAGAGGTAACCAAAGACGCCGTCTTCCACGGACGTTGTCGTACGTTGCTCACGGACGAAAACGACGAGTTGAACTGTCTACTCGATGAATCCTACGATAAAATCATGAATAGCATATCCAATTTTACCCGTGACGGGAGCGGATGGTCGGTGGATGCTGTACTGAAGCTGGAACTGGTTGTTGGACGGTACCGGCCTCTAGCAGCGTCCTCCTACCTTCCAACCCCGCGAAAACTCTCACTCACCAAGGCAGTAGTCAACATCAAGAACCCCCAAGATGAAATGTGTTTTCTATGGTCCGTACTAGCTCACATACACCCTCAACAACGTAATAAAGAACGTGCTTCAAAATACGTCCCCTTCAAAAACACCTTAAATATGTCCGGTATCGAGTACCCTGTTTCTATAAACTCACTTTCTAAATTTGAAGCACAGAATCCCGACATTTCTATAAACGTTTTCGGCTATGATATAGAAGACAATATCAGAAACGAATCAAAAAATGAGGTTTATCCGTTAAGAATTACCCCCAATAAGGACAGATTACATCATGTTAATCTTTTACTTCTGTCCGATACAAATAGCCGAAAACACTACTGTCTTATCAGTAGCATTAATAAATTGTTATCATCCCTTACAAAACACGAGCATAAATCATTTTACTGCGACTACTGCCTGCATCGTTTCTCCACAGAACATGGTCTGTCCGATCATCTCCCCTACTGCACACCTCACGGCGAGCAGAAAACCAAAATGCCCACAGAGGAGGAGAAGTTTATGTCATTTAAAAATTACGCGCACTGTCTTAAAGTACCCTTTACCGTCTACGCCGACTTCGAGTCCCTCATCACTCCGCTTCAATCGTGTTCACCTGGTAACAACGTTCCGACGACAGTGCACGAGTTAGGTGAATTCTACTCAGTTGATAGCAACGGTGCCCGTCAGAAAATAACTTCTCCTCCTGTGTCGTCCACATCATACGAAGCGATGCATATTCCGTCAGGTTTCTCCTATGCTATCGTCGATCATACACACAGACTCTGGAGAGAGGCTAAAGTTTATCGGGGTGAAAACGTCGTAGACACTTTCTTCTCGTGGTTGATGAAAGACGCCGAGGATATGATGAAGGTAGTACGACATAACGTACAAATAATTATTCCGATGATGACAATGTTGCGTTCACTAACGCCACCGTTTGTCATTTGTGTGAGCGCCCTTTGACAGACGATGACAAGGTACACAATCATTGTCATCTTACGGGGAAATTCTTGGGAGCAGCCCACAATAGCTGTAATCTAAGCTACAAGATGCCTCGTCATATCCCCGTCTTCTTTCACAACCTTCGTGGCTACGACTGTCACCATTTAATGCAGGGTTTAGGAAAATATAAGGACCAACACGTATCCTGCATTGCAACATCCAGTGAGCGTTACGTGTCGTTCTCCCTGGGTCCCTTGCGTTTCGTAGACTCTTTTCAATTTCTTAATCGCTCTCTGGACACACTCGTTACCAATCTGTCCACGTCCGGGAGCCAATTTCCTTTGCTCAGAGAGGAAATGCTTAGACGAGGTTTTGACGAACAGACCAATCTGCTCGTGCGCAAGGGGGTATACCCTTACGAGTACGTTGACAGCATTGATCGGTTCAACGAAACAAGTCTACCCGCTCGTGAACACTTTGATAACCGGTTGTTGGAATCGTCTATTTCGGACGCAGATTACGAGCACGCACAAAACGTGTGGAGTGCATTCAATCTGCGTACGTTTGGAGATTACCACGATTTGTATTTGTTGACAGACGTAATGCTGCTGGCCGATGTCTTTGAAAGTTTCCGAGACATGGCCTTACGCGATTACTGCTTGGACCCGTGTCATTTTTACTCGCTTCCAGGACTCGCTTGGAACGCGATGCTAAAAATGACAGGGGTCGAATTAGAGCTGTTAACAGAGATAAATCTACATCTGTTCGTCGAGTCTGGGGTCCGCGGAGGCTGCGCGATGATATCCAACCGTCATGCAGTCGCTAACAATCCTTTGATTCCAGATCAGTACGATGTATCGAAACCGACCTCCTTCATTCTGTATACGGACTGTAATAATTTATACGGTGCAGCCATGTCGCAACCACTCCCTTACGCAGACTTCCGATGGCTTGATCGTAACGAAATCGAGTCCTTGGACGTACGTAATGTGAGTGATGATTCCGACATCGGGTACATCCTCGAAGTCGACCTACACTATCCTAATACCTTACACGACCTGCATTCCGACTACCCGCTTGCACCTGTGCGCCAGCGCGTAACACCCGATATCCTTTCTCCCTTTTCTAAACGTTTACACGAGAGTATATACAGATCATCGTATAACGAATCAGGGTCATCCGTAGAGAAGTTGTTAACAACTTTGGAGGACAAACAAAATTACGTTCTCCATTATCGAAATTTGAAATTGTATTTAAGGCTTGGCTTAGAGCTGAAAGCGACTCATAGGGTGTTGTGTTTTAAGCAAAGCGCTTGGTTGAAACCGTTTATCGATTTCAACACCCGCAAGAGGCAAGCAGCCGTCAACAGCTTTGAAAAAGACCTTTTCAAACTGATGAACAACGCCGTATACGGTAAGTCGCTGGAGAACGTACGGAAACATATAGACTTTGAACTAGTCTCGAATGAACGGCGGCTTCAAAAACTAGTTTCCACACCTAGGCTAAAACGTATGATTCGTTATACGAACGATCTGGTGGGGCTCTCACTCCGTAAAAAATCCATTGTTCTTTCCCGTCCCGTGTATGTCGGCTTCACGGTGCTTGACGTTAGCAAAACGATAATGTACGACTTTCATTATCGTTATGCTGTCGCCAAGTACGGTCGCAACGTTAAATTGTTAATGACAGATACAGACAGTCTGATGTATAGTATTCAAACATCAGACTTGTATGCAGACATGAAGAAGGACCTACACGTTTTTGACACATCGGATTACCCTACGTCTCATCCTTGTTATAGCCTTAAGAACAAAAAGGTTGTTGGACTGTTCAAGGATGAAACGTGTGGTCGTCCTATTAGAGAATTCGTGGGTCTCCGTGCGAAATGTTATTCGTTCCTTGTGGCCCACGAAGATCCTACCAAAGAGTGTCAAAAACGTGTATGTAAAGGTGTGCCTCGAGTTGCGATTAAGAGGAGTCTGCGACACGATATGTATCGCAAGTGTCTCACTGATCATTGTCAGTTTTCTACCAGTGCACTTTGTTTACGTAGCGATCATCATACGCTGTACACGATGCGCGTAAATAAGCAAACGTTGTCACCGTATGATGATAAGCGCTATATACTAGACAATGGTCATGATACGCTTGCATACGGTCATTATCGAATACGACGACGCATCAACATGGAGAACGACGACACCTCCCCACCTGCTAAAAAAATTCGTCTCCATGTATAGTAACCCCCCTCAACACTTGTTTCTTTCGTCAGTTGATGTCTCTCGGTGCTTCAGTCCAGACGTCTGTAAACGTAAGTTCGCATATTAATATCGCAACGATATTTGTGTGTTTAAACATAATATATATATAGAGTTTGTAATGTGTGGTTTCTTTGTCTTACAGTATTATTATGGATAACACTGCAGTTATAATTGACTTCCAGTGCTTTTTCGACGACAACGGAAAATATATTGTGAAGGAACTGTCAATCATGGACGTTCTGAGATTTGCTGATAGACATTGGATTTTGACTCCGCCTGCTACATCCGTTACGAATCCAAAATACGTTAGGACAAACCACTGGTTAACGTCAAATTATCATAGACTTAGATGGAGCGAAGGAGAGACACCATACGACAATCTTGTTTCATTGTTAACATCACATACACGTATATATATAAATATGTGTTTGTGAAGGGTTTTGAGAAAAAACGTTTTTTGCAATCAAAGATAATACACAATAATATCATCAATCTCGATGACTTTGGTTGTCCTAAAAACATACCGTATCTATTTCATGGAACAGAATGTCTTAGACATTTCAATTCTTCTGACCAATGTGCCAACTATAAGGTGCATGCTATTCGGGAATGGATGATTCATGATTTTTGCTTTAAACAAACATTTTTAATGTAACAAATTTAGAAAGTAGGTCACCGCGAATGATGACATTTATATCTCTCTAATTCTGTTATGGACATGTACATACATGCATAGCTGTAAGCGGTGACTATTTCGTTATGAATGTAGACTTTCCTAATGACATTGTTATATTTTTGGTGTCTCTAATTTCGTCGACGTTACCACTACCACCACAAATATCACATTGTACTGTCCTTTTGTGGCGAATATTCTGTCATTGTTTGGTTCTCTCTGGTTTGATACAGACGTGTTCACTAGTGTCTTTCTCTCTCTCTTCTAATAATGTCGTCGTTTCTTGTAAAGTTTAATGCTGTAAGTGCTATCGAGTACAAGTGATGTTCAGAATTGACAGTGAATAAAAAATATCCCATCATGGTCTTAACAAATGTGGACACGAAGTATGGGAACTCTGTGCTTGCTACGTTGGAGGATGACGACCGCCAGTATCGTGTCTATCTTCCCAAGAGGTATGCAGGTGTCTTCACGAATGAGGAGCTCAGGCATATCAAACCTAAAGAACTACATTTAGTGTATCGAGGGACGAGAAATCAAACAACGCAAGTAGAGATTGTGTCCTAACGTCGTAAGTAGCAATCGTGTTAACAAGCAATTTATTGATGGGTGTGTGTGTGTATGTGTGCGTGTGTGTAGTTTCAACTCACTGTACTTAACACTTTAATAATTGAATTTGTATGTACATGATAAATGTATCATTGATTCTATTTAGTATTTTTTTACAATGTTTCGTTGAATAATAGTTGGTTCGATTAGAAATTATTTGAAAGTACATTAACTTTATGCGATAAATGTATCATTGATTCTAAGCAGTATTTACAAAGTTCCAGTGAATAATATTTGGTTTGATTAGCAATTATTTGAAAGTACATTAACTTATGAAAAATGACACATACTTGAAAAAGTTTACTTACTTTGATTCTTTCTTTCCACTGACTGTGTGTGTGTGTGTGTGTGTGTGTGTGCATGTGATAATTGAATATTTATCGTATCAGTGATTCTAATACCGACTGTATTGTTATGTTACAGATAAACTTCCTTGTGAACTGTATCTACAGCCGTGAAATTATTATTTAAAAATCTTACAATGTCAAAATTATTAATATTGTATTTATTTTATATATAACAATGTTTGTTTGTGTACAGTGTTGTAAATATATATTTAATCATTTAAAACAATATTATTAATATTGTATTTATGAACTGTATCTACAGCTGTGAAATTATTATTTAAAAATCTTACAATGTCAAAATTATTTTATATATACAACAATGTTTGTTTGCGATATATATATATATTTAATCAATGTAAAATGTATTTTTTGAATAATTGTATTATAGCGGTTTGTAAACTATATTTTAAGTTTGTGTACAGTGTTGTAAATATATATTTAATCATTTAAAACAATATTATTAATATTGTATTTATTTTATATATAACAATGTTGTTTGTGATATATATATATATTTAATCAATGTAAAGTGTAAATATATATATTTAATCATTTAAAACAAATTATGGTTTATTTTAATTTATTTCGTTATAAACCTCTGAACATGCATGCAATTATTTGTATAGTAATCAGAAATGTGTGTGAGAGAAGAGAGCGAGAGAGAGAGAGAGAGAGAGAGAGAGAGAGACAATTTAATAATTTGCAGATTGTATCTTACAATCATGAAAATTATTATTTAAACTGATAATTGTTTTATTAAAAATCTTACAATTACGAAATATTATTATTTCATTGTTTACGATATATATATTTAATTAATGCAAAAATGAATTTTTAAAATTACAATGGTCTGTAAGCCATATTTAAGTTTGTGTACTGTGACAACGTAATCGCTTTGAATAAGGGAATTCTTGTCAACGTTTGCAGCGAGAGAGAGACATACACAATGTGTGTGAGCAGCACGTACATCGTCCGATAGCGATTTGTATGTGTACACAAAACTTTTGAAAATACCTTATTTCAAGGAGATTTTTTTATGCGTAACACTTTACCACACACACAGACTTGGCGTGTGCGAGAGAGAGAGATAGTTTTACTTACATTCAAATGTGAGAGAGTTTATACCGTGTTGGATAACTGTGTCTAGAGAGAGAGAGAGAGACAGAGAGAAAGAGGGAGGAAGAGTTACTTACATTCAAAGTGAGAATTGATATCGACAACAATCATGATCATATAGTTTGAATTTCCCACCACAGAAAAATGTTGGCAGATCTGTTCTATACACACAATAATGCAAGATTGGTAACCCTGATCATATATTTTAATACATACACTATATAACACACACACATATCAAGTTTGAACCCGATATCGAAGTCGTCAATAGTCATATAATTTACTATACACTATAATGCGTCTGCTAATATAGTTTGAATTTCCCACCGAAGACAAACGTTGACAGATCTGTTCTATACACAGTAATGCAGGATTGGTAACCCTGATCATATATTTTAATATACACTATAATACACACACATATCAAGTTTGAACCCATACATAGGTTGGTAAACCTGATCATATAGATTTAATATACATTATAACACACAACAAATTTGAACTCATGCAAGGTTGGTAACCCTGATCATATATTTAATATATACACTATAATGCATCAAGTCGGAACCCCCCACCATAGGTTGGTAAACCTGATCATATAGATTTAATATACATTATAACACACAACAAATTTGAACTCATGCAAGGTTGGTAACCCTGATCATATATTTAATATATACACTATAATGCATCAAGTGATAGAAAGTGAAAGTGATCTAAGCTCGCGAAAGGTGGCATATAAAAAAATAAAAAATTATATTCGCGGATGCTGTGGTCCAGATACGCGAAAAAGTCGCGGATCTTGACACAGATCCGCGAAAAAGTCGCGGATGCTGTGGTCCAGTAGAAAGTGAAAGTGATCTAGGCTCGCGAAAGGCGGCATATAAAAAAATAACGCGGATGCTGTGGTCCATATACGCGAAAAAGTCGCGGATGCTGTGGTCCAGCTGATAGAAAGTGAAAGTGAGTCAGGACCGGCATTTTCCCTCTACTCCTTACAAAGATTCGCTTCTCCTGAAAAATCGGATTTTCATATGTCCTGCTCTACTAGGAAAAGTGCAATGGATAAAGGTGTGAACGTGCAGTCTTTGATGTCTAAAGGTAAGGAGAGAGATACGAAGTCTGCAAGAGTAGCTCTCTTAAGAATTTTATCTTCACTGCGTTATCTCATGGTTCAGGGGTTAGCAACCCGTGGTCACACAGGTGAAAATTCTAATTATCATGAATTGTTAGAGTTAGTTGCTGAAGATAACTCCGATTTGTCCCCTTGGCTTCAACGTACAAAGTACAGATGGCTTGCACACGATATAACAAATGAACTAGGTTCTATTATAGGTAACGAAGTCTCACAAAATATGATCAAGTTTGTAAAAGACTCCCAATACTATACGATAATTATGGATGCAACTCGTTTCAATTTCTTTTCGATTTGTCAGTGGTGATGATTTTCAAATTAATGAATTATTTTTTGGCTTCTATAAAACTGAATCTACTACAGCTGAAGTCTTGATGAAAATTTTAATGGATGTTCTCACTCGTTTTTCTTTGGATATCAAGTCATGCAGAGGTATTGCTACTGACGGAGCGGCAAATATGACAGCCGCTTTTTCAGGGTCAAGGGGAAGGAAAAGTTAGAGAAATTGAGCCGCGATTTATGCATAATCGTCGTTATTAGTTAATGGTTGGTAGTTTTTGTTTTGCAAGGATTTACTGTGTACAGAGTTTATAGATATTTCGTTGGATAGAGGTAGTTGTACCTTAGGGGCAGACGGAAGTTTACGATCAACCGGAACGGGAAGAGAAAAGAAGACAGAAGTAGGAAAGTAGAAGGGTAAAGTCTCAGGTAACGTTCTACTTTTACTTAATGGACAAGAATGTTCCAATTTCCCTTGAAATCAATCTTTGATCAGAGCTGAAAGAGAGGTATAAATATATTTAAAAAATACACGCAAGAGCACACAGAAACACAAATACAGTGTGCAACGAGAGTGTTGTGCTATAATACACGCAAGAGCAGACAGAAACACAAATACAGTGTGCAACGAGAGTGTTGTCCTATAATTTCATGTTTTCTTTTCAAATAATTACCTACTATTGTAACAGAATCGTTTGATAAAAGCAATGAAGTTGCTTATTTGGGTATGAATCTGAAATAGAAAAAAATAACATAAATAGTTCACAGAAAGTTGATGTACATATAAAATTTTATAAATTTAGGAGATGCCAGTAGAAATCTTTGAGCAAACTGCATAACTACTTGGTACGTATTGATAAACCTAACTATAAAGGCGTGTAGTCGAATCGCTCGCTCAGTGTATGACAGTAAGTTTACGGTTATTTTAGTTTCTTGTTCCTTCAGAACATTGATTCTAATGATTCTTCGTCAGTAGATTCGTTTTACTGCTCATCCGCTGAAAGACGTTATGATGTTCGTGCCGATACCGAGTTACAAATAAAGTTTTACGAGCTGTAAAGTGTGTACAGACTTTTGCAGTTAATAGCAGTCTAAATGAACTCGTCAGTATTAAAGAAAAAGGAAGTACACGTGTTCTATGAAGCTACCGTAAACACTAAAATATTTGTACGTTCATGTAAATATAAGGCGCGAATACAGTAAAGATGTTCTTGTGTCTTCTCTTTATTTGTTTATTTTTTATTTTGTTTTTGTTTCTTTTTTTTTGCCTTTCAGTTGCCAAAACAACACTGTTGTGAGATTCTATGTTCGGTCATTTGCTGTCGTGCTCATGTGAAATAAACTATCTATTTTAAGTGTAATTTGTAATCAAACGCATAATCCTCATAATTTCTTTATTTGCTCGTCCTGTGTCTCTTCTGAATTTTCCTGCTTCTCGTCTCCAAGGATCCATTTTAGTTATCCTCAACCATTTCTTACGTTTTCTTTTAGTGACTACCATGTCTGAACTGGAGGTTATTATTTAAAATTATTATGGAGCGCTGTAATTAAAATTTGCTCTTCAGTTTTATTTGTAACATTTCTATCTTGTGGAATATGGTGTAGACCGTATTGTGAAATGTTCATAATAATTTTCCTTCCAGTTTGTTTCTTTATTTGATTTCAACCTTTGAAACTTTTCCCCCCCAAATATGGATATTAGTTGCACTACTGCATATTCCTTCCAATTTCCATATTAATTATTTTAGCTGTCGCCTGTTAAACTAATTATCTTAATATATTTTTTTTATTAAACTACATTAGTAAAAGAAGCGTTTCTCATAAAACATGCCTGGTACATTCTTTGAGTGACAAGTGCGATGTACATATTCAGAGCACTGGAAGTAGAACATTCAACTTCCGTTTACTAGGCCGTCAACTTTAAATTCCGACGTTTAGTAGGGTGACTTTGAAACTAAAAAATTGTTGATACGCAGAATCAAGATGCGGTCTCGTACAAGATGCAAACACCTGTGTGGGAGCAATGTGTATTAAAGATACACAATAAGGCACTATATATTTTGACGGCCATGCGAAAATAGAAATAAGATTACATACGACGTGGTAGAAGAAAAGACGTTCTTTATTTTCACGTAATACGTTAGCACTCTTTTGTTTTAGACCATATCCACTATTTTATTACGCGTCTGGTTAAATCAGGAATTGAGTATAAATTGCTCAATGAGTTACTGTGCCCATTTGTGACCACGTTATAAGCATTTAATCTTTTAATATTTTAAGAACATGTTTAAAGATTTACCTAAGACTGTATTTTCTGTTAAACATTTAATTTTTAATTTGTCTTGTTATGCTTTTTACCGTAAATACTTGACTACAAATATTTTATAAATTCAAAATAATATAATATAATCGCGGACATTCACACGTGCGCCGTATGGGAACACGTGGGAAGTAAATTTTCTTGTCCATATTGCAAAAATATTTTACTTATGATCATAGAGCGTGGCGTGGATTCTTTACTGTCAATGGCGTCAGCACATCGTACAACTTGTTCGTCGTGTCTTCAGCGTTTAATGTTTCCACTGTTACAGTAGGCTATATTGATTAACACAATACTCACGCTCGGGGCAAATGCTTTTGATTTTATCTATTACACTTCGTTTAACTAAGATTATTTTCTGGTTTTAACTGATTAATACACTACTGAATACTACTACTACTACTACTACTACTACTACTACTACTACTACTACTACTACTACTACTACTACTACTACTACTACTACTATTACTACTATTACTACTACTACATACTACTACTACATACTACATGCACCTGTTTGAATGAACTGACTCGTTTTAATAACGAAGTTAATAGTTAAAGTAAGACAATAAAGTTTTATTTTTTCTTAAAAGCAAATACAGTTACTGTACACAAAAACATAATCACTAGATTAGTGGTAGGTTACCTTACTTTCATTTTAATGCGTAAAGAATTATAACTGTAGAATTATAACTGTATATGAACTATATAAGTTGAGGCGTAATATAATTAGAAACTGATTAATTTTAAAATTACATACGACTTCAAGTATCTTCAGAACTAAAAGATGTGTGTTTGGTACTCGCACAAGCGCGAGCGTCTGTACCGCGGGAAGAGAGAGAGAGAGAGAGAGAGAGAGTGAGAGAGAGAGAGAGAGAGAGAGAGAGAGAGAGAGAGAGAGAGAGAGAGAGAGAGAGAGAGAGAGAGAGAGATTAGTAATTATCGAAAGCTCAACCCATTTAAGTTGCACTAAAAAGAGCTACAAAAACGTCAGAGTTCATCTTCATTTACATCGGCAAATGTAGTCTCACCAGAAAGTCTACCGTTACAGGATGTGGACTAGGGAACCATTATTTGAGCTTGCTTTTTCTCTGGCTTAATGTTTATGTATTTTTAAAACGAATAATTGTAAATATCTTATTTGAGACAAGACTATTAACATTATGAAAGAGACTACAATGACTATGACTATCATTATGACTATCTAACAATGAGATTAGAAAGTCCTGGACAACTTCAACATGGACTCTTCATTTTTACCATTATACGAAAAGGATAATCTTGAATCGTACGTATATTAATTATTATTGGGGGACTGAAAATGCGTGAGGTATATTCGTTTTATGCTTCAGTATATTGTAAATAGGCGTAAGTGAGGAAGTAGTAACAATAATTGGACAGTGCTTTTTAAAATAATTTTTGATACACTTTAAAAGCTTCTTTGCAGGAAATCAACAGAGAATTATTTAAAATCTTAAAAACGAGTGCATGTTTCTATTTAAAGGCTTAATCGCAATTGATCTTGATATGTAGCATGTTACCATAACTTACATGAGACTTGTTACTTATTGTGTAAGCAACAGTACGACGCAATATTTTCATACTGTGTGGCAAATTTTCGATCTCATTGCGCCTACAGGGAGATTGCCCGATTTATCTGAAACTCTCGTAAACATCATGGCGCTACACGATTATCCTTCACGGCTAGTGATTGTTTTCATCCTAACCCACTGTTGCCAGTAGACAATCTTCTGAAGTCTCATCTTATAATAACACCTACGTTTTTTGTTACATCTAATTACAGGCATGTTGGCTGTACACACGTAACATTTACTGTTTACTTATTTGGTCAGCTAAATTATAATGTTAATGGAGGGATTTAATATTGTTAAGTCACTCGCACGACTGTCGTTTTCAAATTGTGAAAATTAATAATTTAACACAGAGAAATCGCTATATAGAACTGTAATGACAATTTAAATAAACAATAAACTTTCGTATTCAAACAAACGTCAAGCTTGCTATTTCACACACACACACACACACACACACACACACACACACACACACACACACACACACACACACACACACACACACACACACACACACACACACACACACACACACACACACACACACACACACACACACACACACACACACACACACACACACACACACACACACACACACACACACACACACAATAAATATTTCCTATTTTATAGTGTTGCACTAATAATACAAGTCACCAATTACTACGTGCACATACAATACCTCACCAATTTACACTAAACGTAGGCCTACTTTGATTTGCCTGTGTGGTGTAAGACGTCCCGATCTAGCAAATCATCTTTGCATTAATAATTCACTAGGCAGTCTAGATTGACGACAACGAATTTCCGTTGCCCTTCTCATTGGACTCGATAAACAACATAATTAGTTCTCTATCTTACTTTCTAAGAACCTTCCCAGTTAGCTTAAAATTTTGGGAAGCGACCACTACGGCACATTGAGTTATACATCCAAAATGGTCTTCTTCTTCTTCTTCAAAAACCGCACTATTACTGCGGATATTGTATCGCGTTTTCAGTTTGTTACTGGCTCTCTTCTTTTGCAATTGATTATCGAATTGCAAAGAATAATTCTGCGGTTTTTGGAGTTATGTCTCAGGTGATCCAAACATCAAGTCACCAGAAAGACGAACCTGTAGTTTTGCTGGAGTCGTACCGGTTGTGTCATGTAATGATATTCTGTAGGCCTATACCATTAGGTACACCATAATGGTGTACGCTGACTCCTTTGTGTGCTAGTACAAACCTTCGTCGAGAACCTTCGATAGATGCTGGTAATGTTCTGTTGAACCTCTTAATCATTCCGCCAGACTGAGCTTGTCCGGATCTTTTGAATGAGAAATACGTGACACAATTATTTAAAAAATCCCGACTTGAAATATTTCCCTTTACCGTATGGATTTCTATAGGCAACTCCATAACGGCAACAAAAGTTGTGAACCAACGCTTCCACCACAGTAGTAATCTTTTAATCTGGTAACCATAAGCTTTTAATGGTACCACCCATTTGCTAAAGTAGTCACCTGCAACCATGGAGTACCGGTTTCCGTCGTCTGTAAGCGAGAAAGGTCCAGAAATATATACGCCAATTTCCTAGAACGAAAGTCTAACGTTATATTCTTTCATTTTCCCTGCTTCTCGTTTCCTTATTTTGTCAGGCATTTTATTGACACCAAAATGACCTCCGAATGCCCCATCAAGCAGTTCCTTCAAAATATGGTGCACTTCACTGCTGGGAACTATCAGCTGCATGGCCACGTCTCATCCATCTGCACTTTTCTCATGCCCTTTTCAGAATCCAGTCTTTAATGGGTTAGAGATGTCCGTTGTGACTGATAACTCTCCAGCACTTTTGAATCTTGGCAGATATCTTGCCAACAAGGCGACGACTGTCCTCTTTGCTATCAAGATCGGTCTAACATCTTCGTCAGACATTTGCACTTGTCAGAAATCTTGTGTCGTCCAACCGTATGCCAAGAAGTCTACAGCCATGGCTTGAAATTGGTCACTAGCGTTCTGTCTTCTTTTCTGCAGAATGTCGGCAATCTTATGAGCATAATCTTCGAGATAAGCCATATGTATACGTACAAGCCACCTTGTCAACTACCCTTTAAGATTTTCAAACTAGATGATCGGTACGCAGTGAAAGCTCGCTTCATACAGATATTTATGGAAGTCCTCCAATGCTCAAACGATAGCAAACAACTCGCGTCTTATCACGCAGTAATTTCTCTTTGCTTCGGAAAGCCCTTGGTGTAATACGCAACTTCTCGTTCTGCTGTCCTGTGATTCGAGCAGTACGCTTTCTGGCGTTTCTCCGCGTCTTCTCTTTCACTCCTGCGTTTCTAATCCTGTCGTCTTTCTGTTTCTTCTGCTTCACGTCGGTGCTTTTCATCATGTCGCTCCTCTGTTTGTAGTAATATCGTACGGGAAGCTTACATCATCTGACTGGTATCAATTCCTACAAATCAATTGACACAAAAATAAATTAATTACACTGAATAACATTTCTTGTGATAAGCCTTTTTTTCAGGTTTGTTCACTGAGATTTTTAAACACACACACACTAATATAACACACAATCAATACTTTACGCACACCTACTTTACAATGTCGCAATAAATTATACACTACACCAATTACAAATGTGCGCACACAATAATTCACAGTTATCAGTTTACTCTAATCGGACGTTGGATGACCGTATACAAAAAACGCCGCTTTTATACTTTGTTTGTGTGTGTAATGCGTGGCAAGATTGATCTGGATACCGGCAGAACAATCGAGAAACGTCTGGAACTGGAAAGATCGAGAGCACTGCGTAATCCTGCCGGACACATAACGGATGGAAAGCGTCACGTAGTTACACATGTTTTCTGTGTCTCCATTGCAACAGTATTTTACCCACAATAAAATACAGTACAATAGAAAAACTTTTGTATCCGAATTTTCACTTCTTATTTGCCAAATTCCTTGTTACCATACCAGGAGTACTCGATTCCTGTCATTTTTTGAAATTTCACCGACCTTCGTTAAGTCACGTTAACTTAACAGCCGTTAAACGTCGCGGTAACGAATTAGCTGAAGATAAACTCACGTAGCTCCGTTAAAGATAATGAGCATTAAAATAATTGGTTAACATTTGGGCTGTTAAATAACTAACGGCCGTTAAAGCAGAGATAGCTAACCTTAAAATTCTGTTTGGCGTCGACGTTGTTCTTTGTCACACGTGTAGTAAATAAAATGATGAAAGATTTGAGAGCGGGCACAATTTTTAAAAACATTGAATTACGGTGACTACTAAACTAAGAATTTAAATACAATTAGGACTATGTGTAAAACTTTGTTCATTCCTAAGATCGTAAATTTTATTTGATGTAGGCCTGTAGCAAAAAAAAAAAATCGGTATGGAGAACCATACATGACTTCCATGTTGTAATATTTATGTTTAAAATAATTTACTTGAATTCGGTTCGGTAATTTCTAAAAAAATATCGCCCACTCTCAAACTAATTTCACTGTTTATAGATATTTTTGTTATTATGGGGTAATCGTTTAATATAATGTTATTTTCAGTCAATGTATCCATAAAAATTAGGTAGGCTTACTTTATTCTTATAAAGAAACCGACTACGCAGATAATCACCCCCCTTCGAAGCGCTCCGAAGTCACGCATGGACCCTGAGCATCTTGCAGAGGGTTCATTCCCTAAAGACGAAAAGTCTGTCTATGAACCATTCCTCTGTAAACACGTGCAGTTACATTACCCAGCGATCCACAGGAAGCAAATCGTTATCCACGTTGGACACTTTTTCGGCTTGCACGCGTTGTGTTGGTGTGGGTTTCGACACTTTCCATTTAAAAAGCGTGCAAATGTAAGAAAATAAACGTGAGTGAGGCCAGAAATAACGCAAATTGTGTGTGTGTGTGTGTGTGTGTGTGTGTGTGTGTGTGTGTGTGTGTGTGTGTGTGTGTGTGTGTGTGTGTGTGTGTGTGTGTGTGTCTGTGTCTTGCCTGCCTTTTTATTAAGGTAATCATAATAATAAAATGGAAACGTAAACATTACATAATTGAGATATGCTTGCCTGCCACGAACGATATATTTTCTCTCACACATGATTTAAATTAAAATGAAAAAATATAGAATTTTGTTAAAGTGAAATGAAATGTTTCCATAGAAACTACTTCTTTGTTGTCAATAATATTACACATATAAAACTTATAAAATTTACTTCCTCCATCATCAAGTAATATTTTAATTTATAAATATCAGTATGGAGAACCATACATGACTTCCATGTTCTAAGATTTATATTTTAAATCATTTACGAAATGAAATGTTTCCATAGAAACTACTTATTTCCACTTATTGCTTCAGTCTTAACCACAGTACTGTGGTCACTAACGTATACCACCACATGTTATCGCACTTGATTTTCACTGATGATGGCAGTCGACGGCACTGCCGAAACGTCTGGTTTTGCAGAAAACTTTGGTCTACGGCCAAACAGGACGGTAAGGAATTTTAACAACAAACTACTTCTTTGTTGCCGATAACGTAGTACATATATAAAAAATTACCCCTCCCCCTTCAACTATAATTTTCATTTATAGAAAATTACCCCCACCCCGTTCAACTAGCCTCTTGATTTATAGATATTTCATCTACGTTTCCACAAAGGATTATTAAGATATTCTTATCAGGATACTTTATTTATCAAAATTAAATACTTTACTCTTGTTACAACAAAAAATGTTTCAGGTAAACTACCCTTTCCCCGTTACCGATCTTCACCAAAATCAATAAGCCTTGAGTCCTCTGCAACTCAGGTATATATGTAAAAAATTATTTGATTCTGTTTGAATTTACGGCAGTTATCGTTTGTCATGAAAAAATTTCTCTTGTTCCAACATAAAATGTTACTGGTAAACTACCCCTTTCCCTTAACCGATCTTCACCAAAATCAACAGGCCTTGAATTCTCTACAAAGTAGGGAAGCATGCGAAACATTATTTGATTCTGTTTGAATTTACGGCAGTTATCGTTCGTCATAAAAAAAAAATCTACAGACACACAGATAGACACACAGCCACACAGACAGACACACAGACACACACACAGACACTTTTCGAAAAAAAGTGTTATCACATAAAACGTTGCAGATAAACTACACCTTTCTCTTAACTGATCTTCACCAAAATCAATAGGTCTTGAGTCCTCTACAATTCAGGGATGCATGCAAAACATTATTTTATTCTGTTTGAATGTGCGGCAGTTATCGTTCGTCATAGAAATAATTACTCTTGTTAAAACATTAACAGTGGCAGGTAAATTACCACCGATCTTCACCAAAATAAATAGGCTTTGAGTCCTTTACAACTTAGGCATATATATAAAAATTTATTTGATTCTGTTTGAATTTACGGCAGTTATCGTTCTTCATGAAAAACGTTCTCTTGTTACAACATAAAATGTTGTCGGTAAACTACCCCTTTCCCTTAACCGATCTTCACTAAAATCAACAGACCTTGAGTTATCTACAATTGAGGAAGGTATGCACAACATTATTTGATTCTGTTTAAAATTTGCGGCAGTTATCGTTTGTCATAAAAACAACAACTCTTGTTAAAACATAAAATGTGGCCGGTAAACTACCCTTTCCCTAAACCGATCTTCACCAAAATCAACAAGCCTTCAGTCTTTTATAATTGAGGAATGTATGCAAAAAAATATTAGATTCTGTTTGAATGTGCGGCAGTTATCGTTCGTCATAAAAAAAATTACCGTTGTTAAAACACAAAATTTTGCTGGTAAACTACCCATTTCCCTTAACCGATCTTCACCAAAATCTTCACCGATCTTCACCATTGAGTTCTCTATAGCTCAGGAAGGTATGCAAAACATTATTTGATTCTGATTGAATTTACGGCATTTATCATTCGTCATAAAAAAATTACCCTTTTTAAAACATAAAACGTTGCTGATAAACTACCCCGTTCCCTTAACCGATCTTCAACAAAATCAACAGACCTTGAGTTCTCTGCAACTCAGGAAAGTGTGCAAAAAATTATTTTCTCTCTTTTCTCTTTAAATTTTCGGCAGTTATCGTTCGTCATAAAAAAATTACCCTTTTTAAAACATAAAACGTTGCTGATAAACTACCCCGTTCCCTTAACCGATCTTCAACAAAATCAACAGACCTTAAGTTCTCTTTAGTTTAAAAAGGTATGCAAAAACCAAGTTGATTCTGTTTGAATTTACGGGAGTTATCGTTCGCCATATAAAAAATTACCCTTGTTAAAACATAAAATGTTGCAGGTAAACTACCCCTTTCCCTTAACCGATCTTCACCAACACCAATAGGTATTGAGAACTCTACAATACAGGGCTGTATTCAAAACATTGATTATGCTAGAATTTGCGGCTGTAATCGTTTGCCAAAAAAAAATAATTAACCTTGATAAAAACCGTTGCTGGTAAACTACCCCTTTCCCTTAACCGATCTTCACCAAAAACAATAGGTGTTGAGTATTCTACAAAAAAGGGCTGTATGCAAAAAATTATATGATTCTGTTTGAATTTGCGGCTGTTATCGTTTGCCATAGAAAATACCCTTGTTAAAACATAAAATGTTGCAGGTAAACTACCCTATTCCCTTAACCGATCTTCACCAAAACCAACAAGTCTTGAGAACTCTACAATTCAGGGCTGTATGCAAAACATTATTTGATTCTGTTTGAATTTGCGGCTATTATCGTTTACCATAGAAAAAAAAATACCCTTGATTAAAAACCGTTGCCGGTAAACAACCCATTTCCCTTAACCGATCTTTACCAAAAACAATAGGTCTTGAGTACTCTACAAATCAGGGCAGTATGGAAAAAATTATTTGATTCTGTTTGAATTTGCGGCTGTTATCGTTTGCCATAGAAAATACCCTTGTTAAAACATAAAACGTTGCTGGTAAACTACCTCTTTCACTTAACCGATCTTCACCAAAAACAATAGGTCTTGAGAACTCTACAATTCTTGGCTGTATGCAAAAGAGTAGTTGATTCTGTCTGAATTTGCGGCTGTTATCTTTTGCCATAGGAAAAAATTACCCTCGATTAAAAACAAACCGTTGCTGGTAAACTACCCCTTCCCCTTAACCGATCTTCACCAAAAACAATAGGTCTTGAGTACTCTACAAATCAGGGCTATTTGCAAAAAATTATTTGATTCTGTTTGAATTTGCGGCTGTTATCGTTTGCCATAAAAAAAAATCTACAGACACAGATAGACACACAGTCACACAGACAGACACACAGACACACACACAGACACTTTTCGAAAAATGACTTTTTTTCATGTTTTGAGTGTAGTATAATCAGAATCTGCAATAATCTCGAACACGATTTTTTTTGCCTTCACCATACTTCCATTTCCTTAAGTAACTTGGAAGTAAAATTACCATTGATTAAAAAAAACCGTTGCAAGTAAACTACCCCTTTCCCTTAACCGATCTTCACCAAAATCAATAGGTCTTGAGTACTCTACAAATCAGAGCTGTATGCAAAAAATTATTTGATTTTGTTTGAATTTGCGACTCTTATCGTTTGCCATAAAAAATACCCTTTCAAAACATAAAACGTTGTAGGTAAACTACCCCTTTCCCTCAACCGATCTTCACCAAAAACAATAGGTCAAGAGAACTCTACAATTCAGCGCTGTATGCAAAAAATTATTTGATTCTGTTAACATTTGCGGCTTTTATCGTTTGCCATATAAAATACCCTTGTTAAATTATAAAATGTTGCTAGTAAACTACTCCTTTCCCTTAACCGATCTTCACCAAAACCAATAGGTCTTGAGAACTCTATAATTAAGGGCTGTATGCAAAACAGTAGTTGATTCTGTTTGAATTTGCGGCTGTTATCGTTTGCCATAGAAAAAAATCTACAGAAAGAGACAGCAGACACATAGACAGACAGACACACAGACACTTTTCGAAAAATGACTTTTTTCATGTTTTGAGTGTAGTACAATCAGAATCTGCAATAATCTCGAACACGATTTTTTTTGCCATCACCATACTTCCCTTAAGGAACATTGAAGTAAAAAAATTACCCCTTCCCCTTCAACTACCCTTTTCATTTATAGATATTTCATCTACCTTTCTACAGTGGATTATTATGACCTTCTTTTCAGGATACTTTATTTATCAAAATTAAACATTTTACTCTTGTTAAAACGTAAAACGTTGCTAGTAAACTAACCCTTTCCCTTAACCGATCTTTACCAAAATCAATAGGCCTTGAGGCCTCTACAATTCAGGACTGTATGCAAAAAATTATTTGATTCTGTTTGAATTTGCGGCTGTTATCTTTTGCCATAGAAAAATTCTAACACACACACACACACACACACACACACACACACACACACACACACACACACACACACACACACACACACACACACACACACACACACACACACACATCGAGAAATGACTTTTTTTCATGTTTTGATATTAGTACAATCAGAATCTGCCATTATTTCGAACACGATTTTTTCGCCATGACCATACTTCCATTTCCTTATGGAACATGGAAGTAAAATATCGGTATGAAGAACCATACATGAATTCCATGTTCTAAGATTTATATTTAAAATCATTTACGAAATGAAATGTTTCCATAGAAACTACTTCTTTCCACTTATTGTTTCAGCCTTAACCACAGTACTGTGATCACTAACGTATACCACCGCACGTTATCGCACTCGCTTTTCACTGACGATGGCAGTCAACGGCACTGCCGAAACGTCTGGTTTTGCAGAAAACATTGCACTATGGCCAAACAGCCCGGGAAGGAATTTTAACAACAAACTACTACTTTGTTGCCGATAACGTAGTACACATAAAAATTATCCCCTCCCTCTTCAACTATAATTTTTATTTATAGAAAATTACACTCACCCCGTTCAACTAGCCTCTTCATTTGTAGATATTATATCTACGTTTCTACAGTGGATTATTAAGATCTTCTTATAAGGATACTTTATCAAAATTAAGTACTTTACTCTTGTTACAACAAAAAATGTTTCCGGTAAACTGCCCTTTCCCCGTAACCGATCTTCACCAAAATCAATAGGCCTTGAGTCTTCTACAATTCAGGCACATATGTAAAACATTATTTGATTATGTTTGAATTTACGGCAGTTATCGTTCGTCATGCAAATATTTCTCTTGTTACAACATAAAATGTTGCTGGTAAACTACACCTTTCCCTTAACCGATCTTCACCAAAATCAACAGGCCTTGATTACTCTACAATCTAGTGATGTATGCAAAAACTTATTTGATTATGTTTGAATTTACGGCAGTTATCGTTCGTCATAGAAAAAATTACCGTTGTTTAAACATAAAATGTTGCTGGTAAACTACCCCTTTCCCTTAACCGAGCTTCACCAAAATCAACAAACATTGAGATCTCTATAGCTCAGGAAGGTATGCAAAATATTCTTTGATTCTGATTGAATTTACGGCAGTTATCATTCGTCATAAACAAAAATACGCATGTTAAAACATAAAATGTTGCTGGTAAACTACGCTTTTCCCTAAACCGATTTTCAACAAAAACAACAAGTCTTGAGAACTCTACAATTCAGGGCTGTATGCAAAACATTATTTGATTCTGTTTGAATTTGCGGCTGTTATCGTTTGCCATAGAAAATATCCTTGTTAAAACAAAAAACGTTGCAGGTAAACTACCCCTTTCCCGTAACTGATCTTCACCAAAAACAACACGTCTTGAGAACTCTACAATTTAGGGCTGTATGCAAAAAATTATTTGATTCTGTTTGAATTTTCGGCTGTTATCGTTTGCCATAAAAAAATCTACAGACACACAGACAGACACACAGCCACAAAGACACTTTTCGAAAAATGACTTTTTTTCATGTTTTGAGGGTAGTGCAATCAGAATCTGCGATAATCTCGAACACGATTTTTTTTGCCATCACCATACTTCCATTTCCTTATGGAAGTTGGAAGTAAAATGAATACAAAATCAAATATATGAAAACGCTAACAAGCCTACCTGTTTAAAGTTCTTATTATAATTGTTTATAATTTTATTATAATTGTTTGGCAAGAAAAAAGAACTAATCAGAATAAATAGGAACTACAAACAGGAAACAAAAAAAAACGTTGAAAATCTATAATTCAGAAAAATAATAAACAAAATTTAAATTACCAATTTTCTGTATTTAAATTTTACGCTAGTTAAAATTATATCGTTATTCTGATTGATTTTATTTAGTTCAAAACATAATATAAAAATGAAGTAACGTGTATTCTTATTTATCTTGAATTCATTGTCATCACTATTAAAGAGAAATATCGGTATGGAGAACCATACATGATTTCCATGTTCTAAGATTTATATTTAAAACCATTTTCGAAATGAAATATTTCCATAGAAACTACTTCTTTCTACTTACTGCTTCAGCTGTGGTCACTAAATATACCACCTCACGTTATCGCACTCGATTTTCACAGATGATGGAAGTCGATGGCACTGCCGAAACGTCTGGTTTTGCAGAAAACATTGGACTACGGCTAAAGAGCCCGGGAAGAAATTTTAACAAAAACTACTTCTTTGTTGCCGATAACGTAGTACACATATAAAAAATTCTCCCCTCCAGCTTCAACTATAATTTTTAATTATAGAAAATTACCCCCACCCCGTTCACCTAACCTCTTCATTTATAGATATTTCATCTACGTTTCCACAGTGGATTATTATGAGCTTCTTATCAGAATACTTCATTTATAAAAATTAAGTACTTTACTCTTGTTAAATCATAAAATGTTTCAGGTAAACTACCCCTTTCTCTTAACCGATCTTCTCCAAAATCAATAGACCTTCCGTCCTCTACAATTCAGGGAAGCATGCAAAAAAATATTTGATTCTGTTTGAATGTGCGGCAGTTATCGTTCGTCATGGAAACATTTCTCTTGTTACAACATAAAATGTTGCAGGTAAACTACCCCTTTCCCTTAACGGATCTTCACCAAAAACGACAGGTCTTGAGTACTCTACAATTCAGGCCTGTATACAAACAATTATTTGATTCTGTTTGAACTTGTGGCTCTTATCGTTTGCCATAGAAAACACCCTTGATAAAACATAAAACGTTGCTGGTAAACTACCCTATTCCATTAACCGATCTTCACCAAAAACAATAGATCTTGAGAATTCTACAATTCAGGGCTGTATGCAAAACATTGTTTGATTCTCTTTGAATTTACGGCAGTTATCGTTCGTCATAGAAAAAATACCCTTGTTAAAACATAAAACGTTGCAGGTAAATTACCCCTTTCCCTTAACCGATCTTCAACAAAATCAACAGACCTTGAGTTCTGTATAATTCAAAAAGGTATGCAGAAGAGTAGTTGGATCTGTTTTAATG
This sequence comes from Magicicada septendecula, assembly GCA_034769895.1. NCBI lineage: Eukaryota > Metazoa > Arthropoda > Insecta > Hemiptera > Cicadidae > Magicicada > Magicicada septendecula. Next base: position 288,637,381 of record CM068372.1, read on the forward strand.
TATGGCAGTTATCGTTCGTCATAAAAAAAATTACCCTTGATAAAACATAAAATGTTGCTGGTAAACTACCCTATTCCCTTAACCGATCTTCACCAAAACTAACAGGTCTTGAGAACTCTAAATTTCAGGGCTATATGCAAAATATTATATGATTCTGTTTGAATTTGCGGCTGTTATCGTTTGCCATATAAAATACCCTTGATAAAACAAAAAACGTAGCTGGTAAACTACCCCTTTCCCTTAACCCATCTTCGCCAAAAACAATAGGTCTTTAGTACTCAACAAAACAGGGCTGTATGCAAAAACGTATTTGATTCTGTTTGAATTTGCGGCTCTTATCGTTTGCCATAGAAAATACCCTTTTAAAACATAAAACGTTGCCGGTAAACTACCCCTTTCCCTTAACCGATCTTCACCAACACCAATTGGTATTGAGAACTCTACAATACAGGGCTGCATGCAAAACATCATTTGATTCTGTTTGAATTTGCGGCTGTTATCGTTTACCATAGAAAAAATTACCCTTGATAAAAAACCGTTGCTGGTAAACTACCCTTTTCCCATAACCGACCTTCACCAAAAACGATACGTCTTGAGAACTCTACAATTCAGGGCTGTATGCAAAATATTATATGATTCTGTTTGAATTTGCGGCTGTTATCGTTTGCCATACAAAATACCCTTGATAAAACAAAAAATGTGGCTGGTAAACTACCCCTTTCCCTTAAACGATCTTCACCAAAAACAATAGGTCTTTAGTACTCAAGAAATCAGGGCTGTATGCAAAAACGTATTTGATTCTGTTTGAATTTACGGCTCTTATCGTTTGCCATAGAAAATACCCTTTTAAAACATAAAACGTTGCTGGTAAACTACCCCTTTCCCTTATCCGATCTTCACCAAAAATAAAAGGTCTTGAGAACTCTACAATTCAGGGTAGTATGCAAAACATTATTTGATTATGTTTGAATTTGCGGCTGTTATCGTTTCCCATATAAAATACCCTTGTTAAACCATAAAACGTTGCCGGTAAACTACCCCTTTCCCTTAACCGATCTTTACCAAAATCAACAGATCTTGAGAACTCTACAATTCAGGGCTGTATGCGAAACATTATTTGATTCTTAAATTATTCCTTAGGGTTTCACGGCCGGTGTCATTTGAATTATGAAAGATATCCGGGCTGTTTGGCCGTGGTCCCTGGTTTAAAACAAAACCAAACGTTTCGGCAGCTCCACTGGCTGCCATCATCAGTGGTATAAAATTTCTGCACTTTGGGTGTCTACGTGCAGGCCCACAGTATTGTGGTATAGACCTATAGTGGAGCTGCCGAAACGTTTGGTTTTGTTTTAAACCAGGGACCACGGCCAAACAGCCCGGATATCTTTCATAATTCAAATTATTTGATTCTGTTTGAATTTGCGGCTGTTATCGTTTGCCAAACAAACAAAATTACCCTTGATAAAAAAAAAACCGTTGCAGGTAAACTACCCCTTTCCCTCAACTGATCTTCACCAAAAAAAATAGGTCGTGAGCACTACAAATCAGGGCTGTATGCAAAAAATTATTTGATTCTGTTTGAATTTGCGGCTGTTATCGTTTGCCATAGAAAAAAAATCTACAGAAAGAGGCAGACACACAGACAGACACACTCACAGACACTTTTCGAAAAACGACTTTTTTTCATGTTTTGAGTGTAGTACAATCAGAATCTGCAATAATCTCGAACACGATTTTTTTGCCATCACCATACTTCCATTTCCTTAAGGAACATGGAAGTAAAAATATGGTCTCAATGTTATTTTGTCAATCACTATGATTATATCTTTATGATCAATTTCGTGTTAATATTAAATTCTCAATTCGCTACAGACAGAAGCTCAAAAGCAGTAAATTACTCTTAGATTCAGTAACGTAAAACAAGTAGAATGATGACCATTCGGAACGTAAAAAAAACTGATTAATGGCAAAAATGTATTGGGCTAAGAACAATCGCTGCCTGATAAATAACGAAACCAAGCGGGCGTAGTTGCCTGTTGAGTTTTGAATTCAGCTAAATATACCAACGGTACGGGCGCGAATGATTGAATGTTTAAGTAGTGTTGTTATACGTTTTGTGTGACATCTATGAATGCACAGACTCTTAATGTACACTCCTGTAAAGCTTAGTTTCGACCACAGGTTAGTTCAACTTTTAAATGCAATTCAGATCACGGCAGCTGAATCATTTTTATTGAAACACAGAGTCGCTGTAATAATTAATAATAATGATCAAAAATGAAAGAAACAGCACAAGAAAATTTTTACTAAAAATTTGATGCCATGAATTCGACAAAGAAACGAATTCAGCCAAATAAATTTAACCTGAAAATTAGGAGAAAATTCCAGGTTATTACATTTTTTTACAAATGACAGACGACGCTTTTAAAACTTCTGATCACATGTGAATAGTGATAAATCGAAGTCCCTTGTTTGGTTTATAAATACTTCCTTTTTTTCACCATTTTTTTATTTAAAAATTTTTTAATAGTATTAATTTTTTATATTGCGAATTATTTCTTACATTAGGATAAATTGGCTAAATCAGATTAAACAATTCTTCTTCTTCTTCTTCTTCTTCTTCTTCTTCTTCTTCTTCTTCTTCTTCTTCTTCTTCTTCTTCTTCTTCTTCTTCTTCTTTCGAAGTATAAGGCTCAAAGCCAACTACGTCGTCCGATGTTACAACTGACCTCTTCATTTTTTCATCGGCCGTCCCACACTTCTTCTACCTTTAGGCATATATTTTGCACTTACGTGTAGTATTCTTGACGGATCAATACGTTCTACGTGATCAAACTTTTTCTGTCTATATTCCCTCACCACGTCATTCACTGGTCGGACAGATAACTCGTGACAGGTATCCAGATTCCTTTTCCTATCTAACCTGGCATACCCGGCTCCTGATTTCATTTGTCGTTGTCTATGTTTTACTACCATATAGACAGCTTGGAGTGGACATCACCGTGCAAAATTTTAATAACGTCTCTTGCCTTTATTCCGTAAGGTACGCTTGATGTGCTATTCATCTTAATGAAGCTTTCGGTCTTATTCCATACATCAACCTTCCCAAGATATGATACATTACAATTTTCTCCATGACCTTGAGAAGCTCAAATTTCTTTCCAAACAAGGATTCGTACATTCCATTCACTGATGCATTTTAATTCTTCTGATAATCCAAAATCTTTTTCCTTCTAGGACGTTTCCGATTCTTAAAATCTTTGACTCCTGTCCGTCTTTTCCTTTTAAGATGAAAAAATTTCCTACCAATCCAATCGCAGAAAAGTCCGGTGGTGGAGTTGCCACTTTCGAGCTTCCAGACCTCCCTGGTTTTCATTAGGAGATCCACCTCCTAGGCTCTTCCGCTCTCACCTCGGCTGTGAGTTCACACGCTTCTTTAAGATTTTGTTATTGTCTTCTGGTAATTTCACCTTTCACATTTTACCTAATTTTTTCTAAATCGATCAACATTTGACGTCTTTCAATTATACAATAATAAAAAATTACAGTCGAAGAAATAAAATAATATAAGTAATGCAATCAGTCTTACACAACGCAACAGACCTAACAAACACCCACTTTCACATGTTACAGTGCCAGAATTGTGTTGAAACGGTGAACTGACCAACGAGCCGCACTCCATTCCGCTCTTCAATCAAATGCCGGAAGTAGCGACTCCCCCCCCCCCACACACACACGCACCTGGATGACACTCCTGGTGTGCACATTCAAAACTACACATCTGAGCGCGTGTCTGTGATACGCTTAGGAGAGCGTGTTAGTGAAAGTTTCAAATATTTAATTGTTTATTTGCGGACTATTGTAATTGTTTACCTTCGTGACTCCAATAACAATAACAATAACAATAATTATTATTGTTTTTTAGTACTGAACAACCATATAAGTAGGTTTATTGTAATACAAGTGTTCTGTTTCTTAAAAGTCTTATTTCAGTTAGTAAATATCGACTTCTCTGGTATTTAATTTATTCCATGTTGTGAGATCACGACTCCTGCGATGCCGTGACATTGTGTGTCGGTCAATGAACTGTTTAAATGTATCAACATTTTTGTTAAAACCAGTCAGTAAACACCGAGTATGCAGACGGGGCAAAAGAATTATATTAAAGAATTACATTTTTCCAACACGAACAAAACCAACTTTACAGCAAATTGCATAGAAAAATAATAACATAAAAGGATTAACAAGAGTTTGTAAAACAAGCTTAAAGCTAATAAATATCGAGCGGGACACATTCCGTCTGGAATACGTTTATAAAGGATAATTAATTAATCCGCTGGCAGTAGTAGTATGAAAAAAGGATCGCGGGGTTGAGGTGGCCACGGCTAGACTGACTGCACTTCAGCTGCTCTAACAATATAAAATATTTACAGAGCTTTTTATAATCCATCTTCACAGCGCCGTACCTTGCCGCTTCCTAGATATTGCTTCCGTATGTAATTAATTAAACTCGTAGTAGGTCATCCGCACTAGGGGTTAAAATGATATAAAACAAAAAGTAAATGAATTAAAAAAAAAACTCTTACATCCCAGGTAAAGAATGCTGTCCTGAAATTAATTTAAAATTGTAAATGAATTTAAAATTCTCTGATTCTTTACAACCCTTCATTAACTGTATATTTAATGAAAAATGTTGTACAATTAACTTATAACGTTCCATCGTACTTGTTGGTATTCGCAATTTTACTAATTTAATTCCCAGTATTATTTTTTATTTAATTTATATATATATAAAATATATATATATATATCTTTATTTAATTTATTAAACTACATCTTAAACTCTAACCCGAATATTCAGTCCTGTGCATTCAGCTCCAAAGTATAGCTCCCTTGCTCAGAAGGATGGCAGTCGACATCAAAGCAACTGTTATCAGTGGTAATTAATTTTTTATCTCGCATCAGTGTAGTTAGGTTTTTGGTATGTTTCTGGACAATGGCTACACCGACAGTAGAATGTCGGCGACTCCCGTGGTAGGCTCCATTGAAGGCGATAAGCTGCGGTTGATGACTTGTAATAACGGACGCAAAACGGTAATCTCATCTTACTAATGGTGCTATCTGATCGGTGGACAGAGACAGCGTCGAGAAGTGCCACGCAGTTAACACACTATTACCGAATGTTGCCCTTCTGGCCGAGGCTTTAATAATTGCTATCCACTAAGTATATTAATATAAAGCGACGATAATTATCTATCCTTTGACAAATAAAACGCAGTGAGAATGTTACATTCTGGTAACATTTCCAAAAATATTCAAACGTGTAATATTTACCCTATTCTCATCGTTATAAAATTGTATTTGTAGTGTGTATTAGTTAGACGTCTAAATATGTAATGTTAAACTGAAGATTAAATAATTCTGCAGGCATCTTATCTCTCTAGAGCAAATCTTGTCCATCCCATAGTACTTAACAGGCCATTCTTTACCCTTACTAGGAATCTGTTTTGTCTCTTTTTTCCACAGCTACTAAGTTCCGTCATTGCCTGCGTATCAAAACGTCCTACCCGCCTCGATCTTACTTTCTTAGTTCTGTGAACGACACTATCTACTATCTGTTTGTTTAATTTCCATCTTTCCATCTCTTCTCTTTATTCTTAGCGTAGACGGTACAGTAGCGTGTGCTTGTCTCTGTGTTTACCTCGGTTTAGACGGTCCTTGTTTACTGCCCACCGACCACGCTCCGTGTAGCCATTTTATGCAGTAGACTATTAAATTTTGTTTAAACATAAGGGCAGCTGTTTTTTCTTTTATTCAAAGCTATGGTCGGCAAAATTTTATCCGCCCAGTTACATCTTATGATGTATGCTTATATTTACGACTGGTAACTCTGCAGTTGAACTTGTGTATTTGCTGATGACCAGACTGTCCTGTCGAACTCGGAAAGCGGGTTGCAAGTGGCTGTACACTCAGTGAGTCAGATCTGCAAGGATACCGGATTACAGATCTCCACACTGAAGACCAAGGTGATATGGCTTTTTATCGACTGATCCCTTGTGAGCGAAAATCGTTGTACTACTACTGTTCTGGAGCAGGCCAGTAATTTTGAATATCTGGGCTTTAATGTGCCTTACATTACAAACAATGAAGTGGTAAAGAGGCTGGACAAGTTCAACCATATGTGTGGGACCATCAGGAGAATTCTAAAACCAGCAAGGAAAGAAACACGCCTAAAGTTGTACGAGGTGATGGGCTTCCACACACTTCTGAGAATTGGAACGAAATCCCAGGCCAATCGTATTCAAGAGTCCGAAATGAGACTTCTCAGGCACGTGACAGGATATACCCATCAATATCGCAAAAGAAATGTTAGTGTACGGCAGGATCTGAATATTATAAGTATACTTTGGATGACTGCCGCGTACCCAAAAACTGTTGAAATAAAAGCCGAAAGGACGGAGAGGTATGGGACGCCCAAAGAAGCGTTGGAGTGACCAGCTCTAGTCTGTCTGCTTGGGACCGGAGAAAACCATTTTTGTTTAATCCTTGTTGGAAACGATAATGATGATATAAGGACAGTTTATTACTTAAAATAATAACGGCTATAGTCAGTAGGACAGCCACAACCACCACTACCACATGTGCAGAATGTATACCGCACTTTGGCGGCTGTAGATTTACCCTATCTAGAAACGCCAAATTCATATCATCATATCAACAGGTGCTGTAAAATAAATAAAAAATAATAATTTTCTCCAGACGTATGGTATTAACGTTAATATTTGTTTTTTTTTTATACTGCTGCAATGTGCCACCATCAGTCTTTGTTTTCGATGTATTTCAACAGATAATTCAACGCTGCTTAATTTTAGACAACAGCATAAGAGACATGCTTAAGTTTTTCTTAACAAGAAGTCACCTTCGTCTTTTCCAAGTTTCCTAATTTTAATCCGAGTGTTCCTCACATTCCCGATTGCAGTGACTGCAGGTAAAAGTTCGTTTTCAATACTAAAAATATTTTTAAAAACTGTTTACGATCTTGCATGAATCAAGAGCGACTATGAGCTCATGTTTCGCTAAACATGTAAGTCGAATGTATGAGGTAAAGGATTCAAAACATTGTCTAAAACTCGATAACTGCTCTTTTAATAGTCTATGAGGTTGTAAAAGTACAAAAATAATGAACAAAGACGACAGCTTTTATTAAGGTGTTATAGTTTTAAAAGTCTGAAGGCAGTGGACAGAGATGAGTGGAGACGGGTCGTAGCGGAGGCCAAGGCTCACCATGGGCTGTAGTGCTGGAGACTAGTAGTAGTAGTTTTAAAAGTTGCTCAACATGTTCACCTATATTATGGAAGCGTAACCGGCTGAAGGTGTTTGGAAAATGTAGTCCTATTTTATCAGGTCTAACAGGCAACCTGTAATTCGAATGATAAGGTCAAGAAGCATGTCATTTGATTTGTCGTCATGAGGTACAGGGCGAAACTCGTAGCGTTAACTGCATGTTTGCATGAGACCTGCACTTACAGCAAATGTGACACCGCAAAAACTATGTTTTACGCGTAATGTTCCAAACTAAACGGTGGTATGCAAAAGCAAATGTACTAGCTGGTAGTGGACAATTTTTTGCACCTGTCAGGGTTGCCCAAATTTATGTTTAAGTAGAACTAAAGGTAATTATTTATTAATTACACTTTTAATATTATAGTTACGGAGTAGTAAAAGCACTGTGAATTAGTACAAAACGTTGTAGATCGGTTACAACCATTAGGTTGCAGGTAAGTTTGTTGAAGACTGTGGAAGCCAAAACGTTTGATGATCACAAAGGAGTAATAGAAACCCCTATCGAAACCGAATAAGTGTGGATATAATGAAGAATGATAAAAACATGTCGGGAAAAAATTAAAAATTCTGATAGAAGTATTAGATAAAAGCAAATTATTACACGAAAAGAAATTAAAAATTTTAAACCAGCTCTATCGTGAGACAGCTTAATAATTATTCTGAAAGACAAGACCTTGAGAAGAAAAGGGCGAGGAAGACCTTAAAAAAATGATTTGAAGAATATAATAAGAAATGGAAAAGAGAAACATATACATTAAGAGAGAACGTTTAGCCTTAGACAATAATGACGATAACGACGATGACGATGGTTACGGAAACAAAACTTTTGTTAAACCAAAAATGTTGTTCTTTGTGCGAATAGGCCTACTATTTAAGCTGGATCTCACCCACAGATGAATCCGAAGCCATGACGCTATCGTTTTGCTTGCAAGACTTTACACAACCGATCGTCTTTTAAACTGTAGTCATATTCAACATTAATTAATTTCATCATTGGACTGTTTTTTACTTAAATGAAAACTCTACATCAGTAAAATTGACAGCAATTTTCAGCAATCTCATAAACGCTCTTAACAAGGCGTGTAACAGGTGTGAGGGAATGGCGGTTTGGCGTGATCTACTAAAATAAAGTCCGTTGCTTAGTACAATCACTTGTCGACTGCCAGCGAGTAGTCTTTCAATTAATTTAGATTTAGATGTAGTATATAAACTCAGTTGAAGCTCGTGTTTGCAATGTATGGCGAACAATCAGTCTTAAGCTGTTATTCAGATACCAGTAATGTTGCAAATATATTGCCTGATGAGTATGGATACCTATCGTATTCACAGGCAATAGCTCGAAGTAGTATATCGGAAATCACACGCGATAGGCTGCTTTAAGCGAAGCCTTTGGAAAAGTTACCAGAAAAATATTGTGAAGAATTAGAGAGAAACCGAACAGAAATATTGGTAATGCTGAGAAATCTCGACAGAAAACAATACTACTTCCAAAGAGATAAAATAACTCAATCAAAACTAAAATAAATTTATCCAATTAATTACTTGGTTTCGCTTAGTATTTTAAATTCTGTTTACAGAATAAACTATAAACGTAAAATTAAAGCGATACAAACAGAAAACATAAATGAACTTACAGCCAAACAGCCGATAAGTTGCTTCTTTAAAAGTTAATAACCCGGTCTAAAATGATCCTTTAAAATCAAATTCAGTAATTAATTTTTTAACAATAACGTTTAAAAATCATTTTTTATTTTATACTTTCATTTATTCCCTCTTTGCTTTTTTCTTCCTCGGTTCCTTCTTTCCTTAGAGAATATCTTAATATCCGTTTCAGTATTCGGTGGTGACAGTTCCACGCACCAGTTATTTTGCTTTTCATGTTATTCGTTTTTTATGAATAACCTTCATAATATAATTTCTCGAACTTTCTCATTGATAGTGATGTATTTTTTGAAATTCTTGGAATTTTTGAAAAACAAAAACTTTTACTAAATATCTGCATCACAATATTAAATATCATAATGTTTCTGTAGTTTTATATATATTTATTTATTCCATTGAATGCCGTTAATATATTCTGTTGTTCTATTGGACCGGCTACCATTAATTCAGTAATCACTTTCTTGACTTTTGAGTTTGTTCTCCAGTGACTGCACCTCAACTTGCAGTTGGTATTATTTTCCTGACGTAACGTTGTTGCTACTGAAATAGCGTTTAATCTTATTTGAATTATATTTTAAACTGTATCGCAGAAGTACGAGATGTAAAGGAATAGAACGTAATAATAAAAAAGGAACTTTCTGGAAGCGACAAGTAGGTAGGCTACGTCTTTTTTCGATTATGTAATGCAGATGAGTCTGGCTGTGAATGCCGCGGCGCGTTGTACTAGCCATGCAACCGTCCCACTGAACACAAAAGCCGCGCGGTATGCCTTGGTCCTTTACGGACTGTTGAGGAGATGAGTAAAGCGAGATTTATTTGTAAATCTGGAAGTAGGCCTACATCACGTAGTACAGATGTACAGATCCCCAAAAATGTGTCTATTGGTTGCGCAAAGGAGATCAGGAATGTAGATTCAAAGCCTTTGCCCGCGAAAACTGACTAACGAAATGGACAAACCGAGAATTGCCTATAACACCGCCTAAACTGCGGCTTGATGATAGGTCTGTCAGTTCTACGTACAGCTCGGCGGCGCCTTCGAGTGTCACCGGTTGGTTGTGATTCGTGTGACCCAGACAGTAAGAGCATATTCATTTTTGATTGTGTCTTATTGAAATTATTAATTAGGTCACGATTTCAGAAGATTTTGAATTAAAGTTGCTGTGAAGAAGTCTTCTGCGTCGTTTTGTAACTCGTGAAGAAGACAATTAACTGCTATTTAGGGCTTCAAATAAAATCAGCAACAGTTTAAACTGTAACTGGTTTGGTTTCTCTCTTTCACGCTAAAGTCAGCACAATATTCACTTTTAAAAAGCACTACTACAAGCGTAGGTGGGAAATGACGATGTCATCTAATTTGTTCTGTTTCTTATGACTGTGAGAAGAGAAGTCACGGGTTGATTGAACAGTGTAGGCGGACGTCGCCAATCAGAGATTTTCACCAAGTACACACGACGAAGCAGCAGTATGAATAGAAAAAGCGGAATTTAATCAACAAGATTAATGACAAACGAATCTAGCGTATTGTCGCGAACTATACCGAATTTAGTTTCATGCCCACTCAGCTTTCTAAACACACACGCACAGACAAGAGCACTTGAAAATGTGAAAATGAAAGGTCAACTATCGCGCGTGTGTCGCGTATGTGTGCGCGTCTGCGTACCGCCACTGACGTCTCGTCTGTCGCGTTTATTTTAGTTGTCCCTAAACTAAACACGTCTCGTAAAGTTTAGTGTGTCCCTCTCCACTGTCACTAGAAAAAACTGCAACTGCTATATAGGCTATATATTATAGTGGTCGTAAAGTGGTCTGCACGTAACGTGCAAAAATAACATCGATGCAAGTACAATCATAAAAATGCTACCACAGAATATATGATAGTATCTGCCTGAAAGTGATCGCGTATTAAAAAGCAGTATTGCGCTAACTCGTGGACAGTTGAATAGTTTGCAGAACGTATACAACCGGAAAGTTCACAGTTACATACAAATCATTATAAGACTTCTAAAAGATATAGTTTCGCTTAACGTTCTGAAATACAACAATGGAAGGTTGGCTGTTGTATACACATTTAACGCAGTCGCGACGAATTAAGACCCAAATAAAGTCTATCAGATAAAACTCTTGTGAATCATATCATAATTTCCGAAGTTTGTAAACTATTCGTCGTCAGTTATATTTGTAGAGCGAGTTAATCACTACTTACATTATTTATTCCACTGCCTATATTGGTGAGTACATTGTCGTACGTATCACATCGAAACATATATTTACTGTTAAGTTTTGTTGTTTCTGTTATTCTATTATTTTTGTGTTTTCTGTTATTTCTAGTACTCTGTTACTTGTGTTATTTATGCTATTTCTGCTATTTACACTACATATGTTATTTTTGTTATTCTATTAATTTTGTGTATTCTGAATTTCTCTTATTCTATTATTTCTGTTACTTCTGTTGTTTTGTTACTCTTTTATTTCTGTGACTTCTGATATTACTACCACTTCTGTTATTTTTGTTATTCTATTATTTTTGTACATTCTGTTATTTCGCTTATTATACTACTTCTATTATTTTTGTGACTTCTGTTAATTTTGTTGATGTATTACGTCTGCTATTTCTATTAATTGGTTATTTTTACTATTATTTGGTTACTCTACTATTTTTGTATCTTCAGTTATTTCTCTTATTCTATTACTTCTATTATTTCCATTTGTTTTATTTTTGTCAATCTTTTGTTTCCGCTACTTCTGTTAATTCTGTTACTTCTGTTACTCTATTAGTTTGCGTTTTCTCTTATTTCTGTTACTCAATTACTTCTAATGTTCCTATTATATCTGTTACTATATTACTTACGTTATTACTGTTACTTTATTATTACTAATAATTCTGTTATTATTGCTACTTCTATGATTCCTATTATAGAATCGTTTAATTGTTATAATTGTTCGATAGCTTACGATACTCCCAGTTATCAGCTTAGAGGGGTTTATCTATGTTTATTGAGCGTACTGGGTAACAAAGATAATGAATGAAAATAACCGTTTTATGACCGTTCAGTTTACTATTTCAGGATCACGAAAGACACTATGCTCGTAGCAATATTATTTATTGCATGGAACATATACTTAAAACAACTTCCAAATACATAAAGTAATAATATCTAAAACACTGTACCTATTTATATTGAAACGCCTTAACTAAATTAGCCTTACAGTTTTTAGGGTTACTATATAATACCATTTTCACAATATCATTAAAAAATTAGATCTCGTTGTTTTCACATTACACTATATCATTAGGTTATGCTACATAGGTTAGGTTAGGTTCTTATGTCTCCTCCTCCTATTCCTCCTCATCCTCCTCTCCTTCTCCTTCTTCTGTTTCTTCTTCTTCTTCCTTTTCTTCTTCTCCCTTCAAGTTAAAACCACCTTTTTCTCGCTCTTCGAAGGCGTCGCTTCTCCTTGGCTTTTAAAAGAAGCTTGTCAGGAAAATCTTTAGCCGTCATTGTTTCTATGTGACATGGTTACTTTATTTGATATTCAACAATCTCGTAATTTATTGAGAAAAGTTTCAGTTCCCTGTCAATATTCTTGTTGTATATTTTCCACGTACATCTGTTACATAGTGGTTACATAGTGCACCAACTTCGTTTCGGAATGTTGAATCCTATTTACTAGGAAAGAGGTTACTGTTACTACTGTTAATTACAAATACGTAGTGTCTTTAAAAGTAACACAAGCATGCACACCACACCGTTCGAAAAAACCAAGTGTTGATAATTTACAAATTTTGTCATGTTGTAAACTTTATTTTAGTAACTTGTGATTCTATTATTACATTAAACAAGACTTCTTCGGTGCCATCACAAGATATTTAGCATCTAGGAAACAGTCTAAAGCAGGGGCGGAATTCGATCCGGCTTTGTGCCAACTTGAAGACTTAAGAGGGAAATACCGTACCAAGCTCGGAAGGCGCTGAATCAGGGTTTATAATATTCAGGGTATCAAATAAACACAGTCGCTAAAGTTGTAGGTTCTGCGAGAGAGGAAGGCCTTTTCGTAGATTCTGAGAGAGAAAGAGAGAGAGAGAGAGAGAGAGAGAGAGAGAGAGAGAGAGAGAGAGAGAGAGAGAGAGAGAGAGAGAGTGAGAGTGAGAGAAAGAGGGGGAGAGATAACATCCTCTTGATCGCGGCTTCTCTCTCAAATCAACCTTTTGATCTCGAACGTCAGTGTGACGTCATCTGTATCGCTTGGATATGCCTGCTACACTTTCATTTTATTACACTTCAAAATAAATAAAACAAATGAAATGCATTACGGAGGGGTTTTCCTATGACTTCGTTATTCTCACTCAGTTCAGAGTTATGGACTGTGCGTAGACGTTTTATGAATAAGTGTAGTAATGTACACTATAAGACGAGTAAAACGCTAGTAAACTTTATTACTTTACCCAGATTTTAATGCCTAGATGTTTAGAATTATTCAGTAAACAATGAGGAATGTAGTGGGCACTATATGTGTTTGGCACCTATGAAGTTTACAAAACCACGATTTCTGCGTCTAATATTAACAAAACAAGAAATTAATAGTTCTGAAATTATTGGTTTATGAAGATATATAGATTGCTACATAATTTAACATATTTTGTAAAGCAGCTTAAGCACAATTTAATAACATACTTATTTAAACACACACACACACACACACACACACACACACACACACACACACACACACACACACACACACACACACACACACACACACACACACACACACACACACACACACACACACACACACACACAATCAATTAGAGCATATATCATCTAACTACGCAATTTTTTCGTAGCGTTGGAATAAAAGTGACGAGATTTTTGCTGTTGCGGCCTGTAATTTGAAGTATATAAAATTTGCTTTCTTAAAACTTCGGAGGTTATCAGGAATTACTTAGTGAAATTGAACTTTTATCAATATAATTTTTCATTGACATAATTAATTATCGGTACAATGGCATAGCTCAATTGAAGAGTGCTCGCTTTATTTGGGTGACTCGTTCGTTATGGCTGATGATCGAGTCACACGGATAGCCTCAACTATTGTGTTAGAGCCGAGATAAGCAGGCGTAAACACGTGAACACATAGGCCTACAGCATCCTCCCTCGACGTGTATTCGTCACTGGATTTGATTAAACACAGCTTTATCCTCTCTGGCGGTTGTGGTCTATACCACGACCACAGAGAGCAACAGTCCATCGTTCTAATGCTTGAAGGAAGTTGTTGATGATGATGACTACGATGATGATATGATAAGAAGTAAATGTACACAAAAGACATGTTAATTCGTACACGACGATTCAAACAGTTGTATAGTATTTGCAAACCTGTTTATTCCGATACTGAATTGGAATGCTAATGTTGTAATTTCTCTTGTTCCGCACTGTTTCAGTCATTACTTTTCGTGGACACTCCTTCCTTAAAATATGCCCAACAAAGAATTTCTTACTTCAGTACCTTTCACATTTTTTGATAGTTTCCGGCTTCCGTCAAGGTAGGCATGTGGGGCGCTCTTTTTATATTTACCGGTTCATGTTCTGTTTACCTGTTACCAACTTTTCATATTCCCCCCCAGTCAATCCCCCCCCAAATTACTGGCTGAATCCGCTCCACACACACACACACACACACACACACACACACACACACACACACACACACACACACACACACACCCACACACACACACACACACACACACACACACACACACACACACACACACACACTCAATTAGAGCATATATCATGTAAGACGCTCGTGTCGACTACCGTGAATTATAAGGCAAATTTATGTTGAGCAGTGCGGGGCATGTGGAAACAAACTGTATAAAAGATCGTGTACGGTGGTTCCGTTACTAATATGTTGCATCCTGGGTTAATGTAAATATATTATTGCGTCTAATACGACCGGATAAGATGTAGCCGACCGGGGTCGCGTAACCGAAATCATAATTTATCCCGACTGCGCTAATATATTTAAATTTGTGCATGCACTTCCATTACCATAAAGTATTTAGGTGTAGTGTGTGTACACATATGTGTGTGTGTGTGTGTCTTGATTTTCTCTCGTAGTGTCCTCTAGTTGTATCGTAGACCGATAAATCTGTCTGGCGTGGTATCCACCCCTCCTCGTACCACGCCGCAGCTTCCGTGCCCTTTGCTCCCATCGCCGCTGCCCAAATTATTCTCTTTTTACCCAGAACAAATTTTGACAAATTCAACATCGGATCGCCACTGCTTTCTATATCTTTCTCTCCGTCACTGCGTTCTTCTTTCTTGATGCTTTATTCAGAGTAACTACTAGATTATATTGACGGAATAATGTGTACACATTTGTCGAAAACAATGTGAATATTTTTATCCACTGAAATAAAATTGTTTGTTGCTAGTAATAATGTTGTTGTACAGGAAACCTATTAGAACAGGGCTAAATATTTTTACTGTAAAATTCAATAGGAAAATTTAAGTAATTTATATACACACTGTGCCTAAATTTCACGGAAAAATTCTTGGAGCGATAAAATACTAATATCCTAAGGTTGAAAATATATTTAGTACTAGTACAGTATGTATGGTTAACGATAGAATATTAGAAAAAAACTCTTCATTATAGTTGTTTAATGTGATAACCATTTTCTTCAATGTAGCAGTATTCAGAATGTGGGAGACCGGTAGTAATTAAATTTAAGTAAATGAGAAACACCAGTTTCAAACGAAAGTATTTACATTTATACAATTACAAAAATTCAGTGAATACAAGTAACTTCTTTTGCAGTTAGACTGAAATCTGGTTCATTTTCTCACGTCTCTCGTAGTCTTAGCGACTACGAGAACACACGAGAACTTATATACATACGGTAACCCATTGACAGAACAAAACGGCCCGGAACAGTGACCACCACTATTAGATTACTTCGTTTGGGGCTCGGTGAAGCTGTGGTTTATTCTAATCGCATTGGCACGCCACAACGACTACAGTTTTGACCTTCAATCAAGGTGTTTTGACCGTAAAATAACATTATAGAAGATGCAGCACCAATCAGGATCAGTCCTGGTCCTATACGACATGCTCAAGGAGCGTAGGTTTGTTAAACTGATTTCTGTTTTTAACAAAGTAGACGCTACATCTAACAACTAATTTGAAATAATTGCATCTAATAATGCATTTTTAACTATAAATTAATTTATCGGCAGTAAACCTCATTGAGGCATATATTATTATACGTTTTTTCTTGTTTTGATCTTTCCTAGAATGTTACCGTAAACATAGACGCAAACACACATATACAAACACGTGTGTCGCGTATAAATACAAGTAAAGTAAAATAAATATTTACATTTCATTAAGGTGTTCTATTAATCTTGAATTTTTATTTGTATCCTGATTACATACATCTTTTACAAGACACTGACACATAAAACAATGGAAAAAGCTGCTTTCCTTGTTTTACTCGAAAATTTTATTCACCTATAACAAGTACATTGTACAACTAGGCCTACCTTCTAATACACACTGATGTTCATAACAGCAATAAACATCACGCTAAAAGCAAAAAACCTATCAGAAAACCTTCTTATGCTCACAACAGTATTTTATATACAACACAAAATTAACAAGTTATGCTAATGTTACTGAAACTAAGATATGTGGACAACAAATATTAAAAATAGTTCTTATCCGATTTGAGAGTTTGCCCTGTTTGTTGAAGTCTTAGCCTGGGCTATGTATGTAGTTTATTACACTTTCAGCTGTTACAATTGAATTAGGAAAAAACTTCAATATGAATTATCATAATGTGAGTTTAAAAATTTCTCTTCAAATGTTCAGAAAGGAATCATGGGTCTCTGCATTTTTCTCTTTCATATAGTAAATTTCTTCTTATTGTTTATATAATATTAGTTATAATATTCGTACAAGCATACATATTTTACCCAATTTTATTAAATTTTTCTGTTATTTTCTTTTACCTTAATATTAAATTCAATTAATTAAAACATTTATTTCATATTCTAATCTAATATAATCCACACGGTTGTTAGTTGATACTACCTTTCATTCGCTATTGTGAGGTGTTGGTCTGTGCATTCACTATAGCAATTTTAATATGAAATAAATTATGATTGTTTATTTTGTAAATTGTACGTTACAATATGTATACATATTAAACTTGTATATTTTATTACAGGTCTGTGTATAATTAAAAGGCTTGTTCATACTAGTATGTTCTTTGTGAATGTTGTAATTCCTTATTAATATTTGTAAATAACATAATATTTGGAATGACACCAGTAAGGACAGATAACTTTTACAATTTATTATCATCATCATATATCATATATATTATTTCTGTTGTCAACATCCCTTTTTCTCAACTAATACAAAGCCTACAGCGAGGAATAAGGTATCAGTGGATAGGATTTTTTACCGACTTCAGGCATAGCATACTTAGTTTACGTTAAAACACATTGTTTGTTTAAGATTTAAGTTAAAAGAAAAATATATGTAGAAGGAGATTGCAAAGTTTACTACAGTTGTGATTCCGTACAATCCGACAAGGGTACTGACAACCAATTCTATCCTCTAGAATTCTTAAATAGTTTAATCCCATCAGGCTTGCCAACACATAAATTAATTATGAAGAAAAACACTATTGTCATGTTGATCAGAAATTTAAATGCAAAACAGGGCTTAATCAATGGGGCAAGAATGGTCGCCATGCACCTCCATGAATACACTGTCACTGCTCGGTTAATTGACTTTGGAAAACTGTTGTCATACCACGAATTAACCTCACCCCATCCGACCCAACCATGCCTTTCCAAATGACCAGAAGACAGTTCCCACTGAAAGTTGCCTTTGCAATGACTATCAATAAGTCTCATGGACAAACGCTTCAAAGAGATGGATTATACTTCCAAAATGCTGTATTTACTCATGGACAACTCTATGTAGCCTTTTCAAGAGTCACTAAATCTAACAATATTTTTGTATCAATTACCGAAAATGACAAACAAAAATTCAAGATGATTGCATTCTGACATCAAATGTTGTATGCAAAGAGGTATTGTAAATTGTAAATACGTTCACATTACAAAAAATTCAAAATGATTGCATTCAGACATCAAATATTGTATACAAAGAGGTACTGTAAATTGTAAATACGTTCACACTAATAAACTATCGTTGCTATTTTGTGTATACACTTCGCAGAACCTGTTCTGGAAAACCTTTTGTATCAATTACCGAAAATGACAAACAAGACAAACAAAAAATTTAAGATGATTGGATTCTGACATCAAATATTGTATACAAAGAGGTATTGTAAATTGTAAATACGTTCAAATTAATAAACTCTCTTTACTACTTTGTGTATACACTTCGCTGAGTATTTAATTTCAACAACCCAAAGAAAGACTAAATCATTTTTTGGTGGGGGGGGGAGGGGAAGATTCAATGTGCGAAAGTTTCGCACGGGTTTACTGGTTAGAAATATCTGTAATATTATCAACGTGTGTAATACAGTATTACTTTCTGGAGTTTTGTAACTGACCAAATCTCAAGCTAGGACGGGAATGCTAACTGCTGCTGCTAACTGTCCGTCATGAGAAACCACAAAATTCGTTGCAGCTTCAAGTATCGACCGAATGCAATGTCACCGATCTGGTTAGTAGTAGTAGCAGCAGCAGCAGCAGCAGCAGCAGCAGTAGCAGCAGCAGCAGCAGCAGCAGTAGCAGCAGCAGCAACAGCAGCAGCAGTAATAGTAGTAGTAGTAGTAGTAGTAGTAGTAGTAGTAGTAGTAGAAGAAGTAGAAGCATTGATTTCCGATTGTCAAAGATCGAAGATGACGACAGGAGACTCTGAGAATGGTTTGACATCAAGACTGATTGTCAACCACACGATCGTCCATTAGAAAAACTTAGTAGTCTATGTGCTTTTTATGTTTTCAAGCCTAGTAGTAGTAGTAGTAGTAGTAGTAGTAGTAGTAGTAGTAGTAGTAGTAGTAGTAGTAGTAGTAGGAGTAGGAGTAGGAGTAGTATGAATAGAAAAAGATGGGAAGGGTAAGTAGTAGTAGTAATATTATCATTTGTAATGGCGTTAATAAACATTCTACATTTATAAGACGTCAAAACAAATTTGGTCTGAAGTGACTATTTAAGAGGGAGAGAATCTGTCTTATTCCCATTCTTCCCTCCGTGTATCCGCCTCCGATCATCTGGGTCTAATTCACCAAATATCTGACACCCTCACATATTTATATACCAGCAATTGCGTTTATATCGTTAACTTAAACCAGCGATATGCGTTGAATTAGAGACAGGTGAGAAGTTTACTGTTAAATATAGTTCAGCAAAAACATAGTCACTTTAAGTACGCGTTTACACGGTACAAAAAGAAAAGTACAGTAAAACGGAGTTCTGTTACATCAAACCGAAAAAACACATTACTGAACCATGACACTGATCATTTAATTACGAGAATTTCAATTTCTCGTTTCAGCTTATTCCTCACACACACACACACACACACACACACACACACACACACACACACACACACACACACACACACACACACACACACACACACACACACACACACACACACACACACACACACACACACACACACACACACACACACACACACACACACACACACACACACACACACACACACACACACACACAATACTTTGTGCATATGCTATGTTAAATAGTATGAAAATTTGAGTTCAAAAATACAGAATGGTGGTGTGCCGCTAGAGTGGCGCCAGTGTTGTGTCCAAAAACTCTATGAACTTTTGGCCGTTTAAATAAACGCTTATAAAGCGAAGGCGCGTAAGTGTAAACGTGCCGTAAGGTTTACGTG
Source organism: Magicicada septendecula (assembly GCA_034769895.1). Taxonomy (NCBI): domain Eukaryota; kingdom Metazoa; phylum Arthropoda; class Insecta; order Hemiptera; family Cicadidae; genus Magicicada; species Magicicada septendecula. Next base: position 288,657,310 of record CM068372.1, read on the forward strand.
TTGGAGGCAGAGCCAGGTGAAGGAAGCAGCTGGCAAACGGTTATTGATTGCCTCGCATTACATTATGGGTCAGTATTGCTAGTTAGCCGCACGCCGGTAATTGTATAAATAATTTTACATAAACTACGAGTGTGTGCGTGCGAGCGCGTGTCTGTCGGACGGCGAAGTGTGAATGTGGGACCGACCGCCTGTTGTGACGAGGGGGTGGCGAGCGTCGAGACACAGCTCCCCTCCCGGCGCCGACGTCGTGACGTCATTATACTCCCTACAAGACACTGTGGCTCCCTTAGTCTACGGCTTTCTCCAAATTGTATCATTATTTTGTACTGGCTGCATGTAACATGTATTAACCGTTGCCAGACTAATACACTGCTCTGTGTCCGGAATGAAAGCCAATTATTGTATGTTCGTTTTGATGCGGCGTTGTACCGATTACAAGATTGTATTTAATAAAACAAAATACTAAAAATGATAAGCAGTTTGTTTGTGTCCCTGTTTTGGCAGCATTCCCTGTATCGATTCTCTCTCTCTCTGTTTCTTTATTCCTCTCTCTCTCCTTCTTTCCTTCTTTCTCTGGCTATATGTCTTTTTCTCTGTTTAAGAAATTGTTTTATGTAGAATAACTTTCTTTGTGCAATTTAATATGTGTGTGTGTGTGTGTGTGTTCGTTTCATTGTCTGTAACCGTTATAAACTAGAATTACTGTCTTGTTAAAAGTACAGTAAAACCCCATTAAAATACCCCGCTTGCAACGCTATCCTGTATACTACGCGCTTTTTGCTCGAACCCTGCGGAGTAGCCTATGCGTATTGTTGGGCGGAAATTTCGGGTGGTACGCTATTATCGTTAAAGTTTTCGATTAATTTTTATCAATGTTTGAAACAAGGAGGATACTATGGTAATGTTTTACCATGGAGAGGGCCATTACCTATCTCCGGAGCATTGATTTTGTGTTTACACCAGCCAAATCATCTTTTCCAAAAGGAAAAATTGTCGTGGAGGAAGATTTACCGGGCGTAGTGTAACAATCTTGCTACTTGTTTTGATGGTTCTAAAAAACTCACTCCTGTCGGAATGGAAAAATCAGCTACACCGCTTTAATGATGTAAAAACCTTACGCGCGTTTATAAGAGCCAGGAATGTCCTTGCGTGATTGGTAATTTGTTTAGCACGTAATTAAAATGATTGGACAACCAAATGATGAAATGCGGAAAAATATGAATAAACTTATATCGTATGTATCGGTGCTACTTGGTTGTCTCGCCGTCCAATACGCGGTTCCGTTAAATAGGCTACGCGCTTTTTATAAAATCCTGGAAAAACGTTTAACAGGGTTGTAGTGTACATAATTATTGAGAAGTTGTTAATAAAAACTACCTCTTTGTTAGTAGTGCACAAGAATACTTAATTTGACAAATTGTAATTCAAATCTTTTACGTTCCTGTAAAGATGAAGAAACAGAATAGACAACGAATGATGTGTAACCGTACGGGGAAATAATTCTATAGTCAAGTCTACAAATCAGAAACTGTGTTGTCCTTAAGATTGCATTTATTACGAGTATTAATTAATACACAATAATTACTTAATTAAAACAAAATTTTTGCTTAATTCAATTGCTTTTAATATAGTCTATCTGTTGAGACTTATAAGATACAATTCTGATACTGCTGAGAGTGACTGCTGTAGGCTTGAAAATAAATAACTTATAGTAAGAACAGATGCTGTTATTACCTTACGCGATTCCATATATATAGTTGATTAAGGCGGGTGTTGGTTATGTTGTAATCCCTTTTGACTTTGAGCAATAGTATTGTCACAGTGCCTCCAAAGGGTCCAGGTTATTAATGAGTGGTGAGAAATGAACGCGAGTTCGTGGTAATTATTGAAATTACGGGGAAGTGGATGAAATCGGTGAACTTTACTCTTAATTCCATGTTTGTCCAGGCGATACAAACACCGAAAACCATAAATTTAGAAGAAATATAGTATAGCATAATAATATTAATAATAATAATAATAATAATAAATGAAATAATAATAGTTGTCCCGATCTGCTGCTGTGGATGTACGACTGTTTAAATCGAAGTGCCCTGTGTATAGTGGACAAAGCGGGTATATTGACAGAAAAACGTTTGAAGCTGCGGCTACAACAGGCCTTTCGAGCCTCAGGCGACCTTTCTGTTCTCCAGCATGGATTCAGAAGGGAGTATTACATCATCGGAGCGATTTCCGAAGTAATCGAAGCCGTCAAGCGTGTAGAGACAACATGTCAGGCCCAACCTTTGGTCCTGTTGGTGACCTTTGATGTGTTGTTGAGTTCAAAAGAGTTCAACTCGGCACGTTGTTGTGACATGTTAGAGGCCCTTGAGCGGATTTTTCGAGTACCTCCGTATATTTAAGCTATGGAAAGAGATTCCCTGAAGGATCGTCGGCTCTTATGCGTGACGTTACAGGGTCAGGTGACATACATCATCACCTCTAATGCGGTGCAGGAGGCAACAGTAGGACCTGACCTTTGGAACGATTGGTGTGAAAGCTTGTTCCGTAAAGAAATACCCAAGAACGCATTCCTGCTCGGGTACGCTGACGCTGTGGCGGCAGTTATCACAACACCTAATCCAGATGAAGATGAATCCATGCACCGAGTCAGTGGACGGTTGGCAAGTCACCGTCTCCAACTGGCGATATCAAAGACTTAAATCATCATGCTGACTAAGAGAAAGATGTTTACAGAATGAAGAAATCGATAAAAGTAGATTGGCCAAGTACCTGGGGGTAACTCACGACTGTAAGCTCAACTTCGGGGACCATATCAAGAAGGCGTGTGATAAGACGGGCATGGTGACTGCTTCCTTTATTAGACTAATAAGCAATTTTAGTGGGGGTTTGCCTGAGTAAGAGAAGGAAGTTGGTGCTCTTGGTCTGGTCTGGTATACGGAGCCGACGTTTGGGTCGATGCTACGTTGGTCAAGTACCGTACGCGTATGGTTACTGTCGAGCGGCGAAGAGCACTGAGAATCGCGTGCTCTTATAGAACCTTGTCGAAACTGGCAGTTCTGGTGGTGGAGCTGTCATCACGACGCAAATCCATCTACGCGCTCGGTGGAGATCTTGGCAAGTATCCAGTCCCGTTCTTATACTATGGCTTTATGGGTGCCGAGATGAACGGCAACACCAGAGGTCGTTGGGCCATCTTAATCAGGAACTTAGGACCATGGATGGAGCGCAAACAGGTGAGATAAACTTCTTTCTCACGCAGTTCCTGTCAGGTCATGAATACTAATATACTTTAATGAGTATCTCTACCAGATGGACAGGGTAGCGTGCCTTCACTTCAGATACTACATATACCAAGAAACAGCGTTTTTCACACTATTTTTGAGATCTTGCATTTTGAGGATGACCGTCGGAACCTCACATCAAGGATAGGAATTTTCAATCCTGATAGCGTTGTTGGAATGATGCTTCAGGGTGAAGGCAACTTGGAAGCAATCGCAGCGTACATAGAGTGTATCTTGCGTCGTAAGAGAGAAGACGGGAATTTGTCTGACTCATGGCAGTAAGAAGGAAGTAGCCCAGTCGTAGAAGGTAGCTCGTTGAGCTGACCGCGAACATGCTCAGGCCGAAGTAATGCGAAAGCGGTCCGGGCCAGGGTTTTCGTGGACAAAGATAGGTTTTTTAGTCGATGAAAATCCCACACTTCCAGGCAGCCTGGCCACAACCAGGCAGGTCCTTGTGCCGCTTCTAGGGTTTTCGGCTAAGAAAAGGAGATTTCGCCAATGGGTGGATGGCTCTGCATTAATGAGTTGCGAACGATTTCCTCTGGGCACCAGGACGAACTCTGCTGTACTTGATCCTGGCTGCTGTACTCCAGGGGTTACTGCAGTGGCATGTTGTTTTCCCTGTACGAGTGGAAACTATATGCTGATTTCGCAAAACATTGTGCGATTGAGAGTCCTTAAAAACCTTTGTCTTGAAAAATGGGCATTTATTCAAGTGTGGGCTAAGATACGGCATTTCTTCATATTAGATACTGAAAGGTTTCTGACATCGTGCAGTGCCAAGATCCTTAGTCGTCAAAAGGAAAGAAAGTGATTTCTTGAAAGTGAGTATATTTTTAATTGAGAAAGTTGTTACCGCTTGAGCTGGATTCCAAGACATCAGAACATTAGAAAAACCGCAGATGGTTTACTAATAGAAACCCTAAACAATCAATATGATACGCAGTAGTTAATGGTGAAGAAAATAGTAGAGACCGATGCAGAAGGCATTCCCTATATACTGTGAATACAATAAGGGATGGTAGTGTGCCGGAACTTGCTCAACTATTAGAGAGGATGAAACTGCAACGGAGCTCATCCCACAAGGAGTTATAGCATACCGGAGGCTAAAGTGTGAAGGGAATGTCAGATTTTCCATCTGCCTCCCCGTGTCTTCACCTTCAACAGAACAACTCTGGAGGAGAGATTGAGGGGAGGCATTTACAGGCTAAGCGTGAGGCTGCGGATTGTTTTCAGTGCTTGGGTTTTGGGCTCACTGCATCCAGATGCAGGGTCCCATGTCATGATTCTATGGAAAGTCGGCTTGTGGTGACAACCCTTGTTCTGAGCCCATAAAATGTGCCAATTTGCAGTGAACAACATTCATCTAAATGTGCCTGCCTGGTAACAACATTCAAGACTGGTGTGCCTGAGAGCCAGGTAAAAACAACGCGTAGGTTGTAAAATCTACGGTATCGCCTGTTCATATTTCTCTTACAGATAGGCCTATTATCTGTGGTTACGTGTTTCAATGAGAAACACTTTACCGAAGTATATAACAAAAGCAGAAGTAGGTAAAGAGAGTACGGCTGAGACAGACATGCCTACAGCTGATAACGAGAAGAGCCTAAACTCGCCCGCCATGAAGGGTGGGATCAAATCTCGTGGCTACAATTACAGCTACCATCAGTTGGGGATGAGACGGCGAGAGGGTACAACCATCCATCGCATCGTCCTCGTCTGAACAAATGTATCAGGGAGGACGTTTTGAAAGTGAAGACTACGACAAGAAATAACCCTGACGATCAGAAGGTGAGGTCTAGTTCAGAGTTTCAGTTTCATTCAGAGTTCGGCGACATTAATCTTACTGAACTCAATGACTTGGCCGAGCACGACAACATGCGTCGTAAGAAAGGGAAGTCAGGAAAGTAAACACTGTCCGGTGCAACTGATTTTTCATCATCCAGCATGGAGAGCAACCTTCAGTGGGACATCAGTGATTATACTTCGCATAATATGTGTGTGTGTGTGTGATGCTGAGTGTCGTTGTGCAATGTTCTCACGGTTTGTGAGCTGACGTCATTCGCATTCTGACAAGCGAAGTGGCAAGACAAGTTATTGTTGTGCAAGTTCGAGATCGCGATTCAGTGCGAGTACAAACCTCGGTTTAGTGTGAAGTGGAAATTCTTAATTATTGTGTGTAACTGGTGAATTTTATTAGATAGACAAGTGTTTGTTGGTGTTTTGTTTATTGGAAGGGTAAATAAACTTGTGAGAAACGAATCCCCTGGTGTTATTTAATTTAACTGCACTTTCCAAAGACGACAGTACGACCGTTTACCCCTGCTCATCACATCTTCAGTTACACGCAACACAGGAAGAATGGCAAACTAAAACAAAAGGGAGGAATTCTCAAATAAATAAACTTACAGATAAGACACGCATAAATGCGTATGCGAAATTGGAAAAACAATTTATACGTAGTAATAATACTGATGTTCTGATGTTAGGTGTAAAAAGTAAAATACAAAATACACATAACACCATCTTTGCAAATACTGTATTTCAAAGCAGTTTAAATTGAAGTAAATTTCATAATTCACCGCAGTGGCGTATCTAGAATTTGGTCTGGGCGGGGTGGGGGTCGAGTCGGCTTCATACAAAATAAAAAACAAGTAAAGAGTAATCAACATTACTATCTTTAATTCGGTTGAAAAACTTGTGATAATATCCTGAAATCAATCCCATTAAAATAAACGTTAATATGTTGATAAAATAGGCGTTACTGATACATTGTTTAAAAGGTACTTATTGACTGGATTGATTTTCCTATATTTCATATTTCAAACGTATATGCAAATGCTGAGTAATAAACCTGTTTGAATATTTAAAAAAGATTTACTACTATATTTAAGCGTACACAGATAATAATAATATAGTATAAAAATTAAGAGATTAACAAAATTCGTCACCTTTTTCGTCGATCCTCCTGGGGGGGGGGGGGGGTCCGGTCTCTTTCGTCCTTCCTCCGTAAATACGCTCCTGGTTCTCCGTGGCAACGCTCTCTAAACTCGTCAGCATCATTTTTATCAAACACCTTGCCGGCACACATACGTAAATAATAAATATTTCCTAATTCTTAAATGACGAACTCATATCCCATTCAGGAACAAACCAATTTTCAAGCTTGAAAACATGACAAAAACAGCCTACTAAGTTCTCCTAAAGGAATATCGTATGTTTGACATTCAGTCTTGATATTGAACCGCTCTCAGAGTCACCCGTTATCATCTTCGATCTTTGACAATCAGCAATCAATACTACTACTACTACTACTACTACTACTACTACTACTACTACTGGTATTAATGCTGTATTAAAACAATGTAGTTTTCGCAGCAGCTACCGCAATTGATAATGATGAAAGGAATAATAATCCTACTGATATTAGGAGGATAATAATAATAATTATAATAATAATCACCATTATCATGATCATCACCAACCGAGTGGCAAAGACAATTCGCATTCGATATTACAACTGAGCCAACTCCTCGAAGCTAGTTAGGTCGTTTTCGCCTGCATTGTACAGCAAATTGTTTCATGGAACGGTTAGTACCGTAAATCTCTGACTGGGAAGCGAACAACGCAGCCTCCTTTTGGTTAGTACTTAACCGCGCTTCCACGCGCAACAGGTGCCTGATAAAACATGTTAAAGTTAACACGATTGAAATTATTATCGTGTCTGAGCGCGCGCGTGCGCGTGTAGTATTGTACTCGTAGTTTAAAATATTCGTATAACTATATACTATTATTTTAATGTGTACTGTGTGAATTTATGTGTACTGTATATTTCACTTAATGTATTTCTAGCTCATGAATACTTAAAACACTTTCACCCAGCGCTGAAAGTAAAGACGGGATTGTTTACAGGAAAACTGCAGTCTAATTCTGCTTGAAAAGTGCAATAATTCGGAACGCTGATGAGTGGAAAACAAGTTTTGAATAAACGCGCGCGCGTGAATACGAGTGTAGTTCATGCGTGCGGTGTACGTATGTGCAATCGGAAATTTAGTTCGGTTACCATCAGCGAGATGCAATTTAATCCCACAATTCGTGTTTGCAAATTAAAACGTAAAAAAAGCGTGCACCAGTTCGGTATAATGAATTCTACCGTATGCGCCCAACAACCGTGCACAATGTTGCAGCTCATTTACATTTTCATAATTTTATTTTTGTAAGAGCTGTGCACTGAATACGTAACCCCAACTGTAGCTAATTTACGTAATTTGTTTTAATATACATCTATTCTGCTTACACGAATTATACAAATTAATTGTTGCAAGATTTAATTTAATTTTTCTTAAGACAGCAGGAAATGATCACACGTGTAATTACATTTTAGCTAACTTTTATTTTTTATGTTTTATTCTTCCCTGTGTAAGCATTTATTTATTTTCACTTATACATGTTTTGTAAAACTACCCTAAATCGTGAAAGTTGAAATGCATGTGTTGTAACTAAAAACATGTGTACTCTACGGCGTTGTAAGCTGTTCAATTGTGCTGATTAGTAACATAACGTAGACTGATCTAGATGACGTGCTGATCTAGACTGAACGTACAGTGCTAAGATTTATGTGTGTAGGCGCGCGCAATTGTGTGTGTGGAGCACTCACTCGTGCATGTGTAAATGAATATATCAGTTTATATTCTTTGATATTTGAATATTTATTTGAACAATTTTACATTAATTCAAAAAAAGTGTGTTAATTTTTATTGTATCAATTTTGATTTGCACATACTTATTTGAAAGTACGAATTTTTGGATACAGAAAACTATGAACACTGCTGACTACCATAAACAAATAACTTAAAGATAATTGAGTGCAATGAAAGTTTACAATATTAAAATATAGCTTTAAGTCTGACAATGTAGAAAGATGGAAAAGTTTACGAAACACGTATTACTAAGTGGGAATAATTGTTCGCTTAAAAAGAAATCCAATATTATAAACGAAAACTTTAAATAGTATTCAATTAATGTAAAATAAGCTTGTACAAATATTGGTGTGTTTAATATTAAAATTGAACAAATCTTGAATACACCCACATTAGAGAAGGTTCCTTTGCTGATTGGTATCAGATCATATTACACCGTCCTCCCAGCAACATAAAAAACGTGGGTCAGCTGTATAGAATATGTAATGAGGAATACCACTAAATGGATTGTACACAAGTTTTATCTTTCTTGAAGGTCAGATTCTATTCAAGTTTAGATGAGAGATAAATATAACGGCAGCCTTACTCTGTAAGAGTTGTTTTGTTTATCAAGGATTAATAATGTTACGACATTGCATGCAGTTTTTTAGATAATTAGTTTCTACTGCGTTCATGAATATTTCTCATCGCCTTTGTTACAATTGACTCCACAACCACTCACTTTCCAATTAAGTAATATATATATCTCTAGACCTGGCTAGCGCTAGGATATTCGAAGGACGTATAATTTTTTTATTTTTATCCGATTAAACAAGGAGGAGTGTTGTATGTTTATATAATAGGCCATTTTTACAGATTTAGTTTTTGATTTATTTCTCTATTTTCCCCTGTAATTTTCTTTAGTATGGCCTGATACCCTCTACAATCGTCTTGTGGATTCTAATTTTATTACTCTTTCGTATTTTTGAACTTCACACCAGGTCGTTTAATTGTCTAATTGCCAATCTAGCTTGTCCTGTTGTCCACACTGGACTAGATCTCTTTATTGTTTCCACCATTAGAAATTAACTTTAACGAGGCACAGGCCGGACTACAAGTGATACTAAAGTCGGCTGATTAGGCATAGTCATCGTTGAGAACGAGAACGCCTATTTTTTAAGTGGATATCTCACCGACGCGACGTTGACAGCTGAAAGAGGTCACCACCACCACCAGAAAACGAATTTGAAATAACTTAGAATTTAAAAACTCATGATTGAGAAAAGTGGTCAGCCGCGGACCAGAAGCTCTCACTTCTAGTTAGCTCCAAGGCGGTGAACTGACGTTGCCAAGATTGTATTGCTCTGTGCCCTCGTCTGGCCGTCACTTCTTTCTTTCAAAGGTCTTGGTCTGCCTGCCCATACTATGGGAGGTCTGAGTGTCAACAAACCAGGGGAAGGAATCGGCAACAGGCTGAAAGAGTCGTCGATCGTCAACTATTGTTAATACTTAACTAAAAATGAACTTTTTTCATGTGAAAAAAGTTCAATTTTAGTTAAGTGTTAGTGCTGTGAAAGAAGAGATGAATAATCAAGACAACTATTGTTAATACTTTCTATGGTCTTCATTCCGTTGACAGTCGGTTGCATCCGAGGAAAAGTATAATTCTATCAGTTGAAGAGGAGGTGTAAATTAAATTTCGTAAATGGCTTCAGATTGTACGCTTTGTTTCTGATGGGAGAAGAGATTTCCTAATAAAAATGCAAATTTCCTACTTGAAGCTATTATTCGAAATTAATAATAATAGTGAAAGTTTCAGTAACAATAAAAGGCTTTCAATTATCGATTAAAAATTAAGCAACATACTTCGGAATAATGCTTGATAGCGAAATTTATATGGAACCATTCAAAACTGGGAAGACATCTTAATAAACCAAAAAGTACGCCACATGAGCTGGTCCAGCGGGTACAAATACAGAGAAATACAGAAAACAAGTCCTGTAAAACGTTTTTTGTACAAGTTTATGTGGACTTCTGTATAAATCAAGATGGACATGCTGGGTTAAAATCTGGGGTTGTGCAAAGCCGTCTAAAGTAAAAATAATACAAAAACTCAAAAATACGAAAAACAATATTCAGTGACCCTTGGTATATTATGGATAGAACAATATATTTCGATATTTCGAACCGTTGCGATATTTAGGTAACGCGACCCAACTGAATTACCTCAGTTCATTCAGAAATCGCTGTGAGCGATTTGTCGTGTTTGACTAACCGGTCGACTAAAGTACACGGCACAAAATCATCGGTGGGCACCTGTCTGTTATTCTTACCAGCAGAATACGTTAATACGGCGTATTGTAACATATTAGTCTTACCGTAATACTGATTTTACTGTTATTAATAGCAACGAGTTTTCAATAAAGACAGTGAGTAATTTGTTTTTTAATAATTCAATGAATACGTTGTGAGTAATGTAGTACTGTTAACGAATACTGGTACTTTGATAATGAACATGTGGAATAGTAGAAACTAGTAGTGGTTCTAAAAGTAAAAGTTGCGATTGCAGTGGCTGATAGTGAGAGTAATGAATTCGCCATGAAGTTGTGTAGTCTGTTGTAATAATAGAACTCCACCACAAGTCTAATAATAGTTCAAGTCTAACGTTTGAACTATCAGCTTAATTAAAAACGAGTTTATAACTGACCAGACAAACTCAATGTTTGTCTTAGATAGACAACCATATTTATGAGACATGATAAGTAATTTGTCTACTTACGTAAATTTGTAAACATATGCACATAAATTACTCACATCACCACAATAACAGCTTCACTGACGTAAACCACGACAGAAAATTCTGGAAAGAGAATGCTGGAATAATATTGAGATCAGTAAAACACAACCGATGCAGCAGTCGAGTCTTCATTTGGTTCAGGCAGTTTTGTTTTGTTTCAGTTGTGAAAATATCCATAGGATAACGAAACCTAGTAACAAAATTTCTGTTTCAACATTTTGACGCATAGAAACATTCAACTGTATAAAGTTATCTTTATATTTGCACCTTCCAGTTTAGAAGAAAGTGATGGCAGACTTTCTAGATAAAAACTTCAGGTAGTCTTCTTCTAAATTGCAATCTCTAGCTCCTGAGAATTCCTCTTTAGGACTCTGTCGTCTTCTAGGCAGCGATTGAAGTAAAACACTCGTATCACTGACGACATGTTGTATATTTCCGATATCACAAATAATTTTTCACAAATAAAAAAAATAACACAGAAAATACAATTTTGATTCACAACTGTGATATTGATTATTAACACAATCGTAATTTATACAACCAAAACGATAACACAAAATATAATATTGATTCACAAATGTGGTATCAAACACACGTTCTAACACTAACTCACTTAAGCGAACTCTTAATAAAGACTGACTAAAACGGTCAACCACCATTTATATATAGTATGATAATGACGTCATTCACCAACATGCGTAATTTCCTAGTATAACCCAAATTTTCCAGGCGCCTATTCCAGAACATTGCTATGGTAACTGTAAATGTATTTGTACATTGACACAGAATATTCTAGTGTTTCAATAAATAGTGTGCATCAATATACATAAGTTATACATCAATAGTGGATAATGTAAATATACGCGAGTAACATAATCTACGCACTTAACGTGGTATTATCCTAATGACAAATAGTTTTAACATTATGACAAATAATTTTAAGAATACCATTCACAATATCACTTAATATACTATGCAATATTTGTAATATTACTTTGAATTTGGGTTGGGGGTTTTCTAGTACACAGAAACCTTCTACATCAGTAAAGGACACTCTGAACCGGAGTACAATCGAAGAGACTCTTTGGACCAGGAATTCTTAAAGCGACCTGGTTGGAAACCATTCTTACCAACTCCCTGTACCAGTTAATAGAGATCTCTTGATTATCAATACAAAATGGAAGAATTTAATCTTTTATTTAAAAAAATTAGTTTGGTGAAATAGAGAAAATGCACCATAGTAAAAAATCACTGACAATTAACAGGGTAATATTAACTTAGAGATCAGCGTGCAGGTGCAAGCATGCAATAGGCAATGGTATAGAAAAAATAATGCTCTAAAATATAAGGTAACCGCATTGTTAAGTATTTGTTCTACCGTTAGTAGAAGGTTTGGAAATAAAGTTTGGAAATACATAGGAATTACAATTTTATTTAAATAATTAGAGCTCCAGTACTGTTCGGTGCCACTAAAAGTTGCAAAAATCCAAACAACTAAAATCAAAGCCGGCCAAAGGACGCATACAAGAAATCTTGAAGGAACAAGTTTTAAATATTCTAACCGCGGATTTTCCAATTAGACGTTTTAGTTTTGCAAAAAAAATATTATTTTTAAAGCTCTGTTAAAAATTTAAAAAAGTTGACTTCATAAACATAATAAAATTATTTCTACAATGTATTTTTAAAACACCAGCTCGTTAGCGTATGCGTTTTTTACAGTGAATATCCTGTACAAATTTCAACGAAATAGGATAAATGGTTTTTGAGAAAAAGTCCCTTTTATAAAAACAAAATTCATCTGCAGATAATGACAAAAATCACTCACTTTATAGAAACTTTATATTTAATTTATGTTAGAATATACCTAGGCTATAGCCTAGATAATCTCTAAGTTCTTCATATTTCTTTTTTTTTAGTCTTCTTTGCTTTCTATCCTTATTTTTGTACTCTGAAGTTGCTTTGTCCAAAGTACGTACCCTTTCTTCATCAAGCATTTTCAAAACGTTAACCATTCGATCACAGAATGTTTGACCTGCTGTCAAACCTTTCCTAATTGACCTTAGCTCGTATGCAAATCTTACGTTTGTTTCATAAGACTTTGTATTTTTATAGATGTTGGCACATCTATTTCTTTATTTCATTAGAGCTAAAAAGTTTATGTTCAGACTTACAAGGACTACAAGACAGCTTTACCTGAGAAGCCAGGTTGATGTGACAATTTGTAATATATAACTGTAGTCCACTTTGTTTACAGTTTTTACATAGAGTGCTGTGACAAAGTATTTGTGAATAAATTGTCTATTAGGTACTGTACCTTTATCCGTTCCTGCAATCATTTTCAATATTTCGATTATGCGATTGTTTGGCTTCTTTAGCCAAATTGCACAATGCAATTTTACTAAATACTAAATAGTATTACTAAGTAGTGAAAGAATTATACAAATTTGAATTTTGTATGTTGCAAAATAGTTGGCTGGCGATGGCAGTTGGTGTCCTTAGTCCTTTTTTTTTAATGAAAATTGTAGCAGTAGTACAATACAATTCGTACCTTACCTATGACGCCAAAAGTTGATGTTGCTAGATTAACATGAGAACTGAAATTACACATGGAAAGCGATATGTTTGTAATGTAAAACTTGTTTTTTGTGGAAACTACAAAAAAACCAAATCGAAAGTAAGGCGGGGTGGCCGGCCCAAGGGCCACCCCTTGCCTATTAATATACATGTCACTTTTTTGTGGCAGAACTCGTTCTTTCGATAATATCCGTTTTGCAATAAGTACTCGTGTTGGTTACAAATTGGAAAAAACGTCCATTATGTACAATGTGTAGAGCACATATTCCAAAAGCCTACAGATAAAGTTAAAGAAAACGCTCTCTCATTGAATTATATCCCGCAAGAGATTCTCGTCCAGTAATATTTTTGAAATACTACTGCACAACATAAAAGAATATTGACCACCTAATGGATAAATAGGATTGTTGTTATTTCTAAATACAATATGTTGTTTTTTTCCATTAACCAGAAATATTTGTCTTTCCCAGTTGATATTTGCTGTTGTTGTTTTGGCCGATTTGCCAATTTAAAAACATTAGGTTATTAATTTTAAGTATAACTGTGTTATAAGCATTGTATATACACATTAAACTTTATGTTTTCCTCAACCATGGCTCATGGCTTTTATTTATTTCAGCAGTAAACTGAAAACCAAAATGGCCACCTAACCTCACAAATAAAAACAACACGTATTTTCGCTTTGCATTAAGAAATAGAAAAATTTACAATTAGTACACTTCTTCTTTTGCACATCGTAATATATCGACACAATCGCATATTAAAAACATCGAAAATGTACTGCAGGAACGGATAAAGGTACAGTTCCGTCTATTATTTCATTTTCATGGATATTCCTAGAACCGAATTATTCTTGTTTCAAGGATATCTTTTATTTTTAGGCGAGAAAATTTTAGTGTGTAAGATATATTTCAAAAATTTATTTAAAATAAATTAAGTTTCAAAATCCTACGTACTATACATTTGTGTAAAGAGAAAAATCTTGTATTCTCATTTTATATTAAAAAATATAAACATGAAAATAATTTTTTTTGCTTTCCGGGTACCAACCTTACCGCTATTAAAAGTAAAAGCCGGAAAGTAGCATAGTGTATCTTGCCGGTGATAGTGTAAACTGAGAGGTGATCGATACCTTATGCCCTAGCTGACCATGAAGGACGTAAAGGATTAGGAACGAAACAGGCCTCAATCATCCGTAACTGGACCAGAATAGACAATGCTGACCAAGTATTCAGAACAACTGGAAACAAAATTCAACTTGCTAATGTAATTTCAACGTCAAGGGGACTGACATGGAAAGAGAAGAAGAACAAACAAAACATTGTTAAACATTATAAATCGAGATGGGGGAAGACAAGGGAAAGCAGTTGTTTTCTTCTCCTTATGCTATTGTAAACTGGTGGCCATGTAGAAAAGGGAAAACATTATCTTATACGTGGACTGGAGATAAAGGAGGTAAGTAATGCATAAGTGATAACATTTTGTAAAGCGCAAGGAACTAAAAACACTAACAACTCACTAACAATGATACATAGCCAAACTACTTTTTGAAAAAATGCATCGGGACCAAAAATCTCATTACCTCATAATCAACTTCAAGGAACAGGCCCAAGGAGTGATGTTCCGGCGGCTGACATCACTCTCACTGCGCTTTATCTAAGAAGAATTTACTAAGAATTATCTAGTATAAAATATTTAACTAGGTAACCAGTATCTCAAATGACCTACTTCGTTGGCCTTCGGCTCCCTACCACGATCACTAAAACAAACTTCCGACGGCGCTTAAAAGTCATTTTTCAATAAGTGTTTTCCATTCTAGACTGTCATAAATTTGCTTGCCTTGAACTTAGTGCTAACTATAAAAATATCACTATAAACACGCTGTAAAATACGGAGCAATAAAATAGCAAGGAAACAGCTACAACCCCTTTTATATAAGCAACATTTGTACACAAGAAGAAAGGGTTTCGCGGCCAGAATCTGATTGATTAAAATAATTGCCATGGCTGTGGACGTGCTCTAAGTACATTCAAATTAGAGTTGTTGTTATTATTTTGGCTGGAAATCATACTAACAACCGTCAATAAACTCTTAATAAATTCAACAAATAAATTTAACAATAACCAGGCGTTTCGGTGATGCCCACGATTGCCTTCCTCAGTGGTGCGGGAAGCTGCACAGTACTAGAGACATATTCCTGTTTGAAGTTATAAGTGTGAGTGCGTTTCACGGGAGACTTGTGGTCCCCAGCAACTTTTCACGACGTAAACTCTGATCGATGGAACTCATCCCCTTAGTCTCTAAAACTCGACCAAGCCTCCGTATGGAAAGCGGTAAGTAGGGTGACCCGTGAGACTGGAAACTCCGGACGGGATTGTGTATTCGGCAGAATGCAAGGACGAATTCTTTGCCGACTGCATGGATGCACAATTCATTGTTCATCGAGGTGTTTCGGACCCTGCCCATTCGGTAGTTGTTCGGGAATCTTGTGCTGGACATTTTCGCGACATCCACTAGGTCCTCCTGCGTCTTCCACAGGGACAAATTCGTTTCGTCTATCTTCCGACTGAATTGCAGACGCGTTCCAGATCCCGATCACATTGGAGCCGCTGTACTCCAACATCTCCCGGCTTGTGGTGGTAAATTTGTTCTTGGACTATTCAATTCTCCTCTCCGGCTGCAATATTCCCACGTCTGTGGGAAACAGCTAAAGTAGTCGTGACCCCTTTCCAGTCATCTCCAATGTGTTCGAGTGCCTCCTGGTGACACGATCAGCGCCGGCGTTATATAATTTCGTCTGCATTCGACCACCCTTCAATTGGTCCGCGTTATTACGCATTTGTCTAACGCCGCCAACAGGAAAGTGTCTACGGCTGCTGTCTTGCTGGGTGTGAGTAAGTCTTCGATAAAGTCTGGCAAAAAGGCATCCACTATAAGCTGGCCCATTCTCCAATCCCTGGCCTATCTCTGGCCCATTCTCCTGTCTCCGGCCCATTGTGGATTTTCTCCGGTCGTATCTTAGTGACAGACCCTTCAGGATGGGCGCTGACCAATCCTGTTCAAAAGTTCGACTCGTCGCCGCCGGTGTAGCGCATGGATCCGTATTCGACCCCGTTCTGTAACTTGTGTACACAAACGGTCTACCAGTTTTGCCAGGAGTCACGTTGTCCCTCTCCGCCAATGAGTCTATCTATCATTGCAGCTCCCTGTCCCAGCGATTCGCGGGTTCAAAGCAGCAGCGTCAGTTGGACGACTTGCTTTTGGACTGGCTTTTAGAAGTACCAGGTGAATATCAACACGGAGGAATCAGAGGCAATCTGTTTCACTCGTAAGTCCATTTGACGATCCCAGCTTATTTCCGTGGAAGAAAAGGCCCATCCCGGCTGGAAAGAGTCGGTGAAGTATATAGTCATTCGGGTCGACCGGCGTCTACGCTTAAATGATCACGTGAACGAAACCTTCAACAAGGCTTCCAGAATCCGAACAAAAGTGTTTCCTATGCACGAATGTCGCAACTGTCTGACTTTGTGCACGAAAGTCTCATCTGTCTTTTGTTTCTCAGATAGGTATTGACCTAAGCGGCTCTCACTTGATGATGTTTTTTATCTTACACTCATGAGCGGCTCATCTTACACTTGATGAGCGGCTCTTGTCGATCACTAGCAGTGTAGGCGGCAACAGGTGGGCGATTCCAACCGGAAACCCTCCTTTCATTGTCGGGAACTCCACAGTTTGTCAGAAATGATGTAATTCACGGAGATCTTTTTCTGGCCTTTGTCTGGTCGCTAGCTGCATCACTGGTTGCTGCAGTCGTGACTTCTTCCTTTCACTGCCTGGGGTTAATCAGCACCTCAGGCTCTCCACCCCGAACGGGTCAAATGCCCTCAGACGATTCTAGGAGGTCCTCGTGCAATCCTTCTAATTAGCATCCCAGGTTCCGTCAGTCTGTCAAGTCTCTCTTTTCCTGACTTCATTCTGTCAGCAAATCTGATTCAGTGACTCCCTCACTATTTTCAGGATTCCCATCATAGCACGTGTGGAGACGCTTTTGCTGCTGATACCTTTCTTTGTCACTGGCACGGAGGCTCTCCGGTGAGTGGCCGATGCTACAACACAGCAACGGTTGCCAAAACACCCCGAACATAAAACGCAGCGGGAGACTTGTCATACTCCCTAGTCTACGCGTGGCTTGTCACCTTCCCTCCACCTCCCGCACTACTTAGGAAGCTCGTTGTTGGTAGGACCGAAACGTCTGGTTGTTGTAAACTTTGTTTTTTGAGTTTATTAAGAAATTATTGGCCGTTTTTATTATGGTCTCCAATTAGCCAATAAAATAATAATAACTCTAATTTTAACGTATAACAAGGCCTAACAGTTTGGGCAACAATTTTATTCAATCAGCTTCCGGGTGGAAACTTACGTTCATTACTTAAAATATTCGCTTATCAATAATTTATACCTTTATTAAATAAAGTTATTAAGGCCTAAGAAAAGGGTTTCTTTAAAAGACGTCAGCGATTGGTTATTGGGCTAGTAAGACGGACTTTTCCATCACTACTTTTTTATTAAAAAGCGACGTTTCGGTCGCACAACAATTTGTAGCCGTCTTCAGGCAAAAACAAAACTAAAAAATCATAAATAAAAGATAAACGATACTCTGTGCTACACCGATAGAGAGGCGGTCTAACAGCCTTTAAAATGGTCTAATAGACTTTAATCTTACAATCGATAAAAGTGGTCCAAGTAAGAAATCTATGTTAATGGCGACGACGAGATCGTGATCTGAAATGATCGTTTGCGCCCTTTAGATTCTCTTCTATAGTTTTTCTGTTGATCTCTACCTCTTGTTTAATCTTTCATTGTCCCTCTGTCTAACCACCTCTTCGCCTATCCCTTTCCTTGTTTCTCCTCTCTTTCTTTCTTCTTTGTGAGTCTGTGAGCCTCTTGATTATTAATTACCACGGAACATATAAATTACATGACCTACTGTAGTTTCTCCACGAAGAGAGAGAGAGAGAGAGAGAGAGAGAGAGAGAGAGAGAGAGAGAGAGAGAGAGAGAGAGACAGACAGACAGACAGACAGACAGACAGACAGACAGAGGAAGTAACAACAATACTTTTCAAACAACTGGCAAGGGATAGTTTGGTGTCTCACTTAGTTACTACATACCCTCCGCCCTCCGATTTAGTATCACAGCAATTATTCCGAGCCAATAACAGCAGCAAACGGCGTTTACCACGTAGTACTCTACGCCACGCCGCTCTCTAGTTTTGGCAACTCTCCGGCGATCTAAATTTTTATTGCCTCCGCGACTGGATATACGATATGATGCTGTCTCCGGTCCGCCCACGAATCAAAACTGCCATCTCGATAGATCGATATTGCCGATCGATGTTCATTTTATCCGGCTGCACGTTGGACGTCGACACAGTACTCTGCATATTATAATTATTATTATTTGATTGAATGGTTTTGCAATAGTGATAAGTCGAAATAAGGCGTCTTATATAAGTTAACATGTAAACTTCACACATTGATAGCGAACTAAGAATTTATAAGTAGCACCAGAGTCCATATCGATACCTATGCGCGTAACTGTAGACGCGGATTACTTTCTCTCTTTCCTCTATTCCTATTGAAGGTAAAGTCACCACGTGCTGCTCCTCGACGTTGTTGTTACTTTTCTATTCCTTATGGTCAGTATCACAGTTAATAAACAATTTCTTATACAAAACCGCGGCACAAAACTAAGACCGCGGAGGTGAAATTATTGCAGTAATGTTACTGAATATAAATGAAATTAGATGGAGATAAAATAAAAAAGTGGTAGTTTCTTTTTTTCTTTTGCAAGTATTCTACATTCTTAAAGTCCTATGTTGTTTAAAGTGGTTGTGTACAAAGTAACGGACTAGTAAAGCAAGTAGTGTGTTAACTGGCACATAAGGAAAGCCTCATACGTTACCGATGGCATCACGGCTTTAATAGCCGGTAGCAAAGACAGCCTACGAATATTCTTCGTGAAAGGTCGTGGCTGGAATAGAAGTTTTAAACAGAAGTACTTAAAACAAAAACAAAGTGTAGGCCTATAGCAGTCTCTAAGAACTTGGTAAAATGCAAACTGATAATACAGACAAAGTCATAGATTTAGTAATACCATATACCTACCTGAGAGTTGACAGCCGTAGAGGAAGAATTCTGGTGTGAAAGAAATCTGAAAGGAAGTGCAGAGACAAACATTTGAGGCTGTACGGGGATTCGGCTATTTAAGAGAGATGTTTTGGAACAATAAAAACGTGCTAGTCTAGAACAAAGTATAGGACCAACTTTAGCTCATGCGTCTGAGATTAGGGTTGAACAAAATAATTAATGAGAGTAACGGAGACGTCTACACTAATATACCCAGACAGATAGGATACCCAATAAAGACATAAAAAGACCATCTATTACACTTATTCTTCTTTATCCTGGCCCTTCTGCCTCTCAGCGTCGGGTAGTAGGGAGCCTCCGTCCATTGTCTCCATCAATTGCTGTCCATGCATATTAGCCTTCATTTCCTGTAAACTTTTCCCACGGTTCTGTCCCAATCTCTCAATATATGACTTGTGAATGTAAATTTATGTAAATGTAAAATCACACTTGTGGTAATTAATATTGTTATTGTTTTGCTCTTAAATACAAAATTTATCGATCTCTCACATGTATGTGTGTAATTGAATCTTCTTTATGACTCTGATGATCTATGCTCACGTGTTGGAACACAGTTTATATGCTGAATTTTATATAAATTCATGTGCAATAGATAATAAGTATTTACTTGTTTTAATTGATTCTTTTCATGCTATGTGTGAGGCAACCATTTAACATTATGTATAACTATTCTGATTCTCATCAACACATACGTGATATCATTTAATAGATTACCGTTATCAATTCATTTAATTTACTTGAACACATGAAACTCTTAAAATCTATTTGTATGCCTTCAAACTTTAGGTTAATATTTGGGTTGCATTGGTAATAATGAACGCATATTATGATCAACTAAAATACTAGTTTAATTTATCACTCATAACATATTATAATAGTACATAGGTTACGTCGCTGTACCTGAAATACATACATATTTTATAATAACAACTACGTGTCTCAATATATGCTGAATAACAAAGAAAACATACATACATATATAAATCAAATAATATTACAATTCAATATTCTACTTATTTAATGCGTTCATTAAATCCCAAATAAGCTTTGTTAATACATTCATAAATTACTTTATTCAGATTTATTCATAACTTTCTTAATAATTTTCTCAGGTGTGAATTCTTTGAAAGAAACCAGGTCAGTAGAAGTTACTAATTAGAAATAATTATAATAATGGTTACTTGGTTATTGAATATCCATTAGTTGTTGTTGAAGTCGAGTTCCAGAGATGAAGATGGCTCGTAGACACATTCCGTCGGATGCTGCTTTATCACAACCACTTAACACTTATTCTTCCGATCACTCGCGTAGGCGTTTGTATATGTGAATAATTGAAGTTCAGTGTTCATTCAAATGTTTCATCTTACCGTGTATGCTGTGAGTACGTTTTAATGTTAATATGCAAGTCTAGTCCCATTTGTCGCTGCTTCATTAAACATTCGTATAATTTATTAATTTGTTTAATATTTCGTGTTCATTATGTTGTTGATAATGTGTCGTACCCAATATTAAGTTCAAATAATTTGTATATCGTTAAGTGATGCTGTCTGTTGGTGTAACGGTCTGATTGTTCACTTGGTGTAATTTTTACTAAGTCCGTTACTTCGCACACCGGTAAAGTATCACTACCGCGATATGAATGTATTATTAAGTCTTTTAAGTTACTTGTTACCGATCTAACTTCCGAACTCGAGTTAGCATTCCGCCGTTTAATGTACTCTTCTGAACTTTGAATAATTACTAACTCCGAATGATTTGAGTAAACAATTGAAAGTTTATGATATACCGTCTCTCGCACTTGAAGTAAACTACTTGATATTTTGAATGTAAACTGTCTGAAAATTCTGACTGTAAAACTTTAGTATAACTGTTTCAAAAATTGAGTGTAGACTGTCCCTCCGTCTTCCTGGACTGATAGTTTTATTAATTCGTCCCTACTCAAAATTTTGTCTCTGGCGCGCTTCACGCCTACTTCATTTCGAGATTGGTCAGTTTTTGATTTTCTTGGAAAATACTGTCCCACTATGTCAAAATTCTACGTCATAGTTCTCCCGATAGGTTCTTCGTTTCAGTTGCTATGGAAACACTCCACGCCACAAGTTTCTCGCTGGCTGAGGGCTTCTGATAGGTCCTTAGGTCTCCCCGATTTCTGCCCTGACGATCGTTGACCCGCTTCGAAGAAACTACGGCTATTAAACACTTGTCTATCAGCCTATTGTCTGAGTAAACTCTGCGTTTCTATAGATTCCCATTATCTGTACTTACAGTCTCCCTGGCGTATTGTTCTATGCTCTAACCCCTTTTTTCTGGCTATTACTAATTTCGAACATCTGCTGGTCGTTGAAGTCACCCCAACTTTCCCTTCGTAAATTCTTGTCTGTCAATTAGACGATGACTCCAGCTGCGTAACATGACTTTAGTCTTTGTCAAGCCTATCTTACAGTATTGTTTCTTAAAGTTCAGTGTATCCGTTCCATTATAGTATGTAGTTCCACTCGTTTTTGTCGCTTATCGTCTACTGACGTAACATGGTCAACACCTGCTACAATTCTCGGTACGGGTGTGAATGTCCTTACTTACTTTGTTACAGCTGCGGAGAGCAATAATTCTGGACGAAACTTTCCCTGTCATCATACGCCACTATTTCTATAGTTGGATGAACTTAATGTGTTTCTATTGTCATGTCAGCGACGCCTCACTGACAGCTTCTCATTACTCCTTATTTATTGCTCAAACTATAAGTCGTTGGCACTGCCTCGTGTGAACGTACTCTGCCGAGGTGAAAATTTAAAAATTTTAAAATTTTCTGCTCGTTACAGTGTCCTCAATTTCGATTTGACGATGTGACTTCAGGGAACAACTCAAATCTAAATTCTGCGCCCTGTACGTCGCCTCGCCGTGTCCATCTTTTTCAGGGGAAGGTATACACAATAACCTACTTTCAAAAGCTTATATTACCAGTGGTACACCCCCTTTTGGTTTTAATCAGTTCTCTGAATTTATTGCTAGCTATTTGGGATAGCTGAACGCATTTCACATTGTCGAATTTACATATAAATACCTTATCTTTATAATTATAAGACAGATCATAAATTCCATAAGCAATTAAATAATTTCATCAATTGAATAAAATTTTACCTCCTAAAATATCATACTCACAAGATATTATCGAACAGTTAAGCGGTTCAATGTAACCTTTACATGATATCAAAGAAAATCTCCTATACATATACACCTTTGTGCATTACTAATGATCTTACCAATAAAATCTTTTAAACTGTTATTTTAAAATTAGATTGTTAATTGACACAATCGCTACGTTAATTGTGATTATCTTAATAATTTACATACACGTATTACATTTAGTTTTAATGATTTACCTACTTCATGATAGCATCATTTACAATCCTAGCCTACTAATTACATACACTCACATTAATAAAGTTCATTCACTATCTAGTTCTTTGAATATTATCACTTATTTGATTTTAAGTGTCCATTTTTTTCACTTTGTCCTAGTAACTTATTACCATATAAATCAAATAATAGAAATTAAATGTCCTTTGCATTCACTGCAATATTTTATAAAACGTCACACTAAATGTTAATTTATCTTATTATCTAACATTTAATTAGTGCTTAATTAACTAAATACATTTTTATGTTATGTCGGACAATTAGAATACATAACTTTCATGGTATCAGCCTTGAATGATATCAGCGCGTCAATCCCCCTAACGCAGATGATTCATCAGCATCAGCTAACTTCTTATGACATCTTCTTCAATTTCTTTCTCTTCCTTCCTCTTCAGTTTTCTGATTCATAGTATTTTTTCAATTGCCTGGCATTAAATTTTCCACGGAGTTTCTTGTCATCATCGCAATCGACGAGTAGATAAGTAGCTTCTCCGAGAATTTGATGCACTTTATATGGTCCGCAGTACAATTCGCAAAATTTCTCAATTCTTTTCTGGACCGCGTCCGATTGATGATATGTTCTGATTAACACCTTCTCACCAATGTTGAATCTTGTAATGGTCTTAGTCTCATTACATAACTTCGCTTGTTTTTCTCTCTTCTCCTTCATTTTGATGAATATTTGGTTATGGTCCACTCATTTAACTAGGAGTACGTCCTTGTTTATGTATTTTTCCCACGCTTTGGGAGGTTTTTTCCCAAGTTGAGCCTCGTACGGTGTTACTTCTATCGTCTCGTGGTACGTTTCATTAATACAGCTCTCAACGATTGATACGTAACGCGACCACTTTGTATGTTGATCACCGACGAAGATCCTAAATAAGTTCCCAAGCTGTCTGTTGATTCTTTCAGCCAGATTCGCACAAGGGTTCCTTATTGCGGTTAATCTTGGTTGGATATTTAGTTCAGTTAATCCATCTAACCATTTTTTAGATGAAAATTGCGTTCCGTTATCTGTAATAATTACTCTAGGAGATCCCAGTTCTTTACAATACTGGTGTATTCTTCTCAGTGTAGCGGCGGTCGTTGCCCTTCGAAGTGTGAAAAGTCGTACGTATTTGGTAAAGTTGTCAACCATAACAAACAGATATCTTACCCCGGCGGACGAAACAGGTAATGGTCCGTAATAATCGGCGCTCACTAGGTCACCCTTGCGTAACGGTATTATGGCTTTTGTTCCACCGAACAAGTTTCTGTTGCCTGAATCTTTCTTTCGCTGACAAGTGTCGCAAGCCCGTACGTAATTTTTCACCCTCTTTAGCATACCGTCTATGGTAAAGTACTCCTGCAATAATTTGATACATCTCTTCGCACCGACCGGGATGACCATACATACGGTGTATTTCAGCAATTATTTCACCAGACACACTGTTCGGTACGTATGGTTTCCACTCCCTTTTACGTAATCTGTACAATTTCTCATCGACGAATCTATAAAATTTATTTAATTCCTTATCTATACAATTTTCCCTAATCTTATCAATAATATTCTTAAGCTTATTATCTTGAGTTTGATACTTTCCAATGTCCGTTAGGATCTTGCTTACCTTCTTATCCATTTTGATTGTCAGGTGGTTAATTAAGTATTCGGAAATATTGTCACTAATTACTTCTAGCGTGGCATCTTCTGGATTTCGGCTTAGGAGATCAGCGATAATATTGTCCTTACCTCTACAATGGACAATGTCGAATTTGTACTCCTGAATACTTAAGATCCAGCGTGTAATACGCGAGTTGTTTAAATGACATTTATTCATAAAAGTCAGTGCTTTATTATCAGTAATGATGGTTAACGGTTGTCCTAGTATGTATATACGGAACCGCTCAAAACATCTTACAATACACAAAAGCTCCTTCTCCGTAGTGTAATAATTTATTTCTGCACCCTTGAATGTCTTGCTGGTAAAAGCTATTACTCCAATTCTTCCTTCTTCGTCCAATTGATATAGTTGTCCGCCATATGCAAAGTTGCTGGCGTCACACTGCATATAATATCTTTGATCTATTCGTGGAAACTTTAAGATGACTGTTTCTACGAATAACCCTTTAACCTGCTGAAAACATTCATTTAATTCCTGTGTCCAGGTAAATTTCTGTCCTTTCCGTAACAACTCAAGTAATGGTTTAGTGGTTTCAGCGTATTTGTCTGTAAAACGATTGTAGAAATTTGTCAAACCCAGGAAACCTTTTAATTGTTTTTGGTTCCGAGGTGCAGGGAACTTCATAATGGCATCTATCTTCTCGTCCGTTGCTCGTATTCCTTGCGTCGTTAGTCGATAACCGAGGTACGCGATTTCTCGTCTGAAGAATTGCGACTTCTCCAAATTGATGGTTAAATTTGCCCTTCTTAAATTAGATAATAATAAGTCTAAATGTAACAAATGCGTTTCTAAATCTTCTGAATAACACAGGCAATCGTCGACGTAAATAATGGTATTTTCTTTTACTTCATCGTCCAGTACTGTGTCCAATCCCCTGGTCAGTGCAGCAGAACTGGTACTCAGGCCGAATGGTGTAACTGTAAAACGATAACACTTGCCGTCGTACATAAAAGCGGTGAAGTTCCGGCACTCCGGCTTCAGTGGTACTTGCCAGAAACTGCTAGTTAAGTCTACGGTAGATAAGTATTTCATCTCGCCACATCTCGCCAAAATGTCGTTTATTGGAGGGGCACCCTCGTAGTCTGGGATAGTCACACTGTTCACCTTCCTCGCATCCAAACACAATCGTACGCTACCGTCCTTCTTAATTACCGTAACAAGTGGGTTGATATATGCGCTGTTGCATCTCTCAATGACCCCATACCGCAACATTTTCCGAATCTCATCATCTACCTTCCCTTTATATGCTAATGGGACAGGCCATCCTCTCTGGAAGTACGGTGTCTGGTCGGTGACTCGGAACTCGTGAACATACCCTTCGATTCTTCCGGGGCATTCTCTGAATAAACTACAATTCCTTACTAGAATCTCCCTTAATCTTTCCAACGTTCCTTTATCTCCGCATTCTATACTTTCTATCTTCTTGTTAATGTTTCTGATGATCTCTTCTTCTTCTTCTGCGTCCACCACTTCTATATGCATCATAGGCACCGTGTACGTTGCTTCGTTATCCTCTCTTCTTAACTCGACGATTCTTCTTCCCATGTCAATGAGACATCCTGTTTCTTGAAGAAAATTGGTTCCTAATATGCAAGGTTTTATCAAATCTGGTATTATGAGAAAAACACATTCATATTTAATTTCTTCAATATAGATATCACATAATATTTGTTTTCTGATTAACTTTGATTTATTACCAACTGCGCTAACTATTAATGTGTTAGACATCGGTAATATTTCATAAGGTGTAATATTATGTTTGTTTTGGTGAAACCATGACTCAGACAATCCGGCAATAACGGATCCAGTATCGAGCAACGCTTGTACGCTAACATTGTTGTTGAACTTGATATTTATCTCTGGACACCTAATTATTCGTTGAGAAATTTCTTCATCATCATTACATAATAAATCGCTTCGTAAGTCCGGTAGGATTATATTCGTCTGGTAATCATTTGTTTTGACGGCTATCTCCGTTAATGGGTGGAGGGATTTTTTTTTTCCTCTTCTTGTTGTTGACGATTCTTTTTGGGTTGAGTGCCCGAGGTGCCGGCAGCCGCGTTGGTAAACTCTATTGTGTTGACAACGCGCCGGTCCGCGTTACGGTGCTGGTTATTTATGGCGGGTCTGTCACCCCACGTTTTCTTCTGTATACCGCTTCCTTTGTTCGGGCCGCTTTCACTTTCCTTATACGCATTTCTTCCCTCGTTTGCCGCCGCATAGTTCGACTCTCTATTAATTCTTGGTTGAATCTGTGTATACTCGATGATCAGAGATTCGAAGTTTGGTATCGTCACAATCCCTCTTGTGACCACCGCGAGCTGGATCTCGCGCCCAAAGTGATGTGATATCTTACGTATTAATTGATAGTCAGTCAGAGTAGGTGTTAACTGCCTGCTTTCCAACAAAATGCGTTCAATATATTGAATAGCAGTAACTGGTCCGCGCCAATCAAACCTGCCGTACTCCAAATGGTCCCGGATACTGTCCTGTCGTTCCTGGCCCCAATATTTCAGAGAGAACGCTTCCTTGAATTCTTCGAAGTTTGATATTTGGTTACGTATCACTCGCCACCAAATTCCTGCGTCCAACTCCAGATGTCTGCCAATCCACTTGATATTGTCAGCGGGATAGTATAACTCTTGAATTTCGGACAATTCTTTGAGGAATTCCATAGGGAATCTGTCCGTGCCATTATATTTGAGATCATTGTGGTTAGGCCCGTTAATTCGGTTTAATATACCACATTCGCCTTCCATCAGCTGCCGCTGCAACCTTTCTTGGTTTTCTCTTACCTTAGTTAAATGTCCTTTTAATTCTTCGATCCTCGTTGTCTTTTCTTTCGTAGTCTCGTCCAACTTCTGTTCTGTTGAACGTTGTCTACCGTCAACTTCTTCTAACTTCTGTATAATATTATTATTTGTTCCTTCTTGCTCCTGTTGTTTCTGCAGTATGGTATCGTGTATCTCGGCCTTGAGTTCTTCGTGTTTCTTATTGCAATCCTTGACGTGAACATCGAACTTGTGATTAATCTTTTTAACGGTCGTCTGGGTAGAGTGTACCGCCGCCATCCATTCTTGACGATCATTATCTTGTTTTTCTTGTATTTCTACGTACTTCTTGTTGGCTTCTTCTCTCAAGTCTCTCACGATATCATCTTGCTTCTTCTGTAGTTCATCGACCTTTCTTTCCCAGGTCTGCTGGCTTTCACGTATCTCTGACCTTATTTGCTTAAGCTGTTCCGCTGTCTCTCGTTTCATCTCTTCCTTATGCTGGTCGAATTTTTCACTAAGTAATTTGTTAATATTTTCTTCTTGTTTTTTGTATCGTTCTTCTTGTTTCTCGTCTTGTTTTTCTAGTCTTTCGCTAAGTAATTTAATACCCTCTTCTTGTTTTTCACTCTGTTGACGAATGAACTCCATCAACGTTTGTAGAGTTCCATCTTCTAGTTTAGATGTCTGTCCTCGCGCCCTATCTTCTGGACTCTCTATCACGATACTTGGTTCACTAGGTGTAGTATTGTCCTCGGTATTTACTGCACCTAATTGGTTATTAATGTCAAATTCTACGCTGTCTGAATTGCTCGCCATTTTTGCCCTTCTACGCGTAATCATTCAAACTGACTTACACTAATAACACTTATCTTACTTCTACTTCTATGACACTACTTTCTCTACTACTTCTACTGCCTGTTCTTTACCTAAGCTGTACGTGTTAACAATCTTTGTTAATACGTATCATGCCGTGCGAATGGGCGCCATTTGTGAATGTCAATTTATAAGTGTGTATTAATTGCATAAATATCTTATTGATTTTCACATGTATCTGGCCTCGAAGTTGGACGCCATTTGTGAATGTAAATTTATGTAAATGTAAAATCACACTTGTGGTAATTAATATTGTTATTGTTTTGCTCTTAAATACAAAATTTATCGATCTCTCACATGTATGTGTGTAATTGAATCTTCTTTATGACTCTGATGATCTATGCTCACGTGTTGGAACACAGTTTATATGCTGAATTTTATATAAATTCATGTGCAATAGATAATAAGTATTTACTTGTTTTAATTGATTCTTTTCATGCTATGTGTGAGGCAACCATTTAACATTATGTATAACTATTCTGATTCTCATCAACACATACGTGATATCATTTAATAGATTACCGTTATCAATTCATTTAATTTACTTGAACACATGAAACTCTTAAAATCTATTTGTATGCCTTCAAACTTTAGGTTAATATTTGGGTTGCATTGGTAATAATGAACGCATATTATGATCAACTAAAATACTAGTTTAATTTATCACTCATAACATATTATAATAGTACATAGGTTACGTCGCTGTACCTGAAATACATACATATTTTATAATAACAACTACGTGTCTCAATATATGCTGAATAACAAAGAAAACATACATACATATATAAATCAAATAATATTACAATTCAATATTCTACTTATTTAATGCGTTCATTAAATCCCAAATAAGCTTTGTTAATACATTCATAAATTACTTTATTCAGATTTATTCATAACTTTCTTAATAATTTTCTCAGGTGTGAATTCTTTGAAAGAAACCAGGTCAGTAGAAGTTACTAATTAGAAATAATTATAATAATGGTTACTTGGTTATTGAATATCCATTAGTTGTTGTTGAAGTCGAGTTCCAGAGATGAAGATGGCTCGTAGACACATTCCGTCGGATGCTGCTTTATCACAACCACTTAACACTTATTCTTCCGATCACTCGCGTAGGCGTTTGTATATGTGAATAATTGAAGTTCAGTGTTCATTCAAATGTTTCATCTTACCGTGTATGCTGTGAGTACGTTTTAATGTTAATATGCAAGTCTAGTCCCATTTGTCGCTGCTTCATTAAACATTCGTATAATTTATTAATTTGTTTAATATTTCGTGTTCATTATGTTGTTGATAATGTGTCGTACCCAATATTAAGTTCAAATAATTTGTATATCGTTAAGTGATGCTGTCTGTTGGTGTAACGGTCTGATTGTTCACTTGGTGTAATTTTTACTAAGTCCGTTACTTCGCACACCGGTAAAGTATCACTACCGCGATATGAATGTATTATTAAGTCTTTTAAGTTACTTGTTACCGATCTAACTTCCGAACTCGAGTTAGCATTCCGCCGTTTAATGTACTCTTCTGAACTTTGAATAATTACTAACTCCGAATGATTTGAGTAAACAATTGAAAGTTTATGATATACCGTCTCTCGCACTTGAAGTAAACTACTTGATATTTTGAATGTAAACTGTCTGAAAATTCTGACTGTAAAACTTTAGTATAACTGTTTCAAAAATTGAGTGTAGACTGTCCCTCCGTCTTCCTGGACTGATAGTTTTATTAATTCGTCCCTACTCAAAATTTTGTCTCTGGCGCGCTTCACGCCTACTTCATTTCGAGATTGGTCAGTTTTTGATTTTCTTGGAAAATACTGTCCCACTATGTCAAAATTCTACGTCATAGTTCTCCCGATAGGTTCTTCGTTTCAGTTGCTATGGAAACACTCCTCGCCACAAGTTTCTCGCTGGCTGAGGGCTTCTGACAGGTCCTTAGGTCTCCCCGATTTCTGCCCTGACGATCGTTGACCCGCTTCGAAGAAACTACGGCTATTAAACACTTGTCTATCAGCCTATTGTCTGAGTAAACTCTGCGTTTCTATAGATTCCCATTATCTGTACTTACAGTCTCCCTGGCGTATTGTTCTATGCTCTAACCCCTTTTTTCTGGCTATTACTAATTTCGAACATCTGCTGGTCGTTGAAGTCACCCCAACTTTCCCTTCGTAAATTCTTGTCTGTCAATTAGACGATGACTCCAGCTGCGTAACATGACTTTAGTCTTTGTCAAGCCTATCTTACAGTATTGTTTCTTAAAGTTCAGTGTATCCGTTCCATTATAGTATGTAGTTCCACTCGTTTTTGTCGCTTATCGTCTACTGACGTAACATGGTCAACACCTGCTACAATTCTCGGTACGGGTGTGAATGTCCTTACTTACTTTGTTACAGCTGCGGAGAGCAATAATTCTGGACGAAACTTTCCCTGTCATCATACGCCACTATTTCTATAGTTGGATGAACTTAATGTGTTTCTATTGTCATGTCAGCGACGCCTCACTGACAGCTTCTCATTACTCCTTATTTATTGCTCAAACTATAAGTCGTTGGCACTGCCTCGTGTGAACGTACTCTGCCGAGGTGAAAATTTAAAAATTTTAAAATTTTCTGCTCGTTACAGACTGCTATGTCATCCTTGGCCTTCCTCTTGGTCTGTAATCCTTGGGCTTTACTTTTTTACCTTTCTTACTTATTCTCCTCTACTTGCATGTCCAAATCACTTCAATTGCCTCAACTCCAGCAAATCCATTAGGAGCTTTCCTTCCAAATTTCTTCTGATCGTTTCATTACTAACGTGATCTCTCCTTGTTTTTCCCATTACTCGCCAATGTTATTCTACTTGCGAGTTTGTCAAAGACAGTCTATGCATTTTGATGTACGATCCCATGCATCTCGTATGTAACTTTCTGCTCCATACATTATTGTTGATAGGTGTTGGTATTTAAATATATGTTGTTTTGCTTTCTTATCTACTTCTATTTTACCTATAAGTTTGTTGTTTATTGTACAATATATAGAGTTTTCTTTCTTCACACGATTTGATATTTCCTAATCTATTCTTCCATACCTGTTAAAAATGACACCTAAGTATTCATATTTTATCACTAACTTGAAACAACTCCCAACAACAATTACCATCACAGGTAATTCTCAGGGACGGTTTCCTCTTCTTACAACATGCATAACTTTACTCTTCTTGATATTCAGTTCCAAGTCTTTTTCTCCCAGTTCCTCTTTCTATTCTCGCCTGTGTGGGAGGAATTTTAGGGGTTACGTTACCAACATAACAGGAAACCTCGAGGGAAAACAAGGTAGAGGGAGACAACCAAAGAAATGGCCCCACAGTTGGCAGTCTTCATCTCCTCCTGCGCCTATAGAATCGGAAAGAGGAACCGTGCAAGCGGCACTTTAGAGACCCAACAGCGTGTGATAGAAAATTAGGCTTCTGTGCTTGAATAGCAGTTTATTTAGTTAAAAACAATGGATGTAAGGCTCCGTTTATGGTAGGTGATCCAGTAGACATGACAAGGCGACATATTTTTAATATATATTTCAATTCCATTAGACATATTTAGACGTATTTAAGATATATTTTTAGACATATTTTAATTCCATTGCCCACAGATTCCGGTGAGCTGGATTTGATTCTAACCTGTTCCGTACTTCTAACTATGCACAGCACTACATTTTACATGTGACAACTATTTCACGACGGAAAAAACGTGGAAGACTGGGTCTTCCCTTCTGCACTATTGCATCATCTTATGTATTCAACGTTAGACACACAGTGTTGACAGTAGAAAATGCGAATTGTGTTAATAAACGTTAGACCTAAGTTAGTTATAAAGATTAAAATTATAAACATCTGTTTTGAGCTTAAAATCTAAACTTAATGAAGAACATAACAATCGTTCCTATGGCGTTCACGACACTACAGTTGGTCGATGGGAAAAGTAAATAGTAGTAGTAGTAATAGTAGTAGTAGTACTAGTAGTAGTAGTAGTAGTAGTAGTAGTAGTAGTAGTAGTAGTAGTAGTAGTCGTCCAAGAAGAAGTCACATAGACGAGTGATAGCAGACGTCTCTCGCTATTATGCTGTAATAAGTGGCTATGACAATGTGATATGCTAGGACAATGTGTTTTAGTATAAAAAATTTCATTACAGTAATTGCACATGACGAGTTTCAAGACAATTATTGAAGTGGCCGTTGTGGCTGAGTGTGTGTGTGTGTGTGTGTGTGTGTGTGTGTGTGTGTGTTTGGGCATACGCGGGCGCGCGCGCGTTTCTGTCTAGTCGGTAGTCGGTAAGGATGGTGTGTTTGTCCACTTTAGAGTGTCTCTTGATAATTGCTATATACGGTGGAGGGAGAGTGCATTGTCTTTGAAGCTCTATTGTTTAGGATCAATAGCCCCACACGCACACACACGCAAGCTGTCTTGTCGACACATCCATTTGGTACTGTGCGGCTCCCGCTTGACAAAATAGGTCAGTGTTATTGTTAGAGACTTTTCTCTTTTTCACTTCACATGTCATGAATCTCCGCGTCTCGCACATTGGTTACTTTCACTGCGTCCGCCACTAGACTGTCGTTCGCATTTTACGTGCTTGATATTACTGTCATGTTTTTCTTCTCGCATTATTATTACTTTCTTACTATGTTAGTTTTACCTGAAGCTCTTTATTATTTAATACAACGGACTCGCACAGACCACAACACACACACGCGCGCGCGCACATGCACATGGATTTGCTCAACCAACCAACGATTCATTTCACTACTACTAATAATAAATGCATTGGCAATTTTTGAATTTTTTTGTGCAGTAACTTTTAGGATGAAGTCAATTTTAACCAGACTTTTTTAAATTTTAGAATCGTTTTAACTACTGCATTTTGAAACAATCTGTTATTTGTGAAATCAGTGTTTCTGTAAAGAGAAATTGTGGTTTTAATGTGTTTTAAAAACTGCTTAGAAAGAAACAATTATAAATAATGTACTCGTAGACAACAAAAACAAATATTCGAACACCAAAAATCTCTATCACTGAGCATCCAGGGAAGCAACGGACTTATCAACTATTAAATACAACAGAAGAAAAAGAGGTGCAACATATAAATAAACCATAGAAAAATTGTGAACACTTTTCCTTCTTGCTCACTTTAATTTGTACAATGTTTTGTCTGTATTGGATATATTGTTCTGCTGTAAACTGGAACAGTACGTAAACCCTTTTAAAATAACAAGAATTTTAAAAGTTTGTAATTCTGTATAAGACTGTATAAAGCAAGAAGTCTTTCGCTATAATGTATTGGGTAAAATGTCAAACTGTCGCGTAATTAGAAAACATGATAAATGATGAAAAATAATAATGCAATGTAATTTTAATCAATGTACATAAAAAATATGTACACAGTTAACTTAAACTTATATACGTAATAGAGTAAGTAATCAAAATTCAAGTAACTATAATCAGGGGTGCCCAACCTCCTTAAGTTTGATGACTCACCCCCAAATTTAATGAATAACCCCCCCCCCCAGGAAAAGTATTTAAAATTAATACTTAGAATTATTTTAAACTTAATACTAAACACACTATACTTATACATACATAGGCCTACGTGATTCAGCATTTACAGAGCCCCAAGAAATCCAACACTACTCCCGGCCTACAACACCTTGGACTCGTGGGAGGCGGCCAACAGAGCATTGGTTACTCTTTAGTTGCCTAACAGAGCATTGGCAAGCGAGTTTGACAAGATTGTGTGTACCGCTTGAAAACACACCATAACCTACTGTGGAACCGATCGTGCCAATGAGTTGGTGGCTCCTACGTTAGTGAGTCGCGAACGATGGCCTCAGGGCACCAGAACGCACCCTGCTCTATTTAGTCCTAGCCGTGATACTCGAGGGCTCTGTCGCAGTGGTTTGTCACTTTCATTTGGGATTGTCTTAGGACGAATAGCGCTGGAGCAAGAACTGCGGATCTATTGCTAAACAACGCGCTTGTCTTTTTAAACTCAGGCGAGAGCACACATTTCAACGTTGGAGGTGGTACTTTCTCGGCTACCGATCTAAAGCCCGGGGGTTGCTCCGCATCTATCGTGTTGAATGCTCGCAGACCTTTACGGGAGCGACCACGTCCCTGTGCTGATAACGACGCGAACGCTAAAGAGCGTGATACGCATGGCGAAAAGATGGCGCGTTGGCAGCGGGACCGGACGATATTCCTTATAGTATCATACGTCACCTACCGGATGTAGTTATGACTACATTATTGGCACTCTATAAGCTCATAAGGACCCAAGGGGACATCCAAAACCATGGAAGGAGGCGATCATCATGCCGCTTCTGAAGGCCGGAAAGGATGACCTGAAAGCGGAAAACAATCGTCCACTATTGTTGACGTGCTATCTAGAAAAGTTACTGGAGAGGATGGTAAACAGCCGACACACCTGGTGACTTCACCTTCTGTCACCTTCTGACCGCACATCAGTGTAGTAGGTCCTGGAGACACCATTCTACTACTGGTCAACTGGTTTATCTGGAGAACGCAGTTTCATCGAAAACAAATGCATTTTTATAGTATTCTTCGATCTGGAGAAGACGTTCAACAAAATATAGAGATAGATCATGGAACAACTACATGATTGGCGGTTCAGAGGAATCTCAAGTTTTCTCGGAGCTCGGAGAACTTTCGTTTTCGGGACGGACAGTCACTGCCGGCCCCACACAAACTGAAAAATAGAGTACCACAGGGATTTCTGCTGAGCGGCTTGCTTTTTACTATCGCCATCGACGGGATCTCTGACGATATAGAAACGTCAGTTGGGAAGTGCTTGCGTATGTCGGCGATCTTGCACTGTTTATTCGGCCAAAGCAACAGCGATGATCAAGCGTAAGTGCAAGGCGCTATGGACACGTTGATAGAAAATGCTAACAATATAGGCTTATCTGTCGGGAACACGGGAACAAGGACGACCTATGTCCACTTTTACCGAAAGCAAGGAAGGCACCAGACCCGATGCTAACCATAAACGGCATTCTCCTGCACTATAAGCCCGTAATCAGACATCTAGACCTAATTTTCGACAAAAAAATTAACATAGAATGTACAAGTGGATGACCTGGCTGCGAGATGCAAATCCTCGTTAAACGCAATCAGATGCATCTCTCATATGACCTGGGGAGCAGATAGAGAAGTTTCTTGCGCCTGTACACCGCCCCGGTACTATCCAAAATTGATTACGAGTGCGCGATGTACTCTTCAGAGAGGACGTCGTGCCTGAAAAAGCTGGATCCTATGCACCTGCGACGTCAACTGCTGTTGCTGAGGTATGTGATAAAAATATTAGCACTACCGAGCCACATAAACCGCGAGTGACAGGGATATGCGATGTCACGTATGCTCTTAAACCTGGTTCTGGAGAAAGTGATAATTTTCAGACATCAGTACAACAGGAAAAAACATCCATATTCACCAAGTCTTAGCAAATCCTTGCTTATGCTGATGACTCAGACATTATTTGTAGATAAGAATGGGATGTTGTTGAGGCTTTGAGGACACTAAAAACGTAGCTGGTATAGTTGGATTAGTAATAAATACCAATAAAACAAAATACATGCTCTCAACCCCAACTAGAAGTTTAGTCCTGCATAGGGAGCAAGTTATTAACATAGATGAGGAGATGACATAATCTGTTAATGAATTCGCATATATCGGATCTCTGGTCCCTTGTGACAACAACAAATGAGCAGAAACAAAGTGTAGAATTATATCTGGGAGTAAGTTTTGCTACATTGACCTACTGCTCCAACTAAGACCAAGAACAAAACCCAAACTGTATAAAACACTTAAAAGGCCAGAATTGACATATGGCTCTGAGACATGAACGCTCACGAAAAGAATTCAGTTAGTGTTGAGTAGTTTTGACGGTAAAGTTTTAAGGAAACTTTATAGAGATTCATATCTTTGGCCTTGGAGGCAAAGATACAGAGTGTTCCATGGGTAAAAATAATTAAATTAAGTTGACTCTGATAACTTGGCCATGTTATGAGAATGCATGAAGACAACTTTAGGAGGCCTTTTGAGGCAAAGGTAGAGTTGGAGAATTGCAAGTGTTGCTTCTGTTTTGTATAATAAAACAGATTTTATAAAGGTCAAACCTAAAATAGTTACCTTAATTCAAAATGTAAGCATTATATATAAAATAAAGTGCTCTGACCGTGAAAGTTTTATGCAGGCCAAAGCATTAATTAGATTCATTTAAGACAAATTTTTTTTCAGACTAGACTAACAGGCCAAATATCTAGTCTGAAGTGGATGTTGTGTCTTCAATTATCTACAGTGGACATGCTAATTCGTTTGGGTGACAGTTTAATTTTGCACTGTCGTTGGTGCTATGCCGTCAGTATTATGTGGGAAGTCCTTGTGTGAAATGATGTTGCATCAGAACATCAGTAATGATTCTTGAAAATGTTGGAAAATATCCAGGCTTTTCCGATTACTGCTTGCTCCCTACAGCTCCAAGCTAAATGTTCAGAGACTATTTTAAAGTAACAATATTTCTGTAAAAGATTGCATTCAGGAAAGGTGTCGTGGTGTTCGATTTATAGACGAAATCAATGACACCATTCAAGTTGGAGAACATAATCACAAGCGTAACGCAGTATATAAGAACTTCGTGTCAAACTATAGGCCTATCAAACGCAGAGGTAAGGAAATTTTGGAATGGTGTGCGAAATTGTTATGTAAGGAAAGCGGAAATGCTATCAGTGAAATACAAACTTCCTTCACAAAACTGATTCACATAAGGAAAATTACTGGAAACCGAGAGAAGAAAAGTGTATCCTTTACTACAGAAAAATATAAGTGAAGTGCACAACACACTGGACAGTATTGAAATCTTGAGAAATTCATTTCTTGTAGTGCAAGCAATAATTGTTGAGAATTCTTCATTTTGTTATGACCATCCACAGTGATTGTTGGTGGTCAGTAACAAAGCTATGTTTGAAAGATTGGGCTCCCATCGATTTCGTTTGGTTTAATCTCTAACCCAAACGTTTTCCATTTCATTGCACACAAAACTAATGACTGTTTTTCTGGGGGTTATTTTCCACACACATACAATTGTATGCGCACACACACTCTCCCCCACCCCACCCCCCTCTCTCTCTCTCTCTCTCTCTCTCTCTCTCTCCCTCCCTCAAATATCCATTCGTTTCCTTAAGTGAATATAGCAACATAAAAAGAATGTTGCGAAGTTGTTCTTAAGCGTTAAAATTTTTCAAGTTGAGAAAGACGACAAAGACATCAAAAACTGGAAGTGGAGATGCATCAAGAAGACCTGTATTGCAAAAATATACCTTGAGCTCCAAGCGGTGATCCTTGTAAACCAATAATCCACAATCCTGACACGAGTGAATACCTGTTCTGAAGAATAATTTCCAGTAGTGTAAAGAGAAAAGCAGAAGACGATTTACGAGAACGGAATAATGTGCTTAGAATAGACAAATTCAGAGAACAGACATTTCCTGTCGAAATGAAAAAGATGAAAGTAAAAGAATAAAAAACAATAGAATTTTAAATAAAACATATCCAAAATTAATAAAAATGAAAAGCTTATAAAAATAAGTATAAATTAAGCCTATACAAATTTACAATTAAAGACTAAGGGGTTTAGTAAAGGTTCCAAACCCTTCTGTAATTCCTGGTAGGGGCTTTCATGGCGCTGGTTGAAGATTCTGCTAATTTAGTGGCTAAGTTGTACCAGGAACCTTATACCGTGGAGTATAGAATAGTTCCCTACCCAGGTAGTTCCCTTCCTACCATTTTATTCGTAGGGTAACAAAACAAGGTTTTTACGATAACATCTCGTTTCTTTAGTCTTTTCTGATACTTATTCTGTTTTTTGCAAAGAGATTTCAAATTTGTTCAATCGTTACGTAAACATCTACGGATATTTCTGTATTGTATTCTATTGTATTTTTGCACATGCAACCAACAAACGTTGGTTATACGTCATAACGTATAGATACGTTTATACAACATATACAGTTAATCAAGGCCATCGGTAAGGATCTATAAAAGGGAGTATTCGCACTCGCCATCTTCGTTCCGAGACTGACATAATATAATGGTGCCGCTTGTGTATACATGGGACGCAGTATAAGTTTGTTTTCGATATTACATAAACTATTATAGTTTTTCGTGCCAAAAATATAATTTCAAAGTGTGAAATTATGTCCCAAGTCCTTAAAAATATGGAAATAATAGTTTTCATCTTAAAACTTACTGATTCAGACCATAGTAAGAGGAGAATAATTTTGTCTAAAAAACAACAAATACCAATCGTTACCACTTACCACTTTGTTAGGTATATATTCTCAGATTTTACTTTTATTCCTGTTTATAATAGATGGCTGTTGAATTAATGTTTACTAAACTTCGTTTGTCCAAAAGTCCAAATAAAGTTACTAAAACTATTTTTAATAAACACGAATTTACTTTTTTAACTTACTTACTATTAAGTTTATATTCAGGGTTTTTGCTTAACATTTAGCTAAAATTAATAATAAAAAGTTTAGCTTAACATTTTATTAAAATTAACAATAATGTATTTTTCATTGCACTAGACATTTTATTGTCAAAAGTATTTTTCTCGGTTAGTAGGAAGGGTTAAACTTTGTTAGTACAGGCAAAAAATTTGCAAGTTACAACTTCTCACGGCCATATCTTGAAAACAACTTGTGGATTAAAACCCGGCCAAAACGCATTTTGTTTGTTATTTCGTATAGAATAATTTTGGTCCTATTTTTACTATAAACTCAAACGTTTTTTAGTTATTCGCAAAAAATTACGCTAAAATCCTGTTTTTTGGGGGTAAAAATCGAAAATGTTGATTTGGAATAACTCGAAAACAACGCATTTTTCAAAACAGTTGCGTACTGACTTTTTGCTTAGAATTTGATTCTCTATTGGATCCTGTGGTTAATTTTTTTTTATCAATCACCCTTGAAAAAGGGGTGGTTCTCATCCCCAAATAAAAAGCGTACAGTTTAACTTTGTTCTAGAGTGCATATAGAACATACATATCAAATTTCGTGAAATTCCATCGACAGTCAAAATTTTGTTACGTCAAAAGCTACGCTTACTGGACTAGAATTTCTTCGTGCTGCTTTTGTTCTCGACTTTGTTTACGATCTGCGTGTATGTTTCGCGCTTGGCTATCGCGCAGCTGATTTTCGAAAAACAGGTAAATGTGCAATTTTGTGCATTAAAACTACAGAATGTGCAATTTTATGCAGTAACCCCCAAAACGTGCAATTTTGTGCAAAATAAAATGTATGTTAAAATGACCTACACATCCCGATTCGGATAAATAACTTGTCACTGGCCGTTTACGAACTAGCAAAAAAAAAGATGCAATCCGGGCTTTAGTTATAACATTATATTTATAATTAATGGATTAAAAAATAAACCAACTTGTACAGTGATCTGCGTGGAACTGGGCCGATCCTAGGAGGTGGATTTGGTACGTCAAACAAAGTCGGTATGGCATTAGGCTTCAGTTTTTTCCAGCCATCTACTCGTGCCTGTTCAAACTGTGAACTTTCAAAATGAACCTAAAAGTGCAAAGGTGTATTACATTTTTAGTCGTTATGATTAACATTCACAAACTTTTAATGAACAACCATTAAATTTACCTCACACAGACGCATTCCCTTGCTTAGTATAAATTTGTCTCGTCTCATATTTTGAATCCATTTTGCACATCGAATAGGCTCTGCCCGAAATTTGAATGTTCTGAACTTAGTTTCTGTTCGATTTTTGCAATTTACAGCACAACAACCAGTCATTATGATTACGAGATGTAGTACAACAATCTGCAAAACATACTACATAACATTAATAATATCTCTAACACCAGTATTTATAACCTTGTTTTCACTGACAAGATGAGATGATTATTATACATATTCGTGTGTAATACATAAATCAAATTAGTACACTAAGGTTATAACCCTGATATGTAAAAATATTAATATTTACATACATAATTTACATTAAATAATCCATCGCACAGCGTGCTTACATTGCTCCCGCCACATTACATTTAAAAGTCTCGGAGCAAAGATGGCGGGTGCGAATACCTATATTATAGAGCTCTAACATCGGTTGTGCAAACGTGCGTGTAAGCACGCGGACGCGCCGGTATGCGGCGGCGGAGAATTGACCGTCGCGTCGGTGCAGTTGGTAACTTCCTTTAAACAGACCACACGCCCAGTCAATGTTATTAGAAGGATAGAGTATTGTCCTTAGCGCAATCGATGAACCCTCGCATCGTTTTTTAATTCAGTTGGTAAATATTTTTTAATATTGTGGTTTGTGTTTCGTAATGCAATGTGACATCCACTGTTTCCATAACTTTAGTTTTTGCGCTAGGAAGCTGGTTCATTGTTATGGGGTACTCTTCTTTCAATGTTATTTCTTGACTTTGTAGAGTTACTACCTAGGCATCTTGCTGTATCTTTGCATCTTTTGAATTATGTTCAGTATTGTTTGATAAACCTCTTCTGTATATTGGTAAATAACATGTTTCTGACAAAACAGTATACATAACGATCAAGATAAGACACTATCGATATATCTATTATATAATTTATACTATTAAAATAATTACCTTGTTATATAAATGAGTGTTAATTGATATACGTATAGTTGTAGAGTGTAAGTGATACAATTTATAATATGATATAATTAAATATAACATAATTCGCATAACATTAACGTAAAATCACACGGCGCGCGCGCGCGTACACACACACATATTAAAACACTTTCTGCTACAGTCCG
This sequence comes from Magicicada septendecula, assembly GCA_034769895.1. Lineage (NCBI taxonomy): Eukaryota > Metazoa > Arthropoda > Insecta > Hemiptera > Cicadidae > Magicicada > Magicicada septendecula. Next base: position 288,698,438 of record CM068372.1, read on the forward strand.
TTTCTTGATGTATATAATATATATTTTATAATGACTTTACCTGAAGATGTTTTCTCCCTATTTGAATCATGTTTCGGGAAGACTTGTGTTTCCATCTTCAGCCTTCCTGCTTTTGAACCTTGTGAGGTATTTGTGTGTTGGCTGGTTGTTAGGAAACCAAACAACAACCAACCAACACACAAATACCTCACAAGTTTCAAAAGCAGGAATGCTGAAGATGGGAACACAACGCTTCCCGAAACATGTTCCAAATAGGGAGAAAACATCTTGAGGTAAAGTCATTATAAATATATATATATATATATATATTGCAACGAAACAAATTGAGGATGCATAAATGTGTATATGACAGAGTCTCTTATCTGGAGGTAGGAATTTATTACACTAAAACAAATTTAAATCTTGTATCTAAAATTCTTTACATAAATTATTTATTTAAATGTATTGTCTTTAGTTATTAATGAATGTTAATTTGAACAATTGTTTATTTTAGTTGGTTGAAGAATTCCTTCTTGTCGTACGGTTGTAGGCTGCTACGTTAAAGTTGACCACTGGCTTCGCTGACGCGCTGTCACTCGCGATTCACTCATGCACGTCGTTTATCTGCCCGATATGATTTTTATTTGTAAGTCTCAGGTTCGACAAAGTGCGTTAATTTATTTTTTTTTAATGTGGTGTGTTTAGCATACACCTTCCGGCAATCTTAATGTGTCCACGCGTTCATACAAGTGTATCCCGATGAATACACTGTCCTTATGTGTAAATTTTGACTAACGCGGGTTAGCACTATTAGATCTTCAAATCAACTTAGTTCTGCATTCTATTAACCCCTTTGATCTAGCATACGGGTATCTCGTAGCGAAGATCTTCTTGGACTGTCAGCACCATTATAGAAAAACGTGTATTGTCACGAAACACTCGTACAGAGAATATGTCTTACAAGGACGAGTTACAGAAGAGAACTGGTCGATCTTTACTTTACTAGAGCACATCTCAAATGGAAATTGGAGTTCCTGATTGGTTGAAACCTAGAACACGTGATAGCTTTTTACCTTAATAGCTAGAGACATCATGTAAGACTATGCCAGAGTCTGCAAAATCTTGTACAGATTTTATCTAAACGTTTTATGACTTTTCTGCAGATAAGTCTTCTATAGAAAAGTGAATTCAGTTAAAAAATACAAAGTAAAATTATAAGTTTTGAGTTTATGACATACGAAAAATGTAGCGCTATTTATGACGCAACGCTGTCCAAGTTTCATTGCGATACGTTAATTATTGTAGGAGTTATTCAGGAAACACGAATATCACGCGCGCACGCGCACTCGCGCATTAAAAATGCACTTGACATGACAGAGGATAATTTTATGGGCATTTTGACATGTAACACATAATTACCCAACTCTTATTTCAAAACTTACTGCTACGTTACAAACATTTGAACAAAATCAATTTAAAACATGTCTATAACGTCATAAAGTGTGTAACAGCCTCTTCGCATATTTAAAATGACTCTTACTGCATGTTTTATATATATATATATATATATATATGTATATATATATATATATGTATATATATATATTGTAACGTTACATAACCCGGTCCCAATAAATTAACTCATGATAATATAAAGGTCAGAAATGGGTAACCTGTAACTAGCTCTAAATTAAAGTATATCATTAAAAATGATAAACAATTCGAGTGATATATGGTGCAAAGTGAGTTATAGTGTACCCATTGAGGTAAAAAATAAAAGTGAAGGTAACTTATTACAGAACTGTGCTGTAGGTTTGGAAATTATAAAACTATGAGAGTAGGCTATAATACTACTAACTGATTTTGTATTTTTATTTATTTATTGTAATAGTTATATTGTATGGACAACCAATTGTTATACATAAGTTAATGTTATATTTTTTTTTAAATATTGGTGTTATAATATAGGATAACCCAGGGTTAGTTTTAAAAAACATAAAAAATTTTAAATATAAAAGGATAATAAAAAATTAAAATAATACTATGAGGGAGATGGCAGCAGGAAGTAGTGCAGTGTAGGAATACTATGAGAGACTAATAAAAAATATATATAAATTTATTTAAAGATAATAAAATTATCAAATATTTATATACAAGGTTATAAGAAAAGGAACAAAAACTTATTATGTAAACCAAATTAATAAAGAAACCGGAATGGAAAAGAATTATTTTTCGGTAAATAAAATATAAATTTATAATAATTACAAACTGCCTGTATAATAAAAATATTTTGGGTTACTAAGAGTGACGAGAATAACAAGTATTGTTAATAATAATAAATTTTGAAATAAAACCATAGAGTTGAAGAAATGATGCTACTACAATTATAATAAAAATAACCTTTTTTGGAACTTTAGAGGAGTGGAAAATAACACAAAGTTAACAAGCAACATGACCACTATATAATCATACATGATTTATCAAAATTAAATGGTTACACTCCTTAATAAACAGTTAAAGAAAACCTTCTGATGATTCAACCGGGTTTCGCCATAGTTCTAGTTGACGATCGAAAAATGCGCCAGACGGTAAGGAAATTATAACGCAAGACGGACCTCACCAGATAAAAAAGCTTCATTCCAGTAAGAACCCTACGGAGCGAGGGTTACATTTCGTTTAATAGTTCAAGAAGAAAACGCATTCCGAACGTTGATATAGAACACAAAATAGTCATTTAATCACGTTTTTTAAAGTAAACAAAGACACGCTGCTCTCTTACGGACATTCCTGAAACTACATACTACACGAAGAAATAAACAAATTTATTTAACATTTTTTCGGTATTTGTAAAGCTTAGTAATTATCCATTTCTGACACTCTCGTAACAAAAAGAACTTACCCTGAACCCTGGGGAATTATTAAGAATTATATATTAATTGATGTTTTTTTTTAATAGTGTAAAATTTGGTAAACAAAACCATATATGTTTTTCTCTTTAGACAATTCCATGTTTGCTCTGTGAAGTCGAGATTATGTTTTATTTAAGGAAAGATCAATTGTGATACTTGTATTTTGGTGGCAGGAAACAAAAACCAATAATATAAATAAATAATATTATTGAAAAATAATCTTAAATAATAAAGTGTGTTATAATTTTTGTAGTGGGTAGTTGCAATAGATTTCAGCACCAAAAAACAGAAGAAATCAACACATCGGATCAAATTTTGCTACAGAGTAGGCTGGTTGAACTAAGCGTAGAAACTTATCTCAAAATCAGCTGATTTAAATCACAGCGATCAATTTGAAAAAAAATCCGGAATCGTCTAAACCGAGTGTAAATAATTGGTACTCACTCTCTCTTCTTCATAAGGCTGAACAACTTCCCTCCTTGACCCCAAATCACACACTCTCGATTTCTGTTTAGATTGAGTAACACATTAAAAAAATCCTTTATTTATTTTTGAAAAAACGTCAGTTATTATAATTCATAAGTGGCGACTGCGGAGAGGCGGAAACTTTAGTATCTCAAACCGCTACGTTACAGAATTGGCGCATAACAACATTGGGAGCTTAATTAAATAAGACGAACACCCAATAAGCCACATACAAAGTTTTCGCTATTACCTCTACAAAAACCGCGACGTTACAATATATATATATAGATTATGTAACGTGACGTTTCCCTCAACATAAAGATTGTCATAAATATAATGAAGTACAAAACAATACTACAGTAGTAAACCTGTGTTTTGAAGTAGATGTATTCGCAAGTAAATTTAAGACCATTTGTAAAGAAAAATAAGGAACTAAAATATCAAACATGTATAGAATGAACTTAATAACAATAATTCCAGTAAACTGCATAAGAAATCATGTACAGAATAGGTAAAAACCTAAATGCAGAGCTTAGCTGGATAACCAGTAACTGGAAGCATGGCAACATAACCTAAAGAAAATGTAAGATAAAAAACTGTAAACCTAGATTCAGTATAATCTATACTGTAAGTATAGATTCAGTTATATCTGAGTGTAACTGATAGACACTTAGACAATTAAAATAGAGATCATTATGTTATAAATGGGTTACAAAAGTTTTATTTTTGTATAAAAATGTAATAATGTGTGGTAGGAAGGAAAGACTAATATTGAATGTTAAAAGAATCATGAAGATGTAAAGAAGAATGTGATGTAAATAATTTAGTAGTAGAAAGTGTGAAAAATAAACTGACTACTAGCTAATGAAATAAGAAATAACTATTGTTGGTTATGGACAAGATAATAATGTAATTAGTAAGAGATAAATGTTACACAAAACCTGCATCTACTTGGTAGATAAAAAGAGACAATATTAAGTATAAAAATGGTAATAGACAATGTCCAATATAAAAAGAAATAATATATGTTATTAGATTAAGGTATAAGTAATCTTAAATGTTTGTTATGTACTAGTAATAATGAAGTTAACAAGATGTTAACTTGGACAAAAAACCTACATCTACTGTAGAAGGTAGACAGGGACATTACTATGTATAAATGTTATATTAGATCATGATATGTCCAGTAATAGATCAAATGGTCTATAATGCATAAAGAATATATGTCAACTTGTATTAGAATTAAGCAATTTTATTGTAAGAAACAAAGAATAGTCCAATGTACACAAGACATTCGTAGGCCTATTGTACAAGCCAAGGGTTTTATAAAAAGTTATGGTTCATAATGGGCGACTCAGTAGACCAGTGGGTATGGCACCTGGCTACTAATCTAGAGGTCTCGGGTTGAATTCCCGGGCCCGACCATAAAATCAAGGTGCGTTTTTCAGCCCCCAGGTCGACTCAGCCTGATGAAAATGAGTACCTGGGATAACATCCTGGGGATAATAATGGGCGGCTGAAACGTAGTGCTGGCCACACTGCCTTCCTTGTATGCCGTACGGATCACATTAGGCACCCTACCCTACCTACTCATAAGCTACTTCGGTGATATACATGGGAGCCATTATTATTATTATTAAGGTTCATAATTGTAATTAATTGTATTAAAATGCTTGTTAGTAACATAAAATTATATGTACAGCCAAGAAAACTAGTAATGTAACAAAAAAGATAAACATTAAACATAATTTATTGGCATAGGCCAAACATTAAAATTTTAAATCCAATATATTATACGACACAGTAATATATTATACTTAAAATTATAACGACTTATAACGAATTATCATAATACCACTATAACACTTTGTGTACACTTGAAAACTATTTATTCCACTACCACTAAACAAGGACACTAACAATATTATAATCTTTCACGTTTAAACCATTATTTCTTTGTTTTTTAATATTTAAAGCTGTATAACCTATTGAATAGGTTAACCTCAAAGTCGACATCGATCGCCACATACGAATTAATTGTTATTATAGATATAAGATATTGTTTTGTTCTTTTGTAGTCACTCTTGTATTGTGAGGTTTTGTACTTCGCAAAAGACATTTTCGTATTTAATTACTGTAGTCACAAGAACCCGAGTTTATATTTAAATAACATAAAATTACGTAGACTAGGCCTGAATAAGGAGATCATATTGCCAACAACTGAGCTAAAAATTTTAACCAGCCTGGGCAATTGTTTAAAAAGGAAAGGTTGTTATTTTATTTAAAAAAAAAGAAACGAATATAAAAACGAATAAAGAAATTGAAGAGAATTAATTGTGTATGGAATTATTTTGAATACTTAATATTCTTTTATCAGTTTCGGAATATTAGTGTTTTAGTGAACATTTGAAGAATAAGTTGGTAGACCTATTGTTTGGGTACCACGTGCGATTTGAAATAAAGCAGGTAAGTGAATACAATCAGCATAAAGGAAGAAACTAAAAGAAATTAGAGGATTTTAATTAATTAAAACATTAAATATATTAATTAATGAAAAATACCTCAAAACTGGAACACTGAAGGTACCAACCAACAAGTAAAGGTATAAATTTAACCACAACTCAAGTCGAATACACAACACAGTTATCATTTAATAATTTTTAATTAATTTGAAAGTTTAATTGTTTATCACAAGTGTAATATTTTTTAGGATACTACATAAACGGTGCACCAACTCTGGGGCATAAAAGAATAACAATTTATTAGATTCTTCTCCTTCTTCTTCTCCGGCTCTACAGCCCTTGGTGGGCCTTGGCCTTCTCAACAATCCGCCTCCAGTCATCTCTATCCGCCACTCTCTCTCTCCATCCTCGAACTCCCAACTTCATCAGATCCTTCAACACCTCATCCAACCATCTCATCCTTGGCCGTCCCCTTCGTCTTCCGCAATAGAGTCTTCCCTGCATCATTCTCTTATTCATTCTATCCTCTTCCATTCTCTCCACATGCCCCAACCATCTTATCCTCTGTGACTTGATAAATTTTACAAGGTCCCTCTCATGTATCAGTTGTTGCAATTCTGCATTACTTCGTATTCTCCAATTCTCGCCTTCTCCATTCTCTAATTAATTTATTAGATTAATGATTGTTTATCAACAGAATCAGTACAACCACTTATTTGTAATTATATTACATAATTGGCTTCCACAACATGGGGCATTTAACCAACAAATACAACAATAACAACACACTGAAAAAGAGATACTGGAAGCACTTAATCTTAATCTAAATTTGTAATTACGTTACAAATTGGTGCAACCAACATGAGACGTAACTAAGAAAATTTTATTTGAAAAAATATCAACGGAACGAAAATACACTTTTTTTATAAGACTTACAGCAAGTCAGAGCTTATTATTTTTATTTGCAACTACGTTACTATATATGTATATTGTAATGTTCAGTAAATATATTCCTCCTCAGTGTTGATACTTTTATTTTGTTTAGCCCTGTGTTGGGATCACCAATATGTAATATTAAAATAATTAGTGTCTCCGAAGTTGATTTGTAACAAAATAAAAAAAACCTGTGTTTTATTTTTAAATAGAGGATTATTTATCTGAATCTCAGGGTTAACATACAAGTATCGTTAAAGTCTGGTACAATTTACACATAGAACAGACAATATAATATTTATACATGAGACTTGGTAATATGGTGTTGTGTATGTCTGTTGTATGGTTGTGGGTTCTTTTAAACATACTAGAAACTATAATAAAAAAACTCTTATTATTAATGATTATTGTATAATAGTGTACTAAAATAATTCACAATTATTATTTTTTTTATATTATTTTTTCAGTTATTGTTTTTGTTGTAATTCATATTTTTACTGTCGCAATGTTAGCTCGAATATTTGATTTAGTTGTGGAGTGATCTCACCAATCTAGCAGTTTTCTTAACGGATTTATTGGTTGATTCTTTACTCCTGGACATCTGGTTTTTTGGTCTCTCTCTGTTAAAACATCATTCTTCTAGGCTTTGGGTTGGTTTTCCTGGTCCTCTCACCTTTTATTGATCTTCAATTTGTATCAAATTCAGCAGTAACTTTTTACACGTTCTGGCTTGCAGTTCTCAATTTTCAACAATCCCCTTCTTAACTCAAAAAACTAATTTCTTTAAGTAAGGCCATGGCTATATTTTTTATGGGTCACAGGTTCGGTTTACCATTTATAATTAATAATATTTGGTTGAACTTTATTTTTTCTTCCTTACACTATTTTATTATAAGTTTTTAATGTAAAATTTTATCCTTTTCAATTAGTTAATTTGTCTTGTTTCACTATATGTGTTGTATACCTGTTTCATATAGATTATATTTATCTTCAACGTTCATATTTTAATTATCCTTAACCACTCTCTCCATACATGATTTTTTCTTTTAAATGTATTTCACTGTTATTTTCCCTTCTTAACACTGTCACACAATATAACTTTTAGTATTACCGTTTGACATGATTATATTTGTAACACTTAAATAATTCACTTTATGTATTTTCTTTTTTCTTGATATATAAAATAACGGTCTGAGGTGCGCAGACCTCCTCATAGTTAAATAGGTTTTCACAATATCGGATTTCTTACATATTAGTTGTACACACTTATATATTATGTTCCTATTTATAATTACTATTTACATCTTTTGTCATGGGATCTTTAACTTCTTGGTATTTTAGTCACTGTCAGCCATAGTTTGTCACAGTCAGTAAATTATCTTTTAGTTAGTACTGTTATTAGTTTTATGTTTGGTGAAACGACACGTTACATAAAGCCCCCCGTTTAAGACAAGTTATTTCAGTAAATGGTAGTTTTAGGAATTACTGAAATAAATGGCAAAAATCTACAAAACCCTTCTTCAAGTTTCATAAAACTTTTTATCTCAGTTTAGTTATATGTGCCTTTTATTTTGTTTGTTCCTGGGGTGGTCAGTTCGTAGGTGTTATTTCCTTTGTCCCGAGTTACTACAAACGGTCCATAATATAACAGCAATAACTTCTTGGTAATTCCTTCTACTGTACTTGGCAACTGTCTATTTTTGATTAAAACTTGGTCTCCAATGTTGTAGTGTATAATCTTCAATTTCTTCTTCTCTTCTTTCTTCTGTTGCAGTTCTGCCTTATGAAGCACCCTATTGTGAACTTCAGTGTGGGTTAATTCTTCTGGCTCCATTGGTGGGAATTCTATCATTGACGTTATTTCTCTGGGTGGTTGTCGGTTGAACATCACCTAAGGACTGGCTCCTATTGTCTCGTGATAAGCCAGATTGAGGAAGGTTTCTGTTGCTTCAACGTACCTACTTCAATTTCGGTGTTCTGCATGACAATACGTTCGTAAGATTCTCCCAACTTCTCGGAGGACTCTTTCTGCAGGGTTACTGCTGGGGTGATAGACTGAAGTCTTATATGTCTTGATACCCTCAGTCAGTAAAGCTGTTCTCCATTTTTTCCCTTTAAATTGGGTACCATGGTCGGTGATGGTGGTTTCAGGCTTCCCGACCTCTGGTATGTAATTATTTAAAATTATATTGAGCACCTTCTGTAGTGTAGCCTTACTTATCGGGTACAACTTAGTGAATTTCGAGAAATGGTCAAGGATAATCACTATATATTTGTAGCGATTTCTTCCTCCGCTCCTGGGGAATGGCCCACAAAGGTCAATAAAAATCTTCTCAAGGTTAGGGTTGAAGTGATGGTGATCCTGGCGTCTTCCTTTCTCTCATTATTAATTTTTACCATTTGACAGATTTTGCAACTTCGTACTGTTTGGCGTACCTTCTTGTTGATACCTTTGATGTACATGTGCTCCTTTATTGCTTTCATCATCTTGAGAGGTCCCATATGTCCATGACGGATATGGTAATCTAGGATGATTGACGATTCTGCTGTCGGTGGGATATGTAATTTCCAAGAATGATTTGTTGAGATTGTTCAATTAAATAAGACGTTGTTGAGAATGCAATAATAAGGTATTATGGTGGGATCATTGTGTGATAAACGTTCTTTGATTAAATTCAGTTTCGGATCATTGATTTGTTGCTCCTTTACCTGTTCTAAAATTCTCTCCAGGTCTTCTCGGGATTGTAGAATATGGAATACCTTGCCTATGTCCTCCTGTTCAAACTCATAAGTGCCCTGTTCGATGTTCACTCTAGATAGTCCGTCAGCCACGATGTTCTGCTTTCCTGGCACGTATTCCCAATGGATGTTATATTCTTGCAAGATGAGAATCCATCGTGTTAGTCGTCCGTGATTTAACTTGCATTTTTTTTAGAAACGAAATAGATTTGTGATCCGATCTGATGGTTAGGGGGTATCCTAAAATATGGGTTCAAAATTTTAGGCAGGCAAGACTACACTGAGCAATTCCTTTTCTGTTACTGTGTAATTCCGCTCGTAGCTGGTCAATACTCTGCTCGCGAAGCTAATGACGAGATGATTACCCTCCTCGTCTCCTTGATATAGTTCGGCGCCTAGGCTGACGTTGCTGACATCACAATTTAAATAAAATCTCTTCTGAAAATCGGGGTGGTGAAGTATAACGCTCTTTAAAAATTTGGGTTTGATTAATTGAAAATTATTGTCTTCAGGCTTGCCCCATTTCCACCTGTTCTTTGAGGATAGTATATGTTGAAATTTGGCTGTCAGTTCTGAATAATTTTGTTGAAATTTTCGGTAGTAGTTGCAGATACCGAGGAATGATTGCAATTGCCTAATGTTTCGGGGCTTGGGGAAATTCTGAATTGCTTCTACCTTCTCTGGTGATGGTGTGATTCCCGTTTCCGACAATATATATCCTAAAAAGGGTAATTTTTGTGTTATGAATTTTGATTTGTCAATTTTGAGCGTTATGTTGTTTTGCTGTAGTTTACTCAACACCAAGTCAATTCGACTACAATGCTCATCCCAGGTTGTAGAAGTGATAAGTATGTCATCCACATACACTGTAGCAAAATCCAATGCTTCCTTGCCTAATATTTTGTCCATGCACTGCACGAAGATGGCAACTGTGTTCACTAGGCCGAAGGGTAACCTTTTAAATTGGTAATTTCTTCCTTCGAAGAGGAAGGCGACGTACTGTCGGCTGTTTGGGTGAAGCTCAATCTGCCAGTACCCGCAGACTGCGTCCCAGGTACTCATCAATTTGCATCCATGAAATCTCTTCATAATTTCGTCAATCTCACCTGGTGAGGTCCGTCATTTATTATCATCTTGTTGATCTCCCTGGCATCGAGGCATAGTCGTACTTGTCCGTCCTTCTTGGGAATTACTACAATTGGACTGATGTACGGAGAACTACTTCTTTCTATTATATCTTCCTTTATTATTCGCTGGATTTCTTGCCTCACAGCTTCCTTTGATGATTGTGGGATCGGATAGGATCTCCTGTTAAACCTTACTGTGTCCCGGAATTTTAGCTCACATATGAAGTTCTTGGCTTTACCTGGCGCGTCAGAGAATACTTTCCGGTATTTATTATATACACCAATTAACTTTTCTTTCTGTTCCACACTGACTGCCTCTGTGGAGCCCCTTACCTGAAATGACAGGATTTCCTGCAACTTTTCCTTCCATAATGTTGATTCCTCAGTCACAAGTTCATTTTTTCCTATGGGTAACCTAGCTTCTTCCCTAGCATGGTATGAGTGTCTAGACTGAGGGGCACACTGGCTTCCTATTATCTCAGTGGACCAATCATACTCATCTGAACGCAGTGTTAATTTTCCACTGTTCAGGTCAATAATTGCAGAGTGGCGCCGTAGCATGTCACACCCTAATAACAATTTAAATATAGCCCTTGGGCTACTAAAAACACCATAGGAATCCCTATTCCCTTGCTTGTAACTTGGAGGATAACTTGTTGCTTGACAGTTTTATTTTGCTTCCCTGTTGCTCCTATGATAGTGATGTTGTGAATGGGCAGCGTGGGTATTCTCTCCGTGACTATTTCTTGTATCCTATTCAACTCTGTTTTATCAATTAATGAAATGTTTGCACCTGTGACAATCATCATCTCCGTCGGTACACCTTGTAGCTCCACCTTGACGTAGACTATCTCGTTGTAGTATCGTGCCTCTTCCACGGTTCTTTCTTCTAGTAATTCTGATTGGATGTTTTTGAGGTAATGGTTTCTAATAATTATTATGGATTTGTCCGGTTGATTCATCTGTTCTATTAGCCCTGGGTTAGCTAGCAGTGACAGGCTATCCTGGTTTCTCACTGCGGGTTCCCGTTTCCCCTACTTCCGTCTGAGGTGGTTGGTCGCTCCTGGTCACCTTTATGCTGGTTTACCGAAGGTTCATCTCGCCTTCCTTCCCAGCTTCTAGATCTTCTTTGTTTTATCAAACTTTCACTCAAAGTCTCGTTTTGTTTCCTTGAGTTTTCGTTTATTTTTCCTCCATACTTTTAAAATGTTCATTATTGCTGTCCATTTGTTCTCTCATTTGTTTAAACACTTCTTGGTTACTATCCATTTTCTTGTTAAGTGTTTCGATATTCTTTTCATTATTTTTATCTATTTTTTCAATATCCTCCTTCATTTGTTTCTTTAATTCTTCCTTCTGTTTCTTGGAATCTTCTTTAATTAATTCCCATAATTTTTGTAAATGCAGGCCTCCTCTGGCTTCCTCATTGTCACCCGCCTGTTCTTCCATTTCGCTGTCTTTGACTGTTTCTTCTTCTTGTTCCCGCCTATCTTCTTCTGTCTCTGGCTTTTGTCCTCTCTTCCGAGAAGTTTCTCGTCGTCGCATTTTTTAGTCTTCTAGCAGTTGCCAGCTAAAAGTAGGTCAATCGTTATTTTACTAATTGTATTTCGGTTAGTTGGTTTTGCCTAATTTCAGCCCTACCGGTTGGGCGCCAATATGTAATATTCAGTAAATATGTTCCTCCTCAGTGTTGATACTTTTATTTTGTTCAGCCCTGTGTTGGGATCACCAATATGTAATATTAAAATAATTAGTATCTCTGAAGTTTATTTGTAACAAAATAAAAAAAACCCGTGTTTTATTTTTAAATAGAGAATTATTTATCTGAATCTCAGGGTTAACATACAAGTATCGTTAAAGTCTGGTACAATTTACACATAGAACAGACAATATAATATTTATACATGAGACTTGGTAATATGGTGTTGTGTATGTCTGTTGTATGGTTGTGGGTTCTTTTAAACATACTAGAAACTATAATAAAAAAAATCTTATTATTAATGATTATTGTATAATAGTGTACTAAAATAATTCACAATTATTATTTTTTTATATTATTTTTTCAGTTATTGTTTTTGTTGTAATTCATATTTTTACTGTCGCAATGTTAGCTCGAATATTTGATTTAGTTTTGGAGTGATCTCACCAATCTAGCAGTTTTCTTAACGGATTTATTGGTTGATTCTTTACTCCTGGACATCTGGTTTTTTGGTCTCTCTCTGTTAAAACATCATTCTTCTAGGCTTTGGGTTGGTTTTCCCGGTCCTCTCACCTTTTATTGATCTTCAATTTGTATCAAATTCAGCAGTAACTTTTTACACGTTCTGGCTTGCAATTCTCAATTTTCAACAATCCCCTTCTTAACTCAAAAAACTAATTTCTTTAAGTAAGGCCATGGCTATATTTTTTATGGGTCACAGGTTCGGTTTACCATTTATAATTAATAATATTTGGTTGAACTTTATTTTTTCTTCCTTACACTATTTTATTATAAGTTTTTAATGTAAAATTTTATCCTTTTCAATTAGTTAATTTGTCTTGTTTCACTATATGTGTTGTATACCTGTTTCATATAGATTATATTTATCTTCAACGTTCATATTTTAATTATCCTTAACCACTCTCTCCATACATGATTTTTTCTTTTAAATGTATTTCACTGTTATTTTCCCTTCTTAACACTGTCACACAATATAACTTTTAGTATTACCGTTTGACATGATTATATTTGTAACACTTAAATAATTCACTTTATGTATTTTCTTTTTTCTTGATATATAAAATAACGGTCTGAGGTGCGCAGACCTCCTCATAGTTAAATAGGTTTTCACAATATCGGATTTCTTACATATTAGTTGTACACACTTATATATTATGTTCCTATTTATAATTACTATTTACATCTTTTGTCATGGGATCTTTAACTTCTTGGTACTTTAGTCACTGTCAGCCATAGTTTGTCACAGTCAGTAAATTATCTTTTAGTTAGTACTGTTATTAGTTTTATGTTTGGTGAAACGACACGTTACAATATATATATATATATTACATTTAATATTTATAAATAAATTTACCTCAAGATATACCTTTATTGATATACCTCAAGATATAAAAGTTATATCTTGAGGTAAATTTATTTATAAATATTAAATGTATTATATACATCAAGAAACGGACTGTAGCAGAAAGTGATTGAATATATATGTATATATATATATACACACTGTATAATATACTTCAATATAATACACACTTTGTGTGCATGTGTCTGTCTGTTATCTATATGCGAGAGAGAGCTAGGAAGAGAATGCATGTGTGTGTGTGTGTGTGTGTGTGTAGAGAGAGAGAAAGAGAGAGAGAGTGAGAAGATTCACAATAATAAAAGAACATATATAATTAAGAACCAAGAGAAGAATAAGTCATTTCAATAATAATTGTAACACGTAAACCTACAGAACTATTGCAATAAATGATAATAAACAAATTTTTAATGAAAATTCGAGTCAGATGTTCGTTAATTCATTCAGCTGCTGATTCATGCAAACTTCATTGTATTAAAAATGTGTAAGGGACTATAGTTTTAACACTTAAATACAAAAATAACAATTTTTGTATTAATTTAAACAGCAAAATTAATAATTCGTTATTATTTGTAACGTTGTAACCTCGAGAGCTTGGGACGAGGAGACGAGAGGATTCTAGACTTCTTTGTTCATCGGGCACGTGACACTGTGGACCGAGAGGAAGAAAGGAGAGATCGGTTTCTACTTGACGCAGTTCATGAGCGGTCACAAATATTTCTGATCGTACCTCCACAAGATGGGAGGGCCTTATTACCTATATTGCCTATAGGTACAGTTCGGGTGGATCCTTTTTTCACCTGCGGCAGGCGGACTTTTAGAAGAGCATCGGCGTTGGGGCAGACCGGCACGACAGGTCGTGTTAACATCGTCGGAGGGGAGTACGCGTGGATCAGTGTAGCATGCTACTTAGAGGGTATCTTTCGGGCGAAGAAGGCGTCTGTACTGCGAAAGACTAGACGTGAGGCTGATGGGCGTAGGGAAACTCCTTAACCTGAAGTAATGTGATAAACAGTGCTAGGCTAGGTCCAGATACTATTGAAAGGTTTTAGTGGAGAGTCCATCTGAGATAGTCTCTCACTCGATGTGTAGTTGCATTTCGCGTCCTCAAAACAGTTTTTGATTACATTACTATATCAATAATTTAATAATAAATAAATATTTGTGTGTGTGTGCGCGCGCGCGTGGGTGCGAGCACATTTTTTACAATATTGCTGTTTTTAGTACTCTAGATAATTGCCTTCTTACCCAATTGTAGGCTTCAGATTCGGGAAGCCAATTTCCCTTCATTGTCACCTTGAACTGTCAGTACCGTACTGTGCCGGGATTTGAATTCTCCCGGCATGATTTAAACGTGGAAGGCCGCCAAAGTGCGGCAGTGGGGCAGCCCAGCTATCTTGATCACTAAGGCCGTGCCCGCCCTACGGCGATGTAATTCAGCAACCCGCATCAGCTGTTTCGGTAAAGGTTCACAATCCACAACAAGTTTTTTCACTGTGGCATGGTCGGTTAGAAGCCTACAAGCTGTCTCATTTCGTCTCCAACCTTCCGACAGGGCGTTTCGTGGTCTGACGGCTTGGCAAACTACGTGTTCCACTTACTATGAGTTCGTAAAATTCTAAAGTGACTCAGGTGAGAATCATTACATTATTCGATGTTAAGTTAATAATGGGTTATGTGTGTTGCGTTTGTGTATGTGTGTGATCTCCACATGTGTGTGTGATCGTTTGTAAAGTCTATGCTAAAATGGACTCACACGTTACTTCCGGTCTGGGAGCACGTGGCGACTTTGCACTTAACTGCTTTGAGAAATTTAAAAGTAAATGTGCAGGTAGAAGTAAAAGTATTTTAATGTAAATGCTTGGACGTAACGTTCAAACAATATGTTAATTTTCAAGCTTCCTTATTACACATAACAGAGTAGTAGTGTGGATAAAATTGTGACAGTGTGTGTGTGGTGTCTGTGTTCCGAGGCGAGAGAGAGTTGGGGTAGCTGTATTTTTTGACGGCCAACTACAAATAAAAAATGTTACAGGGTCCCCGTACCGCCGGAAGAGATGGAAATGCGGAGATGGTGACACCAACACCCGTCACCAACTGCAGAGCTAGGAACTAGGAAGCTCCCCAACGCCGTCAGGCCCAAAAATACTCCAGAACACCAAGGATTGCTGCCGAGAATGAAACGAGCTGGAGCTTCGGAACTCCGCCAGTACCATTACCAACACTCATCATCACAGGCTCTACCTGGTATCATTAATTCTTCAAAAGTACAAGTGGGAGGATTCCATTTACTAAACCTCAACAACAACAACTACTCCAGTTTTCAACATTTTCGCTCCATCTAGGCCAAGCGTCTAGTTTTAAATTTTACGTAACGGCCTAAGTGGCCGTTACAGTACTCTATGTTTAAAGCGTTTCCAGAAGTCCTGGTTGATGATGATATATAAAAAATTCCAACCTTGGAAACATGTCGAGCAACAAACAAAGATGTTTTTTTATATACGTAAGAACAAAATAACATGGAAAATAATAAGTCAGGAAACCTTGTACAGTTCTCTGTCTGGCTGTTTGTCTAGCTGTCTCTCTCTCTCTATCTCTCTCTCTCTTCCCCCACACACGCACGCCCGTGCGCGTAATGCACACACACACAACCCCCCCACACACACAAAGAAAACGCGTGCGCGTGTAAAAATATGCAAATTATGTGTTAGTGTTATGGTAACATATTGCTCTGAACCAGGAAATAGATTGGGAAAAGTAAAAAAAACTCAAAATAAAGGGGAAAAGGGATGATTTTCCTTTTAATAGAATATCTCTGCTGTATATAAATTATCTGTCGATACATAAATCTTGTATATAGGCGAGAGGAACGCGTTGACGAAGGGAAGCAGAGGCGACAGAGTGAACACGTAAAGGAAATCCTCCACTTTGGTTTTCCTTTCTAAAACTATCCTACCGCTCTCTCGTCCGCTTGATTTACCGTCGAAGCGAAACTTTGGATTCATTGATTCCGCAATTACGTGTGTTCCCGACTGTGCTTAAAATAAAATAAATTAAATCTCTCTTTCACGAGCGTGGTGGCGACATTTTACATCCGATGGGCGATTTTATTTTGTTCGCCTAAAAGTTTCGCTCCCCCGTCAGTGAGCACTGATTGTTAACCGAGTGAGTCGAGCGTTTTAACAAAACTTAATTGAAACCAAACTACAAACTGTTCGCGATTACGTTAGACACAGATTTTTGAACAAGTCTCCGACATTTTACCGCTTTGAAATAGGTCAATTTACAATTATACAACTGACTGCTCATACACAGCAGTTTAATTAAATGTAAGAAATGAGAATTGAGATTTCTAATTAAAAATTGAATGTTTTCTAAATGCAGTGTCAAAAGGTACTGATAACATTAACATCATATTTTAATATTAAAAATATTAAAATATAATGGTAATTTTAATGTAACGTATTATTGTTTTTTGAAGCTGCAAGAGTAAATCCGACATATGGCCAAACGGTTTGTGATATTACAAAGTCTAAAAATAACACCTATAAATATAAAAAGTTTTTAGAATGTCTTTATTTATAAGTCTTTATTTACAAGTTACTGATTTTTACTGGATGTGGTGTGTACTTTAATTTAGAAATACAAGATACCACTTATTCAATTACCTTTGGCAGTGTGTGCTATTTGCTTTGGAAAGCTGTGTCAACAGAATTCGTAATAAACGGTTGCTTTAGCAATGATGTAGATCATTAAAACAAAAACAAAACCTTCTTTAAGAGGAAGATCTGAACGAGAGAGAGAGAGAGAGAGAGAGAGAGAGAGAGAGAGAGAGAGAGAGAGAGAGAAAGAGAGAGAGAGAGAGAGAGAGAGAGAGAGAGAGAGAGAGAGTGTGTGTGTGTGTATGTGTGTGTACAGGTTTGTACGTAGATCTGTAGATGTGTCTGTCCCCTAAATAAAATTAAAAACATGAAGAATTCGACATTAGAGATTCGACCATTAAGGACTGAAAAATAATTAACATAGTATATTAAAGCGTCATTAAAAAAGCGTTCAAAGTAACACGGATACTGGCATCATTCCGAGTATTTATTTCAAATTACGTATACGAGTGTGCGTATCACTCGTGTATGTGTGTGTCACAAAGCCAAACTTATTATTTCAAACACTTGAATATTCTAAAATAAATATGTTTTGATCTTACATAATAAATATATATTTTAATATCTATATATATATATATATATAATATTCTAGAATTAAATTATATTATACTTGAAACGCTTAACGTTAATAGGGCAAATTTGCAATTTGACCAAATTTTTGGTAATGTTAAAAAAATATGTTGCATTTTAGCACTTAATTGTTTTAACACTTGCTTTCCAGTCTCATACAACTTAGTCTTCATTATTCTTATGTAAAAAATAACAAAATAAATAATAATTTTTAAAGTACTTTATAGACCTTTAAATCAGCCTAAAATTGTATCATTGTATCATTGAGCGCCCTTTTAACAACAATCGTTAGCGTTCAGATGACTTTAAACTTCTAAAATTAAAATGTACAAAAAAGCAATTAAATTAAAAAAATATATATTAAAATGTACTTTTAATAATAAAAAATTGATTATTTACAAATAAGTACAAATTAATGGAAAGAAGTTAATCAAATTATTTACTAAAAAATGTTAACCGTTTTTCGTAATTTTAACACAGTCTAAAAATTTTCATTTCCACTCTCGTTATGGCTACTATTCTGTTCAGGACACATCAAAGTACCACTATAAAAGTTTTTGTGTTCAGCAGGAACATGTAAAATAGCTTTTGCGTATCTTGAGGTTTGATTTTTTTCATAGCCCTACCTGTGACGGATGAGACTTATTGAGTGCCTTAGGTGATACCGAATTTCTTGTAGTTTGCCTGAGTATAATCAACCACTTCGTGTAGTCCATACTGTTCATATGTTCACTGCTAAGGTACTCCTGAGATTTTGCTCTTGTATCTCAGATGAAGTAAACATTACTTTTATTTCAAACAATTTTTTTTCACAACGACTGTTTCTATGCACCTTCTAACATAACTTAGATATTAATGTTAATGAGTATACTTCTTCACTAAATGATGTTCATAAATCTTAAAACAAGGCGATTAAGGAGACGCGTTTTAGCATATTCACACGGTCAGTTAATTTGGATTATAGCTGACAGATTCATGTTGAAAGGGAATATTAAACTGGATTAATATAAAAGAGAAAACTTAGTGCTAATACTACTACTACTACTACTACTACTACTACTACTACTACTACTACTACTACTACTACTACTACTACTACTACTACTAATAGTAGTAGTAGTAGTAGTAGTAGTAGTAGTAGTAGTAGTATTAGTAGTAGTAGTAGTAGTAGTAGAAGTAGCAGCAGCAGCAGCAGTAGTAGTAGTAGTAGTAGTGACTGTCTATATTGCCCGGGTATAGGGGATATCGCGGAGCATACCTTCTTCAATTTTGATAGGTGGCCCACAAGAAGAGCGTCTCTCGTTGCGGATATAGGAAGGATAGCTCGTCAGAGCCATGCTAAGAGGGGAGGACGTCTGGAACCATATGGCACATTACGTAGAGGCCATCCTCCGGTTGAAGAAGAGAGACTTAGGGCGTCTATAGAGTAGATCAATGTAGACGTGAGCCCATTGGGCGCAGCAAAATGGCCTAGTCTGAAGTAGTGTGGGAAACCGTCCCAGGCTAGTGCTCGTTAGACGGAGGAAGGGTTTTAGCGGTAGTTCATTTGAGATGTGAGTCCCACACTTCGTGCGTAAATGTATTTCCCCTCCTCCTAAAAAAAGTGGTAGTACCAGTAGTAGTAGTAGTAGTAGTAGTAGTAGTAGTAGTAGTAGTAGCAGTAGTAAAAGTAGTAGTAGTAGTAGTAGTAGTAGTAGTAGTAGCAGTAGCAGTAGTAGTAGTAGTAGTAGTAGTGGTAGTACCACCAGCAGCAGTAGTAGTAGTAGTAGTAGTAGTAGTAGTAGTAGCAGTAGTAGTAGTAGTAGTAGTAGCAGCAGCAGCAGTAGTAGTAGTAGCAGTAGTAGTAGTTAGTAGTAGTAGTAGTAGTAGTAGTAGTAGTAGTAGTAGTTGTTGTTGTTGTAGTTGTTTAGTATTTTGCCCCTTTTGCTAGTTGCTCGTTGTATCTTGTTCTTTGTTTTCTTTGTTTTGTTATTTGAAAATTGCATTGAAAACACAAACAACGCACGCATTAAAAAATGTTGTGTTTATGTTTACTCACATTTCTTTTCATATTCGTTAGTAACACAAGTCCTAATTACTTGTAATTCCATTTAATGGAAGTTACCATTGTGCGAGTTTGGCATCGGTGGACCGTTTGGTATGATGCGATGGGTAGTCTGCCAGACACGTGGGACCGGGTTAATAATGATGTATGCGAGGTTTACACACATACTCACACGAATAAACAATAACCTCGTATCGCTGTGTTCTTCACCAAGTTTATTATCTGCGGCTGTGTTCAAACGAAGTGCGGTCACTTGGCGGAATATTTGTTGCGGTGCAATCATTTATATTGCTGTATCAAAGACTTTTAGTTGACAGGTAAAGCCGGTATAATTGTGATAGTAAGAGGTCAGTGCAAACGGGCGGTCACGGTAAAGGACAGTCAGTATAAAAAGATGGTCCCAAAGAAGCGTGTTTATGGTAAAAAGGGATCAGTAAAAATGTCTATCGAAAAATAAAGGAAAGTCAGGGTAAGAATCATTTAGTTTAAAACAGATCAAAGAATTAAAAAAAAAAGATTAGTGTCGGAAGGCTGTCAGAGTAATAGGGCCTATACTCCAAAGATCGGTCGGTCTAAAACCTGTCTGTTACTCTTATCTTACTGTTATGACAGCTAAAACCATACAAACATGTGTGTGTGTGTGTGTGTGTGTGTGTGTGTGTGTGTGTGTGTGTGTGTGTGTGTGTGTGTGTGTGTGTACAAACTAATCATATTTTACATACATTATATGAATATGCATATGTAATAAAAAATTATATTTTATTGATATTTCGTTTTTTCATTTCATTAATATGGATTTAACCATATCGACAGGTTCTGTGAATAATATGACTTAAAATAACGTAGCTTTTGAGTTCTTGGCTTATTAGTATTATTTATTGTTACTTTCCGCCTGCTAAGGTAGTACAATATGACTGCATATAGGTTTTAATTCTGAACACATTTTAATTTTATGACTTTTTAAATTAACATTATTTTTAACAATTATTTTGGTGAATTTAAAAAATATATTATCGTTTTATTGTTATCCAAGATTTATTCTTAATGAAACTAATTATTTATGTTGAAATAATAAAACCTTTATGGAAATAAATACAACTTAAAAATATTCTTTCGATTATAGTACAAATTCAGACCAAATTAAAACTGACAGCTTAATATTGAAGCACAAATTCTAAATACATATTATTTAAACAGTTCATATTTTATTACAAATTTAACAAATCGAACATGTAAGTATCTCACATCGTTAAATAATTAAAAAGTATGTTATTAATAATAAATAATATTTTTTATTTTCTACAAGAATATATTTTTATATATTTCGTTTTACAATGTTTGGACAAATTTTCTTACTGTCATCTTCGGAAATATTAAATATTTATTATAAATATAAATACTATAATTTAATAATTCATATTTGTTATTTATAATATTATAAATTACATATTATAAATATTATAAATGTTATTTATATATATATTATAATTATATTATATTTTCTATATAATTATAATATTATAATTACACAAAAAATTATAATATTATAATTTAAATATTACAATATAAAGTGTTATAAAAATAAATTTTAAATAATAAATTAATCTAAATTACCGGGTGCAGAAACTTGTTCACTGTTTTTGAACAAAGTACGTTTATTATTACATAAATTCAATATTAGACAATTTTCTAATTATGGAAATAATTAAAAAATATCATTACCCTTTATTTCTTCAGTAATATAATAATTATAGAGCACACAATCATACGCTAAACACTAAATATTCGAACATTCGGATTTGGGTTACAATTGACTTTAGTCTGACTTTCTGCTAGGTTTTCACAATTTCTTCAAATTTCTGATGTCTTTTCTTTAGACACTGGGGTCGCAAGATTTTGATATTTTCAAAAATAAACAGTATACATAGATTGTAATAAAAATTTTCTTTAATTCGATACGCTACATTAATTTTTGTGATTTTATGAAAATTTTCACCCTCTTTTTGGGCCCTGATGTCAAAAAATGTTGAAATTTTAAAAACCAACACTATATTTTGATTGTTCTTAAAAGTTTCCTGTATGAGCTTTTGGACTCTCTCACGTTTTTGTCTTCCGTTCTTATTTTCGGGTGGGATTAATCTCAAAAACAATAATGTTCTGTAAGGTAAAAGCATGGACACCCATGTCAAGTTTTACGAAAAACTGCGTTCAGAAGTTATCATGAGACATGCCTCAAACAGACTGACAGACAGGCAGGCAGACAGACAAACATGCCAAACGGTCGAGTTAAAACTGAGAACTCACTTCTCTCTTTCAGTAATTACAATATAACAAAAGTATGTTATATTGTAACATTTAATTCCAATCAGGGGCGGATTTACCATTTTGCCGCCCGTAGGCAGTATAAATTTGCCACCCTCCCACAAATCTCTGGGGAATTTATTGTTTGCCACCCTCCCACAAATTTACGGGTTTGATTCATGCCTTCATATTTTCATTACCCTAAAATTTGTTCTTTATATACTTTCTTCAAAATTTTTCTTAATACATTTCTACAGAACAATTTACGTAACGTACTATAGGAAGAGAGTACAATATGACATTAAATTACTGTAGCCGCGTTTATTCGAGAACATTTTAACTGAAGTCTGAATCAACGAACTAAAGAATAATAACTGAAGGAAAATATATTAGTAAGTAAACAAACACAAGAGGGATCGGTGGTGGGGTTAATAAAAAGTGATTAGAGGACTCACACTTTACGCACAAGTACACCACGCCAAAAATTTACGCGGTGCCGGTCAGAGTTGGGTACGAAATTATGCTACGCTTACAGTCTATGACTTTTATAGCCATGAAATTATGCTTCTTTTATAGTGGCATCTATCGACAGGCACTCACATCAAATTACAGAGTCGGTAACGATGTTCGATATTAGTAACGGATAACGGATCCGTAACGGATGTATACGAAGTAATAGGTAAATGATTAATTAATACAATGGAAGTATCACATGGATGTACATGTAAATATGTTCTCTTTATGTAATAAGCCCAGTTACATACTAAACAATATATATTTTTAAAAGTTTCTTACCATATTGGGACGAAATGGAGCGGCATTTGAAACATCTCTTAGGTATAAAACCAACATAACGGCCGACAATTTTCACCTTTCCAAAATTTGCCGCCCCTCAAATTTTGCCACTCGTAGGCAATTGCCTACTTTGCCTATCCATAGATTCGCCACTGATCCCAATTGCGTGAGTACATTTTACAAGAGGATTGTTCATCACCATAGGTTTGCTTTTTATAGGATGATGTTTAAACTTCACTCAATTGGACAAATACTTGTTGCAACAAAAAATAAACAACTTTAAAATCGTTATAATTAAAAATGTGTAAATAAAAGTATGCTTTCTAAAGAATCAGCTATTCTAGAGAGAGAGAGAGAGAGAGAGAGAGAGAGAGAGAGAGTGTGTGAGAGAGAGAGAGAGAGAGAGAGAGAGAGAGAGAGAGAGAGAGAGAGAGAGAGAGAGAGAGAGAGAGAGAGAGAGGGAAATTGAAAGGGAAGTTTAATATTTTCTATACAGGAAAACGAAAATATGTGTTAATAGTGTGTAACGCTAGGGTGCTCTTTTATAATGTTAGTTTGAGAAAGGTTTTCGTCTGTTTAAGACAGCGATAATTTATTGATTTTTTTTGTTTGTCGTTTGAACCATGTTTTTGGAAAATATAAAATGTTTTTTAACAATTCAATAATATATATTAAATTCAGTAAAAATGTGTGAACAGTGTGTGTGTGTGTGTGTGTGTGTGCGTGCGTGTGCGTGCGCGTGTGCGTGCGCGTGTGCGTGTGCGTGTGCGTGTGTGCGCGTGTGTAAACAAAACAGCATTTTACGAAAACGTTTGTTGAACAACCGGGTGACCAGTCCAGAGTGACACGCTTGATTGCTTTGGTTTGTTACAAAATTTCCCTTCACGCACATTCACTACGATTAATGACAGTTGGACATGGACATGACAGACTTATCGCTGCGTAGCCACTCGCAAGTGCACTCATATGTGTTTCAACAACATCGTAACTGCATAAATTTTAACGAATTCTTCAAATTCATAATAATGAAGACGCACGCCATAATTAGGTTTCAGAACTTCAAAGCTGCAGTAAAAATAAATGTTTACTTATGATTCTATGTTGTGTTAGTTTATATTGTGTTGATGCTATAACGCTTATCGATGAACTAATATTATAGTAGGGAATAATACTTGCTATATAGTGCATTCATCTTATTCTTCTTCTTTGCATGTATAAGGCTCAAAGCCTATTACGTCGTCCGTTATTACAACTGATCTCTCCATCTTTTCATCGGCCGTCCCAGACTTTTTCTGCCTTTAGGCATACAGTATGTTCTGGACTTACACTATGTGTGGTCTTCTTGATGGATCCATAAGTTCTTCACGATCAAACAATTTCTGCCTATATTCCCTCACCATAGCACTCACTGGTCAGACAGCTAATCATTACGGATATCCTCATTCCTTTTCCCCTTTAATTTGGTATAACCGGCTACTGATCTAAGGAAGCTCATGTCTGCACTTTGCAGTCGACTTTCATGTGCATTCGTCATGTACACGTTTCATTACCATGTAGACAGCTCGGAATGGATATCACCGTGTATTAAAATTTTAATAACGTCTTTTGCCTAACTTTATTTCCTAAGGTACGCTTTATAGTATCGTTCATCCAATTAAAGATTTCTAGCTTATAAAAGATAAGTTATATTGCATCCTAACAAATTAAACGATGAAACTTGTTCAATACTTCTATTTCCAATCACTACTTTTGTTCTTTTTGGAAATGCTCCACAAAAAGACATTACTTTAGATTTTTCAACTTATAAAATTAAATAATATTTTTTAATTATTTTAGGAAACTCGTGCAATGTTCTCTGTAAAGTATCTTTGTTAATGGATATGACAACCTGGTCGTTAAGGTACAGACACTACTGTAATCTCGTAAGTTCCAATTATAGAATGGCAAACAATGGTAGAACGTCATCTATGTACACATTACATAACACCGGAGAAAGGCTGCATCCCTGTTTCAGTTGTCTATTCAAAATTTCCAGCTTACTATTATTCCCAGCTATGCATATCCTTCAGTCTTTATACGCACATTTAATAATTTCTACCAGATGATTGGGTACTCATCTTCTGTACAAAGTATTAAAAAAAAGATTCTTATGCACCATATGAAAAGCCTTAACATAATCCAAAAACAACAAGCATATCTCAACACTTTATTCACTGTTTTTCTCAATAATCTTCTTCACCGCAAATACATTACATGAGTATGAGCTTCCTGTTCTAAATCCGCACTGATCTTTCAGTAATATCACTTGATTTAACGATCACAATCTCGTTGTCACTATTTTAGAAAATATTTTATAGGCGACATTTAAAAGACTTATCCCTCTGTATTTCTCACAATCTGACCTACTTCCTTTTTTATAGATGCGACAAATAACCGCTACTGTCCAGTCTGATAGCATTATCTTATGTTTCCAGTATAAGTTGAGAAACTTCAAAAACATTAATGCATTATTATTATTATTATTATTATTGTTATTGTTATTAAGCTACATTAATATAAGATTATACATATAATACAAAATAGTTCACTCCCTGACTTTCCACTCTGTCTCTCAAACACCCAAGTCTACATACGTGTAATGGTGTATACGTTTTTCTACATATAATGATGAAATGAAAAGTATTTGATTAAGCATTTAATTAAAGTAACTCTGCTAGCGTTAGTAATTTGTTACGCACTAAATCCTTCCGAGTACATCACCAAACGAGTTAAACGTAGACAGTCTTTAGCTGTAAAAAAGAAACCTACTTACCATACTGGAATTAAATTTATTACGTTAAAACTGTCTTTAACTAAAAATTTGTTGAAACCGTGATACTAATGAAAATTTATCTACCGGATATAAAATATTTGTAGATAGACAAATTACAAAATTATAAAATACTTACGAGGGTGTAGAACTTTATGTGGCATTCTTAAAACTAAATATAGGCCTATATTACGCCTAATATTTGTTGCTTTTTTACTAATTATCTATAACTTTAAACGTGGTTGGGAATATTTAATGAATAATCCGTTAATTATAGGTTCTATTATCTTTGTTTTAAAAATGAAAACATACTGTAATACACATTTCAGATTTCATACCTTTGTAGAATGAAATCTGCATAGGAACATTTACACTAACATAAAAGTGAAATAGAGGAAAATTAAAGTGGTGTGTGACCCACTTTCTTAATAGTATTTATTGTGTGAAAAATTTTAATTGATGAGAATACGACTAATATTTAATTTATATGAGAAATCGACTAAACGAATAGAAATATGTTGTTCTACGAGCGAATGTCGATAAGAGAAATCCGAGGAACACACACAGACATGCACTGCCAGGGATCAAAGACGGATGCCCTGGTAAGTGGGATAGTGAAGAACTTGCTGGAAGTTAGAAAAGATTACACGATTGAAAACAATGTAAATATGACGCTTTTAGCATCATAAAGGTGAATAAACAATGTAAATAAAAATATGTCACACGCTTACAGTTACAAATAAATACGTGTATATCAGTTTTTACATAATGTTTCCCTAATTAAACTATAACTAGAGTAACTGTAAAAATAAAAATATTCTACATTTAATATTAACTTTAAAATAATTTAAAAGCGTAATGCTACACGAATTGCATCCTGTAACTTCTCTCAGTTCATCATGTAAAGTAGAAGTTTCCGTTATCTCCTTCTTGCGTAATTCACCAATTTTTCCAGTTTACTTGTACTGCGTTAATTAAATTTCCGAAAAAATCTGGTATTATTTACGTTTGGAACGATTGAACAATACGGCGAGCGTATTTGATTATCAAAAAGGTACAATCAAATAAAGTTTTTTTTTTATTTTACTATAGAGCGTAATATTTTTGTAGTGTTTTTCTTTTTGCGTAACTACTTTTTAAAGTATAAGCATTAACGATTTAAAGTGAGAAATATTTTGCTGTTGAAGTAACCGGTAGAGAATCTCGTATAATTCAGGAGCCGGTGCAGCCGTGTTTGGGATGTAGCGCGGGGGGAGGAATGCGTGGCGGTAAGCGCAGTCTATTGCTGCATTATATTTGCATGCGTCTGATGTGAGACGTGCAGCTAGAATCTCTCGCCGCTTATTGGCTGGCGAAATATTTCACTATCTGAGAAATTGCAGAGAGAACTATACGGTCCTTATATGATTGACTATAAAAATGTAATTTCTCGTAGAGTTGCAGCGGGCGAGCGTGGGGACGCACTAGTGACCCGGTTTGTGCGCGCCTACCCGGCGTCGGTGAGGCGTCTACCCGCGTGGGACGCTCGCTCCGCTCCCTGGCACACGCCCAGTCCGACACACAAACTCCACAATTTTTAATGATAAATTACACCGGTTCCTACACCATAATAAACTTTATTAAATAATGAACTGCATTTTGATATAATAAAATCTTGTCTTAACGCGTATTAAACAATAAAGCTTGTGCATACAAGGTCTACGTTATGCGTACGTTATACGTTCTCTCTTCCTTCCGCCCCCCCCCCCATATCCTCAGCAAGTGAAATTTATACTATACTACGCTTACTACTGTGTTCTCTTAAACAAAACCGTAAAAAACAAAGCGCTGAAGTAATACGTATTTACTATGTTTGCGCTGCAAGATTCATAATCGTCTCTCTATCGTAATAAATAATTTATTCCTAACGCTGCATTAAATAACAAGCTTTCTCGTCCAATCGGTACAGCTTTCGTCGAGCAATAAACTGTCCAGAACGGCGCGCAGCGATAATAAACACCGTCCAACGCCGTATATTTTGCGCACCAGTTCACGGATAAAACTAGTTACACGATATACCGTTTTCAAGGTTAAAAATGCTTTACACCACTATATTGTTCGTGAACGGTTTATGTTATTGGATTCACTGTATAATTTTTACTCTATCTCAGAGCGTTTCGTATCGTCAATAACGGTGCATGGCGCTCGTCACGTAGGCTACAACACTGTCGTTTCCCGTTAAACTTTTGATGTTGAAAATCTTAGTAAACACTTTCTTTTATTTTGCCCTTTATAATCGTATTCCATAACGTGCACAAATAAAATCTTTTTTAAATCGTTTCTTTACTTTTGATGTTTATTTTCTTTTTGAATTATTAAATGCGACTAAATATTATCAAAGCATTGTTATGGAATAATAATTAGTTGTACTGCTTTAATGCTTTGTGATCAATAGACTTCATACTACAAATACAAAGAAATATGATCCAATAAGTAAAACGCTTTAGTAAGTAAGCGTTAGCCTAAAGAACAATAATTGTCTTACTGATTAAAGTACCTACGATTTATAATTAATTCCTAATGGCTTTTGCGTAAGTCCGATTCAGAAAAATAGGTGTTTCAATTATTATTAAACTTTATTTTTACATAAGTGAAACATTGTTAGTATAATTCATAGATAGGATTTGATTAAAGTTTGTTTGTTAATTACCATACATTTTTTTTGAAATCTCAAACAAACACCCAATGCTGGGTACTTTTCTCTCGAACTATGTGCTTTCACTTCATCCAATATGCCTTTTCAGGCCGTTTGTCCATCTCATGTGTGGTTTTCCTCTTGTGTTGCCACGTGTTCCTTGGGTTCGGTATGGTGACTATATTGTTTCCATTTCCATTTACTTTTGTTATCTGACTTGAAACGTCTTTTACTTTTGCTGTATTCCCTTCAAACGTATCTATTCCTTTATTCTTCTATCTTATAGCTTCAGGTTTATCGTTGCCCTTCGGTCAGTTAACATTCGCGTTTTTGCTATGCTATCAAAATTTGCACTCGTAAATGTCTAGGGCTGACACCTAAGAACGCATTGGTAAATACGAGACTGTTTCTTTTTTTTCAAGATGCCGTTTTTATTTTCTTTGTCTGCCAAACGCTGTTCACGCCAGTTTAATTCATTAATTTATTTCTTCTATTTGAATTTTTTTGTTCGGTTTTACAATTTATCCTATCAAAATTAGGACACTGCGGGGAGGCGCAGTGGTTGTCTTTCTTGTTTGCAGTTTATTCTGTGATTATGGAATATAAGACACGGTTTGAATAAAATTGTGTTCTTTTTTTAATGTAATAGAAGTTAGCATAGTATAGTATGTCTGGCTAGCCTACACTCGTTCTGTTCGACTTCCAAGACTGACAAAAATTTAACTCTTAAACTACCACTCTCCATTTGGAAGCGAGTAGTATCACTGCCTATTAACATCCAATCTGTCTTACAAACCCTGAAAGTTTCATACGTGAGGAATTCTGTGAACTGTGTAACTTTTAGTATTTCAAGGAGAGAAGTTGAAGAAGAAAACTATAAATATTGAAATATTTAAACAGGTGTTTGATACAGGAAGGAAACTGTACAGTCACTACTGTTTCTGGAAAACCCTGAAAACTTAAGTTTATTTAGATGTGAAAGGTGAATTTTAAAAAAAGACTAAGAGGTAGAAAAAGGGAACAGAGATTTCAAAATTACAACTGATGTAAAACAAGAAGATGCATTACAGCAGTAATATTTAATTTCGTTCTTAACGATACGATACGATAGGGATATTAACCGCATTGTCAAGCTTATCACTATAAGCGTTTAGACAACCAGCGATAATAACCGCATATTAACCGCATTGTCAAGCTTATCACTATAAGCTTGACAATGCGGTTAATATCCCTATCGTGACGAGGCACATAAGAAGTACAGGTGTGTTTTGCCCTAATTGCCAAGAACAAGAACATTTCAAAAGGAATATTTCTAAAATTGTAAAAGAATACAAACCTGTCATTAATAGCGAGAAAAATAAAACATGATAACTTCCGCAGCTGAGAGAGAAGAAAATCTGCTTAGTGGAGATTATACGTGCGGAAGAGTACGGGGATCTGTATCTAACCTGCCGCCTCGTTAAATAATAGCAACAAACTAGGCAGTCAGATTCAGAAAGATGAATAATGGCTGTGGACTTCACTTTGCACGGAAATGTTTTTAGAACCAACTCATACAAAAAGATTCAATGGAAAATTATAAGATAAAACACTGATTCAGCTTATAGTGACGTATGCAACTTGGACAAAGATTCTCATTAGAAACAATATTATTTCTTTTAAAAGATCTGAAAGAAAAATTTTAAGAAGAATATGCGTTAAATTTGGGAAGTATGGAGTCGACGAAAGAATTAGTCATAGATTGAAGAATTATTCATTAACGAAGGTATAATACAATAAGCTGATGAGGGCATGCAAGCGGATTGGAACGCAGCATAATGTCTAAACGCGTATTAGAAGAAGGCATTACACGTAGTCGTAGAAGGAGAGGAGACAATGCACAATGTACATGACGACTTGAGAAAGATAGCGCTCAGGAGTTGCAGAGACGTGTCACATGAAGATAGTATACTGAAGGCTCACCGTGTATTGTAACGTATGAGTGTTAGGTTAAGTTAGATTTGAAGATGCATTCTACTAGAAAATAATTTACATTATGAAAAACGTGTGGGCATACAATTAACTGAATAACTTTAATTAAGTTATTCAAATAATTGTATAACTTAATTGAGATGAATAAATTGAATAACTTTTAATTAATAGACATTTACTTCTGCTACATAGTCGATGTCATGCAGAATGACTAACATTAATAACTAATATTGTTATCTAGCAGTAAGCTACAGACTTTCTGTTGGGTATTATGTACAAGATGAATGTAAACACTTATATTACAACATTTTTAACATTGAAAATGTTTATAAGGACGTGTCGCACATTTGCGGCCGATCGCTTGTGCGCGATCGAAAATGGGAACCGGTGTGTTTCCATAGAAACTACTTCTTTGTTGTCAATAACGTAGTACACATATAAAACTTCGCTTATGAATGCGACTACATTTAACTTATAATCTGTAAATTGGTAAATGAAGTATGAATTCATTGATTGGTAAATGAACTTAAATATAGATATTTTTTAGATTTATTGAAGCATTTTCAATGCCCTTCTCTGTGCATTGCATTTGTGCAATACCTGTAAATTTTTTAGTGGGGAAATAAATATTTAATTTGATAGGCAAATGTGCGGCTCTAAAAATCAGACTGCATTCAAAAGTTGCAATCAACATCCTGCGTAAAAAAGTTTTTTAAAGAAACGAGGAAACAGAATATGTAACGATGAGAGTATACAGTACGAGTGAGTTTTGGTAGTATCGAAAACTGGGTGGAAACCTCGTTGTGTACGACGGTGAAGTTTGTAGTATGAAGCATATTTTACAATAGGCCTATCCTACGTCTGTTGTAGGCTTCAGTTTACTGAGTTTTTGAATTATTTCACCTTACTTAAAAACATCCGGGTTACTAACCTACCCCCAATATACCATACACCCGCGCGCACGAACACACGATACTATATATATATATATATATATATATATATATATATTTAATATTCATAATGATTTCACCTCAAGATGTTTTTTCCTTACTTGGAACATGTTTCGGGAAGCCTTGTGTTCCATCTTCAGCCTTCCTGATTCAGAAAATCAGGAAGGCTGAAGATGGGAACACAAGGCTTCCCGAAACATGTTCCAAATAAGGAAAAAACATCTTGAGGTGGAAACGGACTGTAGCAAAAGGTGTTTGAATATATATATATATATATATATATATATATATATATAAATGTGACAGAATGAGAAAGGTCCTAATAAGGGAATAGGCCTAATAGGTATAAAATCATATATATAATAAAACAATTCACCTAAATTTATTAAACTGACAAGGAAGGTAAAAAACCCCTAAAAAGGAAGAAAGAAGTACACTGCAATGTAATGTCCTATAAGGTAAAATGTATCTTAATGTTAATGATTAAATGTGACCAAGACAATTAGTATCTAAGTGCAAAATAATTGAGAAGTGTAAGTTGCTAATTACACTGATAGGACAGTGATTGTTAATGGCAATTTATAGTGAACAAGAAATGTGATAATAACAGAAAAAAAACTAAGTGTAAGCACCTAGAATAAAATATGTAAGGGGTAAAATGACTGATATTCGATACATAAGGACTAACCATTGGTTAAAAGATCTTAATACCTAAAGACTATCAGAGTAATAACAATTGTTGAAACTAATCATGTTTTTATGTTAATAGAATACCTTTAGATTTTAATATTAATGGCTAACATTTCCCTGTTGTATTTTGAAGGTGGACGGAAGGGAAAAAACTAGCATTTGTATTGACACGAATAATGGGAAAAATAGTTTGTAGTAATAAGAGTTAGATTTTAAGCAGTTGTTGGAAAAAGCTAGTTTTGTTATTTAATGTTGATTAGAGTTTTGAACATGAGGATATCTCTTTATGTTAAGACGGTTGTTTCAAGTTAATGTTTTAATCGTTAGGGAACGAGCGAAGCGAGTCCCTATACTAGGCAACAATTGGTACATTTTTGTGGTACACTTTACGGAAAAACTACTGAACCTCTAGACTTGAAATTGAACATAATTATTCATATTCATGTCTAGATGTGTCAACAATCATTATTTTTATAAAAAATTAATTTTGACAAGAAATAATTGTAATATTTTTTATTTCTACACGTGTACATATCGATATATATTATATATATAAAAACTCGACTTGCTCGAGTTTATATTATGCCCCACTGTTGTGAGCGCCAATTTGTAATAGCTTTTCTTGTCTTCCGTGTTATTTAGCCACACGTTGGATGCGTCAATTTGTATATAAACTTTTCCTTCTTGTCTTAAAAGCCACACGTTGTTGGCGTCAATTTATAATGACACGTGAATCCGTATCAATCTTCAGCCTCACTGTTGGGATCGCCAATTTGTTAATTTACGTTTTGTTCGTGTATTATTAATTTTTTACCGATGTAACAAACTTTGTTGTTTAATAAAAAAAAAACTTTTGCTCTAAGTGTATCGGTTGTTCTGTTGATATTTATGTTGCGTGTTTTGGGTGAAGTTATTTCAGATATAATTGTAATGGCTGAATTACTCTTCCTTGTTTATTTATTAGAATTGAGTTGTTATAATTCTTCAGTTAATCTGTTCTAAATTGAATGTAGCGGTCGAGTTGGTCTAAACAATTCTCAACGTTCATTTTCGATATGTGTCTTAAACCTATTCATTGAGGTTAATCTTGGTTTCGTAGTTTCTAGGGTTCCAACGACTCCCCGACGTCTTCTTAATCTTCGTGAGTGTAGAACGAATCCTGATTGTATCTTACATTCAAGAAATAAAACGCATGGATATGATTTTGTTAATATTATTGTTTAATTTTTTCAAACTTAATTCAAGTTAATAGAATTTTGGATTCAATATACACGCTACTAATAATCGATTATGTATCTCAGGGTCAATAGTAAAAAATGAATTATACATATAACGTGGGAATTCTTTTGGCTGCTACGAAAGGTTCCATTAATTATTAACAAACAATATAGAATACATTAAAAATAATTCTAATGCTTATGATCTAATGTGAGAGTATAAATAAGTATTAATATCGACAAAAATGTCTGGTGATATTTAGTTCGCTGTGTGCAATGCATGATGGTCCTGAAATGACGTCATAACTATGGCCGCCTGGTCGTCAGATAATGCGTGAAGTTGTCCCAATGTATTTTAAATAAATGTGTTCACTTTGTACTCACTGATTCTTATATACTGTGTTTTTCTCTTTATGAAATGTCCACCAGTGATTAATTGTTGTGTGAGTTATTGGTGTTACTAGTGATTGTTCGTGTTGGATTACTAATGTTGTCAGTTATAATAATTGTTAATAATTCGCCTGGAATGTTGTGCTGGTTCCTGGTTGTTCATTGTCTCGGTTGTTAACCTGTCCAATCATCCTCGGTTCTCGGAGGTCCTCCTGGCTTCGACTTCTTGCTCGATTGTCATGGTGATTCATCCCTCTGGTATTTCCTCTTTGATTATAGTGGTTGTCAAAACTATTCCTCCGCGGTTGTTGGTATCCCCGGTTCAGCACTAATATAATTGATTCGGGGTCGGTATGGACGATTATTATTATAATTACCCTGGTTGTTCCGATTAGCATTAAATTCTGGATTATTTCTAAAATTATTGTAATTTTGATTGGTCCGGTAATTATTATAATTATTGTTCATTCTATTACTAGGATTGTAATTTTGATTTGACCTGTTATTACTATAAGAATTGACTGGATTACGATTGAAGTTTACTTGCTGGTTATTATTCGGGGTAATATTTGGGTTGTGATTACGATCATTGCCATTAAAATTATAATTATTTCGATTATTTATATTATTATTATTATTATTATTACTCATTCCATGGTTATTATTCCCTGAACCGTACTGATCAGTTCGTTGTCTGCTTCGTCTGTAGTAATCTTCGTGCTCGTAATTTTCCAACAAGTCAGCCATTGCATGTACAGTTTAATTTGACTTCCCAGACGTGCTCTGGCAATTCCTACATCATAGTGGTATGCCGTTTTAGTTACCAGGGATTCCTCAGGTATTTTTGGCTCCAGGTGTCTAGCTAAACACACCTTTCCCCAGAAGTAAGTAGTTGGAGATGTACCTCTATTTACGTCATATCTACCCTGACAGATGTTGTCCCTGATAATGTTTTGTATCGATTCAGACCATATTTTTTTTTAATAATTTTTTAAATTGTGTGTAGTCAATTATATCATTCCTGATTGCTGTCCACCAGTTGTCTGTAATCTCCCTAAAATGCTCATCTAACATCTCTCTAATCGAGTTCCAGATAGTTATTCTATGTTTGCTAAAGTGTTCTTCTATTCTGGCTTGGAATCCATGGGGTTTCTACGATAATTTTTAAAATTAATTCCTTCTCTGTTTTCATTTGTGGAGATATGAGTGATATTATTTGGTCTGGTTCTAATCAATTCAATTTCTTCCTGGTTTTGGCGGACTTGACCAGTTAAAGTATTCACTGTAGTGTTAATACTATCACACCTTTCTCCGGTTTGTTTCTGTAAATTTACTAAGTTTTCTTGTTCCTTCTGTATTCCTTCTATTTGAACACGATTATCTTCTTGGACCCGGTCTATTCTGGCATTTAACACTACTCTATTTTGTGTAATAGTTTCGTTAGCTTTTCTCAATCTCTCATTAATGTCAGCTATTTCTTGTTTCCTTTCCTCATCAATTTTATGCATCTTCTGGTTAATTGTATCAACCTGTTCAATCCTACCATTAATTCTTCTTAAATTCTCTTCATTTATTTGTCTGAACTCTTCCTTCATTTGGTTATTATTTTCACTTATAAGCTGCCTTAAGGTTTCATTAGTACTTTCCTTAATACTGTCAATTTTTTCATTTATCCGTTTATTCTCCTCCTGGATTTGCCTTAAATTCTCATTATTATGTTCGTTTTGTTTCCAAAAATTTGCATTAGTTTCTTCTATATTCTTGTCAAATCTTTCCTCCACTCGTCTTATTACATTTTCGTTCAAAATCTCGTTTTGTTTCTGTGAGTTTTCCTTTATTTTTTCCTCCATTTTGTCTATTTTCTCTTTCATTTGTCTATTATTTTCGTTAAGATTGTCTATTTTCTCATTTGTTTCTTCTGATATCTCCCTTGATGCTATCAATTTTTTCAATTGTTTGTCTGTTATCTTCCTTGATGATATCAAATTTTTCGTTAATTTGCTTTAAATCTTCCTTCATTTCTTCTTTCTGTTTCTCAGAGTCTTCTTTAATTAATTCCCATAGTTGTTGTAAATCCAGGCCTCCTCTGGCTTCCTCTCTTACTACCGTTTCCACATCTTCAACCGATGTTACTTCCTTTTTTTCCACTCTGACTTCTTTTTCGGCCTCCTTCGTCCGTCTCAGTGATGACGCCCTCTTATGCAGCCTTATCATTTTTTAGAACCTATAGCAGTCGCCAGCTAAAAATTAGGAAATTAATTTGCTTATTTTATTTCTTCACCTATTATTTCCCTAATTTAAGCCTCACTAGTTGGTGCGCCAATTTTGTATATATAATTAACTCGACTTGCTCGAGTTTATGTTATGCCCCACTGTTGTGAGCGCCAATTTGTAATAGCTTTTCTTGTCATCCGTGTTATTTAGCCACACGTTGGATGCGTCAATTTGTATATAAACTATTTCCCTGTTGTATTTTGAAGGTGGACGGAAGGGAAAAAACTAGCATTTGTATTGACACGAATAATGGGAAAAATAGTTTGTAGTAATAAGAGTTAGATTTTAAGCAGTTGTTGGAAAAAGCTAGTTTTGTTATTTAATGTTGATTAGAGTTTTGAACATGAGGATATCTCTTTATGTTAAGACGGTTGTTTCAAGTTAATGTTTTAATCGTTAGGGAACGAGCGAAGCGAGTCCCTATACTAGGCAACAATTGGTACATTTTTGTGGTACACTTTACGGAAAAACTACTGAACCTCTAGACTTGAAATTGAACATAATTATTCATA
Source organism: Magicicada septendecula (assembly GCA_034769895.1). Taxonomy (NCBI): domain Eukaryota; kingdom Metazoa; phylum Arthropoda; class Insecta; order Hemiptera; family Cicadidae; genus Magicicada; species Magicicada septendecula. The sequence continues at coordinate 288,734,997 of CM068372.1, forward strand.
TTCATGTCTAGATGTGTCAACAATCATTATTTTTATAAAAAATTAATTTTGACAAGAAATAATTGTAATATTTTTTATTTCTACACGTGTACATATCGATATATATTATATATATAAAAACTCGACTTGCTCGAGTTTATATTATGCCCCACTGTTGTGAGCGCCAATTTGTAATAGCTTTTCTTGTCTTCCGTGTTATTTAGCCACACGTTGGATGCGTCAATTTGTATATAAACTTTTCCTTCTTGTCTTAAAAGCCACACGTTGTTGGCGTCAATTTATAATGACACGTGAATCCGTATCAATCTTCAGCCTCACTGTTGGGATCGCCAATTTGTTAATTTACGTTTTGTTCGTGTATTATTAATTTTTTACCGATGTAACAAACTTTGTTGTTTAATAAAAAAAAAACTTTTGCTCTAAGTGTATCGGTTGTTCTGTTGATATTTATGTTGCGTGTTTTGGGTGAAGTTATTTCAGATATAATTGTAATGGCTGAATTACTCTTCCTTGTTTATTTATTAGAATTGAGTTGTTATAATTCTTCAGTTAATCTGTTCTAAATTGAATGTAGCGGTCGAGTTGGTCTAAACAATTCTCAACGTTCATTTTCGATATGTGTCTTAAACCTATTCATTGAGGTTAATCTTGGTTTCGTAGTTTCTAGGGTTCCAACGACTCCCCGACGTCTTCTTAATCTTCGTGAGTGTAGAACGAATCCTGATTGTATCTTACATTCAAGAAATAAAACGCATGGATATGATTTTGTTAATATTATTGTTTAATTTTTTCAAACTTAATTCAAGTTAATAGAATTTTGGATTCGATATACACGCTAATAATAATCGTTTATGTATCTCAGGGTCAATAGTAAAAAATGAATTAAACATATAACGTGGGAACTTTTTTGGCTGCTACGAAAGGTTCCATTAATTATTAACAAACAATATAGAATACATTAAAAATAATTCTAATGCTTATGATCTAATGTGAGAGTATAAATAAGTATTAAGGTCGACAAAAATGTCTGGCGATATTTAGTTCGCTGTGTGCAATGCATGATGGTCCTGAAATGACGTCATAACTATGGCCGCCTCGTCGTCAGATAATGCGTGAAGTTGTCCCAATGTATTTTAAATAAATGTGTTCACTTTGTACTCACTGATTCTTATATACTGTGTTTTTCTCTTTATGAAATGTCCACCAGTGATTAATTGTTGTGTGAGTTATTGGTGTTACTAGTGATTGTTCGTGTTGGATTACTAACGTTGTCAGTTATAATAATTGTATTATACGTTACACTTCTGAGTGGGATTTAGCTGTGCATCTTCTTGTTAGTCTCTTGATATTTTCTTGCTGGTGGTCGTTCCTATTCGATGAGGTGATTTTGGTTAATAATTTCAGTATCTTTTGATGTGGTTATAATTTTTTCTTCTAAGTCGGTTCCTGGGTTTTAAAATCTTGTTATATAATAAATCTGCGAGCACTACTCAACTGTATTCACTCGTGGTTAACAATCAAGTCCCATTTCTTCTTTTTGTCATCGAACTGACCAAAATTTCTTAGATTCTGATTGGCCCCTTATGCACAGTTCAAATGTTACATGACCAATACCCCTTAATTACTTTAGATTTTATAATTTGCCTTTAATTTATTATTTTATCATTATACACTAATAGTTAATATAATGTTTATGTGGTCATTAATCATAAAATTACAAATAATTTGGTACTAAACATGTCTTGGTTAAGTCCTGTAAAATTTAGTATTTAGTGGATTTTCCAGATATCTTATGAAACAATTTATAATGGTTGATGGCAGTTAATTATGACCCCTTGATATTACATTATTTTTAATTAATTAGCTGGTAACATAAAACTCTTATAATATAAAACAAAACTCCTAATGATACTACTTATTTTAACAACTATAATTTATGCACACTGTTTAACAATTGTTTGTGTGATAAATCCTTCATCACTACTGTCAATGATAATTGACCACTTCTTATTCTAAATAATAGTACACTGTTCAACTGTAGTTTATGTAACTATTATTATTAGGCCACCCTTTCTGTGTTTATCATCACTTATAGCACTGTAAGGGGTTGTGCCCTTTTTCTCACTTTGGTTTATAATTAGACCAATTTTTATTGATCTATTATACATATAGTTAATACAATTTTACATTATGGAATGCTTGTACTCTTTATTGGATTTATTTGGTTTATCTATTGAATATTGTTTAGTATAGTTCTTTATTTTATTTTTATTTGTTTACTGCCCTATTCTACTGGGTAATGTCTGGCTATGTTTTGTTAGTATTAGTTAGGTCAATGGTTGATGTTGTTGAGTCATATTTGGTTCATTCCTGATCTTCAAAATTTGATAGTTTCTGTTGATTAGTTATTGAGCATTGTTTTGAGTTCCATCCCTGGATAGGGTTTCATTATTATCATTTATAATTATTTTTACAGCGTTCTGTTTCGTTACAATATGCATGTAAAGTGTCGCCATCTGTGGGATTTCTTTAATATTACTATATAGTCTGTTACTAATGCGTTCCGTGGTATGTATGTAAAGTGTCGCTATCGTGAGATTTCATTAATATTACTATATAGTGTGTTACTAATGCGTTCCGTGGTTTTAGACAAACAGTGTATATACCGAATATTCTAGCGTTTTTCTTGAATGAAAGATACTGGTGTGCTGTGTTGTATATAAAATGTATTTCATAAATCATAAAACATATTTCATAAATCCAAGATTCATTTTTCATTTATGTTTTTTATCAATATCGGGAAGTGAAAATATTTTTTGTATTTTTATATTTGCGTTTCAGGTTAAGTTACATTGTTAAAAGAGATTTTTTGTGTGAAAGGTAAGTTTTTTTTAGTTTTTCAATCAAAACAATATATACGTTCGGTGGTTTTAGACAAACAGTGTATATACCGAATATTCTAGCGTTTTTCTTGAATGTAAGATACTGGTGTGCTGTGTTGTTTATAAAATATATTTCATATTATCTTTTGTAATATTATAAATTATTTTTGTAATCGTATGTTAAATTATTTATTCATTTTTCGTGTATACTTTTTTATCAATATCAGCAAGTGAAAATATTTTTTGTATTTTTATATTTGCATTTGAGGTTAAGTTATCGGAAGTTATGAAACATTTCATTAGACAAACAGTGTTGTCTAATTCGAACGTCACATAGTAATGTTAATGTTTAACAAATAGTTCAAAAGATTTTGATAAAAATGTGTGCTGAACGTGATTATTCTGCTCAAGAAATCTTTTAGATTTAAATGAGTTGGCCTTTGTTTCGATCATCTCGTCAATTTGTTTTAATTAATTTATCACATAATGTATGGGAACAACTTGATATGAATAGAGAGGATGGAAGCATTTCTATTTCAAATTCTTTGGAGAAATATCAACAGCGATCAGCGGAATTTGAAAATATGTCTTTAAAAGATTTTTTTACAAAAATTTATAAAAGAGGTGCAAATTATAGTACTAAAAAAGTACCTTTTATTGTTAGTCATACAAAAAATTAAATATGATCCTGGTGTTGATAACAATGAAAATTTTTACAAGCAACAAGTTTTATTACATATTCCCTGGCGACAACTAAAAATTAAACAGAATATTTTCTTACGATAGATTTTGTAATATTAAAAATTCACAATATGTTAAAGTGTAGAAAACACTGTGGAAAACCTTGTTACTTGAGGGACAGGGAGCTCCGGTACGACACAGCAGATGGGCCATGCAGCAGAGAAATAACAGGAGGCGTAGCTCAGGGTTCTATCTTGGGCCCCGACCTGTGGAATGCCTTCTTTGATGGAATCCTCCGGATGATACCTTTCTGGTAGCATATGCTGATGACGTGGTTGCCGTGATCACCGCGAGAGACGCAGAGGAGGCGCAGCGCATGCTGAACCAGGTCATGCGCAGGGTCCGCATCTGGATGGAAGAACACGGTCTGAGCCTTGCGACGGAGAAGACAGAGATTGTGCTGCTCACTCGAGGACGTATACCCACAATCACACAGTTCTTGTGGGGGAAACGGCGATAATATCAAAGCCAGCGGTGAAGTATCTAGGGGTGCACCTGGATACTAAGCTTTCCTACTGGGAGCAAATTCGATGTTCCTCGGAGAAAGCCGCTAAGGTCGTTGCTGCGCTGAGCAGGCTAATGGCAAATGTCGGAGGCTTCTTCTCCGGAAGACGGCGACTGCTGATGTCGGTGACCAATTCGATTCTCCTCTACGGATGCGAGGTCTGGGCCGACACACTGAAGCAAGAAAAATACCGCAAGCAGATGGCTGCGGTACAACGAAGAGGAGCACTTCGGATTGCAAGCTCCTACAGAACGGTGTCGGAACCAGCAGTGTTGTTCGTCGCTGGAGTAATGCCAATAGATCTGATGGCTGAGGAGAGGAGGAGGGTCTACACGACGAAGGAAGACTTGGGGTTTGTAGAAGCAAGAACAGTGGCCAGGGCACACTCCATGCGGAGCTGGCAACTACGATGGGAGCAGGAGAGTCGAGCTAGGTGGACGGCGAGGCTGATTGGGAACCTCCCTGAATGGGTGGACAGAACGCACGGCGAGGTAGATTACCTTACTCAATTCCTGACAGGGCATGGTTATTTCTGTGCATACCTGCGAAGGATGGGTAAGATGGAGGATCCGTCGTGCGTGTATGGCGACTCAGACTCTGATGACGCTCATCATACTTTTTTGGGTGCTGGAGAGGCGAGGACTGGAATCGGAGATTGGCCCCATGACGCCTGATAACATCATAGGCGTCATGCTCAACAGCAAAGAGAACTGGGACATGGTTGTGACCTTCGTGAGGATGGTCCTGCGGCAGAAGAAGCCTGAACTGGACCGTCTCACAGGTCGATGATATAGATAAAGCTGTAGAAGCCTAGTAGGCGCAAATCGAGGTGCCATCCTGAAGCCATACGAATAGTTGTTCCAGGGGGGGTTCCCTGCCTGTAAAGTGGGGGTTTTTTAGTGGGTGCGAGTCCCACACACCGGGAGACCAGTCGGGTGTCTCCTGATCGTGCATAATGCATTTTTCCTCCCCCGCAAAGTGTAGAAAACAAGAAGAAACTCGAATGGGAAATTTTGTATCTGATTAAAAATGTATCTAATTACTGGTTTAATTATGTTAATCTTTTTTTTCTAATTATTTAATTTTTAATTTTTTAATTTTTAAAAAATAATTTTCTATTGTATTTTTTATATTAAAAAAAATAAATATAAAAAATCAAAATATTGTTTTTAGCCATAAAATTATTTCGAGAAACCAAAAATTACTTTTTTTTAACTAGCTAAAAGCATGGTTTGATGGTGATTCGTGAAGCTCAAATATAAATATTGTGTTTATTTATTTGTACGTAATATTTTTTGTATTTAAGCTTCGCGAGTCATCATAAAGCCATGCGTTTAGCTAGTTCTAATAATCAGTAAGTAATGGACGACTAAATCTTATATAATCATAATAAGAATGTACTAAACCAACAGGCCATATAGCAAATGTAAATAGGAAACTTACTAAAGAAGTGGCAAACAGTAGGCCAATGTTAACATGAAAAATTCTTGTAAACCTAACTAATAAACCATCAAATCATAGTAAAGTAGTAAGAGATGGTAAAATTACTAAGTTAGGCCTTATTTAAATAGTAGCAACAACATTTTAATAAATTAATGAAATTGTAATATGATTTTTGAAATGACAAACCACAAATAATGTTCTGTAAAATAAAATTTTGTAAACTGCTAAAATATCTATTAGGACACTCACATGTGTCATGTGAGGTATCAAAATGTTTGTCCTTTTATCACGAAAAAATTACGTAAACTAAATTAAGACTAATTAAATATTAAATAGGCAGTAATTTCAATTATAAAATGTAAAAACTATGTATTTTAAATAATCAGGGTCACATGACCTCTTAACCCGACGGTCTTGACCAATGGGAATTTTTGTAATTTTGGTCAAGCCAGTCGAATGGAAAAGAAAATTTCTACACTCTGTTGTTAGACACGAAAGTATTCGGAACATCTCCATGTAGCTCTGGTCCAAAAAGTGGAAGGAAGAATCAGATCCAAGTTGAAGATAAGTGATTTTTATTACACATAGAGTCAAATGAGAAGAAATAAATAATAATGATAATATAAAATAATAATAAAACGAAGAACAAGTAAAAAATATTTTAAAAGTGAATAATTCTTTTCAACCAAAGAAAACTGGTGAGAGTTAACCTATTCTGCTATCACTCTTAAAACTACACTCAAATAACACTTTTTCACCAGAATATTAGTGAAAGAAAACAACTAATTTAACCACAGTGAACATTTTATGTGATTTATTTTATTTGTAAAAACTTGTTTTAACGTAATTGAGAATTAATTCCACTGATTTTGTTCGACAACAAGCCGCCATATTCCCACTGCTACTAGTGCATGTCGGTATAACCTTTATTCCTTGTGTTGGCAAATCAAACTGAACAATTATTTTTGTTATATTTTATTAATTTTAAGTTTTGTCTTTATTAGTAAATAAAAGTTACCTAATTTGTAATGTACTGTACTTCTTTGTGGACATTTTCGAACGTTTTAATAGGAGCCCAAAGAACCAAAAGATTAATATAATAACTGAAGGTAAGTTTGGAATCGAACTGAGAATAAGAGTCGATACGGGGATTTCACAACTTCGACCTCAGAATCGCTAAGGCTGTATTTCATGGAAATAAATGATAATAATTATTCCCAATGAATGTAAATTGTGTTTTATTTAGAGATTAAAATAGAATTAAAGGATTTTGTTCAAATAAAAGAAGAGTGAACCATTCTCGACGACTTAAATAACTTCATCACACATAATAGATTACGAAGCCAGATGACCTCCAAATAGACAACTCGATACCACAACCGAATGCATTTACCAACAAGCCTAGTTTTCCGCTACGCAAATGAGTTTAATGAATTTTACATAAACCACTAAACAAACGATAATTATTTTCTTTTTATAAATAAAAAATAAAGAAAGCGGGATTAAAAGGTATTACTGTACTGTACTACTACGGTTTTATTAAAATCAGAGCATCGACGTGAGGCCTAACTCACCAATTCTTCAAGAAGGTTATTAATATAACTAAATCATTACACAACAAAGTAAATAAAATAAAAATAGAACAAAATCAAATCATATAGGGAATTAAAAAATTAAACAATAAAAATCAAAAAGATAAAGATCAAGGAACACAAATAATATTTTTAAAAAACAAAACGTTATAGAATGGCGATTCCAACGTGAGGCTTAACATTAATTATTATAATTCAACGTCATAAACTTTACAAGTCAACGTATTAAAGAACAATAAATATTAATTAAAAAGTAAACGTTACAATATATATATATATATATATTACAATATATATATATATTACAATATATATATATATATATATATTTATTACATTTAATATTTATAACTAAAGATACCTCAAGATGTTATTTTTCCTTATTTGGAACATGTTTCGGGAGGTCCCGTGCTCTCATCTTCAGCCTTCGCGATCTTGTGTCTGGTGAAGTATTTGTGTGTTGGCTGCTGGATGCTATTAAGGTTGTTTGTTGGTCTTTGGTATTTTAAAGTTGTATTATTGTGTGTGATTGTGGTATATGTATTTGTATTTTGTGTATTTTCGATGTTGAGTGCTTTGAATATTGTGTTATGTTTTGTATTGATTTGTATTTGTTATGGTATTCAAAACACAAAACAAACTAATACCAGAACAAATACAAATCAATACAAAACATAACACAATATTCAAAGCACTCAACATCGAAAATACACAAAATACAAATACATATACCACAATCACACACAATAATACAACTTTAAAGTACCAAAGACCAACAAAAAACCTTAATAGCATCCAGCAGCCAACACACAAATACTTCACCAAACACAAGATCGCGAAGGCTGAAGATGAGAGCACGGGAGGTCTCGAAACATGTTCCAAACAAGGAAAAATAACATCTTGAGGTAAATATAGTTATAAATATTAACTGTGTTATATACATCAAGAAACGGACTGTAGCAGAAAGTGATTGTATATATATATATATATATGTATATACATATATATATATATAGCAACGTTACAACTATTATAAAATGAATACATTTTTGTCCATGTACCCAACGCAACAATATAGTGTGAAACACCGACTAGGTCGTAGGATTTTTGTGGGTTCGTTGCGTTAAGTATATGTGGTTGCACAATAAACGTATTTTTAAAAAGAGGAGTGAGACGTTGATGATATGAAATAATTAATTAAAACATAGTAAAAGAATCAATCAATGGTTTATTAAATATTGCAAAGAAATTACTTGATTATTAAAATTTGAAATTACAAAATTCAATATATTCTTTTTTATAAGGATACACTCTGAAAACGTAACATATATTTGCTATTCAGCACACATTAATAACATATAGTCTTAAATATCTAAACATATATGGTGAACAAATTATACAATTCTTTTATGTTGCGTGGGTATCTGACTTTCAATCATTATTAAAATAGCAATTCACTTATAAATAATATTAACTTTACTAAAATAAAATTGAGTTGTTGCTATTAATAGTTTAATAGAAAATGACATATTTTAAGAATATTTATGATTTATAATGACACACCCAATTTGTAAAATTAAACAGAATAGAATTATTATTTTTAATACCAATTCACAATTTTACTTTGAATTATTACAAACATTATTTGAATTTTACATTATTTACATTTAAGTCTTTATATTACTTTATTATCTCATATTCTGTTCTTTGTGAGTTCTTTGTTTAATCACAACAATATAATTGTTCATTTGTCACCTGCGTATCGTCGAAGTTACTGTTGCGTGTGTACGTGTGTGTGTGTGTGTGTCCTGAATGATGACAATGATGCTGATCCGTCCTCGGTACTCTCTAGCCTGTTGTTGATGTGGTCCTGTGTTCCTTCATCAATCGTGGTACATTACAGATGATGATACTTTTTAGTCCGTTTTCACGATCACGTAAACTTTATCTTTAGGCGAGTGGTTGCATTGTCTTCGTAATTATTCACTCGTCATTTACATATAACTCACTCGTTAATTACTAGTTAATTTTGGTAGTAATTAAAGTAATTAACATTAATTTGTATGACTTCTTTATTATTGTACTTTTCTGGAATACTTTTGCATCACAATACGCGTTTAAATGTCCTTATTCTAATGGTGTTTTTAGAATTGTGATGTCTTTGGTAACAGGTAAAAAACATATTTATTAATTTATTTTATTCCTGTCAATACCTGATTTAGTAATAAAAATCAATAGTTCGTACATCTCTCCCTCGTAGTTCACTGCAGGTCCGTGCTGGTTCACACGCGCGCGCGCGCGCACACACACACACACACAAACGCTGTAAACAATTCCGTCTGCAAACAATTTCAACAGGCGACAGGCGTGTAGATGCCTGTAATCTAAACACAAAATTTATAAAACTATTTGTCGTTTTATTAAATTATATTTTTAAATTGATTTTGTTGAAATTTTTGCAAAGTAGCTGTAAGCTTTGAAATAAGAGATGGCTAATTATGTGTTATATGTCAAAATCCCCATAAATTTATTCTCTGACATGTCAAGTGCAATTTTAATGCGTGAGTGTTCGTGTTATTCGTGTTTTTCTGAATAACTCCTATTACAATTAACGTATCAGAATGAAACTTGGACAGCGTATGGGTCATAAATAGCGCTACATTTTTCGTATGTCATAAACTCAAAACATATAATTTTACTATGTATTTTTTTAACTGAATTCACTTTTCTATAGAAGCCTTATCTGCAGAAAATTTATAAAACTTTTAGATAAACTCTATACATTTTTCACACCAATTTTAGCATGTTTCGCTCTAGTTCTGTGTATACCATTTGCGAGTTTTTTACTCGACACAAACTCAGCCAAGCAACAACATTAATTAGGCTAAAATATTATTACATACGTCGATGTTTTTAGACATAAATGTTTTTTACTAAAGTTTCGTTCCCATAAGAATCTATTTATTTAACTGATCACAAAGTGTAATTTATATTAACATTTAGTCTTGCAAATTCTAATGTTTCTAGTAAGTCTTCTGTGATTTAAACGTACTTTACTTAAATCTATTTAATTCATAAACTTAAGTTTTTGGATTACTTTTTTGAATTATTGCGTTCTTACAATTATTATATATAGGAATAAATAAACATTTGTTTTCATCAGTAATTAGTTTTCTTAATGTAACTGTAAAGCACTTGTAATTATAAGCGCGCATGTGTGTGGTGCTTGCACGCGGATTTTTAGTAAGTGGCTTAAATATATGTAACTGAAATAATAAATTAATTGTTTTCTTCGTTATACAAATCGAAATGAAACGAAAAAGAAAATGAAAAACTTATAAGAGATAACCAAGAAAATTAAAAAATAGAATAAAATAAAATCTTAAATATTTAAGAATTTAAATAGAATAATTATTAAATGGATATTAATTATGTTAAATTAATATAATAATTATACTTAATTAAGTATAAATAAAGCAACGTTCTGCTATAACTTCCAATAATTTACAAGTCTTTTTTTTTGGATGTTATGGCAATATAGCAACAGAGCATTATAGTTCCATCATACTACAAGAGACTAGCTTTGTTTGTAATAACCTTGTCTGTAGTAAGCAAGTTTATATTGTTTATTCCCTTAAATAAATTTATAATAAAAATGTATTATTTATAATATGTAACTTCCTCGTTTTCTAAAGAAGGTGAAACGGAGGTGACAGAACACAGTTGGACCAAGGCCTTATTAGTCAATTCAATGAAGCCAGAAAAACTGCCTTCTGCCTCAGAAAAAATACCTCAGAATTCTGCTGCAAATCTGCAGTAGAACGAATCGAATGAAGCCTTTTGTAGTGCCTAGATAAAAGTTAAAAATAACCTTTGGGTGCTGTTACCACTAAAGTGTGAAAACAACCATTAAATCCCCAAAAAATATTTCTTAGTAAATCATTCGTAATAAATTGTTGAAACTACATACAATCATGTTTATGAGGTCGCTTATTAAAGAATTTAGGCCTCATTTATTGTTCAGCATGTAGGGGAGTCAAAAGGGAAAACTTGAAGGGATGAACTGTATAAAATAGCGATATTTAAAAAAGTTATTTCTTGCGATAATCAAAAATTAATTTAAAAAAACATAAGTAATAAGTTTATTGTTATATTGGAGTGTTAGTGGTCTCACATATTTCTACTAGTAATTTTATACAAACCACTATGTTGTCTTTGGTATTGACTTGTTGTCAAACCAAAGACAACATAGTGGTTTGTATAAAATTACTAGTAGAAATAAGTAAGAAGAATGGTGTTTAAAATCTCACTGCTACATTACGCACTGTGGGGTTGAGATTACTCACTCTCAACGCAAGAAATTTCTTTACACCAAACTATTTTAAACAAATTGTTATAAATATGTAAACTTACATTTTTGAGATTGCTGGTAAAGAACGTAAAGTCAAAAATATTGTAAAACTCATGGAAGTCAAAATACCCAATTTAAAGGGGATTGGAATAGATTGTTTTTTGAATCGACTTTTCTTATGATAGTAAAATATGAAGACCAAAGCTAAAAGAAAATGAGCATGTGGAAATGTTTGGGGTGTACGGTACAACGTCAGTAGAAATGTCTTTATTTACATAAAATTTTATTATTTTGTTTGGAGTCAACGGTACAACGCGTTTCTTTACATCATTTTAGTGATCATATTTTTGGAAACTCAAATTTACCACCATATTTAAACAATCGTATCCGTACAGTATTCGTCCTACAAAAATTAAAAGAAAAACGTTTTTCTTAATAAATTTTATAAAGGTGGGTGTCTTTGCTAAGGTACCTTTCTTTGCTAAATTCAATATTTTTCTGCTCATTTAACGGAAACAGAAAGTTTTTCAGTTACATCACTAAATTTATCTAACATTCAAAAAAATATTTAAGAAAGTGGTAGTTGGAAAAAATCTTAAAAAATTTAAGATTACAGGTAATATAAGGTACTATATGCAGGGGAAAATAACTAAAATTGATGGAACATGATAAACAAATTTAAAAATAACAAACACTTGATAGGTACTTTACAATATACTTATGTTTTATGATACCCTGACAATTGTTTCTCTCAGTTATAACGTCTTCAGAAAGGACATTGTCTTGGATGGAGGTACTGTAGTAACAAAGCTTTTTTATCGAAAAAAATATTTACAAACTACTCATTATAGAGTGTTAAGTAAATTAGACGAACGATACAATATTGAAGGAGGTACGACCCAGTGGCATAGCTTCTTCTGATTGTTTATTGCAGGTCTGTTGGCTGTTTCCACCAATAACTGGTTGGTCGTCACGTCCCTGCAATCTGCCGTGATGGAGTAAGGACAAGCAGATTTCTTTCTGGACGTAAGGTATTACAAGGTGTTCGTGTATGATCCGGTTAGAGTTGTGCCTTGCGGCGTCCAGCAGTGCTCAAAACACTGTCGACTGGAATCTTTGCAGGATGCTTATGTCGAATGATTCTGTGCAGCCTCCTCCACACAGCTGCACGGTGCCAGATAGGCTTCAATTAAGAACAGTAAACAAATATAGCTGTGTGAGAGCTTTGCGTGAAAACACATGGTAAATTACGTGTTACAAAATATAATTTAGAACCAAGTATTTGTAAAATAACTTACAGACTCTACATAGACTGTAAAAGAGGTCAACAATGGGTTAGCCGTCTTCAGGAAAAAGAAAACTAAAACATCAAAAATAAGAGACAAACACTTCTCTGTCATTGTTTGCGGGTGACCTTGAGGTGTGCGTGTTCATGTGAGTTTGTGCGTCTTGCGTTGTGTGTTCAATGTGTGTATGGTGACTTATAGATTTCGTGGTTGGTAAGTTTTATTTATTTACTCTTGTTTGTTACCTAGATATTATGTAAATACTTTTGTGTGTTTTAGTGGGACAGAGTATCGTTTATCTTTTGTTTTTTATGTTTTAGTTTTTTTCTTGCCTGAAGACGGTAACCGTTCGCTTGTGTACCGAAAACACCGGTTTTCAATAAAAAAAAAGGCAGTCATGGAAAAAAGTAAATTTTCTTACTAGTAAATTCTACATAGGACAAGATTTATTTTGTTGTAAAAAATATAAGTAAGTGAATACGATAAATACTAGACTACTGTTTGTATAACAGGAAAGTTCGTGAAGTATATCTAATCATTCGTGACGTTACTGTTCTTATTAAAACATCTGAGCGTAAAACCATGAACTCATCACGATAAAAACAATCGTTAAAGCTTTACATAATATAAGTATATTGTAGAAGAATTACAAAGCGTTTATTATTACGCTGTGTTATAATATTGCATCAGATTCTGTACAAGAGAGCAATAAGAAAAATGATGGAACGTTTGACTGGCACACGGCAACAGCGTGAGTCGTTAACCTGTGAGCCGACAGTAATATTATTAGTCTCCCGTATTTTAGCAATTTAGCAGTAAGTTGATTATTATTATTATTAACTGTGAATCGTGTGTTTGGACTGTTGTATGTGTAAAGAATATATTTTGAACTGAACGAATGTGTGTCAAATCAATACGATTGATAAAACTTGTGAACATTTTATTATTTCCGCCGCTGATTTCTTCTACCGTTAAATATCTCGTATGTAACCCCGTAGTGCAATAATTTTTTTTTTTTGCACAATCGAAACTATTTTTATGGATTGCTTGTTCCAACGCTTTTATTATCTTTCAGATTATCCCTTCCAAAACTGAATTAATTAGTTATGTATGTCGTGACCATTTTGGATTATACACTAATACGACTCACGTGTCAGAGAGACAGGTATGGCGTAATTATTTGATGTTTGCTCGCATATTTGTATGATCTGTTAATTGTGTTATCAAACCGTTTTTATGGCAAGTATTTATATGTTTTCCTTGCAGACCCACATTTCACTGAACGCTTTTACTTTTATATTACTTTTGTTTTGTAGAACAAACAAAAGTTTTATATATGCAATTTTTGTAATTTAAAAGTAATTTTTGAATTCCTCTGGCCAGTAAAAGTTAACCAGTAAAAGTATTTAACGAAATACACGACAAAAAAGTACATACTTGTTACTCAAAGAAGAATTTGTATCAAAATAAGGAGTAGGATCACACACACACCACACACACATGCATAATATGTGTACTGTTATCACAAGACAGAGAAATACCGAAACAGACAGGCAGACAGACAACAGAAAGATAGAGGATCAGAGACAAACACAGACCGTCATGGAGACTTAGTTTTCTCGTTCTTACCATCTCTACCATCAAGTCCGTAATAGTAAGAAAGCAGATGAATGGTTACCTCTACGCGGCGACTCTGGGTTAAAGGTTTTCAACCTCTTTGTGGCCCCAGGACACAATCTTTTGTAATGGATCGCCGCTGCACTCTGACGTACTAGTTGTCAGCAGTAAAAGTGACTTGCTCTTGCGCCCACAAACCTTCACCCTTCACCAGTCAGTTTTGTATGCTTGCTGCAAACGACCTTTTAGTCGTATCCTGGCATGTTTTGGGGTTGAACTTTGATTTTACGTGTTATATGCAGTATTTTGTTAATTTTGATTGTCAAAATCTTAATTTCAGGACGAGATTATAGAAATTGATTCGAATAATTCAAAAAATGAATATAGGTCAATATTAACTGTGTATTAAAGAATAGAGTCAGAGGCATTTATAAGGAAGGGGAGACTGAGACAAGCTGAAGGCCTTTATTCATAATATATAACGTCCTGAGAATATGCTCAGCTAGAAGTAAATGCTGGTCTTTTATTTCAGTAATAAATTAAAATCTGGTCTTTGAATAGAGTTGAATCCACGGAAACGGTCTTTGGAGATGATGTGTTGGTAGTGTTGGTAACCGAATGGAAAAGAGAACTTGATGTATGGAGCAGGATGTTGGAAGAGAAGGGTATACAAACTAGTAGGAGTGAAACCATTAGCGAGTATAAGTATCGATCATTAGCGAAACAAGAGAAGAGATGAAAATAAATATCAGAGAATCTATTGTCGAACAAGCGAGGGCATTAGGCGTTACAGTAAACGAACGATAATCGCAACATGTGGTAATCAAAGAAACAGCTGGAAAAACGATGAAAATGTACTATGTCATGAATAACAATTTCATAAGTAAGAGACGAATTCCAAGAGAAGCGAAAATTTAGGTACCGTAGATACACATATTTTTACGTTTGGCTGTGAGACGTGACAGGCAGAAAAGTAGGGTAGAGGCTGTGGAAATGTTGTGTATCCTGGGGTACAGAATGAGACGTACTTAAGAGAATAAGAGATCTCTGCCCAATCCCTATTTCACAGAGAAAAGAAAATTGAGTTGACGTGGCCAGTTACAACGTATGGAAGAGTTAAAATAGGAAGACCTAGACAGACATGGGAGAAGGTAATTGTAAATTTTAGAAAAGAAAGAGATATAATTGGGAAGAGCAAAGAGGTTAGCGTGATGTAAACAATAGTGGAAGAAGTCTGTAAAAGTCTTAAATGTAATGTAATATATTTACTGTGTTATAATGTACATGTGTGACGTAATTGTAACGGTATTGATTGTAAGTAATGCAATATAACGCACCATACACCACTGTATGGCAATAGAGTTATGGATAATACAGTAAAAACAGATAAGTTTGTAATTAAAAAGAGAAAAACTGAAGTTGAGTCGACGACACAATATAAGAGTATAAAAGTGAGAACGAACCAATTCTAATTGTAAGTTTCGTGACAGCAGTACTGATGTATTTGGAATCTACGAAAACAGTCCGTAAACAGAAAGATAGTAATACAAACTGTGGTGTTACGTCCTTTACTAGAATGTGTCATCTGCGGAAAACAACTAAGCAACAAATACACGGTCTCTAGAAAAGAATTTGAATTATAAACACAGTTATTTGTCTGGAACAGACAAGAACAACTGTATATCACTTTCTAACCTTTTGAGGATAACACGGCAAAATATTTTCTTCTATTACTGCCGCTGCAAAGTACGCTAAGACGTGCAATATTTATGCTGTGCACAGAATCGAACACCGATTTGCTTCTGGAGAAAGAAGAGCTAGTTGCAGAACTTCAAATCAGACCGGACAGTTTAACTGAAATATGGCGAACTATCACTTAGGCCTATTAAGTTTTGATTATTGACGAAAAAGTAGCCCAAAATTACCGGTGGGAATAGTTAATACTAGTAGCCTAATTTACAATTAATTAGTAGCCTAATTAATTGTAATAAGTGATTTTATCAGCACTAGCAAACGTAAAAAACAGGAAACACGAGGGACTTGTCTTAGTTTATCAGAAAATTTATGTTTTTGTCTTTATATGAACTACGAACCTAGAGTTAATATTAGAAACGATAAGCTCAAGTTTCTAACCCAATGAATTCTCTTTAAAAACAACCATGTTTAATCTATTTTTTTGAAAGATAAAAACTTTCTTTCCAAAAATAAAAATTTTTATCCTGCTTCTTTCCTATAATGATATTAGGCCTAAGTAAAATTGTTTTAATTATTCTGACTAGCAGTAACATAAAATTCAGAAATTTGAGACTCGCCTGTTGAAAACCATTGTTGTGGACTATTCGAAGACTGCGTTCTCCGTTCACAAGTGTAACTTTTCTTATTCACTAACGCATTTTCAGTGACGCCTTAACATTAAGCGTAGGGTTTATCAGATCAGTCATATTCTATTGATTATTGGCCGATTTTAGCTGGACTATATTCGTGCTGATTTGTTGTATTATAGCAAGTAGGCCTATCAGTAGTATCACTAACACCAGTTGTTCAAGTAAATAATATAACACCGATTGAATTTTGTATCACCTTCGATCACTACGCAATGAAATAATTTTAATTTTTTCTCTGCTTAAAACCAATTGTTTTTATGATGGCAGAGACATAAACGCAACAAAAATTGGAATTGTTAAGTATTTATTAAGTTCTTATTAAACGTGTATGTATAGAAAAGTAGTATTGTAAGCTTACTCTAACATTCGGTCGTAATATAATGGTATACATTAATTTGAACAAGAAACAAACCATTTAAAGTCATAAAGTTAATTTCTGGTAACGTTGTGGAAAATGAGTAGAAGTAAATGTACAGATTGAAATATTAAAAAATTGGAATCTCTGTTAGACAAGAGAATAACAAAAAAAGGAAAACGCCAGAAAAAATTCAATTAAACTTCCAAGAAATGACAAGTTTTTAAAATATCAAAGGTTGGAAAGAACATTTAGGACGTTTTTAAATGCCAATCGTTTTGAGCGTCAGAACGTCATTTCATGAATCAGCGACGAATGGAAAGGTAAGACAAAATTAACTGCAATAAAAATAGCTGCTGTAAAATAAAATGTTTATTAGTAGAGACCCTGCGAACGCCCACTGTCTTGTTTGTGTCTTTAAGGGAATTAATGTTAAGGGTTTTCTGTGATAGTGCGTCAATGCATTAGAAACCGTCTCACTTGTGGGCGGGAGGCAAAGTCCTTGAATAGGTCAGAGTGTTAACAACGCAGAAATGCCAGTCATTTGTGCGTGCATTTATTCTGGCATCTTACACAGCCTTACTATTATAGTCTTAAAATAATAAATGGTTTAGACTTTTAGAAACAGATTCAGCAATACACTAACCTCTGCTGAAATTAATCAGTACGCTGCCGGAGGACTACGTGGACGTAAACTTAAAACAGTGGAATAAACTATTGAACACCAGATAAATTTTTAACAGTTCTATCAAAAAATGACACCCATGTTTTAATAGTTCTTATGGTTGTACAATATCTGATTCCAACTATTACAATAAATAATAAAAGTTATTAAGTTAAGTCAAATTACAACATTCTAAGAGAGATAAACATTAAAACACTATAATTCATTTAAAGAGACTGCAGCCTGGTTTAAATGAATGCACAAAGGTAATGCCATCATTCTAAAGATCCGTTCACACCGAAAGCTAGCATTGAAACGTAAGTGGCAAAACCTATCGCAGCGTAGCAAGTCTTTTATTGTGTACCCGTCTACTGTAATTCTCGGAATGAGAGTAGGGTATAGGTTTATTGTATACTGTAAGCGATTTATAAACATGTAGTAATCAGAAACTTTCCTGTTTAGCTTTTTTAACTCAAGAGTAGTTTGTTATTCAATTATAATGTTTGAATAATAATAATAATAATAATAATAATAATAACTTTATAATAAATTCTACAAAATAAACTAAATAATAAATTCAACTATAGAATATGAAACTAATTATAAATTTATTTATTTTTATGTTACTGTTATAAATAACCATCATAAATTTGAATACAATATATTCAGAAAACCAACTCAAACTTCATTAATAATTCCAAAAAAATCAATTCATCTTCCTCAATACAAATATGATACAACATTCAATTCTATAATATATAGCATGAATAATATTCCTTTAAATAAATTTAAAATACAAAAAGAAAAGAAAATTATGTACGATATTGCAATAAAAAATTGACATAACCCCAAAATTATTGATAACATAATAAACAAAATTAATCAAAAAATGCTAAATAATTCTTTCAGTAACAAAACACAGAAAAATCAAAATATTAAATATCTTAATTTCACATACATAGGCAATATTAATCATACAATTACAAAATTATTTAAAAACCAAAATATAAAATTTACCTATAACAGTAATAAAACAGATTTTGATAGAATAAAACCTAAAACAGATAAATTAATTCACAATTTAAATGGAATATATAAAATTGAATGCTCTGACTGTAACAAATTTTATATTGCCATACTAAAAAACGTTTAAAAGAAATATATATTCAACTCCGTAATTCATATTTAAAATCAGATATAAATAAATCAAATTTAGCTACACACTCAATAAAAAACAAACACACATTTCCAAATTTAAATAATATCAGTTTTTTAAAACACATTTCCAAAGGTCCAAAAATGACTTTTTTGGAAAATTTATAAATATCTGAACATAAAACATGCAATAAATTAATCCCAGAACAAATTCAGATTAATACTAAAAATGATAATGTTTTCAAAATGACTAATTTAATAAAATAATAAATATTTATATTATATTTTGCAATTAATTATGTAACATATTTTATATACACATATGAAAACATTAAATTTATTCTACATATAAAACAGCTGTTTTGAACAATTGATTTAAAAATTTTTGAATTTATTAATTTCTATCTGATGATGATAGTTGGATTACTATCGAAACATATGTCATTTCCAAAATAAAATATATTCTTGTTAAGTTTTTTTTTATTATTAATAATTATAATATTGTGCACCTTTCTTAAAGCATCCTTCTTTTTCTCCCTATAGATTTACATTTCACTGTGAGATTTCGCTCTCTCAACAATACTACGCTAAGCCCTTCTGTTTCACTAATACTGGTCCATCTTCTAATTTTTATGACCTCAATTCATTTTTGACACTCTGTCCATCGTTTTTTTGGTTTTATCTGGAGGTACACTGCATGGGTTTTAGCTCTGTGACATTTCTCGTACTTTTCTTCCTATCCGTTCTGTAAACATGACCCAGTCGTCTAAACACCTAATTAAAGTTTAATATCTTCGCTCTTTATTAATAAATAAATTACCAAACTTATGATGGTTCTCTAGGGCCATCCAGTTCCTCTTCTGGCACGAAAATGTTCCTTGCCTTTTTCGCTCGAAAGTTTCAGACCTTTTCATTATTCCCTTGTATGGTCTGTGCCTCGCAGCCATAAGTCACTGTAGGTTGTGTTTGGATATAGATTTGTATTTCTTGTATTTGTAAAGCTGTATTTCACTTTGATATTCGTCATTTGATTTCACCCATTTTCAAGTTATTTTGTTTAGAAATGATCCTAAGTAGATGAAATCACATACTTATTCAAAACTGTTGCCTTTTATATTAAATTTATTTCGTTTATTATTTCTTTTTCGTCACGCCCGCCCATATTTTGTCAAAGGCGGTTTGTCTTCATTAAGATTTTATAATCCTTATAGTATAGGAGATTAATGAAGAAAGTTGTTAGTGGTTAAAATCACAAGCAGAATTATCACTGTTGCACACCACTATATATTGGTGTGCAACAATGATAATTCTCCTTATAGTATAGGCTTAGTAATTTCGTAACTTTTATTATTTACTTATACCAACAATATATCTTAATTTCTTGTTAGTATATTACTCAAACATGTAATTTCATTCAGAGGTGTCGGATCCTTGCCATCAATTCTAAACGCCTCAGATGATGTAGTCTTAAATATTAACTTTTCCCAAGCGTAGGCTACATGTAAAATATGTAGCCTATACTACATAGGATCAGCTCTCTGCTTGATCCTTTTACTTACTTCAATTGTGGCAGATTTATTGAGTAAGGCAGATTTGTGATTTTTGTAGACTCAAATTCTTGGTGAACGGTTACTATCACATTTAATGTGAACATTTTCGATTAATTGCTGGACCCTTCTGTGTGTATGTCAGACACCCACAAACCTTAACATTACGATAAACGCTTTTCACTGACGTGTTTGCAGTAACTTCACTTTAGAAACACAGAAGCATCTGTGAGCTCGTCTTACATACTGATAAATCCTTATTTGTCTACTGATTATACATTACTAGCTGTTACCCACGGTTTCGCACTGGAATATTTGACTTTTAATAAGTATTTTAATATAATTTTTATTGTATATGTTGTGACGGCAGCGGTATGCGAACATCTGCTCTCCGGTACCAGCGGCGGACACAGCGAGCTAATCCGGGATCAGTCGCAGCCGAGACATGACCAACTACGTGCTCGGAGCGAGTCAATCAGCGATCCCGGTGAGTGCATAAAACCCGGGACGGCAGAAAATTTTGAAAACACACTCTAGTTCCTCACGCTTACGTCCCCGCTTATAATCCTCAAATCTGTTCCTTCCGCCTCCCTTGACGGCACCCTGTCGCCACCTAACAGCTTAGGCGACCTGCGTCACACGTCCCTGTTTTGGCCGCCCCCCCAAAAGAACATCGAAGAAGAAATAAACAAAACAAAATGAATGAATAAAGATGCCACCAAACAACTAAAATGGCCACATCCATCTACCTCTCCCGCCCGCTCGCATATGGCTACCCACTACACTCGCACACAATATAACTCACAAATAATACTCTCCCAACTTCGTGCCTCCACCTTCTCAACGGCCCGGTCAGCTGGGGTACGTCTCCCCTAAAATCCCATACCCATACGGCTGAAGGGAGCTAGTCTCCAGAACAGGCCGAGTCCGACCATAATGGTCGGTCTCAAATAACGAAAAACAAAAATTGAGGAACAAGTCGATTCCAACTACCCAACTACGTGTGCTACCGGGACGACCGGTCGGATCGCGCAGGAGGGGGCAACGTCATCGCGGTGAAGGCGAGTCTTCGCCATCACCGCGTTGTCCTGCCTCAGCGGCGGAATCCCGAGTGCACCGCGGTTGAGCTCCATGGTACTCTCGGCGGTCTACTCGTGGTTTCCGCATACAAGCCTCCACAAACGGAGCTCCTGTCGAACGATCTGGAGACCGTCTTTGGCTCACACAGAAGGGTAGTCATGGCGGGCGACCTGAACTGTAAGCACCCTGATTGGGGGAGCCGCTTGGTGAACCCAAACGGGGCCCGCTTACGCAGGTATGCTGATGCGGCTCGGGTCACAGTCATGGGTCCTACCGGGCCTACATACTATCCCTCGAGGGCTAACTCCCGCCTTGATGTACTGGACATTACCGCGGTCAGGGGCGTTTACTGCCCGGTCCACGTCTCCGTCATTTCGGAATTGTCCTCGGACCATTGCCCCATCAGTGTACACATATAGCTACCCAGCACTCTACCGTCCGCGACGAGCGGCGGGTAATCGAATGGGAACGCTTTGGCCCGGCGTTCAGTCGCCGCCTACCTGAGCATATACACTACCCAGCATGTCGACGAGGCAGTTGCCTTATTCGGCACAGCCGTAGTCTCGGCGGTAGACGTGTCCTCCCGGATGAAGCCGGGGCTCACGCCCGACTATCAGCATATCCCCGAACAGGTGTCTCAGCTCGCTTGCGAGAGGAATCGCCTCCAGGGACGCTGGCAGAGGACTCGTGACCCGGCTGTCAAGGCTGCGTTTAACAGAGCATCCGGCAAGTTGCGTCGTGACATGCTGGCGTTCCGTAGACGCAACTGGGAGCTAGCTGTAACACAGATGGTTGGCCCTGCCGAGAACCGTAATGTCTGGCAGGTTCCCAGTGCCCTAACGGGAAAGCGTAAACACGCGCCTCTCCCCGCACTGGTCGGACCCAGCGGTCAACCCCTTGGACGCCCCCTCGAGAAGGCAGAGTTCTTGGCTGACAGTTTAGAGAGACAGTTCGCTCCCAACCCATCCAAGAACCCGGCTTTCACTGAGCAAATCTGCCGCGAGGTAGAGCGCTTTCTATCGGCCGGTATCACAGTCCAGCCGGAGCCCATCTCACCGGAGGAGGTCTCTGAGAAGATTGTTCAGCTCAAGCCCCGGAAGGCGCCTGGCCCAGACGGAGTCATGAATTCCGCACTCCATCGCCTTCCGGAGCGAGGAATAGAGTTCCTCACTGACCTGTTCAATATATGTCTCAGACTGGCTTACTTTCCGGTGAAATTGAAAACGGCTACAGTAATAGTGATACCCAAGCCGGGAAAGAATTCTTCTCGCGTGGAAAACGTCAGACCCATTAGCCTCTTGTCCGCGACGTCCAAGGTTTCCGAGCGATTGATCCAGCGTAGGATCCACGACCACCTATAAAGACTGGACGTACTGATCCCCAAACAGTTCGGCTTTCGTGAGCTGCACTCCTCGACTCATCAGCTGATGAGACTCGTGGAATGCATTACCGAGGCTGGCTGCCAGGCCAAACAGACAACTGCGATCTTCCTAGACGTAGAGAAAGCCTTTGACCGCGTGTGGCACGAGGGTGTCCTTTACAAACTAACGGAAGTACTTCTCCCAGATTGCTACGTTCACTTGATCGGCAGCTTTCTGCGAGACCGTAGCTTCCGAGTGAGAATACACCACGCTCTCTCTTCGGAGAGGCGTATTACCGCTGGCGTCCCTCAGGGAAGTGTACTTGGGCCTCTCCTGTTCTCGCTGTTTGTCAACGACACGCCCCGAGTTCCTGGAGTTAAATTGTCGCTGTTCGCGGACCACAGTGCGGCTTTTGCCTCAGAGCCGAACGCAAGTTATGCGGCAATCAAGCTCCAGCGCCAACTCGACGCGTATGTCGGGTGGACCGATGACTGGAGAGTTGCCGTTAACGCCTCCAAGAGTGCCGCGGTAATATTCTCGCGTAAACGCAAGCGGTCTCGGCCGCCTAAAGTAGGCCCCGTCGAGGTACCCTGGACCAACAGCGTCAAGTACCTAGGGCTCCACGTGGACTCCCGACTCACCTGGCGAACCCATACACAATACATCAGACAACGCGCTTCGGCGCAACTTAGTAGACTCTGGCCCGTGCTATCTAATCCGGCAATGACCCCCCGGCTAGGTAAGCTCATAGTCAACTCGTACGTGTTGCCCGCGATTACCTACGCCTGTCCTGTTTGGGGATACCTGGCTCGTGGTCCATAGAACAGCGCTCCAGCGCGTACTCGACCGGGGACTGAAGCTTGCGTGTAAAGTCCCCCGGAGGTACTCTTCTCGTCTTTTGAGGAGAGGACTCGGTGTCCGCTCTTTTGATGACACCGTGAGACGCCTGGCGCGTAGATTCTATGTTCGTTCCGACAGAGTGACCCACAATTCCCTCATTGCCGGACTTGGTAAATACACCCCGCGACCAGGTGAGTCCTGGAAGCGACCTCGTTTATTAGTCCCGGTGGTATAATCCACCAATCGCAGGTCGCTTCAGACCCCCCCCCCATAATTAGGTAAAAACATATAAAAAGAACTCAAATAGACCCAGTGGCAGGAGGCCTTTCTGAGACTCGGGACAATGTACTACTCGCGCGCCATCGGACACACTTCACCCTAACATCTCTCGGACGACATCTGCGCGGAGTCAGCCGGAAGGAACGGCCGAAGAATAGAACCGGCATTCTTGCGTCTTCGCCCTCCTGTTCCGCGCCAGCGATAGGACGTCGCTGGGCCGGCAACCGACTCTACACCCGATGCCGAAAGAAGAGGACTGCAGTACGCCACGAAAAGCGGGCGCAGCCGCCGAACATCTCAGCGCGGCACTACCAACATCAGCGTTCTCGCCACCAGGTCCTTTTTAGGGCTACCAAAAACACTAGAGTGCACGATTGGCGCCATTTGTCATGCGGCAAGTCTTTCGTCCGGTGACAATGTCTATATGGCGTTCTGTCAGTTCGTATAACAATTTTGTACTCATAAGTCAAATTCTCTCCAAAGCTGTTTTCAACACTTGTACTATTTTAACTTGTACTAAATTATTATTTTGGTGCAACAGCCTTTGGAGATTTAAAAGTACCCGTTTATACGATATTTATAAAGTACCTGTTAAATCAAAAACGCTAAATTCTTTATTTTAAGTCTTACTGTGTTAGAAGCATTGTATAACACATTACACGTTATGTTTTCCTCAACCATGGGTTTTACTTATTTCAGCAGTAAACTAAAAATCAAAAACCGTTGTCACCTAATCTCACAAATGAAAACAACACGTATTTTTGCTTTGCATTAAGTAATAGGACAATTTACAATTAGTAAATTCCACATCGTCACATATCAATACAATCGCATATTATATAAAACATCGAAAATTCCAAGTTAGACACTGTTTTTCGTCTTGTGTCAAAGGTTACCTGTGCAAAATGTGGTGGCAATCGGTGTAACGGTGTGGATTTGTATTCAGTACCCATAAATCCTCAGACTTTGAGTTTTATATATGTAGATTATACACGAATTACACATTTCAATCGACACTAGTAAGCACAAGCCAGAAGACAATATTTTTATAACCTGTAATTTTTAAGGAACTGGAAATCTAAGGCCGTGAGAGTTGCTTGTAACAACCATGTAATCCAGCGTTAAAGTTGTATCAGATAATTTCTTTATGGAGTTTTATATAAAACTAATACACTTTCTTCACATATTTGTTTATCGAACCTAATTTCAAGTGTCACATTTATATAGTATTCACAATTTGCTAAGGCACGTACGGTCTGCTATTCAACACCCTTCAACTTCGTGAGACATTAGAAGTTTCCTCATCTTCTAATCTAATCACGACATTTGTCGTCTCTCTTCTAGAAGCTGATTCGGTTTTCGAACTCCAGACGATACCGTGAAGGCGTCAAGGGAGCCAGTACACTTGGCGAGTATTCAATACGTCAAAGACATCAGCACGCAGCGCTCTAAAGAGGTTTAGTACAACATATGTTTTAGCCCAAGTTAG
Source organism: Magicicada septendecula (assembly GCA_034769895.1). Taxonomy (NCBI): domain Eukaryota; kingdom Metazoa; phylum Arthropoda; class Insecta; order Hemiptera; family Cicadidae; genus Magicicada; species Magicicada septendecula. Next base: position 288,760,568 of record CM068372.1, read on the forward strand.
AAAGTATTTCGTCATGGTCCAACCGTCTTGGAGACTGGAGCTACTCTAAACTGATCGTCTCGCGTTATTGTCTGAATACTTTGAAGCACTAAAAACTCTTTAGTTCAATGGTAAAATACAACATGAAAACAGGAAAGAACTTCAAGTTCACAGCGTTATGAAAGCACGAGTACTACTATTTAAATTACGTCGGTTCCTGTTTCAATTTATAAAATTCACTTTAATATAGTACAGTTCATAATGAAGTATGGAAAACACAATAATTTGGAAGTAGTTTTCCATTTCTTTTCAGTAAATTATATAAAATGTAACATTTTAAAAAGCAACGTATAGTTTATGGTGTGGTGGACTGAGAACACTTTTAGGCAACCAGTAGTACGACTGGTGAACAGATTCAACTAAATAAATGATTTACCCTTAGTTAAAAACCACGTATTCTCTCTGTATGGATTTATTTTATGTATTTTTATAAAAGCAAAATAAAAACCAATAAATTTTCGTTAAATTAAAAAACCATGCACTTTATTTAACAACAACGACGCTGGAAGCGGGGCGAACGTGCCTTGCGTCGCGTGTGTGTGTGAGCGTGCGCCGGCTGACTTGTGCGCACATAAATTATAATGACTCGTCGTAGCGTAGTAGTGGTAGTAGTAGTAGTATTTTTAGTAGTAGACACCCCTTCCTTACGTCCCCGAATTGTGGTCGCGGGGTGCGGTGAGGGTTGAGTGTGGGGAGGAGAAGAGAGACTTTGATTAATCTGTACTAGGAGAAGTGGCACAAAGCAGTCTTCCGGCCAGTTTGTCGGCAGAAGCAGAAAAAAAGAAGAAGGCATAACACGACCAAGAACAAAGATAGAACTTGTCGTCAACAATTGAAAAAGCATCATATTTCACTCAAACCCACACGCCAGCGGATTGCTCGTGCGTGCGTGGGTGTGTTTTATCATTGTTGCGTTACTTACCATGCTGCCGGTTACATTTTGGAAAACTCATGAAAAAGTGTACAGCGACTAAAACATGTTCCTTCCACTTACGGTTTTGAGGTTTCAATAGGAAAAGTCTCTTACTGCCGTTTTTCATATTACTTTATTTTAGTGAGGTAGTACTTTTTAGTCCCTTCGTAAGTGTGTGTGTAATAGAACAATAAAGTGTCGTTTGTTTGTTTTTGATTTTTACCAACCAACTTACAGAAATCAAACGCTAGAAAACGATGAAAAAATTATTTTAATAGATACAATTCTTCTGTAATGGGTACTTCAAATGCCGTTCGTCAGATGACCTCTTTAGTCTCATCTAGCTGTAAACTCATATTGTTAATTTAAATTTTATTCCGAACAGTCCCCTTAAATTTAATGTTAGCTAAAGAATATGTGGGACTGGCGTTACTTTCGCTCTGTATTTAGGTACAGGACGGAGCTGCGTTATATTCAGCATGTACGTGATGTGGATTCCACGAACAACTTTTCATTTACATTCCGCTTGTGAATTAAAACGCTGTTCATAAACATCGTTGAAAATTAAATATTTCTTAATTATGATTCCAGGTGTGAGTGGTCCGGTGTTGTCTGGAGAATATTCAGCCGATTACAATCCTCTCCGGAACAGTAGAGTGCAGTACTGTAGCAGAAGACTCAGTCCTGTACTTTTTACAATTGGTCACCGCACTTGTGAATACTAATTCCGGTTGTGGGGCAGTGAACTAGCTTGTGTCAGACTCCGACATACCGCTGCAGTATTCTCCCTTCCTTGTTACCTTCATTCAAGGAGCTGTTATTGGTTGGATGCTTAATATTTTTAAATTTATTTAGGTTTGCATGATGCTATATTTTAGTAAACGCCCGAGCGATGTTACTTAGATATTAGTTTTAAGTTCAATGTCTAGTAGGATTTCAAAATTCTTCGTACCATAAAAAATGGACATTCCTTAAATTCTTCTAACGCATGCTTTTATTTATTTATATATTTATTTCTAAATACACAAACATTAAGTAATTCGTTTTAGGTTCCTCTTTGTTTATGACGATTTAGATGTGTGATAACATAAAAAAAATAACAAGTCCTTAAAATATAAATTGAATTGAAACATATGAATTAATTATATAAGATTATCATTAAGGCTGTATAGCAATGTGAGAGGTAGACAATTTAGAGTTAATAATATTTTAAGTATTGATTCATGTGTGAGAAAATTAGATACGTTATGCCTATGCCGCAGGCAACTTGCGTAGTAGGTCACATATTGAAAAACTGACTAGATAACGCAATCCGAAACATTTTGGCGGTTGCTGGCTGCTCCTGAGTCCTCCGAGAAATGGCTCGATTATTATTCAGGCAACTGGAACCTTCTCGCAAAACATCTGACAAACCTGTCCCGCTTATGTAAGGCGTGTTAGCAACTCGGGCAGTTGCGTTGTAGGATTTTTACGAATAGATTATACTGCTCCAGTGAGGATTAGAGAAGATAGTAATTTTAGACGGTGTTTAGTGTTCGATTGCTAGTTTGTATCGTAAACTATTGTAATTATTTAATTTCGGTGACTCGTTTTATTTCATGTTGCGTATTTTATAGGCCTACAGATAGCTTATATTGTGTGTAGTTCCTGTTGGACAATTGTGTAACTTAAACTATTCGGTTAAGAGTGTGTGTGTTTTATAAAGTGATAATGATAACTTTGAGTATCGACTTCTCTGACCTTCAATATAATTTATTCCATTGTTTCAAAGCCGCAGTCCATGCAATTATCGTGACATACACTATTATTCAAGTGTTTGTATATTAAAGCTTTTCCCATCTGTACACTCCACAATAATAAAATCTACTCTGACAAATACTTTTGGCAATTACCCCATCATCTGGTCAGGAACCAATGAAATTACAGTGTCAATCAGTAATATTAATTCGTGAGATCATTTAGCACATATAGGAATATCAACGAAAATCATTACTAACTTTATCAATTTTAATAGCCAGTCTGCATCATTCTAGATAATACCTTTCGGCGTCGCACTATTGTCGAGTTCTACTTTGCAGTTTTTGCCGGTTCAAATAAAAAAAAGCAATAGCAGATTGGCGACAATAATTGACTGCAGCGATTCATAAGGTCTGTTCAGAATAAAGAGCTTAACGGAGAAAAGCTTTTCTTTCATAGGCTTATACATTCTTACTTCTACAGAAATCGAATGATGTTTAAAGATAAATCTCCTGGTCTGAAAGATCTTCCGAAAGGTTGGCCTTTGGAGCTTTTACAGTATACGTTTAAAAATTAAACTCTTTAACTAACTTTAACCTTGCTCTCAGGTACTCTTCCAGTCATTAGTACTTAAAAAATTGACAAGACAGTCTGTACTCAAAAAAATGTGTTTAAAAAATATGGACCTGAATTTCATTAAAATTGGACAAATGGCTAAGTTTTACTTTCTTTTAAGTTACAAAAACATATTTAAAGACACGACTTTTAAGCTTCTTTGTTGCCAAACGATTATAAAAACTAACTATATTCCCATATGTGTAGTATAGTTTATTCTCCGTTATATAGACTAAACACTAAAATTCTATTTAAAATAATCAATCTTAAAATCTACAAACTCCGTTCATACTGATTACTGTGCTAATTTTGCTAATTTGATTGTCTTCAGTGCTTTAACATTGAAATAAGAATGTTGGCTGCACAATTCAGAAGACACTAAGGGTAAACAATCTGTATAACTTTGTTATACTCTGTTGCGTAGATTTGTATTGGATTTCTTAAGTTGACTGCTGTTTGTTCTCTAAACGTCCGATGTTAAAATCATATTTAACTTCAGTTTTATTCCACACTTGGCTCTCCGTTTTGATTGCCTTCAGGCTCTTAAGATCAGCTGCTGTGGACTTTGTGAACTTTAATAAGTGCATACCGTCTTATCTTACAGTAATCTCAAACTTTTTGGAGAGCTGACGATGGATTTAAAATGGACTAGATACCATTATCACAAAAGCTTTTATGTGCTTCGTAAGTAAAGGATAAAATTAGTCTAGGAATCTCATTTGTTATTGTACGTACAAATGCGTATGACACTGAATGTGATCATCAGTAGGCCTACAGTTCACAGTAGCTGTATGCTAGAGATGGTTTTATTAATTGTGAAATGTAGTGTGACCAGGACGATACTTGAAGAAGGTAACCAGTTATATAAAGAAATTTTCGCAAACTGAGGAGTAATGTATTAAAGTAAATTTCTTCTTCGTGGAGCGTAAATATGTTGAACCGTCTAGGAGTGTAAGACCTATCAACATTACCTTCCAAGTGTTTACTATTAGATTGTATAAAACATGGAATAAAATTTCAGTACTTCAAGTAGATCTGGAAGTCTGCATGCCCATTTCAGGTTTACTTATGACATCTGTCTACATCCTTATAATCTGTGTAAATGCTAGTTCTCTTTTGAATTCTGGGCATACAGCCAACATAAGAAAGCCTGTTTTTTGCTGACAACAAAAAACTTATTTTATAATATAACATTTTTCTCATAATCTTATCTTGATTCGCCTTCTGTGTCGACAGATATTATAATTATTACATCATAAAATGACGGAACACACCATGTATAGAGCAGCAAAGCTGTGTTGGTTTTCTTATCAAGCGCTTATACCGAAAAAGTCTAAACGCTGGAAAATAACAAGGGATGAATTAAAAGTATATGATTGGATCACAAAAATACTTGAGCCTGTAAAATATCAAGACAGGCTGGCAAAGATATTATACGAAGATAAACCGTCAAAGAGAAGACGAAGCATAAACTAAACATAGCGGAAAATGTACCTATTAGGTTATAGATATTAGGAAATATGAAAGTTTATAAAAATGAAACTTTAGGAACCAATTAAACTCGGATAAAGTTTCACTTTCTATTCTTTCTGTTTATCTGGATTGTCTATTCAGCAACCAATTGGATTACTTCTTCTTTCTATGGAACAGTTTGGATTACCTTCTCAAGAATAATATTCTTTAGGATTATGACTGATTTGGTTACACTATATAGGTGTAAGGGTTGGGTACTGACCAGCAAGCTAGAAAGGGGAGAGCTACATTAGATAAACTAGGAATCAACAGCATTGTGGATAACATAAGAGATTGCACAAGCACAAACAGTACAGCAGAGTGTATTCCACACGCGGTCCTGAGATACAGGCCCAGGATAGATACAAACATACAGGCAGGTTATGACTTTAAAGTGTAGTGCTTAAACTCTACAGGTTAGGAAAAAAGAAGAATTTTCAAGACAGCTGCACGAGGAATTAGGAGTGGTACTCGCTATGACTAGTGTCTGACTAGAGTTTGACTGTAATGCTCAGCGTAATCCGTAAGAATCTTGGACTTACGTAATTGGTGCTAACCTAACACTTTTTTCGAGAGAATTGTTATTGGAAATTAGCAATTGGTATCCTAAGTTAACAAAACTATATAGAGTTTATTATTCGCAAACTTTTCACAATACGTTACTTTTGAAAATGAATTATCACCACCAGAAAATTAATTAATTAGTGTATTAAACCTTACTGTATAGGTTTACAGTTATAACTGTAGTAAGAATGATTCGTTTGTCAAGATCCTAGAGGCTATGTCTAAACTGGTTACTATATTTGTGTTCTATTCTGGACACTATATCGTTATCAACTGCCGTATTATTTGCCTTCAACATTATTGACTCAATCAGCTGCAAGAATTAAGACAAAAGTGTGTTAGACATTTGAAATCTGATTTTACCAGCCCTTTCGAAGTTTTTCCCAAACATTGCATATATAAAGGCCTACTTGGGAACTGTGTTGACATTCATCCGGTCCTAATGTTGGTACCACTTGCATCTGTATTCGGGGATCTCCTCATCTAAATGGTAGATATTTAATCCCTCCGAATGTACTTGTTTACATTTATTCCTTTCCCATTCTATACTGCATGCAAAACGTAGCGCTATGGACTACCGTGTTGACAGATGTGATGCACGCGTGTGTTGTGGTCGAGAGATGCGCGCGGCTTACAGGTTGTCTCTCTCCCACCCATACACTCTTACATATGCACGCAGCAGCGTTACATGACGTGGCAATAGCGCTCGTAACAAATAGAATTTTCATTCAGGCGCATTGCTTTGTCCTAAGGTTTGCATAGACTTTAGCAAGCTAATACATGCCAACCAGCGTAAAATTTTCATTTTTTTTTTTATTTCGGTCTCCTCTGTTAATCTGTGGTTAGAGTTCAATATTCAGATCCATACGCTAAAGCGGGAACTGCCATAGATTTGAACAATTTTAATTTCTTTATCCCGTCGCGCGCGTTTGATTGTACCACATATCCGAAATTTATGAAATCTATTTGTTTTTTCATAAACGCATCACTTATTATTAAACAGTATCTCAAAATCAAGCCAGTTACAGATATATAATAAATAATATAATAATATATATATACATTCCTTTACAAAGTGTGAGCAGTGTTCTCACTGTTTCCATATACTTATCCAAATTACGTAATAGTACAATTTAATTAGTTTCATTACATTGAACATATACTTATGAAACACTGATCCTACCAGTCTCAGACTGTACCAGCATGGTTCCAATAATCCCGATCAACGGCAACAGTAACGGTTAATGTAATGATATTCGATAATGGTGATATGAGTAGAAGGAAGGTAACTCGTAACTGTTTAGACTGCTTAGCACTATTTAACGTAAGACACGATACCAAAAGCTGGACGTGTTAAACACATTACTTCTACTGCGCTTTGTACTATACACGAACTACGGAAGAAACGCAAAATAAATTACATAATTTACATTAATGCGTCACAGTGCTTCTGAAAACGGTACATAACGGTTGCATTTTATTTCGTTTCATTCTTCCTTATTACTTGGCAATGTTAGGGACGTTTCAGATAAATGTATTTGTATGAATATATATTTTTTATCTTAACTGTCATTTAATGGAATTTTATGGGTAATTTTGTGTAAATTATAGTCTACAATATATGTTACCAGCAGAGGCCACTCCATGTATTGTTTGTTTGTCAAAGGGCAGAACTCGCAGCACATAAATATGAGTTATTATTAGCAGAGTTAAGTAGGGGCAGATGTGAAGTCAGCCAAACTGCTCAACGCTGCAATAAGACTTACTTAGCACTCACTTTCCGCATAGACTCCGCCCACTCGGACGTTTCGGCATGAGAGCTGGTTATCATCTTTTAGTTTAGTTTTTATTATTTGTTAACCTTCGTTTATAACAAATCTGCCTTTGTTTTGTCCTCTGTTGTATGAACTTTTTGTTTCTAAAACATCTGCGGTTTTTTGTTGTTTGTGTTCTGAAACGATGTAGAATAAGGCCGAAGCGGAAAAGTTTGACGCGGAAAGACAGAGGACTCGTATCATCAAATAATAAATAATATATATTTATTCCTTTACAAAGTGTGAGCAGTGTTCTCACTGTTTCCATATAGGCCCTACTTATCCAAATTACGTAATAGTAAAATTTAACTAGTTTCATTACATTGAACATATACTCATGAAACACACTGATCCTACCAGTCTCAGACTGTACCATCATGGTTCCAACAATCCTGATCAACGGCAACAGTAACGGTTGATGTAATGATATTCGATAATGGTGATATGAGTAGAAGGAAGGTAACTCGTAACTGTTTAGACGAGATCTGCTTACGAGATCACCAAGTGGTGGGGTGAAAAAGATTAGGAGATGAAGGGAACAAAATAAAGGTAGACGAAATTAATGCTTAAAAAGATTAATATCAAAAGCAATAGAAAATATACCAATAAATATTAAAATATTAAATCAAATGTTGTATTGAACAATAAGAAGAGAGCTAAAAGAAAATATAAGTAAAAATTAATTTTTACCATTTTTGTATTTTTAGTTATGCAAAGAATTTTTATTTAAAATATCTTAATAGAAGACAAAATTTAAAAAAAATCTCTTACCTTTGACAAAACTTAATAAAATTTTAATAAAGTAATATTTCCTTATTATAAATAATCAATTTAAAATTTTATTTTGTCCGTGTGTTTTGCAGTCTAAGAAAAAATTCAATTTTATCGTTATTCTGGGGACACCAAGTTTCTTTTAATTTTACTTTCGATTCAAAAAATTTGCTGCCTTTTGTTTAGTTAATAGAATAATGTAACAAATAATGTAATGTCTGAGCTATAATGTAACGTGTATGTTGGTGATATACTAAATAAATAATAGGTATAAAATACGAGGATTGGTTAAAGACAAGAAAATCTATGGCCATTAAATTTATGGACATATCTGTCTAGAGAACTTGAATGATAAAAGTATGATCTTTTACAAATTAACCTTCAAAATGTCTAGGGGTTGAAATTTTAATCCCACATACGTCTCATCTATCCAAAAATATACTTTACATTTGTATATGAGACGGTTGCAACGGGCCGCCGACAGTTTCTAAACTGTCCTGTTTCAATTTTTTGCGCGCGGGTGTGTACAAATAATTTTCGAAATAGTCATAGATGTGTACGGCTTTGTAGATCAGTCGCAGTCGTTATGGCATGCGGCTACAAACCTAGAGGTCTCGCGTTATATTCCCGGGCGTGACGTAATATCGAAATGCGTTTTCCAACATCGAACTCGACTCATCCAGTGAAAGTAAACATCTGGTATAAAACAGTGATTGGCTGAAACGCAGTGTTGGCAACACTTATACGCTTTACGGGTCACACAATGAAGCCTACTTCCCCCTAATTAGTCATACTTAGTTTTTAATAAAAGATGTTTAAAATTGTGATTACTCGATGTCTGGGAATACTCATGGTGTATATTTGATTTTTTCAGCCGAACTACGCTCTGTTTTTCCAATGGAGTGGTAGGCCTAATCTTTAGAGTACAAAAGTAAAATTAATTCTCAGCTATGGAATACTGTGTATCATTGATTTCAACTGAGCACCATCTATTTAAAAAAATAATGGTTAAATAAAATTATATTATAATGTAAACGAACTATATTTTCAGGCCGATTGAATTATAAGGGTTTACATAACAAATTCCTTTCTTATCATTCACACTTACTAATATCGAGATAACACTTAACAAATTTACAATATGAGAAGCGGTTACCTGTCCATTTATTAAATGTCCAGTAGGTTCTTGATGTCAATATAGGTTACATTGCAGACTCGATATAACTCACTCCCTCCCCCTTAATATGCTAGTGGTTTTCTCCAATCAAAAGTGGCTACCTTCGTGTACAAAAATAATTGTGTATGAAAAATTGCATAGGTTTTCACAGCCTTTCGGGCTTGTCAGTTGTGGTAGGTCTGTTACGTACTGACTTTCGGTGCCTCGCTCGGCAGCCATATCCAGAGTAAGAACACATGGGAAGAACTGTTTCAAGTGTAGTAACGAAGATTGTTCTGACACTGTAGGCGAACTTACTTCACTTATCCAGACCTCGGACTGAAAGGACCTTCTTCTCTTCAGCTTCTGCTCTGGACGCTACTACAGCTTCTGCTGCATTCGCCTGCCTCTCCGCTGGGACGAGGACATCACCTTTCTTCAGTAAAGAAGACCTAGGAGCCAGCTGCAGCCGGTGAACTAAGTAGCTGGTAGAAGAAGCTGCTGGCAGAAGTTGCCCTTATTAGGACCACCTGTCGCCGGCAACCATCTCACCGGCCAGGAAAGAAGAGAACTGCTCTGGGCTCATTGGTGAGTGCCGTATCAGTGCTTTCTCCCTAATCTGCCCACGGCTGTTAGGTAGCACTGCCCCGAGTGATCCTTGCGGGCCCCCACCAGTGGTCAGCACCGCTTGAGACACCACCGGGGTAAAGGGACCGGTGGACACCAGTCTAGGTAAGGACTGGTATCTAACGAAGCTGGTCGTTAGCCCAGCTCCTCCCGTTTCGCCGTGAGCAGGGAAGTCGCGTGGGTTACTCGGCTTCGGCCGGACCCAAGAACCCTGGCGTCTGGCAGCGACTGCCTAGCAGTCTCTGCCAGGCGGCCACACTCGGCCAGCATGCCCACTACGGATGACGGCACGAGTGTCGAGTTGCTCGGGTCTGCCTTGCCCCACGCGGCGACTCGCCTGATTCGCCTTGAGCGATGGAGACGGACGAGCTTCCTCACCCGTTACCTCCCCTCCCGGTGGACGAGCCGAACGATTACGTGACCGTTGATTCGCGTAGACGCCCGACTAAGAAGCCGAAGAGGAACCATTCCTCCGAGTCCGTGTCCTCTCGGACCTCGGCCATTGACATCGGTCCTTCTCAGGGCTAACAGGCCGCGGCACCGGCTACTTCGGGGACAGCTCCGGCTGCCTCCGCTGTTGGTCGCACGCCGCCCCTGTTCGTCCACGTGGTGTCCAATGTCGCCGCCTTATATCGGCGGCTGATCGCGGCCCACGGCCTGTCGGCCGACAAACTTGACCTTAAGCTGCTTGGCGGTGACACGGTCAAGGTTGTCGTCCGGCGGATCGAGAACCACCGCATGGTCGAGGCCTTCTTGCAGGCTAATAACCTGCAATACCATACCTTTTCTCCCAGACGCGTCAAGCCCTTGTCTGTAATCCTGCGTGGGCTTGACGCGCAAACTTATCCCCAGGAGATCCTTTTGGAACTCCGAGAACTCGGTTACCCGGTGCAGGCAATTTTCCGCCTGTTCACCAACTCTGAGAACCAAGTCCCTCTCCCGATCGTCCGTCTCCACCTCGAGAAGGGCGAGGCTGCAGACAAAATATTCCACCTGACGCGGCTGTTTGGCTTCCGCGTCAGGGTAGAATCCAGTCGCCCCCCCGGGCAAACTTGCGCAGTGCCACCGGTGCCAGAGGTTCGGCCACCATACCGACGTCTGTCGCAGTGCCCCGACCTGTTAACGTTGTTCCTTGGGACATTCCACGCAGGCCTGCACTGTGGCAGACAAGTCGTTCTATCGCTGCATTAATTGTGGCGAAGGCCACGCAGCCAATTACAGTAACTGCCCAGTATACAGGGCGGAGATCCTCAAGCGAAAGCCGCGGTGGCCCTTCCCGAAGCCGAGGCAGCAAGTAACGCAGCCCCAAACACACAAGAAGCCTAAAGTACAGGCTAAGCTGCCACCAAAGGCACCACCGGCACGGCGCGAGCCCTCTCTGGCTCCGCCTCCAGCCCCTACCAAGGCACAGAAACGATCCGCGTCGCCTTCAGCAGCAGAGACACGCCCTGTAGCCAATATCTCGGTATTGGAGCCGGAGAATCAACCCTCCACCTCCGCGGAACCACCACCTCCCGCCTCGGAACCAGAGGTAGCCTCGCCACCACTGCTACCTCCGCGCTATCCGCGAGCAGGCCAAACTAAACCTAAATCAATAGGGATAACCACACCGGATGCTCGGCCCCGAGCTCCTCCTGCCCAAAGCTCAAGAAAACTCCTGCTTCCCAGTATAAGTCCGACGAAGCGCAGCAGCGTACTTTTCCTGTCGCAAATTCAAACTCGACTGCCCCTGGTCCTGTAGCTTCCACCAACACGACCCGATCTGCCGTTAAGCCTGGTCGTCCTTACGCGGCCTCAGTTTCCAGGCAAACCGCCCAGTCCAATACTTCCGATGACGCACAGTTAGTCCGCGACTTTCTGTCCGGCTACGACCTCAAGAAAGTCGCATCCACCTTCAGGTCCATCCGAGACCGCCTGGAAACTGTTGACCAAACTGTGAGGTTTATGCTCTTGGTGGAAGTTTGCAATGTCATAATAGGTCTTCTATGAACCGAGCCCTTAGACGAGACCTCTCGCTCGTAGCCTGGAATGCTAACTCCATCGGTTCCAAGCATTCCGACCTTCTGGAATTCCTGGCTCGGTTCAAACCCGTCGTACTTCTCCTCACAGAAACCCACCTAACCCCGGCGAACCGGTTTCGATTACCGGATTGCGTGGTCTATCGGGATGACCGAGTTGGCCGACTAGGAGGCGGCACGGCGATCGCAGTGAGGACCTTTATAGGTCATCATCGTGTTGTTTTGCCACAGCGCACTAACCTAGAGGCCACCGCCATTGAGGTCCACGGAGCTCTTGGCGGCGTCCTCGTGGTTTCAGCATACAATCCCCCTCGCGCTGATCTCCTTGTCGGCGACCTGGACGTCATCTTCGATTCTCACCGAAGGGCAATTTTGGCCGGCGATCTGAATTCCAAGCATCGCGTTTGGAATAGTTGCTTGACTACTCCGAACGGGAAGCGCTTGCTCAGATATGTTGAATCGCGCCGGGCGATGGTGATTGGTCCGGCGCAACCCACATTCTTTCCGACGCTACCTAACGCGGCTCCCGATGTTCTGGATGTTGCGGTTACCCAAGGAGTTGTCTGTCCGGTCGAGGTATTATCGCTTACGGAGCTGACGTCCGACCACAACCCCATCTTGGTCCACGTCGCTACCCAGCACGCCTATGCACGGGACGAGTAGAAGGTTATCGATTGTACCGCTACGGCCCGGCTATGTGCCGTAGACTGCCGCCAGCGGTCCCACTCGATTCCGTCCGCCTCCTAGACGAAGCAGTAGCGGGAATCGAAGAGGCAATCATCTCGGCTATAGACGTGTCTTCACGTATGCGAGCCGGTTTCACGCATCCCTGAGGAAGTCTCTCTTCTCGCTCGCGAGAGGAATTACTTCCGGAAACGTTGGCAGAGGACCCGTGATCCGGCCGATAAGGCAGCATACAATCGGCTCACCGGACGACTCCGTGGCAGTCTGAAGGCGTTCCGACGTAGCTGTTGGGAACTCGCTGTGGCCCGAACGGGGGATGCGGACCCGCAAAGTCACCCGTACAGAATACCTTCCGCGATGACGGGTCGGAGGCGAAGACCTCCACTCCCCGCCATCGTTGGGCCGTTCGGACAACTCCTGGGTCGCCCGGAGGAGAAGACCAAGTACTTGGGTTTCGAGGGCCAGTTCGCTTCCAACCCGCCCATGGACTGGGACTTTGACGAACAAGTCGAGATGGCTGTGGAAGACTTTCTATCTCTTCCGATCACGGCGGGCCCGAACCCATTTCTTTGAAAGAGGTCTCAGATCGGCTTGCTGAACGTCAGCCAAGAAAAGCTCCAGGCCCGGATGGTGTCTACGACGTCCCCCGGAGCCTGGAGTTCAATTCTTGACTGATTTGTTCAACGGGTGTCTCAGACAGGCCTACTTTCTCAAGAAATGGCGAAAGGCGACGGTCATCGTGATCCCGAAGCAGGGTAAGGATGCTTCCCGCCCCGACAACCTCCGGCCCATCAGACTACTCTCCGCTACGTCCAAGGTTTTTGAGCGACTCGTGCAGCGTCGTGTGCGAGAACATCTAATTAACTTTGACGTGCTGGTCCCCGAACAGTTCGGCTTCCGTGTGGGGCATTCGACCACTCATCAACTGATGAGAATGGTGGAATACATCACGGACGCCAGGTGTCGGAGAGAACGGGCCGTTGGCTGTTTCTTGGATGTTGAAAAAGCCTTCGACAGCGTATGGCATGATGGCCTATTATTCAAGCTGAGGGAAGTCCAGCTCCCGGACTGCTACCTCCATCTGGTTGCTAGCTTTCTGACGGAGAGGACCTTCTGCGTGAGAGTTGGAGATTCAGTTCTTTCCGAGAGACGAATCACAGCCGGCGTCCCTCAAGGTAGTGTTCTTGGCCCCCTTCTGTTCTCAATCTACGTCAACGACGTGCCGAGACAGCCTGGAGTCCTGGTGGCCCTCTTTGCGGACGACACGGCCGTATTTACGCCGTCATGTGGAAAGAGCCGTCTTACGACTGCAGCGCCAGCTCGACATGCTCAGGGACTGGACTGAAAATTGGAGAGTACAACTCAATGCTACCAAGAGTGTAGCCGTCGAATTCTCGAAGCGACGGAAGCACCTTGTTAGGCATTTACGTATCGGCAGAACGTACTTGCCCTGGTCCAACGAGGTTAAGTACCTCGGATTACACCTTGATCGTCGGCTCACCTGGCGTACCCACATTCAGACAGTTCTTAAGCGAGCATCCGCTCATCTGAGCTTACTGTTTCCACTCCTGATCAGGTCAGCTATGACCAGGAAATTGGGCAAGATGATCGTCGGCGCGTATTTGCTGCCGGTCATTACTTACGCTTGCCCGGTTTGGGGTTACCTCGCCGCAATGCATAAAAAGAAGTTGCAGAGCGTCCTCGACAGGGGTCTTCGGCTAGCGACCAAAGTCCCCTTCGCAGAGGACTTGGCGTCCGCTCCCTAGACGAAACATTCAGGCGGCTTGCACGCAAATTTTATGCACGTGCGGCGAGGTTCCCAGACAATCCTCTTGTGGCTGGGCTGGGCAGGTACCGTATACGTCCAGGTGATTCGTGTAAACGCCCTCGGTGTATACTGCGCTAGTGTAGGCTAGTACAACAGCCGAGAACCGGTCTGCTATAGAGCACAAGCCCTACTTGGGCAGGGCCACGAGGCAGGAGCTCCAGAAGGTACCTCGGAACTCAGTTACCGAGCGGTTCGTCTCTGCGACGCACAACCGCACAGCCCAGAGCGTCGTCGTCGTCGTCTGCTGTTTGTTGATACAGCAGATAGATGCTGTTTCTTGCCGTCGTCGCCATGGTTGAGGACTTCCGCGGACTCTCGGAACGCAGAAGGGAAGTAACTCTAGTGGTAACCAGGACTACAACTTTATCGAATTTCAGCTTCATATACGGTGATACGATCCAGCACGGCAATGAATAATATCTAACAGTACCTGAGAGCAGACCAGCGAAAGACGGCAGGGATCTGTTCTCTTCTTTCGTTGTGGGTAAAGTGTTCTGCTTGAGTAAGGCTCGTCTCGGTGAACACGAGCGGCACTGTTTTAGGGCCAGTCGGAGAAGTATGCTTAGCGGACCACGACTATCTTGTGACGTTCGATGAAGCTGAAATCCACTCGTACTTACTTGCCTCGTCTGTCCAGAGAATCCGTGGAAACAGCTCTGAGGATGGATGCTACGCAAGTGGTTTACGCGCTGCATCTGTCAGAGACCAACTACGACCCACAAGACAGGAAGTTCTAGATAATTACGTAGATTAAGTTTGGATACATTGATATTTTAATATTTAAGCATAGCACATGGATCATAAACACACATATTCGATTATCTAAACATAGATTGCAAACTAAAATGTCTCTTGCTGAGCTTAGACGGTTAAACAGCGGTCAAGTAATGCTAGTGTGAATGAGACTGTTGATCTCGGTACATTTGATCAAAACCGTAATCACTGTTCCACGGTCTGCCAACTTCTTTTAGCTCTTCATGTCTTAGGAAAGTTCTTGCGTTTTAGACTCACGTTTTTCGCCGCTGGTAGGCTCTTCTCTCGTAGGCTGTAAACGGAATGCGGACATCATTTTTAATTGGGCTTTTCTTGTTTTTTGCAGGCTGTTATCTCTCCACTACTACTTAAAATTGTTAATTTCTTTTCTCGCATTACCATTTTTTATTCGGTTTGCTCTTCTACACCCCTTTCACTGCGCTTAAATATTTTACTTTATTACGTGAATCTTGTTCCACTCTTCTCATTTTCCAGTTTTACAACAACATAATAATACATGAAACTCGTAGCATTAAAACACCTTTTTATTTTTATCCTTTTCTGAGTGTATACTTCTGAGCTCGGTTCTAAACAAATTCACTTGTTTCACTTTTTCTTTTCACTACTGTCTGGGTCCAAAGCTTCAGTGGACTGAAAACTACCACACATGTACTTAAGTCTAAACAAAATCTTAGACATTCCTTGTTTTAGGTTAAAGACTGTTAAAATTGACACAGATGTAGAGGATTAGGATTCTTGTTCTTTGCACAAGGAAACAAATCTTTTGTTTAAACAAACTTTTTAAACTACTATAGGCATCGCACATTTGTTGCTTGTTGCCACGTAGAATGAAGAACAAACTTCCTGATTTACTGTGTTTGTGGATATTAACAAAACAGTACTCACTAGGAAACTAGGCAAGCCGATCGACACTGCCTTTGGCGAAAATACAATATAGGAAGAGAGTAACACAATCAAATTGGGTTGTAGGGTAACAGAGAGAAGAGCAAAGAAATGTTTCTAGAAAGTAGTAGAAAGACAGACAGTAACATTCTTATGAATATTATTAAAGAATTTGTGTCAGATGGCACTAAAATATTAACGGAGAGTCGGAGAGCGTAGAATAATGTCTAAATTCACAGTTATAGTTTTTTGGACCCACAGAATAGAGGAATCCGCATACAAAACATCGGACGCCTCAAGTCTAAATTTAAAGAGATATATGCGGAGAAGAGAGGTAGGATTGGTCTTACGAGATTCGGGACCTAACCCCCGACCCAAAAAACTTTATTTCCAGCCTCCAGAAGCTCTCTTAAAACGGATGCCAGAGGTAGATTGAGTATACCTCCGTGTTACTATCAGTGGGCACATTTTCAGGGATCAAACTAATAATTATTTTAAGCATCATAAAGACAATTAACATCTCGTAACCCTCTATATTAGCCTTATAAATTTCCAAGTTATTCTTAATTTAGAACAATTACTGTAGGCCACACCTTGTCAGGTGTAGAGAAGGTTGGTAAATACTGTTACTTTTATTACACCAACTGCTCACTCAAAAAAATCCCACACATTTTACTTTTAACCACATTTATATGTTCTAATAAGTTTCCTGTTCTTATACTCGTAGTTACTGACGTCGGGGCCACCGCTGTTTTACTGACAATTGATTTATGTCTAAAGCAACAAATGTGTTCCAAAGAAAACGTCGTCGAATTGACATTGCGCAGAGGACATCAGTTTACTGTGTTCCGACTAACCCTACTCGGAAGAAAACCTGACTGACGCTGCTCGGAGGTGAAGCTGCTTGGGGAAACAGGCCAACTTTGTAGGGAAGAGCTTGTTTTCTATATTTGTATATATGGGTATTTGTATTTATATTTATATGTATATTTATTTGTATATTTGTATATATGTATATTTTAATTTATACGTTTTTTAATAGTGTTTTATTGCATATTTACAGTATATGTACATTCACAAAAAAATAAAAACCAAGTAAATATGACATATAATTTTTTTAAATGCAATATATACGTATGTATGGATGTAATCTGTTAATGATTAAGTTCGGCTAATGTCCATTGGTACTGACGAACGACTCTGCATAGAGTAGCTGGTGGAATAGGGTGTAACTCGATTTTCCGCTAACAATGCTCCAGCATTTGGCTACGGAACTATTGTCGATGTAACAGATGAAAGAAAAGCACTAAATTGTCTCTCAGTAAATTTGTCAGTATTATAAAGAATTTCACTGTTTGTAAAATGGGAATAGATTTTAACATTGAAAATGTTTATAAGGACGTGTCGCACATTTGCGGTCGATCGCTGGTGCGTGATCGAAAATGGGAACCGGTGAGTTTCCGTAGAAACTACTTCTTTGTTGTCAATAACTTAGTACACATATAAAACTTCGCTTATGAATGCGACTACATTTAACTTATAATCTGTACATTGGTAAATGAAGAATGAATTCATTGATTGGTGAATGAAGAATGAATTCATTGATTGGTGAATGAACATTAATATATATATTTTTTAGATTTATTGAAGCATTTTCAATGCCCTTCTCTGTGCATTGCATTTGTGTAATGCCTGTAAATTTTTTTTGTTTATGTAATAATGAGTTTTATTATTCTAAATGGCGCTCTAAATAGTTTTATTATTTTGTGTTGATAACTATTTGACTTTACAAAGACCGTAAATTAATTTGCACGTAAGAACGCTGGCTATAAGTCTTTATCATTGCACTTACACAAATGTCCCCACATACATAAACAGTGAATTATTAATTTTTTTTTACCAGGCCAGGTGGAAAACTTTGCTGTACAAATGTTCGGAAGGGTGCAAACTTCCGGGGTCTGTGGGTTTGGGTATTATTCCCGACCCACTAAAAAACCAGCTCGCATTCCTCTTCTAGGACGCTAACCTGGAAATGTTTGTCACATTACTTTGGGTTAGCCTTATGTTCGTCAGCCCTAGGGCTCACATCTGACTTGTTATTCTTCTATATTGTATTGTCCAAATGTATCTTCGTCTCTCGAAGAATCTCTTCTGCGAAGCGTGCCACACAGCTGCAGGTGTCCTCCCCTCAAAGCATCGACACAAGCTGTGAACAGTTCAGCAGTAAAGCTTTATTATGACGTTTATGATTTGATTCCATGCAAAGCTGTCAGACACCCCTTACAGTGTATATGTACTCCTACGGCACATGTTTTCAGTTAATCGCTGCTGGATCATACTTAAGATATTTGAAAAAGTAATTCGATTGGTATCCGTTACAGAAAAAGCCAGGTAAGTTGCCTACATATAAAGATAGATATGGATGTAACGTTATGTTGTGAATGGTTGTAATATCGCACACCCCTCCCACTTTGTTATCAGTTTGAAAAAAAAAAATGGTACTGGTGGTCAGTCCCCGTCTATGTTGCTTATGTATTGGATTCATTATGTCATTGTAAACAACTTTTGGAATGGCAAGAACATGATCAGTGGTTACGCGACAAATGCTCTTGCGTCCAACTGAGAAGCGTTGAATGTATGTCTGGTCGCTGCTACTGCATTGATGCAAAACGTGTGTACTCAAAGAGGACATATTACAACAATAGGCTTTCGAAATGAAAGCATACGGAACAGTGCTTAGAATTAAATGTACAGACAGGGTACAATAGCCCATTATTAAGAAAACTAAGCACAAAGATTCAACTTATTAATATTATAAACCATACATTTAGATAAAAAAAGATTCATTTAAACATATTTCAGTATTAGTTTTCTTCTACAGGCAAATATAAAAATTCACTTTTTAAGGTTTTTATAGCAAAGTTTTATAGTATTGTTATATAGGCATTCACTTTACGACTTTGTTATATTGTGTCAAAATCGTTATGTTATCCGTAGTAAAGATATGAAAAGAATGATCGCTTTCTGTAGCTGTTCCCGACAGTATTGCAGAACCTATTTAGATTTGATCTGGGTTCGCTTAAATCTAATTACGACCGTTACAAAGAATTTCTGATCGTAATTCCATATCACACGACTCTGTACATAACTTATTTATACTCCCGCCATATTTTAACATTTAGAGAAATAAAAGTAAGCAAATAAATTTGCAAAAACAATTAAGTTTGAAACAGATAATCATTCGTTAACAATGTTTAGAAACAGAAAAATAACTTCATATTATTTCCAAACGTATTATTTAACAGTCACCGAACGGACCATATAATGTACGAAAATGATGGGACAACTTCATCGCATCTATATCGTATAGTCTTTTACTCTCTCTTCTCTCAGGTAAAATATATAGATTTTGTAATTAATTATGTGCTAATAATCAGATACCAAGAAGTAAGTAGGCCTACTGTAGCTTTTTAACAGAATCTCAAGTTTCAGTTGCATCTCAAGCTTCTATTTGTACCCTCTTAACCACGGAATTACACTCTGGACTGCGAATCACTTCAAGATTTTGTTGATATCTCATATGTAATGGACCCTGACAGTCTAGGAGCTCTAGGCAGATTAGATTGCCTTTCGTGACCCCCTTTGGCAGACAGGGAAGGTGTTGTTACTTACACCAGGGTATCAAGTTAGATACGCATTCCCACAGGCTGAGCAGCTCGGGGGCTGAAAAGGGATTCTGATTTTATGGTACGCCTGGGAACCGAACCCTGCACCTCTAGATTAGTAGCCACGCGCCATACACACTAAGCCAACGTTGACACCGTATCTGGTGCTCAGTTTCAGAGAGTCGAATTGATGTCAAAATAATCAACAGAATAAGACTATAACTCGCACGAAAATGACTAAAGTCTACATTTGCATGGGGTTTTACAATTATTGAGGTAGTGTTATACATTCACCTCTTTAAAAAATAATTCATGATTTTAAGAAATACTGAAGAGTAAACAACCTTTTTCTGTTTGTTCAACATAAATTTTTTGTGTTGCACTTCTTTCGCGTGATAAAAATTGCAACTTAGGGGCTTAGTAAATTAAAGGCCTACTAATCCAGGATTGGGGGGAAAAATTGAAGGAGGCCAGGGCCCAACAAGGGCTGTAGTGCCATAGAAAGAAGAAGAAGACTAATCCAGGAACTCAGTTTCGATTTTTGGATAGCACCACAGATCAAGGTAAGTGTCCTGTGGAAATGAGTATTACGGTAAAATTAGTTCTGGCCACACTTATACCTTGCGGATCAAACTAGCAGCCTACTAACTGACTTCCCTAAGCTATTTCGGTGGTTCGAAAAGAAGTTTTTATCGTGAAAATGATTTGTATTCCTTTCACAACAGACTGTGTCTTTCACCTAGACACATTTGTTTAAATGGATACTAAGATAAATATCCACCAATTTTTGGTGTAAGTTTTAATGGCAGTACAAATTATCCCCATAATCATATTTCTGCTATGGTATTTTCGGCGACATTTTAAGAATTAAATTGTTTAACAGATTGTGAGAAAAACATATTTATTTTAAAGCACTTAAATAGTTACTTTTCTAGAAAAAATTGTAAAATGTACAATATTTAGCTTAGTTATTGCAAATTTTTATAGATCTTTAAAAAAGCATACAATTTACTGCGTAGGAAGCAGTTTTTAAAATTGGAATTTAAAGCGTCGTCTAAAATCAATAATTTTAATTAAGAAAGTTGTGTTAGTATAATCAGAAAGTTATAATCACAAATAGAATTATCACTGTTGCACACCACTATAGAAAATACGGAGAACCATACATGACTTCCATGTTCTCAGATTATATATAAAATCTTTTGCCTTTATGCGTACCTGCAGTCATTTCGGTAATGCGATTTTTGGGCTTCGATATGTAGTGAATATCGCACATAACTTTATGTAGTGAAAGAATTATACAAATTTTAATTTTGTATGTTGCAAAATAGTTGGCTGGTGATTGCAATTGATTTCGTTTGTAATTTTTTAATGGAAAATGACTGTAGCAGTAATTTATCACCGGGTCGTATCTGTGACACCAAAATTTGATTATGTCAGGTTAAAATGAAAACTGAAATTATACATGGAAACCAATACGTGTGTAATGTAAAACTATTTTTTTTCTAAAACCAAAAACTCAACTCGAAGTAAGGCCTATTATTATACATGTCACTTTTTTGTGGCAAAATTCGTTTTTTTGGTAAAATTCGTTTTCCAACACGTACTCGTTTTGTGACTAACAAAAAACAAACATCCATTATGTATAATATGTAGAGCATATGTTGTAATTCCATAATACAGTGTTTTTTGTTTTTCCATTAACCATAAATATTTGTAGTTTTCATTTTGTATTTGCTGTTGTTTTTTCCAATTTGTCAACTTAAAAACGTTAGGTTCTTTATTTTAAGTGTTACTCTGTTATAAGCATTGTATTACACGTTTAATGTTATGTTTTCTCAACCACAGCTTTTATTTATTTTAGCACTAAACTAAAAACCCAAAACCATTATTACTTAACCTCCCAAATGATAACAACACGTATATTTGCTTTACATTAAGAAATAGGGCAATTTATAATTAGTACACTTCTTCTTTTCCACACCTTAATATATCGATACAATCGCATATTAAAAACATCGAAATGTATTGCGGGTACTCATACAGTTCCAATCATTTACTTGAACTCGGTTCGTTAATTCCTAAAAAAATATAGAATTTTGTCAAAGTGAAATGAAATGTTTCCATAGAAACTACTTCTTTGTTGTCATTAACGTATTCCACATATAAAAATCGGTATGGAGAACCATACATGACTTACATGTTCTCAGATTATATATAAAATGATTTGGTACTGCCTTTATTTCGTTAATGCGATTTTGGGCTTCGATATGTAGTGAATATCGCACATAATTTTATGTAGTGAAAGAATTAACAAATTTTAATTTTGTATGTTGCAAATAGTTGGCTGGTGATTGCAATTGATTTCGTTTGTCATTTTTTAATGGAAAATGACTGTAGTAGTAATTTATCACCGGGTCGTGGCTGTGACAGCAAAAATTGATTATGTTAGGTTAACATGAAAACTGAAATTATACATGGAAACCAATACGTGTGTAATGTAAAACTACTTTTTTCTAAAACTACGAAAAACCCAACTCAAAGTAAGGCGGGAGTGGCCCAAGGGTCAACCCCTTGCCTATTATTATAGGCCTACATGTCACTTTTTTGTGGCAGAACTCGTTTTTTTGGTAAAATTCGTTTTCCGACAAGTACTCGTTTTGTGACTAACAAAAAACAAACATCCATTATGTTGTCAAACAATTTGTAGAGCATATGTTGTCATTCCTTAATACAGTGTTTTTTGTTTTTTCATTAACCATAAATATTTGTATTTTTCATTTTGTATTTGCTGTTGTTTTTTTCCAATTTGTAAATTTAAATATCGGTATGGAGAACCATACATGAGTTCCATGTTCTAAGATTTATATTTAAAATCATTTTCGAAATGAAATATTTCCACAGAAATTATTTCTTTCTACTTACTGCTTCAGCCTTAACCACAGTACTGTGGTCACTAACGTATACCACCTCACGTTATCGCACTCGATTTTCACTGATGATGGAAGTCGATGGCACTGCCGAAACGTCTGGTTTTGCAGAAAACATTGGTCTACGGCCAAACAGGCCGGGAAGGAATTTTAACAACATACTACTTCTTTGTTGCCGATAACGTAGTACATATATAAAAAAATTATCCCCTCCTCCTTCAACTATAATTTTCGTTTATAGAAAATTACCCCCACCCTGTTCAACTAGCCTCTTCATTTATAGATATTTCATCTACGTTTCTACAGTGGATTATTAAGATCTTCTTATCAGGATAATTTATTTATCAAAATTAAGTACTTTACTCTTGTCACAACAAAAAATGTTTCAGGTAAACTACCCTTTCCCCGTAACCGATCTTCACCAAAATCAACTGGCCTTGAGTCCTCTACAACTCAGGCACATGTGTAAAAAATTATTTGATTCTGTTTGAGTTTACGGCAGTTATCGTTCGTCATGGAAAAATTTGTCTTGTTACAACATAAAATGTTGCAGGTAAACTACCCCTTTCCCTTAATCGATCTTCACCAAAATCAACAGCCCTTAAGACCTCTACAATTTAGGAATGTATGCAAAATATTATTTGATTGTGTTTGAATTTACGGCAGTTACCGTTCGTCATAGAAAAAATTAACCTTGTTATCACATAAAACGTTGCCGGTAAACTACCCCTTTCTCTTAAATGATCTTCACCAAAATCAACAGACCTTCAGATCTTTACAGTTCAGGAACGTATGCAAACAATTATTTGATTCACTTTGAATGTGCGGCAGGTATCATTTGTCTTAAAAAATTACGCTTTTAAAACATAAAACGTTGCAGGTAAACTACCATTTTATCTTAACCGATCTTCACCAAAATCAACAGACCTTGAGTTCTCTATACGTATGTATGCAAACAATTATTTTATTCTGTTTGAATTTACGGCAGTTATCATTCGTCATAGGAAAAATTACCCTTGTTAAAACATAAAACGTTGCAGGTAGACTACCCCTTTCCCTTAACCGGATCTTCACCAAAAACAATAGGTCTTGAGAACTCTACAATTCAGGGCTGTATGCAAAAAATTATTTGATTCTGTTTGAATTTGCGGCTTTTATCGTGTGCCATAGAAAAAATTACCCTTGATAAAAAAAACGTTGCCGGTAAACTACCCCTTTCCCTTAACCGATTTTCACCAAGGTCTTGAGTACTCTACTATTCAGGGCTGTAGGCAAAACATTATTTTTATTCTGTTTGAATTTGTGGCTCTTATCGTTTGCCATAGAAACAAAATCTACAGACACACTGACACACACAGAGACACTTTTCGAAAAATGACTTTTTTCATGTTTTGAGGGTAGTACAATCAGAATCTGCAATTATCTCGAACACGATTTTTGTTGCCATCACCATACTTCCATTTCCTTATGGAACATGGAAGTAAAACGTTAGGTTCTTTATTTTAAGTGTTACTCTGTTATACGCATTGTATACACGTTTAATGTTATGTTTTCTCAACCACAGCTTATATTTATTTTAGCAGTAAACTAAAAACCCAAAACCATTATTACCTAACTACCAAATGAAAACAACAAGTATATTTGCTTTACATTAAGAAATAGGGCAGTTTACAATTAGTACACTTCTTCTTTTCCACACCGTAATATATCGATACAATCGCATATTAAAAACATCGAAATGTATTGCGGGTACTCATACAGTTCCAATCATTTACTTGAATTCGGTTCGATAATTCCTAAAAAAATATAGAATTTTGTCAATGTGAAATAAAATGTTTCCATAGAAACTACTTCTTTGTTGTGAATAACGTAGTACACATATAAAACTGATAAAAAATATCTCCTCCCTCATCAACTACCATTTTAATTTATAGAAAATTACCCCCTTCGCCTTCAACGACCCTTTTCATTTATAGATTTTTCATCTACCTTTCTACAGTGGATTATTATGACCTTCTTTTAAGGATACTTTATTTATCAAAATTAAGCACTGTACTCTTGTTAAAACGTAAAACGTTGCTAGTAAACTACCCCTTTCCCTTAACCGATCCTCACCAAAATCAATAGGCCTTGAGTCCTCTACAATTCAGGACAGTGTGCAAAATATTATTTGATTCTGTTTGAATTTTCGACTGTTATCGTTTGCCATATGAAAAATTCTACACATAGACACACAGACACTTTTCGAAAAATTACTTTTTTCATGTTTTGAGGGTAGTACAATCAGAATCTGCCGTTATCTTGAACACGATTTTTTTCGCCATGACCATACTTCCATTTCCTTATGGAACATGGAAGTAAAAATTATTCCGATCAGCGCTTTCAAGCTTCTCAGCTTATCGTCAGATAGGAAACCTTTCCAGTTATATGTTAAACAACTTTTTTAAACTTTCACAGCCACCTCCGAAATTTTTTACGCACGACAGAAATTATAGTTACATATGATGCATCGTGTGTGTTGCCGCAGCGACACTTGAGTTGGTACCACACAAAGCGATGTTTGTCAGATGTCTGTTTGTAGCAGATCGCTTGCCTCTCTTCCTACACGTATCGCACTGTTGTTGTGATATCATTTATTGTTTTCGAATATTAATTTAAATAAAAACAATGTACAACTACGAGGGCTCCCAAAATGTTGCTGAATTGCCTCTTAATGTCGTCGCCGCTGGTTGCAAAATTAATTTCAGTACTGTTCACCTGGGGTTGGACAGGATATGCTGTTGATATTGAAGAAAGGATCACTGTCAGTGAGGAGAACAGAAAAAAACACCAAATTCAGTCTCATGTTCTTAATAGTTTTTATTGAGTTTTTCACTTTCCATAGTTATCAATTAATTAATTATAGTTACAAATTATAAGGTTCTTTTATTTTAAATAGAAAAACCAACAAAAAAATATATTGACAGTCAGTCATTTGCTGTCAATTGAAGTTTTTAGAAAAGAAAAGAAAAAAATCAGCCAAACAATCGTACAAATCAGGCGTTATCTTTTTAGGCAGTGTTATAAAAGAATTACAATCAGTCACAGATTTTTGGTCGCCTTACTCAATACCATCTATCTACAAGTTATTTACTTATTATTGTATATCCAAAATGCTTTAAAACTGATCACAGATTTTTCAAAATATTGACGGAATGAATGAAGGAAACAAATTAAACTATACAATTATAGAAGACAGTCATGCTAACAGTAATAGATCAACTTAAATTATTCACAAAATATAAAAAAAATCAGGCAAGTGTATTCAATGTACTGATTAACAAAAATATACATAAATAAGTTGTTTGTATTAAAAATTAGTTTTTACAATAACAAACAGAATCGTCACTCTACAATTTTATTATGTGTGTGTGGAAACTGATATCTTGTTTTATAAATTGTTATTTTGAGAATGATTCAGTAAAATGTGGGAGTGATGTTTTGTTAACTTTTTTTTTTAATTCCCTGTAAATCTGAGTTCCTTATTTACAACTTATGTGAATTAAGTTGATGTCTATTAAAACTTTAAACATTCTTACAACTAGTTTTTATACTGTAACTTTTTGTTGCTTATTTCAAAGTCTGTTAAAAATTATCACTGTATATACTTGATTCTGGATGACCTTTAACAAAAGATGTTTGTTTACTTCACCTAGTAACTGTTGACGGGTAAGATTGGGTGTACATCTGAGGGAATATGGTTACTCTCAACAAGCGGTCGCGGTCGATCATTGACAACATAATTGTTCTTGTTGTCTCTACACCATGAGTTGCAAAGCAAACGAAAGCGTGTCGTTAGAGAAGCCGGTAAAGAATCCAAAAAGTAGGCTAAGCTAAATGTGCACAAACACCAAACTACTGCTTTGCGTCCTTGGAGGTTCTCGGAGTAGGTGAACAAGAAGTGTACGCCTACAGTCCTGACTTAAGTTTAGGCAAACGCAATTTGTTTTCGTGTAAACATCCTAATTTAAGTAGCGTCTCAAGTGCTAGCCAGGTGAGTTGTTGTCTATTTTCCTCTGTATTTGCTTCGGTAGTCTATTTTATGATCCGTTTTCTTTTTTTCAGTTGTTGTATTTTCCTTTTTTAATTATTTATATTTAAAATAGGTGAGGAAAATGTGTGTATAATCGAACATAAACGGAGGACTCTGGTATATTAACATTATACATACATACATATGTGCATATATGGATATATATACATACATATACTTATGTATATAAATGCATACATGTTTTGCTTCTTCCTATTTGATAACTGACTAGGTGTTTTCAAACTCACGGCACCGTTTAAGATTTCAAGAAAGTGTTTACAAAACTTGTGTAATAATGTTCTTTATTCCCAAGCACTTTTTTATAGTTGAGCAACTCACCATATATTAAACACAGCACACGCACACACACTCACACACACGCAGGAGCGCGCACTATTCGATATCTCTATCTGTCTGTCATATCACTGGTTTGATTAAATTATCTACAAACGTTTTTATTAAAAAATAATATTCTAACACATCGTTACCTTGATATCACATTCTCTTGATATTCCTTCGCAAACGAGGAACTGTGTAACGGTCGCAACCGCCTCAAGTTTTACATTAAACTTAACGAGTGATTAAATTTGTTTTTATTAATGTGAACATTTTGTCGACGGTGTTTTTTGTGAAAACTGAAGTAAGAATGCACAAAACTAATGTCCCTTTTTTGTAACGTTTTTGGAATGTGTGGTACAAAAAAGCTCACTTTGGTCCTATTGCGTTTAAAAACAAACGAAGCTACAAAAATGCATGAAATTTACAGTCTGTGTTGTGAAGCATAGATATCTATAAGTAAGTTATACTGATTTATGTTTCGAAGCGATCTAACTTGGCAACTAACTCCACTATTTCAGTTAATATGACTTTGTACAGTATACACATATAAAATTAACGTCTGTCGCCTTAGAAAAAAGTGGAAACCAACAAAACACAGTAATTATATCTGTTCACAGCAGCTGTAAAATTTTATAATAGATTTCTATTTTGGAATGTATTAGTTACTTACTAGATCTTTTTCACAAATCACAAATTGCATTTATTCACATTACAAGAATGGTCCCTAGAAATATATTTCTCTTATGGACAGCCACATTCATCGACGACCATTTTCGGTAAGTCTCTTTTAATTATATTACTATCGGAATCAAAATATATTAGGGACATTGACGAAAACTTCAGAGGGGCGCAACACGGTTGCATGCCGGACAGACGGTCCATTTTTCGGTATTCCTCTATGACGTGGGTGTAGTGGTTAACGAAAGTGTCGGGGGTTCTGTAGCCACCGCAGTCGCCTCGGCAGTAGTTGGCGAAGTATCCGCTGGGAGCGATGATCCAGTCTTCCCAGCCCATTTCCTTAAAACTGACGTAGAACCGTTGTTTGCAGCACTGTCCCTTCAATGCTCCCGTACAGTCCAACGCTCTGCGCCGTACCCTGCGCATCACCGCAGGCTCCGTGTACACCACCAGGTACGGCCTGTCCACGTCTGTCGCTTGGAACAGTACCACGTCTACTATCTTGTTACAACCGGAACAGTCGACTAGAAGTCGCAGCCTGTCTTTCACTCCCGAAGCGTACCATTGGCTCACGGTGCTGGTGAGATCGAATTTCTTCCAGCCGAGAGACGACAGTGTGACAGGAAGCGACGCTGCCATTTCCGTGTATTCGTCGAAGTCCTGTCAAAAGAAAACAAACACGCCAATATAAACAAATGTAAAAAGGAGTTAATTAACACAAGATAAAGTAGTCGCCTCTCTGTTTTAAAAGATTACTCCTACTGGGATTACTTTCTAAGATTACTATTATGTATGTATAATGGCGGGAGGTGTGGGCATCCTTCACTTCAGGAGTGATTAATGATTTAGTTAAAGCTTAGGTTCCAGTGGCCTAATTTTATACGACGTAGAAGGGGAGGAGAACTGCACAGGGGTTTTTCACCTTTTTTTATATTGATTTTTTTATTTACTCAATACGGGTCCATTATACGGTGGTTGAAGCTTGCTGAAAGAAACATGCTATGCTGTGATGCGAAATAACATTTTCAATTTAACTTTTTGATATTTAATCAGTTTTAAGCAACATTTTAAATTTGAATGTTAAAAATAAAAAGAGTAGACGGTGTGCTTTTGTTTTAAAAACGTTTGGCTAGACGGAACCCGAAGCAGTAAGTGAAAAACAAAAATATTCATGTTGAAAGTTTTGAGTCATCTCAGGGCGTCGTAAATTGCCACGGCCGTTATAAAAATGATATCTGTGAAAGGGATATGAAACTAAAATTTATGTGTTCATACTTTGTAAACTGCTGCTGTTGGCTGGGTTCTGTTGAATAAACATTTAGGAGAGCAGGAGAAAACTGTGATTTCATGACAAATAACACGAGAACACAGACAACAGTACATAGTTTTCACATTTACCATTTCCTTTACGTTTGAAATTGAGTGCAGCTTCTGCGCTGATTACTTGCATAATTTTATTACGGTTTAATGTTATTGTCAAGGTTGTAAAATTCTGAACGCTTCTACATATAAAATGACAAAAAGTTGTTTTCAAATCCTTTCCCATTACGGAAAGAAAACACATACACGCTGGATCTCGCGCGCTTTTACGTGTGGGCGCTTGGTGTTGGTGTTTGGTGGTTTCATCTAGATTTATATACAATTTTATATTTGTGTACCTATATGTACATTTCAGTGATGTTCACTTTTCCTTGTATGAATTTTATAAAAAAATTTGTTAGGACTTCTTCAACGATATACTTTTTTACTAATATGATATTACATATCATACCCGTTTCGATGGTTTAAACCAGCATCGTCAATTATAAAGTTTCTACACAACAATTTCCTAATTATCCAAATAGGAAATATATAATTACGTCTATATACATGTATAAAAATACAAATTTAGTCCACATATTATAATACTCACTTAATGGAATAATAACTCATGGATATGATTTAATAACATAATGATTTAATCTGTGTAACATAAATTCAATTATTGGAAAATTCCATTCGATACATAAGGTTGTCACAGGGTCGATATTTATCTCAGGATTTATAATTAAATAATTTTAATATATTTCGTGGGAATTCTTGTGGCTGCTACGAAAAGTTCCTTTGCATGTTGATTAATAATAGAGAGTGCCTTTACAAACAATATATTACTTATAATCTAAAAATTTACACAAATTATATATTAAGTTACATACAAGTTTTGACGATATTCAATTTGTCCGTCTCAGAAAATAATGTAGTTTATTAATGTGTACAATAAATGTTTTCCTTGTAATCACTGTTAGCTTATATATTGAATTTGGTTGCACTTTAAAATGTTGACTAGTGATTAGTGTTAGTGTAAATTGTTATATTGTCTAGTGGTTGTTCCTTGTTGAAAAAAATATTGTCAAATTATACTTTACACATCTAGACGATATTGCTGAAGGGTTCCTGATCGTTTCTGAATATTTTTCTTGATTGTGTGTATTATTTGTTCATGAAAATGGTAGTGGAAGGATTATTATCTTCGATGATGGTCCTTCAGATCTTCTTTCACACACGGGTCATCTATTTTTATATACTTTTAATTACCTCTAGACACGCACTATTCAACTGCTTTCCATCACAATTAACAATTAAGTGTTATTTCTTCTTTCTTTTTTACCTAACTCATACAAATTTCTTAAATTTTGATTGGTCATTTATGTACAGTTTAAATGTTATAGGATCAACACCCATTACCTACATTATATTTTATAAATTACCTTTAATAGATAATATTATTACTATACTCTAATTATATATGCAATGTTTATACAATTATTAATTAGATAATTATAAACAATTTGATACTAAACATGCCTCAGTTTATAACTGTAAAACCTTATTAATTTGAATTTCTATGATATGTGGTGGAACAATTTGTTATGATTTATTGTAATTTCTACTTTGACTACCTGAGATAAATATATTTACATAAATTAACTGGTGACATAAAATCTTATAACATATAACAAAACTTTTAATAATAATAATTGTTTTTGACAGTTTTAGTTTATTTATACTGCTAAACTATTGTCTGTATGATAAACTAAAATTCTATCTAATAATAACAAAACACTTCCATCAAAAATAATTACACTGGTTAACGGTAGTCTGTGTCGCTATTTCTTATGATCACACTCATTACTTTAAAGGTTTGTGTCCCTTTTCCTTTCCTTGATTATAGGCCTATATGATTATAATTAATACAATTTTATTATATGGATTAGGTACTCTTTATTGGGTTTGAATTATTATTCAGGGTAAGTTGATTAGGCCTACTAGGTTTATTTACTTCACTTTTTTCTGTTTACTGCCCTATTCTACTGGGTTTTTCTGGGTTTCTGGATAATATTATATAAGTCAAACCAAATAGTTTTCCTTTAATTTGCTTTCAATTATTATTTCTTGTTTCTTCTCTGGATCGGATTCCACTATTATTTACTATTCTTTTGTAACATTTGTTTCGTTACAAATTGCCTCCCTTCAGAAGTAATTATTTCTGAACACTTCATTAGGTGTGAGGACATAATTACTTATGTTATTTTTCCTTTTCTTCCTCATGATATTTTTTCATGGATTGTTGATTATAATTGCCCTTGATCTTCTTTGAAATGGGGTCGGTTAATTCATACGTGTTGTTGTTGTTGTTTTTTGTTATGGTGTAGGGTCCAACGTATAGTAATAATAATTTCTTTGATATCCCTTCGAGAGTGCTAGGCAATTCCCTGTTCTTTAACAAAACCTTCTCTCCTACTTCATATTTAATTATTTTACCCTTTATTTTCTGGTATTTATTTCTGCGTTTTTCCAGATTTTCCATCACCTGATTATAGAATTTTAATTTATTAAATTTGTACGGTGGAGACTTAGGAAATTTAATCAATTCTTGGATCTCTCTGGGTGGTTGTTTTTCATACATGGCAGTGTATGGAGTGCAATTTATAGATGGATGGTAAGCCAAGTTTAAAAAATCTTCTGTGGCTGATAAGTAATCAGGCCACTTCCTTTGTTGTTGATGACAATAGGTCCTTAAAATTCTACCAACCTCTCTCAGGATTCTTTCTGATGGATTGCTACTGGGGTGGTATACGGAGGTCTTATAGCTTTTGATGTTCAGTTCTAACATTGTGTTCTTCCATTTTCTGCCTCGAAACTGTGTACCATGGTCGGTAACTATTGAAACAGGTATTCCTATTTTTGGAATGTATTGAGTAGTTATTACTTCAAGAATTTTCTGCGTAGTTGCTCGACTGATTGGATACAATTTGATGAATTTGGTGAAGTGGTCCATAATGATTATAAGGTATTTATACCGGCTTCTACCTTCACTCCTAGGAAATGGTCCACATATGTCAATGAATAATTTTTCCAATTTTTGTTCTGACGATATAGGTATCATTACACCTTCCCTTCGTTCATTATTAATTTTGACCAATTGACAGATATGACAGGGTTTTATATAATTTTGTACCTTCCTGTGTATGTTCTTAATGTAACAATTCTCCTCCAATGCTTTCACTACCTTTACTGCACCCATATGTCCGTATCTTATGTGATATTCCAACACTAGTTCTTTCTCCATGATTCTGGGAATGATTACCTTCCAGTCTTCTTGGTTCAATGTATTTTTTATAAATAAAATTCCTTCTTGTTCACAATAGAATTGGTTTATTGAAGAGTTTTGGTTCGCCATACGTTCCTTGATTTTTATTAATTTTGGGTCTAATAACTGATTAGCTTTGATATTTTGTAATAATGCTTCCAAATCAGATCTGCTTTTGAGAATGTTGTACACCTTGATAATCCTTTCTTTCTCACCCTCAAATGTCTGGGTGTCCAGGTTTATTCGAGATAACACGTCTGCTATAACGTTTTGACTCCCTGGAATATATTCCCATTTGATATTATACTCCTGCAAGGCGAGTATCCACCTCGTAAGCCTTCCATGACTCAGCTTACAACTTCTTAAAAATGAGATGGACTTATGATCCGTTCTGACAGTTACAGGATATCCCAAAATGTACGTTCGGAATTTACTACAAGCAAAGACTATGCTTAATAGTTCCTTTTCTGTAACATTATACCTTCTCTCACAGTGGTTTAACACACGACTGGCAAAACTGATGACTAAATGGTTTCCTTCTGTGTCTTCTTGGTACAATACCGTCCCAAGACTGACATCACTTGCGTCACAGTTCAAAAAGAATGGGTGATCAAAATTTGGATGATGAAGGATTACTGTCTCTAAGAATTTATCCTTTATCTGTTGTAGTATAGCGTCCTGTTCATGTCCCCATGTCCATTTGTTTTTGGAAGACAGCTGTTCCTGAAATTTAGATGTCAATGCGGAATAATTGCGTTGGAACTTCCGGTAGTAATTACACAGTCCTAAGAAGGATTGGAGTTGCCTCTTATTCTTTGGTTGTGGGAACTTCTGGATTGCAGTAACCTTTTCTTGTGATGGAGAAATACCTTGTTCAGTCAAATTGAAACCTAAAAATTGAACCTCCTTCGCTATTAATTGGGATTTTTCAAGTTTTAGTGTTATGTCGTTCTCTGCTAACTTACTCAATACATATTCCACCCTGTGACAATGTTCCTCCCAGTTGGATGAGGTAATCAACAGGTCGTCTACATAAACTGTGGTGAATTGTAGCGCTTCCTGACCCAATACCTGGTCCATACATCGTACAAAAATTGCTACCGAATTGACTAATCCAAATGGCAATCTTTTAAACTGGTAGTTTCTACCCTCGAAAATAAAAGCCATATATTTTCGACTCATCGGGTGCAACTCCACCTGCCAGTAACCACAAACTGTGTCCCAGGTACTGATAAATTTCGTACCATGAAATTTCTTTAGAATTTCTTCTATTTCTCCAGGTGACGTGCGATCATTTACTATATATTTATTTATTTCTCGGGCATCCAAGCAAAGTCGAACCTGCCCGTTCTTCTTCTGAATTGCCACTATTGGGCTAGTATATGGTGATTGGCTATGCTCAATTATATCATTTAACAACATTTTATTAATTTCAGCTCTAACCGCCTCCTTCAATGAATATGGTATAGGATAGGATTTTCTGTGGAATTCTGCTGGTTCTTTAAATTGTATTCTACACTGATAGTTTTTTACTTTCCCTGGGTTTTCTGAAAATACATGTTTATACTTCTTATATATTATAATGAGATCTTCTACTTGTTTTACTGTCAAATTATTTGTGCCTTGGTGTCTAAACTCTCTTATCTCCTGTAATTTACTGTTCCACAGGTCTTCATTTGTCATATTATAGATTATTTTTCTGCATTGGGTGTCAATATTTAAAAAATTTAATTCCCTAACTTGGTGATGGGTACGGTTCAGAGGGGCACCATCGCTTCCTATTAACTCTGCCGTCCACATAACACCTTCTGAGTTCAAGGACACCTTCTCCTTGCTCAAATCAATAATGGCTGAATATTTCCTCAGCATATCGCATCCGATTAATAATTCGAATGGTAGGCCGATTGCGACCAAACATATAATATTAATTGTAACACCTTTGCTTTCTATTTCCAATGACACTTGTTTTCTCACTGTTTTATTTTGACGCCCAGTGGCACCTATTAAAATAACATTATTGACAGGTAAGGTAGGTATTATATTTTTACTTTGTTTCTGTATTCTCTCCAGTTCAGCGTCATTAATAAGTGATACATTTGCACCAGTATCTATCATTATTCGTGTAGGAATTCCTTCAATTTGAGCGGTTATGTATAAAATTTCATTATGCTGGTTGATTCTACTTGTCACCGTTTCCTCCAACAGTTCTTCTCGAAGATTTTTCAAATAATAATTGTAAATAATAGTAAGATTTTGACTGTCCGTCCTTAAACTTTAACTTTGGTTGTTGTTATACTTCAAAATTCTTTTATTTTCCATAATTAGTTTTTCATAATTAGTTGGTAGTAATTTGTTATTACTATGTTTTTGAATTTGGTGGTTATTGTACCCAGTAGTAGCAGTAAGGGGTCGCGAGGGTTTATTACTGCCTCACTCCGTTTAAATTAAGGCTATCGTGATTATTTTCCGGGCATTACTGTTGATTTGCCTGGACTGGTGTGCTGGTTCCTGGTTGTTCAACCTCTCGGTTGTCTAATTGTTCACTTCCCCTTGATTCTCGGAAGTCCTCCTGGCTTCTACTTCTGACTCGGTTATAATGGTGACTCATCCCTCTGGGATTTCCTCTTTGATCATAACTGTTATTAAAACTGTTCCTCCGAGGTTGATGGTATCTCCAGTAATCCCCTTCTTCGGCACTGATGTAATTTATTCGGGGTCGGTACGAACGATTATTATTATAATTACCCTGATTATTATTGTTATTAACTCCTGAGTTACTCCTAAAATTATTATAATTTTGGTTTGTTCGGTAGTTATTATAATTATTATTGTTTCTATTACCCGGATGGTAATTTTGATTGGGCCTGTTGTTATCATTATTGTTAATTGGGTTTCGATTGAAGTTTGCTGGTTGGTTATTATTTGGGGTAAAATTTTGGTTGTAATTACGATCGTTGACAGAACTATTCCGGTTATTCATGTTATTATATCGATTATGATTCATACCATGGTTATTATTTTTTGAACCGCACTGATCAGTTCGTTGTCTGCTTCTTTTGTAGTAACCCTCGTGTTCATAATTTTCTAATAAGTCAGCCATTGCGTGGACCGTTTTAATCTGGCTTCCCAGGCGTGCTCTGGCAATTCCTGTGTCATAATGGTATGCCATTTTAGTTACTAGGGATTCTTCTGGTATTCTTGGCTCTAGGTGTCTCGCCAAACACACCTTTCCCCAGAAGTAAGTAGTTGGAGATGTACCTCTATTTCCATCATATCTTCCCTGACAAATGTTGTCCCTTATAATATTTTGTATAGCTTCGGACCAGTATTTTTCTTTAAACAGTTTTTTAAATTGAGCGTAGTCCACTATCTCATTCCTGGTTGCTGTCCACCAGTTGTCCGTAATCTCCCTAAAATGCTCATCCAACATCTCTCTAATCGAGCTCCAGATAGTTATTCGATGTTTATTAAAATGTTCCTCAATTCTGGCCAGGAATTCCATGGGGTTTCTGCGATAATTTTTGAAATTAATTCCTTCTCTGGTTTCATTTGTGGAAACATGAGTAATATTATTTGGTCTGGTTCTAATTAACTCAATTTCTTCTTGATTTTGGCGTACTTGACCAGTTAAATTGTTCACCGTAGTGTTAATATTGTCACACCTTTCTCCGGTTTGTTTCTGTAAATTTACTAAATTTTCTTGTTCCTTTTGTATTCCTTCTATTTGAATACGACTATTTTCTTGGACTTGGTCTATTCTGGTATTTATCACTGCTTCATTTTGTGTAATGGTTTCGTTAGCTTTTCTCAATCTCTCATTAGTGTCAGCTATTTCTTGCTTCCTTTCCTCATCGATTTTGTCCATCTTCTGGTTAATTGTATCATTGACTTGTTCAATTCTACCATTAATTCTTCTTAAATTCTCTTCATTGATTTGCCTGAATTCTTCCTTCATTTGGTTATTATTTTCACTTATAGTTTGTCTTAAGGTTTCATTAGTACTTTCTTTAATACTGTCAATTTTTTCATTTATCCGTTTTAAATTCTCGTTAGTGTCTTCTCTGTTTTGGTCAAATCTCTCCTCCATCTGTTTTATTAAATTTTCACTCATTTTCTCATTTTGTATCCTTGAGTTCTCGTTAATCTCTTCCTTCATACCGTCTATTTTCTCGTTTGTTTGTCTGTTATCTTCCTTGATACTATCAATTTTTTCATTTGTTTGTCTGTTATCTTCCTTGATACTATCAATTTTTTCATTTCTTTGTCTGTGATCTTCCTTGATGCTCTTCAAATCTTCCTTCGTTTGCTTGTTTTGTTCCTCCATTTGTTTTAATAAGTTTTGACTCAAAATTTCATTTTGTTTCCTTGAGTTTTCAGTAAATTCTTCCTTCTGCTTCTTAAAATTGTCATTCGTTTCTTCCTTATTTCTGTCCATTTTTTCACTCATACTATTCATTAACTCCATTAATTTTATAAGATTCGGGTCTCCCCTATCTTCCTTTCTTGCTACCGTCTCCACATCCTCCACTGATGTTACTTCTTTCTCTTCCATCCTGACTTCTTTCTCTGCCTCCTTCGTCCGTTTCAATGATGTAGCTCTCTTACGCATCTTTATAATTTCTTGGAACTTATAGCAGTCGCCAGCTAAAAATTAGGAAATTAATTTGGTTGTTTCAATTTCTTCACCTAATATTCCCTAATTTCAGCCTCACTAGTTGGTGCGCCAATTTATAATACTCACTTAATGGAATAATAACTCATGGATATGATTTAATAACATAATGATTTAATCTGTGTAACATAAATTCAATTATTGGAAAATTCCATTCGATACATAAGGTTGTCACAGGGTCGATATTTATCTCAGGATTTATAATTAAATAATTTTAATATATTTCGTGGGAATTCTTGTGGCTGCTACGAAAAGTTCCTTTGCATGTTGATTAATAATAGAGAGTACCTTTACAAACAATATATTACTTATAATCTAAAAATTTACACAAATTATATATTAAGTTACATACAAGTTTTGACGATATTCAATTTGTCCGTCTCAGAAAATAATGTAGTTTATTAATGTGTACAATAAATGTTTTCCTTGTAATCACTGTTAGCTTATATATTGAATTTGGTTGCACTTTAAAATGTTGACTAGTGATTAGTGTTAGTGTAAATTGTTATATTGTCTAGTGGTTGTTCCTTGTTGAAAAAAATATTGTCAAATTATACTTTACACATCTAGACGATATTGCTGAAGGGTTCCTGGTCGTTTCTGAATATTTTTCTTGATTGTGTGTATT
Source organism: Magicicada septendecula (assembly GCA_034769895.1). Lineage (NCBI taxonomy): Eukaryota > Metazoa > Arthropoda > Insecta > Hemiptera > Cicadidae > Magicicada > Magicicada septendecula. The sequence continues at coordinate 288,798,116 of CM068372.1, forward strand.
ATTTGTTCATGAAAATGGTAGTGGAAGGATTATTATCTTCGATGATGGTCCTTCAGATCTTCTTTCACACACGGGTCATCTATTTTTATATACTTTTAATTACCTCTAGACACGCACTATTCAACTGCTTTCCATCACAATTAACAATTAAGTGTTATTTCTTCTTTCTTTTTTACCTAACTCATACAAATTTCTTAAATTTTGATTGGTCATTTATGTACAGTTTAAATGTTATAGGATCAACACCCATTACCTACATTATATTTTATAAATTACCTTTAATAGATAATATTATTACTATACTCTAATTATATATGCAATGTTTATACAATTATTAATTAGATAATTATAAACAATTTGATACTAAACATGCCTCAGTTTATAACTGTAAAACCTTATTAATTTGAATTTCTATGATATGTGGTGGAACAATTTGTTATGATTTATTGTAATTTCTACTTTGACTACCTGAGATAAATATATTTACATAAATTAACTGGTGACATAAAATCTTATAACATATAACAAAACTTTTAATAATAATAATTGTTTTTGACAGTTTTAGTTTATTTATACTGCTAAACTATTGTCTGTATGATAAACTAAAATTCTATCTAATAATAACAAAACACTTCCATCAAAAATAATTACACTGGTTAACGGTAGTCTGTGTCGCTATTTCTTATGATCACACTCATTACTTTAAAGGTTTGTGTCCCTTTTCCTTTCCTTGATTTTAGGCCTATATGATTATAATTAATACAATTTTATTATATGGATTAGGTACTCTTTATTGGGTTTGAATTATTATTCAGGGTAAGTTGATTAGGACTACTAGGTTTATTTATTTCACTTTTTTCTGTTTACTGCCCTATTCTACTGGGTTATTTCTGGGTTTCTGGATAATATTATATAAGTCAAACCAAATAGTTTTCCTTTAATTTGCTTTCAATTATTATTTCTTGTTTCTTCTCTGGATCGGATTCCACTATTATTTACTATTCTTTTGTAACATTTGTTTCGTTACAATATAAAACAGCTGTTTTGAACATTTTATTAATTTGTAATTTCTGATGATGATAGTTTAAACTAACGAAACAGTGTAAATACTCATAAATTACAAAATATATTCTTTTAAGAAAAGTTTTATTTATAATTAATAATAATAAATGTGTATGCATGTGTGTGTGTGTGTTTGTGTGTGTAAATTAGAGTAAATTTAATATACGAGATTTGAACCATTGAGTTTTGAGCCCATTCCACACCTTCCCAATTCAGCATATTTGGAGTTCTGCATTTATCGCTTCTTTCCGTGCTTAAAGAGAGACATTAAGGGCATTTATTTTACAACGGATAATGAAGCGAAGGATCAGTGAAGTTACGGATCAAGGAGGACCGACAGAATTCATCACTGAAGGGACGAGAAATCTGGACTAACTTTGGGAGAAATGTATAGCTGTAAATGAAGACCGAGTAATAAATGTAAGTATTTGTACCCAGTAACGTGTATATTTTCATGCCTGTTTTGTTTCACTCGAATATTCCATTTTGTTTCTGAGTGATGAGCAACTTTCAGCCCCTGCTCGTATATTTATTGTATCAGTATTTTGGTACAGATTTGGGTTTAAGAGGTTACAATTGTGATGGCTACATAGACAGAAAAATTGATAAAATTAATCATCATTATTGTTGCTATTATTATTTCTCTTATTGTTCAATATCTTTATACTAAGGGAAAATACGTTTCGCTTTAAATAATAACAAAGAAGTAAATAATCATGTTTATGTTAAATTGCTATATCCGGCGAATACTTCTTGACTTCTACAAATCGATACAGGTAGGTACACTTATACATTACACTTTATTAATCTTCTTCAGAAGCGTTCAGCTTACTGAATAAAGACTACAATTTACATCCGGATTTTGTGCTTATTCACAAGGTAAATAAAACTAAACCGGATGGGGGAACCCCCTGCGCGCGCGCGAGCACGCACACACACTCGCCCCCACCCCCACACACACAGACATGTCAGTGCACTTGATACAATTTCTTTTCATGACGTATTAATATTTAATAATGTACTTTTAAGAAGTTTTTTTCTAATTCCATAATGTTTTTACTATCGTGCGATATGAACTTTTGATTCCTCACCGTGATGAAATCTCAGTTGAAACTTCTAATGCTGTCTGTCGATAGTAGTGTGGTGTTTTAACTGCATTACTGAGATGGGTTTGGGTCAATAATTTTGTTTTATAAGCGTTCAAATTATTTAAGAGTTTAAATATTGTGCCATGTTTTCTACTGGCTTGAATTAGTTTGTGTAGCGATTTGTTTGTGAACATGTAGTTTGCCCAATATATTGGAAACTGAGAAAGAGGAGACTAACCGATGTAGAGGAAGATTTGAAGACAATAGGAATTTGTAACTGGAGTGTAACCAAAATACAAGAAGCCGAAACACTTGCATGGTTGTTTGAAATGAGAAAAAGCCTCTGTCTGTCTGTCTCAGTTTCCATGTGTGTGTTTCTGTTTGAAGTACCCACAAGGGTAATTCTAATTAATTAAGTCCTTTATGTGAACACCAGAATAAAACAACCGTAATCAGTTTGTTTTATTGTCGTTATGGTTACTACGTCTTACGCTACAGAACAGTGATTAATAACATGTACCTGGTAACGTACCTTACCACTTAGATGCGTGGCGTTGGACAGCTGGCTAGTTGACACACGGAATATCCACAGCGTCAGGTTGTGGTCTCGCATCCGGTTTAGCACCTCGGCGTTCAGCGAAGCTCTCAGGTCGACGCGCACCCAAAGCGTGGCCGATTTTACCCTCAATTCTGCGCCTTCCGTTCCTTGCGGTTGAGGGAATTCTAGTAGTTTTTGGCCGTTTAAAGTGTGACCTGATAACAAAATTTAAATTTTAGTTAAGTTTTTGTTTGAAATTTCTGGCGAGACAAAGAGGTTGCAGATGTATTTAGGTTAGCCGTCTTGGACCTTTCATTGCCTGGCCATCTTGTCAGCTGATAGTAGTGTGTTCAAGAATGAAATAAATAGCGTGTAAAGGTACGTAGCGGGGTCAAGTTACTAATAGACGCAATGCGGTAAATTTGATCTAAACAACGAATCTTGCTTATATTTTAAATTATCGCTTTCATTATCGTTTTACTAATAGCGGTTAATCTGATCGAACAACGGGAAAATTATTTTAGTTATGGGAGATTTCCAACTGCAAATGGTGGGTTGTCTTCGGTTTGCTGAGAGCAATACTTGTACAGTAGTTAAGTTAGAAACATAGTTTTCGGAGTCGACAGGGCAGCTGCCCAAGAGGCGCGGACGTTATGCATTGTCACGAATAAAGTATTTCGTAAATTGTGTAGCTTTGGATTTACACGTGAATTATATAAAACCTAAACATAAAGATTTATAGCCGAAACAAGGCTTAGAATTAGTTTAACATTTGAGTATAAAAAGGTGTAAATATTAAAATAATATTCGATTTAAGACAGTAAACATTTGTGGAATGCTGAATGTACGAATGTCATACTCACGTCTCCCTCAGAAAATTTTAAAGAATTCTTCATAAACAGCAACAAACAGTCGTGTGTCCAGATACATTATAACTGGGCCTTCACACATGCGGTTACATACTGTTACTTCAGATATAACAATGCAATTTCGGTTTTATTTCTTATATCGTCGTCTAAAAAAAATGTCTTAGTTATAAATACTTAAATTCGTAGTGACCGTCAATCAATGAATTTTTCGGTGAAGCGTTTCTGAGGATCGGTAAAAAAGTATAAACACAAATTTTAAATTGTTTGTGTCAACGTTTCGACAATATTTATTGTCCTCATCAGGACAATCGTTGCTGAGCTGTTACGACGCCAAACAAACTTTGACGCCAGTTGTGTGTTTGGCGTCGTAACAGTTCAGCAACGATTGTCATGATGATGACAATAAATATTGTCGAACGTCGACACAAATAATTTAAAATTTGTGTTATACTTTTTGACTGATTCTCACAAACCGTTCACGGGAAACATTCGTTTTAATTATATTTAATTTTTTAGTTTAAACAAAATGACATGCTCTAGAGTTTCCATGGATGGCTGGTGTAATTGCAAGCTATCAGTCGTTAGAAAATGAAATTTGTTAATATTATGTCTTGAAGTTATTGTATGCATTGCGTAACTCATATATTTGTGTTCCGTATTTTCATTTTGGGCACACGTATGTCCTTTCTGTAGAAGACATTACAAGCATCTGCAATAACAAACAGTGGCAACAGAATAGGTAGCCTATATTTTTCCTTTTTTAATTTTTGGCAACTATGGCTTGCAAAACACAACTTCTTACACTTTCTGGAGTTACTTTTCCCTTCACCAGTATTCCCTCATACCTTGGCTCGCGCTTGCTTGTTCTTATTCCGATAACACTCTGTTGGTTCTCCTTTTGCTTTCTTCGAAAAGATCCTTCACCTCCGCAGTTTTCTTTCCGAACACTCCACCGTTACCTATCTTCTGATTCCAGAATTTTTTAGATCCTGATAGAATTCTTTCATCCATGATAGCTGTATCTTTCTATATTGCTGGAAACTGAGGATAGTGTTCGCTATCCTTCCTGGCTACATCCTTCTAAGGTGTCCACAGGAAGCCATTTGTCTTATCGTTATCGAGGTTACATTATTTTTTATTTACTCATGGTATAGAAAGAAGTTTTGAATACACTGGGTCCAATGTTAAGATGATGGATGTCGACAATTAAAATGTCTTTGAAATTATATAGCTATTTAACAAACTGTTAGCTTACAGTAGTTATAATTTGTACCTACATAAATTTTTATATTATAACTTCAAAAAAATTTCTAGTCGCTTTTTCCATTTATTTTTAAAAAATTGTTAAGTTAAGATATATTACAATCTTAAAATTACATAGTATTATATGTATAATAGTCGTAGTAGAAGTACCATTAATAAGAAGACAATGAGGGACTTTAATAAGTACTTTAATATTACAAATTAAAGTAAGCATATTGCCTTACACAGTACTGTGTACTTGAGTAATTGCTGGATTAGTGTAGGATGATAGTTGTTCTAAAAACACTATCTACTCAAAAGAACCTACAGCAGTGTCAGTACTTAGGATTAAAACTGTGAGTAATGTAATTATAATACCTATATTCTCAGCTGCTCAAAACTACTTTTTAGTTTTTGAAATAAAAATTGGAAGTTTTCCTGTTTCATAACATTCTTAATGTTCAACCATTATTTTTTTAACCTTAATCTTTTCAAAAGATCTTAATCTTATCCAATACTTTTTGGCTAGTAATAGAAAATCAAGTTATTATTCTGATCCAGAAATATTTACGATCTCATTTTGTACAACAAACAGTATAGCCTACCTCATCTTAACGCTAGTAAGACTATACATGTGTCACGTATTACGGATACCAAGAAGTGTTTCTGTGGTTGTTCGACTAAGATCGCTGTGCACAACCAGATTTATTGCCCGTAGAAACATCAGAATTTACCAGTAAGTTTCAATGGATTCCGTCTGAAATATAATGGCCTTTATTGTGATCCTGATGATCTGTATAAATAATGTTTGTGCAATATACGCGTATGTCAGTTTTCTGTCGGATTTTGTGGTAATTTCGTTGTAGCAAAGAGTAGAGACGTTTGTACAACGAGAGAGTAACAGTTGTTTCTTTCTTAACGCCTCTGATTTAGTGTTAACTAGATCAGGGGTTCTCATCTTCTTTCTTCCCATTGCCTCATTTGAACCATGTTTTCCTCTTTTAGGCCGCCTGCTCAACCGTAGAAAGGTAACTACTTGCCTATTTCCAAATCTTGTTTGTAAAATCATATTTAGTTATAATTTTTTAAATTAATACAAATAAAGTTATATACAATTTATACTTTAAGTATTTGTCGGTCACCGTACTTCATAACTTGAAATAAACCTTTTTTTTATCCGGTTCTACTGCTGAGAGAGATAACGGAAGATCATTTCTGTCTGTTACGTTCGTGTTTGACTCGACTGAACCCTGACTCTACATAATAAGACATACAAATATTTCTGGGGCTGTGGAAGCTTCAATAATTATCCTCCTTATCTAAAAATATCGTTTGTCTTGGCTGCTACGCTTAGTGTGGACTTCTTGCAAAAAAAAAAAAAAAAAAAACAACAGCAGATGAGAATCAACTACCCTCATTAACCTCTGTGGCTAATCTTGTGCCGAATCTTACGCAGTTTTTTCCTATGGAATGGCCTGGTCTTCCATGGTTTCATACGGCCCCGTTCGAAGATAGCTCATCAAGGGACTGTTTAAATGTAAATTAAACAGTTGAGCGATTCGTTATTACTTTTAATAGTGCGTAATGAATTATTATACTCCTACAGCATACGGATTATTTTTTGAAACCAGTAATAGTTTGATTAACGTAAGTAATCATGTTTGTGATTATTCACGGTGTTGATGTCAATTTGTCACTAATACGAGAGGTCACTGAGTCTTTGTCTACGTATCCACGTAATGGAGACGAAGATTCCTCAAAACAAAACAACGCTTTATTCACGATGTTTTCATCGTAATTCTACAAAAGTTTTTCTGCACACAGCGCGCGGAACGAAAAGTTGATAAAAGTTTTTCTTGTTTGTCAGCTGCCGCATTCGAGCGAATAATGACCGAGCAAAAAGTGACGTTTTCAGAAACACTAGTAGTCGAGATTGGCTAGGATTTCTACAACTGGGATACACGTGGGTATTATAAACTGTATGCAGTCGATCAGACTAAAATCGATTATTTTATTTTAAATAAATGTTAATTATATGGCTGGTCGTGTACGGCTATAACGGTCGCTTGTCACGTTATGGGGAGGCGCGACTTACACACACACACACACACACACACACACACACACACACACACACACACACACACACACACACACACACACACACACACACACACACACACACACACACACACACACGTCTTCATCACGTTGAAATCTGGTTAGCAAAATGTGATTTAATATTATTGGTAATGAAAAGACTATACTATATCATATTATACTACTACTACTACTACTACTACTACTACTACTACTACTACTACTACTACTGCTACTACTACTACTACTACTACTACTGTACTACTACTACCACTACTACTACTACTACTACTACTACTACTACTACTATTACTACTATTTCTGCTACTGCTACTGCAACTGTTACTACTACTACTACTACTACTACTACTAGTAAGCTACCTAAACCTACAGAACTCGTTCACTATTTTGAACGAAATACATTTATTATTACGTAAGTTATTACATTAGACAATGCTATAATTATCAAAACAAAATATTTTATTTATTTTTATAAATAAAAATAATATAATTATTATTGCCAGAAAACCTCGATTTTTTTTAACAAAATAACAATTGTAAAACAGACAATCATGCAATACACTCTAAAAATTCCAAACCACTGCATTGTTTTTATAGTTAAATTTGTAACCATAATTCCTAAATAACAAATATTTTAGTCCTAGCTTTTAAATTTATCTATGATTAAATTTACCTATAATGTTTTTCAAAAAGTACATACATAACGAACAACAATATACGTTCAGTTTTTTGTAAACATAGCTTACAACTTACTGAAGGCGATCCAAAATTTGCAAGGAGTGTTGAGATATATTAATTCTGTCAAAATATTAAACTCACCGAGTTTTTATTTTGAATAAAATTTCTCAAAAACTAATCCTCATGTAGACTCCTCAGTACTCCACATATTTCATAAGAGTTAATAAACATATAAATACATGCTATGTTTATTATTCACTTAACAGTATACCTCATTCTTCAAGAGATCAGGGCAGGCACAATCAACTACAGTGATCTAATTGATTTAATTGTAATTCACGTTCCAAGTTACTTCTTCATGTTTGTTTCGTTGAAGCGAGAAAACGTTATTCGACTACAGCTACAGCTGTTTTTTGTTTATTTTATTTTTTTAACGATAAGTACACATATTATACTACACTATGGGAAGTCATGTTTAAACAGTGAAAATAAATAATTGTCACCAGAGGAATCGTTAAGTACAACTGTAATAACAGTTCCAATAAACGTTTGTATACAATCTTTTCTTTTTTTTGCCTTTACATTTACAGGTTTACGTTTATCCGACACCAGGTGACGTAAAAAACAATAAGTTAATATTGCCTACACTGTTACAATGAATAATACAAGTCATTAATTACAAATGTCCGTTCACACAATGATGACTTTTTCATTAAATACCACCTTCCGATAACGCACTATGGACCGCAAGTAACATTTTCTCGTACTTACCTGTGCGGTGTAGTACGTGACAAGATTGATCTGGATGCCAGTAGAATAATCAACGACAATCTGAAAGGCGCATCTGATAATATCGAGAACGTGCTATAGAAATGCGCAATCTTGCTGCTCTCACAACGCGCGCAAAGTGTCACGTAAGCCACTTTCTATCTGATCAGTGTAACAACACAATAATGTTTCAATACGAACGTTGAGCAGTCGATTACATATTTTCTTAGATATGTGAATTTATTATAACATTAAAAAATAATATTTTGCATTAACTGTAATGAAATTAATGTTAGATTATAGTGGAGAATATGTAGTAAGTTGTAATGAAGCAAACGTGGACGAGAGGGACCGTGCAGAAAAAGAATCAGATTGTAGACAGAGATGCAAAGACGTAACGATTTTGAAAGAGAAAGAGAGGGGTGAATTTTAGGGTCTGTGTCTTGGCGGGGGGGGGGGGTTCAGAAACGTTTTTGGCTACAAGCCCTGGATCAGTTGTGTTGTCTTAGTTTTATCATATTTTTGGGGCTGTGTTGCTAAGATACGTACACTTAGTGATTTTCAGTTGAAGCAGTATTTCTTTGCCGTTTTATTGACCTGCAAAACCGCACTTACCCCTTTAGGATTGCTTTATTTTGTGAATTCACTTTGTAGCCACTTTCAAGTTAATTAAATATTTGATTGTAATTATTAACGACACAGCCGTAATTTCTAACATAATGCTGCTTTCTGTGTTTACGAGGAAATACGGTTACAGGTTTTGAACGGTGAGGTGTGGTCAATAGGCGACCTTGACCTACTGAAATATGTGTCAGCTATAAAAATAATTTATAGGCCGTAAGGTGAAACACGGTTTAATTTAGCTTAAGTGTTTACCGGTACATAAAGCACCTCCCTTGAGAGTAAAAAGGAAGTCATTATAAAGTTATATTAAAGTGGTTGTCATGCTGGGTAAATATTTGACGTGAAAAGTGACACTGACGGAAGGTCGTTCTTTACCTTGAGTAAACATAAACAAGGAAAACGAGAGAATTACAAAAAATCCGTTTTAAGTGAAATAAATTTAATCAACAGGATCTGGAACAATAATAAAGTTTACACATAATCAATAATACACTACACATAGTTAAACAAACAGCTTGCAATGCGATGTTCAATTAAATGGCTTCGTAGTTTTACAAAACTGTAAAATTTTTTCTCAGTAATTTGATTAAATTATTGAGTATTAGTAGGTAATAAATTATTTGGTTAATAATTAATCAGCCCTTGCAAAATACACCATAACATAATTAGCATTTGCTTCTCCTACACATGTTCGAAACAGACTAAAACCACAGACTGACGGGAGGCAATATTGGATCTTTTTATTTCGAGTTTTATATCAGTTATTAAGTTACCGTTACATCTTACGGATAGGAACAAACCCGATTAGCCCTATTTGAAAGAACACATATGTTTCTTCTTCTTTATTGTAACTCTTGAAACTCTTTAAGTCTTTACCAGCAATTAAGTATTATTTCACATTAGAACTATAATCAATTTCTTCTGCTAGTAAATTTTATTTATTTTGCGTCTTAAGAACGTTTTGCAGAAAAAAAGTACACTCTTTCTGGGAACTGTACTTGAGGCATTAATTAAAATAAAATTTACTTTGCAAAAGAAATTTGTTATTGTGTTAACAAATAAATAAATAAATATATAAAACATATATATTGCAACAGTACACAGGATCTACGTTCATATAAGTTGAATACTAAGGCTATAACACATTTTCTGACGGCCATAGACATGTTTTAAATTGATTTTGTTCTTTCTTTGTAAAGTAGTCATAAGTTTTGAACCAAGCTATGTTTAAAAATTATGTTATGTCAATATGTTCACAATTTTATTCTCTTTTATGTCATGTGAAATATTTGTGTGTAGGTGCTCGGGTGCGCGTGTGATTTACATTTTATTTAATAACTTCGTTGAAAATTAACATTTCGTTCTGAAACTTGGACAGGTATTCTTATGGTTACAAGCTACATTTTCCATATACTCAATTCTCCACAACTATAATTTTTATGTTTTTTTTTTAAAATGAAATCAGTCTTCTTTTATTTTCGTTATCTCCAAGAAAGTAATAAAATTTGTAGATTAAATCTAGACAGGCCTTCGCAGAATTGGACAGAGTTTTAACGTGAAGACTGGATATCACAGTGAACATCTGTGACCTTGATAGAATTTCCACCAATCAGAAGATCTAAAAATTATTGGAGTCTGTGCTTTGCAGAGAGCACATCGCTCAGTTTCTTCTGAAGTCTCGTCATAGACGACGTACTCGCTGTCACGAGATTTTCGTGACAAGACACGTCCATTTCCGTAAGACTTAGAGGTTGGTTCACGGTTCGAGTTCTTCGTAACCATTATCATCACAAAACTCAGATAATTTTAAATAGATCATTACTCTAGTGCTTTTTCGCGTAAAGTGGAAGATTTTCCGGACTAGGGCAGACTATCTACCGAGATAGTCTGAGAGTTTACGCGAGAACACTTCAAGAAGCCGGAATTTGTGTAAGCTTAATACAAGATCTATTTTACCCAGTTTTGATCCCTGAGATTAAGATTATTTAAATTATAAACAATAACAGTTTCATGTCGCAGTGTGTGTGTGTGTGTGCCGAGGCGTAGTTATTCAACGGGGTTGATCTTCGGTCGACGTGCAGAGTCGCAGCGTGGTCGGGACACTAGCAAACAGTTGGAATTCAACGCACAAGTAACATATTTGTAAAACAAACCAATAGACACATTTATTGAAAGACAATTCATTAATAAACAATTTTATATTATAAAGCCATAAGACAATAGTAAACTTTAATGTATTAATGAATAAAAATGTTCCTACCTCCAGATATAGACTCGGTTGTAATAATTTCAGTGTAACCTATCTGTGCAGTTTTAATTTGTATCGTTGCAATATATGGTTACATTCAGTAAGTTCTGGTTATTTATTTATTTAAGCCCCAAGTGGTTGGCTTCAATTCTGTAACGTTAAGTTAAATCGTACTATCTAAAGTGTACTTTGTTTATATTTTAAGGATGAGTATGTTATCAGGGTAATGTTAGTTGAGCGCCAATTTGCAATCAAATGTTGCAAATAAAATGTATTTGTAAATCGGTAAGTAATATTTTAAATAGCATAAACGTTTTTTCTTTCTGCTATAATTCTATCTTTTTTAATCTTTTATTTAACAGAAGATTGTGACTACTAAAGCTCAGCAAGGCAGATTCAAATCGGGTGCCTTACTTTCCTTGTTGAGAGTGTTACCAACCTATGCTAGTTGATGAAAAAATTATCATTCATTGATATGGTGTATATAATATCATATACATTTATTTATCAATTAAATAAAGAAAAGAAAACCTTTAATCTGTTGTTATTGAGCTCAAATCCTTTATTATCCCTTTTTAAATTCTTTTAAAAGACAAATATAATTATTAACAAAGTCTGACCGGCTGTTCTTTAAATATGCTCAGAATGGCAGCAGTAGCTCTTATGTCTCAAGGCACACACTTGCATTTCTTTATAATTGCTAAATAAAATACAAATAGAATGTTTTTTTAAGTTAGGTCCTTTTGACTACGGTATACACGACAAATATGTTAGGAAAAGTGCCAAAATACATGGGATTATAATAAATTACAGAGTGTCTTAACAAGATTATATTAATAATTTTACAATGTTCAGTGTCTAGGTTATGTTGATTTAAGTGTTTTTAATGTCTAATACACTTTAAATGGTTGTATTACCCTAGATTAATAGTTTTTACACTGAAAATAAGATTATACGTTAATGATTTTCACAGTGAAGGTTCAAAATAGTTTTAATCAAAAGTGTAAACAGTGTCTTTGAAAAGTGTAACTTAGGCTATGAAGGAAATTGCTTCAGTTTAGTTATTTATCAAAAAATACTTCCCTTCCTGGATAGGTTGATGTTATTTCTTCATATGTTCCTTGGTTTACTTCTTTTGGAATAATATTGTGCTTCTTTCTTCTATTTATTTAGTTTAGTAATATAATTTAACTTTACTTTAAGTTCACTTTATATGAAATTCACAATATGTTGGATTGGTCTCTCTTATTTTTGTATCAATCTTTCTCGTTTAGATCTAATAATGCACTCCTCTTTTATTCAATTTATAACATCTCAGTTGCTAAGGCCTATCTTAGCTTTTATTGGTGTGAATTATAACATTTGATGTTACTATGGTTCTCTCTGAGCCTCAACATAAACAAACTTCTAATATTTTACCTTCCATTTTCTTTAAAAGGTTATAACTTTTTTATAAGATCTTTGATCTTCAATTTATTAGTATCTTTGAATTTCTGATGGAACACTGATTATTTTGATACCACTTTCGATTATCTTCCATTATATATTTCCTGAGTTACCATTTTACACTTTTAAATATTTGTTACAAAATTATTTATTATTAGTTCTTCTAGTACTCTTCACTTTACTAAAACTATTGGATACAATTAGTAATAACATAATTCTACCTGACATTGATTATTCTAATTTTAATATAAATTCTTTTTCCAAATCCCTTAACTATCTAGGCATAACATGCCTAGTTTTACAAATCTCTATTATTATTATTTTGGTACTCTTCTATTAACATTAACATTTGTATTATTAATATTACAACATATAATATTAATCAATATAGCAAAATTAATTACTAATAACTATTAGTAAACATATGACAATTCTTTTTAAACTTCTGTATACAATCCTGTTTTTATAAACATAATAAAACACTGTAAGTAGTTCCCAACACATTGTACTCTTTACTTACTAACTTTAATAGTTTAAACCTAACTATGGGAACATTATTTAACATTAATCACATAATAATTAAATAGATAATATTTAAAGATTTAATGTTTCCTGGTACTTTTCTAGGAATTATAAACATATTTTATTCATTTAATTACACCTCAAGCTGATGGGTAGAATATCATGTAACATAATATATATATATACATATATATATATATACACACACACACACATACACAACACACACACACACACACACACGCATAAAACATATCTTTATATACTAATGAGCTACTTTCTTTCCCTGTATAATTAATTATAGTATGATTCTTTTTAATCTATAATATATATTTACAGAAATGTTGAATTCATTGCAAGAGTTACAATTTATATAAAGACACATGAAACACAAAAGTTAATTACGTCTTTCTAAAATCGATCCTAACTTAGTCTTAGAGGAATTTAATTAAATTGTTTAATCAAATTATAAGCATAGATCAAAACAAAATTAGGAATAAAAATTACATTCACATAATGTCTGATAATGAAATATGACTTTGGGAAAACTTAATCATAATCCGTTGCAATTTAAACTTTACTATTTTTATTTTTAAATTTTATAAGTAAGGTATAAGACACTTAGCTTCTTTCTGTTTAGACAAGGAGAAAACCATGAAGCAAAATTCATGTCGTCGAATTTAACGTAACAATAAAAAGTAAATTAGTTACAGTTATTGTGGACGAACATCACTGGCAAACAAGCGAAATCACAACTAGGCCTATTCCATGTGACCCGAGACATAGTAGGCCTATTTCTCGGAACCGTGAGCGGTGCTTACAGTTATTACACATTCCGCAAGGCAGTTTATATGGAAACAACTACATCCCGTGTGTGTGTGTGCGAGCGCGCCGCATTGTATTTGCGGGCATTTTTGCGTTTTTGTGCTCTACAGATGTGTTAAAAAATGTTCACATCTACTTTCTGCGTATCGGTATCGGTATACCAGGTAAATCTCAGACGTATGTAGTTGTTTATTTTTTTACTTACGTGTTCTGTACGCTTTGTTACGGAACATCCATTGCTACCGTAAAATGATAACAGCTGAGAGGGTAGCGTGCTCTGAGCGCCAACGCTGAAATCGTGCTCTGAGCGCCTATACTGATAAAGGCGTGTTCTGTGCGCCGACCTTTAGACACCTGGCTGCATATCTGTATATCCGCTGTTCGCCAACTTTGTAGCCAACACTAGCGGTCCAATGAAAATTTGTACAAGTCATTACTAAAGTCATCACAGCACTAGTAAGGTCCCAGAACAAAATACATTTATTATTAAGTTAGTTAAATTCCAATATTGGACAATTTTTCATATTATCAGAAAAATTACGAAAACTTTTAACTACACTACCATTTTATTAGTAACAAAACTGTAGAGCAGACAATCATAAAATAAATACTAAACGTTTTGGACTACTAAACGTTTTTCCTTTGTACACACCTAGAACGTAGTAGATTCATTTGAACGTTTCATCCTGTAGTGATATCTTGATATCTCTCGTGAAGAAATGAGGATCATTCTTACTTACTTTCTTGGAAGTAATGACTCCTTTAGATCAAAATTTACGACTTTAATACTACTGTGTTACAACGATTGTCATACCACAACTAAGGAAAGGTGCGAGTAACAAGCTCATTTACGATTCATATGGTCAGCAAATTTAAGGTATGCGGGTATCTACAACCATACTAGCAAGTTTTGCCTTCTTATCAAACCGCTTACATTGTACATCCCGTGTTTACGCATATATACAGCTCAGGTATCCATCTCATAATCGTATTCTCCTTTATTATTTACAGTTGTATTTAAGCAAATTCTTTTATTTCTTCTCAAATGTTTTCGTCCCAACCAAATGAGAAATTATGAGATAATAAACAGGATTATTTGCTAAAAATGTATGTGTAAAAGCACTATTACAGGCGTAATAAAAAATTTCAAAGTGAAATTTGCAGACTTTTGGAAAAGGTAAAGGAATAAGATAATATTCATCAGTTCCCTTTAAACAGCGGTAGACCTAAAGTATTCAAATACTTTTAAGACTTCCGTGGAAATAAGTTATTTTATTTCTCGTTCACACACACACACACACACACAAACGCATGTGTATGCACGTGTATATGCACATATACTAGTCGGTTCTAGTATGTGTAGATGCGTGAAGTAGAGGTATTCGTATAAGCCTACCTGGATTCTAAAACGTAAAGAACCCTACATGAATATTATCTGTACCTACAATATGTGGAATATGCGTAATTGTGATTTGAGTGTGTTGGAGGGGGGAATCTATATGTGTTTTTGATAGGGAGAGAGAGAGAGAGAGAGAGAGAGAGAGAGAGAGAGAGAGATGTGGAGATTAGAAAATTTTGTGGGTGTGCATATTATATGTGTGTGCACGCGGGCTTGTGTATCTTGCTTTGTGTGTGTGTGTGTGTGTGTGTGTGTGTGTGTGTGTGTGTGTGTGTGTGTGTGTGTGTGTGTTTTAGACTGGGAGAGTGAGAGTGAGAGGAAGTGGGAGAGAGTAATGGAGGGAGTGTGAGAGTGCTGGAGCGTAAGAGAGAGAGAGAGAGAGAGAGAGAGAGAGAGAGAGAGAGAGAGAGAGAGAGAGAGGGAGAGAGAGAGAGAGAGAGAGCATGCGAGTGAGAGGGAGGAAGAGTGTGAATGTCGACGTCTACATAATTTCACAATAGACTATATTACTCTGTATAGACGATAAATATTCTATCTCGGTAAATATTGTTTTACAACAATATAAATAATAAGTAATAACCATGTCACATGTAAGTAATGTCACATGATTGATTTGTTTACAATAATTTTGTGTTTGTAATATCACTAGTTCTGTTATTTTGTACATAATTCTCTAATTTATGGATGTGTGTTCAGTGCCAGTAGTAATAATAACTTAGTAATACACATTATTGAACATCTTACAATTTTCATTCAGCTGTAACATATTTTTAGACATGTATTGCTATTTGCACCGATTCCAATAAACATTCAATGATTACTGGATCTACAATTATTTACAAACGTAATTAAGGGATTATTTTATTATCAATAATTTAAATTGTAATACTGTATTAATCAGGTTTTTGGAATATTGTAATTCTGTCTATCTATTTAAGTACAATAATGTGTAAGAAATGTTATTATTTTGCCGATGTAAAACAAAACTATCTCACCCCCCCCCCACACACACACAGAGGTATATACTTATAAAGCCTACAACTTTCACTTTGAAATTTTTTATTATGCATGTAATGGTGCCTTTGCACATCGATCATTAGCGAATAATCCTACTTATTATGTCAGGATTTCTCATTTGGTTGGGACGAACAAATCTGAGGAGAGAATAAAAGAAAGTGATTAAATCAACTGTAATTAAGAAAATTGAAATACGATTATGAGACGGAGAGCTGAGTTGTATATGTGTAAACGCAAGATGTGCAATTTAAGCGGATTTATAAGGGAGACAAAACTCACTAGAGTGGTTATCTAGCCGCATACCTTAAATCCCCTGATCATACGATTCGTAGATGAGTTTGTTATTTGCACCTTTCCTTAGTTGTGTTTTGACAATCGTTGAGACATAGTAGTAGTAAAGACGTGAATTTTGATCTAAATGGAGTCTTTACTTCCAAGAAAGTAAAGTCTCTACTTTTTCACGAGGAATATCAGTACAGGATGAAACGTTCAAATGAGTATATTACATTCTGAGTGTGTACGAAGGAAAAACATCAGCGTGTCAAGGGTACATGAAAAAAAAACTAATTTTAGAAGCACCAAGGGCCGAAAATAGAACTCAAAGATTTAAAAAAATTATAAAAGTTTATTTGGGGTTAAAGTTATGAGGAATTTCAGTTAAAATGCAAAATCTATATCTGTAGACTTTGTATTTTGTATGTGCAGTAATTTGACAGAATTAGCATGTCTCAACACTGATTTTGGATCGCTTTCAAAACGTTTGTGAACTATGTCTCAAAATCTAAATAGAAACTCATATATTTTTGTTATCAGTTATAAGTATCTGTGAATAACGTTAGATGTAGACCTACATATATCTGTGGAAACATAGATAAACTAAAAATATATGACTAAATTATTTATCATTTAGGTATTAGCCTATGGTTACAAGTTTAACTAAAAAAACTAACGCAGTAGTCCAAAAGTTTTAGTATTTATTTTATGATTGTCTGCTCTACAGTTATGTTACTAATAAAATGGTAGCGTAGTTGGGGTTTCATAAATTTTCTGATAATATAAGAAATTGTCTAATATTGAAAGTTAACTAACTTATGCTCTGTATGACGATGGTTGGCGTGTGGACCCTGCTGCCTCTTCCCCATTGTAATACTTCTGCCCGGGCTCGACAGCAGCTAATTGCCGCGTGAATCACCTCACTGTGCGTCCAGTATGAAACAATTTTTTTTTGCCTCGCTCAATACTGGTAAAATTTTATTATATTTGAAATCAGCGAAATAATACGATGAAAATGACACCAAACACGACTAAAAAATATTAAATTTTAAGGTGTTTCAAGGTAAAAGCTCAACAACTACTTTAATACACATCTTCAGTGCATAGTGCTTTATAACGCCCAATTTTTAATATAACAAAATTTTATCAGTATTGGGCGAGGCAAAAACAAAATTGTTTCATACTGGACGCACAGTGAGGTGACTCTCGCGGCAATTAGCTGCTGTCGAGCCCGGGCGGAAGTATTACAATGGGGAAGAGGCAGCAGGTAGGCTAAGGGTCCACACGCCAACCATCATCATACAGAGCATAATAATAAATGTATTTCATTGAAAACAATTAGAGAGGTCTGCATCTCTGGAAGCTTACTAGTGTCTTTCAGCAATGAATTGTACAATTTTTCATAGGACCGCTAATGTTGGCTACGGAGCTGAAGAACAACGGACAGACAGATATGCAGCCACGTGTTACCGCGTCTAATGATGCACAGATAAGCACGGCGCACAGAACACGGACTTATCAGTATCGGCGCTCAGAGCACGGGCGCTCTGAGCACGGAGCCGCGAGAGAAGTACACGCACGTAAGCAACCACACAAAAGAGATGTACACACACACACATATGTTATTCCTATTTGCTCACATTGTTGTTGTATATTTTTTTTACGTTAATTAATAATAAATGACACTTTTATTTTTTAATTTTTGTTAATAATTATTCCAAAAAATTCAATTCATCGTCTTCAGTACAAAATAAATATACTACATTTAATTCTATTATATATAAAATTAATAATATTGTTTTAAATAAATTAGAAATACAAGGAGAAAAGAAAATAATATATGATATTGCAATACAAAATGGATATAACCCCAAAAATTATTAATTACATGGAAAACAAAATTAATCAAAAAATGCTAAATATTTCTTTTAATAAAAATACACAGAACAGTCAAAATAAAAAGAATATTAATTTCACATACACAGGAACTATTAATCATAATGTTACAAAATTATTCATAAACCAAAATATAAAGAATACCTATAACAGTAATAAGACAGATTTTGGCAGAATTAAACCTATAAAAAATAATTTAGTTCATAATTTAAATTGGGTATATAAAATTAAATGCCCTGAATTCTGTATGACGTGTTTTCAATTTTTCAATCATAATTTGTCAAGAAGAAATTATGTAGACCAAACTAAAATACGTTTAAAACAAAGATTTATTCAACACCGTAATTCATATTTAATACCGGATATATACAAATCAAAGTTAGCTACCAAGTCAATTAAAAATAATCACACATTCCTAAATTTAAATAATATCACTTTATTAAAACACATTTCCAAAGGTCCAAAAATGACCTTATGAGAAAATGTAAACATATTTAAACATAATGTAAATAATAAATTAATACCTGAACAAATCCAAATTAATACCAAAAATTATAATATTTTCAAAATTATTAATTCAATAAAATAATAAATATTAATATTATATTTTACACTCAGTCATATAACATATTTATTATATACTGTACATATATAAAAACCTACATTAAATTTAGCCTACATATAAAAGAGATGTTATTAACAATTGATTTTAAAATTTTATTAATTTTTAATATTGTGGTTTTTAAACTGTCGAAACACTGTAAAATATTTCAATATATATAATATATTCTTGTAAGAAATGTGTTAATTACTATTAATAATACATAAAAATATTACAGATTAGTGTTTAAATATATACATATTGTTACAACACAAACAAGCCACCCCAATACCAGGGAAAAAACGATGAATCAACTATATTAAATATTTAAATAACTAATGAAAATAAAATGACCATGACGCGACAAACGACTACATGACCCAACCCAAGTGATTGACTCAATAAAATGAAATAAATGAAATCAAATGAGAATGTAAATGAACATGAAATGAAACAAACAAAGTATAAATGAAATAAAATGTGAAGAAATGAAAAGACAAAAACGAATAAAATAGAACAGGAAAGGAGAAATGTTACACTCAAATAAAGTAATGAAAAAGAAACCAATAAATAATAAATGTAAATGATAATTATTAGTATCGACTAATTAATCAATGTAAATGATAATTATTAAAGTCCAATGAAGTAATGACAAACTAAAGTACACTAACCAAATAAATAGAGAGTAAATGTTATAAATAACTCTATAATAACATGAAACTTGTTAACAGTATAACTAACCATTGTGAAGTGAGAGATAGAGAGATAGATAGATAGTGAACATAAGTAAGTGAGAAAGAGAATTTAATGTTAGGGAATACCCACTAGTAACACTTAAATACTATAAAAAGTGCAAAGTGACAGTGTAAACCCCCAAAATAAATAGAAACCCTATTGATAGGTATAGACACCTGAAAACCAGTGATAAACACTAATGTTTATTGGTGAAAAGTGTTAGAAAATAAGAATATTGTTATTATTAGTATTAAGAGTAATTGTAGATCAGGAATACAAAGATATTCAGGGAAAAATCCCAGGAAGAGTCAAAATGTTAGTGTTACCATGGTTAGCTAGTAAAGATTAGAATAGAACAATATAGTAAAGAATATAAATGCAAAATCAATAAACATCCTATGTTCAAAGGGATAGTTAATTAGATAAAGTAAATGGTGTGATGAATGAAACAAATTGTAAACAAGAGTAGCATAATAACTGTTAAAGAATTGTTTGATTAAGTTTATGACTAGGAATATGGCTGAAAGAGTTATACAGACCATAAGCCTAAATGTTATGTTATATTTTATAGAGAATAATAAATAATAGACCAATTATAAACAATGGCAATATAAATAAGAAAAAAGATAATTCATATAAATCTAATAATACTGGAAAAGCAGTTAGAAGATAATAGACAAACCATGATTTTGTAAAATAATGAAAAAATACAATTATTATAAAACAGACCCAAATCAATTCAAAAAGTAAACAAATCATTTGTAACACAAAACAAAACATGTATAAAGGTAAAATAATATGTAATTTGTATAAAATAAGAAAATATAGCCAATTACTACTTAGGCCTATGAAATGCCTAACTGTATAAAACCAAAAACTACAAATTGTAAGAAATTAACTATGATATTAGCAAATCCAAGGCAAGTAAATAGTTAATGATAATTAGTGGATCATATTAAGAGATAAATGTTAAATTAAGGACATAAAATAAGAAAGAAATGTAATTAGATAATATCAACATAACTGTCAAAATATTAATACCCAAGCAAACCCAGCTTTGTGGGATGTCAAAATGATCTTTGAAAGAAAATACGAACAGTTGTGATAATATCTCATACTTAGGTAAGAAGACAGAAGAATAATAGCAATCAGAAGATATACAGTCATTTTGAATAAATATTCAAATATTATAACAATGGTCTTAAGTCATGAATAGCCAATGAGAGTCAAACCGTTACCATAACAACCAAGCGTTATTTATGAATATTCCGTTAGAAACAGTTAGTCCATTATTGAAGCTAGAGACGAATAGACGCCAAGCCGTAAATGACTCAAATTTTAATTTAAAACAATCAAAAGTAACCAACTTTACTAAAATGAAGAACCAAACTATCTGATGAGGAACTAATACATTCAACCTAGGCAACAGACCAGATTAATTAATTCCAAATTAATAAATTTCGATCAACTTATACGAAAAACACGCAAGGCGTGATTAAATCCCAAGATGATTGAAGATTGATGACCAAACGATGACCCAACCTATTTCAACTGAATGACACTACACCATAAGTCAACTGATTGATAAGTATTGCTGAATTACCCGAATTTATGAAATAAATTCTCTTTAATTTTTTCTCACAACACTTTTAACTCTCACTATAAACTGAGGATCTAATTTCTTTCAAAGATTAATTAAAAATAAAACACGAAACTTATACGAAACTAGATAATAACCTGTATAAAAATTACGAACTTTTGACATACACCTTTTAACACTTCAGGAACAAATTGTAATTACACCTTATAGTATATAAGTACCAGTAATGTAAGGTAGCGTACTTTATTGTAATCAAATTGATATTTTTTCGTAAACCAAAAGAATCCAGATTTACTGAACGAAATAGAAATAATAAACAATCTGTAGACGCCATGTCTGACTAACTAAATCGTTCAGAAACATTCGCCGAACCTTGAGATATATTTGTCTTTTAATGTCGGGGCAAATTTGTTTAATAACAAAATATAATTTTGTATATTACTGAATAATTACTAAACACAATTTAATAAACTAGTACAGAGTTGTAACCACTGTTCTTTATTTCATAGGAAAGTGCATTATATGAATTGTGTATTTTAGCGACAAGCAAAGGTGACGGTAAGCGCTCACGTCGGAAACTCGGCGAACTAACAGCTAGATTAAGAAATTCGCACACGGCGGGAGTAATTGAATTCACCACACCGTCATAGAACGAACGCTCAATCGTCCTATTCTTTTTAATTGTTTTCAGATTAAAACATTAATTTTTTATTAATTTTTGCGTGTACTGGTAATTTGAAAGATCGCTACGGACATCGTCAGCGTAAACATAAAGTAACGACCACAACGTGTGAGGCGAACGCACGATACATACACTTCTGCAGAGCACGTACGAATTATATCGTTACAAATTGACGTCCACAACGTGTGGCTTTAAGACACGCAAGAAACGTCGTTACAATATATTCATATACATTATATATATTGTAATATATGTAATTTTTATTTATATACATATATTTACATTTTAAATACCCGGGATGCATATTTCTAATTCAGCTTTTTTAATGTTCTGTAATATTTTTATACCTGTAGTTGTTGGAAAAAAGAAAGGGGAAATTTTGTTTCCCTTCTTAATAAAGGCAAGGAGTTAAGTAAGCATCAAACACAAGTTCCTGTGAAAGAGTTGGCATATCGTAACTAACATACGTGTGACTACACTATAGGCTACATTTTCTATAACCTTCTTCAATTATAAAAAATACTTAAATGAACAAAATTGTCTCTTTTAATAACGTTTGTAGTATTATCAATGGATGGATGTTGTTTCTAAAGAAAAGTTAAAAATTCGATAAAAGTGATGTGACGAGAAACGAATCATAAGTGAAGAGCTTAAATATTTGATCTGAATGTAAAATTAAATCAAAGTGGCAGAGACATTTTCAAAGAAAGAGTTAAACCACGTCGTCACTAAAGGCGAGGAGATGTGAAGCAAAAGGAGGATAGGAGTCTAGACAGACAAAGGGAAAGGTGGGAACTACAGGAACTGAGGTGCCTCCTACATAAAGAAAAGATAATGGTGATGATGAATGACTAAATTTAACACGAAATATAGCAAACTACATAATGAATAGTTATAAGTTAAGTTTAATTTTTCCTTTACTCTTTCTGTGAATTCATTTGTATTTCGTAGTAGTTCTTGTATTACCTTGCTATGGTGTTAATACTGGTATTCGCTTACACTTCTTCCCCTGACTTTCTGCCAGCAACGATATGCCGACTCTTTCTATAAGAAGTCATGTTTTATGCTTAACTCTTTGCCATTGTTAAGAAAGGAACCAAAGTTTTTCCCTTCCCTTTGGCAACAACTGGATGCTTCCCTACAGATATAAAAATATTTCAGAACATTAAAAAAAGAAACGGAAACAAACATCTAAAACCAATGGTTAACCCAAATATTTACAACGCGTTAGTTAATGGGAATAAAGCTGTAGTTTCATTTAAGGAACAAATTATTGTAGTTAATGTAATTAATTAATTGTAATTAATGAAGCTGTAGTTTCATTATTGTTTGCCCGGTAAACAGCTATCGTCATGTTCACTATGAATTAAAAGTTATTAAGAATCACCCGTATTACTTTTGCGATTTACGATTCGGGTTGTTTATTTAATTCAACAGATTCGAAAATAAATCTGTTCTTCAGGTTTTATAAAACGTCAATTAATGACTTTAGAAAAAAATCTTCTAATAATAAGGCGAAGGTATTACAAACATGATACGTGAAAACGTAAGATTGTTTTAAGAGAATTCATTATGTTTCAACAACAAATTCGTAAACACTTCTGGAGTTAAAATTTTTTTTAAAATTTTCACGATGATTTATCTTCAAACCGTGTCGGTTTAAAAAATATATGACAAAGTCACAAAAGAAAAAGGAATAATAATAATAACAATAGAGGATTTTTTCCAGTAATTAAGCAGTAGTAAGTTCTTCAAATAAGATTGGTGTAGGAAGTCAGGGCTGACGTTGGGCTATAGTGCTGAAGAAGAAGAAGAAGAAGAAAAAGAAGAAGAAGAAGAAGAAGAAGAAGAAGAAGAAGACGAAGAAGAAGTAGAAAAAGAAGAAGAAGTTCTTCAAAAAGTCAATTATCATAATAAGTTTTAAACAAAGTTTTAAAATAATGAAAAAAGTGTAATGATAATATGTGAAACAATAATATTAGTACTTACTTATATAGGTGTACCTATGGACGTATACATTTATATAGGTATTATGATTAATAATAATAAAACTTTATACACGAATGTATTTTATTTTGTAAATTACACATGTTTCAATAGTAATCCAGCTATCATCTTCAGATATAAATTAATAAATTAAAAAAATATTGTAATCAGTTGTTCAAAACAGCTGTTTCATATGTAGACGGATTTAATGTTTTTGTAGGCCTATGTGTATGTAAAATATGTTATATAATTGATTGTAAAATATAATATAAGTATTTATTATTTTATTAAATCAGTAATTTTGAAAATTTTATCATTTTTTATATTAATCTGAATTTGTTCTGTATTAATTTATTACTTGTTTTGTTTAAATACTTTTCAGATTTATTAATTTATATCTGATGACGATAGATGGATTATTATCGAAACATATGTAATTTACAAAATAAAAAATATTCTTGTAAAGAGTTTTATTATTATTAATAATAATATAAACTGTAACAAGAAAAATATACATTACAAATATGTAATATTACGTAATATTACGAATATTATATAATATGTAATTATGAATACTTTTACAGGTACATTTATAATTAGCATTTATAGGTATATATACATGTGACTTGGAGCTGCATCGTTTCCCTACAGAAACATCGTTTCCTTATTACACCGCACAGACCGCACATTTTCTCTCATTATCCCCTTTATTATAACAAAACGATTTGTATCCTGTACACAACGATTTTTTTTACACATTGGCCGCTATAAACGTTCCCGTTGCGCACAGCTGATGATTCAACTTCATGTTGCAACGAGCGCATTAAATTCGTAGACGATGGGGCGCGCCGTACGAATAACTCTACTTACATTTGTGTACTCGTCTGCTTGCAGGGCTGCGTTCTGCTCCTTACAGGCGTACTACATGGTTACAGACTGGGAAATTGATAAATAACTTGCGTTCGCGTATTGTCTGCACTATACACAGCTAAAAAAGTGATCTTTTGCGATCTCCTTCATTTCTCCTTTCAAAGTCCAAATGAAAGTTTCGCACGGGAACTCAAAGCACAGCTTAGATGAAATATATAGTTGCTTACATAGAGTAGGTTTTGTTGCGTATATATTCATAAAATTTATTAATCTTATTTATTGGCCAAATCTAAAAATCCAAGTAAATTTTAAATAAAGATTTTCTTATACTGTCGTTTGGTTATATATCTATTTAGTCAATAATTGCGAAAATACTTGTTTTCTTTAATATACTACAGAAACCCACCTTACGCTATCAGAGATAATCCAGAAGTACATAATACATTTAGAAATTTAGTGCTACTAAAGCTTATTTTTAACTTTAATTGATCTGAACAAGTCGGAAAATAAGGCTTTCAAAATTATGGTAACTTTAAGCTATTTCATAACTGTAATTGATTGGCCGTAATTTATCAAATAACATTTTGGATGTGTTGATGTATCTATATCCCTGAATTGCTGACCGACTTATAGAAAAGAAATATTTTTTCAATATTTTTTTTTGTCGAAAACGTCGACACCTTTTACTGCATAAAGCCTAACCTTTGTAGGTTCAATGAGGACATTATAATTTTGAGAAGATATTGAACACTTTCACTCTCACATAATAGTGTTGAAACTCTCTGTTAGTCATTATTCTCCTTTCGATATGTCTGTCCATCTCTCAACATTTATCTGTCTACGGATGTTACAACCACTTAAATGGGACTATAATTGTACGAAAGTGTAAGTACTAACAGTAACAGACATTACGCTATAACTTTTCCAAGACATCGTTGTAGAGTAACTGTATGTTATAAAATTTAAAGTAGGCTACTTGAAAAATAAAAACGCTTGAGATAGAAGCTGTACATAGGATACTAAACAGATTAAGGCAAAAACAACATTCAATGAAAAATAAGCTTCCTGCATCAAGTAACACGGACGAAAGAATTCGGATGAACTTATAAAGGAAGTATACGTGGAGTGTAGCACTGTAAGCACCTGAGGACCTCGGATGTTAACACAAAAAAAACAAACAGTACTTGTAGGATTGTCATTACAAAAGTGGTTTTGGAAGAGACCGGTAAGAATATCTTGGTTAGATAAATTGTACAAAGAGGAAGTTCTCACACGAGCAGATGGAAAGAGGAGAATTTGGAAAGCCAAAATCAGGAGAAGAGAGAACTGGATTCGGCACATGATGAGGCACAATGACTACATGGTTACTTTTAGAGGCGAGAATGGAAGGAAAATGCAAAGGAGGTAGTTTGTGTACTGTTTGACGGAGGAAGTTTGAGTTGAAATTTGCAGGAAATCTAAGGACACCAAAGTTGCCGCCAATCGCTTAGAACTGAGAGCGAGAAAAGAAAATTATACAATACACTATATTATTGTGACTTTTTTTTGAAGACACATCGAACACAAATAATTATAAATGCAGTACGAAAAATAAAATTGTCTTTATTTTTCTTAAGTGACACTGATAACGTTCAAAGAGGGTAAAAGACAATAGAATAAATAATGATTTTGAGCCCATGTTTACAATAAACACATTTGTTTTAAAACACAGTAAAAATTATTATTTTCTAACAAATCATAATTAAAGTCAAGTAAAAAATCGTGGGGGGAAAATTTAAAATAAAAGCGATAAAAATGAACTAAATCACGGCGAAAACTTTTATACAGACCACACGATTAACTGTGATTTGAGTGAAATTATTTCTCCTTGAAACTTAACTAAACAACAGCATCAATCTGCCGTCTTGAAACTAAAAAAAAAATTAGGTTTAGAGGAGAGAGAAAGTCATATCCTGCTTAGTCTGGTAAAAACAACCCATAGTTTGTACTTATTTCGGTCGAGTTTACAGCGACAAAAGTTACAGATTTTCTCACACTTTTCTCTGGGCTTCCAAAACCATAAAGCTTTTTTCTCACTAGTTTGTCGTTGATTTATTTCGGCCGTAACGAAACACACATTCTAATGCTAAATAAAACACACTGAATGTTTCTCAAGTCACATGGGCATACAGTGAGAGTCTCACGAAATTGATCACTGAAAATATTCTAGTCGTGCAGTTGGCAACGTATTTACGCGCCGTCCGCCATTATTTCTTCTTATTACAAGCGCGATAAATTTATGAAACCAAACCGCGTTTACTAGTTAAGGGATCTTACAGAGTAAATAAAGTGGCAGGCTCTTCATTGCCAGAGGCAAGCTGTTCTCTCTAAGTCAGCAAAATATTGCAATATTATTTATTTTTTGTAGTTTATTTTAAGCTCTTTCTTACAAATGTTAATTGCAAACAAATCATTCAAAAGAAGTTGTATATTAAATTTACATTCAGTTTGTTTCCAAAGATCATAAATCAAACTTTAATACTTAAATTAGGTGCATACATTAATATAAAATTTATTTGCAAAAGAAATTTACTTATTAATACAATATTATAAGAATGACAATAAACTACAAAAGTCAAGAGAAGGTGCAAGTCTACTATTCCTAAATCAAATACTAAGACAAATTAATGCCGTTATTCCCTATTCCTCACCTCTGTATTTGCCTCATTCTAATTCTTCCCCTTCCTCATTAGAAACTTACCCCTACGTTACCCACATTTTTGGTGACTCTATTTTCTTCTTTATTCTTATCTTATCTTATCTTATCGTATCTTAGCCTTACACATTCTCTTTCCTCCCTGTTATTTGCCCACTCAATGTACACGACCCAATCAGATGATCAACAGGTTATCTTGTTCTGGTGTAGCTTATTTACTTAAGTGACAGCTGCACTTCCGAGACATTTCTTATTTCTTCATTTCTAACGCTGTCCATTGTCTGTATGACAGTAATATAATATAATGTACTGTATAATACATTTTTATTATTTGTCGTATTTGTCTTAAGAAACACGTTCAACCCTGTTACCTCTTTCAGTTAGTTTAGTTTCTTCTTTTATTTTTTTTATGGAAGTATTATTTTTTCTCGTAAGTAACGTAAATTGTATAGACCTATTTTGACGTCTGACTGTGAGAGATGTGTGTACTGAGTCCCGTCAAACAAGATAAAAATGACGTTCTGCAAATTTAAAAAAGCTTATTCAAATACCGACAGAGTGTTTTTGTAAAAGTAAATAGATTCTGAAAAACTTACATTGTTATCAGGGTGAAGAAAACAGCTAAAAAGTCAATACAACATAATATAAATTACCCGCCCTCAGTAATTCAGATGTGTAGACCTACTATGCATACCAAGCATCACGTTAGCTGCTGTCCATCACTCAAATGATACAGACATCCGAAGAAAACACTTTCTTTTTTGTAGCATGGGGCACATGGAGGCTACTCTTCTGTAGTTCGATTACGAAAACCTTTTGTTGTGCTCATGGTATCAATTTTTTAGCTTTACCTTAGTCAATCCCTACAGCTAAACTTTTCTAAAATCAACAGTACATAAAAGCAACATAGCATCCTATTCTAAAAGTACAAAACCGGTTTACCTGATATAGAAATCAATAAACTTCTAAAGTCAGTACGAAATGGGAAACGCTCAGCATCTTAAAATACAATTAGGTATATCAAAATCATATAGACTAATTCTTGAACAAATACATATAAGCACTAAATACAATACTATATTTGGTTTAACAATAAATTAACACTTATCTGAAACGCCACTAAAATAGAAAAAAACTCCACTGACCAAGATGACTAAGGTCCACTAACCTCCCGCTGAAGTTCAGATGTAAACAGTAGGCAGTTCTAGTAGGTAGGATAAAACCTTTATTACACCCGATTCGATGGGGAAATTAAGAAAATAAAGAAAAGACCGCGATTAAGTATTTTCTTATGAAAATGTTTCCGTTTCTAGTGCCTACATTGTCTTGTATCCTATAAGGTTTCTGTAAATTGCTGAGGACAGTAGGGTGGTAACACGGGACAGTGATAGCAAGTAATTGTTTCGACACGATCGATCTTACCAGTCCTGAAGGAGAATATGCAACAACTTATCGGTTTGGTGGAGTACATAGCGTGTTACATGACATAATATTATAATTGATACTACTGTTTTTTGGGCTTGACCAGTGTGAGAAATCATGACCAATGACTTTATTTTGGTATGCAAAATTGAACTCGAACCAAAGGCACAAAATAATTTAACAAACTACAGGGGTAAAAATTGGTTAACTTATTGGAGGTAGATTATTTACTAACATGGAGAAAAGTGTAATATAAACGTTTGATTTTAATGCTTGTAAACCGTATAACACAAATTGTAGGATTTTTTACTTCAATCACGAGCTAGAAGAAGTTGAAATTGTAGCAAAAGCTCGATTCGACACACCAGTAATTATAGCCTTACCACGGACGTCAAAAAGGAAGCCCTCTAAGACTTGTATTTCACCGAGTCATTCGAGTAATTCATTTCCTATTGTAAAAATTTGTCATGCATTTACTATGTGTTCAAAAAGAAATGAAATATTTCCTAACAGACCACATGATTTCCAAAATTATTTAAGTATTTTTTTACAAACTAACGGGACTTTCTTGGTGTTCATGAGTGAATTCCTTTTTACTTCCATATTCCTTAAGGAATGGAAGTATGGTGATGGCAAAAAAAATCGTGTTCGAGATTATTGCAGATTCTGATTCTACTACACTCAAAACATGAAAAAAAGTCGTTTTCCGAAAAGTGTCTGTGTGTCTGTCTGTCTGTCTGTCTGTCTGTCTGTCTGTCTGTCTGTAGATTTTTTTTCTATGGCAAACGATAACTGCCGCAAATTCAAACAGAATCAAATAATTTTTTGCATACAGCCCTGATTTGCAGAGTACTCGCGACCTATTGTTTTTGGTGAAGATCGGTTGAGGGAAAGGGGTAGTTTACCTGCAACGGTTGTTTTTTAGCAAGGGTAATTTTGTTTGTTTGGCAAACGATAACAGCCGCAAATTCAAACAGAATCAAATAATGTTTCGCATACAGCCCTGAATTGTAGAGTTCTCAAGATCTGTTGATTTTGGTGAAGATCGGTTACGGGAAAGGGGTAGTTTACCAGTAACGTTTTATGTTTTAACAAGGGTATTTCCTATGGCAAACGATAACAGCCGCAAATTCAAACAGAATCAAAAGATTATTTGCATACAGCCCTAAATTGTAGAGTTCTCAAGACCTATTGTTTTTGGTGAAGATCGGTTGAGGGAAAGGGGTAGTTTACCTGCAACGTTTTTTTAACAAGGGTATTTTCTATGGCAAACGATAACAGCCGCAAATTCAAACAGAATCAAATAATGTTTTGCATACGTCACTGAATTGTAGAGGTCTCAATGACTTTCGATTTTGGTGAAGATCGGTTAAGGGGAAGGGGTAGTTTACCTGCAACGTTTTTTTATCAAGCGTATTTTCTATGGCAAACGATAACAGCCGCAAATTCAAACAGAATCAAATAATTTTTTGCATACATCCCTGAATTGTAGAGGTCTCAATGACTTTCGATTTTGGTGAAGATCGGTCAAGGGGAAGGGGTAGTTTACCTGCAGCCTTTTACGTTTTAACAAGAGTAAAGTACTTGAAAATTTATTTAAACTTTTTGAAACAATGGTAATTGTTAAAAATAAAATAATTTTGTTGCCAGGCAATAAAATTATAATTTTTTCATTTTAAGATAATATAATATTTTTCATTTAATACAGCAATAAAAAGGCAGGTAAGACACAGCCTGGCTGTTTGGCTGAAAATGATTTTAAATATAAATCTTAGAATATGGAAGTCATGTATGGTTCTCCATACCGATATTTTAACTTCATTAGGTTTTACAGATATTAGTTTGATGCCAATTAAAATGTGCCTTCCTTCAATCATTTCGGTAGTGCAAAAATAAGTATATAATAATAATAATAATAATAATAATAATAATAATAATAATAATAATAATAATAAATATTATTATTATTAAATAAATGTATAAGCGTAATTCAAGTGTATTTATAGACAAGTGAATAAAGGTTATAATCTAAATATTTATTTTAAGCGAAATAATTATTTTCTGATAGACTGACTTAGTGCTCTTCGTTAACAACTTATCAAACAACCAAACCATTCATCAGCTATTTAGGCTTTTACTACCAGTGTAAATTGAAGTAAGACTTTCTGGTTTTTGGGCTTTAGACATTTTTTTATTACTAAACGGTTTGACTGCACCCATCAGCAGTGATCATCAATTATAGTAGACCTTAGTGTTCGCGATCCAATTTACAATAATCGACGACGATGATTCCAAAGGCGGAAACACTTCTTCTGCAATCATTGTCTGTTCAGTGCTGGCTCCTGACTGTCACGGTTGTCAAGCACAAACGTCCGTAGAGATTACTTGGCTACTAGAAGATTTCATCGCGCTGGTAGCCAGGCGGTGAGAACAGATCATAAGTGTTTCGCCAGTCACTCTTGTTATAAAATGTTTATATAGTTAAGTGTGATTTTAAAAGACCTTAATGTAGCACAGGGAGAATATGCTTGATTTTGTACAATAGAGTTTCGCAACAAACACCTGACACACATCTAAGAAGGCCGCTTGCAACATTTTTCCATTATGGCTTTATTAATTGCGAGCACTTTAAGATGGCACTGTTGGATAGTTGGGTGTTCCTGACAGAGGCCAACTGGTGGTTTGGGACGTGACTGATGCTATGAAGAAGTAATTTTTCCACTGAGAGATAAAAGGTTGTAAACTTATCGGTCTACGATAATTTTCCGGATTCCGAGATAAAATGATTTTAAACAATTTTCACACTGGAGCCTAGAAACGGATATAATTATGCGTTGAACGCGTAAGTTACCATTTTAGATGTTATCTGATATATTTCTGACACTGTTTTGCTATTCACGAGTAAAATTCCTTAAGGTTTTACAGGTTTTATTTGATGTCATCTAATTTATCACTGTTCAAGTTCTGGTTATCTTGGTGCTGATATATATTTAAAGGAGTGAAAACGTAATCCAGATATTGTGTAAAAATATCTGCCTTCTCCTTGATTACTCCTAGCCCACGGTACTTTATTTGGAGGGGGTGGGGGCTCTGTACGCATTGGGCACGTTGTTGTTACAGATTTTCTTTAAGATTTAACTGGCAGCCACATCGTGCTATTGTAGCGAATGAGGTTGTCAGTGTATTCCGTAAACTATCGTCACGCATTTGTGTTGGCGTTAATTTGAATTTGTTATGTAATTGGCTGAATTTAGTTTTATCAACTGGAAAATGACTTCCAGTTCCTCTTTCTGCAGTACGTTTCTTTGTCTCTACTGGGATGTTAATATTGTAATGAGAATTATATCGAAGCGCGTAGATTAGCCGAGAGCGTCCCCTACCCGTCTCCCGACTAGTGTTGCCTCAGTCAAGGCCGCGTTCAAGTTTGTTCTAGATTCTTCAAGAGGCCACTCGAGATACGCATTAGCGTCAGCATTAAGTGGCGTGCACATTGAGGATGGAAGATTTCGAGAAGGCGTGCGCTACCTATAAAAAGCCATAGCAGCCGGCTTATGAGTTCAAGTGGTGCTGAGCGATTTTTTTACGCGGATCGAGTGTTTGTAGCGAAGTGTTGTGTTCTGAATAATGCGGAATTCTTTGTAGTGAACATTATTATTGCGTGTGGAGATTTTTTATATGAATTGCTTAAAGAGACTATCTTGTTGTTACAAATTATTAATTGTGATAATTTTAGCTGGTTGTTAGTGATTTCATTGGTGTCTTGTATTTTGTTTCCACTGTACCATACGACGATCAGTTAGACTGTCGTAACAATATTTTCTTTTTGTTTTCAAGTTTGGGACGTCTTGTTTTGCAGCCGTTGTAATGTAACTGTTACGGATTTTTGCATATCATGTAGCTTGGGTTTTTGAGTCTTACGTCTAGGTTACAATTGTTTATTTAATTTAAGTATATG
Source organism: Magicicada septendecula (assembly GCA_034769895.1). Taxonomy (NCBI): domain Eukaryota; kingdom Metazoa; phylum Arthropoda; class Insecta; order Hemiptera; family Cicadidae; genus Magicicada; species Magicicada septendecula. The sequence goes on from CM068372.1 coordinate 288,831,278, forward strand.
TTCCACGTTGTTTTTGAATTGCACAATTAAAACGTTCATTAACATTTATTACTGACGTGCTAACAGTGACTATTATTGGTGTGTGATCTGAGGACTGACTATAATGTATAATGTATGTACAAGAGGTATATGTGACTATTAACTGATGAGAAGAAGAATATTATGGAAAACTATATGAGGGTCAGTGCTGTGTAACGTAGTTTTCATCCACCATGTAAAAACAAAACAATAGATTGCATCATTTTTTGTAATTTTTTATAATTATTTTGGAAATAAGGTTATTATTTCTTAGAGGAAATTTTAAAAATGTATGCAATGCTGAATGAATAATTATAGAACTTAACAAAATGTCTGTGAGAATTCACCCGTTGTCAGAATTACGTATCTCAGACTAGAACATGATATTTGCCAGTAAGTTATCTCCGGGGGGGGGGGGGGGAGTAGAAAGGCAATGACAACAAATGCCTGCTGTATCGTTGACATGACCACTAACCGTAACGAAATGGCCGTGAAAGCACGCTACCTGTGTGCGGTGCGGTGCGCATTTCGTGTCATTTACATATCTTGTTTTGTTTACATGTACATGTATATATTTATAGAGTTTGCATGACTTGTTCACCCCCACCGGTATTTACACAATCTAAATGTGCGTACTTAGTTTTGTGTAGTACATGAATTCATTGAATTTAATGCACAACGTGCTCTAGATAATGTCAAATGTCTGTATTGTGCCTGTTCGGTGAGCTTTATCTATCTATCTTTACACTTAGAACAGATGTATATTTACTAGTCTATCAGTCCGCACGAATCAGGCCAGACGTGTCTCTTGCGATTTTAAACCGATGCTAGAGACCACGTGATTAAACTTCAATCTGACTTTATCTGGGTTTTACGTTATTCGTTATTTTGTACACTTTGGATAACCCGTTTATTGAGCAATCTCTCAGTTTAAACTCGACCGTTTGCCAATTTCGTGTCCGTGGTGTATCTGTCGGTGTATGATTCACGATAACTCAGCGTTTCTCAACCTGTGGGACGCCGAGTTAGCCCTGTGGGGGCAAGTTGCTGGGTTCCGAGCATGCGTTTGTTGGGTCGCAAAGTAGTGCTCGAAAATTTATTGACTGTCTCTTAAAAATCTATTACATATTAACTTTTCTAGAATTAAGTATGTACAATTTGTTTAAGCGTAAAAGAGGGCTTAAAGTAGTCGATGCTGGCAAAAATATGATTATAAACCAGCCTACAAGTAGGCTAATTCTGCCGGCGCCCGTCTTATGGGTCGGGTCCCTTGAAGTGTAATCTCCTTTAAGGTGGGTACCGGATTTAAAGAGTTTCAGAACCACTACAATAACTTATGAATGCATCAACCCATTTAAATGAACGTGGAGTGCATGTCCACACTTTTATCCCAGAGACTCCTATTTTTTTAAGACTGATACCCTCAAAAGTAGAAAGGGAGAGCCAAAAAAGTAAAGGGATCAACATTCTTAAGAAATCTGATAAATCCATGTAGGGTTTCAAATTAAAACAATTGAAATATTCTCCATGTTCGGAGAATTTTGACATTAATCCAAACAAATCCAAAACTCCATCCCCGTGATAGTCTAAATAGAATTTTAAATTAAAATTTTATTGGTTTCAGTTACTATATTTAAAAAAAATTTACAGGCATTGCACAAATGCAATTCACAGAGAAGGGCATTGAAAATGCTTCAATAAATCTAAAAAATATATATATTTATGTTCATTCACCAATCAATGAATTCATTCTTCATTCACCAATCAATGAATTCATTCTTCATTTACCAATGTACAGATTATAAGTTAAATGTAGTCGCATTCATAAGCGAAGTTTTATATGTGTACTACGTTATTGACAACAAAGAAGTAGTTTCTATGGAAACTCACAGGTTACCATTTTCGATCACGCACCAGCGGTCGTTTTCAAATGTGCGACACGTCCTTATAAACATTTTCAATGTTAAAATATATATAAATATTAGACGTAAGGTCTATAGATAGTTATAAAAACATACGTAAACTTCAAAGTGAAGACTAAATTGTTTGTAATTTAGACATTTTGGTTATAAATTTAACTTAAAAGAAACAGTGCAGAAATTCGAAATTATTAGTGTTTGTTGCATGATTTACAATAATGGTTTACAATTAACTGGGGTTTTGTAATTTTTCTGATGATTGAAAAATTGTCTAATTTTGAAACTTACATAATAAGAAATTTATTTTCTTCCAAGTAATCAGCAGCATTTACAGCTCAGGTAGCTTAACAATGGATAACATCAGAGACATCAATAATTATTAATGACAATGTTCACAATTGGTTAATAGTTGCGGAACATGATAATAGCGCAAAACAAAATGGATGAGTGACGTAACTGATTGGAGTATCGAAGTAAAATTATGATGGTAATTAATAAAATCCAAGGATAGAATAGCTGTGAATAATAGTAGATTAAAGTAAAATTTGGTAAAACCTATAATGTATCGAACAGTAGTGGGAACAATAAAGACAACTAACTGCCCTAGAAGGATTTAGGAACAATTTAAGAATGCTTCATTTCTTGGCCTTCAAAGATTCAATGTTGGACATAGCCTTGCTATCGTGTCTCCACCTCGATCATCCATATCATTTTAGTTCCTCCCTTCAACTAATACGTGTCATTCCTTCTCTCTTTCAACTTTTCATTGACATGGTGTTTTGGTTGTCACAGTTTTATTCCACCTTTCATTTGTGTATCTGTCGTCGAAACCGCCAAATATCCACTTTACTTTCGCTACGTAACTTGAAACTGTTTCACTTTTGAAATGTTTCACACACTTTTTTATCTTCTCCTATACTATAATTTCATGTTTATCATTTGTCTTCCATTGATCGTCGGGTTTTTGCTAATTTATGGTCGTTTTTAATTGCAAGTGCGTATTTCTTGAAGCCATGAGTGAGCACCGGAGGTCGCATTAGTTTAACAAATAACTGAATTTTTATTTTGCAAAATGTAAATGAGTTTTCACATGGTTCCTTCTGTTTTTGTATTGTTTCCATCATTTTCTTTCTTTTGTTTAATTTTGTCGTTTCTCCTAAATCGTGTGTACTGTATGTCCTGTTAAATTTTTCCATGAGACACCATTATTTTTGTTCGTCATCGTGGTTTCTCATTATTTATGTTTTACTGTAGTTCATAATTAAGCCTGGTTTTCTAGCTTCTTCACCTAGCTAATTAATAATTAATTCTAGTGTTTCCTTGTTGTTAATACTACACCAGTTTTTTAATTAATTGCTTTTTTATCAGAACTGAATACAATTTTGAAAGCATATTTAAACAATGCAAGAGTTTTAGGCACATATAAAACTGCATAATAAAATTATGGACAATATGCTTGAGGTATGTAAACAAGGGATTAAAGGCAAATAAACGAAACTGAGTTTTTAACGATTCGATGTGATGAGGTTACAGATATTTCAAATCAGTGTTAATTGATTTCTGTAGTTAGATATTTCCACAATTGAAACATACATGAGAGATTCTGGAGTTTTTTAAGAATCACTGATAAATCAGCTGATGTTTTAACACAGTACATAAACTGATTTACATAGACTGATTTCAAAGTCGCCTTCTACACTAATCGCTCAATCTTACGACTGTGCAATTAAAATGAGTTGTGCTACGAGTGGTGTTCAAAAAAAGTATAACTATGTTCATTTAGTTCACTGTATGCGCATTAATTAAATTTAGTTATGCAAGAAATTAAAAGCTAAATTGGCAAATTTGTTTCTTAAATTTATCTGCAGTTTCTTTTATGTTCTCCTCATAGATACGATCAGTGTCGCTACACGATGGAATTATAACATCCGTATGGTAAACGTTGTTTTTGAGAATCTAGAAAAATTAGTCACGGATTGTGAAGAAATGAAAGAAAATTATTATGAAACTACTACTTGTAAAGAGGCTTACGGTTTAGGAGAAATCTAGAAGAAGTTTTTATTCTACAAAATGTTTCCACATGTAAATTTTTTTCTATTTGTATCGGTCACTGAGGACCACATGCCAATTTCAATTCTTTATATCTTGTTCTTTTCTTTTTCTCTAATATTCTTTCATATTTTCACTATGTCTCTTCTTTCTGTCTTCAGTCCACTTTGAACCTGCGTTTTTCTCTCTTCTACGCTGGACTCCTTTCATTTTTAACACTTTTGCCCGAAAATCTTCTCTTTCAATTGCTTCTTCTGCATTTATATTATTTTTTCTAAATCATTTTGGACTTCTTTAATCAAACTTGATGTTGACTTCTTTCCTCACAGATATTTTAAGATCTGTTTCGTTAACCTATTGTTGTCCATTATATATAAATGTCCAAAAAATAATAGTCTTCTTTTCCTCATTGTCTCTGTTATATTTTCTATACTTTGATATATTTCATCATTACTTCTTAATTTCTAACCTTTGAAGATTTTCGTGGTTCTAATATTTTCCAAACAATTCCATTTGTAAATTTATTATACAATCAGTTTCAAGCCAGACAGAAAGACGGTGTTGAACGTTCTTTAAAAGGTCTGGAGGAATTCGAAAAAAATATATGTTCACAAAAATGTCTACGGATGAACTACAGCAAACAATGAATGGCAATGAGACTAAACGAAGAAAAATACATCCTGAAAATAAACATTCTGTGATCTGTGTGCGATAAGATAATTTGTCAGTTCAAAGAAAGACTTTCATTCAGAGGTCACTTGGAAGCTGCAGCTTTAGTTAATAGAGACAATTTTCCGTATTTTTAGTAGACGTTTCCGTCATTGACTGTAAATCAGTTGTAGGATTGTATGCAATGTTACAAGAAGACAAGTTGCGGACTGAACTGGAAGTAATTTATTTAATGGAAAATTTCAAAAATTTTGTAGTTGGTCTAAACATGCTTTCTTGGCTGTCTAGCAGTGGTTTCAATGAAACCTTTAGTGAACCGTGAAAACGTTAAAAATTGTTGTGACAAGTCCTATGTCAACCGCTAATCGGAACGATGTTTTTAAAAGAATTAAAACATCCTAAGGAATACGATGAACGGAGATCGTCGAAAATGCTCAAGTAATAATATCAGTCCAATAAAGACGTAATCTGCAACATAAGTAATTCTGATGAAAAAGACTATCAAAAATTGTACTTTGCAGAAAGAGAGACGGACTTGATTTTGTGTATAAACAATAACATTCATGATAAAATATTTAATACGTATTTTTAATTACGCTTTAGATATATAGGCCTATATGTGGTTATGATATGTGCAAATATTTTCTTGTACACGCTGAACGTGACTATCTATCAAGAACATAAACAATATTATGTACAAAAAAGATAAATACCTAACAACTGTAAACGTGTTAAAATTATATAGGCCCTACCCAAAAACTTACTGTTGTGTGTTACCAAAAGTCATTTCTGAATTGGATTAGAACGTCGCCCTTACACAGAAGGTAAGTCAAAGTTTTACAAACATTACTATTGTGTAAGATATATCGAGTGTTTGTAAGGGAATTAGGGAATGCTGTCGCTACTGATACTGATTCTAATATTTTGAATTACCTGCTGTTGCTTTTGTCTGAAAACCGTGACTGTCACGCTACATATCTCAAGGACAAAGAATTTTATATCCTGACGGTGTTTTCTTACCAACAATGTAATTATCTGTAATCACTGTAAACTGTAGATAGATAAATAGATTAGACCATGAATAATGGCATTTTAAACCAGGGGCCTGTTCGATGGGTGAAGTGTTAACAGTAAATTTCACTGTACACACACATTATATAACGTTGGTAGTAGGCCTATTATAAAGTTCAAATTCTTTTTAAAAATATCAGAAATCAAATTTTTAAAATGCTTTCTAATACCTTTCTCCATTACAGATGAAGCATGTCTGTATTGAACGGTAAGCACTCATATTTTGGCTATTTTAGTAATGAGAAAAAACTGTTAAATTGTTTAAGAAAGCAAATTAGTTTGGAAAATCGTGTGGTCGTGTGTATTATTAGGTGCAACATGTAAACAAAATTACAAGTAATTCGAATTTACTGTAATTTATTAAAATGAAATTTATCCCAGATAGATACTTTTAACGCTTGAACAGTATTTTATAACTCTGAATCAGTTACACAAGTACATAAATATGCTAAATACAGAACTATTGTTTGGAAAGAAAATATTTTCCGAACTATTTTGCAGTAAATGTATTAGCGCAGACATCGGTTAATAAGAATGTCTTCAGTAATTCGGCCAGTCGAAATAAAGTAACAATCACAAATTGTATTTGAATGCGAGTGTGTTAGTCAACTCTAGAGACCATCTATACTTAATCTTGTTTTTATGCTATTTTTATATCACTAATATCACTTACTCCGGGGTTATATGATACGAAGAAACCGTATAGCACTTTTTGCGCATCTATCTTGAAAAAATAGGAACAACCAAAAGATGACCTGATGCAAGATACATAATTTCTGAAACCAAAATAGGAAAGAGGGCTGAAGGTGATTCGCCACTACGTTTTAGTGTCTAACAAAATATCCGTATTGCCACACCGTCAAGCATATAGGAAAATAATCAGAGCGGAAAGGATAAACGTGAATGAACACCACACCCCAACCACGCCAGGAAGCAAGTGACCTTGAGAACTGGTATCTGTTGGCCATTATTAAAGTAAAACCCTTCTCGTATGAGCTGTTTCATTTGCTTTCCCAGTGTAGAATTTCTAAGGACACATGTTTGATAAATATTAAGGACATTTATGGCCAGCCTTAACCACAGTACTGTGGTCCTAACGTACTACATCCACGTTAGCGTTGACTCGTTTCTTCCACTGAAGATGACAGCCATTGGTGGTGCAGAAACGTCTGGTTTTGTCGGAAACCTTGGACCACGGCCAAACAGCCCGGGAGTTAGTTATGGACATTTGCTATAATTTGGTAAAAAGAATTTTGGTGCAGTAAAAATTTCACTTGTGATCATATCTGCAAAAGAAATGTTCAGTGTACCAAACAAACTACAGACTATATTTTTACAATGAATTTAATTTTTGTTAGACTTGGTTAAAAGTTTTTAAAAACCTGAATAATTTATAAAATGGTTAATCAACTTTACTGACTTTTGGTAAACGAAAAATAATACTTTGAGTGTGTACAGAAATTAGTTATAATCAAATATCAAATATTTATAAAATTATATGGTAAGAATCCTGAATTTCTCATTTTCCGTGAAGAAAATGAGGGGATCCAACCTTGACTCTAGTCTTATCACCCCCCCCCCCACCAGGAATAGATCCTACTTAATTCACTGTGTTTAATATTCATTAATATTTTTTCATGAATACTACTACTTCGTATGACTTTGTCTGTGTTTGAATTACTGAAAGATTTTTCAATATTATTTATACTTTAATTAAACACTGTTACAATCTTAAACGTAGTTGAAATTTTACTATACAAACAGCAATAACCTTTTCAAATACTTCCCAGTTTGAAATGCTAATTTTTAAAGTTTTTCGCATAAAATACGATAGCACTTTCAGCTTTTGATGCTTACTTTGTAAAAACGCATGCGAGGCATTAAACCGAAAGGGAAGTTTTAGCAAGATACAGTTATTTTAATATCTAAAACTAAAGGTGATAACGCTTTTGAAATGTAATAACTGTAGTGTAACGCAAACAGCACATACGAACAGTCCGTGGTCTGGTATCTACCTGTGTGATCGTGATTTGTTCGCCTATAGCTCTAGATTCTTGACACGATGTCGCAATATTCCTGTACGCGAAAAGAGGACCTACGTCTACCATCATTTTAGTGACGCAACTAAAGAAAACAAATCATCGTTCATTTTATTTCTATTCTATATTAAATAATAAGAACTATGTTATGTTTATTCTAGGAAGAATTAGAAACGATGATTAAAAATCTAGATACAGATCTAGAAAATAAGCATAAATATGAATTACAAAAACATTAATAAAAGGGAAAAACCAGGATAACAAACTAGCATATCAATCGAACAGATCACATGTTCAATAATTACTTTGGATGCGTTGTAAAACTGAACGAAGAAAAACAAAGTGCAGGAATTAAACGAAATTTGGCAATCTAAGTCACAACCTGCACACAAAAGTATATATAAAACAAAAGTATTTGACCAAAGCGGTTCTTCCGGACCGCACGTATGGTTTTCAGACTTAGATATTTTTACAAAGGGGAACATCGGTAAATAGCAAGAAGGCAAATATAGGGGTTAGAAACAAGACGGAAGTGAAAGAAGCTTCAAGCCAGGAAGTATAAACTAAAGTGGAAATTTGCCGATTATGACGCCGCACACAAGGAAGTTTTTAAATTTATTGCAACTATTATACACACTATCAAGCAATTTTATATTCTCAATATTCTCACGTAGGATTCCGTGGCCGGTGTCCATTAGGTTTTTGAAGTTTTCTTCCGGTATGGACCGCGTCAAAAATGTCTTGTGTGACAACGTTTCACTCATTTTTCAATGAGTATCCTCAGGTCTAAGTGACTAAGTGGCTAGGTGACAGGTCTCACTTAGACGCCGGTCATACCAGAAGAAGACTTCACGAACATAATCAAGCAATTTTATTCTAATAAATATGACAATTGTGTGGATAGTATGCTCCTAGTACAGATTGATATTGATCATGGGCAGAAAACACAAAGATGAAAGGTGGAATAAAACTATATTAATCTGGATACAATAGAAATACAAAAGGGGAAGAGAAAGACTGTAAAGGTGAATGGAAGACCTGAAAAGACGTGGTGGAATACGGTGGACGTATATGGCTAAAGAAAAAGCAAAGTTTAGAAGTATTCATCTGTGTTCAATACTGGATACTTGGAGGCTAAAAAAGAAGATAATAAATTGTAATTCAAGTATGTGGAAAACGTTTTGGACGAAAAAGTAATTTGTTAACTTACTATTATAAAGTACGTCACGCAGACAATTTTGTGCAGACTTGAATTTGTGTTGAATAAGTACAGGTGACAACAGCGAACAGAGAGAGTGGCATAGTGGGATGGTGAAAAAATAGTTCTGTTGAACTACTTTTTTCCTTAAAAAAAGTAATATCGTTACAAACAGTATTTAGTAAACAAACGTTCATATATTCTACATAATTATAGATACCGATTAACGCTCAAGGATATCTGTTGGTAACGTCGCAATATATATTTGAACATACTTTTAAGTCAAATTACTAATTAACTGAAAGTCGTATTTTTAATTGATTGAGACCGATTTAAACAGGTATTAAAATATTACTGTTTAACGTACCTGCAATATTCAAATTATTAACGTTCAAATCTGTTTAACGTTATGCATTTTCTTCTTTTATTATTATTATTATTATTATATTTTTAGTATATGAAGATCCAACTTTACATATTGTTATGAATTATGTGTAACAAATATAAACTTAAAAGCTAGACTAAACTATTCGTATAGAACTTATGATTATAAATTTTGCTAAAAAAAAGAATATTCTAAAATATTACTGTTTGTTGAAAAAGATTAAATAACACAAAACATAAAGCATGAGAAACGAGGAATAAGTCACCGGTGGTGTTTCTCGGCTGACGCTATGAATATGCATACGAAGAACTTTATTCATGGCTTTAGAAAAGTAAAATTTATTTCTTACAAAATTGATTTTATTGTTGAAAATAGTAAGCGAAGCGAGTAGTGCAGCTCAGGAAGCTTATTAGTTATTATTGTATGCGCTGTGATTGCATGTTCCCGAAGGAAGTGGGCAGCCGTGTGTCTGGACGTACAGATGATTGAGCATCGATCGTGTCTACGGCCTCCATCCGACTGGCACATCGATAACTAAACGAGTGCAGTACGCTACGGTTTGGTTTCGTTATTAATGATCCGACGCGTCGATTGGCTGCTAAAGCAGGTAGGCCTACATGTTGTGGTCGCCCGCTGTTACGCTCTATCAGTTACTGCGCGCCGCACGTAACGTTTAACCCGACGCGTCATTTGATTCCGTTAATTGCGTTAATTAGTCAGGGTTTGGGCGTTACTTTAGAGATTTTCGACCGAACGACAGCCGGTTCTTCGGCGTTTAGGTATTCACTCTTCTCTTTCTGCGCTTGAACGAGATAAAAGTTGACGTTACCTATAGTAACAAGTCAAACCAGGGATGCTAAAACCGATTGGGGCTAAGACCACCTTAAATACAATAGCCTTGCCTAAAGATCTGCTGAACTCCCACTAAGACCTACCAATTAATAATATTTAAAAACTAATTTTTTCATTTTTTCAATATATTTGTTTATTGTAAACTATACTGCACACATAATGTTAAACAAGCTTAAAGATTTGTTAAAAATTAAAAGAAAATTTACTTAGACAACTGGCTTTGAATATTTTCAGTAATTTTATATATTCTAGGAGTAGTATGTAAGGGATAATGTTACATAACTGGAAGGAAACCATAAAAAAAGAGTCAGGGTTTTGAACTTTGAGTTAAAATGCTTGCAGCTCAAAATGCTGACTGTCCCACAAAGATACCGGTAGGCAGATCAACAAAATCAAAACACACAAACACACACGCTTAATTGGACACTGTAAAGCTAGAGCAAAGATCAAGATTGAATTCTATCGAATGCTAGAATAGGTCAGGAGCCGTCTAGGGATGTGGTGATGACGATGATGGTGGTGGGAATGAAAAAACCTTTTTCTCGTACATATTCCTAATCATTTTCGTCACTGGCCGCTTGGTTTCTATGATGTTCTCAAGAGCATTACGCTATAAAAGACAATAATCATTTCTTACATTCCTTCCCATCGATTCACGATTCAGAGCCATACAAAGTCATACCACACAAAGGACTAAAACATTTTCTTCATTTTGAGTAGAATGGTTCTTGGTACCTTTATATACTTTCTTCAGCCTGCCATGGGTTTTATCCAGTGTAAAATACACTTGATAGAACGTAGATAATATAATTAGCAAATTTCACAAAATTTTTATGGCATTTAGGAAGGTTCCGTGCTCAGAACGCCCGTCCTCTGAGCGCCCGTGCTCGTAGCACCCACTTCTCTTGTGTCTTCTTGAATTACTTATACAACGAAAATTGTTTCTGTAAACCACAGTACAACATACGCGTATGTACGCCTGCTACCTGTACTTGGTCACACTTTGACCAGGTATTATTCAGCTTTCTAATTGACCGGTTAAATTTAATAGTCTTGTAGTTTAAACTATATACTAACTTTTTTCATTATCTATAATTTTTACTTCCATATTCCTTAAGGAATGGAAGTATGGTGATGGCAAAAAAAATCGTGTTCGAGATTATTGCAGATTCTGATTCTACTACACTCAAAACATGAAAAAAAGTCGTTTTCCGAAAAGTGTCTGTGTGTGTGTCTGTCTGTGTGTCTGTGTGTCTGTGTGTCTGTCTGTCTGTCTGTAGATTTTTTTTCTATGGCAAACGATAACTGCCGCAAATTCAAACAGAATCAAATAATTTTTTGCATACAGCCCTTTTTTGTAGAGGACTCGCGACCTATTGTTTTTGGTGAAGATCGGTTGAGGGAAAGGGGTAGTTTACCTGCAACGGTTTTTTTTTATCAAGGGAAATTTTTTTTTTTGGCAAACGATAACAGCCGCAAATTCAAACAGAATCAAATAATGTTTCGCATACAGCCCTGAATTGTAGAGTTCTCAAGACCTATTGTTTTTGGTGAAGATCGGTTAAGGGAAAGGGGTAGTTTACCTGTAACGTTTTATGTTTTAACAAGGGTATTTCCTATGGCAAACGATAACAGCCGCAAATTCAAACAGAATCAAAAGATTATTTGCATACAGCCCTAAATTGTAGAGTTCTTAAGACCTGTTGTTTTTGGTGAAGATCGGTTAAGGGAAAGGGGTAGTTTACCTACAACGTTTTTTTAAGAAGGGTATTTTCTATGGCAAACGATAACAGCCGCAAATTCAAACAGAATCAAATAATTTTCTGCATACAGCCCTGATTTGTAGAGTACTCAAGACCTGTTGTTTTTGGTAAAGATCGGTTAAGGGGAAGGGGTAGTTTACCTGCAACGTTTTTTATCAAGCGTATTTTCTATGGCAAACGATAACTGCCGCAAATTCAAACAGAATCAAATAATTTTTTGCATACCTCAGTGAATTGTAGAGGACTCAAGGTCTTTAGATTTTGGTGAAGATCAGTTAAGGGGAAGGGGTAGTTTACCTGCAACCTTTTACGTTTTAACAAGAGTAAAGTACTTGAAAATTCATTTAAACTTTTTCAAACAATGGTAATTGTTGAAAATAAAATAATTTTGTTGCCAGGCAGTCTGAAAATTTCAGATTTTGTACCACAAAATCTGAAAAGATTATACGATAGTTTATGAAATGGTTAATAATACGTCAGTGGAAGGTGTAATGAGAAATTAGCAGAAATGGAAACCTGGGGAATGTTAACTGTTCTGTAGATACAATTTTGTCAGAATGTTTGGAAATGATCATCAACATTGAAGAAAACGTAAGCATATTAAGAAACATATGTAAGTACTTATTATAAAAAAATAATGTTTGTTTTTTGATAAAGCCATTTTGATTATATAATATAAATATTTACAACAAGAAAAGAATTTTCAGTTTTCAAAATTTAAATATATTTTTATAAAACAATGGGTTCTTCATTGAGGTGGGGACCATGTCACTCACTCCATCTCAAGCCTCCTCTCCCATTTTGCAGAAAAAGAGGACCCTGTCAAGGCTGATACTTTGACGACAGTGACAGGGCTTTCCACCAAATTCAGCAGAGTGACAGGTAGGCCCAACTCTGATTGGCTCCTCAGATTTCCCCAGCGTTAGTAGGTTCTATGAAAATATTTTATTTCAAAAATGATTTTAAATATAAATCTTAGATATGTTTTATAAATCTCATGTTTTATGTTTTAACATGGGTAATTTTTTATATGACGAACCATAACTGCCGTAAATTCAAACAGAATCAAATAATTTTTTACATATGTGCCTGAGCTATAGAGAACTCAATGTCTGTTGATTTTGGTGAAGATCGGTTACGGGGAAAGGGCAGTTTACCTGAAACATTTTTTGTTGTAACATGAGTAAAGTACTTAATTTTGATAAAGTATCCTGATAAGATCTTAATAATCCACTGTAGAAACGTAGATGAAATATCTATAAATGAAGAGGCTAGTTGAACGGGCTGGGGGTAATTTTCTATAAATCAAAATTATAGTTGAAGGGGGAGGGGATAATATTTTTTATATGTGTACTACGTTATTGGCAAGAAAGAAGTATTTTTTTGTTAAAATTCCTTCCCTGGCTGTTTGGCTGAAAATGATTTTAAATATAAATCTTAGAATATGGAAGTCATGTATGGTTCTCCATACCGATATTTTGATAATAATAATACATAATTTTTAATATTATACTTTTAATATTATTATTTTTTATTTAATATTTTCTACATTATTTAATAATTATACATCACACATAACTACAGAAATCACAATTTCATTCTCAAAATACAAGTGTGTGTGCGTGTGTGGGCGCGCGCTCGCGTTTGTGTGTGTAAGAGGGAGAGATAGAGGGGAGAGGGGGCAGAGAGAGTGCGCGCGTGTGTGTTTGTGTGTGTGCGCGTGCGCGCGCCTATAAATTAAAAGTAGTTAAGTATTAAAGTAGTTAAGCGCAAGTCTGCTGCGCTTAAAGGAACGGATGAATATTGTCTTAGACATTTTTCAGAAACATGCAACTTTCTCTTTTCAATTTGCGTGTAATAGTGCTTTTGCACATACTTATTCAGCAAATGAACGTATTTATTATCTCAGGGTTTTCATTTGGCTAGGACGAACAAATTGGAGGAGATTAAAAGAAAGTGGTTAAATACAAAAAATGTAATCAAGAAAATTAAAGTACGTTTTTGTGACGGGGAGCTGAGCTATATATAGGCGTAAACACAGGATGTGCAATGTAAGGGGACTGATGAAAAGGCAAAGCTTACTGGTATGTGGTTATCTAGCCGCGTACCTTAAATCCGCTGACCATATGACACGTAGATGAGCTTATTATTCTCACATTTGGTTTGGCAATCGTTGTGACACAGTAACGTTAAAATCTTGAATTTTGATCTGAATGGAGGTCATTACGTCAATGAAAGGAAAGCCTCTTCACGACCACTGTCAATACTGGGTTAAACGTTCAAATGGGTACATTACGTTCGCGTGTGTACGAAGGAAAAATATCAGAGTGTCGAAGGTCCATCAAAACAAGGAACATAATCATCATGGATTCGTAGGAATATCTTTGTTTGTCACATTTGGCATAAACCTTTTGTATCAAAAGCATTAGACAAAAAAAAGCGCCAGGAAACTTAACACGGAAGTTCACATCGTATTCCAGCAGGAGGTTCAAACATTTTACGAACAGGGTGACCCAAGTATCAAAATACATAATGCAAAATCAGCCCTTTGTAAGAAAAGGAGGAAAGCGCTAGGAACTATGCAGAATCCGCCCAACAGTCAAGAAATCATGCTCAATGATTCTCTAACCAAGTTCCCTGACGGAATACCATTTTTATTAGCAATTTTAAAAACGTCATTGAAAGGATACTAGTTTTTTGTTTCAATTGTGTAGAAACATTTTAGAAGACTTGCACTTTCTTCTGCCTCGACGGTACTTATAAAGTTTTTAATAAAATAATTCACTTTGTTGAACATAATAAGTGTGGATATTAGAAATAAAATAAAAATAAAAAATATTTTATTTATATCCCATGGAAAATAAAAAATATATAATGTATCTTCAGCAAGTTAATATTTTCATGGTAAAAGAATGGTTTTCTCAAAAAGTCAAGTCGGACTATGACAGCGCTGCAATTACAGATGTAACTTTTGTCTTTCAAGACATGGACGTGGCGGGCTGTCATTTTCGTTTTATACAGTCTTTGTGGCATAAAATTCAAAATGTAGGCATCGTCAGTGATTATAAAGAAAATTAAGAAGTTCGTTTGACATGGTGGTTGCAGTTACGGGTCCCAAGTCTGTTTAGATATTCGATTACTGCTGGTTTGTGACTATACAAATGTGCCGGAATAAAGCACATTGGCATATTGTGGACTACGTAAAAAAAATGTTCAAGCCTTGGTATTACTACATATTCTGAGTATGAAAACTTGAAAATTCTAAAAACTGAAACAGAGTATGTCATAGCTCAAATCGAAACTATTGAGGTTGGGTATCGTGGACAGAGAATAACTTGACTAACTGAAATAAACATACTGTTTATCAAATCAGAAAACAGTTAAGGAAAGGAAGAAAACACGATGTTACAACTAATTGCATAAAAATTAAAAGTGATAATCAATAATGAAGAAAATTAAGAGCTGAAAACAATCTTTAAAAAACACTTCTAATTACGCCTGCGTTTAAGAACTTGTTTAGCTGAAATTCTATACTATGATCTTCGTTTTAATAAGATCCCATAGGTATCACCAACTTCAAGCCTCGATCCAGGATGACAGCAAGTTGAAACATTAGTATAGAATATACAGATTAATGTTTAGATTAGTATGAACCACAGACAAATTAAAAATTGCATATTCTTTATGCACGTCAATTTCTACTCCTAAAAGTAAGTCTAATACTTTTGTTGCAATGTGCATGTAACTGACCGAGCGAAGAGAGTCATCAGTTTAAACTCGAAGGTTTGGCGTGTCTACCTATCCGTTTAGTTGGGGTATGTGGCAAGATAAATTTTGAATGCATCAACCGATTTTCGTAAAATTTGTCATTCTTGTCCATAATTTTATTTTTCCAGAGCTTTTTGGACTTATGGATTACTTTCGTCACACTCTTCTATGGTTTTATCCCCTCATACCCCCCTATAATTTCATTCTCGATATCCTTTCCAATCATTAGTGCGGATAAATGAGTGTCGGTTGCATGCTGTGCAGTACAAATTCATCGAATCAGTCCTCTATGTGTATCAAAGTTACAATGCGAAGTGACAATAAAAACTTATTGGAGGCATTACACTCTAATAGTACAAGTATTTCTAGTATTGAATGGCTGTTATTGGAAAAGTACCATAAATCGGGCTCCGTTGTTTTTTCTTGACACTTGTTATGCCTGACTAGTTTAAAAACCATGACCACGATCATGAACGTAAGAAGTACGAGTGTCGGTTTTGGAGAGTAAGCAACTGAAACGCAGAACTAGAAAGTAAGGAGCAGAATATAATTAATTTTTGTCGTATTTCGTACAATACAAGCATACGTCTATTTCTTTGTCAGCTCGTACAGAGAAATTAACTATCGTGAGTTAATTATCAGTTTCATATCAAATTACCACATCTAAATTTTTTGAAAGGTTGTAGAGTAACTTAGTTTTAAAACTGAGAAATTTTTTATGTCATAAAAATATTCTATAGGACGTTTAAAGCATTAAAATTTGTAATCACGTTTGTAATGACAATTCGTGTGTCATGTGTTTACCGAATATTTTGTTGATCTGCGTATTCTAAGAGTTGGAATTGACTAAAGACAGTGAGAAAACTATCGCAGAAATGTCTGTAAAATATGATAACTAACAGATACGGAGAAAATGTGAACTTTTATTCGTAGAAAGAAATTGTACTCACTGACGACCAAGGCGTTCGTTAATATTGTTACTAATATAATGGAAGGTGAGGACATTAAGGCAGTGACCTGTGTACGGTGCATCGTGTAAGGCGACGCTAAGGTCGGGAGCGTACGTACTTGAAATGGCATTTTAAATATTCATTGCCGCGTGTGACGTCAAAAATACACCCCAAACGTCTCGGTGATGCATTGCACTTCAAGTCGGCAGCCGCCATACGCTCGCGCGCGAGCGTGTAACAAACACAAAGTGATTTTTATTGGGCCAAGGATTGAATACTTAAATACAGCGAACTGACGTCAAAATTGTAAGTCCCAACGTCCTGTGAAGCTGCTATCAAGGTCGTTGATAAGACATTTGTCATCGGTACAACAGTCACTTCCAAAGCCGCGTCTACTGACGTCACTAACACATCGTCCTCTAAAGACGTCACAACTTATCCCCCGTCCCCCGAATAAAGAGTTCATTATCACCCGGTTTGTTCGCATTGTCACGCTCAAATGCTTGAAAGTTTTAACTCTTACAAATATCTGTCTTAGTCTTAAATTTACTCGAGGCAAACAAATACGAATTATATGAAATAAAACTCTAAAGTTCAATAGAAGAACTATCATTCATTTAATTGCTGAATGCTATGCATTTCCAAGTAACCAATTAGCACCACGGTTAATTCTAAAAACATCATTATCCGATTATCGTTTGACTATTCTCAACGTTGTCTCGTATTTCTAGTCCTGTTTTGACGCAAAAATGAAGGCAGAAAAACAAAAAAATGCCTGTACTTTCTTTAAGTACTCCAATTAATGAATGTCTCGATTTGAGGTTTACACGCGTCTCGTCTTGTATGAAATAATATCTCGCCATTATCAACCGAGTCTGACACGTGTGAGGCAATTGTTTCGCTACAATGTTCACGACCTCATGGTTACAATGAACGTGATATAATCACTTCGAGGTCCACCATAAGTCACTCTCAACGTAATCGATGTGAAAACAGCGTAAATATTAAAGTGTATTCTGTTATGTATTTAGTAACGTTAAAAATTTTGTCAGAAGAAAATTGTCGAAAGTACATAACACTATTAAAACCGTGGCAGAGACTGAGTAAAGTTAGGCATACTGTATATTATTTAGTTTCCTGATTTCAACAAAATTGTTATGTGGAATATGTAATAAGCACCTACGTGCGTCTACTAGACTTGCTATTGCCTTTAGACTGCAGCTTTTGGAATCTACCAGTTAAGCATGTGGTATGATCTAAAGACATCGGTAGGTCGAATGTTAATAATACATAGTATATGCATTCGCGTAATTTATTTCCGAAATAATAATAATAATAATAGTAGTAGTAGTAGTAGTAGTAGTAGTAGTAGTAGTAGTAGTAGTAGTAGTAGTAGTAGTAGTAGTAGTAGTAGTAGTAGTAGTAGTAGTAGTAATTGTTATTAGGCCTACATTTTCACTGCGTTTGTCTTTAGACGTGTCGTAGTCCACACACTGAACTGGTAAACTTCTTAACAACTTTATTTTTATTATTATTATTTTTATTGTTAACAATTACAATTGACATTTCTCTCCAGATCTTTAGGAATAGCCGTTTCACCGAAGTATTCTTAGGAACACTTGTGGCTTACGAAACCGACTGACATCAGAAAGAGACTTAAACAAGGAAGTGGGCCCAACCTTGATCAATGGCAGAAGTTCCAACTTATGAATAAATCAGTACAGATAGAGGCATCGCCCAGTGACATTAATGTTAAGGCTAAATATAAAAATATGTAAAAGAAGCGTTAGGTGAAATCAGAGAAAGTGCTTCACAAATGGAATTGAACTTAAAAGTGGATAAGACAAAGATGATAATCAAAGGAAAATCAAACGAGAAAACATGTCAGTACACGAAACTTCCAAATAGACAATGTCAAAACACGAAAGAATGGAAGGCGGTAGGAATCCATAATATAACGGAGATAAACAACTGGCTTAATATTTGTAATTTGTTAATTCAGATATCACTCTTTGATTATTTACCAAATTTATATTTATTTAAATCTGAACACTGAACATTACTGTAATTGTCATCTGTTATACATTGAATAGGCTTAATTCTGTCGTGTAAATAGATGTAATCAGATGTGATATTTTCTGACATGCGTTTCATTCATATGCGTTCTATTATTTGATGTATTTTATTATTCATGGGACTCACAGTTTAAGTGGTAAACGTGTTTTCTATTTCATAATTTATTTCATTCTTGTTACAGTGATTAATTATGTAGAGTTCAAACAACAAAATACGCGTTTAAATGTTGTGTTTTTAATAGTGAAAACCACAAAAAGTTTTAAATATTATACATTAAAAATTAAATATTATTAACATTAAATACGCGTATATTAACTATTTAATCTTATAATGAGAATTTTTAAAATTTTTATTTTGAATCGTAAAAAAAGTATAATAATTTCTTTTCAGTTGTTTTGACAGATTATTATTATTATTATTTTTTTTTTTTACGTGTCTAGCAAATTAATTTCTTTTTATTGTATCCTTTCATCCAGTCATATTCTATCTTTCTACTTGTTGCCTTTAATCCTACTTACTACTTGTTCATACTTGTTCATAAACTTTGAATACATAATATTAATAAAATGATTATATAGTAAACACTGTCATGGATAAAAAGCCGTTACCGATTGTAATTTGATAAACAATTGCCCACAAGTTTTAGTATACTGTACTACGTCGAGAGAAAAATGTGGTTTCAACCTGTCGCGCTTTTTACACTTCCACATGTTAATAACTCTTCAAGAACTATGAATTAAGTGTATGTTAAATGTATTTTTGCCGTTTTGAAAATTACATCAAAGCGTATGCTATTTACATTGAATTTTCCAATATTTCACCACTACTCGTTCATTCTACTACTTCAAAGTAAATTGAATTAAATTTCTTTATTTACTAAACCTTAAATAAAAATATATCGGTCTTTAGTTAAATTTTGCGGCAAACGTTAGAGTTGATGCAAGGTTTAAAATTGTTAGGCCAAAATATATTTATTATTCTTCTAAACAAAAATCTGTAAGGAAGTTAATATATAACAGACGTCAGTAAAAGTACTATGTAGTATTTGAAACATTCCAACAACGTAATCTGACTTCGTATTAACAGATACACAACAAAAACTATAAAATTGAGTAGAAATTTTATAAAAAGTAAGTGTTCTACAATAAAATGATAATTAATATATTTTTTTGTAGACATTTAAGTGTAAAAACATTCAGTTCTGCAATAAACAACACGCAAGTATTGCTTACTTACGTACTCAGGCACATTTTGTCAGGCTCGTGAACTTAAGAATACGCTTACACGTATAATAAATTCAAATATTTGTTTAACAAGAAAAATAATTACAGTACAACGACCATTGTCATAAAAGAAGTAAGAAGCGATCGGAATCGGTTTGTTACCGTATCGTTGGCAATCAGCGATCCGACGACGCAGACGAATAAATTGTTGTCGTCGTCGTCGGCGGCGGCGTCGGCGGTATTTAAATTTAAAATTATACGATCACATTTAATAACTTACCGCTCTGGCAGTGAGAGAATTTCGGAGACTTGTTAATATGCAACTTGGCGCTACAACGGTACCATGCGAGTTGCATACGCAACGAGGCGCTAACAAAGCACGTTAAGTAGAGCAGACAGCGTCATCATTAAAATTTAAAATATTCTTCAACTTAATATGCATGCACTTCGCGTGTGCAATATGTATTCGTCTGGTGTCACATAAACTGGGTGCACGCGTTCGTGAAATTTTCGGTCGTTTTTATCGCGTGGTGCTGCTGCATACTGGCGCTGCAGTGTTTACGGTCCATTGTGGTGAAATATTTCTCACGTTTTACGACTTCTCTCTCACGGACGGACAGTACGCTACCAAGATACATGTGCGGGCATTTTTAATATCGATTCTGTAAATTTATACGGACTGCTAACGTCTTGCCATTTTATCGATTCCGCACTAGTGTTCAATGCTTATCGTTGGATGTGTCCATTACTAGTGTACTGTATTTTAGGTTTACAAAAAACTGTGCCACCAGTCTATATAGAAAAACATTATTTCCATCATGATTAGTGCTCTTAACAGATAAAGCGTTTAGTCGCCTTTCATTGGTGCTTCCGACGCTTCTGTAGCGCGTCTTCTTGTCAGATGGTGAATGTGTGTTTGCAACTTTTTTTCGGTAAATTTTTATAACTTTCTGTGACAAGTCTCGAGTTGTTAAATTAAACTGCAAGAACCCTTGTATTTGGATTATAAAGTCTATATTTCTTAATCGTACTGTAGAGCTGGAAACAGCTGTTTCGTTTAGTTTATACGTATTCCGTAGTCTTTGTTTTCTGTGTCGCGTGCTGGCCGCGTTTTGCCTTTCCACGGGTCTTCGTCTTTGTTACACAGGCCTATGTATGTATTACACATCCATATGTTTTCGTCACAACAGTATTGTTATTATTATCATCATCATCGGCTGAGTGAATGCATACCTAGTCACTCACTTTCACAGTAAATTCCCCTCCCTTTCAGTTTTGTTGCCCCACGGAAGATCCATGTCTATCTATCTACATAACTGTATTATATATATTATAACAGTACAAATTACCAATTTAAATGTAATTTAAATTGTGTAGCCCCACGCTTTTGGGAGACAAAATTATATAACAACACAATTAGCATTTATATGCTGTATTGAATTCATGGGTGTAATCGTAATAAGAAGATGATACGTTATTTAAGTTTAAAATTGTTCCATTATTTATTTCTTAAACAAAATCTTTCATTTCGCATATTAAATATTGGCTCATTATTGTATCGTTTGTACAAATCTTTCGTACACAACTGATTGCTAACAAATTACATACACAAGTTATACATAAATCTTATTATCTAATTTTAATTAATTAAATATTTATTTTGCTCTCGGCTTACTCTTGTGTGCTCATCTTTTTGCAATTGCTGATTAATTTGCTTCAATAATGAGTTTACTTGTACTCAAATTTCTTTTATATTAATTTTTTTTAACTTTCTACTGCATATGCATTCTCCTTTATCAACAAGACTTTACTAATTACGTTAATTCAAAAATTAAATATTTCTCTTATCATTTACGTTACTCTCAATTACTAACTTTAATACAAGAAATATCATTCTAACTTTTATTCTGCTTTTACATTTATGTACAACTTATTTATTTTAATACTGGTTGAATTTCTTTCATTCTAACTTTAATTAGTGTCTTTCATTGTCTATAATTACAGTGGTTTTTTATCACCTCGTTTGACGTGGTTAATCATCTGTACGTCCTCCTCTGGTCCTCTGGTCGGATTCTCCTTGTCCTTCTGGTTCTCTGGTCGTGTCCTCCGTGTCCTTCTGGTCCTCTGGTCGTGTTCCACTGCATGTATTGTTTAATAGTCGTCTCGCCTCACATCATATGCTGCCGGTGTGTCCATAGACCTCATCGTATGTACTCTGTTGCTCTGGTTGGACATCTAGTTTGTCCTGTGACTCTTACTATAGATGTGAATTAGCGTCGTCGACTGACATAGCCTCCTGTGGCAACGGTTGAATCGAGAAGAAGAAACTTTATTAGCGCGACCTGGTATTTATAGTCAGGTCGTGCAAAAACTCATGTCTGAACAATATTTAACCTGTCAGATTCTGTCGAAGCGTCACTTTCCCCACTCTGATTCAATTCACAATTTTCGCCTATCTTCGCGAATAACGAAGTTTGTTTCACATCTCTCGATGCTCACTCGATCACTAATTTTTATATGTTTACTATACGTAAATTACACTTCTTTATGTTAATTACAAAAAGAGCTAGTCATTTTTTACGTATAGTAATTGCACCTTTCGTCAAATCGGTACGGTCTTTTAACACTTTATTCACCTTTAATTTCTATACACTTTGGTGTCTTTTGTTTTACCCTATCGTACATATTTTTCTTATAATTAAAATAAAACATACAACTATTCTACTTGAAAAGGGTTGGTTAGATTTCAGGAACGGACAGGCTTCACACACACAAACAAAATACGCGTGTACACAACGCTAGCGACAGGTGTGTCGAAAATGCATGTCCATGCACGAATTCTACGCTCCCTATTTTTAACTACGATCCAGCTTATGCAATCTGAATCATGTTTATTAATTCATATTTATTTATTTTTATTATTTATTTCATTTATTTTGGCAATGCACAGTACCGTTAATGGTTGTACTGTTGCAATATACATATCTATCAATATATCGATCTACCCTATCTTTTATATAAGCTTATATCTACCTCCCTATCTATCTATCTATCTATCTATCTATCTATCTATCTCTGGCTTCTCGTCTCTATCTATTTATTTATCGCTTACTCTCACAACGACTTTTTCCTTTTCTACCTTTCTCAGAAATGAAATATCTGTCTATCCGCCTTTTTTACTTTGAAATATTTGTATAAATCATTTCGTAAGTAATTTTAAAAATCAAAGGAAAAATGCTAATCGGTAAGTACCGTCATTGAGTCTCGTTGAAAATAGTAAAATTACTGTTATGAAACCACAGTAGGCCTAAGCCGTAAGTTGGTTGCCATTGTAGACTTATATCTTCGTGCGTCAGATAGAGAGTACGAGAGAGCTAGACGGCTTAACGAGCAGACAGAAAGGTGGATAGACAGACAGACGATTATAAATAAATCCATTTTTGTCAAGCGTTTTATGGCTCACTCGTATTGTCACCCGAAAATAAACGTAATACTTTGGTAATGTTTTTGCATAAGGTGATAGGTAATCTTGGATTTCTTTATGAGTGTTTGTATTTGTAAAGATCATGATGATGAATTTACAGTATAGAGTGATTACTTATAGGTATTTTGGAAGGGAAGGACTACAACTGGACACCTGTTACACTGGCGTGAGGTGTGATTAATGCTTTTACTTAAAATCTCATTTTTTTGTAAAGTGTTAACTCCTTTAATCCTTACAGCTCTCCCAATTGTTCGTGAATGATAATGATATAAAACGTTTAAGCATCTGATGACTTTCTATTCTCATAAATGTCCGAGAATGTAAACTATAATTTAATAATATTAGAATTAGAATTTGAGAAATGCTTATAAAAGGTTTAGTAAGGTTAATGCCAATACTAATGCTTGCAGCGTTAGTAAGGTTAATGAAATCGTAGATGTTAAAGTAATTTAAAAAGTGCAATCGTAAAGTCGCTAATTAATATTTTATAATTAATATCTGACACCTGGAAATTTAAACATAGTGCCGCTAAAAAAACCTAGATACGATTGTATTAACCCTGGATTAGTAAAATCGATACAAATATTTTCGAAGAATAATATCCATATTTTGAAAACTTTCAATGTTTTTAATAAGAGTTTCAAGGTTTTACTCTGTGATTTAGATTGATGCTAGAACTTGAGACATAAACTGCTGAGCAACACTCGTTCACAGTTTCGATCGATTTACGCCGCACGCATCAGTCAACAATGAATTTTGAATCGGACGGTTTTGTTCAAAATTGTGAAAAGTCTACCAACAAAAGTGCTCTCGGCGCGCAGACCTTGGAGTGCAAAACGAGGATAGAATGAGAGTCTACTATGATAGATAATTTACGAGACAAACTTTCTCTAAATTGCTCCGCGACAATCGTACATTTATGGACACATTTTTTGTTATAACAATTTTTTTTTCTTTTAGTAAAGCAGTTGCGTTTCTGTTGCAATCTTAAATTCAGCACTGATTCATCACTGTTAGGACAAACATAGAATGTTGTCCGCACTTCATCAAACCTCTGAATTTTATATGACCAATTGGATCAACTTCGGTTTTAACTTTAATCAGTAACTTCCCCATTATTAATTCGGATTAGAGAAATAATGTTAAAATATACTGTCAGTAGTTTAAACTGATTATTAACTAATCTGTTTCCAACCTTTTTAGCGATGTTACACTTCAGTGTTCAAAGTATCATGTGGATATTATAACGTAACAAAAATACACCTCAAAAGAAAAACAAATGTACCAACAAAATTCACGGTAATATATGCATAAACGCAATCCTTTTGAGTAATAAAAAGAAAAAAAGGAAAAGAAAATGAAATTCATAAATACAGAAATGAAGACGCAATGTATTATTTAAGAATAATTAATAATTTTCAGGAATAAAAGATAATCTGAACAAAAAGGAGAAATAATAATAATAAATAAATAATTGGAAAATAGAGATGAAACTCAGGATATAGATAATTTATTGACTGTGACAAACAATGACTGACGATGACCAAAATACCCAGAAGTTAAAGATCCAATGACAAAAGATGTACATAGTAATTTATAATTAGAAATATAATATATAAGTGTGTAAAACTAGAATGTAAGAAATTCGATGTTGTGAATAAACCTATTTAACTATGAGGAGGTCTGCGCACCTCAGACCGTTATTTTATATCATTAAACTATAGAAAGTGAATGATATAAATGTTACAAATATATTCATGTCAAACTATAATTCTAAAATTTATATTGTGTGACAGTGTTAAGAAGTGAAAATAACAGTGAAATACGTTAAAAAGAAAGAATCGTGTTTAAAGAGAGTGATTAAGTATAATTAAAATATGAACGTTGAAGGAGTGTATAATCTATATGAACCAGTTATATAACCCATATAGTGAAACAAGACAAAGTAACTAATTAAAATATCGAAAATTTTACATTAAATACTTATAATAATATAGTGTAAGGAAGAAAAAGATAGTTCAATCGAATCGTATTAATTAGAAATTGGGAAACCGAACCTGTGACCCATAACATATAGCCAGACCTTAACTAAAGAAATTAGTGTTTTGGTAAAAAGAAGAGGATTGTTGGAAAAAAAATCTAATTGCAAGGCAGAACGTGTAAAGTTTACTGCTGAATTTTATACAAATGCATGACTAATAAAAGACGAGATGATCAAGAAAAACAATGCAAACTAGAAGAATGATGTTTTAATCAAGAGACCAAAAACCAGATGTCCAGGAGTAAAGAATGAAAACCTTTCAAATAAAGAAATTAAAGATTTTATTTTATTTTTAGTAAAGAATAAATCCTTTAAGAAAACTGCCAGATTGGTGAGATTACTCCAAGAGTAAGTCAGATATTCGAACTAACATTACGACAGTAAAGATTGAGTTACAACAAATACAATAACTAAAAAACAATATAAACATTATAATTGTGAATTATTTTGTACACTAGTATACAATAGTTATTAATAGTAAGAATTTTTTTGTTATAGTTTCTTGTATGATCCAAAGAACCCACTATCATTCAACAGACATTCACAACACATAATTACCAAATCTTATTCATAAATATTATATTTTATGTTCTATGTATAACTTGTACCAGACTTTAACTATACTTTTATGTTAACCCTGAGATTCAGATAAATAATTCTTTATTTTAAAATAAAACACAGGTTTTTAATGTTTATACAAATTGACGCAACCAACGTGTGGCGTTCAACCAATCCTAAACGGTAAGGGTAAGGATCTATCAGTTATATACAAATTGGCACACAAATGTGGGCCTAACAGAAATATAAATAATTGTTAAAGAAAAAGAACATAAAGAAAGCAAGCGAGTTGTCTGTGTGTTTATACAAATTGGCAACCAACGTGTGGCTTTGAACCCATACAATTGGCAATTATACAAATTAGCGCCCAACGTGGGGCGCTTCACTACATAACCACATATAATAATTAGAAGTCAGGAATCACGTTTTCTACAATATTTGTAATTGATTATGTGTGTACTAGGTTCACTGAAATATATTTTAAATGTCAAAATGCTCTTGTCGGCGGAAAGTAACTAGCAAAATATTTTAGGTTCTAGGGTCAAGCTTAAAGATTAAGACAGTAATTTCAAAATGGTGTGTCGCTGCTCAGAGGGATGCTGAAGATTGTAGAAGTAAAAAAGTTAAATTATGTAACCAGAAATATCAGCCGTAACATACAATTTTTTGCGCCGTATAAAGCTGATTGAATTCGGTTTCTTTATTCTAAATGAATAGTATATACTAAGTTATGCTTATTATATGACTTTAAGCTGTAGACTACATATAAAATAAAGTAACATAAATAAAAATAGAAGTAAATTAAATTTAAGAGGTGCCTTAGTTGTTTAGATAATTTAGTCGGTAGCCAAAAATCTAGAAACATTGGATTAAAGCCTGTTCTGAACAAAGAAGAGCCAACCAGGGTTTTACTAAAAGTACCTCTGAGATACCTGCAGTTGTTCCAGTTGTGTCGAACCCTCCGCGGGCAGGATGTTATGGGATGAACGTCCATCACAATGAGGATTTCTACAGCGATAGTAGAGTTGGCAATAATTAACACAACAAGGTACAACGTCATTTCAAAGTACATTTTTAAATTTTTATTAAATCTTTACGGTTAACTATGCTGCTTGAACGCAGGACACCAAAGAAGATTGTGGGACACCAACTGCACAAAAAAAGAAGATGAAGCCACAAGAGTTGGAACTTTTAAGGCGGAAACAAAAATAAGTACAAAAGAAACTTATAGTAGATTGTTTCTTTAACATTTCTTTTTATAAATTTTACGTCTTACAATTTAGATATATTGATCTGATGTAATTAGACACAAGAAGTACAATTGTAAAGTAAAGTAAAGGAAAGGTATATGAAGTAAAGTATGTTTGCATTGTTCATTTTTAAGTTTTAGTGCGTTTGTCTACTGGTAGACTGAAATTTATTTTGTTAAATTGCTTTCATATTTTTTTTTTTAATGCAATTTTACAATCTACTCATTTCACAGAGTAATAAGTAAAAGTGATGTATAAATCGTCACTTGAGGTGGGAACCATCCAGCGATGATTACCACGTTAACCGGGTCAGGTCATCTGGCCACTGTCTCTTCAGCCTTCTTACATCCAGTGATGGATTGAGGAGCTCGTTGATCAGGTTATTGCTGTGTCCTATGTTGCGGTTCCTGTACTTAGCGGCGTGCATCTTGATGACATCAGAAATGTATGGAATGTTGAGGTCTTTGTGGAGAGTATAATTAGAGATGAACCAGGGAGCATTCGTTATGCAGCGCAAGATTTTTGACTGAACTGTCTGCAGAATCTTTGTGTTGGAAGGTTTAGAGCAGCCCCACAATTCTATACCGTAAGTCCAGATTGGTCTGAGCACAGCTTTTTTTTTTTTTTAATAAGCGAATTGACCACTTAGGATCACGCTACAACTTTATTTCTTTTTCTTTGCCTGGAGTTTCCTCTGTCTCCAATACTCCTTCATACGCTCACTGGCTTGTTTCCTTTGATCTTCTGTCCAGGTTCGTCTCTGAGCACAGCTTTATACATGATGACTTTGTTTGCGAGAGATAGTTGAGATTTTCTACCTATGAGCCAGTACATTTGCCTAGCTTTTAAGTTGAGTTGTTGTTTCTTAGCCTGAATGTGGGCTTTCTATGTTAATTTGTCGTCCTTTCATATTGAAGAGCTTTTTGCGTTACTTTAAAACCTGTTTATCGAATTTGTGTATAGAACGGTTTAAAAGATTTCCGTTAGTTTTACGTTATAAGATGCATGCAGTTAACTTAGTTGGAATGTGTTTTGATAATTTTATACTGAACATTGTGTAAGGAACAAGTCTTTAAAATGTTCTGTATCCCTTTGTTGAAGCATCCTAACAAAGTAGCAGAATTGTTGAGTTCTATTTTCGCTAATAAAGAAAATAGAGCACTAACTGCTCAAGTTAGTGGTCGACATGGTTGTCACGAAAAAGTTCAAATATACTTTCGAATTTTAAACTACACCCTTAAGCTAATCATTGCAGCTATTATAAAAATCCGTATCCTACATACGATCCTTTACTGTGGGGTCCAGTAAACAACCACATTGAATTTCTGTCACTTATCTTAAGAAACCATCTCTTCAGACAAAGGAAATTTTACTGATTGATAACCGTTAGTGTTTGTATTGCTGACCGGGCTATCAGGCCGTGGTCTTCTATTGTTCAAAACAGACGTTTCTACATCGCCATTGGAGGCCCACCTTCAGTGTCTACAAGGATTAGACACTGTGGCAACCTCAGCCTTTGCCACAGTTCTTACAGCCCGGGCAGTAGTACGACGCCAGATGTGAAAGCTGACTAACTTTAGCAATTTAGGAGTAACTTTTTCTGTGTATTTACGAGAGACTGATAATGACATTTTTCTTTCCAGGTTTGAGATCTCATTTTGGCCACTTATTTTGTATGAAGGTCTCGTCCTATCTGTAGCATCCAATTACAACAAATGGAACATCATTTTTTTTTATACTCAAACTAAATTTTAAATAAAAATTTAATATCATCATGTGATACTTTGCACAGACAGTGGAGTCTGACTGTTTCTTGTCCCCATAAAATATTCTGAACAAATTACAGACAATACCCATTTATTCGGACTGTAAACTTTTATAATCCATTACGATTCCTCATTCTGTGCAGAAGTACAAACTGAATAATTTAAAAATAAGTCAGCGTCTGTTTTAAGTAATTTATAACTATGAAGCCCTGAAAACAACATCTAAGCTTTTATTTATATTCAGCATCAAATATGTATAAACAACAAGACATCAATTAATTTAACCGTTAATTAAACATTAATTCTTTCTTGAACCGTTTTATTTTTTACTCAACCACAGTTTTTACTAGAAGAATGGTAGGCTTAGAGCTGCAAACAACAAGTCACGATGTCAAAACCATCATTGTTTGTTTATACATAACTTATTATAGTAACCCCTTAACATTTGGGAATTTTAATTAATTTTAATGAAAGAAATGTCATTGTGTTTAATATTCACTAATGAGCAATTTACACATTTGTGAAATTTATCTTCTACTAGAGAAATATTAAATCACTCCATAACTACTGTTCCGTGAACTGTAATATCTATATTTTGGAACTTTGTTGACTTCTAAGAACTGAAATGGCTCGTTCGGCACTAAAACTTTAAAGTATATTATGCCGGAAGACTTTAGAAGGAAATTTTGGATTCAATTGAAAAAAATTTCGAAAGAATCGGTGACTTCAAGTTGGAAAAATTTCGGTATGTCTACCGACAGTGACGCAAAAAACATCTGCAATCAACGCAATTTGGCCTCAAGGAAAGAATGGGGAAGAATGCGTCATGCCATTATTTCCTAACATTAATAAATCGTCTAACTGCCATACTGAATGAAAGGAGATTGCTCTGACGACTTGAGCAGAATCGTAGTTGAGTATTTAATCGATTCACACGCTTCTGACTTTATGGAGCTGAATAGCGAAGAAAAATTCAGGAAAATAAAGACGACGACAAAGTTGTAGAAGAATTTGCGTCTCTGAGCAATTTCATTCTTAAAAAAAGTGACATACTAAAACTTCAGCATGTCCTTATAGAAGAGGATATCGAATACCACCCGTTAATAGAAAAGAGTCTGAAGTTTAGTAGCGATATTGGAGCTGTTATTCTTCAATATTTGTAGAATTTAAAAGAAATTAAGAACACCACACAGCATGTATAACAAAATATTTTCAAGCATTGCCTTCATATTAATTTTATTTGCCTTTATTAAATTTAATGTTGAATAATTTTTCAAAATAATTCTTTTCATTTTCGCACGCACAATAAAACTGTTTGTCAGATAAGGTTTTTTTTTTCAATCAGCTTTCCCGATACGGGTTTCATGTGCAAGTGTCTTTTACAATTGTCGGATATACTTAGCATTTGCGAATTTGTAAATCAAAAAATTTTATAAAAATCTAACCACTTGAAAACTCCTTTTTCACGACTCCACTATTTTTATAATTTCGTATTTCTGTTTTAACCCCATAATATGCGGCTCTCAAGAAATCCTTTCATCCGCCCTTCTCAGCCTCTGAGGACTTCCACAGATTTTTGGGGTCAAAAGCTTTCAGATGTAGTTCACCCAAAATGTAGGCAATCAAAGAACTTCTTGTCATAAGTCCACCTAACAAGAAATAATTACGTGTTTTTATATTCTCGATAATGTTTAATTATTCGCATACATTTATTATCACAATGTTTACAATTTGTATGTATTTTAAATTCTTTAAATATTAAAAATGGTCATGCATTCAAAACTATGAAATTTTAACGTAGTTAGTGGCTGAAGGCGACGCATCAAGGCAAGCTGTTAAACTGAAAACTGTTACAGCTGAGGTCTTTCCATTTCTAGGGCTGTTCGAGACTTAGTATTGTTGCTAAGTCACTTACTGTTGGGTTTAATGAGTCATGTTCTCCCAGTAATAGCTATATCTCTCTCATTCGATTACATTCTCTTCCATTTGGTTTTACGTAGGTATCCAGTTTTTGTCTACTTATTAAACAAATTTAATTGTATGTGTGTGTTTTAGAGTGGTGTAACTGCAGAGTGGCATCAAGGTAACAGGGCCACACCTTCTTTCCCCTTATGTTACATCTGTATGTTCACTTACTTCGTAAGAGAGTTCACTGATTAAGTACATATGGTTTATTTGTGTGAACCATTCAACCTTCAGTTGAATCGGTGAATTTAAGAAGATAATTAGTCCATTGTAGAGGAGCCTACAACAAGGTTGGTGCTAAGGAGAATAGAGAGAACAAAATTGAAAGCAATTTACGGGAAGACCAGTCTTATTTTAGAAAACGTAAAGGCATAAGAGGTGCAATTGGATGGCCTGAGAGCGTTAGGAGAAAGAATATTAGAAGTGAATAGGGAATTGCATATTTTTTTTGTAGATTTTAAGGATGGAATACTAATAAAGGAGCTATACACAAAACAGAAAGTAGTAGTAAGAGTACATGAGGATGAAGCGGAAGAGATGGGCATTGGAGGAGGATTTAGACAAGGATGCTGTTTGACGCCAACATTATTCAAACAGAGAGGGCCTAAAAAGAGAAATTGTAATGGAAGAGGAAAGAATAAAGGCCAAGCAGCGATGGCGGAATCAGACAAAGAGCTACAATTTATGATGGAGAATATCTTAAGAGTGGTGAAAAGAGTTCGGAATGAAGATAAGTGTCGAAAAAATTTAAGTGATGGGAACAGGTAAGAATAAGATTTTGTTAACTATTTTTGAAAGGAAAACGTGTAGAGTAAGTGAACTCATTTAAAAATTAGGGGAGTATGGTGTCAAGGAATAAAAGCTGTACGGAGGAAATCAGAAGTAGCTTATCTAGAATAGGTAAAAGAGCTTCAAAATGTGATTGTGGCAAAGAATAATTAAGGTGGAATACGATGAAGTATTGACGAGAATAGGAGAGGAAATAAAACTGATAAAAGTAATAAACATTACAAAATATTTTGGTTAAGGCATATATTGCGTAGAAACTGTTTACAGGTAAGGATCATAGAGGGAAGCATGGGGGGAAGAAAGTAAGAGAAGAAGATGGAAGGGGAATGGAAGGAAAATGTTGGAAGTTGGAAAATGTTGGAACGAAAATGGAAGGAGCTATAGTCACATCAAGAAAATTGCATATGACCGACAGAAATGGAAAGTATCCTGTTGAAACCCGTCGTAGTTTAGATTATTTTAGTGATGAAAATAAGGAGGAGGCTCGTTGTGATAGATATAGCAAGCAGGGGTAGAAGACGTTGCTCTGTAGGTAATATAAGGAAATTTATGGAATCCGCGAAATATAACATAACGGCATCTCCAAGTTTTGCATTAATTCAAACAATATGTATTAAAACAATACTATGCAAAATTTTTCATTGCGTCACCGTTGCTCGTAATTGTTTTATCCAAAATGTCGTTTTATTCTCGGCTCCTAGACCTTTTCATTAGGAATTAGACCCAATTTTCTACTACGGAAAGTATAAAAAGCAATATTTGCTAAGTAAACATTGTTGGTTATGTTTTTTTTACTAATTTTATTTAATTCAGGTCCCCTCCTACCATAAGGTGTTGGGCGGGTGATAATGCTGATAGTTTTATAAACCACACTTGAGAAAATATATTCCAGGAAAACCAAATGCAGGACTTCTTTTCGATCTACAAAAGCACACTACTGTCATATGCACGAATTGCCTTTGTGCAGACGCGTGTAAGCACGTGTGTTTCATTAGTATAACTCAGAAAAACAATTATATCCAGTTATTCTACAATTTTAAACAAACGACTATTACATTTTGAGTCATTGTCCAATATTTGTTTCTGATTGGAAACAGATAGGCCTAATCAAGGCACCAGACTGGAACGGACTATCCTGAAATTCTATTATTTTAAAATAACATGTATAAATTTCAATATACATACCGGCGCGACAAACTTGTGTAGTGTGTCAATTACACACCGCCAACATAGACAAATAGATGTACACAAACACGAGCAAGCTCACCTAATTAAATTTAAAAAAAAAACTGGAATTGTTTAACTGATATCAAACGGTTGCGCTCGTTTATCGTTTCATGAACACAAACGTTGAAACAATTGAAGATTTGATTATCAGCAGCAATATTACGGAACAGGTAGTGCAAAATGAATTAAATTGAATTAATCCAATCGATACCCGATGATGGCCGCTGGACAAATACGCTGAGTAACGCAATAAAATGTTCAGCGAGGTGGGTGGTTGGTTAGTAGTGATCGGCTCAAATATCTATAACACCGCTAGATTGGATAAAATTATTTCGTGTTCCTTTAAAGCCGCAGAGAGACCGTGGAAAACCCCGTGTTTGTACAACTCTAGTCTCGTAAAATGTACAGACTGGTAAGTTCTACGTAGGGATTTTTAATTATAATGATAATTGCTCTGGGCATGTCCATTTTTATGAAATGAAATTCACCATTCGGCTCAAAGTCTAATATTGGAGGTAATAAGATTATTGTTTCTAATTATCTTCTGTATAATTGTTTAAACTATTGACGGTTAATGATAAAGCTAATTTTGGGAAATAGGAAAGGTACGCATCTTACAAGGAAAGGTTGGAAACCCTTAGAGAGAGGTGTTGATCGTCAAAAAATAGAACAAGCGCCAGTTTAAAGAAGAAGAACGTCTATAGTGAAATTATAAATTATTCATAACAAAGGAAATTGAAGGAATTCATAAATTATTCACAGAAGGAAATACGGAAGCTAGGATAGAACAGACAGGAAAAATGGAACGGAGGATGATCAGAAGGGGGAAGAGGAGGAGGAGGAGGAGGAGGAGGAGGAGGAGGAGAAGAAATGTAAGGTAAAAGAAGAAGAATAAGGTGAAAGGAACTATGAAAAAGAAGAAGAAAAAGTAGAAGATAAAGAAGATAAAGACGAAGAAGAACAACATGATGAAGACTAAGGTTTCCATATTTTCTTATGATTTGAATATGACAGACAAAGCTCATTTACTTTTTTAAGGTTTTCCAAGTTTTAACGTCTTCCATTTAGTACCATTCATGTCTTTACGATGTATTTGCTAATATTTTATAAACACACACACACACACACACATGGCCAATCTGGACAAAACTTTACTTTCGATTTGTAATACAAATTAGGCTATGTAGCTTGTACTGAAGTAAAACTAGAAAAGTTAATTTAGTGTATTGTAATATATAATAATTTAAGTAATTAGACTTGAATTTAATATTACATAGCCACAAAAATTGAATAAAAAATGTGTCTAGATAAATAAATGGATAAATAAATTTTTCCATTAAATAATGGTGTACAGGAGAACAACATTATTATGTGTAGTTTAGGTTCTTTCTCTCTCTCACACACACACACACACACACACACACACACACACACACACACACACACACACACACACACACACACACACACACACACACACACATGCGCGCTTGTATATATTATACGTAATATACATGGTTAACATATAAATATGACGTAAGTTATATTTATAACCAGTATATAATTTAGCCGTTAGGACGGTAAAGAAGCAACTGCTGCACTTACATGCAAAGTGAAGTTGCTAAGGAGCACTGAGTGTAGCGACTGGGGGTAAATTACAATATGACGGTTGAAGTGTAGACAATGGAAAGACATAAACCAGTAGAAAAATACCCACGCGCGACATTCACGTGAACCTGTGTGGCCATCAGAACAGAAATAAAACAAGCAAACGGAGAAAAGTATTTGACATCGCGACGTTTTAAACGGATAACACAATTGGACAGCACCAAGTTATTGGACAGTGCGACTACTTTCTTCACCAAGCACGGTCAGAATTAAAAAACACGACAAGAAATGCTGTCAATATTATTGCTGAGGATATTTATACCTGTGGGTTCTGAACATGGGAATTGTCACAAACAGACAGAAATAAACGAGACGCAGGAGAGATGGAAGAGAAACAGCGGTGTACAGGAGAAAAGGATAGTGTGAACCAGATTGAACCATGTTACGATGTCACATAAAAAGTTTTATATGGATGTATACAACTCTTGAGTGATGGATAAGTAACAAAATATTGGAATCGATTCTGGAGAGAAGTGTAGTTATCAGAACGTTAAGATGATCACGATCTGAACGGCGGGGGGAACTGAATGAACAAAGTCAAAATACTACAAGACGGATAATAATTTTTGACCGATAATAAGCGTAAATAAGAAACTATACGTCAGCAGTAGCAGATACGCGCGCGCGCGCTGGGCCCCCCTTACATACACACTCGTGTATACGTATTTGTTAACTTGATCTATAATAACCAATTCTGGTTATCTAAGGAACTGGGGCTATCAGGACAGTAGGAACAATAGTATTGTCCATACTCTCGTTGTTCCCTCTAAGACACCATTTACCAATATTTTATGGTCAGTAAACGTTCTTGTCATTTAGATATAAACAAATAGTCTTAAAACGATCATCGTTGTATAATATTCTCACATTGCATTCTACTTCTATAAATCCATTGGCTGATTGGCGACAGAAGTAGGAATCATTGTGCTTTACGTTTCGGTATACATGTGTTTTGTGCACCATCAGCTTGATTACCAATGTAATTTTCCTAGAAGGTCTTTCTAGTTTCTAGCAAACCTTTTTTTAGACAATGCGTTTGTGCTAGAAGTGAACGTTTTCAGCGGCTTAGGAAAGGAGTAGGAAACCGGGATGAAATTGGAAGGACTGAAGTACCGAAATAGGAGTAATGAAAGTAAAGGGAAATCGTAAAAGTATAGCTTGAGAATAAATTAGAATATTACGTTATAGATAGGATAAACTGTAACGAAGAAGTAATGCTGGATCCGTGTATTCCTAGTCACCGTCTGAGCTACAAACCGAATGATAATATGGCAGACAATATATATGATGGGAGGATGCTACAACTAAAGTAGGAATAAAGTGAAGTCCAATTTATGACGTAAATAAGAGGAAAAAGAAAAAGAGTAGCTTGAAAGCATAATCTAAATTGGGTTAAACGGGTGGTGAGCAAGGTGATATAGGTGGTTTCAAATGTCGATCAGAGATGAGTAAATGTGATTAAGTTATCTGACATGGTTTACAGAAAATATTGACAAAATAAATAGACCACGAGTTTTCAGGAAGAAAGTCAAACACTGAAACGGACGTTTTTTGGATTTTGCAAACGTATTCCTCATCAATCATGAGACAAACAATTTTCAAAAATTTTGATTATTTCCAAAACTGAACACTATATTTAGATTTTGGCTTATATCCTCTTAAATTTAATACCCACGAGGATATTTGTGCTTTTCCACAATGTTGACCTCTCACATGTTTGTCTCTCGTCCAGTATTTGGTGGGAGGGGGTGAGCCTCAAAAACTACAGTCTTCTAAAGGCTTAAACTATGGTCACGGATACTAAGTTTTACGAAAATAAATTGATGCATTTAAAAGTTATCGTGTGTCATCTCCAGCACATCTGTTCTGGAGACAAGTGCCAAACAGACGAGTTAAAACTGTCAAATCGCTTCGGTCAAAATTGAATAATCAATACTGAACATATTAATAAAAATATATGTGCTCATACATCAAGACACAGTTTTTAGCTTTACAAAGGTAAATATTCCGTTACTTACCTTCGGTTAAAGGTGAATTTATTTTTTGTCATATGGATGTACCACATTTAAACTCTCAGATGATTTTAGGATTACCTGCCACAGACGATGCTTCTATATATTTAGGTAGACTCAAAAAGTCCTTGAAAAATTTTCGATACCGCATATAAAATAATTGGTTTTTATTTAATGCTTCTGTCGAGCATGTGCCGGAATTAATCTTGTACAAACTGTTAATCTTGTAAATATTTATTATTAAATGATTAACAACCGTTTTATAATTATTTTGTATTAAATGAATGCTTTAAGTTTTTATTATATTATGTCCTTTCATTTTAATATGCAATCGGATACGTGATAATCGATTATATACGCAACACTTTAAAAAAAATGTCTCACTGTAATTATTTTCATTGTAAATTACAAATAATACCCAGGTAATAAGAAGAGCAGTGAAGAACAGAAACGTATTAACTCGCTTTATTTTGGAGGCTGTTTGGTGTATTAGGTTTATATAGCGATGCTTTGATTCTTATACTGCATTATTGGAGCTGCAAAATTCTAAACTCTTCTTACTGTAACTCACAGATTACTAAATAAACTACGAGGGCTATTCAGAAATTAACCTTTGATTGTCTGTAAAGAAAAATTACAGTTTAAAAAGTTTTATTATATGCAAATTTACATATATATCTGTAATTCTTTTCTGTATAATCAGCGCCCACATAATTGCATCTATGATGTCATTGGAGCAGCTTTTGCAGTCCCTTGTTAAAAAGCGCTGCCACCAAGGTACCCAGACGATATTAATGAGGTCTTTATTGGTTTCAAAGCGCTGGTTGGCCGTCTAAATATTTACCCTGATGAGACACCTTTACCAAGACTCAGTGCGGCGGCGTGCCGGTGTTGATTCGGTAGACTACAGGTCACACGCACGACGATTCGCTAGCCCTGGTTGGGGATTTCCTCTAAGTGGAATGGGCGCACTCATTCCCGTGTCGACGGTTCCCGCCTGTTGCCGCCTGGTAAAGTTACATCGAAGTCCTTTAATCCGCCGGTGACTGGGTGGAACGTCCGCCATCCACACCGGTCAGTTCGGGGCACGGTGCACTCCGACAGCGCCGGACGGCTTCGACCGAGAACCTCGTCGTCTGATGCCGTCCAGCAGTTCAGGACACAGGCCACAGCACCGACGACGTTTGAAGGAATATCAACACGTGCATTATAGCTGGCAGAAGAGGCAGTGGTTAATGGATGGTTAATGGTTAATGGTTCTATGGATCATCAGACTCGTGATTCCCATACTAATTCCGTAATCCTAAAGAGAACTACTGAGCATAAGATTAATTAAGTTGGAGTCATAATTAAAAATA
This sequence comes from Magicicada septendecula, assembly GCA_034769895.1. NCBI lineage: Eukaryota > Metazoa > Arthropoda > Insecta > Hemiptera > Cicadidae > Magicicada > Magicicada septendecula. Next base: position 288,869,376 of record CM068372.1, read on the forward strand.
TGAAAATCATTTATAAATCTGAGAATTAGGAATTCTGACCTACGAAACATTAACCTGACAAGAGAATAAAGTTAGGAAGATGAAAAACGTAAAGCATGAATTACTTACACACAACTACCTACCTGACTAATTCAAAAATAATGTTAGAAGGGAGACGATGATGAAAATGATACGGGGAAAGAACTAAATCTGAATGAAAAGACAGAAAAGAGGAGTAGGTGAGGGCCACAAATAGTTTAACTTAAATACCTTAGAAAAGCAAAAGGGTTAAGACGAATAGGGTAGACATAAAAAAGAAAGGGCATAAGGAATGATATGTGGGTTGCAGAAAAAATAATGCATACGCACATCTGGTGCAAAAATAGACACACCTAGAAGTTGACCCTCGTAGCTGTACATGACAGGTAAGTACAGACTGTCTGGGACAGAAGAATGGACGAGAAAGATAGAGAAGAATATAAAACAGTGCGACTATAACTCTTTGGAGGCAACAGGGGAAATTTAGAAATCGGTGAAAGATTTGGCAAAGCACAAGGAAAAGCGAAAGACAGTAACAAGGAAAGTAACAAGGAAGCGCCAGATGATATTTCGACACTCTACTATTTTTATATTCATTGACGGAGTTAAAACAACGTCACTGGAATTCAAGGGGATCTATATCAGTGTTATAAATAATGATTCCAAAGTATTTTGAATAATTCAGTATTTAACGTACAAATCAGAAAATAAAGTGGGATATAAAATTTAATTTTAAAGATCAATGTTGCAATTTTGTAGGAGCTGTTATTAGTAAAACTTAACAGAAGTGTATACATGCGATACATCATAACGTAAACCCAGCAGGCTTTTGATCCTCAAACTGTGCAACTATGGATGCAATAATGGATTCTAATGTGTTGCATTCTATGTGCAGCCTCCATGTATTATTTATCAAAAAAAAAAATTGTTTGTAGTCTTATAGTTAGTCCAGAGATGTGATTAATGATGCAATATGTGACAGGTGAAATGGTATGACAGAAAGACAAAAGACAGACGATTACAAAAAGTTTAAATTCCAGATCCATAGATTTTGTACACACAGATTTGCTCCACAGCAATAGAAGCAAGCGATCGCCGTGATAAGTCTCATAAGACAAAGAAACTTGTACGTAAAAAAATCACTCGGTGTTGAAGGATTAATATTCTTGAAGAAACTTGTATGATAAAAGCAGATGCAAGATCTAGCAGACGATTTTGCTGTTTTTGCGCAATCATAGGACGAGATACGTACGACACGACACGTAATGACTGTAATTATTGTCATTGTAAATTACAATTAATACCCAGGTAATAAGACGAGAGACGAGCAGTGAAGAGCAGAACCGTATTAACTACCTTTAGTTTGGAGGCTGTTTGGTGTATTATGTTTATATAGATCTATAGGCAGGATCGTAGTCAAATTTCTTGCCTCTTCCATTATTTTTTGCAGTTCTTTAAATTACATTACCAATTTAGTTTTGCGTACCCATTTCTCTTTGTGCAGGGCGTAGTTTCTGTATTGCTCCCACTTTCATTGTTCACAATTGTGGCTCATAAGAAGCACACATTGTAATGAGCACATACCGATTAAAAACTTTTTACGCACAACACCAGTTGCTATTCTTCACAATATTGCCTACCATTTCTGTGACGATCATCGCTTATCTTTTTCAAAACAATTTCTGGCATCGCTTCTCCATCGTTTTTTCTACTTAACCCAAACATTTAACTCCCTTTCAACTCTCGGACCCTTAGCATTTTCATCACCTCAGCTGGTGCAACTATTCTGAACACTGCGTTTGTATTTTCCGTATTTACTCTCGGACCAACAACTTTCTTGGTTGACCTCAATAATTATCTTTTCCATTTCCACTGTCTTTCGTTTAACAACACTACAAAACTCGGTTTTTTAAAGTAATATTCCATACGTTTTAATTCGTTTGTTTTCTAATCTGTACACACCATCCAAAACACCGAAAACAGCTTTAATGGTCTCCTTGGAATACTCTCTTTACTATTGGTACTTTATAGCGTTTACAGTTTGATTTGAACTGTTGGGTCGTGTGTATTTGATTAAAAATCTGAACATATCTCTTTTTTTATACTTGATTTTTTTTGGTATAGTTTTATGTAAACGGTGTAAACAACGTGATCGTAACCCCTTGATTCCATTCAAAGTGAATTTATAAACGTTCTTAAAGATCATTTATTACTTTGTAACTGGTGACTGTCATGTTCTCTCAAGTCTGGAAGAGAACCTTATCAAATTCTGTATTAAAACTTAAGCGTTGCTGAAAAGCAATGCGATTGGTCTGTAGTTAAAGAAAAACCTATCCCGTTTTCGTGTATTACGACAACTTTACGTTTCCATTCTGCAGGTATCTTCCGCAAGAACGACCTTCGTCATTTCCGCATTTGTAATTCCTCAACACGTTTATGCCCATTAATCTGTCATTGAGTTTTCGTTTTTCTATTTGTTGGCTCTTCGATTCGATGTTTTTGAAGTAAACGGAATGTCATCATCCTTTATTATTTCATTAACATACTGTACGAATCAATTCGAGTTATTGAATTTTAAATCTCTGTTACTTTATCTAAATTTTATATGAATATTTTTATTATATTATAAAAGCATTAACACCAGAACTTATGTACTTTAGAAATAATATATTAATATAAAATCATAAATTCAAAACACGTCACATCAACATAAAATAAATAGGCACACGAAAAAGTGAGCCTACTTGCACCGGTGAGTGTTTCTTTTTTTCATAAATATTTTGAAGGTTATTCTCCAGTTATTCGATCTGAGAAAGATTAACGAGAATGAAAAACAATTTTTCTTGAGAAAGAGTTAGGAAAAAGTTATGATGATAAGCGTTTGAAAAAAAGTTTATGATTACTTAATAAAATCACATTGAGTGGAAGTAATTCACATTGCACGTGAATCTAGGAAGGCTGTATTTATCGGGAATGCACGGAAGAACATTATTACGTAGTATGAAAGTTAATTGGGCTAATCAGACTGTAGTTGTTTCAAGTTTACAAAAGGAACTTTTGATTAGACTGGAATATGTATATATATGTTTTATTAATTATTGTTATTTTTTTTAAGCTAGCCGCAACAAATTAACGGATATTATTGTACGTTAGGCGGGTCGAAGTGTGAGTGCGTAAAACAACGGCAGTCTGTGCTGTGCCGTGGTGCTGCTGCTACTGTCTTCTCAGACACGATCGATGACTCCGGCTCCACAAGGCCGGCACCCCCTAACTTGCAGTTATCCGATCACCACATGATGAATGTAGTAATACTTACTCTATCCCTGTCTCTCAACCCTTGGCTATACTAGCACCAGACCAACGACAACACCTACTCTGCACACCGTAGTCGTCGGTTATTGCCATATAAACACATAAAGACAGTCTCTCATTGCCTTTGAATTAATTCGAAATTGTAACGCCCCTAATCGAAGTCGGACTCTGGATTATGTGTTCGTCAACACATTATGTTGAATATATATTTATTGCTTTCTGATATGCATTTCTGTGGTCGCCAGTAGGACTTAATTTCAAAAATTAAATGTTATCATAAAGTACGATCAGCACTGAGTTTACACAAATTGTAGTACATTTAATTGAATGCAATGCAATTTATCTAAGTGTAATGCATGATCAGCACTATCAAACACTGCACTCTTTGTGTGACAACAGTATCAAACGCTTTAATAACTTAGAAAATGATATTGCACCATTATTGTACATTCAAATTAAAACCAAACAATACAACTAATGCGCAGATAAAACGCCTGATTATGGATAACTTCGAACATTATGGGCCCATAAACTTCAAATTTTATAATAATTTAAAGTACATTTTAAGAATTTCGAGCAATTCAGATGTTAGATAATATTTAGCAAAATTAATTGGAAACAAAACAAAACAGATAACAACGCTAGTAATGCATAAAACGATCTTCACAAATGTTGTGACTAAATTAAATATTCTAAATTTATGTGAATCAGGAAAAAATAAATCGACTGAAAAATAGAGACCTTCAACAAATTGGAAATACATGCTCATGTAGGCTATATATATATATATATATAAAACTGGTGCTAAAAATAAAATTTAAGACATCGTTGATGAAATTTCAGTTTAAATCCGATTAAAATTATTAAATTTTTGAAAGTAAAAAAGTAAAAATAATTGGACAGATTTGTATTTTAAAAAATAAGCATTTACTTTTATTAATACGAACATGTATTTATTAGAATTAACAAAACTATTTTAACTGAAAAGATATGATTTTAAACATTTTTAAAAATCTATTAATTCAGTTAAAACATTTATTTTAATTTGTTTGTTGTACGCACAGGATTTTGCATTTGCCAAACAAAGGCAGCATCAAAAAACATAACAAGTTGGTACATTAAATAAAATACACATAGTACGGTAATAAAGATAATCAGGACAGATAGTCAGATGATCTATCCCTGTGTATAATGAGACTTTACACAGGGTGCAGTCTGGACTGTGTGATGCCAAGTAATCGTGCCCTGTTGTCATGTGAAATCTGCCTCCCCTTCTCTTCTCTTCTTGACAATTCTGGTATCTTTCCACTGTGTTTCTATTATTTGGGCTTTCATGTACTTCTGGTATGTATCTTATATCTTATTTTATGCTGCAGGACTGTCGTGGCTCTTCTGTACCCGGGATGTGGTTGAAGTCTTACGCCTTTCTTTGCTAGGGCGTCAGCACCTCATTTCCAGACAAGCCGCACTCAGAAGATATCCACGACACTCACACTTTTATTATAACAATTCTTGAAAATCGTTTATTATTTTACATACTTATACAAGAATAATAAACACTATATATGTGTGTGTGTGTGTGTGTGTGTGTGTGTGTGTGTGTGTGTGTTTTACAACGGAAACAGTTTATTAACGGAAACAAACAATTTTCACACTATAGTACAAGAGACCGTGTTATACAAAATTAAAATAGATTCAGTTTAAGTTTGATCATGTTAGAATTATTAAGGAAACGTTAAGCTAGCATCTATTTTTTGTATACAAGCAGTCAAAACTTTGATGGGAACAGTACATTATTATAAACAAAATAAAATATGCAAAAAGTATTCATAATATATACAAGGACAATAGTATTTTTTCTGCGTATATTCTGCACAGTCAATAACAGTGTAGTAGAAAGTATTTATTTCAAGTAAGTAATTTGCAAGTAAGTGTAAACTCAGTTATCAGTGTATTTACATGTTGTAGAAAACGTTTGTGTGATAATAATGTAATAATTCAGGCGAAACGTGGAAAGTATAATTATTTAATAAAAATTAGATATTTGTACCCGAGAACAACTATTTTAATTAGATACGTTGGTACTTACAAAACTAATATCGAGAAATGAGTGCTCATTCTGAGCACGCTGACGAATATTTCTGCATAAACGCATGCAGAATGTCTGGACAATTGCGTATATGCAATGCACATAGTCTCTACTATGTCACAAAAACAAAACCGTTATTGTCTGGTATGTCGCAAATTATTTTGGACTAAACTGACACACCACGTAGACATAAGTTGTGTTTTCTTCTAAAATTCAATTTTAACTGACCGTTTGAATACGTGTTTTTCACAACATAAACAATTAATTATGTACTGTAGTACGTAACGTGTTGTACAACTCGCAACTCAAATATTCAAAATTTAGATGATACTGAGTTGAAATTGAAACTTATAAAATGGTAAACCGACATTTTACGTATATTATTCTCTGTGATTTTTATCAAAGGCAGTAGGAAGAACTCTTTTGTTAATGCCTTGATTTTTAGGCTGTTTTATGTTTTTTTTTCAGCTGTGTACGCTAATATAGTAGTAAGTCTCTTTTAAATATACAAACAGGATTATTGCGCGGCATTTGCGTATAAGTTTGAAATATAATTATAGTAAAATCGATTCAGTTAGTACGTATCTTGTAAACAATGTTTCAATAACGAGTATTTTTATTGTGTTAATACTTACTGTAACGGGACTGATTTCAGGATGTTATCACACGTTTTTCAGCCATTTTAGAGACGGTAATGTTGATTATTCTTAACTTTTGTAATTGTTTTTTTCTTCTTTTGAATGAAACCAACTCGACCCCGGACCCCCCTCCAAGGACAAATTCTAGATACGCCACCGATCTAAAGTACAGACACACCGTCGTATGTTGAAAAGATAAAATGTGAATTCACTACGCTTACGGGAACTTAGTACAAATCGTATTATACGCACTCACGGAAAGGTAATATATGTTTTTTTATTGTTCATTTACAATTAGGTACAAAATATTAACAATCAGATGTAATTATAATGATTACTTTTTTTTCCTTTTTATGCAGGACTTTCAGGCACCCTACCCCCACTGGCACAGAAGGACACCCAGAAGAAGAACAGCGGACAAGAACGACAGAACGGTTCATAGAATCTTAGTATATCACACTTGAAAAAGCCACGAATCTGAGGGATTTATTGTGTCAAGTAAGAAGACAGAAAATTCTAAGTACTACGCCCCTTTAAGTCATGCCAAAAAATGAATGTGGCAGGTCAAACAAATGTAGTCAGAAAATTCCATTTATTACTGTCCATTGAAACATCATTTTGTCACTAAAGAAGTTGAGGACGTCAACATAAAGGTTGGCAACTCCAATGCATCACACAACATGATCCCTTGAACGTTCGCCGATAAATTTGTAACTTTCCCGAAATGTGTAGGTAGGGACCTTCAAACCAATGGTCATGGGCGATCCACCAAGTCCAAGAAGAACTCGATAAAAAAAATAAAAGGCCAATAATAATAATAATAATAATAATAATCATCATCATCATCATCATCAGCAGCAGCAGCAGAAGAAGAAGAAGAAGAAGAAGAAGAAGAAGAAGAAGAAGAAGAAGAAGAAGAAGAAGAAGAAGAAGAAGAAGAAGAAGAAGAAGAAGAAAAAATTGATTTCTTTTTAAGAAAATGAAAATTCTGTGTTAACGTGTTTTCTGGCGGTTGAGAATAATGAGTTTTATGAAGAATTTTTCCTCTCTTTTTGTAAAGCAATTAGTATGGGTGTGTGCCTCACAAAAACTAAAGCTATGACAATCTCTCCGAGCCCCCCTCCCCCAATAAGATGCAAGATAGTTGTGGATAATATTATTAAGCAAGTTTCAAAATTTGACTGTTTGGACGTAAATATTAGGTCTACTGGCCGTGAGAGTTAAGGTGACACGAGAAGACGCAGGAGACATAGGGCACAGAAGAAATTCCATGCGATCAGGGTTATATCCTTCTCCATATTATCATTTATGTGGTGTAAGTATATACGTAAACACGCGTTGAATAATCTTAAGTCATGCAGAAATACATTTATTTGATTAAAGTTTTATCGCTCTCCTTCGTACACAGTGTGTGTGTGTGTGTGTGTGTGTGTGTGTGTGTGTGTGTGTGTGTGTGTGTGTGTGTGTGTGTGTGTGTGTGTGTGTGTGTGTGTGTGTGTGTGTGTGTGTGTGTGTGTGTGCACTACCGTTTCCGGGAAGTAGTAATGCAAACGCTACTCGTGGAACATCAATAAACCTCTCAACTATAGCCTGATAGTCTGTGAACACACACTCGCATCGTAAACGTGTTAACATATACCTCTTGTATTATTATTATATCCTTGCAAATAATATATTCGCGTTCGATCAAAGTCATCAGACCGGACAACCATTACTACGGCTATGACTGCAAGACAACTGTTATTCATCTTTTCTAAAACGCTATTAAACTTTGAATCTGTTATTATTATTATTATGCTGTACGCAGTTCCGATTACAACGATATGACCAGCCTTAGATTAAAAAAACAAAGGAAAATGTAACAAGCTCTTAATAAGTGGATTTCCCTATGAGACCACGTGGTTGTTGTTCATTGAAAACAGTCGTAAAAAATAGTTTTAAAAATCGGAGTTTCCAAGCTCTTAAATAGCCGGAAATAACAAACTATTGTAAATACTATTTACAGTTTAGTTTTTAGAGTAACATCAAATGAAAATCTAACATTGTTCAGTAAATGTCATCGCAAATGGTACAAATTTCCCTTTTAACTATTTGTATTCATGTAACTTATATATATAAGTTACATGCCGAATAATATATATAAGCCGAATAATTTGATGAAAAAATAACAGTCAATGTAGATGGAATGTCAGAAGATGTGACTTGAATAGAAATAGCTTTTGGAAAGATAAACAATATTTTGTAAAATAATTTATAAGATTTAGAGGTAAACAACAACTCCAAGTACTTGCACATAACATTTTGAGTTACAAATGCACTTCCGAGTTATTTCACTGTCACTTTATTCTTCCTACACTTGTTTCTATGTCTCTTACCCCCTTCAACCATCCATCGCCACTCATCCCGCCTCGTCACTTCTATAATCATCATTTTTCCTCCCGCCGCATTTTTGGGCTTTCTCTGGATCTACCAACTTGCGGTTAACTTCTCTTCTTGCCTACTTTATAGTGCCAAACCAAATTTTTCTATATGCTTTAACATTCCGCGCGGTGTCTTCTCTCTCTCCATTTTTCCATCCTCTACATGAATAAGTTTTAATATAGTTGAATATACTAATTTCTTCGATAAACTTTTTATTTTGTCACATTTTTCGATGACACTCTTATGTATTTTAGTTAGGAATTTTATTTCGTACATAATTCAGAGACATCGTTCACTTAACTCTTTAGTTCCTCTGTTTATACAACGAGCTATTATCGTCAGCTCTTTATCTGTCAAATCATTGAGCCATAAGTCTACACAGCATTCCCACTATTTAACATAATGGTAATAAAAGAGTAAGATGGAATAAGGTCGCCTTGCGATTATGACTGAAAATGGTAAACATATGTTTATTCGAGTAAAACAGTTTATTTTGGAGGTTTAGAAGAAGAGCAGATAAAATTCAAATAAATATAGATAAACAAGAAAATAATACATGGGACTTGTCAGTTTTAGTGGAAACAAATGTCGGATTTGCTCACGATACCTACGGTTTTGTGCATACCGCCTCTAAGTCGACCCTATGGATTCGAAACTAAAATTCAGATTTAACCCAAAAACTTGGTCACTCATCCAAGCATCAGATACATTAGTAAAACTTAAAACAATCGTATAATTTTTAAAGTTTAAAAAAATAACAGAGGAATATTTATTTATTTTTTTTTACTCAGAGCATGATCTCTTGCATTTTCAACTTGAATGGCTTTATTATTCCGTTAATTTTTTTAACGGAAGGCGGAATTGTATAATTGAGTTGTTTACTTTCTAACGTTCTTTCGCAACATTTTAAACTTACATTTTAACGACAGAGACACACATCTATCCGTGCTGTTTCATATCCTAAAATCAATATTTATTGACCGTTTAACCAAAACTCTGCTGACATGTTGTCTGCATTTATGAAAACTACATACCTGACGAGATATTCCTACGACACATTGTCAGACAGTTTTCATATATCTCGTCTTTATGAAATAGAACGGTTCACATATAACCGCTGTGTTTACGCAGACTTGTAAAGGTTCAGTGAATGTAAAATGCCAACAACGTATATTACGGGTTTCGCGTTGTTTATGCCAAAACACACAAATCAGTCGAGGGCGAGGAGACATGAAGCACTAACAATGGCGATGAATTACTGAATACAGAGAAACAGCGGTACCGTACTGAACCTCTTACGTATGGACAAAAGGTTATGTCTTCCCAGTTGCATACGTATACAGACTGCACTGTACCGCATTGTGTTGTGTGTGTGGCTGCACTTTTAGACAAACGGCAAATAGGAAATATATCGCTGGCAACACAGTAGCGTTCAACACACAGTTTGAACTGCGATTTATTTGTTTGTGTGTATTTGAGCGCGTCGCGTTACTCTTATGCTTTATGTGACAATAAGTGAATAAATAAAGTTACACACAAACCGCACTTTGAGTATTAGTTTTAATTTTACTATTTAGTAAATTTACCGAAAAAGTAAAGTAATTCATGTTACCGAGGAGGGTAGAACAAAAAATACTCCGGTAACGATAAATGGACATTAACTAAACAACAAATAGACAGTAGCTGAAGATATTGAATCATAAAGATGAACAAATTTCATCATAAAGATGAAGTAATAAACAATCGTACAAGTAAAGCTGCCACATAAATATTAATTATTAAATTACAGTGATTAATAAATCACCATTAATCACCATTATCGTCATCATCAACAAGTGTTAGGTCTTGTGTTGTTGGCGAAGATAATCACTTTGCGCATGGCCAGATATGAATTTATGTTCCATGATTCCACATTATGAAGTTATATTCGTCCATTGACATACCGTTATTCTCATTTCAGTAACATCAACCCAGTTTCGAGTTATAAGATTGGCTATTACACAATGTGCATAATTGATTTTACTCATGGAAATGGCGAATAGCTTAAATTGTAACAGTTGCAGGTGAGAACGCACAGAGAAATGCCAACAGAGCCAAGAAGACCGACGGAAGGGTAAAAAGTAAGAGAATTCTATGTTAATTGTTTGTATTTTAATTGGTAAACAGTTTATCGATGTAATACAGTGTTGTGTACTGATGTGTTATATAGAATAATTTACATCTGTACGGATAAAAGTAATGTTTGTAGTTATTCACGAAGAAAGTCATTATTATAAATTGTATTAGAATATTTCACAATTATCGTAAAACATGATTTTGTTCCTAGTCAGTTTTCGTCTTGTGCAAAAGTGAACGAGAAAGTAACTTACAGTATGTTAAGTAACTGGTTGCAATATTTATCATAATGTTCAGGTCATTTCAAATTATATTCCTGTTGTTTTCAAAGCACAGGAAATTTCATAGCACTTAGTAAGATGTTCCAGAACTGGAGCAGTCTTCTTCTCTTGTTCCTCAACCCTCTTATTCCTTATTTTTCTGCCCAAGACATCTTAACGGAGACGTTACGATAAAGTTTATCTACCGAAAATTTGGATCATTTTGTTTTTAAACTGATTGCACACTCGCGTATTTCTCCGTACATAAACACAGTCTGTGTACACGTGGAATGTGACTACTGAAAACAGCTCGTTTATACATATGAGTATTCTTTTAATTATTTTGTTGTGACATTTTAATTATAGTTGTGGCTAATACAACTATAATTAAATACCAGTATTTAAAAATAACCTAAAATAACCAGTATTACAAATACTGACCTGGAGCCAGTACTAAAACCATATGAGTAATACATTTTCGGGAAAAAGAACTTTGGATGAGTCGCAAAGAAGTGAACGGAATATTTCATTTTGGTTAAGGGATTAGACGAAGTATGGTAAGTAATATTGTGAAATCATTAACCAACAGGTGAAGTAGGCACTTGGTTTGAATTAGAGGAATCGCTATATGAACATCAGAAAACAATATCGCGATTGTAAAGCTTTCAGTTACAATTTGCTGCTGCAAATATGAAAAAGTTATCGCCACAGCTTTCAGCGTTATCGTATACACCAGCGATACCTCGGGGAAACACCAGTATCATCAGACGTAACACCATCTGTCACCAGATAACAACTGCGCACCAACAAACAACGTCTTCAATCATAAGTGGCGCCATCGCATAATTCTTCCACTTCCTACCTTCCATTTTTTCTTTATTTTTCATACCGTACTATTACAGCGATCACAAATTAACAACCACACACACGGGGACAAAACAAAATACAACGCATATAGTTATTTAGTTGGCAAATTTTGAATTCCAACTTGTGTTTAGACTGGTATCGTTAACGCCCAGCCTTAGGCTCTGCTTATGAATATTAATTACATCTAATGATTGGCATGAGAGTGTGAAGTAACATGTGGTCAGAGCAAGAGCCAGAGGAGGAGAGAGCGAGACAACAGATTATAAGATGTTTAAAAATATCTCTTTTGTGGTTTTGTTGGGTCGACTTGATTTCATATGCATAACAGACCGACCCGCGCCGTCTCTCTCTCTCTCTCTTTTTCTCACTCCGTTTCTTTATATATATACCTCCGTACTACAATAAAAATGCATGGCATAAATTAAATATCGTAGTAGTTGTAGTAGTAGTAGTAGTAGTAGTAGTAGTAGTAGTAACGCCATGTTTGGTGTGTGTGTGTTTGTGTCCATGCGTACATATTGTGACGTGTCGTGTGTCTGTCTGAATTACCACTGTACTATAATTCCTTTGCCGTACTATAAACATAAATATCGGACCGTAATTGAGCACTCGAACCGAACAGTCCGGTAGCCGTTTCTAGCCCATCAGAGAAATTCGAAAATATGTTAATGAAAAGACAAATGAAATGAAGTCAGTGTCCATCAAAATGTGTTTATTACGGTGGTCTCGTCATGAATAACAAATGATCGTAAAAAGCGACCGATGCCGTCGTATCAACGATTATATCTTTTTGATGATGACAGGGGCCTTCTGTGTTTGTAGTAGCGTTCTGTTTTAGTGAAAGTAGCGGAAACTTCCATGCACAGTGTGTTAGACCTCGCCCCCCGAAAGTTTATTTGTTTATATTCATTACATATTAATTTTATATAAATTAATAAATAAACACATATAAGTAAATAAATAAACACACACACACATGCACACACCATATATAGTATGTACATGACAGTGTCGATGTAGTTACGAAAAGTGAAACAGATATCCAAGTTAGCGCCAACGAAATTTGTACGTAGGTTTCGAATCGACGCCATCAAACGACCTTCACACGAAAAACGGACGCCACCTGTTCACTCTAAGCTACAATGCTATCGCTGTTTTATACGTACTGCGAGTCGATAATTTTTGGTGTTCTCGCCGAGTCGGTGTTTTTTTTTTTTAATTTGTACGGTCGAAAAAGTTGCAAAAAACAACGCGGCCAACAAAGTTCAGAGGGGTCTAAATACGGTGCTTGTGTCAATAATAAGACGAGATCACTAGTACGAGTATAAAGGCTAAAATTACTTAGAAATCTATTTGTTTCTCGAATGCTTGCACAACGAGAGGACACTTACAGCACTTTCACGATGGACGGGTAAGTTCGACTAACCGTAAACGAAGATACTTTATCGCTTGTTGTACATCTTCTTTGCTTCCAGGAGTAGGTTATAATTAAGACTGTTCCGGTCCTATCCTTTTTCCGAAATCCTTCTTTCCCTTTTGATCTATAATTCAGTGCCACTTTGGGTACTCTATCTTGCGGTGTTCTCTCCACAGTATTTTTGTCACAGTATCACGAACTGTGTCCACATGTCACAGTATGTTTTTTCTTTCTACTGCATCATTCAGAGATGGCAGATAGAACTCTATTTTTCCATCACCGTTCCTTAGCTGTGATATTTTAACGGTGATATTACAACACCGTTTTAACTGTTTATATTTTACTATAGGCATATATTTTATGTTCTATGTCCAGTGGAGGCTGCCCCGTGCTCATCTAGGAGTACTGTAGATTGTGTGTGTCCGGGTGTTGTTTGGGACCGTTTCAGTCTGAAGGCTAGCCGCATGATAACGTAGCTGTAGCGGTACTACCCCTATTGTATGCTTTCCCGGGTAGTGGATAGTTGGGATGCTCTCCAGCTCCTCATGGGCTGGTGGATACCGGCTGGTGAACTAATAATAATGGGAGACTTTAATAGTAGTGTAAGAAAAAAGTAGTGTAGGCGGCCCGTATAGAGACGGCAATATAAATGATAATAGGGAGAGATTAATAGATACATGGGAAAGCAGTGATCTTAAAATTACAAACGGATTCTTCAGACATAAAGAAATACATAAGTATACATGGGTATAACATACCAGAAATTTAAAATCGGTTATAGAGTATGTAATTGTTAGGCAAGACACAAATTTTATAGTAGAGCATGTTAGCGTACATGAAAGGGTACCGTGTGGTTTGGGTCATTACAGGGTTAGAGCAAAGACAAAATACCTTACACTCACAAAAACATAGAAGACGTGGATAGTGGAACCAAGGGAATGTTAATAGAAGGTAAAAAAGAAGGTAATTTGGAAAGCTTGTTACAAGATAGCAACAAAGTGTTTATAACAGCAAAGATTAGATAGTGAACTATTTGATTTGTCAAATCAGCGAGTAGAAGATATGTACTCGTACATAGAAAGTAACCACAAGCACCTGAGGAAACACTGGGTTTAAAGAAACAGTGACAAAAGAAGAATCTATGGTGGAATGACTGAATAGAAACTTTAGTGAAACAAAAAGAGTTATTTAAGATACGGCTTAGTACAAAAATAGACAGTGATAAAAAGGAATACTTAAAAATAAAGCGAGGGAAAAGAAAGTTTATAACATTAGTTAAGCAAGAGATGTAGGATAAAAAAATTCCAGGAATTTAATACGCACATAGGAAATAGTAATTATACAGAATCTTGCAGATGTAAACGGTAGACTACAGTCATCAGGAAACGTGCAGAACAAGTTATAACTGGCCCTGATGCAGACACGGAATAATATTACGATAATATACTAACAGAAAGTTGACAATATAAGTGTAAGAAAAGCCGCGACCAGAATGAATGCAGAATTTAATAAGTGTGGTACTGATAAACTTTACAATATACTAAAATTGACTTGGATAATTAAATTTATAGTATTTTAAATACATATCTGACCTGTCAAATATATCAAAATTTATATTTTTTGAACTCACAATTTTTAGATATATACTGTGTATGAGTTATATATAAAGAATAACCTATAAATATATTAATTCACCTAATCAAAATTTACTTCTACAAATGCAGTCAGCTTCAAACCTATCACCTTGCAATGTATGTACATATATCCCATCCTACATTTTATACGTTCATGCTTTACATTTTGAAAAAATCTATCTATCGACGATCGTTTACACATGAATGTTGTTTCAAGTAACACGTACGTCGTGTTTAGGAGGAACTTGTAATTTACATCGTCATACCATAGAACCAGCTGGTATTTCACGTAGTAGTGGGTCCATAAATTTAACTTAGCAATTAAGATTCGTTTAGCGTTTGTTACAGTAAATACACTGCTAGACAATAAGAAACTTTTAATTAAAAAATAATAATTCCTAGGAATTTTGAAGAGACGATTATGCAAACAAATCGGTATGAAGGCTCGGTGGAAAGTGACTCAGGAACAAAATCGAAGAACAAAAATTTTGGCTATTTCACAGTTTAATTAATTCACATTGTGTCGAAATTAAAATTTCCAAAAAAACTATACAAAAATATAGAATAATTGTAGGCCTATTTGGAAAACTATACCAAAACTACAAACTACTGCATTATCTATAAAAATTGAGGAGAAAACATATTTCTTTTGTGATTTAATTTTTTTAAAGAATATATTGACTTTTCAAATTGTTTCCGTTATTCTTACGGAGAGAATTTTAAGTCTCGCTCCTTTATCTGCGGGTCATGGTCGTATAATGTTGGCATGAAATGTAATCTCGGGATAAAAATTATCTCACCTGTTTTATGAGCACATATTTTTTAAAGATTTCAGTTTTACGTTAAGTTTTTAGTATTAATAATGAAAGATGTTTAGTGCAATAATTTGTTTCTTTTACGTTCAAACAAGACAATTTATTTCCGATACTAGAGCACAGCTTAAGAGTACATAAAGTGCGCTAAAAAGTGCAGAATGAAAGAAGTATAGCATTCCCTGAAGAATTTTTTTCTTGGATTTGACCCAAATATTGGTTATATACAAAGTTTTCTCAATTTATAGTTATTATAAATATGAATATTGTAATATAATAAAAATATTACAAATTAAAATATAAAAATTAAATATAATTGAAATGATATAATTGATGAACGTTTTAATAAGCTCCACGTTGGAAACGCCAATTTGTAATATAGAAATATTACAAATAAAAATAAGAATAAAAATTAAAATTAAATTGGTATGTAGATATTGTGTGTATTTTTTGTGATAACAAAGGTATTGTGCTCTTCTTTTAGCCCCACTAGTTGGGCTAGTCAATTTGTAATATAATTTCAAATGTAATAATAATTAAAATATAAAGATATTGATGATAAGAATATGTTATAACTGTGTGTGATTGATTGATAAATGACAAATAAATCGAATTTTAAAAATTGTGTAAATATTTTTTCTTGTTCTTGTATCAAGTTTGATTGAATGATTTAATTTAACTAATTACTAATTAATTAATTAGTTGAGTTTGTAATTTCCTTCTATATCTATTCTCTCAATGTGAATTATGTTTTTGTTTAATAAAAAATAATAATAACATTAATTGTAGAAATAAAAACAATGCTGGTAACTGAGTAATGATTTACGTTTATTCACATTCAAAATTATGCGCCAGTCAAACTGCGCATGTCCCAGGCACTGGCTAATATTCGCCACAGTCGGCAGTGAGAAAAATCAACAAATGTATTTTTTACAAGTTTAAATTTATGGTTCTTTTAACGAGTCGAAATGGTCAGAGGGCAAGGAACAAGATACATTTAACAGGTATTCTTAAACTAAATGTTAATATCTGAAATAGAACAGAATTATTATTACAATTGTCAATTAGAAAAAAATTATTTAAATTGCGAACCAAGTCGAAGAAATGACGTCACTCCCCTCCAGGTGGCACTGGCTGATCGTCTTTATGAGAAATTCAGTAATGGCCGCCTTCCACTCGATTTTAACTGCTACGATGCTGTTGGAATTGAAGATCTTCTCCCACAGAAATGAAACGACGTTCCCTTTTTCTGCGAGGTGGTGTTGGTCCAAGATATTAGTGTAGAATGTCCCCTCGTCGTCTGCGATGTCGAATTCTGGATGGATTTCTTGTGTAGTGTGGTGTTCAACTATATGTGTTGGTTTTCTGTGAATTCGGTCTAAAAATTGTTCAAAATGGCTGTCGATTTCTGGTGTTGAGTTTTATGGTGTTATACTGTGTTTTTGGAAATTTGTGAAGTGTTAGACATTGATAGATAAGGTTATTTCACTTGTTAGTTCATCTCCGTTACACGCCACATAACCACACTTGGTTTTAATACAAATTATTTGGTTTCAGTACTCCACTAACACATTTTCAACTATTCAGCTTTGCGATTAACAATAGACTAATAGACGCAACGTCGTCGTTTTAGGGCAATTTGTGGTATGTCTTTTTCCTCTTCATATTGTTTAACTATAAAATATCTGTCTAAGACTTGTTTCACCATCTAACTATACATAACAAGTTTTCTTATTTTTTACTGTATTTCAAATATTTCTTAATTTTACATCAATCTAACTATTCAGTAATATTGATTATTTAATTTTACATCTTTTGATATATAGCTGAGTTTGTTTCAAGCTCATTTAAGCCCAAAAATTACAATTTCACATAATGATTGTATGTCTCATATTTTGTACAAATTCAGTGTTTTAAAGGTTTTTATTTGTTTTTTTCTTATAACATTTCCATGGAATATACTTAATAACTCCGTAATTACTTTGTTGTCAATAATTTGGTTATTAAAACATTTCCATATTGATTAATTTGCTGTTTAGTCTGATTTGATTACCATCATAGGCTTATTATTGACTGTTTCCAAAAGAAGTTAATTTCCTTTCTTTTGTCATTCTATTTGCTATTAACTGTATCTGTATTAATTATATTTTCAATTTCTGTATTGTATGTATTGACTTCTATTCCTATTACATAGATTAATTCTTTGATAGATAATTTTTGGTTTATAGGCCAATCTGTGTTTACTACAATGGTGTCTTGGCTGGTCTGTTTGTACATTATACATGGTTTACTGTTTTGAATAATATTATTACATTTTTATGTCCTACTTGCCTCTCTGACTTACACAATGGAAAATTAAATGACATGATTTTAAAATACAATAGAATATCTTGTATCTACTAAACTTTCTTTATACTAATAACATCATTGAACCATAATATGAACATCTTATGCCTAATTTTCTTTATATCAACTAATTTTAACAAAAAACATTTTATCCCTATTATTTTTAACTGTATCATCAAATGATAACAACATAGCTTATCCTAGACATAATTTAATTAGAAAAAAAATAAAAAACTCCTATTACTAGTAACACTGTCAGTCATGAACTGTCTTGTGTATTTATGTTTCTTTTGAACACTTCACTTAACTGTAATTAAAGAAAACATTTTATAGGTAATAGTTTTTCTTATATCTAATTTAAAAAACTCTTATTACTGGTAATGTTGTCAGTCCTTAGACTGTCTTTCATTCCAATGGTTTTACTATTATTATTCTACACTCATGGTAGTCTTTTTATAATATTTACACTTCATTGGAGATTTTTTCATAGATTTTTTAGCTATGTTTCTCACTATACTCACTGTAGTTTCTTATTTTTGTTATCTCACTTCACTTTATTGGATTCTACACTATGGTAGTCTTTTCAGTGAGTTCTACACTATGGTAGTCTCTTTATATATATATATATATATATTCTTTAACATATTACTCTTATAACTAATATACAGTTTGGGTTTTATAGGATTGTATCTTGTAACTTGTTTGGGTTTACATATATCGGTTTCAATTTTGTCTCATGGTATTTATTATATGACTAACATTTTGTTTTGGCATATCTCTTCCTGTTTCTGGTCTCTTTGTTGGAATCTTGATATGTTTTGTCCCTTCTTCAAATATCACATTAGTAGTTTCCTTATTAACATGGTTTCATGACAGATTATTTCCTTTTTTCTGGTCCTTCCCTTTTTGTACTGCTTCCCCAATCTACTGGGTATACTGCTGGTTTAACTGGTTTTTACATAGTAGGTTATTTTAATCAATGGTCTTCTTTGTTATCTTCCATTTTTATTAATATTTTATAGACTTAATATACAGTTTCTAGTGTAATCCTTAAACAATTTATTCTTCTCACTCACTATGGAACTTTTTCTTTTATTTATGTTGCATTAATTCAAATGTTTAGTGTGATAATTTTGTTATGTTACATATGCTCTCCTGTAAAAGTGATTAGTTCAGATCATACTCTGTATGGATGAAATAATTACTACTAATTCTTTTGTATTTACATTTCTCCGTGATTACATGTTTTCACTTTATATACCTTCTTTTTCCACCATTGCTTCCTCTCAGATGACGTGTATCTCCTTCATTAGTTTCCTTTTTCATTGATAAGTGATCTTCAATCTTGTGTATAACATTATCATTTTATATTCCTTCTTATTTGGTGCTTCCTCACCAGTATGTTTACTCCCTAACATTCCCTAACAAATTAATTGGAACAGTTCAGAGTGGCACTTTTGGCTTCAATCCCTGCTGTCCAACACTTCAATTGGGTCCAGAGGTATTATCATCTCTGCTCAACACATAAGACTGATGGCATTTTCTACATCCAGTCATAAAAATAAATAAACAGTAAAAGTAGTCATTTTTGACTAAAATAAACATCTTTAGATTCTTCACTTCATAATACGTTATATTAATTAATACTTTTATACACTTGACTCTTCTTCTCTCTTAAAGCTTATTCCATATTAGGTGGTTTAGGTATGTGGTATAATATACATTTCATCATGTTTACATAGAAAGTAGTATTTATTTTTACTCTTTCTACCATCTGGTGTCCATTGAGTTATTTTTATTGCTCATGGTATAACATGAATTAATTCTTTATCACTTTCACTATAACAGTGGTTGTTGTAACAGCATTATCATTATTAGTATCAGGTTTTTTTTTGTTTTTTGGTCTCACTATTTGGTCTTTAGTGAGCTGGTCCTTCTTCATTGTTCCATTTTTATTAAATTATTTTCTTCGTGAGTTTGGTTAATTTGTTCGATTAAGTCATATGACATTCTGGTTTCCTTTCTCCCTTAGAATTTTATATCTCTTTCTTACAAAATCTTTTTTCATATTTCAGAGTTATTTCCCATCATTTGTATGAGTAATGATGTGAGTTTAATGTTTTTTAATTTTAGACATTTTTATTCAACTACATTCTTTCTTATTCATAGTTGTTTTTCAAATATTTTGGTATAAGTTGTACTTATTATCGTTTTGAATTTTGAAATTATTATTCCTCAAAATTCTTTTTTCATTCATAATAGTCTTTGAATGTTTGTGTAAGTGGTACTTACTAATTATTTTGAATTTGGACAATTATTATCTCCATTCAAATTCTTTTTACTTGCATAATAGTCTTTGAATATTTGTGTAGCTTGTACCTACTATTGCTTTTGAATTTTGAAGCTTATTATGTTCAAAATTCTTTTTATTTATTCACAATAATCCTTCAAATGTTTTGTTGTAAGTTGTACTTACTGATTTTTGAATTTTGAAATTATCTATTTATCAAAATTCTTTTTGTATCACAATATTCTTTCTGATATTTAGTGTAAGTTGTACTTACGGATTTTTGAATTTTGTAATTTTATTATTCCATCAAAATTCTTATCATTTTCGTTCATGATAGTCTTCGAATATTTGTGTAAGTTGTACTTGTTATTGTTTTGAATTTTGAAATTATTATTCCTCAAAATTCTTTTTTCATTCATAACAGTCTTTGAATGTTTGGTGTAAGTGGTACTTACTAATTATTTTGAATTTGGACAATTATTATCTCCATCCAAATTCTTTTTACTTGCATAATAGTCTTTGAATATTTGTGTCACTTGTACCTACTATTGCTTTTGAATTTTGAAGCTTATTATTTTCAAAATTCTTTTTATTTATTCACAATAATCCTTCAAATGTTTTGTGTAAGTTGTACTTACTAACTTTTGAATTTTGTAATTTTATTTTTATCAAAATTCTTTTTGCATCCCAATATTCTTTCTGATATTTGGTGTAAGTTTGTACTTACTAACTTTTGGAATTTTGTAATTTTATTCTTATCAAAATTCTTATTTTCTTCATAATAGTTTTAACTCATAATTATGAGTCCTCCAAATATTTTTTAATGGATAACTGATTATAAGTTCCTTTTACTTTATTCGAAATGATATCCTTTAGTACATACGTATTGTTATTATTGTTTTTAATAATCAGGTATGGGCCGGTATACAGCAGTAATAACTTTTTGGTAATGCCTTCCAAAGTACAGGGTAATTCCCTGTTTTTTAGCAGTACCTTTTCTCCGACTTCATAGCTTATTATTTTCTTAACAGCCTTTTGATATTTGTTCTTGCGCCTTTCCTGATCTTCTGCCAATTTATTGTAGAATCTGATTCGATTGAATTTGTATTCTTGACTCCTGGGGAACTCTATTAAGTCTTGTATTTCTCTCGGAGGCGGTTTTTCATACATTGCCGTGTATGGCGTGGTACCAATAGCGGTGTGATATGACAAATTAAGGAATTCTTCCGTAGCTAATAAATATTCTTGCCACTTCTTTTGTTGATTATAGCAATAAGTCCGTAATATTCTTCCGACCTCTCGCAGTACCCTCTCCGCTGGATTGCTGCTGGGGTGGTAGACAGACGTCTTGTATGTCTTAATGCCCAATGTATT
Organism: Magicicada septendecula; assembly: GCA_034769895.1. Classification (NCBI taxonomy): domain Eukaryota; kingdom Metazoa; phylum Arthropoda; class Insecta; order Hemiptera; family Cicadidae; genus Magicicada; species Magicicada septendecula. The sequence continues at coordinate 288,890,969 of CM068372.1, forward strand.
CAGAGTGTTTCTCCACCTCCAACCCTTAAATTGCGTTCCATGGTCGGTGATTATGGATGTCGGGCTTCCTACCTCTGGAATGTAATGATTTGTTATTATTCCTAGAGTCTTCAGAGTGGTGGCTCTGTTCACAGGGTATAGTTTTGTAAATTTTGTAAAATGATCCATCATAATAATAATATATTTGTATCGATGGCGTCCGCCACTGCGGGGAAATGGACCGCATATGTCCAGAAAGACCTTTTCCAGTTTGGCTTGTGAGGTAATTGGTATCATCATACCTTCCTTTCTCTCATTGTTGGTTTTCACCAATTGACATATCAGACAGGTTTTGAGGTAGTTTCTAGTTTTTCTATTGATACTTTTTATGTGACAATTCTCTTCTATTGCCTTGATCACCTTCATGGCTCCCATGTGACCGTATCGTAGGTTATCACTCTTTATTTCCTTACTATTTTCTTCGATTTTCTTGTTGGTATCTCCGATTTTATTACTCAACTCTTCCTTTAATTCTTCCTTCGTTGTTTTAAATTCTCGGAGTAACATCTCCATCATTTGATCAAATTTTGTATCTTCCTTTGCGGTGGATTTCTCCGGCTGTTCCTTCTGTGGTGCCGGCTTATTTGGTTCTGCTGGCGGTAACATTGACTCCACATCTTCCACTGGTGTCGCCTCTTTATCTTCCAGTTCTACCTCCTGCTCAGCCTCCATAGCCCTTTTTCTTGATGTAGCTCTCCTGTGCATCTCGCTCCCTCTTCCGACCTATTGACCGCTGCCAAGCTAAAAATAGGAAATTGGACACTCGTCCTTATTTTACAACTCTATTACTTCCTATTTAAAGCCCCTTAAGTTGGACGCCAATTTGTAATATAATAATTTTACAAATTAAAATATAAAAATTAAATATAATTGAAATGATATAATTGATGAACGTTTTAATAAGCTCCACGTTGGAAACGCCAATTTGTAATATAGAAATATTACAAATAAAAATAAGAATAAAAATTAAAATTAAATTGGTATGTAGATATTGTGTGTATTTTTTGTGATAACAAAGGTATTGTGCTCTTCTTTTAGCCCCACTAGTTGGGCTAGTCAATTTGTAATATAATTTCAAATGTAATAATAATTAAAATATAAAGATATTGATGATAAGAATATGTTATAACTGTGTGTGATTGATTGATAAATGACAAATAAATCGAATTTTAAAAATTGTGTAAATATTTTTTCTTGTTCTTGTATCAAGTTTGATTGAATGATTTAATTTAACTAATTACTAATTAATTAATTAGTTGAGTTTGTAATTTCCTTCTATATCTATTCTCTCAATGTGAATTATGTTTTTGTTTAATAAAAAATAATAATAACATTAATTGTAGAAATAAAAACAATGCTGGTAACTGAGTAATGATTTACGTTTATTCACATTCAAAATTATGCGCCAGTCAAACTGCGCATGTCCCAGGCACTGGCTAATATTCGCCACAGTCGGCAGTGAGAAAAATCAACAAATGTATTTTTTACAAGTTTAAATTTATGGTTCTTTTAACGAGTCGAAATGGTCAGAGGGCAAGGAACAAGATACATTTAACAGGTATTCTTAAACTAAATGTTAATATCTGAAATAGAACAGAATTATTATTACAATTGTCAATTAGAAAAAAATTATTTAAATTGCGAACCAAGTCGAAGAAATGACGTCACTCCCCTCCAGGTGGCACTGGCTGATCGTCTTTATGAGAAATTCAGTAATGGCCGCCTTCCACTCGATTTTAACTGCTACGATGCTGTTGGAATTGAAGATCTTCTCCCACAGAAATGAAACGACGTTCCCTTTTTCTGCGAGGTGGTGTTGGTCCAAGATATTAGTGTAGAATGTCCCCTCGTCGTCTGCGATGTCGAATTCTGGATGGATTTCTTGTGTAGTGTGGTGTTCAACTATATGTGTTGGTTTTCTGTGAATTCGGTCTAAAAATTGTTCAAAATGGCTGTCGATTTCTGGTGTTGAGTTTTATGGTGTTATACTGTGTTTTTGGAAATTTGTGAAGTGTTAGACATTGATAGATAAGGTTATTTCACTTGTTAGTTCATCTCCGTTACACGCCACATAACCACACTTGGTTTTAATACAAATTATTTGGTTTCAGTACTCCACTAACACATTTTCAACTATTCAGCTTTGCGATTAACAATAGACTAATAGACGCAACGTCGTCGTTTTAGGGCAATTTGTGGTATGTCTTTTTCCTCTTCATATTGTTTAACTATAAAATATCTGTCTAAGACTTGTTTCACCATCTAACTATACATAACAAGTTTTCTTATTTTTTACTGTATTTCAAATATTTCTTAATTTTACATCAATCTAACTATTCAGTAATATTGATTATTTAATTTTACATCTTTTGATATATAGCTGAGTTTGTTTCAAGCTCATTTAAGCCCAAAAATTACAATTTCACATAATGATTGTATGTCTCATATTTTGTACAAATTCAGTGTTTTAAAGGTTTTTATTTGTTTTTTTCTTATAACATTTCCATGGAATATACTTAATAACTCCGTAATTACTTTGTTGTCAATAATTTGGTTATTAAAACATTTCCATATTGATTAATTTGCTGTTTAGTCTGATTTGATTACCATCATAGGCTTATTATTGACTGTTTCCAAAAGAAGTTAATTTCCTTTCTTTTGTCATTCTATTTGCTATTAACTGTATCTGTATTAATTATATTTTCAATTTCTGTATTGTATGTATTGACTTCTATTCCTATTACATAGATTAATTCTTTGATAGATAATTTTTGGTTTATAGGCCAATCTGTGTTTACTACAATGGTGTCTTGGCTGGTCTGTTTGTACATTATACATGGTTTACTGTTTTGAATAATATTATTACATTTTTATGTCCTACTTGCCTCTCTGACTTACACAATGGAAAATTAAATGACATGATTTTAAAATACAATAGAATATCTTGTATCTACTAAACTTTCTTTATACTAATAACATCATTGAACCATAATATGAACATCTTATGCCTAATTTTCTTTATATCAACTAATTTTAACAAAAAACATTTTATCCCTATTATTTTTAACTGTATCATCAAATGATAACAACATAGCTTATCCTAGACATAATTTAATTAGAAAAAAAATAAAAAACTCCTATTACTAGTAACACTGTCAGTCATGAACTGTCTTGTGTATTTATGTTTCTTTTGAACACTTCACTTAACTGTAATTAAAGAAAACATTTTATAGGTAATAGTTTTTCTTATATCTAATTTAAAAAACTCTTATTACTGGTAATGTTGTCAGTCCTTAGACTGTCTTTCATTCCAATGGTTTTACTATTATTATTCTACACTCATGGTAGTCTTTTTATAATATTTACACTTCATTGGAGATTTTTTCATAGATTTTTTAGCTATGTTTCTCACTATACTCACTGTAGTTTCTTATTTTTGTTATCTCACTTCACTTTATTGGATTCTACACTATGGTAGTCTTTTCAGTGAGTTCTACACTATGGTAGTCTCTTTATATATATATATATATATATATTCTTTAACATATTACTCTTATAACTAATATACAGTTTGGGTTTTATAGGATTGTATCTTGTAACTTGTTTGGGTTTACATATATCGGTTTCAATTTTGTCTCATGGTATTTATTATATGACTAACATTTTGTTTTGGCATATCTCTTCCTGTTTCTGGTCTCTTTGTTGGAATCTTGATATGTTTTGTCCCTTCTTCAAATATCACATTAGTAGTTTCCTTATTAACATGGTTTCATGACAGATTATTTCCTTTTTTCTGGTCCTTCCCTTTTTGTACTGCTTCCCCAATCTACTGGGTATACTGCTGGTTTAACTGGTTTTTACATAGTAGGTTATTTTAATCAATGGTCTTCTTTGTTATCTTCCATTTTTATTAATATTTTATAGACTTAATATACAGTTTCTAGTGTAATCCTTAAACAATTTATTCTTCTCACTCACTATGGAACTTTTTCTTTTATTTATGTTGCATTAATTCAAATGTTTAGTGTGATAATTTTGTTATGTTACAATATTTTCACATAAATGCACATAATACATAAATATAAATATGAATGATCTTTACTATATATATAACTTTAGTATATTGCATATTAATTTAGTTACAATGTGAAGGAAACATGTTAGCCTTAAACATAAATAATTTTGCTGATGATAAAGATCGTTGAATACGTTTTAGAATCATATGCAGTATTTATAGTCCGCTTTTGACACTTTATCGATGCAAACGAAACCTAATAACAGTGGTACGGTTAGGAAGGTATTTTATTTGAGAGTTGACAAATACTGTTTGTATTTCACGAAAGCATCCTCCTGTTTAATTGAAAAGTGAGCTCAATTGGGTTCTCAGTTTTACCTCGACGTTTGTTATTTGTGTGAGTGTCTGTTATCTGTCTGCCTGGTTGGCGGGTTTGAACGCATCAAGCTATTTTCGTAAAACTCAGCATACGTGTCCATCCACACTTGTACACCACTGAATCCTACTGTTCTTGAGATTGATACTCTTTCCAAAAAATATAGGGGCGGGAGGTAAAACGTGAGACGTCAAAATTTTTAACAAGTTTTTAATTTTCCATTACGGATATTAAATTAAAGAGAATTTAAAATAAAATCCGAATGTGATGTTCAGCTCTAGAAATCTTAAAATTTTTGTACACCAGCAAAAGTGGATACAAATTTGCAAAATTTGTACAAATCAACGCTGGGTGTCAGGCTAGAGGGAATTTTAACACCCCTTCAAATGAATTGTTTACTTACTAAATTTTCTTTAACTTTAAAGAAAATGTGGGGTATTTTAAAATTATGAGTAATTTTATTGAAAATAGAAACTCGGTGTCTTTAATAACCTGACAAAAGTAATACCTGTCAACATCCCTTGAAAATATTGGAATACCTTCAAAAAGTTTGTGAGGTATGTTTGCAGAAAAACTCTACATATTGTTATCAGTTATGTATATTTATGAAAGGTATTATCTGTAGGTATAAAGCAATCTATGCAAACATATATAAAGTTAAAAGCTAATACTAACTTAACTGTCGCTTAGGCATTATGTTTATAAACTTAACTAAAAAAAACGCAGTAATTTGGACTTCTAATATTCACTGTGTTCATAATAATAACGAAGTAAACGCTAGCGCTTAGAATCATATATACAAAGAACTTTACTTACAGCTTTGAAATACTGAAAGTTATTTATTTGACTGTATCTAATAATAAATGTATTTCGTTGAAAGTAGTGAGCGAGTACTGCCGCTCAGGGAGCTTACTGGTAATTAAGAATTTAAAATGAAATATGGGCATTAGCGGTAACCAATTAGGGCCCAATTCTTTTGCGTTTTGTCTGCTTTCTGTGATTTTGTCTAATAAAAGTGACAAATGCATTGGACATGCATCATGAATAATTCATATCCTACTACAAGGTTAGAAAAACATCACACCGTATGTAAAAATGGATATGTACAATTGATTTTAAAACTGAAAGAGAATTTTTTTAATTACGTGCACTTATATTTTTTAATTCCTTCAGAATTTCTAAAGACCATTTTAATTTCCGCCAGAAACTTTTAGTTAACGGTGCTGCTGCTACTCAAGCAATTCCTTTCACTGTAGTTTCCTACTATGTAATGTTCACTAACCAGCGTTAAATGTTGGCATTCATTACTGTGTCCTAGGGCACAGACTGCTGTAAGGGGTAACTGCTGAAAATATTCATAACCACAACCCCAGAATTTCCGGAAAAAAGAAATCAATTTATTCTAAATCATTATATAACAATTAACTTACTAGTATGTACTGTAATTTAATATTTAAAATCTGTGTAATTAAACACATTTACTGTTACTACTGTCTTTAAATGCCACTATATCGTATCCCTTACTGTACAGTTTACAGTGCGTCAAGCTGTTTCCTTGCCTGAAACGTTCCAAGCACACTATTTTAATTATAATTAAAGCAAGTCTTTGTAATTAATTTAACGCTTTTATTATGGTGTAGCAGTGTTTATCTAAAGTCTCCTTGCAACGCTTTGTATTTCATCGCCCCCTCACGTTTTCATACTCCAGCGGAGATATTTCTTAACACGTTTTTTACAAACATTAATTGAAGGAGCTAAGCAAGTTCACAGTTTTAACTCGACCGTTTGGCTCTGTATATCTCTTTGGAGCATGTGTCGAGACAACTTTTGAACACAACAACCGATTTTCTTACACCTTGGCATGCGTATCCATACTTTTATCCTACACAACTCTATTGTTTTTTAGATTGTTCACCCCAAAAATAGATTGGGCGGGAGGCAAAAATTTAAGGGAGTCGAAATTGTGATAAAATCGCAAAAACCTATGTGAGATATCAAATTAAAAGTGACTTAAACACAACACAATGTAAACAGAATGTTCATTTTTGAAAATTTCAAATTTTTTTAACGTCAGAGCCTAAAAAGTAGGTGAAAATTTTTATAAAATCAAAATATTCATGTGGGATATCAAATTAAATAGGATTTTAACTAACATGTGAATGTAACGTTGAGTTTTGGAAATTTCAAATTTTGGGACTCCAAGACACACAAAAATGATCACGAATTAAAAAAGAAAAATTGAACATCCAGCCGTGTGTCAAACAAAAAAGGAACGTTAATCCAAATCTGAGTATAGCGTTTATGTATACAAGTTTTTTTAAACTTTAAGGCACAAATACCTAAAAACTGAAACTAAAAAATTAAAAAAAATTGTAAAAGTCAACTTCTAAGGGATGAATTTCTAAGATATTTTATTAAAATTTAAAACTCGGTGTATTTGATGTTTTGACAGGATTAATATCATCTTAACACTCTTTGCAACTTTGGATTGCCTTTAAAATGTTTGTAAGCTACGTTTACAAAAAAAAAAAAACTTTATATATTGTTATCAGACTAAACGGAATTGTAACCCAAAACTGAATGTTTCAAATTTACAGTGTTTATTATATGACTGTATGCTCTACAACTATTATACAATATTACTAAATAAATATTAGTGTAATAGAGATTTTTGTAGTTCTTCCCATACTTTAAAGAATGATCTAATATCGAAATCTATGCAACAATAAATGCATTTCACTGAAAATAGTGAGTGAGTTCTGCAGCTCAGGGAGCTCACTATATTTTTTTTGTAGTATTATTATTTTTGGTGGAACCTTAAAGTCCCTACGGATTTAAAAAATGTATAGGTCTAAAAAAATATAAAAAATATATCTCCCTCCTCCTCCTATGGCGCTACAGCCAGAAGTCGAGCCTTGGCCTCCTCTATCCTGACCCTCCACCGCTCTCTATGCGTAGCAAAGGACTTCCATCCTCACACTCCCAACATCTCTTTTGCATCCACAGCGACAGCATTTTCCCATGTTTTCCTTGGACGGCCTTTTGGCCTTTTGCCATCCATACTCCCCATAAGGACTCTTTTTGGTGTTCGTTTGTTGTCCATTCTTATAACATGGCCAGCCCATTGCAGCCTCCTTAGTTTTACGTACACTTCTACCGTTGGTTCGTTAATTTGTATATATAATAGAAGTGAATTTCAGATTGACAGAGCGAACTTTTCCCCCTTTAGCAATACAAATTTTGTATTAAGTTCACAGTTATTTTCTTTTCTTTTTGACGTAGTCGGTTAATCTAAGTTTAGGTGCCAATAAGAACCTCATCTAAGCACTATAGCAATGTAGATGGTAATGTTTGCGTACACTTTTGCGTACACACGAATTAATTAAAGTGTTTTGAAAAATAATCAAATACTAATTTTGTGAAATGTTACTATATTTACAAAGAACCACGGAAAAACTGTTTAAACGTTAGCATATTTAGCAGCAATTTTCGTTGCTTCTGGAAACCCGTCTGTAACCGCCCGTACCTACGGTATTCTGCGTGCGGCTTTGTCGGTGCCAATCGCTTTGCATACAAAAAAGTAACGTTGTCTCTGTAATACTAACAAATTTAAATCGTACAAACTTTATTCTCACGTTCGGTTGCTTACTTCATTCGTAATATTTTTTAATCAGAAGCTTAAATATAGTCATATAAGCATGTGAGCTAACCATGGCGTTAGCTGTTTGGTTCCAACGAGTCATTTTCGTTTGTGCCATTTCGGATTTAAATGTTTGGTGAGACTTGAGGCTAGCTTATTGCAGTGACTGTGTGGAACAAGGTGTAGTATCAAGTCTGTTTGTACGTACCACGTGAGTTAATACATACCACGGATTCTAGTTACAATCCTCAATATTTTGACTGAATTTATTGTGCGCTACTTACTTTGTATAAAATTCTTTATAAAAAAATGTATCTCTTATGTAAAGTTAGTCTTCCTGATAGACAATAACTAATCAATTTTGGCCCATTTTCTTCCCTTTTTAGGCATTATTTTTCACTTAATTTGAATAATACTTTGTCCGTCCTAAAACTGTAAACGAAGAAGAAATAAAATTCGAGCAAATAATGTAGACGAGCTTGTAATCTATACGCGCTGTACTGAAGCCGCTAACGTACTGTAACGACCTCGTTGATCCGTTAGCAGACATCCAGTTTCCTATTTTTCATTATGTCAGGTTATTTGTTCAACTAGAAATACCCGTACCGCCAGACAGGTTAAAAAAATTATTTGACATTTTAATTTTTTCTTGTGGTACCATAAATAACGATAATAAACATATATTGAAAACGTATATGTAATGTAATAGTTTAGTTACGGCTTTAACGTCTTCGCAGACAAGAGTTCCGACTGAGAATGCCTCTGTAGCTATGTCAATACTGCATATGTATAAACACAATAACTGTCCTGATTCTGTGGTACAGATTTACACACTACGGTCAAACGAAAAAATAGAAGGACAGGTACGTCAAAATGACAGCTGGTTTTAACAAGTTGCTAAAACATTTGAGTCTAGGAGTGCTTAAGGAATAGAGGTGTATACTACATGTGTGTGTGTGTGTGTGTGTGTCAGACCGGGCGCGTATGTGTAAAGGAAAAGGTTGTCTTACCAACGAAATGTCGAACGAGGCGAGGATTAAACAGATATGACATATAAAGAATATGAACGAAGGTAAGAGAAAGAGAATTAAAATAAAGTAAAGTAATTTTTAAGGTAAACTGATAAACCACTATACTAATCTGCCTCAATCCTCACTCTCTTCTCAGGAACAAAGATGGAGTCTACGTTATCGAAACTACGTCCCAAATATATAATGTAGTACAACAGTAAACGATTATATTGTAAACATGTGGTGAAATATTCGTTAATTTATATTATCGAAAGAGTCATAAGACCTGGAAGACCTAGTAAAGGAAGCAGAAAACACAGAGGATTCATCTCGTGCATTGGTATACGTTAATAGAGAAATAAAGTGAGTTCATACACTTTTGATTTTTTTTTTACGTTTACCTGTTTTCCGAAAAGTAACTTTTTTCTTTACTTAATTACCTTTTTCACAAGTTGGGTAAGAGAATGTAGTGGAAATTAACTTCTGGAGATGGTCATGACTTCAGTATGGGTGTCCAGGCTTCAGTAAAAATGGACATGTCAAGAGGTGACTTCATGTTGACAGAACAGTTTGAGAAACCATAAATAAAAAGCGCTTCCTGTGGTATGATCATGTGAAGCGGATTCCTGATGACTGTTGACCAAAAAAAGTGATAAAGTGGGTTCCAACTAGACGATGGAAAGAGGTTAGACGGAGGAGATTGTGGAAGGCGATGAGGTGGAGAAAGAGGCTTGTATTGGAACAACAGAAAACTCTGGTATGCACGATGCAAGAGACGGTACATGGATAGATAGGTAACAGATAGACCTACTTGTTTGATTTGATTTTTTGTGTGTACAATTCGTACTGCAGTATGGATCATAATATGCATTATTGTGAAGTGGAAAAAAATTGAAACGAATTTTTTTTAAATTGTTTTACATAGTATTTCGCAAAAGAAATAGCCGTTTTTTAAAATTGTGTAAGCGCTTTTTCAAAATCTTTTAACACATAAATTGCATTTTTTTTATACAATGATGTATAAGGTAGACATAGTTCAAATAGAAATTTTAATAACTTTTTTGGCTTTTTAATGAATGTTAAATTAATTAACATGGAGTAGCTTTCAGTGCTTAAGTAATATTTACCCTTAAGTTACCCTTAAAAATGTTTAATCAACCTCTAATCAGTCCGATTAATTTGCGTAATTATAATTTTATAATTAGTTTTCATAAATTGTTAACTATAAGCAGTTAAATAGAAAATTATAACTTCAGAACTAAAGTTCAGGATAATAAGAAACGAAATAAAAATTATTAATTTTCTAACGAAACTAACAGTTTTGGAAATAAACTAACAGTTTTAAGTACAATTAAAAAAAATAGGGTATCATAAATTTATACTAATCTAAATGTTTATTTAAAATTTTTACCGTCAGCCATAGGGTTGTGATACTCACTAACGCAATACTGTACAACATGCTCATATGTCGAACGCTGCCTTCTTATCGATCGCATAGTATTTTTTATTTCCTAAAACTCTCGTTTTTAAGCGGTCTTGCTCTCCGCCTACTTTGTGCCCATTGAATTCTACTCGCTGTATATCACGGATTTCGTAGACCTCCTTTCTCCCAGACAAACTACTTTATAGTTCTCGTGTTTTCCAATTCGTTGTTCAAGGCCGTGTTTTAATTTTTCTTTATTCCAGCTGAGCGTGATAAACTTAGCAAGAGCTCTCATCCCATTTTTCACTAACTCATGGGTTTAGCGAGCTTCATTCTTTACTAAAATACGTTCTCAGCCTTTTCATAACACGATATGGCGCCTGATTTTTTTTATTTTTAGAATTTCGTGTTAACTGGCGTCTGTAATTTAAAATTAAACCGTCGTCTACTCACTTATGCTATACCTTTGCTTCAAATTATTTCTAAATATTTGATTCAAAATATTTGTAATTGTATTTTAATTGTACAAATGTCAAAATTGCGAAATTTTACTCTTCCCGATTGATATGAATTGACATTGTTTAAGTGATTATACTTTTGATGTCTAGAAATTACATTCCTTGGTATCATAATGAGTGATTACAAATGGAGGAATGCGAGGTGTGTCTATTAAATAACGAGACTGTGTTTCTATCTCTTAAGCCTGCGACACACTATGCTACTTCACTACCCGCTACTAATTAGCTGCTATTGCATTTTCTGGCTATTTCTATGTCTCACTGTTTTTAGGTATCCGCTACTTAGTAGTGGCTAGTACGGCAAAGTACATTGGTTTGGTTGCGTAGATTGGTTTGATATTAAAAAGTACTGTGCAAAATGTTATCCGTAGGTATGCGACGTGAGGCTTTGAGACACCTTTTCCTGATTGGTGTTAGAGAGCTTTGTAAGGAGTTGCTGAGTAACATAAGGAACAAAAAGAAACGCATGTGAGTTCGGGAAGGGATAAACTGGGTATTTCGACAACACTAATAAGAGAGCTGACAGTTGAGGACCCCCAATCGTACTACATAATAGCATGCGGTTAGCCTTACCAAAGTTAGGGTGCGCCTTCCTGGCCAGTACTTATTTGGGCCAAGTACACAGTTGAACCCTAGTAGCTTCAACCTCACCCGCTTGTTCTCCGGCGGACTAGCGTCCGTGGAGTCGGTGGAGTCCTAAGTCGGTAGAGTCGAGAGAGAAGGAGAGAAGGGGAGGTCACGGCAATCTTTCTTACCACTGGTCTGGCACGGTGGTATTACACTGTCGCCGCTAGAAGATGTAGGACAAGCCGTATACCTCTGAGGGAGATCATATGGACCAAACTCGGAGGTCAGGCCCGCGACAGTTTAGGGCTTCGGAGATCGTCGTTGATCAGCGACGTACTCAAAAGTGGTACCACGGGATCGAACATTCCGGAGCATTTTATGATTGGTAACTCTGCAGCTGACAAGCTGTTGTTTGCTGATGACCAAGCTGTTCTGTCAAACTCAGAAAGTGCCTTGCAGATGGCTGTACACTCACTGAGTAGAGCTGCGAGGATTTCGAAATGTAGGTTTTGCTGACGCCTAAGAAGTCGTCAGTATTACATCGACTGACATGTCTGCTAGTGGGGTTGCAGCATTGCGAGCGTCGCGGGACACAAATATCGAGCGATTATTTATTTTGACCCCGATTTATTGAACTTAATGATTTTAGTTATTTTTATTGTTTAGCGTGACAAGTGCACAATGGTATACTAGATTTGTGAATACGAGACGATTCAAATTAAATTGAATAAACATTGTTTTAAACTTGCGATATGCGATGCTTTTTATTTAACTGACTGGTGTGACGCGATCTTCAATCGCTTACAGTTGTCACATAACAATTTGTTTTGAAGAAAACGCGCGTAAGTAAGTAACTGTAAAGTACAATATCCTTTGCACAACTGTTAAACTGTTACACATTCATAAAAAAAAGGTAATGTTAATAAATCATCTGTTGTCAGACGGTAAGTTGGTTTTAAATTGGCCTAAAAAGTTCTCAAAATAAATTTGAATGTGCGTTAAATAATTTTAAAATAAAACTAAAAAATATCAAATAAATCCTTATTTTAAAACTAACTAAATATAATTATTTCACTACTGACTCGGAACAGAAAAAAACTTTTTTGTTTTCCGAGTCAGTAGTGAAATAATTATATTTAGTTAAGTAACGGACACGTCATGGACAACGAAATCCAAGAATTAAAAACTAATATTTTAGTTACACGTTTCTTTTAACTGATTTAACTGTTAAACATTTTAAGCAATCAGTTTGATGAATATACTATTTTTAAAAATATTTGTCAGATTTTAATATTTACGCCTGTTAATCAAACTGAATACTTTTCACTGTAGCCTGGAGATGCTTTACAGTTTCTATAATACTGCATTGTACGCTTTTAGTGTTTTACTTATTGTAATTTTTTAAATGTAATGCTTTGTTTTACCGTTTTTTTAGTCACGCATGGTAGTAGGCGGTTTGTTTGTGGTTGTTAATTTTGTTAAAGCTTTTATTCAAGAGAAGTCTTAAAATTGGTTTATGTATTAAGGACGTAAAAGGGAGCTGAAAGGAAAAATTCCACTGGAAATTACAAAACAGCAGTCAGCATATAATTAAGAAAAAAAACTTGTTTGTAAACAAAAATGGTATAGATGACATTGAATGTAAAATAGTAATACGTATAACATTACTGACTATCCTATTTTATTCACTTGTACTTAGATATGCTAAAGAAGATGAAGACAGAGATTTTTAAAAACTGCAGGATTACATTTCTAAGTTTCTGTCACCCGTAATAACACTCTCTGAAATAAAATTCGATGAGTAAAAAATATAAAATTTTGCAAAGTAATGGCAGTTACATACTTTTCTGAAGCAGGTAAAGGTGAGGGATACGTAACAGGATCATATTGTCTATCCAGGTAATTGAAATCAGTTTTTTATGACGAGTCAAAGGTTGAACACGAAAGACCGAATAAGAAATGAAAATGTTCGGAGAAAATTTGTGTTGTTTACAATATCGATAACAGAATAAAACGAATAAAACAAAATATTCCTAACTGGAAACAGAGTGTGTAACAGTGGAGATTATTAGTAATAACGGAGATTGTTTCCACCAATAATACTGTCGTAAAATATAGATGAATAAGCGGGAAAGTATAGGTATTCAAGAAGGTAAAATATACAAACTTCTTAAAGTCTAAAGTAGAGGAGGAGGAGGAGGAGGAGGAGGAGGAGGAGGAGGAGGAGGAGTAAGAGAAGCATCAGCAGCATAAGAAGAAGAAGAAGTCGACGACAACGTCAATTTTTGTTGACCCGGCTGAATTCTTTATGAATGTGAAATATGAGAACGAATGTAAAATAATCTGTATTCTTCCATATATTTCATATGCAAGGATTATATAACCAATATTCTCAACGAATCAGTACGATAGGGTCATCGTTACTTTATAATGATGAGTGCCAGAGATGATCAGAACGGATTTAGAAAACTGTACAGTATTGAGCTGTAGAGCTGTAAACTTTATTGTGTTCGTTTACAACGCAAATTGACCAAGTTTCCGGCCGTAAGCGAACTGTTGCGTGTGCCTGGCTATAACGGAAAATAATAAAGGACTTCAACAATCGCGCTGCGGTGTTATAATCAAAAAGCTTTGTTTATGTCCGGCCACATTAATGTAATTTATGTTACAGTATGTTTACAATGACTGATACGGCGGTAGCGTTTTGTAACTGAATTTATTATCATTTGAACGTCCAATATTAATTGTGTCAAATCACGTTCTTTCTTCCACTTTTATTTTCTTTCACTTTCTTTGGCACTAGACGTTCGTTTCATAGTAAGCTGTTTTTAGAATAAGTAAATAATATATTAAATTATATTTAAAGGAAAAATACACTTGTATAAAACTATCAACTCAACAACGGTGTATGTGCCACATTCTTGGGACCTACATAAACGTAGACAAAAAGTAACTTCTCAAATAAAATATTTAAAATAACTATTACAATATAGAAATCTCCATAGAAAGGGCTTCTCTATTCAGCATCTAGAAGAATTTATATAGTTGAATCGAAATTTCTCAGCTTGAACAGGCAAACTTTAGCTGACACAAAATCTAAGGTAAAATTCGTGGAAGAGATCTCGGAGGAATTCAGATTAAAACTGGTGTCAGGCAAGAGACACCAGTCTTTGATTGTCTTTATCTGCGTTGTAGAGAAAGTAACAAGCATAGAAGAAAGAAGACTAAAAGAAAGTGGATTCCATCATGAGGTCAGAACAGTGCCAATATTCAAAGGGGTAGGTATAAAGTGTTTTGTCTTCGCTGACAATATTAGAAACGTCTGTGAAAGTGAAGAGCAGCATCTGAACAAACAAGCCTTCTGAAAGAAGTTGCAGAGATATACATGGACTTCAAATCTCTTTTGAGACAAAATCCGTGACTAACATCAGAAACGTATTTGAAGTGCCAATAATAGAATGTGGTAGTACAGTATTAACAAGAAAGGTTGACACATTTAAATACCTAGGTGAAATAATTCAAGTAAATGGATTACACAAGGAAACAAACAAAGAAAAAATCAAGAAAAATTGAACTATTATACTAACTAACTAAACATATGTACAAAAATCTTTCAAGAAAAGCTAAAATTGTACACTACAAAACAGTAATCAACTCATAATACGCTTCTGAATGTGTATTCTCGATCAGATCAGGAGAAAAAGAAGAGACAGAGAAGAAGGAAAGAAAATTTTTTCGAAGAATTTGGGGACCACTGAAAACAAAGGAATGTGATTTTAGCCATGAAATGAATCAAGACCTGTACAAGAATAATGGTCGCTGAAGGATTTTATACACAGTACTGAACATAAGAGTTAGTACTGTCTGTGGCCAGTTAACGAGGATGGACAGCAGCAGATTCACAAAACGGATTTTTGTCCACGTTCATAAGAATAAAAATGGCAGCCATTGGGTACAAAGGATAAAGAAGGAGATGACAGAGACGGGAATCACAGAGGACATAATACAGGATAGGACGACTTTTAGAGAAGTGTCACGAATTCGACGGTTTCGGGACAATGCAAGAAAAAGAGAGGGAAAAGCAAAGCGACAGAATGGAGAGTTATTGGAAAGCAAGAAATTGAAATGATTACATTGTGTTATTTTACAGCATACTTGGACGATTCTATGAAACGATTCCATTGGCATGATGGCAGATACGACGTATGGCACTAAGAGGAATACCTGGGAGAACAACGTTATAGAAGCATGAGAAGAAAAAGAAGATTGTTAGAAGCGTTGGTAAGAGACATAAAGTAAATAAATAACCAAATATATATTATTAATACCTATTAATAACACTTAAAAGAGGTTGTGTGATAATTCTGATATCATGACGCGTGTACATGTGTTGTTCCTAGTCTTCATTGAAGAAAATGTGGAGCCTTGAAAACAACTTGTATCTAAAACGAGGTCGATTCAATTTCTTAGACGAATTCATTGCGTTATGTAAATAATGAACTTATTTCGTCATAATACATTATTATTTATTTTTCATGGTTAAATTGTTTTAAATACAACTGATGTATGTCTATAGTTCGTTTAATTAATTAATACAAAATAAACACAGTACTATCAATATGTGTTCTTGACTACACAATTGTAAATAAATAAATTTTACACATGCTCGCGCACACACATATTTAATTATAATATACAATTATTGATTAAAGTTAATTATACAATTATTAATAATATTTATTTGAAGTATTATAGAGGAAATAAATATACTAGCAAGAATAGTTTGGCCTATATTTTAAATTACTTCATTGGAAGTGTTGTGTTGTAGTAATAATTAAAATTCATATCAAGAACAGTTAAAATGTAATGTACGAATCATAAGAAATAATTATAACAGGCATAAAAGATATAATTAAAAAGATTTAGGTATTATGTATCTTTAAAACTGCTAAGCGGTGGGTGATAAACCCTCTTGTCGGACTGCCTGCATCGTAATATTGTCACTTGTCGTTTCGATCCCTATGATCTGGAATAGTCCTCAGATGCTGTGAGTAGCGGTTGAAAGACCTAACAACTTGTTAGACAGATTCTAGGGATTGGAACCTCAAGTAAGGCCTGGTGGCATTATCTTATCTACAAACGACAAAACTTAATTTTAAAACTAATAGATTAGTTACGCGTTTTTTATATTAAAACTTTAACTCATAAAAATTTTAAGAAATCATTATGTTCGATGAATTAACTATTTTTAAAAAGTATTTTATTCTCAGACTTTAATATTTTCGCCAGTTAACCAAACTGAATATTTTTCACTATAGCCTGGGCATGCTGTAAAGTTTCTATATTATTGCATTGTACACTTTTAGTATTTTTACTTATTGTAGTTTTTTATAATATAATGTTTTGTTTTCCCGTCTTTGTAGTCACGCCCTGGTAGTATGCGGTTTGTTTGTGGTCGTATATACATGAAGCCAATCACAGATAAAAATTCAGGTATGAGAAGAAGTCCTCACAGGTACATAATTGTGGTAAATAAGTCTGTCATAGTTAACTTAATTAACTTCACAAATCACCTTAAGAATTAATGTGAAGAAGGGTTTTCTTAATTAGACTAAATATAACTTAAGCATACATGAGAATTGATAGATTTAGCAGAACTAGAGTATTAGTAATTAAGTAATTATTAAAATGCCTGTAATGACTAAACAGTAAAACTTTTCACGTTTTAGTATTATGGTATTTAATTACACTCAAGAGCGCGTGCTTTGTTGCAGGCCACGTCTGATCCCTGTCCGCGTGCTGAGTGCTCTTAGTTGAAGCTCGGAAAACGGAATATCGCGTGCGGCGGGTCTAACCGACGGCGGACGCGGCGTCTCATGTAGCCCTAGTCTTCCTGTTGCATTTTAGATTTTCCTCGCGTAACAGCCCGCGTCTGATTCTTCGCTGGCCTGAAAGGTGGCGTAACTGCTGCATAGTTTAGTGTATACCATGTGACTTTTTCTGGCTGCTGCTGTGTGTGTGTGTGTGAGCACATATATGCATATTTACATATAAATCTCGCATTTAGAGCCATTTTATTTGATATTTTATTTGGTGAGTTTTAAGGGATATCAGTTTTCAATAGTTTCAAGCAATTTTTAATCTACGCGAAACGACCTTAGCATTTTATTTCAAGTAACAATACGATCGATCATCACTGGTAATAGGAACCGATACAAAAGTCTCAGCATGAACATATATACAAGACAGGCGCATAAGCTATTCTCCTCTGCATTTAACCGAAAATAAAAAAAATTAATGTTAGTAGTTATTGAGTCTTATTATTAGTATTGCTTAAAACATGCACAGCGATAGTCTTTATGTTTGACATTCTACGTCCAGTTTGGAGAAATTTTGAAGCAACACAGTAAAAATATAATTATTATTGATTTTGTTTTTCAAAACATATCGTGCTATTGATATTTTTAAAATGTTCTATGACAAATTATGTATAAAATTTTCCAGTCCAAGAAAAAGTATCCAAAGTTTCTAACAAAGAGAACAGAAATGAAGGAAATAATATCGCGATACTTGATAACAGTATGTTACTATGTTTCATTATGTTAAAAGTTTATTACACTGTCTGTTTACCTCTTCCGCCTCCTTCTCTTCTACCCCAACCCTAACCACTGATTGGTGGGCCTGCAACATTTCTCGTTTCAGAGTTAGGCCTATCTGTTTACTTCCGTGTATTTTTATCCTTTCTCGATATGGTTCGTATACCCTAGTCTTGGTCTTCCCTTAATACTCTAGCTCTCTAGCATGCCTTCAAGCAAGGCAGTGAACCACTATCATGTTGCAATAATGAACAAACACAATGCTCCTGCCTTCGTCCGTTTTTGTCAGAAAGTCTTCATTCGGTAGTCCCTCAGTCTTCAGTAATCTTCAGTACGGTGTGTTCAGCACCACATCGTCAAGGATTCAAGATTTCCTTTTCCGCTTTTCATGTCCAAGTTTCTGAGGCATGAAAATTAACTACACACAAGCGCTTCAAATGAAACTTCGTTGTTTTGCTTTCTCGTTTACAGAGAAACATTTCTAAATGACGATTGACTTCAAGAACTAACTAAAATGAAACACGCCTGCATAGGTAAGAACGTGCGCGCGCGTGTGTGTGTGTGTACATTTCCTATGTCCTTTCACGGATATGATTAATGGGTTTTAACCAAACCTCTTTCCTTAAAAGAGCATTTTAATGATATTCTAGCTCATATAATGTCATATGTTCATATGGCATAGTCGTGTTCGTATAATATAGTCATTAAACTCCCATGTCTTAATAACTCCCACCTTTGTGTGTATAAAGTATTTGGTATAAAGCAAATGGAATTACTAACTTCTTGCACACACACACACACACACACACACACACATACATACATACATGTATACATGATGAGTATATTATCGTCGTAGAAAACAAAATTTTGTTGCCTTTACTAAGCTAGTTAGTAAATTTATACTACTGAATGGTACATAACCGTTTAGGCGTACATAACTCTGTGAACGTCATTGTTTGCTTATCTGTAAATTTGTTGTATTGTTTGGTGCTGGTGACGGCGGCACTTTGGCTTGTCGATTTCGTTTACACGCAAAGAGAACGGTTATTGCGCCTACAGACACCAAGTCCATTACGCGAAAAGTCATCTACGGATTTCTCTGAAATAAATACCCTTCGACCTTTTGCGGGACGTCCTTAAAGTGTGTACTGTATTTGATCGCTTTACATGGTCTTTCTCTGCAAAAGTAGAACACGTTCACATCAGGGTAGATCGTTCTGAGAAAAGTGAGTTTTGTGTTCATTTGAGAATTTTATTTCTGAATAAAAACGCATGAATAAAAATAATATTCTAAAACAATAAAGTATTGCTTCAGACAAAAGGTAGGAGAAGGCAATTAGGCATCCCTATAGCTCTCAATTATATGTATTAATTGTTTCAATTAATTACAGTAAAACCCATTATACTGTACAGCAATATGAATTTACGTGTTTATTATACCATAGTACACTTTAGTGATTATCCAAAAATAACATTTTCATGTTGCTCTATTTAAGAATTCAAAACATTTCTTCATTTTGGTGCTGGGGACGTAAGTAATATTAAATAATAATAATGATAATAACAACATAAATAATAAAAACTACAGTAGGATGTCGAAAATCCGAACGTCAGTAATCCAATCCGTAAAAAATCCAAAATCCTTAACAGACATGTAGAGAAAGCAAAAAATTTAATTATTATGTTGTTTTACTTAAATTAAAAACTGTACCGGTGTTGCAATAGAGTACTATAAATGGGAAACAAATATAATTCAACACCTTTGAAAAAATTTACAGTACTAGATTTTTTGTATACAGTCAGTCTCTAAAAGAAACATAGTACAGTATAGTGAGTGATACTATAATATTGTGTTTTTTTTGGTTTGCAATAATAGCGCTTGACATTTTGGGCAGCTCTTCATCAAACGACAAAATACGTATATAAAAGTCGTGTACGTATACAATACATATCATACTTATCGGTTTGAACACCATACAAAAAACTTAAAAATACAGTACCGTTTTTTGTACTGTTACTGTCGTACATTCATTTTAATCGAAAATCCGAAGACCCTGATAGTTTGACACCCTCTAGTCCCGATTAGGTCGGAATTTTGACTCCCTAATGTATTAGTAAAATGTCTTCTCTAGTTCTTCGTGTTCACTGCCAACGAATTTCTAGACAAATTACGTGTTGCGACTTCCCACTGTTCCTGGGTCTTACAAACGGTATTTCTCCTTCTCAAAGGGTATATCCGATGGTTCATATGGCATACGCCTCACTGGCATTCTTTCTATGCACGTAGTCTATCGTGTCGTCCACTATTATGTTTACTTACAGTTCATCAGAATGTCTATATTCCTCAGACTATCCAACTCTGTAGGTACAGACTTCCGTAAGAACTTCATTTCCGACGTTTACTGTGTATATACCTAGAAAGCGTGAAACAAGTAGTTAAGTGTGAAAAATAACAAACAGAAATTTGTAAACCAACTGAAACTCGCTATTTTACAATTTCAAGTTTTTTGTCCGATATTCTGTTTTGCTCGTCCTCTCTCTTTTTTGTTTGTTTTCTCCGTTAATTAAATGGTATTACACTCGATAGGTTTCTCCATTTTTTGATTTTCCAAGAAAGTGTCAGCATACAATGTCCGCCACTTTTGTTTTTATAGAATCCCATATCTTTGCTGAAATTTCAGATTCAAACCGAGTGGTTTGTTAAAATTTGTTCATCCGTTTTGAAATTGCAAGGTAACGAACAAACGAACGACAGAAACGTACAAGCTAACCACAATACTGACCTCCCTTCGTAGTTACAATATTACCTTACCAGTACATCACTTTTGCAGACTTTACGGCCTTCACCGTCAATGGCGGACTTAGACTCTTTACGAAAGGCGGTCTTTCGAAGTATTCTGCCTTACGAAAACAAGGTGTGATGAGTCATTTCCCTCTACTGTCCTTTTTCTACCGTAGGTACGAATATCTTTTTCCTTGTCACCAAACATATTCACGCCTAAACAGCCATAGAGATAGCAATAAAGAAAAGTGCACAAAATCGCAGTCGCAAAAGAACAAACATAGGGCGTAGTTTTAGAAGAATTAGGTTCAAATAATAAACGGCGCAAGCTGAAGAGTAATAAAATAAAACGTTGTCATGTCAGCCCGGCGCTATAGAGGACAGAGGATACATAACAAGAACAGACAAGCGATGAGTTTATTTACGCAGGGGGCAAGAGCAATAAAAACTGAAGCGTGACAGACAATATACGGAATGCAATGAAAACAGAGTTAGGGAAACTGCGAAGGCGGTGACAACTTTTACGATTATGCAGGCCAAGCATTAAAAACAATTTTTTTTTTTTACATTTGACCTACTAACTGGTTTATTTCCTTGATGCTCTGGACTAAAACACTGACATTACCATTGACGTACGAGTACTTTGCTAACCGAAGTATTTTACAGTTCAGAATTGCTTCCGCGTTTGGCATGTAATCGTCGACTAAATTGTTATTATTTTATGTAATAGTATAAGACAAGTAAATAATAAACTTAATTTCGCGACCAATAGACTTATTTTCTTAGTTCTTCAGGCTTTCTAATATCTACTTATATGAAATTGCTTAAGAAGATATAAGCAATTAATCATACTTCTTCGGATTAAGACAAATAATATAATGCGATTAGTAGTATACATGTGTTTAAGAAACAGATTTCTCCATTAAAAGCTTAAGAAATCTGCAACATACTAAAACAAACATTATTCGGTTACATTTTTGTTTTTATACATACAAAGGAAACTTAGGTTCCTCATAAGTAGAAGCTATCAGGAGCAAATTTAAATACTAATTTGAATAGTAAGCTTTCCTCCAAACGTTAAAACAGAATTTGTTTAAAATTATTGAATAGAGTGATACACAGTTATTAGGTAGGCACATTTGATATGATATGAATGTCCAAATCAAACGTTGTTTAATAGTGAACATCCTAATTACGATTAACATTAGGATTAGCATTTACGATCCTAATTACGTAACTCGTACAACCTTATCGCTTCAATTCAGTTTAAATATCTGACCGGAGCCGGTACCAATAATCAATAACGAATGAAACAATAAAGAATGATACAATTTTATAGGAAAAAGACACAGTATTGAGACACATGTAAAAAGGAAGTCCAGGTAATGTTTACGAGTCTACAGAAAATTGATACTGAGTAGAGGAATGTTAAAAAGGCATTTTGAAAGTACCCTGAGAATAGAAAAGACAGTACAAGATGAATATTTACAAAAAAAAAAACTTGAAACCCATGGTCTCGATTTTTAGACCAATTCATATCAGCTGAATACCAACAGTTTTCTAACAGTATTTTAACAGTATTCAAACTAACAGGTTTAACAGTAAATGTAAAAGCAAATACAGCACGCTGATTTAGTTACATGTCTTTAAGATCGTTGCAGAGAGTATAAGCAACTCATTTCTGTAGCGTTTGTTGATTGTAAGGATTATTGTAATTGCAAAAATATTTATAACGGTGATTTTGGGAGGACAAGAATTAGAAATATTTACAGTAAGACGTAAGACAGAATGGAAGTTTTTTTGAGGAAATAATTGGAAGACGTTTACAATAAGATATTGTAATTGATAGTCGCAAAATTTGTCTGAAGTTCATAGGAACTCAACAGTTGAAGTCAAACTACACACATGACTGTACAGCGTCGAAGCTATTATTAACATTGCAAGAGGACATGAAGAGAAATTGGAAATGGAAGCAAGAGCAACAAATATTATTTTAAAAGTAACATGCGATATAACTTTAATTAAAATGTAGACGAAGCAGAAGTGTAATGAATTCAACTAGGAAAGTAAAAATGTTTGTTGTGAGAATAAGTATGGATAGATAAACATAATTTGTAACAATCCTGTGGATTGGCTGAGGAGATAATGGTAAGGCGCTCACATCTGCAGTGTCCATGTTAAAAGATATTTTTAATGACGAATTTAGGAGACGTACAAAAAGAATTTACACGATGATGGGCAGAAGAGAAACCAGACACCTTGTATGGCACAGACATGTAATGAGGACGCTAGAGATGTGACGACTAAACGATCGTACGTTAAATTACGGACCTGTAACGTAAATGGAAGACTTACTCTGACGTGGACAAAAGGAATAACATAAGTAATGAAAGACGGAGCTATTGTAAATGTCTTTGGAGAGAGTGTCAATCGAAATGCGAGGTTGCGGCAGAGGTTGTGGTAGTAAATGTCAACCTGGCCAATCGGCTTTCATTACTGTGTACCGTATGGCGTGACATCCTGCAAGAGACAATTTTTACTTCCACTTCAATTTATTGGTTTTGTCCATTAAATCTTATTTAACCATTAAAGTTTTGTAATTTTTTTTTGTGAGTTCACTGCCGTAAACTCTGGTCTTCTGGTCTCATAGTTATTGACTCCTATCATCCCCTGTATTCCTGGTGATCGTACTACATACACAGGAGCAACAAGTTGACGTATAATCTGGTTCCGTAATTTGTTAGAGGCAATGTTTCTACCCCACTCTAGCGATTATTGTGAAATGTAATTTTCTTCGTCTCTTGCCTAATGTTGTAATCACAGAGCATTCTATCACATTTTCTCCAGTGCTTCTGTCGTCTCAATATTTGCATCTCATTGGCATGTTACTCCAGTAACAGAGTCTGCGTGATTAAATTTATCAGGATCTTTATTCCCTCATTTATTTAGAAGCAAATTTGCTTTTTAACTTCCAGTACACTTGTAGGCCTACCCAATCTTTTTTTATTAATTTCTAAACCGTCTTATTACTTATGTTTATTCAGTCGTTAAGTTAGCGTTTTAACCAATTTGAATAAAATGTTGGATAACAATTTTATTTAAATGTGTTTATATGTGTCTTTGACGACTCAACGATTATTAGTCGTAAAATTAACTTATTTTCAAACTAGAGATTTTAATACTTGAGAATGAGAAGAAACGTTAGCTTCGATAGTTAAGTGATGTCGGTCATGACTGGCCTGCCACAAACAATTTCTTACGATACTATTCTAAGGTAAAATTATAACGACGTTATTTCCAACAGTTAAACGTGAAAGATGCGCGTCAATTTAGTTTGTGCGTCTCTCACAAATTTTTTTCCACATTAGCATTTCAACGCAATAATTCAAACACGAAACTCAATGCAAGTATGGTCGGAATAGAGAACCTCTATAACGGAAAACAAAAGTGGGCGGTGGCGGTGCAAAACTATTCGCCCTGTCAATTAGCCCTATGCTGTTTAACATCACGTGCCTGTCTGTTTGACTCATTCAATTTGTCGCCCACACCGTCTGTGGTGCGTAAACCGTTCGATACAACTTGTCGCACCCATGTCACCGACCCAATCTTTACTACTAAAACCTGTAATTTAAGCTTCTTATCAACTGTAATATCTATAGGAAACTATTGCTTAAAACCTTGAATTTTGTGGATTGTCAGTTGTTAATTGAATAGAACGCTTCTGACTGCACGTTTCAATTAACGTTCACTGTGTTTTGTAGTATTCTCAAAATCATGTTTTCAAGTATTTATCGATGACAAATGTTCAGTTACTTTAGCGAATTGAAACACTTTGGATTGTTAATAATTAAAGCTGAACTAACGGCAACGGAGATCCGAAAAGGATAGCGTACAGTCGTAAGGGAGTAGGAGTGCTGAATGCAATATGGTGGGAAAAGTAGATAAAGGCACGTAGCCCAGATGGGACGAAGTAAAGGCACGTAGTATTGAGCCAGTACTGGCGTGTGGAACTGATCTATGTTTTGGAGCATGATTACTTACGACGTAGTGCCAGAGCAACAGAAGACATGGTGGTTTTTCGGAAGAAGATATTACAATGAAAA
This sequence comes from Magicicada septendecula, assembly GCA_034769895.1. Classification (NCBI taxonomy): domain Eukaryota; kingdom Metazoa; phylum Arthropoda; class Insecta; order Hemiptera; family Cicadidae; genus Magicicada; species Magicicada septendecula. Next base: position 288,916,041 of record CM068372.1, read on the forward strand.
TGATTATTTATATAGCAATTACTAATAGCGTCGGGGTGAATAAACAAGAAGGTGGTCGGCAGGGTATAGTACAGAAATCTGAGGCAAGTCAGTGTAGGTAATCGCAAGGGAATAAGTACCACATGAGGAGCCGCAGCGACGTTCTGCTTCTACCATCTGCGAAGACGCCTCAAAGGGATCCATCATCCTTACTCAGAGGCAAACAAATCAGTAGTTATCCTGAGCTGGCATTACTGAAGAAGCTACTATAAGCGGGCAGGAGAATAAATATGGCGAATAGAGCACCGACGGATCCTGCGTCATATGTGATCTAGTGAGTGATCTAGTTTCAAAATCAGATGCAGCCAAAGTGAGTTTCAAAACCAGATATATGAAAAATATTTTCTCAAATATTTCAATAATAATAAATATTTAAGAGCTTACATTTATGAATTAGATGTAGTCTCACAGCAGTACACTCGAAAAACCACGATTTTCCACTATTTCACAATTTCGAGATATCGTGTTAAATGTGAGCAATAATATTAGTATTAAATATCTCAATTTATTTAATGTTATGTTCTTTTACTACTCTAGAATGCTTCATATTTATTAAGTTGAAAATTATTAATGTCGAATCTGAAATGTGGAACTATAGAATTGCTTTCAGTTGTAATTAAAAATTCGATACATTCGCCTGAGAAAGCAATCGAATTTAAAATTCAAATAAACAATAAATTTCAATTTGTCTGTTGCGGCGAAGTGTGTAGCAGCGCAGCGCGGCGCGGCGTCCAGTAGAAAGTTGTGAAGTTATTTATTGTGTAGTTATAATTGACACTACTAGACCGAAACAAGGCTCTTTAAGGTTGCCGCACTCTCTGTGCGTGTTGGTGTTGTGTTTTAATATCGTATCTGTGCCACTGGTACGGTGTGAGTCATACGGTAGATACGGAAATTTGTCATTTGTAATTAAATTATGAATTAATAAAAAATTAAGAAGTTAATAAAGCTTTGCCGCCATGCAATACTTAAGAGTACATCCTCAGACTCTTATTGCTACCGGTTAATAATGTTTTGCGAAAGTGGAGGTCTACAAATAAGATAATGCTACAATAGAAATATGAAAATGATAATATTGGCTCTCTGATGTTATGAAGAAATTTTGTTTTGTAGGTAGAATCGGTTTAGTTAATTTGCTTGTAATATTACAAAATTCTCTCCATCTTGATGAACGTAAATAACTGACTAAAGTAAACAGAAAGTAATGTAGTAAGCTCCCTGAACTGCAGAGCTTGTTCATTATTTTGCATGAAATACGTTTATTACTGTATTATGTAAATTTTAATATTAGATATTTATCAATTATTAGAAAAATTACGAAATTATTCTACAACTTTTTTAGTAAAATAATAATTTTCGTAGTAAAATTAATAGTAAAGCTGACAACGATACAACAAAAATAAAAATTTTAAACCACAGCATTAGTTATTTTTAGTTAAATTTATAACCATAAAGCCTAAATAACAAATAATTTACTTCTAGTTTTTAAGTTTATATATCTTTTGAAAATATTCAAAAATCAACAATAAATTAAATGGACTCAAATAAAATAAAAAGTAGCTAAAGTAGTAAATAAATTGAAAAGTAAATTTTAAAATTTATTTCTTCTCAGAGTAAAAATATGTTTAAGTTGATGACAACACACGTTTTCTGTTTAACACACGTCGTTTTATTTCTATTTAAAAACATTTCGCCCATACTGCCACGGAACATCCTCAGCTGCTCGATTGAGACAGAGCTCAAAGTCTTGGCCAACCCCTACTCACACAATAAGCCCCGTCCACAGTGTTACAAAGAAACCCGTAATTTCCAGTAACCCAAAAAACAACAAATTAGAAATTATCAGAATTTATCTATACGATGTTATTGATATGAATTAATATTACCCAGACAAATACAAATATTTCATTATTTATTAAAAAATAAAAGAAAATGATTGTGAAAATTTAAAAATCCTTACTACTGACTTACTCTATTGACAAACACAAATTTAACTAAAACTGATTGTCTCTTTATAGTTCGTGTTACATAGTATTTAGTCATTAATAGTTCTTTTAAACTTTATGATACAAATGTTAATATTAAAATTTGGATTTTCCCTACACTTTGAGTGGAGAACGATGTCCATAGCTTGTTGATTTAAGCTACAGTCCGGTAACCTGATGATTTACGTTGATCCCCTATTGACGTGTACATCAACCGTTTTTCGCAAAACTTGTCCAGACCTTTACCCAACAGATTCCTATTGTTTTTTATTTTGATCCCCCACAAAATAGTAGGGAGTGGGACAAGAATTTTAGAAGCACAAAATTGTGAAAAACTTTCAAAAATTCATGTGGGATATAAAATTAAAGAGTATTGCAACCAATACATGAATGCAATAAAAAATTTTGAAAATTTAAAACTTTCAGAACATCAGGGCTTAAAAAAGATCCGAAATTTGAAAAAATTGCAAAAATCCAGCCGGATGTCAGACTAAAGGGGATTTTTACCCAAATCTGGGTGTACCGTTTACTATTAAAATTTTCTAATTTTAGAGGCACCTCGAGCCAAAAATGAAACTAAAAATTTAAAGAAAATTGTAAAAGCCTATTGGAAGATCAAGTTCTGAGACGTTTTATTCAAAATAGAAACACGGTATCTTTAATAAGTTGAAGGAATTAATATCTGTCAACACTCCTTGGAACTTTAGGATCGTCTAATCGTTTTCAAGTTCCAAAAAAAAAAAACTATTGAAGTTTACAAAAAGCTCTAGTATTATATATAGGCCTACAAACAACTTTGAAAACATGCATATACTTAAATTGTAGGACTGTTATTTGGGATTTATCCATTATGGCTTTAAATTTTACTGAAAAGAGAATGCAATAGTTTACAATTTGTAGTGTTTATTGTAGTGTTTATCTGCTTTACAATCATTGTTATTTTACGAAAAAATAGAGTCATCGGAGATATCTAGTAACAAAAAAATTACTTAATACTGAAATTCACCTATTAATAAATGTATTTCGTTCAATAGTGAGCAAGTTCTGTAGCTGTGGGAGCTTATTACTAATACAAACAACATGCTTGTCCAATTCCATCTGGAAATTTCAATTTACAAAAGTCTTATAATGATTTTTTTCTAATTACAGTCTAAGCAACAAATGCACACCCGCACTCGTCAATCGTAACACGAACTTGCAGTAATTACGCACATTTTCATGTACGCACTACATATTTTACTCTTAATTTGTAAATTAGGTGCATAAATTACAAAGATATTTACAAGATTAAAACATCTCACATTTAACTCTGCATATGTATTTCATATATAACTCATATTCATCATATGATTTACGAGGGCGGTCTGAAATGTTCTCGGCCTAACAAGGAAAAAACAAATCTATAATTTCAAAAAATTTTTATTTTTTAACATAATCTCCTTTTATCGCATAACACAAGCGATGTTCCAATGCCACTATCCGCGGTCTGAAAAATACCCCTGTACAGTTGCAATCACCTCTTGATCCGATGCAAAACGCTAACAAGCGAGAAAGAGTTTTGAGTTTTGTGAATAGATGGAAGTCTGAGGGGAGCCAAATCTGGGGAATAGGGAGGGTGCTCCAACAATTCATAGCGGAGATCTCTTAATTTTACCATTGCCAAAACACGTGGGCAAGTGGATTGTATGGTGAAAAATGATTTTTTTTCTTCTGTAAACCGGATCTTTTTCATGAATTTTTTTGTCTAGTTTCGATAAAAGGTTGGAATAATATTCTCCGGTTATTGTTGCATCCTTTTTGAGGTAATCGATGTACAAAATATCCTTATCATCCCAAAACACTGATGCCATGACTTTTCCTGATGATAGAATTGACTCTTGGGCGCTGAACAACCAGCTTGTGTCCACTGCTTTGACTGTTGTTTAGACTCCGGTATGTACATTAGTTTTATATAAGTTTTATCCATCTTAATAAACCGACGCACAGAATCTGCTTGGTTCTTATTGAAACGTTCCAAGCACTGTTCAGATATTTTCATGTACATGCGTTTTTGGTCTGCTATGAGCAAGTGCGGGATCCACCTATCACAAAGGTTTCTCATTTGCAATTCCTCATATAAAATATGTTTGACACGTTCTTTCGAAATGCATATATTCTCAGCAGTTCCGTGCACTTGAATTAGATGATCGTCCGAAACCATATTATGCACTTTTTCGACGGTTTCCGGAGTTGTTTTTAAACTTTAATGTATATTGGCAACAGACGATGGCACTACTGGAGATGGAAAGCAGCTAATAATAAGAAAGAAAGTCAATAATTAATTAACGGAAGACTTCTATATACCGTTACATAGAAATGAAGGCAAAGCAATATATCATGCAGGCATCTTTGCTCAGTGTCGAAACGAAACAATAAAGAATGATGAACTTGCAGGGTGTTGGCTCCTGTGAGGCTTCCTGAGCAGTACTTACTTTGCCTTATACTTGTTTACTATTAATATAAGGAAAATAGTAAAGTACGGGAGGCGGAGACCGGGTCTTACTTCTTGTTGGCCGTATTTGCTGGTAAGTTCTTGCTGGTTTTTGCTTTATTGTATTGCAACCCCGTTAACCATTAGGAAAATACTAAGGAGGGCGTGTCAAAACTTCGAGGGGACAAATACCGATGCAGTAAAATCCGAAAGACACGAAAGTCTTCGAAACCTTTTTACACACACAAACGCGCGCGCGCGCGTAACACAGTGTCGTATGAAAAATACATTGTCCACGATTCTAATGTGTTCGTTAATTTGAAATATTATAGTACTGTGTACTTCTTGGTTTATTAAATACTTGATTTCATGTATATTTGGTATTTAGTCTCGTATTGTTTTTTTTAATATGAGTGCGTATAGTATATGTGGAGTGTGTACGTGCGTGCGTGCATGTTTGACTGGATGGAATTGTTGAGAAGTGGTGAGTTGTCCCCTTGGCTCATCAATAACATATACGGACCATTACATCAGCAGTCTTGACTATATTGCAATGCGGAGATAGCGAAACAATGTTTTCGGTAGAGAGGGGCAGCCTGTCCGATGGCTAACAGCCAAAACAGATACATTCTCAGCTACCCCCGTGAGCAGCAGCAGCAGCAGTGGCACTCGGCTCTCCGCTTCTTACAATACTTATCATACAATATATTGTGCAATACTTGTTATTCAGTTTAAAGGAAAAAAATGTTGAAGACATAAGCGTGCACTTTACAGCGGCAATTACGAATTCGCAGAGTAATGCGCTCATGCTCATGTCCTTGTTCCCCGGGGAGAGCCGACGTTCGCTGCTGCTTGTAAGAAACAAAAAAAAAGAACCCATGTTTTATAGTTAAGATAGTTATATATATACAAAACAGTAAAACTAAAACTGAAGGATTTTAAATATTGTAAGACGTTTTAAATACAATTCGGTTCGATCTACTTTGGCCATTTCGACATTGCAACATTTACATAACGATTTATTTAACATTCGAACAAACGAAATGTAAAATTGGTTACTAGCGAAAAGAAAAAGTTGGTGTAACGTACAGTAATTCTATAATTCCAATTAAGGATGATATTTTATCATAAGTGAAATCTTAATAGTCGTTACAAACCGCAACTTTGATATTGTGTTTAGAAATATTTTTGATAATTATTTAAAAGTTTCAATTTTAACGTTACATTTTTATTTGTAGTTCTGAATTTTGTATTTTCTTTGAGAAACGGATTCAGCTGTTCATTCTCCTCATGGACCCAACACTTTTTTCATAGTTTTTCTTATCCATTCTGTAGACTCGAATTGTAAATTGTTCACGGATTGAGGAAATTGTTCTTTAATTGAAAGTTATGATTGGCCTATGATTCAAATTGCGTATAACTATTATTTTGAAATAAGTACAAAATAAATGATTTTACCATTACACAGACACAGATTGCGTTTTCTACAAAATAGTCACCAAATACAAAGGGGTACGTCTTATAGTATTCTGTACAAACGGAATCTATTGTCACGATGATAAACAGGTTGCGTTTCGTTTTAATTCTTCTTCTTTAGGAAAGCTGCGTATGTCAAGTTTTAACTGTATGGTCTCCGTCCTGTGCACTTTTCTTCATCTGGCTAGAGCTCCTATCGTTTTTGATGTCATCAAGCATTCCAGCTTTTCTTCGTCCCCATCCTCTCCTTCCCTCCAACTTTCCCTCTGGGTACTCTCTAGAAAACCGCTCGAAAAGGCGGGCAAGACTATCAAGGTCAACGGCGGTGGATGCGGGAGGGAAGAGGAAATCCTCGTAATCCCCATTAAGCTACGCTGTCATGTATGGTAAAGCCTTAAGTTTAATTAATATTTCACTAAAATTTATGAAAAGTAAAAAAATGTTTTTTTAGCTATTAAAACTTTAAAACTTTAGGCGGGAGTGTCAGTGTAGAAGCACATAATACTTATACTCAGACTTGTATTATTCAAAGTGTTTGACAATTCTTACGTCGAGATGAAACAATCTGTCTTGATTTCTTTCTGTGACCAAATAAAATGTGTAAATTTGGGTGTAGTATTTGTGGATCCGTATAGGAGCCTAAGTGCAGGTTACAGGGAACTTGTATATATATATTGCGACAACACAAATTACTAAACTATTGGCGCACAGGATATGGTAGTATGTGTATCTTAAAGCAAAAGTCTATATTGGAGGGTTTAAGATTATTTATTGTACACAAGACATATGTAATTGTTTATATGGTATATTTGATAAGAATAATAATGGTAGTGTTTGATATAGAGTCTTTTAAAGTGTTAATTACTGTTCATACACGTGATGAGATACGTTACATATGTGATGATTCCCACGACGATGTTGCTGAAAAGAAAGGGGGCGAGGGCTTTGCTGTGTCGTTGAGTCGTCCGGCGTGGCTTATTGATGGCAGACGGTTCACCCTGGAAACGCTTTCAGCTGGGCTGGTGTCCTGTAGTTCCAACGATGACACTGACGCTTCGTACACCACAATGGTTCTATGGATATTATTGGTTAAATTTCATATAGAGTTTATAACTTACAAGTACCTCAGGTAACAGTGAGTTTTATATAAAAACGGTATATTAAGCTTATACCACTCCGGACTCTTCAAGTGTTCACGCGTACCACTGGGCCTACCGCGATCAGCAGACCTCCCTATGCGGAAATCTTCCACTAACGCGGAAATTTCTTGATGATAAATTTACTACTACGTAATTATTAAATTTTACTGGCACTGCAGAAATCTCACACAGTAACACAGTTCAAGCTCACTTATTACACACGTAATACTTTAGTAATAATGCCGTGTGTAAAGAGGTAATATTCAACTGTTCTGAGTCTTCGCACGCGTTATTACCGCCGAATAGTCTTTACAAATTCTTGCAAGCGGAAAAATCTTGAACAAGAATTGCACGTCCCGATCGTGATAGCTGCCGGAGAAGAACTGACGTAATTATGCACACTATGCTTTAATAACAATACTGTGTGTAGATGTAATACACGAACAGTTCTGAGTCTTCACACGCGTTACTACCGCCGAATAGTCTTTACAGATTCTTGCAAGCGGAAAATCTTAAACAAGAATTGTACGTCCCGATCGCGATAGCTGGCTGAGAAGAACTAACTGTGTAACAACAGGCTTAAGAAAATTTCCGACTGCCTTCCAGCATTTAATTGGTGGAAGGAAGTCACATGGTTACATACAACATGACATGCAACTTTTCATGCCGTAAAGTGCATCAACTTTGTAAGAGCATGCATAGCTGGTAATCACCGAATACTCTTATCTCATGCATAACTGCATACTTTAATAAGATCATATTTGAACGTCAACTAATAGACAGAAATATACAGGGACTGTAGCTAATACAGTAGTCTATGTTCAGTTCAGTGTCGTAACACAACGATAATTAATTCACGCACAGCCGGGGACACGTTTATCACTCGCGCACGCGCGCACATTTCCATAGACATAGTACATGAATAAACAACAAATAAATAATACACAGTTTTACTAAACTTAACTCCTTATCCTTACTAAAATACAACTGATATCACAACCAAATCTAACAAACTACCAATTTAAACATGAATGTTCATAGTCTGTGTATTATATAAGCCTTCCCTGCTTATCAGGATCCTGTGTTTCATTGCAATATATATATATATATATATATATATATATATATATATATTTCAATCACTTTCTGCTACAGTCCGTTTCTTGATGTATATAATACTTTAATATTTATACTAAATTTACCTCAAGATGTTTTTTCTATTTGGGACATGTTTCGAGAGTTCCTGTTCTCTCATCTTCAGCCTTCGCCATCTTGTTTCTGGTGAAGTATTTGTGTGTTGGCTGCTGGATGTTATTAAGGTTGTTTGTTGGTCTTTGGTCTTTTAAAGTTGTATTATTGTGTGTGGTTGTGGTATATGTTTTTGTATTTTGTGTATTTTCGATGTTGAGTGCTTTGAATATTGTGTCATGTTTTGTATTGATTTGTATTTGTTCTGGTATTAGTTTGTTTTGTGTTTTATGTTTGTATATTTGTAGATTCTCCCAAATGTTCATTATGGTGCCTTTGTGTGGTATATGTTTTATTAGTGATACATTGGTTATGTTTGGGAATTCGTGTCCTGTGTTTATTGCATGTGTGGCTAAATTGGATTTATATATTTCTGGTTTTTTGTATGCGTTTAGGTGTTCAAAATAACGTTTTTTCAGCTGTTTTTTTTTGTTTGTCCTATGTAACATTTATTGCAATCTTGGCATTCAGTTTTGTATATACCATTAGTTGTTGTATTATCTTTGTTGTGTGAGCTATTTAGAATTTGTAATTTATTTTTATTAGTTTTGTATGCTATTTTTATATCTGTGTTTTTAAACAGTTTTGTTAGTTTTGTCATTTTATTATTTATGTATGTGAATGTGGCCAATTTTTTGTTGTTATTATTTTTGTGTTGTTCATAACAACAAAAAATGGGCCACACTCACATACATAAATAATAAAATGACAAAACTAACAAAACTATTTAAAAACACAGATATAAAAATAGCATACAAAACTAATAAAAATAAATTACAAATTCTAAATAGCTCACACAACAAAGATAATACAACAACTAATGGTATATACAAAATTGAATGCCAAGATTGCAATAAATGTTACATAGGACAAACAAAAAAACAGCTGAAAAAACGCTATTTTGAACACCTAAACGCATACAAAAAACCAGAAATATATAAATCCAATTTAGCCACACATGCAATAAACACAGGACACGAATTCCCAAACATAACCAATGTATCACTAATAAAACATATACCACACAAAGGCACCATAATGAACATTTGGGAAAATCTACAAATATACAAACATAAAACACAAAACAAACTAATACCAGAACAAATACAAATCAATACAAAACATGACACAATATTCAAAGCACTCAACATCGAAAATACACAAAATACAAAAACATATACCACAACCACACACAATAATACAACTTTAAAAGACCAAAGACCAACAAACGACCTTAATAACATCCAGCAGCCAACACACAAATACTTCACCAGAAACAAGATGGCGAAGGCTGAAGATGAGAGAACAGGAACTCTCGAAACATGTCCCAAATAGAAAAAACATCTTGAGGTAAATTTAGTATAAATATTAAAGTAATATATATATAACATTTAATATTTATAATTAAAATTACCTCAAGATGTTATTTTTCTATTTGGAACATGTTTCGAGAGTTCCTGTTCTCTCATCTTCAGCCTTCGCGATCTTGTTTCTGGTAAAGGATTTGTGTGTTGGCTGCTGGATGCTATTAAGGTAGTTTGTTGGTCTTTGGTATTTTAAAGTTGTATTATTGTGTGTGATTGTTTTTGTATTTTGTGTATTTTCGATGTTAAGTGCTTTGAATATTGTGTCATGTTTTGTATTGATTTGTATTTGTTCTGGTATTAGTTTGTTTTGTGTTATATGTTTGTATATTTGTAAATTTTCCCAAATGTTCATTATGGTGCCTTTGTGTGGTATATGTTTTATTAGTGATACATTGGTTATGTCTGGGAATTCGTGTCCTGTGTTTATTGCATGTGTGGCCAAATTAGATTTGTATATTTCTGGTTTTTTGTATGCGTTTAGGTGTTCAAAATAAGGTTTTTTCAGTTGTTTTTTTGTTTGTCCTATGTAATATTTATTGCAATCTTGGCATTCAATTTTGTATATACCATTGGTTGTTGTATTATCTTTGTTGTGTGGGTTATTTAGTTTTTGTAGATTATTTTTGTTAGTTTTGTATGCTATTTTAATGTCTGTGTTCTTAAAGAGTCTCGTTAGCTTTGTCATTTTATTATTTATGTATGTGAATGTGGCCCATTTTTTATTGTTGTTATTATTATTTTTTTGTTCATTTTGATTGATTCTTAATTGTTCAGTTTCTATTTTATATTGGTTTTGTTTTCTATTTTGTTTACAGTGTTTTATTATATCTATTTTAACAAGCAATTTGGTATATTATATTTCTTTCTTTGTCTGTTTCTTGTCTGTTTAGGGGTATTTTGTACGTTCTGTTAAATAGTGAATAGAAAGCTGCCATTTTATGTTGTGGTGGGTGGTAAGAATTGTTAATAATGATGTTAGTGGATGTTGGTTTTCTGTAGATTGCATATTGTAGGCGGTTATTGTATCTTGTGATGGTTATGTCTAAATAGTTGATTTTGTAGTGATTTTCTTTTTCTTCTGTGAATTGTATTTTTGTATGTATGTTATTGATTTGTTTTAATATGTTATCTGCATTTGTATTTTTGTTACTTGATATATATAGCCCATCATCCACATATCTTATCCAAATGCCATTTGGATCAAAGAATTTTATAATATTTTGTATTTTGGTGTCTATATGTTGTAAGAATATTTCTGCTATTATGCTAGATAATGGAGATCCCATTGCCAATCCTTCTTGTTGTTAATAAATGTTGCTATTGAATTCAAAGTAATTTTGTTTTAGTATTAGTTGGAGGCTATTTTTTATTTCAGTTATATATTGTGTGTCTTCATTTTGTTGTTTAAGTTTGTTTATTATTATGTCTATTGTTTCATCAATTGGAATGTTGGTGTATATATTTGTGATGTCATATGATGTGCAATATGTGTTTTCATCTATATTTAGCCTATTACTTTTAGTTTGTCTATTAATTCGTATTGATTTGTATTTGTTACAATACAAAATATGACACAATTTTCAAAGCACTTAATATAGAAAATACACAAAATACTAATATATACACCACAATCACACACAATAATACCAATTTAAAGTACCAGAGATCAACAGGAAACCACAACAACAACCAACCAACACACAAGTATCTCACAAGACTTAAAATCAGGAAGGTTGAAGATGGGAACACAAGGCTTCCCGAAACATGTTCCAAATAAGGAGAAAACATCTTGAGGTAAAGTCATTATAAATATTAAGTATAATATATACATATGTATATATAGTATAATATATATATATATTATATATATATTGCAACAGTACAACCATTTACGGTACAGTGCATTGCCAAAATAATTTATATAAATAATAAAAATAAATAAATATGGATTAATAAACATGATTCAGATTGCAAGCTGGATCGTAGTTAATAAGGGAACGCAGAATTCCTGCATGGACACGCATATCTGCCCCACCTGTCGCTAGCGTTGTGTACACGTGTATTTTGTTTGTGTGTGTGAAGCCTGTCCGTTCCTGAACTGTAACCAAACCTTTTCAAGTATTGATAGATTTTAAGTTTTATTTTAATTATAAGAAAAATATGTACGATATTGTAAAACGAAAGACACCAGAGGGTGCAGAAAATAAAGGTGAATAAAGGGTTAAAAGACCGTGCCAAAGTGACGGAAAGTGCAATTACTATAAATAAAAAGTGAATAGCTCTTTTTGTAATTACAATAAAGAAGTGTAATTTACGTATAGTAAACATATAAAAATTAGCGATCGATTGAGCATCGAGTAGTGTGTAACAGACTTCGTAATTCGCGAAGATAGGCGAAATTCGTGAATTGAACCAGAGTGGGGGTAAAGACGCTTCGACAAACTCTGACAAGATGAAAATTGTTGAGACCTGAGCTTTTGCACGACCTGGCTATAAATACCAGGTCGCGCTAATAAAGTTTCTTCTTCTCTATTCAACCGTTGCCACAGGAGGCTATGTCAGTCAGAGACGCTATTTTAAATCTACAGTGAGAGTCACAGGACGAACTGGAAGTCCAACCAGAGCAGCAGAGTACATACGAGGAGGTCTATGGATACACCTGCAGCATATGATGTGAGGCGAGACCACTATTAAACAGCACATACAGTGGAATCCTGGAAGAGGACCCGAGGACGGAGGATACGGACGACACGGACTGAGGACCAAAGGAGGACATACGGATGATTAACCACGTCAAACGAGGTGATGAAAACCCATAGTAATTACAGATATTTGAAAGACACTAATCAAAGTTAGAATGAAAGACATTCAAACTGTTGATTAAAATAATTTAATTGTACATAAATATAAAGGCAGAGTGTAATTTAGAATAATATCTCTTGTATACAATTTAGTAATTGAGAGTAACATAAATGATATAAGAGAAACATTTGATTTTAAGTTAAAGTAAATAATAAAGTCTTTGTTGATAAAAGAGAATGCATATGCAGTAGAAAGTTTTAAAGCCTATTAATATTAAAGACATTGAAATAAAAGTAAATTCATTATTGAAGTAAATTAATCAGCAATTGCAAAAGATGATTACAAAGGTGATTGGCGTTGGGCGCCAAATTACATAACACAAATTCAGTGTATTTTAATTTGTGGAGCCTCACGATTTTGGAGTGCCAAATTATATAACGTAACAACACAAATTTGATTTCATGGTTGTAATCGTAATAAGATGATGCGTTATATAAGTTTTAAATTTTTATTATTATTTATTTTTTTATTAAACAAAATTCTTTCATTTCCCATATTGAAATAATACTCATTATTAAATCGTTTGTACGAATCTTTCGCACACGACTTATAGCTAACAACTTACGTACAACAGGGTATACATAAATCTTATTATCTACTCTTAACTAATTAATTATTTTTGCTCTCGGCTTACTCATTGTGTGTTCATCTTTTGCTGATTAATTTACTTCAATAATGAATTTACTTTTATTTCAATGTCTTTAATATTAATTGGCTTTAAAACTTTCTACTGCATATGCATTCTCCTTTATCAACAAAGACTTTATTATTTACTTTAACTTAAAATCAAATGTTTCTCTTATATCATTTACGTTACTGTCAATTACTAAATTTTATACAACAGATATTATTCTAAATTACACTCTGCCTTTACATTTATGTACAATTTAGTTATTTTAATCAACAGTTTGAATGTCTTTCATTCTAACTTTAATTAGTTTCTTTCAAATGTCTATAATTACTATGGGTTTTCATCACCTCGTTTGACGTGGTTAATCATCCGTATGTCCTCCTTTGGTCCTCAGTCCGTGTCGTCCGTATCCTCCGTCCTCGGGTCCTCTTCCAGGATTCCACTGTATGTGCTGTTTAATAGTGGTCTCGCCTCACATCATATGCTGCAGGTGTATCCATAGACCTCCTCGTATGTACTCTGCTGCTCTGGTTGGACTTCCAGTTCGTCCTGTGACTCTCACTGTAGATTTAAAATAGCGTCTCTGACTGACATAGCCTCCTGTGGCAACGGTTGAATAGAGAAGAAGAAACTTTATTAGCGCGACCTGGTATTTATAGTCAGGTCGTGCAAAAGCTCAGGTCTCAACAATTTTCATCTTGTCAGAGTTTGTCGAAGCGTCTTTACCCCCACTCTGGTTCAATTCACGAATTTCGCCTATCTTCGCGAATTACGAAGTCTGTTACACACTACTCGATGCTCAATCGATCGCTAATTTTTATATGTTTACTATACGTAAATTACACTTCTTTATTGTAATTACAAAAAGAGCTATTCACTTTTTATTTATAGTAATTGCACTTTCCGTCACTTTGGCACGGTCTTTTAACCCTTTATTCACCTTTATTTTCTACACCCTCTGGTGTCTTTCGTTTTACAATATCGTACATATTTTTCTTATAATTAAAATAAAACATAAAATCTATCAATACCTGAAAAGGTTTGGTTACAGTTCAGGAACGGACAGGCTTCACACACACAAACAAAATACACGTGTACACAACGCTAGCGACAGGTGGGGCAGATATGCGTGTCCATGCAGGAATTCTGCGTTCCCTTATTAACTACGATCCAGCTTGCAATCTGAATCATGTTTATTAATCCATATTTATTTATTTTTATTATTTATATAAATTATTTTGGCAATGCACAGTACCGTAAATGGACACACACACACAGTACACACACACCACGTTCAACTGTAAACTCCTAAATCAGAATGTAATCAACTAAATATTATTTGATTGTACTTCAATATACCTAGCGTTAACACCGTATAGGTCTCCGGATAGACAGTTTTGGTATATGCCTTATAACAAAGTAGTCATCATGAATATTCGCTTACATCTATAGCGAATATTCAATATGTATACTACTGACGGTTATCGTTGATTCTTCACGGACTCAGCCTCTTCCAACAGATTATTGTCAATTTATTATATAAAGAATAAACAAACATCTTATACCTTTTATAGTCCCAGGATATTTTCGCTCTGTTACAATCCTACATACATGGACACTTTTCTTTATACCTTTATCATTTCCTCCCGCCTTATTACTTCATTCTTAGGAAAGTAGCCACATTGTGTTATTTAAAAAAAAAAAGATATACTAGTTGAGTGAGGTTGCTATTCTCTTTCTTTACTTTAGAACCAAATGACGTGATTGACGATAGTTATTGTCACATGTTAAACCTTTTGTATATCATATGTTAAAAATTTTTATCGGCAACTAGTGTCATAATAATATAAAGGCTACGTTTTATCGCTGCAACAAGTCGCTGCTGCTGATATCTGATCGTATTTTCATTTATCGTTCCTTGAATGTAAAATATCTAGAATTAAAATCAAATGTATTTTTATTGTGATTCTATCTAATTAATTATTCAAGCGTCAAATTTTTCACGTGCTCAATATATACAAAAATTCATAAAAACTTAGACGACGCGCGACGTTTCCTGCGTCGTATGTCCCTCATCATATGGTCATCGGATCCGATGTTATATCTCGTCTACTGTTTCGTCGATGACCTCGTGTAGCGTCTAGGCAAATACACGGAAATATTCTTCTGCGTCACCTGTGCTCGTTAACACATTAGATAAAGGAAAAAAAATTAACAAATCTGCACTTTAAATAAAAATTATACTTTTTACTTGCTATCTTTTTGTCGTTTTCTCAAAACGTGACCGGGTAGATCGGTTGATATATCACGTCGGAGAAATTACGTTCTCTCGTCACCAAATCTCCTAATGGAATCCTTTGAGGCCAACCCCGCTATACAATCCCTACCATGTATCTTCCAACATGGACGATTCTGACTGGTTAGAAATTTTTTATGCACCGTTACGATAAATCACTGAAACAGGCACATGTTTACCACGTGAAAATCTTTCGACTGGGCAGGAAAAGCACTCTGTTAGTGTTAAACAGTCAATAGAGTTTTCTAATAGTTATTTAAAAAAAATAATTTGCACACTGATTACAGCAAATTTAAAAACTGTTTTTTATAACTGCAATTAATGGATAGGTTCTGTTACAACTTATGAATTCCTTAATAAAAATAATAATTTACAAAAACTGAGTAACACTAATTTTTCACACACATACCCTCACGCGAGCGCAAAACGTCCAATGAATTGAGTCGCATGATTAACTTGGGTACCAAAATATTATACAAAGTGTATACTGAAGTCATCCGTTAATAGTCAATTATTACATGAACTCAAAGTTTAATCAACCGAAAACAGACTCGAGGTAACTTCTAAATTAGAATTTATCAATTGATTCACAGTTCACATGGAACATACGTGATCTGTGTCGCTCTGTCTGTCTGTCTAAATGTATCTCTCTCTCTATTTTTGCACACACACACACACACACACACACACACACTAGAAGTACTTGGTGTACTGTGTCTGTGAGTGTGTGAGAGGGGATGTATCCATTAAATAAAAAATATCGGCTTTTATTTTTCACCATCATGATAGTCTCATGCTTTTGATTTTGATTGTTTTAGATAGGACACAGTGAAAACTGGGAAGATTAAGACCTATGTTAGCGTAATTCCGGTAATTATGAACATAATTCAATTTATACGACAAGCGTACATATGATTTATTTATGTACCGTAACTTAGTTGTCAGGAGGTGGTAAGAAGAGAGAGAAGTAGATTCCTTGCAATAAATGGAAGAAAGTTACTTCACGGAGGCAAAACCGAAACACCGAGGGGATGGCTAAGACGGAGAGCGTATAAGGTAGGAACCTATTCGAGTCAAAGGAAAAGGAACAAAAAAAGAACAAGAAAAACAATCCATGCTTTGACAGATAGATTTTTGACCAAACCATTTTGGAAGGAAAATTGTATGCCAAAGCCTTAGGCGAAATCGGCACCACATCTAAGCCAGAGGATTCTGGACCGATAATTATTACAATACGCCAGGCAGGATCTGACGATATTCTCCTTGTGGTTGGCACAAATTTTAAAAAATTGAACAATCTGAGGAGAGAATGCGACAGTCCGGAGTCTTGAATCCAAAGTGACTATGGAAAAAATGGGATTTGAACAGTTTCATTAAATACGAAGAGGCGCAAGAAGCCATAAGATGAGAACTCAGGGGTTTTCTCATAAAACCCAACACTAGGGAATCGGAACTGGCCACAGTCAAGATGAATTCTAGAGGCGAACGAGTTGCTTCAGATTTATCGATTAAAAATTGGGTGGGTTTCATGACAATGAGCTGTTTTCAAGAGCTATTTTGCTTCTTTGGATATGTTCAGCAACAATCAGACAAAAGAAGCTAGGGCCTCTCCTTTAAGCGTGGGGAGAAGAGTGAGTGGTGGCCAGCTAAATTAACGCCAAATGCCGTGGCTCATGTTCCAGGCTCGGGTGCTTGTCAAATATTTAGGGAGGCGCTCGATAAGGCAAAGACGTTCATCGGAGAATGAGGATTCTTCAATAAAATCTTCATAGAGGCAGGTTGGCGGATGACATTCTTAAACAGCTCAGACTAGAACTTGGAATCGACCTGCTAGTCATTATTAAGAATACCGGGACGGTGACGCACCAAGCTGGTGCGCGGATGCCTTGGACGTAGCGGCAACCTGACCTCGGATACTAGGACAGTATTTGTTAAGGTACAGGAAAGGGTTTCGTTTGTGCCAAGGAGTGGCAGAGTTGTTACTTCACTCCATACGAGCCGATGGAGGACTTCTGCACAAAGCTGAATAGCCTGGAAGATGAGGTACGAGATTACGGGGCGGTAGTGGTTCCTAGTGATTCTCACGTTTGTTGGAAAGTCCTGTCGAGAGGAGGAGGAAGTTGGCGTCACGTTGCGACTTATACGTAGGCCACCCTGTATATTGGTGGACCGAGGAAATAGCTAGCCTCCATAGAAAATGTCTTCACCTTAGACACTGAGTCACTAGAGGAAGACGAAGAAAGGCTGAAGCCACTGAAACCCACCCCGCCGATTACAAAAAAGGGAAGAAGAGTGGGAGGATAATCGTCTGGATGTAAAGAACGACCCATAGGCCCTGGGCTAAAAGGTCGTCATGGACAAACTCCATCCGCACAATCGTATCCTACACGTAATAAAATATCGGTATGGAGAACCATACATGACTTCCATGTTCTAAGATTTATATTTAAAATCATATTCGAAATGAAATATTTCCATAGAAACTACGTCTTTCTACTTATTGCTTCAGCATTAACCACAGTACTGTGGTCACTAACGTATACCACCTCACGTTTTCGCACTCGATTTTCACTGATGATGGCAGTCGATGGCACTGCCGAAAAGTCTGGTTTTGCAGAAAAAATTGGACTACGGCTAAACAGCCCGCGAAGCAATTTTAACAAAAACCTACTTCTTTGTTGCCGATATAAAAAATTATCCCCTCCACCTTCAACTATAATTTTTAATAATAGAAAATTTACCCACCCCGTTCACCTAACCTCTTCATTTATAGATATTTCATCTACGTTTCTACAGTGGATTATTATGAGCTTCTTATCAGGATACTTTATTTATAAAAATTAAGTAGTTTACTCTTGTTAAATCATAAAATGTTTCAGGTAAACTACCCCTTTCTCTTAACCGATCTTCTCCAAAATCAATAGACCTTCCGTCCTCTACAATTCAGGAAAGTGTGCAAAAAATTATTTGATTCTGTTTGAATGTGCGGCAGTTATCGTTCGTCATGGAAACATTTCTCTTGTTACAACATAAAATGTTGCAGGTAAACTACCCCTTTCCCTTAACCGATCTTCACCAAAAACAATAGACCCTGAGCTCTCTGCAACTCAGGAAAGGGTGCAAAAAATTATTTGATTCTCTTTGAATTTTCGGCAGTTATCGTTCGTCATAAAAAATTACCCTTTTTAAAACATAAAACGTTGCTGATAAACTACCCCTTCCCTTAACCGATCTTCAACAAAATGAACAGACCTTGAGCTCTCTTTAGTTCAAAAAGGTATGCAAAAACCTAGTTGATTCTGTTTAAATTTACGGCAGTTATCGTTCGTCATATAAAAAATTACCCTTGTTAAAACATAAAATGTTGCAGGTAACTACCCCTTTCCCTTAACCGATCTTCACCAACACCAATAGGTATTGAGAACTCTACAATACAGGGTTGTATGCAAAACATCATTTGATTCTGTTTGAATTTGCGACTGTTATCGTTTACCATAGAAAAAAATTGCCCTTGATAAAAAACTGTTGCAGGTAAACTACCCCTTTCCCTTAACCGATCTTCACCAAAAACGACAGGTCTTGAGTACTCTACAATTCAGGCCAGTATGCAAACAATTATTTGATTCTGTTTGAATTTGCGGCTCTTATCTTTTGCCATAGAAAACACCCTTGATAAAACATAAACGTTGTGGTAAACTACCCTATTCCATTAACCGATCTTCACCAAAAACAAAAGGTCTTGAGAACTCTACAATTCAGGGCTGTATGCAAAATATTATTTGATTCTCTTTGAATTTACGGCAGTTATCGTTCGTCATAGAAAAAATTACCCTTGTTAAAACATAAAACGTTGCTAGTAAACTACCCCTTTCCCTTAACCGATCTTCAACAAATCAACAGACCTTGAGTTCTGTATAATTCAAAAACGTATGCAGAAGAGTAGTTGATTCTGTTTTACTGTACGGCAGTTATCGTTCGTCATAAAAAAATTACCCTTGTTAAAACATAAAATGTTGCCGGTAAACTACCGTATTCCCTTAACCGATCTTCAACAAAACCAACAGGTCTTGAGAACTCTACACTTCAGGGCTGTATGCAAAATATTATATGATTCTGTTTGAATATGCGGCTGTTATCGTTTGCCATAGAAAATACCCTTGATAAAACAAAAAACGTGGCCGGTAAACTACCCCTTTCCCTTAACCGATCTTCACCAAAAACAATAGGTCTTTAGTACTCAACAAAACAGGGCTGTATGCAAAAACGTATTTGATTCTGTTTGAATTTGCGGCTGTTATCGTTTGCCAAAAAAAAAAATATTACCCTAGATAAAAAAACTGTTGCAGGTAAACTACCCCTTTCCCTCAACCGATCTTCACCAAAAACAATAGGTCGTGAGTACTCTACAAACCAGGGCTGTGTGCAAAAAATTATTTGATTCTGTTTGAATTTGCGGCAGTTATCGTTTGCCATAGAAAAAAATCTACACACAGATAGACACACAGACAGACACACAGACAGACACACACACAGACATACCCCTTTCCCTTAACCGATCTTCATCAAAGACAATAGGTCTTTAGTACTCAACAAAACAGGGCTGTATGCAAAAACGTATTTGATTCTGTTTGAATTTGCGGCTGTTATCGTTTGCCAAAAAAAAAATATTACCCTAGATAAAAAAAAAACCGTTGCAGGTAAACTACCCCTTTCCCTCTACCGATCTTCACCAAAAACAATAGGTCTTTAGTACTCAACAAAACAGGGCTGTATACAAAAACCTATTTGATTCTGTTTGAATTTGCGGCTCTTATCGTTTGCCATAGAAAATACCCTTTTAAGACATAAAACGTTGCTGGTAAACTACCCCTTTCCCTTAACCGATCTTCACCAACACCATTAGGTATTGAGAACTCTACAATACAGGGCTGTATGCAAAACATCATTTGATTCTGTTTGAATTTGCGGCTGTTATCGTTTACCATAGAAAAAAAATTACCCTTGATAAAAAACCGTTGCCGGTAAACTACCCCTTTCCCTTATCCGATCTTCACCAAAACCAACTGGTCTTGAGAACTCTACAATTCAGGGCTGTATGCAAAATATTATATGATTCTGTTTGAATTTGCGGCTGTTATCGTTTGCCATACAAAATACCCTTGATAAAACAAAAAACGTGGCTGGTAAACTACCCCTTTCCCTTAATCGATCTTCACCAAAAACAATAGGTCTTTAGTACTCAACAAATCAGGCCTGTGTGCAAAAACGTATTTGATTCTGTTTGAATTTGCGGCTCTTATGGTTTGCCATAGGAAATACCCTTTTAAAACATAAAACCTTGCCGGTAAACTACCCCTTTCCCTTAACCGATCTTCACCAAAAACAACAGGTCTTGCGAACTCTACAATTCAGGGCAGTATGCACAAAATTATTTAATTATGTTTGAATTTGCGGCTGTTATCGTTTGCCATATAAAATACCCTTGTTAAAAGATAAAACGTTGCCGGTAAACTACCCCTTTCCCTTAATTGATCTTTACCAAAATCAACAGATCTTGAGAACTCTATAATTCAGGGCTGTATGCGAAACGTTGTTTGATTCTGTTTGAATTTGCGGCTGTTATCGTTTGCCAAACAAACAAAATTACCCTTGATAAAAAAAAAAAGTTGCCGGTAAACTACCCCTTTCCCTCAACCGATCTTCACCAAAAACAATAGGTCGTGAGTACCCTACAAATCAGGGCTGTATGCAGAAAATGATTTGATTCTGTTTGAATTTGCGCTGTTATTGTTTGCCATAGAAAAAAATCTAAAGACACACAACAGACACACAGACAGACACACACACAGACACTTTTCGAAAAACGACTTTTTTCATGTTTTGAGTGTAGTACAATCAGAATCTGCAATAATCTCGAACAAGATTTTTTTTGCCATCACCATACTTCCATTTCCTTAAGGAACATGGAAGTAAAATCGAGGATATTTTTTTCATCAAAAATTCAAAAGTTACAAATATAAAATAATCTCTTTTTTTAAAATACATTCTCGATGACGATGATTTTAACAAGGGCTGTTCAACATCGTAGTACCACGGACTCACTTATGTCGTTAGCGTTAATTCCGCGGGGCGGAGTCACACTTTACTTGCCCAGTTTAAAATACTTTTCTATTATCATAGTCGTCCTATAAACATATCACAGAAAATAAACAAAGAATCGCGTTTATTTACGTGCAATAGCATTTACAAACATGTAGGTCTACATGTAAGTCGAGCTACTTTAACACGCTTATTATATCTCTCATAAGTGTATGTGGGATAAAACTAAATTATTTAAGTGTATAAAACAAAGACACCATATTTACTAAAACTGTAAACTTATTCGAATTACGCCCTAGTACGAGTACAGTACAGTAGTTGAATTGGAGATTATAATTATTGGACGTGTTTGTTTGTGAACCAATTGTCTGTGGACATTATACACAGTGGGCAAAACGTTTGTGGACATTATATACACTGGGCAAACAGTTTGTGAACTTTATACACAGTGGGCAAAACGTTTGTGGACATAAATTCTTCATGGACATATTTTTATTGGGACGTTTGTAAATATGGACATATAGTTTGTGGACCTATCATCCTGGAATCGTTCTGGAATCGTTGAATTGATATACAGTTTCTTGTTTAAGCTTAATATTTTATTACTCTATATTGTCAAGGTCCTCTGCTAATTGTCAGGAATGTTCTAGTAACGTAAACAATTCAAAATCAAATGCAATAGAATAAATTATAAAATTTATGTTAAAAAAGTAACAAAAAATTTACTTTAACTGTTGTTATATTTTTCACAACTATATTTTTCCAAAACGAGTAAAAAGAATAACTTGAATTAAATACTGAACATTGAAAAACGTTAGTTACGAAATTTTACAGTTTTTAAATGGTTCAAATCATAACAACATTAGAGGATAATGAAAGACATTAATAAATAGTTCCTTAAAAAAATTCATGTTTTCATCAATTGTTTTTGCTTGGGATTACACAGAACTCGCATTAGCACTGTAAGTGCGTGATAGACCATGTCTGTTAAACAATCAAAGTACTTAGAATTATATTAGATAAAATCTATCAAACGTTGTTTGAAAAATAAATCATTGTTCCCAAAAGTATGTGTAGGCTACTTATTCATAATCAAGTATAAGTCTAGACAATGTGTGTGTGTGTGTGTGTGTGTGTGTGTGTGACACGCGGCTCTCTGTAAGTTAATTTGCATATAAACGTAATGAGATAAATACGTTTATGAACATGTTTAATTTTATAACTACTGAAATATGTCTATTTCCAACATATTGTACAATGTGTAATCTTACACTGTAATTTACAACATTTATGGTAAAATAATGATATACTTAATTATAATATATAATATATTCATATATGCTCAAATTTTTCTTGTTATATTAATTATTATTAATAATAAAAAACCTTTTAACAAGAATATATTTTTTATTTTGTAAATTACAAATGTTTCTATAGTAATCCAACTATCATCATCAGATATAAATTAATAAACTCAAAATGTTTAAACTCAATTGTTCAAAACAGCTGTTTTATATGTAGACTAAATTTAATGTTTTTATATGTGTATATAATATATTTTATATAAATAATTGTAAAATGTAATGTAAATATGTATTATTTTATTGTATTAGTAATTTTGAAAATATTATTACTTTTTGTATTCATTTTATTTTTTAAATATTTATTACTTGTTTTTTGTTTAAATATTTCTAAATTTATATAAAATACATGATATTATTAAAAATCTAGATCCTCTAGTTCATTATTACAGATATGTCGATGACACACTCTACATATGTCAAAATAATGGTAATAACGTTAATCAAATTTTTAATTTAATTAATAACCTCCCTGAAAATATTAAATTTACTATTGTACATGAAACTAAATTAAATGTTTTATATATTACTATTATAAATAATCATAATACATTTGAATACAGTATATCCAGAAAACCAACTCAAACTTCTTTAATAATTCCAAAAAATTCAATTCATTCTCTTCAATACAAATATGCTGCATTCAATTATGTGATATATAGAACAAATAATATTCCTTCAAATAAATTTAAAATGCAAAAATAAAATAAAATTATGTATAACATTGCTATAAAAAATGAATATAACCCTAAAATTATTGATAACATAGTAAACAAAATTTATCAAAAAATGCTAAATAATTAGCAAATACACAACAAAACACAAACACACACACACACACACACACACAAACACATTAGCTTTCAGTAACAAAACACAAATAAATCAAAATATTAAATAAATTAATTTCACATACATAGACAACATTATTCATAAAATTACAAAATTATTTAAAAAGCAAATTATAAAAATTACCTGTAACAGTAATAAAACCGATTTTGATTGAATAAAACTAGAACAGATAAACTAATTCATAATTTAAATGGCGTATATAAAATTGAATGCCCTGTGACAAATATTATGTTGCCCAAACTAAAAAACGTTTTAAAGAAAGGTATATACAACACTATAATTCATATTTAAAACCAGATATATATAAATCAAATTTTGGCTACACACTCAATAAAAAACAAACACACATTTCAAAATTTAAATAATATCAGTTTATTAAAACACATTTCTAAAGGTCCAAAAATGACATTATGGGAAAATTTAGAAATATTTCAACATAAAACAAGTAATAAATTAATACCAGAACAAATTCAGATTAATACAAAAATGATATTTACAAAATTACTAATTTAATAAAATAATAAATATTTATATTATATTTTAAAATTAATTATATAACTTATTTTATATACACATATAAAAACATTACATTTAATCAACATATAAAACAGGTGTTTTGAACAATTGAACAAAAAATTTTGAATTTATTAATTATATCTGATGATGATAGTTATATTACTATGGAAACATTTGTAATTTACAAAATAAAAAATATATTCTTGTTAAAAGTGTTTTATTATTAATAATAATGATAATATATAAATATAACTAGCTGTTAACCCCGGCTTCGCACGCAAATATTTGGCTTTTATTAAGTATTTTAATATAATTTTTATTGTCTATGTCTTATATGGAGTTCTGTTTGCTCGTATAACAATTTTCTACTCATTAGTCAAATTCTCTCCAAAGCTGTTTTCAACTCTTGTACTATTTTAACTTGCACTAAATTATTATGTTGGTGCAACAGCCTTTGGATATTTTAAAGTACGCGTTTATAAGGCCCATAGAGATATTTATAAAGTACCTGTTAAATTAAAAACGCTAAATTCTTTATTTTAACTTTACTGTGTTAAAAGCATTGTATAACACATTAAACGTTATGTTTTCCTCAACCATGGCTTTTATTTATTTCAGCAGTAAACTAAAAACCAAAAACCGTTGTCACCTAACCTCACAAATGAAAACAACACGTATTTTCGCTTTGCATTAAGTAATAAGACAATTTACAATAAGTACACTTCTTCTTTTCCACATCGTAATATATCGATACAATCGCATATTATATAAAACATCGAAAATGTACTGCAGGAATGGATAAATGTACAGTTCCGATGCCGCTAAATAGCTTTCTTTATTTATTTGTTACTATGGTAATTAATTCTGGTCTCCATGGTGTTGTTGATATCTTTAGTAGTAGTATTTAAAATATTTTATTACTTATTCATTGCATCATCAGAAATACGTATAAACATAAATTTTATAATAGTTTAAGACAATTACAAAATAGATAGACGTATCTGTATACAAAATTACAAAATATATCAATACAATCGCATATTAAGAACGTTAAAAACTGCAGGAACATATAAAAGTACAGTTCCGATACGGCTAAATATCATTATTTACTTATTAATATGGTAATTAATTCTGGTCTGCATAGAGTTTGACATCTTTATACGCGTCAACGGAAAGCCATAATTAAAAGGGCATAAATCGTGCGAACGGGGCAAAATATCAAATTCCATGTTAGACAGTATTTTTTGCCTTGTGTCAGAGGTTACCTGTGCAAAATTTTGTGACAATCGGTGTAACGGTGTGGATTTGTATTCAGTACCCATAAATCCTCAGACTTTGAGTTTTATAATATATATAGATTATATCCTATTATGTACTTGTGCGTGTTATAAGTTATAATATTCGTCGCTAAATTATAGCCTATACTTTGCTACGTTAATTAACAACTTCCAATTTAAATTTAACTAAAATAAACAATTTAAAACTTGACACAACTACCTAGGTTAGCAGTTCATTGAGGAGAAATTAAGACTATAATGTTTCACCATAATATTGTGTAGGCTTATCATATCAGTGTTCACTACTAAACTATTATCTAGAGAGTTTAGAAGACAAATATACAGATTCCAATTCCTTGGTGGACGAATCTTATGAAATACTTTCTCAGCAAAAATATAGAACTTAAAAGAATTTTCGTTGTAAAATTGAGCATTTCAGGTCACAAGATTCAGGAGCTATAGTGATTAATCATTCACTATGTGATAGATCAGGGAGCGCGCTCACACACACACAGAGTTACGATACATAAAACATGAGTTACACACACATACAATCCAGTATATACAATGCATACACAGAGTTGTATTTCATGGTATACATTATGTCTTTCAACAATTTTATACACAACTTGTACAAATATAAAAGAAAAGTATATTATAAAGCAAAAAGACAAGTCAAGAAGGATAATTAATAAAACTAATAACAAATATTATTGATTTACTAAATAAACAAATAAAATTTAATTTGTACACAAAAACTCATACGATGAGTTAACATACGATGAAATCAAATGTTTTATGTCTCTCCTCTCACATCCTGTTTTTGAATGCATTTTTATTACTATAATTTGCAGGTATATCTCATAGATAATTTTCGTAAAATAATAATTGTATAGTAAAACATTTTTTGTACCAAATGATCTTAGTAAAACTCATAATTTTGATTGTTTTTGATTGCTAATGGTTAATATAAAAAGTAATGTCCATACTCTAGGGCGCAAAGATTGTTATCAGTGAAATCTATACACGCAAAACACTATCAAACTTCCATCCAAACTATTAATATCAACGGAGGTTCGAGTCTCCTATCGTCTCGAATCTACTAAACGCTAAACAAACTAGACACTGGCCTTCAGGTGGATGGAAGTGAACCAATATTTCATCCATGGAATTCATTAAATTTTCATAATACTGTGAGAACTGGGTATTATCCTATAATCTCAAAGAGTTCTGGACCATCGTTACGGAAAATGGATGACTTACCTGTTAGCGAAATAACTCCTCCACAAAAATACAGGGGTCCGATTAAATAGCCCAAGAATTAATTTCACTTTACAAACAGGAAGTATAAACTTATCACAAACTTATCACTTCGTCTAAAAAAATAACTTTCAACATTGATAATTTAATTATCCAAACGTCGGCTTATTAAATTATATTAAGACTGCGTTACATAATATACTAAATTGTACAAGCCTGTTCCGTACTAGAATTAACGAACAATTTCATTTATAATAAGCTTTTTCTAAGTAGGTATTCCTCCACCAGAGGAATATGTACAGAATATAAAAAAAAAGGTTAGGCATGGCTAATATTTTTAGTTGTGTATATTTCCTACTTTACTTTATAAACATAGTAGTTTACAAGTAAAACAATCTTCATTGGGCCGACTTTACATAAGTCCAATGAAATTTAGGCACACATCAGTTACATAATCTTTAAACAACACAATAGGTTTCCTAAAAAATAATGGGACTTATTTAATGATGGAGTTAAAGGAAAAGTATCAATTAATAATTCATAAAGTAAGTAGTACAATATAATTACCAAACAGTGGAATCAATTAAAAGAAATCGCCAATGTTGACACTTTAGACCTATCGACAGTTTTTCGAAAATTTATATAAAAATCGTCCTATACTTATAAAAATAAATATAAGTAAGTATAAATAAGTAAGTAAGTAAGTGAGTAAGTAAGTAAGTTAGAAGTGTAAGTAAGTAAGTATAAATAAGTAATTTTTATATAAAAATTTTATTTACTTATTAACAGCATTTACAGCATTAATAAGCCTGCGTTAAGTGTATTTTCATATTGTAATCCATACTGGTATTACCTTGACTTTTTTATGGTTTTCCTTGATAAGAATATTATACTGATTGCAATGATGACAACGGCAGTGACGACGACGATGATAATGATGATGACGACTACTACTACTACTACTACTACTATTACTACTACTACTACTACTACTAGGACTACTACTACTACTACTAGGCCTACTACTATGACGACGACGATGGTATTTATAAAGTAATAAGAGTGCAGTTGTGTTGTTGATGGTTGACGATGATGTTGAGATATAACGATTATAATAACAACATTATAAGGATGTTTAGAATATAGGAGTTAAGTTAGTCATGGGAGTTCATAATTATTATAATTCCTAATAATTAAATACAATTATAACCTCTATTTGATATGGCAGTTTTAATTGCAATTATTATAATGGTTACAACCTGATATAACCAAGCTTCTGATTTGTGATAGAGCTTATTTTTTAAACATGCCAAAGAAGGTATATCAAATAAATGTGTTTCGGTAACGTGTACAGAATTTTTTCAAAGCTGCACATGACATGCCCTTTCGGCAATCGGCGCTATGTTCCCCGCGTGATGTATAGATATTATAAACGCACAACACGTATGTGAATGTGTGTGTGTCCATATATAGATAGATATTATCGGGTTTGTGTTTGAAATATGATTTGAAAATCTCATTCTCAGGCTGCATAAACAAATTAAAGGAGCCGACGAATAAGGCAGCCGCCGCGCGGGGATAGTCGCCCGCAGACATCGGCCAAATTGAAGTCGTCCGCGCTTACTTTTTCGTTTGCCAAACTTGATATACGGCCGCCGACGTATTTATGATTTTAATGGGAACGGATAATTGTAATAGTCCGAGACCGTATTCACACATGCGGTACACGAGTAAGAATTATAGTATATAGTATTATAGTCGTGTAGTTTTAGGCAAAACTAATGGCTAAATGCGGGAATTAGCTTTTTTAATAGTACAGTATAACCAAAACTAATCTTCAGCCCTCATTTATGCATGCACTTAGTATCGTCTGGTTATTAACGACAATTTATCGGCCGCGGTATTAAAGCGTTGAATACAATGGGTCCATGTATGCAATGTCGTCAGCTGTAGGAGAGTTCCTAGACGGAACCAGACTTAGGTAGGCAAATTGCTAGACGACGATGTCGGAGGGGATGGTCGAGTTCCTAGACAACTGTTATAAACTTAGACCGAGGACATCTTCGTTCTGTGTTTTCAAATTTCTGCAGTAGTTTGAACAATATCTACTTTTGTTTATACAGTTATACAGATTTGTATAAAACCATTTGCGAATCTTTCCACGCCGACTTGGAAGCTAATTTGTATCACCACCATCCTCCAAATATTTTGCAGTTTTTCGAAACTTCAAACTATTTTACACCAATTAATGTGTAAAAATAGTATGTTATATTTGACCATTATTTGCAAAAGAAATGTGACGCAATGGTCTGAACAGCTGTTGAAAAGCAGTTAGAAGATTTTTACGTTAAACGTATTTCAAAATTATTTTTGTTAATATCTGTATCATAAGGAAACAAATGTAAATAAATGGAAATAAGTTCATTTTTGTGGCTTCTGTTAGTAGCTTTAGCTGTAGTTAGAAATGAATGATTTTACTATTTGGTACGTGGTCATATTTTTAAAACATTACTTTTCAGAATATTTATTGAAGGAGTTGCAATAACAATGTAAATCAAACGTATTATTATAGAAGTGACTATTATAAACACTAGTGGATAAAGAAATGGTTTGATAAAACACCGATAGGCATACTCTTTAATAACAAAAGAAAGGCAATTAATTGTGGTTAAAGTAGGCAGTTGTCTAGCAACTCGCCCATGTTTGTCTAGCAACTCGACTATCCACGGGTTGGAATTCGGATAGGTCTTTTTTAAAATTTGTACAGGCCTATCATCTCTGCCTCCTGTAGGAATTCACCTACTCCGATATCCTCCTATAACATTGTTGTTGTGGTCTGCATTGTCGTACTCTATACAACGAAACAATCTGTATGACGATTTTAATAATTTCTGTAAGTAATGTAGGTCTATTTATGCAATCGAACGACAGTGGTAGGCTTACCAACTGTCCACCCTCACCGCACTTGTCCATGTTACATCTTCTAAACATGATTTTTCATCGTACCTACTTCGATTCTGTTGTACACTACATATTTTATCATGATTATTTAATAATTTGTATAGTTATTATATAACTTGTATTATAATAGGGAAAATATTTTGAAACTTATAAATTGTTAAAATAGCGTTTCTTACAATTATTCACCAAAAAAATTGTGTCTTCCTAAGTCTCAAAACTCTCCTCAATACATGGGCGTCACGGAAGTACACTTGTATGCAATGAGCAGTGAAAGCGGGAAATACACAGAAAAAAGGTCGCGTAATATAAAATAAGAATCAGAATTTTTAAAGTATTAATGAGACTTTATTAGAATTCAATAAATAGTACACATGATATTAACGGGAAATAAATTGTTTTTTCAATGTATCCTCTTCTGTGTGCACCCTCTTAAAGTAGGACTATTAACGGACTTTTAATAGAATTCAATAATTATCACAGTCTGTGTTAACGGGAAAAAACTGTTATTTCAATACATCCCCTGCAAGTATTCTGTCAGCGTTCATGCCTCAGAACTTCATCGCTGTTTTTTCTTAATCCCTTTACAGGCCAAATGCAACACAGATGGATTTATCACAGATCAACAGGCGAATGACTGAGGTGGCACTACTATATTTTTTTCGGCAACAGTCGGTATGACCGCAGAACATAGAATAAAAAAATTCACGATAAATTATCGTCGACAACTGGGCGATACAAAACAAATACATAAACGGACAATGCTATGCATTACTAGACCAAGTGCTAAAATAGAGTTTTCAAATATTTGCTTTTAAATTTCATTGGCTGTTAAAAATTTGATATTTTACGTATATATGTTATATAGGCATATATATAATTTTTACAATTTTACATTTTATAATTTTACAAATTTTACATTACGGTATTAAAATACATTAGTTCTAGTGTTTGCCTTGAAGAACGCGCCACTATATCATTTTTTATGAAATGCACTTGGTCTAGTGATGCATAACATTGTCCAAATGAGAGCTTAGTATAAGTATATAAGTATACGTTTTATACGATTCTTTAGATTTTTAAGGTATACTATTATACGTTGAGCATTTAAATGAATCACAATGTATCGCCGATGCGGCATAATTAACACATGTAGCTTACACAGCGCTAGCGCTACGTAGGTTATAGACGCAACCACCTGGAACCACTTAGAATTGTTTGCATCAGTCTAGACACGTTTCGAGGTCTTTCCCGGTTAATCTAACAACACCTGGCTGGCTATAAAATGCCCGAGTTGTTGACAACTCCCAGTTAATTATGAGTTCTCTAAATTCAAACGAGAAGATGCTTACTAGAAGAGGAACATTAGTGAAAGTGTTAGATGTTTAATTGTGTTGTAATTGTATTATAGTTCTATTTAACTTAGTCGCTTAAAGCGTAAAATGTAATACTGATTGTGTATAGTGCGTATTTGGAAACTGTATAACCAGGGTGACTATTTAAATATGAGTGCCATTTTTTTACAGAATGTTAATACAAATTAAATAGTTTTCTCCGGTGTTCGGTAATTAATTCCATTGTTTTAAGATCACAATCCACGCAATACTCACAACACTATCGTTAAGTCATGCTACTGGTCCAATGCCGTGACGATTTTACTTATTTAAGGCAGTCTAATGAAAATATAAAATATTGTTCGAAACGTAAAAGGAAAAAAATTCTCCGCAATTTGAAGAATTATAAAAGAAGAAGCTAATTCGGACACGTCTAAAAAATCGTTCATAATATTATGATCACTACTGAAGATAAAGGAAACAGTTAAAGACAACTATGAAAATAATCTCTAGTGGTTAAAGATTAACCTCTGCTGACTAACCTGTTTATAGCAGCTGCTAAATTCGATTGCGTCGTTTAGTCACCGACGGCGACGTTCTAGAGTTAATATACAAAAACAAAACAAATTATTATGAGTGTACTACTTACAAAATTCCTTAAATACGGTTGATCCAAGAATTATCCGCATAGGTATTGCAGGGTATCACGGAAAATCTATTGCACTCAATGTGCTTATATCAAAATTGATATGTTAAGCAGATACAGTAATCTTCAACTAGTTATACAAATTAAAGATTTGTTACTCACTGTTATCAAATCCAAATTAACAACAGCATTATTTACTGTTATTCAATTTACATTTAATACATTACCGTTAACAATATTATTCAGTATATTCAACGATTTAGGATTATAGTAGCGCTATGCGAGCTATTTAGAGTTTACAACAACAAAGAACTACAGACCAAAAGTCATTACTACAAAATATTCATTTGGTACCGCGGCAAAACGTTTTCGGTCTTACAATTAAGTCTGGAGGTTTTCTGATTTTTTTTAAATGATTAAAACTTGTATTACAAAGGAACTACGATTATATAAAAAAGAGGAATCTAAGGTTAAAATACGAAGATTGTGATATAGTTTGTATTGGACAACGGAGAGGTAGGCAGAACGTCGGGTGAGGAACATGTGTTTGGAGAGGACCATTCTTTCTTTTTAAGGAAAAGAATCATAAGTTTGTAGTTTCACTGGGAAAGTACAGGGCGATAATAATTGAAAATAAATCAAGAAACAGAAAACTAATGGGAAAATTATACATCTTAAAAGTAAAACATGGTAAAAAATTAATAAATTAGTCTACTACACTCAATTGTTAAGAAAAAATTTGCATATTTTAAAAAATTAAAAAATTTGTTTTTAAGTCTAGATACACTTCTTATAGTTGTCATTGTTTTGGTAATATACATGGGAATTTTGTAACATCTAACCTCAGAACTTCGGATATAAAAAATATAACACTAAACAAATGATTACTATTACACGTAATAACCAAAACTTAATTATAGCCAAAAACATAATTTTCCATGTGGGCGAATTTAGAAGCTTTAATTACTGTGATATAAAAAATAAATTTATTTGAAAAAGTGAATTTGTCAAAATTCGTTGAAGAAATGCTGCGACAGTCATAAATGTCGTGGAAAATAAAATAAAGCCTAAAGAGAATAGACAAAGTCAAAATAATATTCTACTTTCAAATTTTTCTTACTGAGGTTAAAAGGGAGAAGTCGGTGTATTATTTTTTTGCTCGCAAAACGAATGTGTAACGTATATATTTTCAAAATCACATGTCGAATAACTCTTTTATTCACGAGATCGGGAATATAAATATGTAAACCGGTTGTTGTTCTGTTTAAAAGGCACGAGTTCTTGGACCGTTTCCTCTTTCAACATGATCTTAAGTGAGAATTGTATCGCCAAAATTTTCTTTTCCTTTTTACCCCTTTGACACAACGGTTAACATATTAATTCGATAAATTTATTCACTTTCAAATTGTAGAGGAAAACAGGATTTGACTGCCTGATTATCAATTACAGCGATGGATAATATGCTGTGCAAAAAAAAACGATATAAAACTTTAAGTTGCGGACACTAAATTTATAGATATTAAATGTGTACCTTATACATTTTTAAAAAGCATTTTCAGTTGTTTATAAAAATTAATTCAACATCAATTGATAAATATTATGTATTGGTGTATATACTGAGAAACATTAAGAATAAAAGTTACGTAGATTTTTTTATATTTTAAATATTTATTGTTTTGCTATTGTATATTAACGGATACAGTTAAGTAAAAATTAATAAGATTATAAACAACGAGAATTTTTAACATAACGTTTAAGTTAAGCAAGTTATATAAAAAAAGTCTTTACAACTTTAGAACATATTTATTGTATACATCAGTTTAAATGCAGTTAGAGCTAATCTTTTTTAAAGGTCGGAGATGAGCAAACCAAAACACCGCAAAACAGACCAATATCGTCTGTCATCTGTTTCTAACATTGTGGGAGAGTTAGGCTTTTTCTACCTACAATACAGACATGAGTGACATCTATAGTTTATAATCTAAGTCGGAAAGAGTGACATAACAGTCAGATAATAATTTAGCAAGAGGCAGTAGACAGCTTGGAAACACTTAATTAGTCGACGTAGCTGTGTGTTAGACGAAAAGGTTGATAGGAGAAGTGCTAGTGTGAGGTCCATGAAGAAGACCATGTAAATCAAGTTGTTGCAGAAGTGGATTTGAAACGATGCAGAGATTTCTCAATCAGCGGGCAACCAACCGTGACTTGAAACAGATATCCGGATTAAGGTCGAAACAACAGGAGCAAACACGCTAATTTTGTGCTACTGAAAGCGTTACTTTTGTAATATTGCATGTTTTTCAGATTATGATTATATTTGTTTCAAGTACTTGTATGTACTATTGTATACATGTACTTGTACTATTCTAAACGCGATAGGTATATATTTTAATTCTAAACAGTCTAAGAAACTTATTCGCCCAAGTAGCTGATAACTTTCACAAAAAAATCTAGGATTCACCCAAGCCCGCAATAGGCAATTTAAAATAAACGTAAAAATTAGAATTTAAGATGACACTTTAATAAATTCTCTTCTAATCCTCTGAAAGTACAAAAAGGTTCTATATTTAAAAAAATATTTTCCTATACCGTACCAAATATAGAACATTGTATACGGATAACGGGTATTTTGCAATACTGTTTTATATTGTTCCTAAAGTTTAACACACATATTCGGATTTATTGCACATGTGTGTCATGCGTACTTCTTAATTCAAATTCATGCAGTACATATCATGCACTACTACAGACTTTAGTTATTTTCCGTTATTCATTGGGTTTTTATTCAATTTATTTATTTGTTATGTCATATACGCAAGATATATAGAAGATATTAAAAAATACTGCAGAAAGAAGAATAAAGGTATTGTTACGACATCACAGAACAATCTACGTGTTTGTCGAATGTGCCAGAAGAATCTCGATGTAACGTATGTGGCGTACGTGCTTGTCGACGCATTTTCGAGAGGTTTCTCGAAGGCGCCAGCCGCGCGGACTGTGTTAAGGCCGCAGTTAATTACCTTGTTCACACGAGCGCTAAGACGCAATTAGGAACATTCTGGTCTGTGAGCGCAGGTTTAAATACATGGCGGCAGCGGCCTTAAGTTTCAGTAGAGCAACGATATATTTTCAGTACGGTTCGAGAGTTATAGTAGCGATATTACTGTGCGCGTTCAAGTGGTTATTTGTTAAGAGTGGGTTTTATAATCGGACGGTATAATTGTCATACAATTGTGTTTAATTTTAGTGGACATTTTATTGCGTGTGAACAATTTTCATTTGATTTGTTGTAGAGACTGTGTTGTTAATTACGAACTGTTTAATTGTAAAAATTAAAGTTGGTGATTAGTGATTTAATTGGTGTTTGTACTTATTTTGTTTCCACTGTACCTACTACGATCGAGTAGACCGTCGTAACAGTGGTGTCATCAGAACTGGGATAAAACGGTTGACAGTGGAAACAGTGGACACTTTGTACAAGACGAGTGTGATTCGTAATTAATCGGTAAACATGGATCCCAGTCAGATGATGGAAGCTTTACAAACACTGCTGCGGCAGACACAGGAAGAAGCAGAAAAACGACAGGATGAGAAACGCAGACAGGAGGCGGAAGAAGCAGAAAAACGACAAGACGAGAAAGCGAAAGAGAGACAGAAAACCCTCCTGCTGGAAGCAGAGGAACGACGTAAGCAAGAAGCAGAGGAACGTAAACGTGAAACAGAAGACATCAAAGCATTAATACAGGAGCAGAAACAGATGCAAGAACATAGTACCGCAGAATTGAGTCTCCTACATGGTGACCTTAATAAACAAGTTACTAAAATATCAGAGGTACAAGAATCAGTGACATTAAAATTGCTGAAGTAGAGAAATCTGTTTCGAGTGTTGAAGAATCGATGTCCACAAAAATATCTGACATAGAAGAAACCATGTCAAATAAAATATCTGCAGTAGAAATCTCAATGGCAAACATAAGAGAGCAGTTCCTGAAGTTACAACCAAAACAACTTTGTGAACAGACTGTACCAATGATAAAGACTGAGAAAGACACAGAAAATAAGTCAATAGAGAAGGTCACCTCGCCTGCGGTTGGGACAGTTCATGTCAAGGCCCCAACCTTAGATGGAAGCACGCACTGGGCGACGTATTTACTCCAATTCGAACCTGCTGCATGCGCAAATAATTGGACGGAGAACGACAAGGCAGTTTCACTCGTTCTCTCATTAAAAGGACCCGCGGCAAAACTACTACAGAAAGCCAAAACACCTATGCCGAATTGATAAAAGCTCTGGAATTACGGTATAGTGATAAACGTTTGCGAGATGTGTACTGCACCCAGTTGAGAGCAAGGCGACAGCGTTCCGGGGAGAGCCTTCAAGAATTTGAAGCAAGTATCGACAGACTTATTAGACTGGCCTATCCTGAAGCGCCAGAAGATTTTCGAACGAGTTTTGCGATGCAAACATTTACTGCCGGTGTCCGAGATAATGAACTACAGCAAGTGTTACGAATGGCAAGACACCAGAACAGTGCGGACGCCCTGGTACATGCTTTGCAATTTGAGGCCGCCAAATCAGCGTCTGGTTGGACAAGTCATAAAGTGCGCGCGCTAAAAGATCGCGACGGCACAGACGATGAGGAAGAACAAGGTACAGAGACTCGTCGGTCGGCGCCACAGAATAAAATAAGAAAGGATGGAAGACCGAAGTGTTATAGATGTGGGAAACCTGGACATCTACAACGAGATTGTCGGGTTAGAATTCAGCAGCAGGGAAACAGCAATAGTCGGTACAATGGGGCGTGTGCTGACTACCTGTAGGAACGAAGCCCCTAGACAACACGCAATTTCTACACTTCAGAAAAACAGCGGGAGCTTGGTAGTTGCCGGATTTGTTCAAGAAAGGCCAACCTCGATTACAGTTGACACAGGCGCAACAGTTTCTATTGTGCGCCCCGATATGGTGAAAGATCTCAAGCCAATCTGGTGCTCTTGCAGCTTGCGAACAGCTACTGGACGGCCTGTAGAAGTGTATGGAAGAGTGGAGATACATCTACGCATCGGTCGACTTGAGTTTAATCATCAAGTACTTGTTGCAGACATTGTGGATGAAGCAATTCTTGGTGTGGACGTTATGAACGCATACGGATTTATAGTCGACTTCAAAAATAATGTCCTGAGAATCGGAGTCGAAGAGGTAATGCTATCAACAATGACGACAGCAGAAAAATCGATGGACGTCATAAACCAAGTGGCCGTAACTGTTCCGCCAAACTCCGAAAAGATCATCATGTTTAGAACCGAGGTAGGTACGAGGGGCAACCAGTGCTCTATATTCGAAGCCCAGGTAGTCAGCACACCAGGCATACTAATTGCCTGAAGTTTAGTAAATCCTGGAGTGGCGAATATTTTGGATCAAGTTAGCACTTTACAAAGCAATACGCTCCTAGGCAAATTGACTCATGTGGCCTGGGTAGCCGAAATAACGCAACGAAGATCCAGTGCTTCGGATAATTCCAAAT
Source organism: Magicicada septendecula (assembly GCA_034769895.1). Taxonomy (NCBI): domain Eukaryota; kingdom Metazoa; phylum Arthropoda; class Insecta; order Hemiptera; family Cicadidae; genus Magicicada; species Magicicada septendecula. Next base: position 288,953,378 of record CM068372.1, read on the forward strand.
TACCAGAGGAACTGCAAGAATTATTGAACAGATCTTCTAACGACCTCTCAAGTGGTGAGGTGAAAGAACTCAGACAGTTTTTACATGAATTCAAAGATTATTTTGCAGTTCGGGGACAGTCACTGGCAACATCGCATCAATACCGGGGACACAACACCGATACGCCAACCTCCTCGAAGGCCTCCATTATCTAAACAAGAGAAAATGTCTCGGTTAGTACAGGACACGTTGACAGAGGGAGTAATCGAACCATCGTCAAGTGCTTGGTCTTTTCCTGTAGTGCTGGTAGCGAAGAAGGATGGTGGATTGCGTTTCTGCGTACACTACCGGAGGTTAAGTGACGTTACAAAGAAAGACTGCTATCCATTACCTCGCGTTGACGATACAGTCGACACGTTATCCGGAGCACAGTGGTTTTCCACATTGGACCTGAAGAGTGGATATTGGCAAGTGGGTCTTCATCAAGAAGACAAGGAAAATACTGCTTTCTCGACCCCAAGTGGCTTATTCCAATTTAACGTCATGCCATTTGGACTCTGTAATGCACCGGCAACATTTGAGAGATTGATGGACCTGGTACTCCGAGGCCTGACGTGGAAAACTTGCCTTGTTTACTTAGACGATGTCATAGTGATCGGGAAGACTTTCGAAGACCATTTGCAAAATCTTAAGGAAGTTCTAACTAGAATTCACGGTGCCCAACTGAAGCTGAGCCCGAAGAAGTGTTCTCTGTTCCAGAAGGAAGTACAGTATCTGGGCTATCTGGTTTCGGCATCGGGTGTTAACATGGATCCTAATAAAGTAGACACCGTAAGAGACTGGCCAGTTCCGAAGAGTAAACACGAAGTTCGGAGTTTTCTGGGGTTATGCTCATATTACCCACGTTTTGTGAATGGCTTTGCTACTATTGCTAAACCACTACATGAGCTAACGGAAAATAAACGAAACTTCCGGTGGGCGAGAGAGTGTGACCAAGCATTTAGGACTTATAGATTCAAAATTATAAATAGATTAAAAGAACAATATGTTGTGAGCCATTTCATGTACATGGGTGACATAAAATGCTATGCAAATTCTACAGGCCACCTTAATAATCTTTTAGATTTGTAGATATCGCAATTGAATTCAGCAATTCAATATACATGGAACTTGGAATTAACAAAACTAAGATCGTCATCTCAAAAGAGGAACAATCAATGGTACTGAAGCCTTCTAAATAAGTCAACAGGAAAGTAGAAAACTTGACTGATCAAGATTTGTACAAATATTTCAGAATCTGACAATTTAAAGGCGCACACCATACAGAACTGAAAAAAATCATAGAGCAGAAATTTCTTCGCATTATCCTGAAGTCGCATTGCTACACAGCAACACAAGTCAAAGCGATAAACGCATTTGCCATACCTGTACTAACATTTTCCTTTAGAATCCTGAAATGGATAACTACTTTAATGAACTCTCTAGATCCATTAGAACAACCATTACAAGCTATCGCGTTAGACACCCAAAATCAGCAGTCGAAAAACTTAAAGAGGATTAGGAATCACAAATATCCCACGACTTCACAGTAGCCAATACTTATTCATGCGCTGAAAAGGCAAAAGAATGTTTGAGTTTCCTTTGTGTACCCTCTGGGTTGTGTTTGTGTTTGTATTTGTGTCAGCCCAAAATATAATGTTGTATGGACCACCCCCCCCCCACAAAAGCTCAGCTAATAAATTGGCAAAGCAAAGAACTGCATGTAACAAATTCAAAATATCTCAGTAACCTTAAAACAGACAAAACTATTAGAAAGAGACACAATTTGGCTCAAAAAGGAGAACATTATTAGGGAGACAATCGCATTTATTGTGGCATCCAGGACAGATGCGTCCCACCAAAAAGTTACAGCACATAGATATTTGAAGACATGACAGACGATGGATGTAGAAAATGAGCCCTCACTGTGAAACTATAGAAAGCGTCGCTAGATCCTGCCCTAAGCTTGCTGCAAATAAGTATCTGAGAAGATATAACAATGTTGCCAAAATTCTGCACTTACCAATAGTCTCCATAACATCGTTTATTATGCCAACTACCAACCGCTGTTTTAGAAAATGAAAACATCAAAATTTATTGTAACAAGGAAATACTCACTGACATCACAATCCCAGCAAACAGACCAGACATCACAATTTAGGAAAAAAAGAAGAACGAAGTACGACTAATTGATATCTCGGTGCCTCTTTCTACAACGCCAGAAGTGTGTAAAAAAAAATCAACAAATACCAAAACTTATCTATAGAAATTAAAAATATGTGGCAGGTCAACAAGCTAACAAGGGAAAATTATTGTAATAATAATAATAATAATAATAATAATAATAATAATGATAATAATAATAATAATAATAATAACAACAACAACAGTTGTCACCATTTTTAAGTACCCGATTCCTACAAGTCTAATATAACCGCACACTGCCTAATAATAAACTCTAATACCTCACCTATAAACTAACAAAACGTGTACAAATATGTCACAAAATTAATATGGATATATATGTGAAAACGTAAAACACACACACATACAAAATACTCCTCTCTTCCTTGCAGGTTGTCACACTGCACGTGATTAAATGCAGCCATTGAGTCTTATGCGATGATAGTAACGACGACGATGAAGATGATGATGATGATGATTTTTGCACAGTGATTATCAGACCGAGTACTGGCAATGAAAAGTCTACCAATTTATTAAACATCAAAGACACTGATAAAGTGGTCGTAATGGTGTTGGTGTAGGTATGTAATTCTCAGTCAGAACTAATAGCGATTAGGCCTACTGCAGTACCAAACGGTTTGGCCCGACACTGGCGACAATCCTGTAGTTCACGCATGTCACGTTGTTAAATATATCGGATGTAACGATACCAGACTACAGAAGTAAATTATTAGAAATAGTGGAATACGCTTACTTAAAATTTTCAAGAAAAAATGTCTCTGAGTTGAGCACTTTTTGTTTTGTTAACGTATTCTGGATATTGCACAGAGTCTATCCCTCATGGACCTGAACTAATTGACTAACTGTACCCCATACTATACTACTTTGTATAGTGTTTGTGAATATCTGGGATTACCCGTATTGGATAAAAGAAGACGTTTTTGCAGACATGCGGAAGTTACAAGTCTCCAGAGTGCGTACGAAATCTAATAACCTTAAAAATAGGCCATTAAGACCTAACGTCGTACATAATTTAATAAAAATACACTAACAACCAAGAAACAAGAATACAAGAAACTCTTAAAAAACTGTGTCAACGAAAATGTTTTACTTTGATTTTAATGAAATTTAAGAAAAAATATATTTTTAATAGCGACATATTACAGCAAAATTCTTAAGCAGGTAGGTAACAAAACACAAATTCTGTCGGCAATCCGTTACCCGATTTCTCGTGTTTTATTTACTGCACTAGGAAATATATTTCCTAAACTCAGATCTTCTTAGATGTTCTAAATGTTTAGAACAGAACTTTCTAAAGCTTTATAAAAAACCTTCTTTTTATGTTTTGCAAGATGTTTAAAACATAATTTTTGTGTAAAATTTGTCATACAAATTTGTCACTATCATAAGAATGTTTTCTGTTAATTCAATAAAACTCCTTACGGTGCACTTTGAGTTATTATAGATTTTCTTCAAAATCTGTCCGTATTCAGTGGGTTTATTCATTTTAAGTTATATACGCATTAGAAAAATGTTAATCTGAGTACATTTATAGTAATCATAACATTGGAAATTATTGTATTAATACAGTAGTTAAAGGCCTAGATAATAAAAACAAAATGGAAATTATTCTATTAATACAGTAGTTAAAGGTCTAGATAATAAAAACAAAACTGTAGGAAGAATAATTATAACAACTTTATAAAAAAAGAGATTCCGCTTAAAGATATGAGACTCGTGAACGTAGGGTCGCGATGCACAGAATATGTTGCGAAATAAAGAAAAATATCTAGGGAATTTCTTTCATCTAAAGTTTCAGTTTGGTGTACTCTACTAAACTGAAACGTCCAAACTGCCAAACTGAAAACGGTGTGTTAGAAATAGTAACAAAGGGCCCTTATATGTAAGGCGACTTCCGTTATATACTGCACCACCGAGTGCATCCGGTTTGTTAAGGACACCGTTAAACCCAGTGCCCGTTTGCTTTTCGGGAGGTGTAGCATAAGTACACTATACGCTGGAAGAAATAAAACGGGAAAAAATTTAACACAGATTTCCACTTTGCGCTCGTATAAAAAAAAACTAGGTCACACCGTTCGCTTAATACATTACTATGTCTGATAGTTGTGTGCGTGTGTGTACGCGCGCCATAATATACGGTTTGGCACACTGTCTCACAGTGTCAGCTAAACACAAAACAGCAATGAGTGAGATTGGACTAACTTAACAATAACAAATGGAATAACAAAATACTAGTGGCGGTGATGCTGGTAGTAGTAGTAGTAGTAGTAGTAGTAGTAGTAGTAGTAGTAGTAGTAGTACTTTCGAATATTTAATAATAATATTATTAAAAGAACGGTCGTTTACATAATTCATATTAATACAGAATGTGGTTCCAAACTTCAGGAAATGGTTCTACTTATTAAACTGGAGTAAAAATATCCACTGAATGTATCCGAAAAATGCTTCGTTTTTCGTCTGTATGTGTGTATTTTTGTTTAATTATTACTGCTGAATGGAATGAGATGTATAGTTGAAATTTTGCATAAACAATATTGTAAGTATGAAACAACCAAAATGTTATCTTGAAAAATGTTTAAACGGCGGCTGATTGAAATATTCAATTCGTTATTTATAACAATAAATAATAATATTTATAACAATAATATATATTCGGTATATGTAACAATATATTCATATCACATAAAAAATTACTATGTTATTCTTAATCCAACGATACGTTGTTTTTTGAATTTGGATACAAAATAACGGAGTTATTACTCTTCGTTAATAACAAAACATTTGACATATTTTCTTTGTAAGAACTTTGCGTTTACATTATTTTAACCAATCACATAAATAAGGTACCATTGGGTTAAGAATGAAATGGCCATTTTTTATGTAATAAAACAGTTTTTGTGACAGGCTCAAATACTAATTTTTGTGAAATTTAGAATTAACAATTTTAATCACCCGGCATTTTCAAAATGTTTATTTTTTTCTTAAAACGGTTACTCTGCTACGGCCTCGTAGATCTAGCCGGATGGATACGTCAGAGGAACATCGGATGGTCGGCCCGGTTTCTTGCCCTATGTAAGGAGTGAGACGGACTGCATCGGGAAGTTGCTCCAGCGATGTGAGGTGCATATTGTTTTTCTGCTGACACAGAAGATCTAACAGCGCCTGCGACCAGTGAAGGATGACGCCAGGGCACCGCTTTCCTCGATCGGGGTATACAGAGGGCTGCGCTCTTGCGGAAAAGTATAATCGGCTCCACGAAACGCAGCATCAACAGTCGTTTTGGGATACACAGGTGGGGCTGACATCTGGGCCAACGCAGAAGTCTGCAGTAACAGATCATGCCCTGTCTAATGAAAGCCAAACTGTCTTGTTTAGAGAGTCCGAACTCCTGTCCTCGACTCTGCAGTTTTTTGCTTGGTTGTATGAAAATATTTAAGCGTGGGGACTGCAGCAAAAATAAACAAAAGGCAGCAGGTGCAGGGTTGAGCGAATTTTGCACCACGAGACGACCCAATGTGGTTTCAAGTTCCGACCTCCCAACTGGAGCGCCTGCCTTGTGGTCCGGCCCAGAATGAAATTTTTTTCTGATGCGGGCTGTTACAACGGCGTGCCCGTAAAACCTACCTAATACGGTCCGAGGCCGTTTCCAAGAATCACCTGGACGTATACGGTACCTGCCTAGGCCGACAATGAGGGGGTTGTTTTACGCCTTGCCGCTCGTACGTAATATTTACGTGCAAGTAGCCCCACGATGTCGTTCAAGGTGATGATCTTTGACGATCAATTTACCCAGATTACGTGTCATACATTTATTGGCAACAGTAAGACCAGATGAGCCGATGTAACTGTTTGGGAAATGAGCAACAGGTTTGCTTCAATGTAACTGGTGGGTCATCTAGGATCGCCCCGAGGGCTTTTGAGCGATTTGGGGGTAGAGGTTCTGTCGTACAGATGGTTTTTAGGTAAGGAAAGGAAGAAGTGACTGAAAAATAGAGAGTTTCAGCTAGCATACGAGTACCTTCAAAGGCAGCAAGAGTACAAACTCGAAAAGGCTCCACGAATTACGTCATTTCTGACAAATAATAGAATTCCGACGACGAACAGAGGGTTTTGGATTGAAATTGTTTCACCTTAAATTTGTTGGAAGTCATCAAGAGCGACGACCATGTGGGTGCCGCGTAGGTCAGTACTGACCGACGATACAGAAGATTAATAGTCACTTTTGTGCGCAGAGAGAGCCGTTTGCGATACGAGAGCATAAGAGACAGTATGCCTAAGACGCCGAGAGCTTAAGGAAGGTGACGACATCAGAGGCTGTGCAAGCAACGGATAAGCAGCGTTCTGAGTTTCATGTGAGCTCCCGCCTCGGGGACAATGTCGACTGATAACTTTTAGGTGTGGCTTGCTACCGGCTGTGATGTTACAATTAGACATTTTCTAATTCACGGTAAGCGTTCGCCGAGGCTGGGTCCAAGATTTTCCTGGCACGGATGGGTTCTAACCGAGGGCTCTCATAACGGGTTACCCTAGGAAAGGATACAGCGGTGGTAAAACTTCATAGAAAGTGCCCGTATGTTGGAGTTCAGGGAACGGACACCTAGGAACTTGCGGATAGTCTAATTAGAAGCTCAGGTAATGAGCTTTGCAGGTCCAGTGTAAAGCCACGAGAGACTGTAGCCTTTAAATATGGCTCTTTGCCAAATAGCCCAATACTGGTATAGCTTATGTAACCATCGGTTACCTGACCTGGGACATATGGACATATGTGGTAACGATTAATTTGTCTAGGTAGTGGGACACTGAATTTCTGCAGAGCATAGGTCGGAGTTGATATAGATTACGGGCTATTTGGTAGGCCAGGTGAGACGTCTGTCGATGTAAAGTCCTTGCGGCAATTGCTTTTTCCTAAGGCAATGGAGGAGCAGTGGGGAGGGGGGGGTGTCCACTCCCATGCGGAAAGTTCTGTTCCGAAAAAAGTAGCGATTAGACGAACGTAGCAGTCAGGTAGCAGAATTTTCCTCATTTTGTGTACATGTCCAGGATGCCAGACACGATCAAAAGCAAAGCTTTTGCGACACAAAGAAAAACGGTAACAATCAGTTCCCGTGAGCAGCCGGTTTCAGCAATTGTCTCCATCAGCTGATGTGTCCAGGAATATCCAGCACGAATTCCAAATTGCTCGGGAGCCAGAATATTGAACCGTTTTTTGATCCAGTAGTCGCCGCTGTACCAAGTGATCGAAAACTTTCAAAGTGGCTGACAGCAAGCAGATAGACCGAAAGTTGTCGGCAGACTTGGGGTCTACCCGATTGACATTGTGACCGTGGCTAGAGCTATTTTATAAGAAATTAGGCAAACTGAAGCAGGCATTGAACAGATCGAACAGGAAGTGAACTCGCCTGTTCGTAAGTCTTAATCCAGGGCTCTTCCTGGATTTGTTAAAAGCTGGGCTTTTGAATTGCTAAAAGCGGTTTCCGAAACCGCTGCTACTGAAATGACTTTAGGTTCGATGGCGATCGGGCGGGGAGGTAATCCTTAACCCCGTCGTCTATCTCTTCCTCGGAGTTCGAGTTGTTTGGGTTGTTGGCGGGCTGTAGTGAACTGTGGTCAAGCAGTCGGCCAGAAACTCGAAGCAAGAAGGGAGCTGTGCAAATGACGGCCGCTTTTAGGCCGTGTTCCGAGATTCTTGCAGAGCTTCTTGGCGGGGACCTCGATGTATAAGGGGCTTACTATGGCTCTTGCTACCGGTCTACCGGTCGTGAGTTTTCTAGTCTAATTCAAGGTTAGATTTCGCCGAGGCCAGAGGTCCAAGATTCACCTGGCACAGATGGTTGTTGACTGACGGCGCTAATGAGGGGATTGCTCTGGAGCGGTCACAACGGAAAAAGGTAGAACGTTTCGAAAAGTGTCTGTATTTGTGGCGTTAGCGAAGTTCGGATGGTCATGTAATTGCAGGCCCAGTGCAAACCTCAGTCGAGGAGAGACTGTAACTTTCGCTTGTGAGTCCCACACTGGGATCACGTAGGAGCTTACAAAGGTGATCGACCAAGATAAAACTGGTATACTTGTCTCGCTGAGTAGAATATACAAAATATACATAACAAACATTGTAAATGAGTCCAGCATAAGATCGATCGTAGAATATAAAAAATGCTCACTGACCTTAATTACAAAAGTGCACAAATAAACACATGACAACAAAAATCGTCATAGCAACATCGTTCACACATGTGTTTCGATGGCAGTTTGGCAATGGTGAAGACTAGTTCAATAGACACTACGTAGGAATAACATATTTTCTAGTTTTATTCGTTGGCTGAGTACTCACCACGCTATTTATTAACTCCTACGACGTCGACAAAGTGATTGGAGGGGTTGGTGTAGGTGGACATGTAAATGTTAGACAACCCTTAATCACGAAGCACTAACGACCATCTCGGTGTCAATCGTTTTGTCCTGGTACCGACGACAATCATATAGTCAAAGCCATATCATATCACTTGACATTACATTATAAAAAGAATGGCAGAATTGCCTGTCAACAATAACCCACCAATAAAATTTTAAAGGAACAATAAAAGGGGTTTTGTTACAACAGATAGAACGGGATATATACTTTAGAAATTGTAGACCTATTTTAGTCATGCTTTACCTTTTCTGAAAAGTAAAAGGTCACTTTCTCTTAGTCATGTTTTCTTTTAGAAAAATAACATATATTTGCAATTTTTTTCTATTATTGATAGTTTTCTAAACTTTTTTTGTCATTGTGTGAGAATAGGGTTATTATAAAACTGCTAATTACTGACGGCTGAATGTTTAAGAGATAGGACAAATATATGTTCTCTTCAAAGTAAAGCATCGCGTATGTTTACACACATTTACGTAAATATACTACATTGTATTGGGTTTACATATAGGCCTAATGTCAATTTAATCACGAAAATAGAAAAAATTATGCATTTTGTATAAAGCATATAAATAATGTATGAGTAATGTGTGTGTAATGTATAAAATTTACGAGCGAAGCGATTTCTCAGTTTCAACTCGACTGTATGGCGTTTGTCTGCGTAATTATCTGTCTGTTTGTCTATCTACCTGATGTCTCATAACAATATTTGAAACCATCAACCGATCATCCTGAAACGTAGAATTCACGCTGCACTTGTACCCGCAGACCTCTTCTTTGTCACATGTAGGGCCAAGGACGAAAACATGAGTTGTCAAAATTTTCAAAAACTATCACACAAATCCGAATAGGATATCAAATTAAATAGTACTTTGCCAAAATCTGAGTAAGCATTCACTTTTGAAAATTTCAAAATTTTAGGGTACGAATGCTTCAAAAATAGGCCAAAGTTTGGAAAAACTGTACAAATTTAATCCTGGTATCAGGATAAAGGGAATTTTAACCCAAATTCTTTAATTTTAGGCGAACCACAAGCCAAAAAATTAAGGGAAAAGTTTAAAAAAATTATAAGTCTGTGTGAAGAAGACGACTGCACAATAGCGTACGTTTTCGTTTTGTATGTAGAATAATTATCTTTGATCCTTAGCATATTATTTGTATATGGATACGAAACTCGCATAAATAAAAAGCAAAAACATAAAATATGAGAAACGACGTACTGTCACGTCCTCGTGGCGTTTCTCGGCTAACGCTGAGAATTGTAAACACAAAGAACCATGTCAGCTGCAACTGTAGGATACCAAAGGATGACGACTGTTGTTGCTAAATATTTAGTTTTTAAGTGATGAGGTTCCGTCACAATCTAGGCACAATTTTAAAACATTTCTGTCGACGTTTGACAATGTTTATTTTTGACATCAGACCAAATGGTAGTAGAATTTTTATGTCACCAAAAACATTGATTACGATTATAAATACTTGTTTATAAAACTTAAACACATATATTATTGATCACTTATAGGTAACTCAAAGTCTCTTGCAAAAATTATATAATATTGTGATATTATTCAATATATTATGATATCAGTTATAATAAATATAAAATATAATGTCTAATATTATATATATAATAATATAATAATATATACAATAATAATATATATTAAATATAACATACTGTACTTATAAAGTACAAATTTAAAAATATCTTATAATACAGATAATATAGTTTTTAATCAAATAAAACCTAAAACTAAATCCAATATTCACAATAAAAATGGAATATACAAAATAGAATGTCCAGATTACAATAAATTTTACGTAGGCCAGACAAAGAAAAAACGACTGGATAGATTACTTCAACACCGCAATACATTAAAAAAAAACAAATATTTATAAATATAATTTAGCCACACATTGTCTAAATAATAACCAACAATTTCCAGGCATTGAAAATATAAAGTTAATTAAAAACATACAAAAAGTTCAAAAAATGAGTATTTGGAAATATCTTAATATTTACATATACAATAACAATAATTTAATAATTAAAGAACAAACTAGAATAAAAGGAAAACAAGATGATCTGTTTAAAATTATAAATTTATTAAAATAAATAAAAATAAATAAAATATAAACATGAAATATTTCCAATATAACCGTCAAAACAGCTGCTTAAGTAAATAAACATTAAAACAATCGTTAACTAATCGAATTAAATCGATTATCCGTTATTTTACATTAAAATCGAAACAAATTGGATTATTGGTTAATTTCTATATTAAAGTAGAACTATTTCGATTGCTACTGATTTACTTACAAATCTCTGACGACGCTGATATGTTTTAGTGAAACGTGCGTCAGGTATTGAAACGACAAAAACGTAATACACTACTTGCAGAAGAAACTATATTGAATAATATCACAATATTATATATTACTGAATATTATTATTAATATTGATAATTAATGTTGATAATTAGGCTATATGTATTGGATTTCGCCTTGCTTCTTTGTTTCGTTTTTGTATAACAAATATTTGTAGAATATAAATAATAATCATCGGGTTTTATAAAACTGTAACACTGTAACGAACGAGAAAATTCATCGAGGTAATTACTAATTCTTGGATTTCGTTGTCCATGACGTGTAAGTTTCTTAACTAAATATAATTATTTGACTACGACTCGGAACACAAAACGTTTTATGGGTAAAAACGTAAAAGCTTTACCTTACAACCTGAACCAGTTTTCACTTTTATAGGTTCAGGTTGTAAGGTAAAGCTTTTACGTTTTTACCCATAAAAAGTTATGTGTTCCGAGTCGTAGTGAAATAATTATATTTAGTAATTACTAAATATGTTATTTTTGGTTTTTGTTGAAGTAATATCTACAAATGAAAAAACTTCCAAAATAATACAAGACACGTGAAAAAAAGACGAATTTAAAGATAATGTAGATTAACACATAAATATAAACGTTAAATACTATATCTATATTGCAACGTTACAAGTATTTCAAAAAATTACACAAATACAATACCATGTACTCAACGCAACTATGAAGTGTATCACACCGACCAGGATTTTTTTATTCTCGTTGCGTCAAGTATATGTAGTTGCACAATAAAAAATAATTTTCAAAGAGGAGTGAGGTGTTGATGACATGAAATAATTAATTAAAACCGTTCCAAAATAATCACTCTATGATTTATTAATATTAATCAAAAATATGCAATTATTAAAATTTCGAATTATAAAATTAAAAAAAATTCTCTTTTATAAGTTTACAAAAAATACAATATAACCTTCTATGCTGTTCATGACATATAAAAATAAACAACCATATAATCTTACTTGCTAAACAGACATGTTAAACAAATTATCTAAACACTTTTTATTTCAGTGTGTCTGACTTTGACTCAAATTTTAAATAATAATAGCAACTCATTTACCAACAAAATAATATTAAATCTCAAGAATAAAACTAATTGCTGCTATAAACAAAATTAAAAAAAATAACATTTACTTCCAACCTATTATTTATTTCTACTGACACACCCAAATTTTAACATACAACAGACGATTAGTATTTTTAAATTGTCTTGTTAAATTTAATTATTTTCTTTAACTACCATTTAAATTTATGTACAGTGATTATATTTAAAACTTTAAGTCCTTACTCTTCATATATAAGTTTCTTTTTAAGAGTTCTTTTCACAAACAAAAATATAATTGTTTATTCATCACCTGCGTACTGCCGACGTTACCGTTGCCTGTATGTGTCCTGAATCCTGAGAATTTGATGATGATGATAATGCTGATGCTATGTTCTCTGTCTCTACGGTTTGTTGTTTGTGATGGTCCAGAGTTCCTCCATAAGTCTTGGTGTGTGTGGTAAAGATGTTCGATCGGCCGCCAGACCAGCAGCGTGACGTTGTGTGAAGATATCTTGAGTCTCCGAGATCGCCCCAAAATTGCCGGTGGTATTTATACTGGACGGCGATCTGACAAGTCCAGGACTGTTTTCGACCTGTTAGATATTGTCACTTCGTGCAAAGCGTCCTTTTAATTACAAATCACTTTTTGGTTCATTTTCGCGATTTCGTAAACATACTCGTAGCACGAGCGATATCATCGTTTGCGTAATTTTTTTCTGGTCACTCACACATAACACACTTATTAATTACTATTTAATTACACTAGTAATTACCATTAAATTACCTAGCGTCTTTATTATTGCATATTTCTGCAATAATTTTTACATCACTATATTCGTTAAAAATTCCTTAATGTAATGGTGTTTTTATAATTGGGGTAAGTCTTTGTTCACAGGTTTAAAATGTATTAATTAGTTTATTTTTATCCGGTTAAAACCTGATTACAGACAAACCAACAATTCGTACGCATCACCCCATCGTAGACTTTACCTGTCGTAGCTTGCGTTCACACACACAAACGCTGTATTCACTCGCGGGGCAGGTGTACGCTTTCTGACAATTCTTAGCCTGCATAATATTGTTAAAAACTGTTCATCATATATTTTCTATGCTAAATATTTACAAACATACCGCCCTGGGCAAATATGCAAATATATGTATCGTTGCAATATAGTTTATATTCATATAAAGTTCTGCATGTAATACATATTCATACATAAATTATGTGGACTATATGTATACAAAATATAATATACTATGTAACATTATAACGTACAGTGTTATATGAACTTAATGTATTCATTACGTAGCCTATATTATACCATAATTTTCGGTATAAATAATTTATGTTTATTTAAATTATTTAATGTTATTTGAAAACATAAATATATATTTGATTTTTAAATATGTGATCTTTAAAATGTAATTGAGATACGGAAAGCCAAATACTCTTAATTAGGCACTATTATGGAAATAATCACAAAAATATTTACTCATATGCTTATGATGTACCCTGAACGATGATGACCTGGTGATCTACAGGTGATCCTTAACAGTCCGAGATTTCACGATTTAAACTAGGTATGCTCGTTGTTTATTCGTCTTACACAAATTCCAGTGTAAGTGTCTCTCCAAACTTAGGTGGAAAATCTTCCACTGCCACGGAAAGCACTCGGTTGTAGCCTGTGGTCAAGCTAACACTTGTTTAAAAATCGGACTAATGCTTTAAAAATTCGAAATTATATCTCCGAGATCGGCAGCGTTCAATGCGGTGAATTAACGAACTTGTGGTTATTTCCTACAAAGTTATCGTTTTTAGAGGAACAAGTGTATCACGCTCGAGTAAGCGATATGATGTGGAACTGTACGATTAAGATCGGAACTCTTGACTAAAATGATAAAACCCTGATTGGTCAATATTTAGTTTAGGTGAAAGAATAAGAATCCGAGCACATAAAGTTTGTCTTATTCTAGCCAAAAATTGTTCTAAATCTGCAGTAAAAGTATCTAAAACATTATGGTTCTTTTTATGGTTTTTCAATAATGAGTGATACACAGAATTATAAAAAAAAATATTCACACCCAGTGAATAATGTACTTACTGTAATTACGACAAATGTTCGCTCTAGTATAAACCTACAATCTTGTCCAAGTTCCAGTTCAAATCCTAATTTAAAAAAACACGTTATAGTGTTTGCCTAATTAGCGTCTACGCTACATACGCACAAGCGCGCTCGACTGTTGTAACCTGAACGATAATTACGCACATTTTCGTCTATCGAACTGTATATTTATACATTTTAATAATATTTTAAAAGTCTAAATAATAAAGTTCCTTACAAACTAAAATACCGAGTCCGTCATGCAACTCTACACACGTGATAGGCTATATTTTGTTATTCATCGTATGGTTTATATCAAACAGACATACCTCCCCTAATTATAGTATTTTAAATTGCAATATATATATATATATATATACACATATTTTGTGATGTTTTCAATTTTTCTTCTGCAAGTAGTATAATTTCGTATATCTTTTTAAAATCGATACAAATTCGATTATTCGTTAATTTTATATTAATAGAATTATTTCGATTGTTATTAGTTTACTTAGAAACCTCTGATGATACTGATATTTTTCAGTGAAACGTGCGTCAGGTGTTAAAAAGATAGGCCTATACGAAATTATACTACTTGCAGAAGAAACAAATTGAAAACATCACAAACTATATAATTACTGCAAGAAACATCGAGTTACTTATATAGAAAATATATACATATATATTGCAAAGAAACAATGAATGCATAGATAGGTAATAGTAATAATAATATGCAACAGAGTCTATTATCTGGAGGTAGGACAATTTATTAAATTAAAAACAAATTTACAACTTGTCTGTTAGTTCCTTTATAAAACACAAAATGATTTACTGAGTTAATATCTCTTTTATGTACAAATTAAATGTTCGTCTTGAACAACTTGTTTAAATGTTACTTGTTTGAAGAATACCTTGCTGAGACGGCTGCTTGGCTACAATGTTGACCGCTGGCCTCGATGATGCGTTGTCACCCGCGATACACACGCGCACGCCGTTTATCTGCTCGTTACTGTTTATATTGATAATTCTCAGGTTTAGAACAGTGGGCTAATTCATAACAAAGATATGGTGTATTTGACTAACACCTTCCAGCTATCTTAAAGTGTTCACGCGTTAATTCAGGAATATTCTGCTGAATACTACTTGGACTTTTACGGATTTCTTGCACTAACGTGGGTTAGCACTGATCAATGATCTTTGCAAATTCAGTTAATGACTTCTATTAACCCTTGATATAGCATACGGGAAACTCGTAGCTAGTATCTCGGAATTAATTTCACGAATTAATATAACATTCGTACAAGTAGCACGCACATAAGTCTTTGCCGGCAAACAAATTTTGTAACCAATAGGGAAAATAATTTTTCCAAATAATTAAAAGGACTAGACAATTAGAAAGTAAAAATGTTAATTAAATAATTAAAAAGTAACGTAGTAGGAAATTTATTTAATAATTTTTCAAAACTGCATTTGCTTGGGTGTATGTGGTAGCTTTGTTTGGGTGTTAGCTTTGTATTTTCTACGATTTTTTTTGCAATTTGCTTTGTAATGTTTATACGAGTGATAGATTGCTATCAAGCATACCAAATCAGTCTTGTTTGGAAAAGGCATCGGCACCGTAAGTGTGCTTGAGTTCTTCCTCAACCTCAGTTGAATTGTCTCATTCATCCCTATTATTTCCACAGTGGGTTTAGATTTTATTGTTTCTCTGGTATTTGTGAGAGTTCTGTCTTTTTTTTTACCAGTGTTTTAATACTAAAGTAGCCCTTCTCGCCTGCACAGGTAAAAGAAAAGTAGAGTTTTTAACTTCGTCAATGATATGAGATCTTATCACCCCTACAGAACTGTTAACGAATCAAGATAAAAAAACAAAGTTTAAATTAGTCGAACGGTTCAATGACCTGAACTGCGGAGAGTAGCGACGTGACATTTGGAAATCTGATAAAAAAACACACAGATAAAAAATGGAAAGAAGAAAAATCCTGTCATGTATTGCGTTATAATAGACGCGAATCACGTTTCACACTAAAAATAATGGAAACTAATATTTGCTGAAATCGTGTCTGGAGTTTTAAAATGTGGTTTGAAGTTTTCTGAAGCAAACAGTAATGAGTATTCCATCCAGGTTCATAGTTTTCTTCTTGACGATGCTAAAAAATAGTTTTGCTATAAACTAGCTGTTGCCCACTGCTACGTACGCAAATATTTGACTTTTAATAAGTATTTTAATATAATTTTTATTGTCTATGTCTATATGACGTTCTGTCAGCTCGTACAACAATTTTGTACTCATTAGTCAAATTCTCTCCAAAGCTGTTTTCAACACTTGTACTATTTTAACTTTTACTAAATTATTATGTTGGTGCAAAAGCCTTTGCAGATTTAAAAGTACCCATTTATGAAGCCTTTAGAGATATTTATAAAGTACCTCTTAAATTCAAAACGATAAATTCTTTATTTTAAGTGTTACTGTGTTAGAAG
The DNA here is from genome assembly GCA_034769895.1 of Magicicada septendecula. Lineage (NCBI taxonomy): Eukaryota > Metazoa > Arthropoda > Insecta > Hemiptera > Cicadidae > Magicicada > Magicicada septendecula. The sequence continues at coordinate 288,970,028 of CM068372.1, forward strand.
CATTCTATAACACATTAAACGTTATGTTTTCCTCAACCATGGCATTTATTTATTTCAGCAGTAAACTAAAAACCAAAAACCGTTGTCATCTATCCTCACAAATGAAAACAACACGTATTTTCGCTTTTCTTTGCTATTATTGTAATAGGACAATTTACAATTAGTACACTTCTTCTTTCCCATATCGTAATGTATGGATACAATCGCATATTATATAAAACATCGAAAATGTACTGCAGGAGTGGATAAATGTACAGTTCCGATGCCGCTAAATAGCTTTTGTTTATTTACTTGTTACTATGGTAATTAATTCTGGTCTCCATGGTGTTTTTGACATCTTTAGTAGTAGTGTTTAATATATTTCATTACGTATTCATTGCATCATCAGAAATACGTATAAACATAAATTTTATATACGTTTAAGACAATTACAAAATATATAGACGTATCTGTTTACAAAATTACAAAATATATAGACGTATCTGTTTACAAAATTACAAAATATATCGATACAATCACATATTAAAAACATTAAAACTGCAGGAACGGATAAAGGTACAGTTCCGATGCTGTTAAATATCATTTGTTTATTTACTTGTTACTATGGTAATTAAGTCTGGTCTCCATGGTGTTTTTGACATCTTTATACGCGTCAACAAAAAGGCATAATTAAAAGTCGTGCGAACGGTGCAAAATATCAAATTCCAAGCTAGACAGTATTTTTCGCCTTGTGTCAAAGGTTACTTGTGCAAAATTTGGTGGCAATCGGTGTAACGGTGTGGATTTGTATTCAGTACACATAAATCCTCAGACTTTCAGTTTTATATATATAGATGATGGATAAAAGCTCACTTACGACTATAATTAAATTAATTATTACAATGTATAAACTATTACATTATTTATTATTATTACATAAAATGCTTAAAACTGTAATATATTGATACAAAATATTAAATAACCTACTTAACTTTCATACATGTAAGTACAGAGTGGAACATAAGTCGCCTTACACTAGAAAACAGCGGCGTTTCGACGAAAAACATCTGTATGACTGTCATCACTGTACGCGAGAAATACTTAATAGACCTTAAAATATAATGAGTCTATTTTGTGTGAACATGTGCGTAGGCGTGTAGGGTTCGTAAAGAATTATTACATTATTCTTACATTACCGGGATTTTATTATTACGTACATTCTATTATTATATTAATAAAATTAAATTACACTAATCCGTATATATTAATACTTATTACACGTATATGTTTACGCTCCAACTCAGGTGCTGGTGACGACGGTAAAGTTTGTCGGAACGTTGACACTAATGTTTTAAAATTGTGTGTAGTCAATACGCAAACGTCACAGAAGCTTGAAGTTATCAATAAATGCATTTGTTATCAGGCGACTTATAGTCCGCTTTGTGTAGTAGTGAAAATGTAACGTTAGTATACGGGGTTCGATATAAAAAAGTTTCGTACAGTTTGCCGCACTATAAATAGGAGCGCAGTCAGGATTAACTTACTGGGGAGTCTCGTAGGTTCTACGGGCGGAAGGTTAAACGTTTATGAATAAAACTATAAGCATTAAAAGAAAAAGAACTCGTTATTTTATTGTAATCAAGAAGATAAAAATAAAAACATAAATACTGCATTAATAGATATCTAAAATTCAAAAAAGTCGTTAGACTATAAAGATGGCATCTTAAATTACAATATAAAAAAATAAACGATACCAAAAACTGGAATGAACTTCTGCAGACAGTGTTAAATTCTTGTACGAATTTTTAAAACTCTGCGTCAGCAAGTAAATATTTGCAGCAAACAGAAATAAACCTTTCGTTTTTACATAGATATGAATCAAGTGTTTTCATAAAATGAACATTACAGGTTCCAAAAAACGATTATTATAAAACTGCGGTACTGTTTTTATTATACCTGTATATAGTAATATTTTATATAAAGTAATACCGCAAATACCTGGATGACTGCAAATTTTAAGTTGACAAACAAATCAGTTCACCTGTAGGTTATGAAGCGCTTGTAAACGACGCGACGTTCTAAACGTAGGCCTATATGCGGAATAACGGAGACGTTCTAAGACTTTCATTGGTGATTGTTTTCTAAATGGTGATCAAACACTAACTTAAAAATACAAAAAACTCATAAAATGTGATTGGAAAAACGTGTACATAACAGCACATCTGTACCAGATTCAAGTAGAAGCAAAATCTGTTGAATATAGAAATGTTTGAAGCTGGTGTGTAATAAATTACTAAATTATAAGTATCGCAGACCGATATAGTGCAGGCTTCATAAATCATTCTTAGCCTACTTCTTCCCTACCCGCTAAGGTAAATAAATAAATCTTCAAACACTAAGATACAAATTATACAAATTCGAACCATCCCTCAATCACCAGACAGCTTGCAAATGTTTACATAAAGCGATTTCATACCAGCAAACAGCTATAGCGTACCCACAGTCAAACATATTCGTACTCACACAACCAATTCGACTTATATGATTACATTTTTACCGGCACGTTTTTTTTAACTTTCGACTCTTCCTTTTAACTTTACTCTCGGGGGGAGCGGGGTAACTCTCAGACCTCTTCTACACTGTGCCACAGCTACAAATATCGATCCAAAAAATATTTTTAAGCAATGTTGGGATAGCTCTCGGTAACAGTTGTTTAAATTAATTGCCAATTTGACAACCAATTGAGTTGGTTGTGTTTTGGTTTATTAGGCTAATTTTCAATATTCTACAATCAAGATCAAAGATCTTACGTTACATTTTATGTAAAGAATAAGATAAAAAGCCCCAACGCAGGAAAATGATGTGAAAGTTTTTTGATAAATCTAGTATATTCATATACGAGTGGTTCACAAATGACACGATTGCTTCCAAGTCATTGGTGAGCCAGATGAAGATGCTACACTCAATTGAGTACTATTTCGGCATTTTTTGTCACATAGGTGAATTTATTTGTAAAAGACCACCTACGACCTACGGTTGAAGGATAATTCATGCTTACGGACATTGCATAGGCTTACATACAAGTCGTTGTTTCTTCTGGGCGTTTTAGGCAGAAGTTGCAATAATAAGACCGAGCGGACTGAAGACTATACAGGAAAGTGCAATCCGAAATGCTTTGGAAACTAAGGATACAAGGATATCGTATTGATGGAGATTATTTTGGAGGGAATAATATAAATTTATTTTCATGTTTTAAATATGTGAAAATGATATACACGTTTTGATTAGACTTGGTGTATTACGTATATAATGAGAACAAGAATGAGGGCCCTTAAAAATCCTAACAATACCACACACACACACACTTATAAAATATATAATTATCATTTTCCATTATTATTAACGCTTGTGTGCCCAGTGCTGAGGGATGTCTCCACAGTCATAGTCCAGCGATTTTCTCTGAAGAATATCCTGTAAACTGTCCACTTGGCTGTACATTGCCAATTTTTCTGAGCCGTAGTATATTATGTATTGCATTACGAACGTCATAGGGGCTCTTTATTGTTTGTTAGAAACAATGTTTTTAATGTCTATTGTAGCGTTTATTTCGTTGCATGTACACTTTCCGTTGAAAGCACTTTGTTCAACAGTGTGTTCGTTTTCACAGTTAAAACCTTTGTTGAATGATTAATGGTTCCAATTAACAGTTCCAATGGTTAATGTTGATCAACTGTGTAAGAAAATTTTAAAAATAAAAATGAAAATAACCTTGATGATGTTCAACAAAATTATTTCCGCTAAACGTACATAATCAAATAACTAAAGTAAATACTTGCAATTATTTTCTCTTAGATTAACTGCTTTTAATGTTTTAAACGCTGTTAAATCTGCTGCCATGTGCCATGCTGGGTGCCCTCGAAACATAGTGTGAAGTCATAGTGTTGTAAGTAATAGACATATTTAAATAATATCATTTACAAACAGTGCCAAACGGTATAATAAATTTCGCCCTTTTATTACCCATTTACAAGTCTAAGAAGTAATTAACAAAAGTGGTCTCCAGATGAATCCGTACAAATACGTCTAGTCATCTTAAAATTTAATGTTCCTTCCTGACAAACGCCGGGTGAAAGAAATTATTCTTCTCTCATAAAAAAGTTAACGAACGGAATATGTGCTCAAAAGCAGAAATTAAAATAAAAACAGATTTGTCAAAAAGTGACTCTACAAGGTCTTATAATGGTAACTCAAATTTGTGATTTGCATAGAACACTCCCGCAGTAATTGTCGAAGCCTCTCACCATCCTATACGAGTCACTAAGTTTGCATAGGCAAAACAAGTTAGAGCACTTTCAAATCAACTACGGTAGTGGAAAATTAACTTTAACGGTGAGCGATAATAATCAAGTCACTTACAAAAAGTTAGAAGTTAACTACTTATAATTAAAAAACAGAATATAATAAGTTTAAACAGTACGAATAAACGGTAAAAATCTATTCAAAATTAATGAACGTAAGATTTTTTCCTTACAGAATTTTCTTTTTTACACTATAATTTTCTATTTTGAGCAGTTCCGTCTATTAGCTTTCATATGTATGGTTTCCCTTACGCGTTAATTTCATTACGTGCCCCTTATATGTTCCTCAGCAGAGTATATGCAATTTACCTGCACGATATCTGTTGAAGGGTAAGTTAAATGGCAACCTGTCTGTTTTGGGAAAGCAACAATTTCTATAGTAGAAAAGTCATCCTGTGGCACTAAAAGGTACACCATAGGCAATGTGGTAAATTCCTGTATTAGCGCAGAAGAAGCAGGTTGCATTAATAAAGATTAAGTAAATTGCGTGATATCATTTATGAATTAGTTATTGTTCAAATAAACTGGGTAACTTTCAAGCATACATCGAGGGGTTAGTGGTAAAACTACCCAAGTCCAAGTTTTAATAAAGTTTTAAGATGTTTCAAAAAAGACATGTTTATGAATTTCTCTTCTTATTTTTAGTTTTTAATTTAATTAACAAAAAACTTTATTATTAATAAAAATTAACCTTGAAAATCAGTTTAATGATTTATCATTGCTCTTGAAAACATATAATTTCAGTTTTCCGTAATTCACATGAGTGGACTTGGGTAGATTTACCAAATAACCCCACGATATATTGTACATAAAATAAAATTTTCAAAAAATTGGATTAGGAAACTATTTGATTAGCTGTAATATTTCCATTGTTTGTAATGAAGAAAATATTATCTTACAGTTATGTACTAAATTATGCTGTCTCTCACGTAGAAAGCCATGTTTAGTTTGGAATACACGGCCCAAGATTACATTACATTTATTTTATTAATTTTTTCATTTTGAGTGTAAAATAAATGGGCATATTGTAAACGTTGTGATAGAGCCTAAGGAATACATGCAACAATATGTTTTAGAATCTGTTATTACTAAGTTCTGATGTTTCCCACATCATGAAACCTTAATAATAGTCTCCATTTCATATCGTGAATCTTGAAAACCATTGCACCGGCCCATAAGTTTTTCAAGAGTTTTGTCGTTGGATGGTTTTTGTATTTATGACATTTGTATTTATGTACAATGACAAATTTACTTATTGCTTCACATGAAACTGTAAGCATGTTGTAAATTAAACAAAAAACAAATAAATGAAAAAAATATTTACATATCCTTATTTCGTACCGTTTTCGTCCCACACTTATACATCGAACGCTTGATCGTCCTGATTCTACCACATTCCATCAGAATACAATTTGCGTTCTGATATTAGGATGGACGCAGCTTTAATATTAGTTTGAATATGAAATATTTGAATATGTGAGATGAGACGGCATTTAGTCAACTTAAAGTGTAACATTCTTACTTGTAAGCATGTTATAGCTACTTAGATGACCATAATACGATCTCAGACAGCACAGAAAGCTCGTACGAACACAAAAGCGAAGTTTCAGTTCTTGATTCCAATATACGTATTCTCTGATGTTAGCATATTTCAGGTGATACCAGATTCTCATGAGTTTGTTTTTATTTCTAAATTTGTGTATACTCATTAAATTGGATATACAATTTTGATCTTTCGTGACCAGCGGAGAGGAAAAGAGACCAATATTTACTACAGCTATTGTATCCGGAAAAGAAAATTACATTTTCCCATGAGATGGTTAAAGGGATCGAGAATTGAGCAGAGATTAGGGATGATTTATCTTGTTACTATTGGGAAAGATAAAGGTAAGCTGAGGTTATTAGAGGTTTTTGTTACACGGTACAAAGAATATTGTTCTGTGGTACGCCAAGTGTGGTTGTAGTCATAAACCTTTAGACGATGGCAATTTTACTTTGATACGTATAATGATATTTATTTCGTTTATTATTCACAGATTAAATTACTATTTCAAAAGCGTTTCATCAATATTAATGTTTTATTCACATCTTATTAACTTCTTTTTTTTAACTTCTTATGTTCCTTTCAAAAATATAATTTAACTATTAATATTTTTATCAAAGAGACTGATGATAACCAACTCTACCAAAGAGACTGCCAGAGTTTGGTTAAAATTAATTTTATAAACAATTTAAAAAAAAAATTGTATTGTTACACGTTATTTATTTAATAGCATAATAATTATAGGTTATTTAATATTTTGAACAATGTTTTGGATTATATAATCAGTGTTTAGAGTACAATATTTTCTTACTAAGTTACCTGTATGTTACTGTACTGTTTTAAATCCTCTAAAAAGCAGAATTTTATGTAGAGAAGTAAAATAAGACTTAAAAGAAGTGTTATACAACCGGATGTGTTTTATGGTTTAACCGTGTCAGGACAGAGAAAAAGATCTGATATGAAACTACTCATCATTGAAAACAAATTTTAAAGATAATTTGTAATATAATAAGAATAATTTGGCAGTAATGTATGAATTGAAGAATAAGAACAGGTAACCCACTTAGAAAATTCTACGCCGGGGCGGATATTGTAGCTCTAGTTAAAGGGTTAGTTTGACTAGAAGTTTGAGGTGAGCAGGTCATGAAATTAGAAACAGGGTGAACTCAACACTGCAATTGGTTAAGAGTGGGGGACCAAGGCAAGATACCACTTATAAGACCAAGTCTTTCATGGTGTGGTGAAACAGAGAAATACATGTGAAGGCTATGGACTGAGGTGATAGACCGTCAGAGATGTCATCAAGTTGTAGGGGAAGCCAAAAAACCTACTGAGGTTGAGCTAACCTAGTTAACGTATTAATTTTGTATAGATTTTAGTTTAAATATATGCCTTTATTACAGATATTTACACTCGACCAATAGAGAAACGAAAGGTGATTGCGCAACACATGTAGGAAGACTCAAAAATTTACTTCGTTACAAAAATTTTGTTTGTTAACCGCAATGATTGTGTTAACGTGGAAGAAATGACGCAACGTAATTATGAAATAGAAACTTTAACATAAAACAGAAACATAGAAATAGAAGGTATTAAATTATGAGTGAGTGTAAAATCCATTAGTATTGTACTGACTAGTGTCAGTATATATGTAAATATATGTTACTGCAGTTAGCATGTTTAAACATTGGAATAAATAATTTAAAACCAAAGGTATCGTAAGTTACAACTTCTTTAATTACAGTTTCAACAATCAAAAAAATAATAATCACTCGTATACAACAATTATTTAAGATTACGTTTGACCAACACACGCTAATTTAACAAGCGATAAATATCAACTAATTAACACTGCAGCAATAAATAATTTCCGCACATAATAATTCGCAATGATCACTTCACACTAAAACGCTCTCTACACAGCACCGAATCGCCATTGTCTGCTGCCGACCGTTGTCGGAACACCTGTATTTATACTCTAAGATTTTTATTCTATGACTTTTCTCCACAGGTTCCGATCTTCTACTTTACAAATCAGTTATTCTAGCGTACGACCTGTTACCTTCTCTGTTTGGTCCAGCCACCGCCTCGAACGTCTTCCACGCCATCATTCTACTTCTACTTTCCTTAGGATCATGAATTTTGCAGTGTTCCTGCCACAGAACAATATGTCCAATGAAATATAGGACTCGAAAGCGTCTATTATTCTGCCTATTCTCCCCTTATGGCCCATGTTTTTGCTTTATAAAGAAATACTGGAAAGTCAACTGTCTGTAATCATCGTCATCATCATCATCGGCCTCAAGGATTAGGCTCATCCTGAACCAGTTACTACGGGACCCACTTCACTCTCGGCCATACGATAGGACACATTTAGGCCGGTCTTGGCCGACATTTAGCTTTGACACAGCTTCTCTAGCAACTACTGTTCTTAGCCATATTTCTTTAGTAGAACCACTATCCTTTCCTACTGTATAGCCCAAAATAGACAAAGCGTTCTATCTTTTCATAACCTGCCAGTAGATGCGCCTGTGGTAGAGATCTGTAATTAAAATTTTTGTCATATCTTTGTTCACTAACAAACCAAATGCCGTGCTTTGCTTTTCAGCTTCCGGTTTAGCACAAAGTGTGGTGACGTCCTCAAATCTCAGATCGCTTCGTTCTTCAATCTGACTCCATCGCTCCACCCATTTAAGCGTTTCCTTATTATGTTCTCTCCACACAAATTAATTAGAGCTGGAAACAGAATGTCTGACTCCTTTGGAAATTTCGAAAGGAACGAACATTGTGCCATCTAGTCTAACTACTGCTAAATCGCCATACAGATTTCTGCTGAAAGAGGTAAGATACTCAGGAACCGCCATTTCTTTCAAAACACTAAAGCTCTTCCTACCTCACATTGTCGAGTGCCTCATTGTTGGCGAGGGAGCACATCACTAGATGGGCGTTAAATTCTCTGTTTCTCACTTAGCTGACTTATATCGGGGATCTGCTCCTTTATTTCTCACAAAACCTGCTTGTTACGATGGTTTTCCTTATTCAGGTAGTACCACATATGTTAATGGATGATGTTTACCTGCATGTGATACTAATGAAATAGCCATACTAATCACTGATACTAATAAAATTCTCGCATCACTGCGTCTTTCCCTTTTAATGGAACGGAATGATCACTGATGTGGTCTAATCTTCTGTCTGTACTCCACTGTTATGGCGTTAGCCTACATATCTCAGATATGATATCAATACCCAGCTCTCCAGAGGCATTAAACATTTCTACGATAATTCCGGTACGCATTAAACATCTCAGGTCGAGTTGCCTCAGAGTAGCCATGGCTTTTCTAACTTCGTCTGTCAAGATATTTGTTTCCTTCTCATCTGAAACTTTTCACGGCATGGCTTCCCATTCCCATCAGAGTACAGTGTATTGCCATACCTTTTCCACCGATCAGCAGCTCCTTCTACGCTAATCAGTTCAACTCCAGCCTTATTCTCTATTACCAGATTCTAGGTTTAAAAGAGCTGGTCTCTTTCTTTATTTCTTTAAACATGCATTCGCTCTCATTGTAAGTTCTAAGTTTTTTTGATTTTTTTACATGCTTCATTTATGTATTTGTCTTAGTTTTGCGGCACATTTTTAGCAAAAGTCCAGACAATTTTTTCAGTATTTTGTAGTTAGCTCGAAACACTGGCTTTCGTCTTTTCATGTAGAACTCCTATAAGTTCTTCCGTAAGCCAGTTAATTTTCTTCCTTGTGATATACTCTCTACTTCTTCATCAGTTTCAACAAGTGCTGTTTTTAGGAGGTCGAAATTCTCTCCCACAGTTTTACTGTTTGACTTCCTATCTTGGAGTTTAACATGAACACGATTTTCATACTTTGTTATTCCCGCTTTCCCTCTACGTCTTCCTGTCCTTATAGCTATCTCTTTTCGTTTAGATAACTTCATTCTTAGTTCAAGACAAAGCAGTTGGTGATCAGAAGCACAAATGTCCACGGTTCCTGTAAATGTCCACAAATTAGACCTATCATCAAGTTTTCCTTCAAATGTCTTCTAAAATATGAAACTGTCGAAAAATAGTTGGTGAGAGAGAGAGACAGAGTTTACAATGACTCTAAACTAAATACCTTACGTTAACAAAGAATGAGCTATGCTTTAAAACAAATAAGAAATAAAATCTTTCGATAACGGAAATATATTGACTAATGTCAAAATTAAAAAGTAAAAAAAAATACGAATGTTGAAACGTCTGTGTAATAAGTCTTTTGAGCAAAGCTATTTCACAACACTCTGGAAAAATACCATTATGATTTTATTATGTTTAAAAGAAAATGCAAATTTTTCTCCCTACAAGAATTCGGTGAAATCTCCGGTTCCGATCAGTCTCTTTTTCGGTCTTTCGAGAGGTCTCTTCCCTTTAGGGTTATAAAAGCGATAAAGAATCACTTTCCTGGGCGACCCATCAGCCGTCATTCGGTCTATGTGACGCAACCATCGATTCCGATATTTCCCGATCTTTTCATTCAGTCAGGAGTTCCCGGCGTATAACTTCATTACGTATTCTAGCTGCTCGTGTGCATCCCTTCACAGAACGAAGAAACGCCATCTCAGAAAAAAATGAAAATATTCAGACCAAATAATATTACTGTATAACATGACTTACGTAATTTACATAATTTTTGTCTAAACATTAACGTTGCGTAGTCAAAAATATGCGTTACGCATTGTTTAATACTCGGGCACGTCGAGGACAACAAAATCCAACTATTATGTGTTTGTTACACACGCGTATATAATTATTATTAAGATGGCGGCAAGCAGAAAAAAAGCAACTTGAACTTGCCAACTATTCACGAAATATTAAAATTTGATTGCTCAGCATAGAGAATATAATATTTTGCTATGTATCGCCTTTGCTGACTATGAAGAACTTTCAAAACGGCAGAATATTTGATTCTATAATTTATTGAGGCAGATTTCAATATAGATTTACAACAGATTTCTTGAAGAATTCTGTTGTCAGATTTAGAGAGATACAATAGAGTACTGTCGTCATTATAAGGTCCGGTTTTGACGTTCTCTATAGCTAGACGTTCCGTTTATGGCATTTCTTCAAACGATCTCAACATCCAAAGATACATCTTGCTCAATTCGAACTCACACCCTTGCCCACTTAAACGCCGCTGTTCTTTGTCACACGTAAATCTGTCTCACGTCACTTGTATTGACGTAACTTTTTCATGATGTCCTAGTGTCGTAGTGTTGTAACGACACGATGTCGTGATTTCTTAGTGTCCTAGTGTCTTGGTATCGATATGCAGCTCTTTCAGTTTTCGGAAACAGTTTCACTGCTTCCAATACGTTTGCATTCCGTTCCGTTTATCCCCTTTATCATTACAACCTTCCACTTCACTTTCATTAGAAAACATTTCTAAAAAAATGTCTTTTTAATGTAGCCTGCCCAATCACCTTTCGTTTATAATATATTTTAAAAGACGTCTTCTTCTTCCGTTACAATTTCAGCACCTCCACGCTTATCGGCCGATTTAACTGTTTTCATTTGTTCTCCATACTCATATGTCAGTTCTGCCTAAACATCTCTTTACGTCTGTGATAAAAACAACGCTCTAGATAATCTTACACCAATTTTCTTTCCTTTGTTTCCTACTGGAGACCAACATTACTCACAGAGTGCATCATATCTGCATATACACGGATCTCACGTTGTGTGTAAATAGTTATACCTTCATAATTAAAAAAGTTGTTGGACTCCTGTTTTTTGGTCATAATCGCTAGACATATTTAATACTGACTCAGTAAATAGAATTGACGACCTACATATCTGTCATCATCGATGAAATCAATTAAATTATGGATTTCGAACACATTTAAATAGGGATTAATTAGGCAACTGTCGGACGTGGGTTGAAATCAATAAACCTGCGAGTTACACAGAAACCCACTGCACTACAATTATCACCATCGTATAATATCGTATCGTACCGGTTTTATTACTGGACAGTGAAATTACGCTTTGAGATAGAGCGCACAGCGACGTTTGCAATAAACACCAATAGACGGCGCCTAGCCATAGCCTACATACAACACCGCTACGCTGTTATACTCAACTTTTATTACTTAGTGAAATGATTGACCGCTTTTATTGCAGCCTTAAACGACTTAAAAAATTATGAACTTAATGAATTACTTCGATACCCTTCTGCTTGTGTTTAACGCAGATATTTCGCGGTTAAAAAGTTTGAAGGTGATGAGCCAAAAGACAACATACATAAATTTTAACATTACTTATAGTGATTATTCTACAACGCCTCTAAAATAGTATCAAACATTTTGCTGCGTAAAAAATCGCATTCGTTTAAATAAATTTAATATTACAATATATTGTAATTTAATATTTAGATGTTTGCTTACTTAAAAGTAAACCGAAAGATTCATACTCATTACACAAAATCAGATTTATTAAAGACACTAAAATTTAAAAGATGTTTAAGTCAGAATTTAATCATCAATTTTGAAGACATTTTATTAGGATTTCATAAATTAAAATTTACAGTAGTGTATGATAAGATTCTTATTATAATTCACTTTAAATTTGCGTTAAAAATATTTAATTATAATACGTAACAATAATAACTTAGAAAATAAGATCCAAGCATAACGCACTCACTTTTAAATTGTTAAAAATTATATTCATACGAAATTTATATGTGTACAAAATATAGGAATATAGGATATTTATGTGTACCATAGGAATTTCCTTTGGTTCTAATTTTAGTGATAATATAAGTATAGACCTTAAAGTGGATTTCATGAGAATTAGCATAAAAATTTCCGTCTACAAAGTAAATCTAAGAGTTCTCAAAAAAACTGTATACAAACTTGACGGCAACGTCAGTTTTTAAAAACCTTTTATCTTTTATCTTTAAGTTTTGCAAATCATAAATTTAGAAAATTGTTAAGAGAATACTTGGAGAGGTACGAATTATTTTTAATGGTTTTAAAAATAATATTCAGACGTAGAACACTAGTTTTAGATAAAAAAGTTTTACCTTATTGTCTGATTTAGCTTTACTCATTGTGAATTTCGTTTGAGGCTGCCGCTAGGATCGGTGTCAATCTTGCTTTTGGAGACGACGCCATTGTTTCAGAGATCGTTGTGTGTGTGTGTGTGTGTGTGTGTGTGTGTGTGTGTGTGTGTGTGTGTGTGTTCAAATATTATATGGGATTTAAATTGTGTCTGTTTGGTTAGGATATTGTCGAATTTTCCAGTTGTCTGAGTGTATCTAGTTTTCAGTGCTTTGTGTTCACATGTAGGATTTCCATGTTGTTGCTGACGTTTGTGCAAGTCTGCTGTGGAATTATTTTTTAATACATTTCATAAGTAGATATTTACGCCTATTTTACATATTAACATTCACTTAATTTTATTATTAATTACAACTTAAGTTTTCATTAGTGTGTAATTATTAAGTTCCCGTCTTGTTCTTATATCTCTAAATGAAACAGTACATGTACAGTATATGACATGTTGTCCGGCTTGTACTATTTTAAGGTAAACCTTTTGATTTTAGTTCATTTTTTGGGTTTTAATGTGTGTGTGTGTGTGTGTGTGTGTGTGTGTGTGTGTGTGTGTGTTGTGTGTGTGTGTGTGCAATCTTGATTTCACTGGAGTGGACTTTTTGTGTCTGTTTTGAAAACAACAAAAATGTTTAACAATAATCTTCTGTTAAACATAATATAATATAAACAAGATGGTTTTCCATCTTGAGGGTAATGCTCATGAGCGGATGTTTAGCCTACATCAAACAGCTATTTACTTGGAAGACGTTTTACTATTTAGCTAAATCAAGTAGTTATTTTTCTGTGCAGAAGGTGTTAATATTAATGAATAACGTTTTGGTGATTTGTTTCGCACGTAAAGTTTAATTTTGCACGTAAATATACGACAAATTTTTTTCTTATTCTAAAAAGAAATTAAGAAACTCTCTTTCTACTTAGAAGTCGGATTTTTAAAAATAAAATTATTTTCATCTATTTCAAACGTAAACGGCGGTAAAATTTGATAATTCTTTTAACACATACACGCGCGCGCGCGCGCGTTTCTTAAAGGGCTATCTAAAATGTTTCTTAGCCTCTTATATATCTTTTCAAGCAAGAAAGTATAAAGAAATTTTATAACAGCATAGTTAACTATTATTGTATCCGGTATACAACATTTTTCCACCTTGCTATTCATTTGGAGACAAACCATTGGAAAACGACTTTCAAGACATGTATTTACTTTGTAGTGAGCTGCAAACGAGTAAAACGAGTACTTTGGAATCAGTTTAAATACTACTTTCGAAATAAGCCTGTAAAACCATTAAAAACAGGGTATGAAGGCTGGCATTCTGTAATCAGAAAAATATGCGGTGGCCAAGAGGGTGGAATAAGAAAAATAAGTCTCCTGGTCTAAAAACAAATAAATTTTTGCGACATAATCATACTGTTTCCTCCTCGCATTCGTTTACTAAGAATTATTCTTTTTGTTAGGCAGCTTTAATAAGTAATTTGATTCTGTTAATTTATTATATTTAGTAAATCTTTATTTTGAAACTGTTTGACTTTTGTTTTTGTACATAGTTCACGTAACATTACAAACATTTATATTACCTTTTTGTCTGCAAATAAAATAATTTTGTTTAAAAGTTTTTAACATATTTTTAAGACGTCACATTAAAATGTAATTTTACAAATTAAATTAATACGAAACTTATTAGCAGTACATTTGATGAGGTTTACTTTTCTCAAATTCTTTAGAGTTAAAACCACTTTCAGACGATAAATCTAACTGAAATAGTTCCATTATAGTTCCCCATTATAGTTCGTTATTGGGTTTATTTTGCGTATTTTTCGGACTGTTTATAAATTTCCATAACTTTCGAAATATGGTGTATTTTATTCAACTCAGTGGCGTAATTAGGGGCTGATCCTGGGGGGGGGGAGAGAAAGCTGGAGGTTGAACTCCACATTTTCTTCAGGTTAAATGAGAAATTTAGGATTCTTCTCATATAAATTTATAAATAAATAGTTTTATAAATTCTTTACGTATTAAAGCTTTTGATGTTTTCCAAGGCATGCGTGTTGTGTTTGTAATGTTGGAAATATTTACGTTATTTACCAAATATCGAGTGATTTTCATTATTAAGAAAACTTTAACTTTATTTTATTAATTTATAAAATCAGTATTTTTTTATTTCTATAGTTATTTATAAGCCTTATTGTAAAGCACGGAACTGGCTTAGAAATAAGTGTACGTGAAGTGATTATGGAATTCCGCTTAAATATTTGATGACTCTGTGGGGAGGATTGATTTTCCGCTTACAAGTGTTTTTTATTTAAACACGTTAATTTAGTTCCAAAAAGTACACATAATTATAGGCCTAAGTATGATACAATACAAAGCAATGAGGACTAATAAGATAAAAAGCATTTTGTTTACACAAATTGTGTGTTTGTTTCTGTATTCCATGTGTTATAAAACATTAAGATGTATTATCTTGTAAAAGGTTCACCTTTTTTCTAATTGAGAATTGTTTGAAAGAATAGGACAGAATATGTAAGGTGAAATTATATAATAAATTGTGGTAATAAACTACAATAAATCAACGTGTACAAAGTTAGGATTTAAAGTATAAAAAGAAGTGTGTGTGTGTGTGTGTGTGTGTGTGTGTGTGTAAGAGTATGTAGGCTACATTAAACTCTACAAGTACGTACAAATCGATAAAATTCTTTTACATAGCATAACGATGTAGCGACATATAACCAGGATATAAAGAAAACATAGCTACTATATGTATAGCTCATTGCTAAGACCATTTCCTAAAGAATTTAAGTAATAACCATATTGTTTCAGATGGCCCTCAAAATGCTCGTGTTGCGAAACTACATAATTGTAAACATACGAATTGACTACACATAGCTATGAATTGAATACATGTAAAGTCAAAAATACATATTCAATTTGTAAGTTTTAATAAATCAATTAAAATCTAATTGGGTTTAGAATTTCTTTAGTCTGACTGTTTTACATTTTTCTTCGTACTGATTACTTAAGTTTGTAATTACCTAAGTTTTATTTGCCATTTGTAAAATATTCTAAAACTAATAAAGTTGTGTAGTAATTAATACAGTAAAATTCTAAGTGGGAATAAAAATTAGATTGAATCTTTTCTTGTATATAGAGGAGTAACAGATAAGTTAAAATAGATATAAAAATAGATTTAAACAGGCATACCAATTTTTTATAACTACGTATACTAACACCGTTTCAACTGACTTGAAAACTGGTATACACTGAGAAATTTTCAAATGTTTCCAAATGAAATAGCATAAACAAATTGTTGATAAATGTTAATACGTTTATGCGTCTTTGTAATTAACTTCATTTTAAGCTTGTCGTATCTGTTATAAATAATTTATTTTTTCACGTATGAGTTAAGTGATATTTAAGCATTGTTGCAAGATCACTAACTCTGTAGTCTACATATGGGTTTTAATGATGAGGGTCTGTTTCTGCTTAAGACTTGTCACATAGCCATGTGATCATGACTTGTTTACACAACAGAGAACATTCAAAACCCTCTCAGATTTTAAGTTATATGTTTAGATACAGGTCAATGGAGAAAATTATTAAAAGGTATTATACAAAAACGTTGTACTCAAAAAAGCTTGATTAGGTTGAAGTTATTGTCGAATGATTGTTTCTTCAACATTTTTACTAGTTACGTTTTTGTCCTCCCCAGATGGAATCAAAACGTCTTGAATTTTAATGAATCACAATGGGTAACATTTTTGTAAACAAATAGTTTTATTATGTTTCTAATTTAAGACTCATACTTTTTACATATTTTAATCCCAAATTATAATAAATTATACATTACGTATTATATGCAACGAGGTCAGATTTTCTTCCACCTATAAAACATCACTTTAGTTAAATTTCACGTGTAAAATATTATCAGTTTGGAAAGTGTATAACGTTTTAATCAATATTAAATGCTGTATAAAATATTTAAAACCAAATTATAAAACAGTTTAGTTCAGTTTAGAGTTTAAGGCTCTAATCAGTTCAGTTGTAGACTGATTAGAATGGCGAAAGGACAAGACCTAGTGTGAGATCTACTAGACCGATTTCAAGCGATAATGCCTGGGAAGATTATATAGAAAATTTGTAATAATGAAAAGTAAAGATGGAGGAAAACAAAGGAATTTACGCTGGCTTTGAGTTTGTTGGTTTAACTCCTTACGTCAGAGTACAAATACAGAATTAACTGGATCATGTTCTAAGAACAAATAACAGAATTTTGAAGAACTGGGTAAAGGCCTCAACAGGTAGAACTCAATCTCCCATGGGCTGACTTAGACAAGCGTTTTGGATGCTAATACTCAAACGGATAGGAGTGAGATGAGTAGACGGCCGTGAGAGCAGCATTATACACCTGTCGCGGCAATGAATGAACGACATTTGCTGACAACATAGCTGACAACATAGCTGACAATTAGCTGACAGAGACGAAGAAGAGGAACTTTGGAAAATAAAAACTATTAAAAATTAAATGTATAACGAAAACTAAGTTAATTGTAAATGTATGGCGTGTAAAGTTAATTAATTCGATTTTTTAATGCAGTTACTAGTTAAGTTGCATTTTGTAAACTTAATTTTAATTATTCTTTCTGAATTGAATGTCAGTGCGCGCTCTCTGAAGTTTTTAATCCTTCCTCTCAATGCGGTCTTATCGTCTGCCTTAAGCCCCTCTGTAATTTCCTCAGTTATTTTACTTAGTTATGATTTTTAGAATCTGTTAGTTTGTAATGTTTTAATGCCACATCACTTGGAAGATCGCAAAAACTTAACATCATTTACTAAACTCACAGTACATAATATTTGTTTTTTCAATTTGCATCCAAAGCTTCGATGCTGTTAGATCTAAATGATGCTTCGAATACATGGTCTAACGAAATGATTTATCAAAAACTAACAAAATAAATGGCATACTCTTATTTTAAAAACGAGTTGAAGTAATAAAAAAATATATCACTCAGTTTGAATAGCCCTTTTAAAATTACAGTCTTACTTAAAAATTACAAATATTATTAAGTGTAATTACATATACATACATATATATATATATATATATATACACACACACATATGCACATTTATTTATTTATAATGTTACAAGAAAATGATTATACGACGGTTTCTATCTACAACAGCCAAGTGCTCATTCATTAATTTGAAGTATCTAAGTAAGACTTTCCCTATTACCCTTTTAAATCTATTACCTTATAAATATTAAATTTTTATAATAAATGTTTCTACTTCTTCAAACATTCACATGGAAATAGTGTTTCCTTTATATTTACTTTTTGTTTCAAATTTAACAATTTTAAATTCAAACGGTTGGATAAAAATGAGTTATCGGTAAACGAAACTGTTCGAATTTCGAAAGCCACCGGTGGGATGCTCTGAAGACATCGGTTATGTGAAGTTACACAATGAGGTCAAGACATACATCTCGTTCTAGATGCACATTTGTGACCTACTAACTCACGACACCGCTACAGCGTGAAACGGAAAAATGAATCATACAAACTGATATGTCATTCTGATGATATCTTGCGTTTTGAAGTTTTTCTAGCGAAAACATTTATTGTCTCGTGTCTACCGATATTATAAAAGATGATGGTTTGTCACTTCTGAAAGAAAGATATATATTTATTCTACCTTCACGTCCTCAGATATTATGAGAGAAAAGTCTTCCTTGTGACAATGTCTCAATTTGTATAATGTTTTCGGTAAATTCGTTACCCCGATTACTATTTAATTTTTTATGTGATTTAAACACGTTCCTCCAATTTGGAAATTCTTTGTTTATTCAAAAGATTCCTATGTCTAGTTTTTAACCGGTAGTTACCTTTGACGCCAACAAAAAGTTACCTCAACGGAAATGGCTAAATATGATTAGGCATAATCTATCTAAATTGTCTCGGCTGATTAAGACCTACTTAAAGATAGTACACGCAAGCATTGGTAATTTGTAAGTTGAAAACATAGTTGATACGAAACTTAAAAAGTACAGTAGTAAACTGTCTTAAAATATAATGAATTATCTTATTATTAGGAACAATTTTTTAACACTTAGGCACATAATGGAAGAAAATGTGAAACTGTTCTTGTAGACTTACATTAAATAGTGAATTGCTCGTCATTAATTATATACGATAGTTAATAGTTAATTATATCCTGTGTGGAAGACTTGCAAAAAAGTGTATCTTTAATCAAATTACCATGAACGAAACGTATATGGTCTTAAAAATAAACTTGAAATATCATTGGTAAAGTTATTGCTGAAATAAGATTACAGAAAAACTGAATGCGGGGGGAAAGTAGTACTTATGTCGTCTGTTATAAAATAATTGATATTCAGTTACTAATAAACATTAAATGAAGCAAATGCGTTAAACATTAATTGAACACGTATTAATTACAACAAATACTGACAATCATGTTAATACAGTTTAAAGTTTAAAACATGCATGATTTAATATTCATCAGCAATTATTTCCAACATTCAGAATTAGTTATTTTCTTTCCAATATTAACGAGTTGGATTATTTGCTGTTTTTGTTTTAAACACAGCAGCCGAGGTGCTAGTAGTAACTGCGGCAAATAAAAGGATGAAATAAATTAATAATAAAAAATATTATTATTTTAAAGCGTGTTTAATAAAGTATATTTTAGTATATTTAAAGCTTTTTAGAAAAATAAAATAATCATAAAAACCCCTCACAGTACAGTAGCACTGACTTTTTTTTACTGTTGTAAGACTTAAATAAGATTGAAATGGTATTATATACTTACTTACATTTTATTAATTTATTATGAAGGCGTTGAGTTGCAAAACTTGTTTTATTCGAAAATTGAAAAAGCTCGTAACCAGTGCTTTTAAATTCACGTTATATTTTCCATATGAATTCCAATAAGATTTGTGTTTTACTATAATGCAGATAAGCAATAGAAATTAAGAGTTTTAGAAAAATTTGTTTAAGCCGCTGACTAAGCTGCTGTGAAACTCGTATTATTCATTAGAGATTCAGTTATATCGAAACTTGCCTTATCCACATTTAAGAACTACGTTTCTTTTTTACAAAACCGTTTTTATCCAGTTGACGTAATTAAATTAAAACAACATTTATAAATCAAAATACGAATTTTAGAATACTTCACAGTCTCT
Organism: Magicicada septendecula; assembly: GCA_034769895.1. NCBI lineage: Eukaryota > Metazoa > Arthropoda > Insecta > Hemiptera > Cicadidae > Magicicada > Magicicada septendecula. Next base: position 288,990,210 of record CM068372.1, read on the forward strand.
CAGAAGTTCTTAAAACTCCAGAAGTTTTCAAGACGCAATATCAGTAAAGTACTTATTTAAAACTCAATCAGAATATTATGCAGGTGTGTTCAAAGACTTGTCTGCAGAATTTCAATATATAATTCAATATATAATTATTTATTTGTTCTTTTTCTAGTGTAACCATAATTTGTCTCACCACCCTGGAGTTAATTTTCCATGTATTACTGTATTGTTGTATTGTGCTAACGAAAAATTTAATCAATAGTTAGATTGCACCATAACTTGTAAAATCTTGACTTGTAAAATCTTCCACCATAACTTGTATTAAACCGATATACTCCACTCATCGGAACCAGAACTTGCCATGTCCAAAATATTTATTTTAATTGAAAATATTCTGCAAATTATAATCTTTCCAAATAACTTTTATTACAAAACTTATGAAAGTCCAAACAATAAATTTCAATGAACCCTCAACTGAGTTAGGTTTTTCCGCATCGGCTCAGCTACTGATATTATAATTACAAACTTACAAAAGTACTGATGGAAACATTAGAGCATAAAAATATTATAATTATTGATTGAAATATTTCATTTACATACAAAATTGGTTTTCATTGCGTTGGTTTTCATTTCAAATGGATCCAAAACTAGGAGAGATCAACTTTTAAAGTGAGCTTATTAGTACGACTTACTTGCTGTGATTGGCGATGGGATCAATTAATGCGATAATCGTAATCGGTTCAAAATTATTTAAAACGATGAGACTTTTTCCCAGTTTCCGATTTGTAAAGAACGCAGAATACAAATTCAGAGTTTCTTCTCCTATGAATAGCCTATTTCTGTTTGACAGTTCTTTTTCATATCTTAATATTTATATATTATTAATGTTATTTTTATTATAATATCACCAATATTTGTATATCCTTATTTTTATTCAAGTTCATTTATTTGTTTTATTGTGTCAAATACTTAATTTTAAAGTAAATAAAATGTTGGACTACTGTCTAGTCTTCGTTTTTTGGGTTTGTTTAATTAAAATTTTATTTCTCCCAATACAGGAATAAAGTGAAATCAGTCTTTTGTTTGGATCGTTTTCTAAAACTGACACTTTGGTTCTCTTACCAGGCCTAGAACAGGTTTTATTATTTTAGCTGTACGATATGGAAATGGTACGCCGATAAGAGCAGTCTAGCCGGATGTCGCGTCGCCATCAAAAAAGGTTCGCACCCACGACACCCGTTTTGATAGCCAGTGCACCACCCAGACTCTGTCTTCAGGCTTAACTGTCATACTGGAGTACGCCTATCTGAAAATATTGGCAAAAGGGGGTTTGTAATTTAGGAACTCGGAATTTGGAATTTTTCTGAGATATTCAGGTGTCGCAAAGAGACGACATGAGTTTGCACCGTAGTCAATGACACAAACCCGTTTTTCTTTTACTTTTTAAAAATTAAAAGTGTATCTTTATTATTATTTCTGCGGTAATTTTTGAATATCTTGGATTGGCTTCTAAGTATCGGATAAAAAGGAAAAAATAAATGCAAACACAAATGTATTATGTAACCTATAACAGATCAGAATGCGTACATAATGTAAAAAACGTGGTAAAAAATATCAAACAGGAAATTTTAAAAATCCATAGTCATCGTGTCCTTTTCCCAGTTTAGGTCATTGGACGTGTTCCATTTCACCAACTTTTCAGTGGGCGTCACTTAGGCTTACATCGTCGCAACATTCATGGAATGCGGTTATCATTCTGCACTTTCTCTTCAAGTGGCTCTACGTTCAATTCAACCCGTTGCATTTCTTATCGTCAGCTTTCGTATATCCCGTACTTTTTCTGAGAAATTTCACCTACTATGTTCGGAGTCTTTGTCCCTACACCAATGTCCTTACCCATCCTTACCCCTTCAACGGAACAGGGTGGCTTGAGTTCTCAGAGTGTCCACTGAGACCTGTAGTTGGGTTCTGTAAATACTGAGAAGCGACCAGCATCAGAACATTGAATGCAAGGTTAGCTGGAAGGAAAACAGTGAGGTCGACTCTCTGGCGCCCTAAGCCTAGAGCCCCTTGGCTATTGTAATTGTAATTGGCTATTGGCCTATTCGTATTGTAAGCCCTATGATGTCTATCTCCTCCTGGTCGAGAGTTAGTAACCCGTCCATGTAAAAAAGAAAATTCGGCAATAACCTCAGAATGGGTGTTTTTTCTATTCATTATAACTGTAAGTGTACTCCACAGATAATTATAAAATTTACAGTAAATATAGTTGCAGTAGTGGTAACTTTTTATGCCACTCTTCATGCTAAAATATAAAATAAAACGGTAAAAAATTATGATTTATTTTTTAAAAAGTTGTAAGTGCGTTGCTGGTGTTCTAGTTACAATACAGAGATATATTTTTTCTTGTGTACATAATTTGAGTTACTTTAAAACGGTTGAGACAGAAATACTAAACGTTTATCTAACACTCGAGTTTTTAAATGTTTTTAATTGAGGACTTGACTCGTGCGATATATAAGCATTTTTTTAAATACTTAAACCTACTTACATGTGTAACTGATTGTAAGTCCCTCAGCCTATTCCAAACAAGCCATAATATCTACTTCGTTTAAAATGACTTCACGCGAATGTAGAAAACTTATAGGGAACTCTGTAATGTCCAGAATAGGCTTACAACAAACTGCTCATCTAAGAAATTAATTTTCTCGAAATGTCAGGTACACGAGCTCTATTCTCAGTTTCCTAAATTAAAAATAGTGACAGTTTATATTCAAAAATGTGTAGCATTTCTTTATGATCTAAAAAATAAACGTGTTATATCTTTATCTGTATTAAAAATGCTAAAGTGCGTAAATAGAGAAACACCTTAAAGGATCACTTTGGTGTATAGGCCAAAGTATGAGACTAAAACATATTTGAAGAAGTTAAAATAAAATATGAAAAATAAATAATTTTGTAAAACATTAAGAAATTATGCGTTTAAAATTTATAAAAGGTAAAAAATAATGTAATTAGGCCTAAACAAACTTAGTTCAAAATTTTTGTATGTGTGTTCTGTGTGTGTGTGTGTGTGTGTGTGTGTGTGTGTGTGTGTGTGTGTGTGTGTGTGTGTGTGTGTGTGTGTGTGTGTGTGTGTGTGTGTGTGTGTGTGTGTGTGTGTGCCGTCTATCAGTAAGTAATGAGTAATATCAATAAGAATACCAATAAAAAATGCAATAGAAAAATGGACTATACAGAATCGAAAAAATGTAGAGGGTTGCTGATGGATACGTTGTTTGTGGAATTTTGTATGAGATAGTTGAACTTTCCGTTCATGAAGTTTTTATTTAATATTTAACTTTAAATATTTAACTTGAAAAGGAGAAAAAAGTGTTATATAATTTAAATTTACAAAAAAATAAAAGACAGTTATCATAAAAATTTATATTATAAATTTAAATAAATATTAGTAAATTTTAAATTTATTAGATAGGCTAAGTAAAATTAATCTAATTATCAATTTTGATATGTTTAGTTTTCATGTTTATTATTTCACACCATACGAAATAAGTAAGAACAACTGGAACTGATTGTAATAGACTTTCTAATGTTAGTTGTTGTTTATTATTTTCGCGTAATTAGATTAAAACAATAATAGTATGTAACACTTTTGTGTTATGATAAAACTAATTTGTTTTAAAACAAGTTCGGGTACTTAGTTTTTATGTTTATGTTGAAATTACAGTTTCTGAATATAAGAATGTTCTTGGATATGTTCTTTTTTTTTGTGCCATATATAATTTTTTACTGGACTTCAGTAATTAATAATATTGTGAGTGACAGAATTGTTTATTAGCATTGATTAACTATATTTCCAGAGTGAATGAAAAAACGATTCTGAGACCATTTTTTCTTTAATATTAGACAATGAATCACAAACTACATTTAATTTTTATGAATATAGGCCTACATGACGACACTCTCAGATCGTGTATGGTTTTTGAGAAAATATATTTAATTTAAAAGCAGTCTATTAGTTTACTAGTCTTGAATCTATTCCACATAATTTTTGTTAGAATTGTGTCTGAAATTTTAATTAAATTTCTGTAAATTATCTTCGTGTACACACGATTAGATAGGGGTCCCCAGAACCTTTAAGTTACGCGGGGGTAAATATCGTACTAGTTTTATTCTCATCAATTAACACCCTGAAACTTAATGTTAACAAGATTTTTATGTTTTAGAGCAGTTTAGCCACAAAAGCCAATAACAAAGCAGTTTAGTCTCTCTTCTGTAACCTGTATTTAGAACTCGTACTCCAAAGTCAATAGAATAATAATATTCTTGAACAATATTCTTCTTGTACAATATTGCATTAGCAGATACAATTTTTCTGCAGTTATATTTTATACTATTATGTGCATTTTTCTTACGTTTCAAGGAATATGTAATTTTAAAGTACGTAATGTGCATATATAATAGTAAAAATAATAAATAATACTTATTATTTTTAAAAACAAGAAATTGTTTACAAAAATACCTTTTAAAAACAGTTTTAATTTTATTTACTTTCGTCATCAGAATTATAATATATAATAAATCAATAAATCGCAAATAAAACAATTATTATAACATCTGTTTTACATATATCGAAATTATAATATAATATATAATATAACAATGAAACATATAATTTGGTACTTAAATGGAAGTATATATTAGTTTATTAAATTAATAATTTTAAGAGTGTTGTCGTAAAAAGCATTAATTTGTATTTGTTCATCTATTAATTTATTAATTTTTATAAATTTCCATATTCTCCCAAAGGTTTAGGACCTTTGGAAATACGTTTCAATAAAATTACGTTATTTAAATTTCTCAAAATAAATATTATTAAATATTGTATATAAAATTCTCAAATGAGGGTGTTGTTAAATTTGATTTATAAATTACTAGTTTTATAAGTGAGTTACGATGCTGAATAAGTCTACCTTTTAAACGTTTGTTAGTTTGGCCTATGTAGAATTTATTACATTCAGGGCATTCAATTTTATATACACCATTTAAATTATGAATTACATTAGGTGTTTCAGGTTTGATTCTATCAAAATTTGTTTTGTTACTACTATATGTAATTGTTATATAATTTAATATATAATTTATATGATTTTTGTTTTTGCACAATTTTGAAACTTGTGACTTAGTATTCGTATGTATAATATAATGTATTATTTTATTATTAATATAAGAATTATGTGAGTAAATATGAATAGTAAAAATGTATTTACAGGAGAAATTTATAATTTGCAAATCTTTATATATATATTTCGTGTGTGCGTGTGTATGTCACTGAACTCCTCCTAGACGGCTGGACCGATTTTGATGAAATTTTGTGTGTGTGTTTGAGTGGGTCCCTGGATGGTTTAGATTCACAATTGGACCCGGTAGGTGGCGCTGCGATCGGGTTCCAGGAAATTATATATAAAAATGAATGTTTCTTTGTTTGTCCCGTATGCGTTCCTATACCATTCATCGGATTGCAATGAAACTTCGGTGAGTTGTTGTGCGCACGCCCGCGAAGGTTTCTGAATTAGTGGTGTTTTTTCGATGGGGTCCTTTGGGGGGTTCTTTGGGGTCTTCCACATCTCCTCCTAAACCACTGTACCGATTTCAACCAAACTTGGCACAAATATTTTACGCAAAGGGAGAACCAACATAGGATAGGTGTTTTTTCGATGGGGTCCTTTTGGGGGTTCTTTGGGGTCTTCCACATCTTCTCCTAAACCACTGTACCGATTTCAACCAAACTTGGCACAAATATTTTACGCAAAGGGATAACCAACATAGGATAGGTGTTTTTTCAATGGGGTCCTTTTGGGGGTTCTTTGGGGTCTTCCACATCTTCTCCTAAACCACTGTACCGATTTCAACCAAACTTGGCACAAATATTTTACGCAAAGGGAGAACCAACATAGGATAGGTGTTTTTTTGATGGGGTCCTTTTGGGGGTTCTTTGGGGTCTTCCACATCTTCTCCTAAACCACTGGACCGATTTCAACCAAACTTGGCACAAATATTTTACGCAAAGGGAGAACCAACATAGGATAGGTGTTTTTTCGATGGGGTCCTTTGGGGTCTTCCACATCTTCTCCTAAACCACTGGACCGATTTCAACCAAACTTGGCACAAATATTTTACGCAACGGGAGAACCAACATAGGATAGGTGTTTTTTCGATGGGGTCCTTTGGGGTCTTCCACATCTCCTCCTAAACCACTGAACCAACATAGGACAAGTGTTTTTTTCGATACAATCCTTTGGGGGGTCCTTTGGGGTCTTGCACATCTCTTCCTAAACTATTAGACCGATTTCAACCAAACTTGGCACAAATATTTTACGCAACGGGAGAACCAACATAGGACAGGTGTTTTTTCGATACGATCCTCTGGGGGGTCCCCCAAACTATTAGATTTGGTTACTATGGCAACCCAATAGAATAGATTCTGTTATAAATATATTATCGCATTAAACTGAAGACCACGCGAACGAAGTCGTGGGCAACAGCTATTTATTTTTAAGAAACCTACTTTAATTGAACTTTATTAATTAAACTAACATTTTCATTACGTACAACGTGAAACTCCGTAGCGAAGCACGGGTATTCCCCTAGTTCAGTATAATATGCGATTACTGAAAAAACTCATAATACCAAGAGTTACTGTGAAGAAAACGTTTCTTGAATATTGTACTACTTCTTAAACCTAAACCAGTAACTATAAATAACCAAATATAAGTAACACGGCAAAATAATATGTGTGGCATTGAATACTAAATTTGGATGAAAGGTCTATGTAATAAGAAGTGTCAAGAACTGGGAATTAAATATACGAATATAAAGTGTATTGTTTGATGGGAAGAAATTCCTTTCTATTGGTCTACAATAAACTTGTATAAAAGGATTTTTAAAATCCATGTAGACGTCGCTTATGGAACATAGTTGACGCTCCTTGATTCGTGATGAACAAGGACCACGGCGGAGAATCTGGAGGTTTGGCCTAATTAAGTTCGAAGTTTTGCAAGGATACTTGACGAAAAACTCTACACCGCCTTAAAGACAACAAAGCCATCCGACTGCTAGGCAACGGGGACATGGTACAAAGTCTCATAAGAGGAGAACCGTCTGAGTCGGTGTGAAGTGTTAGGCCTAATTGTCAATATTAAATCAGAGCACTTATGAGCAGTAAAGAAGAAAAAATGCATTCAGTACATTCATACGATGCATAACGAAGATAAGAGACTGTATGAGAAACTGCTGCAGACATCCAGGTTACAGCACTATTGAAATAGGCTATTTGAAATTCTAAAAAATAGAAGTAATCATTTATGCATATACTACTTTTATTCTGTGTTATAATAAATTATTGCAAATTATTTTGTGTACTTTACTACGGTTAAGTGTAAAGTTGAGGAGAAGACTCATATGTCAAAATAATTGGTTTCAGTTAAGCAATTCTTGAAAAAAAAAATCAATCCTGTTTCGTACAAATGTTTTGAAGATTAGAGAGTGTAATTTCTGTAGACGGTGTCTTTCCCTTTTCTTGTTCAGTGTTTCGGCCGTTATTGGATATTACAAGTTTTTCGTAACGCTTGTATTTTTCATTGTTATTTCAATTTTCGTTACTGGGGAAACGGGGCGAGCGTGCCCGTTTCCTTCCCTTACCGGATTAAAGGACCCCCTGACACGTCCATCGTGACCTAACCGGTACAAAACTTAACGCGACACGTGATAGAGTTCACTACTCTATATCCAAACGCACAGACGGCCACATCGGTTCGGTTGCAGTCCGGATTGGATACACGGCGTTTGCACTTTGTGAGAATGACACAATAAATTTCCATCTAGTTAAGACGGTAACAAGAGAACGTTGGAGTTAACAAGACTGAGCGTCGCCGGTGGCTCACCAGACTACGTTTCCGATTATCATGAAGCTTGATTTATTGTGTCGGCTTTGAATTTAACAACGCCGACTGCACACTTTTTCTTTTCCTTTTTTCCTTTTTAATTCACAGAGAAAGCACAAATCAATAGTCGCGCCGGCTGCATTTATACATTACCGTTTGTTTTAACTGGCCGCGTTCTCCGTGCGCGCGCGCGCATGTGTGTCCAGCCCTCAGGTGCTGACCGATTGAAACCTATTAATTTTCTCTGAAATATTACACAACATGGCGATAATTACAATACACATCATTATCCAATATGTAAATTCTGAAAAGTTGGCCGTCTTTTCTGTTTTCCATACCGACAGCGCTCACACGTACGCACACTGATAGACCCTTTATCGATTTATCGATTAATATCATGTAAGACAACAAGTCGTAAATTATCGCCTGTTTAAGAACACACACACACACACACACACACACACACACACACACACACACGAAACGTGCGTGTGAAACGTTTTTGACTAAAACCGTCCGCTTATCTCGGAACGAACAACTGAGGTTTAAAATTAAATTCTGCAATAATGGAAAATGTTTTTCATCGCTGTTGCAAAGGTCTCAACCTAAGAAAACTTAAAAGTGTAAGTGTACAAAATGAACGTTTTAGCATACCAAAGTTACGTAATTAATTAAATTAAGTTTATTAATTGATATTACGAAACACTGTGAAAATCGGAAACGGAAGAGGGCATAACACATACAAAAAGTAATGCGAAAACTCAGCATGTTGGAACACGCAGTAAACTCACCTACATGGATGTTTGGATTTCTGTTAAATGAAATGTAAATGGTAATTTGAAATAACGAAAACATTGCTTTTTCCTTTTCATTAGATTTTAAAAGTAAAGTTGTTCTATTTAGCTTAGTTTCCTCTTCTACTACAGTTAAATCCCGTATGGCTTTATTGAAATTCAGCAATTTAATACAATCGCGCATCCTTATAGATAAAAAGTTAGTTTTTAAAACTTTAATTAATAAGAAAATCAGGAAACAAAAATTAAAATTGTGAATTTTGACTTTACCTTTCTTTGAAACAAGTATTCAGAAGGACTTGTTTTGTGTAACATAACAAATTTTTTGTATGTTTGGTCGCTTACGTTTTATTGTTTTTGGGCAACTTAGTTTATTTATGTTCCTGCAATTCTAATAATTTTCTAAAATATGTGGAAAATATAAGCATAACAATTAAGCTTTACGGCAGGCTTCATTGTTAGATATAATTTCTAGCTTATCGAGTTGTAGTTCTGATGATGTGAAGTCGGAACAGGCACATTGCCTAATCCCTGAAGTGTAGAACAAGAAGAAGGAATTTCTTCAGAACTAGTGACGATAAGCATACAGTAAAGTGTTTGAAACATGACTCAGGGCAGACAATTCGTTCTGAAAGTACTTTTGAATTATATTGTTTAAATACTGTTACTCTTATTAATTTATTTTATTTTATTTCCTACCGAATATTTTTATTTTCTCTCACACATAGTTTTATATAAACTTTAGAACATTACTTTTTTATTAATTTCTTAATTATTTTGACTTATAAGGATTTAAAACATTACAAGAGATTCTATTTGCAACCTGTGGACAAACGTTTTGATCAACAGCAACAGTAAGCATTATTATAAAATTCGTTTGAGTATTCATTTTTGTTTAATATCTTGTCCCTTTTCTACAATAAAGAAACATTTTAGAAAGACCTGGTTGAAGTTAAAGAATTAAGTCACTATAAAAAGGGCTCTTAATGTTAGACGTCCAGATAGGTTTAATAACATGTGTATCATAAAAAATGTAAAGTACCGTTTACCAAATGGTAAAAGCTTAAGAGCATGATAATGTCTTTCAGCCGCCAGCTAAACGCAACATTATTATGGTTACTGACTGACTGATTGGTTACATACCTATCTACAGCTATGCAGTGTTGTTTGCTTGTTAGGTCTTTAATCTGCGACGGACGTTAGCACGTTAGCGGTCGCGGTTTTAGTTAACGATTCCCGGCTGGTAAATGATGACGTCATGCAGCGTGATGCGTTACAGAAATTTCCAAATGATGGCCAGCCATAAGACATTATCATGTCAAAATGTGGTGGCTACAAATACTATTACCTAAAATATATATAATTTTGTTACAAGTACAGACGCTTAATTACCTAATTGTTCTTGGCTCTATAGGCTAGTTGGCTTCCAGACAACAACACTATATTACATGATCGCCTTTGTCTACCATCTTCTGATACCCAGCTTTCTTGAATCTTAAAAATCATGGAGTCATCTTTTTCCGGCTGTCGCACAGTCTGTGTCTTCTGGATTCTTTGTTCTGGTACACTTTGTTCAGGAGCCATACATGCCCTAGTTACCTCAATCAAAATTGAAAATTTTTATTTCATTTTCAGTAACTAGATTTTCACACAAAGATTTCAGTTCTGCATTTGTTCTTATGTTTCAGTTACTACACTTCCTCGTACGACCAAAAACCTGGAGCAATATTTGGCCTTAGATCTCCTCAGAGACTTGTAACGTTGATTCAACAACGTCCAGTAACATTGTTTCTAACTTTACTTCCGTCAGTTACTAATAATTGGTTTAAATTACTTTAGTAAAACGCTAACAACCCAAAAGAGATAAAAAGTAATTAAGAAGTCATAAATCGAACAGACAAAATGGAGCGATAATGAACTACATCTAATTATATCATCAAGAAATGTGATTGAGAAGCATGTCACTATTAGAACAGAGCGGCAAACATGTCCTCGAACACACACACACACACACACACACACACACACACACACACACACACACACACACACACATCTTTGGTTGCAGTTGAAGGACAAAGCATACCATACGACCTAGTTTTTTTTTTAATAAGAAAAATCCAAAGTGGAAAATAAAATTTTTTGACCCAGTTAGTTTTTTTTATTTAAATTGCAGTCAGGCAAAACTGCAGAGTAGAAAATTGATTTATTCCCGGATACGAAGCGGCGTGCGCCAGAAGTATCGCTGGCATAAGTTTATGGCACTAAAATATTCATTATGGACTCGTTTTGCAATTGCAATGTAGGTACTATGTTCAGCAACGAACTGTACAAGACGAACAGCTTGTAAATAACAGGAATGTAAGTTTTTAACAATTGCTTTATGTATGAAAAACTGAACTAACTTGAAACTTTACATATCAGTTTGACGATACACATTTTGCAGATACAAAATCTAATATAGAATCGGTTTCTTTTTTCTTTCCTTGCTTGCAAAAAAATCTGTAATTTTGATTTTTATTTAAAATATTGGTGAATGCAAAGTTAAAAATTTTTAATTTACTTCCAAAAATTGTTTTTGCGAAAGCGCTGATGAGTGACCAACCTTAAAGTTATAAAATAGCAGCGACAATTTTAAATCAAATTTTATGATTTACATATGTTGATTAGCCATTGCATGTATCAGTTAGTTTCAGCAAGGGCAACGAAAGGTCTTTTCTATAGCAGCTACAGACCTAATTGGATCCAAAATACTCTCACGTCTCACGTCACTTAACATACGGAACAAGAACACTGTGAAACACCTTCCGTACCTACATTACCAGAAAACCAAACAAAAGAAAATGATCAATTGAGATCTTCTAACGTATGACATAAAGCCATTACCTGCTGCAATAACGCATCCACTGTGTCCGGATTGTCCACGATAGTTAAAAAATCAGTGAATCCGTACAGATCACAAATTTGCTGTTATCTCAGAGCCACACCGCGTACAACTGGGTGGTGTAATACACTTGTCGGCCTCGATGACAAACGCACTACCCACTCTTCTCTCCGTCATCGACCCGTCAGTGTACACAATGGTGTGTTCCTCGACGTATTCCTCCAGGACTGATCTTAACAGTAGTTTCAATTCAGTTGGATGGTACGCTTACTTGCTTCTACTAGCGACTCCGTCCTCCCACGGACCATCGGTGCCTCGATGTTGCAGCGCCGGGCTATTTCGAGCGCACCAATTCAGGCTGGTATTGCGAACGGCGGTCGTATACTCTAGCAAGTCTGTTGTTCGCCAGCAACACGTAGTTTATGTGACTCGATAGTGCTAATACTTTTGTCACATATCTCAGCATTAGCAGTTGATGTCGCAGATGTAAGAACATCATTCCTGCTTCATAGTATAAGCTTAGTGCAAGTCTGGTGCGGAACGCCCCTGTGTCGTAGCGCACCGCTGAGTTGTGGATAGGATCCAGCTTTTTCAGGTACGATCTCCTGGCTTAATAGTACACCGCGCATCCGTAATACATTTTGGATAGCACCAGTGCGGTATACAGGCGCAATGAAACGTTACTATTTGCTCCCCAGGTCATATGGGAGTTGCACCTGATTGCGCTTAACGAGGATTAGCATCTCGCAGTCAAGTCTTCCGCATGTGCATCCCACGTTACTTTCCGTCGAAAGTTAGGCCCAGCTATTTGATTACGGGCCTATAGTGCAGCCGGACACCGTTTATGGTTAATGCCGGGTCCGGGTGCCTAGTGGACACAGGTCGTCTTTGTTGACGAGAAAGGAAAGCCTATGCTGTTAGCATTTTTACCAGAGTGTCTATAGCATCTTGCAATTTACGCTTCATCAGTGCCGTTAGTCTGGCCGATTAGAACCGCGCAAGATCATCACCATACAAGCACTACCCAACTGAGGTTTCTGTACTCTCAAAGATCCCGTTGATGGCAATAGTAAAAAGGGTGCCGCTAAACAGAGATCCCTACAGAACTCCATTTTCCAGCCAATGTGGGGCCGACAGTGATTGCCGACCCGAACACGGAAACTCCTGTCTACGAGAAAGCTGGAGATAAATTTAAGCAGTTTACCTTTGAACCTCCAATCATATAGTTGCTGCATTATGTTAAATCTCCGCGTTTTGTTTTAACGCTTTCTCCAAATCGAAGAATACTGTAACCATGTGTTTGCCTTCGATGAAACTGTTCTGAACTGCGTTTTCCAGATAAACCAGTTGATCAGTAGTAGATTGGTGTTTCGGATATCCACATTGGTGTGCGGTAAAGACAACAGGCGAGCCGGCTATTTACCATCATCTCCAATACAATACTCTATTAGTTGACACTATTATTACGTGTGGACAAATTTATATTGAATTGTTGTACGAGTATAACTTGTTGAATAATTTTTGTTGTTGAATAACTTGTTGATTACAAACTGTTGTTTGTGATTAATGAAAGCTGGTGATTAATGACTTCATTGGTGTCTGTATTTGTTTCCACTGTACCATATGACGATCAGTGAGACCGTCGTAACAGTAAAATGCTATAAGGAATATCTTCCGGTCCTACCGCCGTCTCACCGGCAGCGCGGACAGCGGACTGTATTTCCCTCATAAAGTCACATTATAGGTCTTCTACCCTTCACTTTCAAAGTCTAGGTTGTGTTCGACTTCACCTTTCCTTGTGAGGGAACCGATAGTATAACTTTCTGTACTATTGACCTCATCGAGATTGCAAATCAATTCACCATCGTGCTCTATAATACATGTGATTGGCTTAAACACTGATGTGATAGCGATTGCACTGATCTTCTTCCATACTTCCGTCACTGGGATCGACCGTCTTATGATTGACACGTAGGTTTCCCAGCGCGATCGTTTTGCAGCGAGTATTGTTCTACCAGCGGTGGTTCGAAACCGATGCGATTGTATTTATACCCGCATACCCGTATTTATAAACGGGTATAAACCTAACCCGTTTAGGACCGTCGCTACTCTCTTATTGCGTCTTTCACAGCGCTGTTCCACCACAGGAGCGGTGGTTTGGATGAAGGCCTCCGGTCCGTGGAATATCCTCTGTAGCAGCTGTGTAACTGTTTACGTCTTCTCTATATTTTCACAGACGTTTGTAGTTGTACTAGCAGTCTTGAAGCCTGTCCCATCATCACTGTCCACGCGTCATCTTTTTGGCGTTAGCGTTGTTATCAGCACAGGAAAGTGGTCGCTCCTATGAAGAACTTGGAACACTGTCTACGACAGACGTGGAGCAAGATCCGAGCTACAGATCAAAAGATCGGTAGCTGAAAGCGCGTTGTTGAGGAATAAGATCCTCAGTCCTTATTCCAGTGCGTCTTTGTTCCTCGTCCTAAGTCAACCTCAAGTAGGAACATGAGCATTGAAATCCCCAACAAGGAGTAATGGAGATGGTAGCTGCAGATTTTCTGCTCAGAATCTGGTAAGTATAAGCAGCAGATCGTTATCTTGAATTGCTGTAATAAACTGATAGCTACTGCTCGTAGAGGCGTAGCGAGCGGGAAACGTCTAGCGGGATATGTGTTGTTAAGAAATATAGCAATATCTCCCCTTAGTCTGATGTCTACAGTCACATCACAGAGTAAGGACTCATATCCCTTCATATCAAATAGTTCTTGCGGCCTTCAAGTGTTTCCTGTAAGCACAGACACATCGGTGTATGACTGGCCAGTAGCATTTTTCGATCGCAATAATCCAAAGTGCAACCGTTGGTATTCCACTGAAGGATGGTCTCCATACTGTATGTTGAAGAATCAGTCGCTACGGTCCGTGCTTACTTTCTTGGTTTCTCTTTCGGCCAGCCCTTCTTCTTCTTTTGAAATTCCCGAGGCCGGAGAGATCACTGGCGCCGGCAATCGAGCTAAACTCCGTCCGATTGGCACGATTGGTTCCACCGTGCGTTACGGTGTGTTTTCGAACCCTATCAGTGCCTTGTTAGCCAACTAAAGAGTAACAGCTGTTGCCCTCCCTCACGAGACCCAGAACTTGCAGGCCCGCGTAGCGTTGTATTTCCGGGGGGTATTATTATTATTATTATTATTTTTATTTTTATTATCTTCTTGTATCTAAATGTACAGCATATGAAATAAAGTTTCCGATTTCATACCTAACCACACATCACAAGGTAAATAACCGGAAAACCTAATGGATAAACGTGCCTAACGAATTTGTCAAATGAGATTGTATTGTGCCATTTTTACGGTAGTACATGAATTATGTCAAACAACGAATCTTTCTCAACTTTCCTCTTTTACGGTGAGTTATTTTTACTTCAGTAGCTTCGTTTCCCTGTTCGTCAGCTTGTAGTTGTCTATATGTTCTGGATATTTCGGTACTGCTGTTTATCTAATTCTGAAACTCGGAAGAGAACAGCCAGTGCAGTGTCAGGACATCTAGGAAACTTATTAAATGAGAATGATGCCCGACTTAGACAGTAAAGTGACGGGAAAACACGTATTATTCTCATGCGTCTCCATGGTTCTTCCTAGCTCCTACGATCTCTCCATATATAGCCTACAGATTTTCTGTAGACTTCTCCTCAGATAGTCTTTATTTCTGTTACATTTTGTCTGCAATGCTTGGTGTAATAGATGTGTTATGTTCTTCATATAATATTTGTTTTGACAGATTTGTATTGCTTTCTACGCTATGAGTGTTGTAATTTTTCCACATCTCCACTCATACATTCCACAACAGTTACCGTGTGTCGCGTCTGGTGTTTACAAATTGTCCAAGACACACGAACTCCTTGAATGTTTAAATACTGTTTAATCTATCTGTCCGCATATTTACTTATATAAATTTTCAGGAACCGGCGTTTAGTCTCTGTCCTTCCTCATATATATATATATATATATATATATATATATATATATATATATATATATTGATATTTCAAATTATATATTCTATGTGAACTTGGGAATTTATTGTCCTTCATCCCGGGTACGCGCAGAATAAGGATTCCAACACTATTTCTTTTTCCAGAGCGTTTACTGTAACCTTTCAAATAATAAAATCTGTCTATTTAAACCAATTTGTTGTCAAAACCTCGATATTGTACCCTTCAAACACAGCTTTCTGAGTTTTATAATCAGCAATCGATCTTTAGTGAGCGTCAGTTAATAAACGATGAAGATTCAGCCATAAACGATGAAGTGGATAAATTTTATCGCAGTTTCTAAAGTATTTATTGTCATATTCAGGACGTGCATTAGTCAATAATGATTAGTGCACACATCTTGTTTGTCATTGTGACAATATTGTTTGTGCATGTTACATAAAAGTAATTAGTATTATTATACATACATTATTATTCTCATGTTAATAATATCCAATAATGTTAGTAAGATATAATTAATATTACAAACCCACGCACATTATACATTTGTATATTTTGTATTTTTAAAAACTAGTCTACATATATTTTTTTATTAGTTTTACAACGTTTGGACAGTTTTAATTTAATTTACTGTCATCATAAATAATATTATGTGATATGTTTATCATATGTTATGTCATATGTTTATTATACATTATAATTCTGGTGAAGACAGTAAATCAAATAAACATTCTGGAAACACTGTAAAACAATACAAAATATAACTTATTCTTGTTCTTAAAAATACAAAGTATTATTTATTATTAATATAAATAACAAGAATAATGTGAGCAAATATGAATACTCTCTCTCTCTCTCTCTCTCTCTCACACACACACACATGCTCGCGAGCGCGCGTGTGTTCGTACAGAGAACATACATGTCACAAATGTTATTTTGTAAATATGTATGTATACATATTATGTGTTACATAGCAATATAGCCTACACAAAATAACATATTGTATTTGTACTAACTATTGTCTGCACTAATTCCCTCTCTCTCTCTCTCTCTCTCTCTCTCTCTCTCTCTCTCTCTCTCTCTCTCTCTCTCTCTCTCTCTCACACACACACACACACACACACACACACACACACAAAACGTCAACTAAAGCCCTATGTACACTCACTGATTTGACACCCGTCATATTAAAGGGAGAGGAAACAGCAAAATTGTACCAAATAACAAACGGAAAAGGAAAGCGAACAGAGTTCGATTGTAAAATAAAGCCTTGTAAAATAAAGCCAAAGAATTGGCTACATCCGGCCAGTATGAACATAATAAAAAATACCAAAGTAAGATACCATAAAAAAATGTACACGGAGTAGGTGCAGGTGTTGCCATATTCATTGAGAATGATTTAATAGGAAAACTAATGCTCAAACTCGATAACAAATGCTCAAATAATCAAGCTGAACAACTTGCAATTGTAAAGGCATTAGAAGATATTCACGGAGACTTACAAGATATAAGAGAAGTAAACCCAAAGAAACAACAATATATGAGAACAGTAGAATAACAATACATTCAATTAGTAATCCCAGCAATCATAACAACCTTATAAAAGAAATAAGGAAAGCCACAGCGATGCTAAATAAAACTGGAGAATAAACTTCAAATGGATCAAGGTTCATGTAATAGTTTATGGTAACGAACTGGCAGACCGGCTAGCAGAAACAGCAGCACGGAATAATGAATTGGCAATCTCTTTTGACAAAATACCCAAAAATGCAGTGATTCAAGAATTAATCGAAGAAACGACACATAAGTGGAAAAACGAATGGAATGAAACAACAAAAGGTACAGTAGCTAAAATGTTCTTCCCTAATATCAAAGAGAGATTGAAAACAAAACTCAAAATGACTCCCAACTTCACGGGTATAGTAACTGGATACGGAAAAACGAAATCTTACCTCCACCGCTTCAAGATACTAAACGACCCAATGTGTCCACAAACCCACAAACAGTGAATCACATCATATATGAGTGTGAGATGTTAAAAAATCAGAGACAAAATTTAATCAGTAGTATAAAAAAATCAGAAACTTGGCCACCTACAAAATAAGCTATTATAAAGAAACATCTGAAAAAATTCAAAACATTTATTAGTGCAATTGAAATCTAATAAATTATATTATTGTAAATAATCAAATATTCATACAAAAGCACTGTAAAATATGTTATCTAATACGTAACATGTTATTACTTGATGTAAGTATATAAAAACGCTGTTATTCAAATAAGGAAAATCTTAGCATGTAGTAACATATATACCACATGCTCGTATATATAGTGGTTCCAGACTGAACGTTTTCCTCAATTACATTCACCAAAGTGTTAGCATCTCGTTTATTTACAGCTTTCAGGAAGAAATTTTTACTCCTTCTGTCTATCCCTCCGATTAGCCACCGAATCTTTATCACTCGATCCCTGTTATACTTTCTCTTGCCGAACGCACTCTCGTCTATTACCTGTCAGTTGTATTATAGCTAGACTGTCAAAATGCGTATAATTACTTAGTGTTTTCTTCACATAATCTGGATGCAAAGCAAACATTCTTGTACCCAGCAATTCCTGTTTCAGAGACTTTACGCCTACACATAGCTACTTAATTTAAAAATAATAATTTTATTTATATTGGAATGTTAGATATGTGTACTTATTAAATTCAGTAATGGTACACATAGCCTACTAATAATCTTTACTCTGACTGCCATCAGACCACCCATTCTTCCAGGTTTGGTGCTCATATGTGCTACAAGTGAAGGTACGATGTGTAACCCACACCGTTCTAACACAGCTAAAATACGTGGTCTGGGTTTTATAAACTCTCAGTTTGTCTTCTGCATCTTCGTCAACACGAACAGAATATTCTTTGAACACAGGTATATTGTTTACTTATAGAACACTTGAAATTGACACGACACTAGAGAAAATTCCAAATCAAAGTAAATCAAATACGTGAAGAGAACAACAAACTAGACCAAGTGCATTTAGTATTCATTAGATTACGCAAGATAATATTACGCACACGTAACACTTCATGGTTCTCTAAAAATAGTAGACACTTTCACAGTCACGTAATCTGTCTTTTCAATTAAGGTTTCACGATTTAATAAATAATTTATTAATAAAATAAGTTAATAAGTTTATTGTATTAGTTTATGAAACAATTCAAGTTCACTGATTTTGTAATGTTATTAACAATGTAACCTTAAGATGTGTAATACGAACAGGTAGGCTACATATCATCTTCAAAAAGGCCGTGGTGACGTTTGTCAAAATTAGATAGAAACGTAAATTATGTCGTGATTTCTGATCTGGTTCGCAAGTGACTAACGTTAGTAGTAGAAGATGTATGATGTAAGGTGTAAGATGTATGATTTTAAATTTGTGAAACCGAAATTGACCACAACTATCGCTTCTTGCTTGCATTCCTAAGTCAGAAAGTCGCACGTTCGCTTGTGTGTATCCTAAATAATTATATGATTGATTTCATTATCATATACTTTATGTATTATTCACGAAGTTCCTCAGTGGAAGTATTTTTTTATTGCCTTGCAAAAATAAGTCAGTTTTATTATTTCGTTTAGTCATATGATGATGTTGAACAGAAACTGATTAAAGTACCGAACAACCAAGGAAATAAAATAAATATTTGCATTTCGAAACTTTCTGAATAAAGTAACAATAAACATATGTGTCTGTGTATGTTTTGTCTCTAAATGACAAGACATTTTACCGATTACATGTTCCATCCAACATGTAATCTTAGAAAGAATCTTAGAAAGAATGTCAGATTCAAGACTGGCCACACAAGGCTGGAAATGTAAATCTATAGGAAACACGTGTGTGGCTAGACGCAGGAAGAGATGGCTGGAGGATCTTCGAGGTTGGAACAGACAGCACCTAGTCTTGGCCGGAATGTAAAGAAGATGATGATGATGATGATGATGCATGTTCTAACCATAGGATATATAGTTTTATAAATTCTTTGTTTTTACTTAATTAAACTTAATTAAATTTTAATCGACATTTTTACACGAAAACCTGATGTCCTAAAATTGTTGTTTCTGGTTTAATTTTCGTAAACAGTTATCGTCCACATTATGCTTTTAGTACTAGTATTTAGTATTTGTTTTGTTAGAATAAAATGAAAGGACTGCTACACTAAAAGATATAGGTTCCACTCCCACCGCGAGAAAACATTTGGGCTTTTAACAGGGGTAAATCCACTAAAGGTGAGTCAAGGGAAATTCAGAACAGGATCTTGAAAATCGTTATCCATAATCTTGAAAAACATTCTGTGAAACTCCGAGTAAAGCAAAATGTTTTCAAAGATAACCTGACTTTTTTGGAAGAAGAATCTTTAAAACAAACCAATTTCGTCTTTCTATATTCGTCCCCCTCAAGGTACCTTTGTAGATCCTTCCTGCTTTTAGATGACTCTCTAACTAGTGGTATTGTGTGTAGTAACACATTTCTACTTTGCAGTTCGAAACCGCTGTTAAACTCTGGGACCAATATAGGCATACATATTAGGAAAGGTGCAGTGGCGTAAGTAAAAACTGCTCTGCGGGAAGGGGAATGAGACTAGCGTGAAGGTTAGATCCCCAGTTTTCCTTAGGAAAAATGGAAAATTCAGGATTCTTCCCACAATTTTATAAATACATATTTAAATTGTTTGCGTTTCAAAACTTTTTGAGTATACCAACGTGGGTAATAAATCTCATGTCATTAGAAATAAGTTAAATTTTTAAATGCATTTTTAAACGAATCTTGTTAAAATGAGTCTTTCTAAACATGTTTTAAAAAACCAGTTTTATTATCACTTTGCACTTTCATTTAAGGATGTTTTCCTAAGAATGTTTAAAGCTACTTATCGAGCGTGTTGTAGTATGTTATTTTCTGTGTACAATCTTGCAATAAAATCTTTTCATTTTTCCAAATTAAAGTCAAGGAACTGCTAGTGCACCCGTGCAGAGACGACAGTTCAAACCAGAGATGTTAAATTAGAGGAGTCATGACATATACAACCCTGCAAAGAGAACTGTTGATGAAAAATATAAAGGTAGATTAAGAGACTTTGCCTTAGTTTTCTAGTGTTTGTGTAATTGTTTTGTAAGGATGCAAATACGAACGGTTTTACCGAGTATTGAGTGATTTTTTTTATTAAGAAACTGTAACTTTATTTTATTAATTTTGAAATATTCTCATTTCTTTTACTTGTACAATTATTTGTATATTTGTAAGCCTCATTTTAAGACAACTATTGGCTTACAAATAGAGCTCGAAATTTACGTTAAATAATTATGGAATTTTGATGAACTTTTTAATAGCTCTGGGGGGGGGCTTAACAGAATATCGAGTATAAAAGTTGCTGAAAAGGTGAAAATAACTACTAGTAATTTTTAAATAACAACAGACGCTATCTTTGAAATTATAAAAGTTAGCCCACAATTTCATAAGTTGTGCCTGACGAGGAAATTGTAATTTAAGGTCAAACCAGACAAAGCAAACGGATCAGGTTATAACAGGTCTTTTCATTATGAGGTATTTTACATGTTTATACGGAAAAACTGAAACAGCAGAAATAATATAACGCAGCCATCCGAATTCACGAATTGGCAGTAACCAAAAAACGATCACTTCATTCAAGTAAATGGTAATTCCAGAATTTTGCAAATATTAAAAAGTGGAATTATTAGTGTTGCTCTCTAAATTTATTTGTTAATAATATAGCCTTAATAGTGTTAATAATGCATCCTTATTTGTTATTATTGTAACTAAAAGTAACCCAAAAATTTTCTGTTAGACACTGTGTAGGTACTATGTCTTGTATATCCATTTCTATACGTTAAAACTTTCCAATGATCTTGTGATTGAATATGTTTTCAGGACTATTAGGACATAGTCTAATATTTCACTAGCTAAAACTAATATTTTCCCTAATCTGCGTTTTAACCACGGCCTAATGCCACTTAGGCATAACAACTCCGCCCAAGAGGACCTGCGTTCCTTTTTTGTTCCAACAATCTGTTAATTGAACTCGAATATAGATTCCCAGTGAAGTTGAATAATTAGTGGCCTACTGGACTGTTCAAGAATTAAAATTTTGTTTACAATAACGTTGATATCGTTTATGTAAATAGTCGATTTCTTTACAGGTTTTTACTGTAACGTTCCAAATATACTAAAATTTTATCAAGCTAGAATTTTTATTCTGAAACGTTTATTAATCCAAATGTCGTTAATAACTTAGTGATTTTCATTTAACCTACAATTTAAAAAATTAAATTAATTTATTTTAATTCTTTATTTTGTTATCGTCATTTATATTTTTCGTTATTCTTTATCTGATATAACAAAGAAAACGAACCCAATTCGTTCACTGTTTCCGTCCATTTAAGAGGCGTGTAATGCTATGGAGTAATTACTGTCAGAACATCTTAGTTGTTCCGTTGCCGACATTTATGTGGCTTAACAGACGAATGTACATAAGTGTAGAAATACAAATATTTATAACAATATTACACGATGTATAATATTACACCGTATTGTAAGGATGGACGAATATTTCTTTGTAATTTTTATCTTTACGTTCACAGTAGAAATTGTCATTCTAATCGATAACACAAACAAATTTCTGGTATTTAATTTACATTTTGTTTTATGGTGAATAATAATTAAAAACAATGAACACAGTGTTTGTAAATGGAGTAATATTGGGCTGCAGAGTGCAAGTCGATGTCGTGTTAAGGGTACATTCTTCATTGCTGCCACAGCAGTCGCGCGTATTTTGGTCGCTGAACTTCGCTCCACCCTTCTCTTCCTGTACACCATTAAATTACAACTTTTGTAATAACAAAATTAAAATTTAACGGATTATCTAAAAGTATCTGGTTTTAAAACAAAATTTATGACCTTCTGTGGAGAAGAACTGATGAGATCTAAAGCAGAAGTTAACATTATTAAACAGACACACAATTTCAGTACTTGGGGTCTGGATATATCGTATAATAGAGACAGAAAAATACAATAGACTTAATAGACTCAGAAAGGAAACGTTATTAATATAAAACAGTTTGTGTGTACTGTTAATAGGATTAACCATTAATTGCATGCAAAGTACGATGAGAAAGATAAGGAAAATTTTATAAAGCAATGGTGCTTCAGTACGCTTATAGCGAAGATTCGACAACATCCAGGTATCTGAAATGAGATTTTTAAGGCGCGTCAAAGAATGCACACAAAAAGTTTAAATAAGAAATAAGGGGACGTTCAGTGTATACTGGGGGTCTACAATAATGACATCAGAACTGAATAAAGTTAAAGAAAGACTTTATTAAAGAAAACGGAACAGAACATAATCACTGAAGTAGAGAAGAAGATGAAAAAGAAGAAGAAGATGAAAAAGAAGAAGAAGAAGAAGGAGAATAGAAAAAGCAGATGTCGACCATGATGATGATGGAAAAAAGAAGATAAGAAGAAGAAGTGTAAGAAGAAAATGCAAAAATTAATTTAGTGTATTCAAAAATGAAGTAAATTTAAGTAGAATCCACCCGGTTATTAATTCCATGTAAGTCAATTTACTCGATTGGTTTCACAGTGATTTGGTAAGTTCACTTTCTCGAATTCCGATAATCAACTTTATTACAATCGGTTTTTCTATAAAATGATTATAAGCTGTCCGTGTTCACATGTATCTGGATATTCGCCACATTAACGTATATCAGTACTTTTTAGTAAAACAAGCGTTCAAATCAAACTGTCTGTTCTGATATTATGCATGTCGAAATGGTGCAGCTGTGTTCTGATCCACTTTATGTTCCATTCCTAGAAATATTGTTTAATCTTTAAGAACTATTAATTAATTTTTAAATAATTTAAAGAAAAATAAAAAATTTTAATAAATATAAATAAACCAATAACACTTGTTTAATTAAAAAATCAATTTGTATAATTACGGCTAATTGGGAAATTACCACAAAAAGACCTAAATCAGAAAGAACCCCTCTGTAACGTGATTTATACATTGCCAAGAAAGGGAGGGAGGATTTTAATTCAAAGCAAAATCCTCTGAAGCAATTTAATTTACGGAAGGAAAGGACGGGTAACGTGTAAGGTGAAAAGCTAAAGAAGGTAGATGAAAATTAGTTTCATAGATTAATAAGCCTGATTATCCTGTAGACGAATATCATTATGTTAACGGTTCGTTATGGGCGCAGCCAACAACTGTAGGTTAACGTTTGCTTACATTTAGTTAAGATAATAGATCAATAGTCAGTTTATTATTGTGTCATTACGGTTACCCGTAGTGATTGTTTATAATTGACATAAGCAACTAACTAGACTGTAGACTTCTTTGGTGGAAAATGAAACGGCGTACACTGTGTTCTGGATCGGATGCTATTTTAGACGAAAAATGTTTTGGCAGATCAGGAAGATCTTGATATATTTAATTTAAGAGGAAGAATAGATAAATTTAGTAACAGTTGGCACGAACATGATAAACATGCATTGTCAGAATGCCGCATATTATGTTACATTACTGGCTTGTAAGAATAAGGAGAGATGCTTGTAGGTTATGCACCAAGACGTTATGAAAGAAGAGGTTATGCATAGTGTTTTGAAGCAGAAGGACAAATCTTTAGGTATAATTTTATAAGACAGGAGAAAAATAAAGGCGTAATCAATTAGACAGTACACACTTTCCTTCCTGTTCTGACAAAAAATAAAACTGACAAAAGTATTCAATCATTCTTTCTTGAGTATATTTTTTCTTTTTTTTTCTTCTTTCGTACTTGACAATATTCTTTCTACACTTCACGATTTTTTTAAAGAATTCTTCAAATGCTTCGTTTTGTTTAGTAGTTTTTTAGGAAGTGAAAAAGAAAAACTTTTGTTAACTGCTACTCGGCACAGACATTGTTAACCTTGACAGTGCCCATTATAAATGTAGTCAGTTATTCATCCGGAGACTTTAGAAATGATTGGATTGCTGTAATTAATGGAGAGTTATCGTACGAGAGATTAAATGCTTATTAATGATTGGATTGCTGTAATTAATGAATAGTTATCGCAAGAGACATTAAATGCTTATTAATGATTGGGTTGCTGTAATTAATGAATAGTTATCGCAAGAGACATTAAATGCTTATTTGGCTACGTTACGTCTAATAAATGTTTTGAATTAATGAGTATTATTATTTTGTCGCGAATTGTGCTTAATAAATATTTACAGTTACATAAGAATATTGCATTATAGTTACAGAGAATTATTGTATTATGAGTTTGCAAACAAAAAGGTGTAGCACAGTGTCAATAAACGGTGCTGATTTCTCTGGTATATTCAATTATTCCGCTATACTCAGAATCCCTATACACGCTAGCTTCCCATAAACATGTATCTTCCATTTTGTGTTTCGTAGCTTGTCTTTATCAACAGTACTGCACAGACGTCACCGGTAATTTAACTAATGGTGTTCGTCATTCCTTATAAATGATATGAACTACAAAATGCAAGAATTCAATAGCGATCGCTTTTCCGCATGAAACGTTCGTTCACTTATTGGCATTTGATGTACAGTATTTTAAATTAGGACGGTTTTCCAAAAGAACAGGCGGTACGTTGTGTGCTAAGTTCGTAACCGACATTTAGGTTAATGCGCGCGGCGGCTAGGTCTTGAAGGAAGCGAAGCGCATACAATAACCACACAATGTACAACGAAAAAAGGAAATCACTACGTCAAGTAGGATAATATTGATTTTGCATCCATTGAATAGGTCGGCTGCATTAATAAATAATGAATTGGTAATGCACCGATAATGGCGGTAACTGGCAGCGTCCGATACGGTGAACGATAAATGTCAAACGTTCACGACGGTGTCTGAAAATTTTACAATTATTATTGTTATATTACTTTGCTATGTGTGTCAATAGTGCGAAGCGTTATCGACTGACTGGCTGTACAGTCCACGAGTTCGAGACTCTGTTATCGACACTGTGAGGGTGCAGACACACAAACACGTACTCCCTCCCTCTCTCTTGCGCTCTCTCACTCTCTCTCTCTCTCTCTTTCTCTCTCACGCACGCACGCACGCACGCACGCACAGGCACACATTTAAGCATGGATGGCTTATACATTTGTTATGTTGGTACAAACTGTAATAACAGACAGATTTAGTAATTATTCCATAGTAAATAATAGATCATTCGTAAATTTCATGATTCTTTCTGCCTTGTTGGATTTTGTTGGTTATTTCGGCCCAAGCATTTACTTTATTTCAGGACATCATCTTCATTTAAGGCCAGACCTTGATGTTGCGTTTGAGCTATCATACTTTTCATCTTCCATTAGCATCCACACAACATCCAAGCACTTCTTACCCAACCGGTTTCTTTTTAAAATCCTTACCATTATTCATTTTTATAAACACTGTAAAATTTTTATCTTTTTCTTTACCACTAATTTTACAAGTTTTTCCTTTCTCATTAATTATTTAAAACTTCAAGTGTTGTTTTACTTTCGATCCTACTTGTTTTTTTCATAATCTTCCTTTAGGACCAACCAAGCTTACTTTTCGTCCCCAAGGTCCACGCTTCATTTCAAAAAGCAAGGGTATGCAGACATAAACTTTTACAAAAGCCTTCCCAACATATCATTATTTGTGACCAAGTTTATTATGGAAAGTCGCTTAGCAAGTGCTGCTATTGTTTACACATCATAATCACCAAGTAGCAAACTTGCTTTACTTGTTTTATTTTTTGATTATCCGATACCACTCTTTATCTTCACCATCCTTCTTCTTGTTTGTATCCGAACGCCGTGAACCATTGTATCTACATAGCAGATAATCTCCTTGTCGTTTCTATGCTGTCGCTAATCTTCTTCACGTCTTCAATTTGTTACTGTTATACAGTATATTGGTGGATACATGCAACCGGTGATAGGCCTGTTTTTCCACGTTTTTTTCCTTGAACGATCTTCCAGTTTTTTAATTCCTTTTGGTTACAACAGGTCTTAACCGTTTACTTTAAGCTTAGTTCACATAGAATTGATAGTTAACAATGTTCTTAACAGGTTTCTAGAGCTACTCATTTCAAAAAATTTCCATTCCACATTTACGTGTCGACTGGAAATACAAGATTACGAGTCGTCTCATATTCGTTTCCTTTATGTACCTAACTACATATCCTTGAATTTCAGCTTAAATCGTATTCGCAATTACGTAGCCAAGTGGAACCGCGCATCTTTGACAACCGCATAAAGAATAATACCTTTTAAGATAAGTGTGTAGAGTCTTAGTTGTAGACTTGTGTGGTCAGCTTTCCTTAAGACCGCGTTTAATTGATAGTATTGGTAATATCAAAATATTTTTTCCATTATGTGATGTGATATACTTAACGATAAAACTAAAAACAGGGCTAAACATTTAATATTTATAATGTCAATAAAATGTGGTCACAAACAAACAAAAATTGTTATTAGTCGTACGTTATTATAATTAACTTAAACGTTAAGTTTATTCTCCAAAAGTGTCTGTAGCTTAATTGTATAGCAGAGTCTGTTTTATCAGTATCTGTTTCGTTTGGTTTAAAGTTGGTTTCTCCTTAAATAATAAATAAAATAAAAATTATTGCATAAGAAAAAAAGCGAAGCTAATGTAAACAGAAATTAAACTAATAAGAAATATAAAAATGGCATATTTGAAAAACGTAAGAAAACAAACGAACGTATAACTGTTTCAGGATAGTTAAACTTTCAAACGGGATGGACTTTTCTGCATTCATTGGACCCAACTGTATGTTGTAAGGCGTTTGTTGTATATGATTCCTTTGTCCACTTTGAAACAGCTTATTGTTTATAACTGCACGTATCATATTGCTTTACGGAACATCTGATATATGCAGTAGTCAAATTTCCTGATTGCCTAGCCTTTTCAACACGATGCATTCTTTGGTTATATGATACACAATTGCAACCTTCTTTCTAGACGTTTCTGACTCAACGTTATGATTTTTACCAATACAAAACAAGTATCTCTTGCCCAACTCTTTGTAAGCTGATGAAGAAGTTATCTAAGCTATTGTGTATACAAGGGTCGTTAAATCACTAAAGAAGCAAACACCACTAAAAAGACAGAGAGCGAAACAGAATATTAGGAATACCGAAAAAGGATCAGGCGTGGACAACAATGGAGACTGAACTGAAAGAAGGAACAATATGTCAGCAGAATAAAGGAGGATAGAATAGTAATAGACAAAATAAATGTGCTCAAAATAAAAAGGAGTTTGGAGTAAAGATGGAAGGTTTGAAAGTGCTAAATTCACTCTAAAAGTAGCCAAAAAACTTTGCCGATGACAAATTAATCTCGATTAATTGAGATTTCAACTGTTGCTTTTGAATCAAAGGACACTGATTAAGACGAGTTGTTGCGTCAGTAGGAAGACTTCACGACATCTGTAACGTAAGATTTGGTATAGGCTTATAATAGGAGTAAGCGCTGAATTACCGTAATAGGAATGTTTCTTCTTCAGGATAATGCTCGTCTACACACTGCAAAATCTATACTAGAAGCCAAATCTATACACAAAGCTATAGAGTTCGCTGGACTATACACAAAGTCCAGACTTCGCTGCTCCGTCTGACTCTGTTTCGTCTATTACAAGGAGTCATTAGGTGCAGTGAAATTCCATACCAAGGAAAAGTCATAATCAAACGTGAAAAATGTACAAATTTCAAGAAAAAGAGTTCTCTGCTGTTTGCATAAAAAAATTGTTCATGCGATAGGAGAAGTGTATAATTGTTGTTGAGGATTATGTTAGAATGCATGTAACTTGTTAATTTTATTAAATAAATCGTGCTGAAATAACAGATCTTAATAAATAACCTCAATTTCTTATCATAAGACCCTCGTATTAATAGGAAGTTATATTTTATAAACGAGGTATGGTAGATGGTAGACGTAATAAAGGAACAACCTGTTTCCCCATATCTAATGAAACACATTGCATATGCTGGTTGTATTCAAAACCAACAGCGTAAAATAAACAGTATTATAACAGACACATATATTTATTCCAAATCGTTGACGACAGTGTTCGTCTACATCTCCGACCCGCTGCCCCTTACACGCCTCCATTCACATTGTAAGTAGCAAGGTTAGTAGTAAAGACGGTCTTACTACAGACGACAAAATATCAGCATACAGAAAGAACAGGATACTGTAACTAAGTGACCTATATATTGAACAGCATTCCGTATTCTACAATACTAAACTATACTCACTGTAATAAACTGTACAGAACTGTTGGCGATACGTTAGCGTCAGGATTTGACGCTACTTCAGTAGTTATTATAGGTCCGTTAACCGCTTTGTAACAATTATACGTTTACGTGGTTGTAGTATATGAGAACTATATTAGACTCTTCACTTATTTATCAAAAATTAAAATGAGCTTTAAAATAAATTAAACGGCTTCAAGTTTAAAAAAAAAACTTTATTAATGATAACGGCTTTTTGGATTGCAAAGTTTAGTATAGAAAAATTTAGTAACTTTTATTTCTTAACATCAAGTAGTCATATTTTTATAATACATTTTGCAATGTACGTTTGTGATACTTATGTTAATCACTTTAACGTAAGCATGAAAGCGGCAGTACAGTGTTCAAAAAGATGACGTTAGTTCTTTAGCGGTCAGGGCACTAAGAAAGATTTAAGATTAGCTCTCTGCGGATTATAGTGTCATAGCCAGGATTTTTCCAGTGAAGGACGGGTTACTTTTACTAAACGGGAGATACGATTGGTGGAAGAGGGAAAGTGGCTGGTTTTAGCTCATTGTGTATGTTACGACAATAATAACATTATTAACATTACGACATTATGTTAGAGTGATTGACTGTCTGCCTCAGATTACTACAAGACTCCACTGGTTATCCGCCCGATGGGGGGGGGATGATCTTCCTTGGCTATGCCACTGGAGTATTATATATAGTATATATTATACAGTAAACGAGCGTACGAAGATTTTTAGATTGTTAGGGGAAACTTGAGTTTAAGATATTGACTAAATTAGGCAAGAGGAAATAATGAAAAAATGGCGTTTTGTTGAAATAAATAAATTTTTAGAAAAGTGAATGAAAAATTACGAAGAAGGTAAAAATTCCCAACCATCGGCAAATTCTCGTCACGTGCACAATCACAGGTGCATCTGCGGACTTGGTTAAACAAATTTGAAGTGTGATTTTGACGGCATTTATGAATAGGACAATTGTATTTTCAATTTGGAAAAGATCCTCATTTTCTAATCCCAACACAATTTGATAATTTTTTTATTCTTGATTAAACTGTCTTAATCTATGTCCCTGCCTTGATTTTATCTTCCTTATTTTCTACCATTATTTCATCCAAATAAGTTACTAGTACTTGTGTGTCTAGTGAGTGCGTTTTCTAATCACAATTTGCGTACTTAATGTCGAAAAGCACTGCGTAATTAAATTTAATATCTCGCAAAATCTACCTGCGGTTCTGTGAAAAAGAGACCACACATTCAATACAGAAACGTCTTGTAAGGACGTGCTCACACATTACTGACGCCAGACACTATTCATCGTCTATTCTCTTAGTCGTCAGCCATGATATCGTCCAGAAAATGATTAACATGGAAGGCGTATTAATTTATTGTTACTGTATTCTCTGTCTTTCCGTAACCTGTGTGTGTGTGTGTGTGTGTGTGTGTGTGTGTGTGTGTGTGTGTGTGTGTGTGTGTGTGTGTGTGTGTGTGTGTGTGTGTGTGTGTGTGTGTGTGTGACTTGGCTGGAAGCAATATTTATTGAGCAGGTCGCCGCTGCTATTCTCCAGCCCGACCGTAAATCCAAATTTAATGGTTTCTCTCTTAATAGTTTGTTGGTTGTTTTATTGGTTTTTTAATAAATTTCGCCGTTTTGTGACATATTGGGGCATAGCAAATAAAGTCGATTTAAACGTGTGTATTTTTATTCTTGTTTTACATGATTTTTCCTCTGCTTTCGTGTATTGAAAATGTATGTCGTAAAAGCAGTAATAGCACCAGCAGTAGCAACAGTAGCAGCAGCAGTAGTAATAGTAGTAGTACTAGTAAAAGTAGTGGTAGTAGTAGTAGTAGTAGTAGTAGTAGTAGTACTAGTAGTAGTAGTAGTAGTACGTGCCGAAGCTGATACAATGCACACTATAAAGCAATATCTATTGAAGAATGTCGCGTTTAAAACGTTACTTGTACTTGACTTTACAGCCCTTTGAGCAATCCGGTGCAGTTTTATTTTCTTCTTAAATATTTCGTCTCCACAACACACATTCACGCACACATACAAATACGTACATCGCTATAATGTTTTGCTTTCTGTAAAAACAATAATTGCAGTCTCTTAGACGATATGTCGACAAAGCAAAGAAAAAAATAAAATAAAACTGTAAAAGAAACAATAACAGGGAACGGAAAGAAACAAAGGCGAAGAAGACAAAAGGAGCTGTAAAGTCGGTACACCACAGCGGCCAATGGGCGAGCGCGCGCTTGGCCTCAGCGCTAAAAGACATGAATTTGCCATATTTGCGGAGCAAACATATCCCGACAATGTAAACTGACTGCTGAGGTGAAACTATAATAGGGCTGCCAAATGAATTTCTTTTGTTTTACTCTATCGCCTGCAGACGTTGTACTCTGTCTGGAAACTATGAAGGCTGATGGCATTCTTCAGCCTCTCAATCGATAAACTTCCACTATTAATGCCAGTATACGATGATGATTATGATGGTGTCAATTGTATTAGTGATGGTGTCCCGAGGCTTCTGTGTGAGACCAATTCAGAACAATAATAAGTTTATGTCGCGCAAACGTGTGCCGATAAAGCCTAACAGAAACCTCAATTTGACAATTTTGTAAAATTAGAAAAAAGAAATAGTCGTAAATTTAACTGTTAACATTACTGATAATTAAACTGTCAGTGATAAACGTTTTACTTCAGATTGCAATATCACGTAAAGACGGTACACAACGCTTTGGTTACAGAAACTTCGTGATCACTAAAGGAAGTTGACAAAAATATAGATTATTCATTTTTTAATTTAAAATTAACTAAGACTGCAGTAAAATATAGAGAAATGGTACTTTCCCAAAAATTCTATCACCACTACGATGTTGATGTTTGAGTACGTCATAGTATCGATACGTCACGCAATGAAAAAGAAGAAGTGTACCAATTGTAAATGACTCTGTTGCTGAATGTAGTGCGAAAATACGTAATGTTTTAAGTCTTGAGGTGAATTAAGAATCTTTTGAAGTTTTAGTTTATTGTTTAAAGGAAACAAAACTCGTGGTTTGGCAAAGTATAACACTTAATAAGTGAATACAGTGATTGTAATAGAGTGACATTTGAGAAAATCATCACACGCGTAAAAACAATGCATCTGGAAGCAAAGAGAAATAAGCATTGCTGTGACATTTCAGACTTTGTACTGGAACCATATGCAGGGTATCTACATAAACTTATCGAAAACATTGAAAATGTAGTTTAGGATCAGAAAAAAAGAGAAAACTAAAATTGGATTTCTGCGACGAAAGAGAAATGGGAAAATTTAGCAGTTAAAGCAAAAACAAGTTGAAAGCCAAATGTTAAATGGTCAAGTTAAAACTGAGATTCGCTTTGTTCATTCACTTACTGATGTTAAATGCATACGGAATAGTTACAACCTTAAAATTTATTCGTAAATGTTTATACTAATTTTGCGAACAATTTGTATATAAGTTACTACCCGACAATTTAGTCTCACTTGAAACAAACAAGTATGAAAACGTTTTCAGTACCCTTGTACCCTTGTACTCAGTACTTCGTGAAAAGAAAATATCATCTAACGACTACACATATAATTACTGACTGTTACGGCAACGCATTCTTACTGCTGTTTTCGGTGCCCATAGTGTACCAAACGAATGGTATCTCCATTTTTTTCCCATTGGCTCTCCCACTAATTTTCATATGGCTGAATTTTATCAAGTAAAGTCTACATAATACTGGCGCGCGCGCATGTGTGTGTATTTACGTTTTTGTGTTCTTCCTTTTCTCTCGACGTTTCGACATCCTTTTTTCTGGTGCCTTCTTCAGCAGCGTTGCTTCTGAGTAATCGTCTTCTACACTCCTGAAGGAAAACACAATACAACGCAGCCACATCCAGAAGAACAACACTCAGACAGTAGGCTGCAGAAAGCTGCAAGAGTTCGCGTCTCGCGCGTGTTCGTGTGTGCGTATGTGTAGCTCCATGGTCTGACTTCTCCTTGTCTATATGAGCATATCTACCTGTACGTTAGACATCCGCAGAGCCAATGAGCGTAAATCAGTTTCTTCATGTGGTGGTTTGTATAAATCGTTCGTCGCGATCTACCGCTGCAATTCATGCCAAGCACAGCATACACACTCCACAACGAGAACCGAAATACGCAGGGAAGACATTAGAGCTGATGTCGAAACTTAGAGAAAAGAATATGAGAAAGAACAATGTGGTCACAGTTGGAAAATTAACAAAATATACAAAAATCTTGCCGATATCTGCCCACTATGTGGGGGTTTTGCAAAAAAAAGTTGTAGGTTTCTTTAAAGAATAAAAACAAAATATATCGTGTTTGATTTAACACATACCTAAGGTAATCAATACTTAGTCTGATGTTTCAACCGACGTCTAGTCGTGATAGCGTGATAGACTAAAAACCGGAATCAACACCATGGAACGTAATAAATGTTTAGACGACGGCGCCGCCAAATATAACAGTTAACTCGGTGTCCACTGCATTAAGAGTCCAGTCGTTTTGTTATCTGTATAGCACAGACTAATATCTAGACGAGGTTTTCTAAATTAGTATCGAAACAGAAATGTGTAAAATTTAAGATGAAATAACTAGAGAATCGATTGCAATGTGGTGTTGTCAGCCGAGTACACTACGAAATAAACTGCTAACTACGACTATTGAGCTTAATATTGCTGGCCGATCGTGTAACGACAGAGTTCAGACAGGCGAAAAGTAGACTATTACGGACAGTTGGCACTTGAGACAGAAAACATTAAACAAGATACTGGCGACAAAGTAAATGTTTATATACATTGTTTCATTTGTTTACGTTAAACGACAGGTAGAAATAATAATTGCAATTAATTTTGTTCGTATAATCTGATTTACACTTCGTCTGGTAACTAACTACATTAATGTACAATATGAATAATTTTATTCAACCTCTTTTCATATTTTATTGTCCTTGTTTAGAAAATTATACACTGTTCTTTTTCTCCTCAACTAAACAATAAACTATAATAAGCTGCCTGAGATGCAGAGCTCTCTCATAGCCATGTTCATGCCAATATTTTGAACAAAAGACATCTATTGTTAGGTAAAGTTCAATATTAAATAATTATTCAGTCATTAGAACATTAGGGAAATTTTAATTGCATTATCTTTTATTTAGTAAAACACTAAAATTTCCAAACAACTGCGTTCTTTTTTTGGTTAAATTTATAACCATAATGCCTAAATAGCAAATAATTTAACTTCATGTATGTTTCCACAGATATGTATAGGAGTATATCTAATATTCTTCACGAATATACATAACTGATAAGGTTACATAACATTTTTTTATAACCATACTTTACATACATACGTTTTGAAGGCGGCCCAAAATTTGTAATGAACGTTGAGAGATATTATGCTGGGCCAGTGGTGTTTCAAATAAGTTTGATAGATAAAGTAAAAAAAGAACCATTCTTAATGTAAACTAAAAATTTTAATTATTACGAATGATTATTAACTTTTAAATTCAATAATAATAATTAAAACGTTTTTATAACTTTTTGTAGGAAATGTAAATTCGAGTAGAGAATGTTGCATAATTCAACCTATTGGTTTACACCAGACTATAAATACCTCAAACAATTTCGAACGACGGGGACAGACTACCGTAATTACCGACGGGATCACTATGTCGCTCTGATTCGGGACGTAGAAACTTCATCAGCTATTTCTCAAATAAATATAAAGGAAATTATGAATGTCAAAGTAGTAAGAAATGGCGAATTTGATTCTGATTAAAATTAAACTCAAACTCCTATCGAATAAAGTTCATCAAAAATTACAAAAGCTATTAAAGTATAATACAGTCAGATTTGCTATAACGGAAGAATCAATAAGAAAATATCAAGAAGAAATTAAAATAGTTAAACATGGTAACTGGTAAGAGTTATCTAAGGAAATCAATAATGCAGCAAAGATAACATTCGGTTTAGTTAAAAATAAAAGGTAAGTATGGTGGAATGAATTGTGTGAAGAAGCATTACCAGAGAGAGAGCAAAAAAAATTGAAAGAGTGGAAATGCTCACTATGAGCAATTTAAGCAACAAAGAAAGAAAGCAGCAAGGGTAATAAGGGGAAATAAAATATATTTTGAAAATTTAAACATGTTGAAATGCAGGGCAATTTTATAAAAAGTAATTCTGAAGATTTCTTTCAGACTTTTAAAAATAAACTAAACGGTTACCACACCAAGTGTTTGTTTTAAAAATGAAAGTGGTAGACTTGACTTCAGCAATAGGACAAATTGTGAAATACTTGCAAAATATTTTGATCATCCTTTTTAAAATGCCCGGAACCGATTCAGAAGTTAGAACTGTCAGACATTTATGAAAATTTAGAAGAAGATACACCTCCGACTATTAAAGAAATTGAAGACGTAATTAAAACTTTGGAAAACAATAAAGCTAGTAGAGAAGACTCTATATTAGCTAAACTTTTTAAAAGGTCTCTACAAAAGATCTAAAAGATATACAATCAATTTTTGAAGAAATTTGGAAAACATAAAAAATTCCAGAAGAATGGACGGTGGCCTTAATACATCCGCTGCATAAGAACGGTGATAAGCAAGAGGTTAACAACTACAGAGGAATATCTTTACTTCCAGTTGAATATAAAATATTTTCAAAGATTCTATTGAGCAGAGTAGAAAAAACATTGGATAGCCAATTGGGTGAATATCAGGGTGGCTTTAGGAAGGGCAGATCCTGTCCAGAACAAATATTCACTCTGAAGACAATAATCCGTCACAGGCTACTAAATTCAAAGTAGATTGTAGTAACATTTGTTGATTTCAAAAAGGCGTTTGATTCTGTTGATAAAGAAACTATAGATAAAGTAATCCGAGAATTTGGTGTTAAATCTAAATTAGCAATCCGTGAAACACTTACGGACACAGTCTCAAAAATAATATTCATGGGAGAAATATCTCAACCGTTCAAAATAAATACAGGTGTAAGACAGGGTGATGGTTTATCCCCAATTCTTTTCAACAGTGTCGTGGAGAAAGTAGTGAGAATTTGGAATGAAAAATTAAAGGAATGCAAAATATCACCCATCATGTTTGGAAGAAGGAACAAACATATTGAAATAAACTGTTTGGCATTAGCAGATGACTTTGCTATACTTTCTGAGCATCTGAGATCTGCAGTAACACAAGTTAATTTTTTAGAGGACAAAGCCAGTAGAACAGGCTTAAGAATTTCTGCATAAAAAACATATGTCACACGAACATTAGAAATGAGCCAAAATTCCTCTTAACAGATATTGATCGAATAGAGAGGGTTAGAAAATTTAAGTATCTAGGGGATATATAATTCAAGAGAATGGTTTAAACAAATAATACCTGAACAAATACAAATCAATACAAAACATGACACAATTTTCAAAGCACTCAACATAAAAAATACACAAAATACTAATATATACACCACAATCACACACAAAAATACCAATTTAAAACACCAGAGACCAACAGGAAACCAAAGCAACAATCAGCCAACACATAAAATACCTTACAAGGCTCAAAATTCGGAAGACTGAAGATGGGAACACATGGCTTCCCGAAACATGTTCCAAATAGGGAGAAAACATCTTGAGGTAAAGTCATTATAATATATATATATATATTGTTACATGATATTTTTCCCATCATCTTGGTGTATGATTGTCTAAGTAAAGATATTAACAAACTCCAGGAAAGTACCAGAAAACATAAAGTAGCCTGCATAAATGACTACTAATTATAGGTTTTATACTAATGACTAATCATAAATATTGTTTTAATAATTATGTTTGGACTATTAAAAATTAGTCAGACTAGAAGGACAATGTTGTGTAAATACTTACCATGTTAATACTTATCACACTATGTGTGTGAAAGTTGAGATTAACTCATAAGTTCAATAAGAGTTGTAATATGTTTGTAATGGAAGTAGTTAATAGTAAAGAAGGGTAGAATAATTATGTTTTGAGAAACTAAAGTTAGTAAGTAAGGAGGACAATGTTTTAGGAACTACTTACTATGTGAATACCAGTTTTATTATGTTTGTAAAAACTGGAATGGATCCATAAGTTTAATAAGAATTGCCATATGTTTCATAATAGTTGTTAGTAATTAATTGTTTGATGTTGATTGATAATATATGCTGCAATATTAATTAAACAAATGTTAACGTTATTGGAAGGGTAAAAAATTATAATAATAGAGATAGTCGTAACGCTAGGTATGTTAGGCCTAGATAGTTAAGGAATTTGGAAAAGAGTTTACAGTAAAACTAGAATAATTAATGTCATGTTGAACTATGTTATTTCTGATGGTATCTAATAGTTTTAGTAAAGTGAAGGGTATAAAAAAGCATTAATTATAAATGATTTTGTACAAATAGTTAAAAGTGTACACTAGTAACTCTGGAATTATGGAATGGAAATTAATCAAAAGTGATATCAAAACAATCAGTGTTCCATCAGAAATTCAAAGATACTAATATCTTAAAGATCAAAGATCATATAAAAATTTATAACAATTTTAAGAAAATTGTATGTAAGATGTTAGAAGATTGTTTATTTTGAGGCTCAGAGAGAACCATAGTAACTCAAGATGATACAATTTAAACCAATGAAAGCTAAGTTATAGGCCTTAGCAACAGACATGTTATAAAATTAATTGAAAGGATTCCATTATTAGAACTGAACGAGAAAGGATGATATAAAAAAAAACGAGAAACCAAATCTAACATATTTCGAGTGTAATAACAGTGAAGATAATTAAAGTTAAATCATTTTAAAGGAACTAATGTTTAGAAGAAAGAAGTAAACCATTATTCGAAAGAAGGAAGCCGATTAACATATGAAGAAACAAATTCAACATAACCAGGAAGGGAAGTATTTTTGTTAATAACTAAACTGAAGAAATTACCTTAATGTCCCAAGTTTACACTTAACAAAGAAACTGTTTACACCTTTTTATTAAAATTATATTTGAACTTTCACTGGGAAATTAATTAATAAACAGTCTTATTTCCAAGGTAAAAAACTATTTATGTATGGTAATGTGACCATTTAAAGTGTATTAAACATTGAAAATACGTAGTTCAACATAACCTAGACACTGAACATTGTAAAGTTAGTAATAAACTCTTGTTAAGACACTCTGTATTTAATTGTAAGTCCATGTATTTTGGTACTTTTCCGAAGATCATTATAGTTTATACCGTAGTCAAAAGGACCTAACATCAAACAGTTTTAATTGTATATTTTTTAGTAATTATTAAAACGTAAATATTTTGTACTCTGAGAGGTAGGAGTAACTGCTGACATTCTGAGCAAATTTAAAGAACAGCCGGCAAGACTTTGTTATATTTGTCTTTTAAAAAACATTTAATAAGGAGAGTAAAGGATTTGAGTTAAATAACACCATATAAAAGGTTTTCTTTACTTTACTTAGTTGATAATTTTATGCATATGATATTATGTACAACATGCAGTATAATCGAATGTTAATTTTTTCATCAACTGGCATAGGTTGGTAACACTCCCGACAAGAAAAGTATGGCATAAGATTTGAATCTGCCTTACTGAGAATTAGTATTCATAGTATTATATTAAATAAAAGATATTAAAAAAGACAAAAAAATTAGA
The DNA here is from genome assembly GCA_034769895.1 of Magicicada septendecula. NCBI lineage: Eukaryota > Metazoa > Arthropoda > Insecta > Hemiptera > Cicadidae > Magicicada > Magicicada septendecula. Next base: position 289,028,854 of record CM068372.1, read on the forward strand.
AGGAAAAAGAAACCCTTATGAATTATGCAATATTACTTACCGAATAACCAATACATTTTATTTACAACCTATGATTGCAAATTGGCGCTCAACAAACATTAACCCGTAGATAATAATTGGAGTTGTTACAAATTTGGCACCGAACGTGTGGCTGAATAACCCGTAATAACTAGTACGTTACAAATTTGACGTCCAACAACGTGGGGCGTTACAGAAAGATAGATTCTCAATATAACATCAACACATAGATAGTTTACAGAAGCGTTACAATATATACACAATTAAATTATATACATACATACATTAAAATGCCGTTCTGAAACGCATAAGATCGCTGTTTCTGGCACTGAGTTAAAAAATATACCATAATCGTAGTGTTATGTAATGCGATAATTTAGTATTTAGTATGGACATATTGCTTTTGTTATGGCATCTGTAACGAAGAAGTTATTTCCCTTTTGTTACTCATATAAATGTAAAGTGTTTGTGATTTGACAAACCTGCACATGTGGTCGCTGGGTGTATTCAAGATATCCGTATAACTTCAAATGAGGAGAGTTAACTATATTAACAGATGCAAAACCTGTCGACTTTTTAAAGCTACAGAATCTGTTAACGGAAAAGTAATAAAACAACTTAGAAAAGTCTTGCTCGTTTGTGATAAATACGTGCAAAGTACTTAACAGATTTTTCGTTACTTTACGTTTATAGAGGATATTATATGCGATTGTTTATAAAATAATGTTCGTGTTTATACTCGTGTTTGAAACTCTATTTATTGGATAAACCGGAAAAGAAACGATGTCACGGATAATGATAAGGAATGGAGGATAGAGATATGAAAACATTTCATCACTTTCTGGTCAGATGAACTGCCCCAAAAGCCTTACTAGGGTGGAAATGAGAGACATCTGTTTGTTTTGCATTCAAAAATTACTAGCATACACTTAAACCACATCGCGGTACGTACGTATATAATCTTGAGCAAAAAATATATTTAAATTAATATTTTCTCGATCAGACAAGAAATCAACATTAAGAACACCTGACCACTCAAGAAACGAAAATTGGCGCTTATTACTCAGGAAAAGATTATAAGTGAGAGTGCGTGCGTGCATGTGTGCGCGCGCGCGCGCGCGCGCGTATAGGCATACGCCCGAACGTACGTACAGACAAAAGATAGTTTAAACCTCATGAATCTATTATTTGTAATATTGCTTTCAACAAAAATATATCTTTTTTAGTAAATGTTTACTATTTATTGTTATTAAACTTATAGGAGTGTAGACGAGTTTTATTATAACACTTGCAGTAGTATTCAGGCCAGTAGATGAGGTATTGAATTACAAAAATTAATCATTTTGGCAAAGGAAAATCGTACTGTGATTCTTTAAACACTTTAGGTAGCTCAAAATTTGCGTAGTCGCGTACTTGTCTTAGCCAAACGTATTTTGGCCTCAACAAACGTTAATCGATACTCAAATATTCATTTACACAGGACTGTCACGAATTCCCTGACTGAACGTATACAGTTATGACTATCCGTTTATTTCACTATTATTAGTCAGCACTAATAAGCAAGAATCAATTCAATAAAAAAATAATAATAATTAAAGGAAAGTCGTATTCACACTTGCGTACGTCAAAAGGATGGACTCTCCCCTATTCTCTTTAACTGTGTCCTAGAATAGGTAACAAATCCAAAGGCGTAGAATTAAGCTGTTTACCTTTCGCGGATGATCGTGCCATCTTCTCCCACTCAGAAGCAGAAGCAAGAAAGCAAGTAGAAGATCTCAAAGAGATAGCGGAGAAAACTGGCCTCCAAATCTCCTTTGTTAAAACGGAAATTATGACCACCCTATTTAAATTCCTGAAAACGTGCCTAAACACTACGTATGGAGAAATAAAATATACTTACAATTTTAACTATCTTGGGGGGAACATATCCCGAAACGCCCAGACAAAGAATCCTTTAAGATATGGAACTCAAATTACCCGGGAACTGTACGGAAAGAAAAACCTTTCCAGAAGTGCTAAAGTTAGCCTGTAGCACTGTGATCACGCCGGTGATCATGTATGGAGTGGAAATAATGTGCTTTCAAAATTTGGAACCTCCTCTTACAATTGAAAGAAGAATTCTTCGGAAAATTTATGGCTCCAAGAAAACTGAAGATTGGTACAGGCATAGACCCAAAGAAGACCTGTACAGGGATCTGGAAGATCTGGAAACGGCTTCCCGAAGGAAAAGACTGAGATTCCTTGGACATGTGGTTCGGATGGATCGGCAACTTTCCAGTCTGAACGGATACACCAAACAACTCAAGGAGGATGATGAAACTGGGTATCTCTATAAACGACTGTGTGGATAGAAATACATACAGAAACAAAATTCGAAATCTTGAGGTTCTCTACGGTGATTGATTCACCTCAAAACGTCTACCTTCACAAGAACCTGTAACTCATTATCAACGGCATTTAGAGTTTGAAAGAAAGAGGAAGAAATACTTGATCCCAGTACAAAAACCAACTTCTCAATACAGTGGTAAGCGAAAAGCTCAAAAGTAGTTCGGAAGACTACTTATTTTAAGAATTAAAAAATCGTCATGTCTAGCTTATAAAATAGATTACACTATAACGGTCTACATATCCATATATAAGCCTATATAACGGTCCAACTGATACGTGATGTCGGTTTGATGCAAGCAAACATCATATGCATACCTTTGAGTAGCGATATCAGCCCAAAATTTCTAATAAAAATGTGCTTAAAATTACATTCATAAATTTCTAGTAAGAAACCAAAAATTTCAGTTGGTTTTAATTATTTTAAAGGTTATTTTAGTTAATCAAAATTACCTAATTACAAAAAATTACTTTATTTAATAAATACGTTTAAAAATAAATTGTAAGTGTAAATTGTAAATGGTAAACTGTAAATAGAAATATATTTTTCTATAGATGTTTGTAGACCTTAACAGGAAGAGTGGCCAATTCTTTAACTACGTTTCAGTTTAATGGTCTGCGGTCATTTAAAGGTTGAGAACTAATGTAAAAGAGAATGAGTCGTGGTGGAAGACGCAAAAGAAGAAACCGATCCGAATGAGTGTCAAGCTTTAATAAGTGTTAAAATGGTTAAAGCAGAGCAATTCTGTACAACGCGAAAGGAAAAGAAAGTAAATAAAAACGAAGCGACGAGACAAAAATGATAAAATCTTAGACGTGAGTGTAGTAGTTTATGTTAGAACATTAGTTTTGCTGATTGACAAAATTCAGTTTTAAATTATGTTATACTTCAATTAAATAAGAGCCGAATGGGTAGTGTATATATTTTTAAAAATTCTGTCCGCCGTGAAACAATTAAAAGAGACAGACAGACACACACACACACACACACACACACACACACACACAACACACGCTCGCGCGCGCGAACACTCAACCAAAGTGTGTATGAACTCAGAGTAAACCTTTGTTAACCAAAACTCCAATATCCAATAATTTAAATAGCGTTAATTCGAAACGGCTAGCCGTTTTTGTAAGAGAGTAAATGTGATCTGCTTTAAGAAAAAAATTGTGTATACTAGTATTAAGAACTATGAAAAAATTATATAAAGTTATTACTTAAGTAAAACAATATTACAGAAGTTTTGTTGTTTAAGGAAAACGGGAATGAGGTCACTATTTTTCTATATTAGACCATGAATAACTTTTGATAAGAACATTTTTCTTATTTTACATCACTAATAGTGATGTGCTCCTGTACAGTCGGTAGACTATGGGGCTGTCTAAAAAATTATATAAAAAATTAGGCTACACATTTTATTGCTCGATAATAGAAAATACATAACAATATATTTAATTTTCATCTAAAGACCTCGAGTTAAATTTTTTATTCAAAATTTTCATATCTAGCGTACGCGTGTGTTAAGAAACGTTGTAAAATTTTAGTTTAAAGTATTTTTAGACATGTAAAGTGTAGTGAAATGTATCAAAAATATTACTGTGGCATACAGTTAGCCTCTCTTCAGAATCGATAATGATTAAACGCTGCACTCGTATATTACAGTGCAGCTTGGTTTGACGAACGCAAGTTATATAAATCTTGTTATTTGAATTAGCAGTCTCTGTAATTCCAACTTTGTCGTGTTTACTTGCTAAACGGCTACTTGTCATGTTCATGACATGTCACATGTACATGTCATGACAAGTAGCAGTTTAGCAAGTAAACACGACAAAGTTGCAAGTTATAAAGTCCCGTATAGTTACTGCGATAGTTATTAATATTGTGTGCTATCCGCGAAAGTGCAAGATAGTGCGTTTAAGAGTAGATAAACACTTCAAGCTAACTGGAAAGTGTAAGCCGAACACACCAGTGAATCAGTAATAATATCGGTTTGCGGTGTGAAATTGTATGTAACCGTGCCCGCGAGAAATATCCACACCCTCGGAAGCGACCCTGATGCTGGACAGAGTAAATTCACTCACGTATTCATCCAGATAATATCAACCCGTCGTTTGAAGAATCTGCACTCGATACTACAGGGATGCGAACTTATTTTATGCACACTTAAAAAAACGTATTTAAAAGAAAACTCTGTTACAAGTTACATCAGTAGAGACTTTATAGTTTTTATAACATTGTAGCATGACAGATAATCCACTAAGTAATAATTCCATTATGATCATAAATAAATTTAAAGTACATTAACTCAAAAGAAAATTCAAAGGAAAATAATTAAATATCAAAGGAAAATAATTAAATATCAAAGAAAAATACAACCATAAAGGAAAAAGTAAAATTAAATCATAAAAATGCACCAAAAAAGTATCAAGAAAATTAAATCCGAAGAAACTAAATAAAATCAGGATAATACCCAGTTAGGATAGGAGCAGGTAATAAAGAAGATACCCCGAACCAACCAACAGACAAAATAAAACCAAATTACCTTGGAAAACCCAAGAAGGAAGAAGTGAAGAAAAGAAGATATAGGATGGGAGAACTACGAGGAATACCCATGATAAACCTATTACTAACAATAACAAACCCCGAACCAAATTTTAATGTCACCCAAAGAAAGTATAACACCCCAAAACCTCATAGAAATATAAAATAATTATAAACAAAAGTGTTTAGTAGTGTGAATAGAAGTGCACCGACTAAAGTTATTATATAATAAAATAAACAAATCTTCACAGTCCATTATGACTAAAGGTTTGGTCTTAGAATATTGTAAAACTCAAATATAAATCAGACCCAACAGTGTAAGTGAACCAGTGCAAGTGATTTAAATATAATAAACTTCAAGTAAAGGTGTAACTGTTACTTTAACTATGTGCTATTAAATAACTTTAATATTTTATATAAATACAGAGATAACATGTCATGAAATATTGTTGTGAAAATATTTCTAATGTTTCATAGAAGAGGCCACTTTTTATCAAAAAACATTCTTTGAAATGTAAATGATAAAGAGAGCAGGTGGGGAATAATTACTGTGACAGGAGATTAAAATATAATACACAATATAAACAGAAAGGACTGCAATCAATTTAATTTTAACAAAAAAAAATAAAAATTAAATGGCTAATTATGTTTGTATTTAAAGCCTATGAACTCCACATTTCAAGGTGGTATATAGAATAAGGATTATGATTAAAATAAGAATGTTTATTAATATAACACTGTTCATACAGCCTAAAATGTCTATGTATGTATACTATACTAGTTTATAAAATGTTGGTTATGTATTTTTAAAAATAGTTCAAACTAAAATGTCTAACTTTAAAGACTAGTAATTAATTTTTAATATTGTTTTTGTATTATGAGCATGAATACAATGGTACATGTACCAATAGTTATATAAGAAGATTTTATTTAATATTGTGTTAACTTTATAAAGTCAGAAGGGGTATAGAAATAACATTATTCGAAAAACAGTATATGTAAAACTATAAAATCTAGGCCAAATAAGAAATTCCGAATAACATTATAATTAAGTAAGGAAGTTAAATAAACCAAGTAAACAAATGAGATTTATATAAGGTGAATCAATCACCAACTACTATAACTGAAAATATACTTTAAAAGAATAATATAAAAAGATGTATAAAATTATTAAAAAATTTGCAAAACGTAATACCTAACAATTTCAGAGGAGGAATAGTAAATTCATGAATTATAACTAGAAGAATGATCAATTGATAAATTTGTAAGAAATTAAGGAAGGATAAAACCGATTTATATCAATCGGAAATTTATTATAATCATATTTATAACACATAAGATTGCTAAAATTTTGGACAAGAACAGGAAGCAGATATTGAGCCTATGTTTCCAAAATGACAGAAATATAGCAATTTTCACAAAAAACTTTATAAAGATGGACTATTGTATGTCAAATTAAGCAGAAAGAGTTAAAGAAACCAATTATGTAATTACTAGTTCACGAAAGTAATCAATAACCAAAATATATTGTGAATGTGAATATAATGTACTTTAAATCACATGCATAGGAAGTGAATAATAATTGAAACAATACTTTTCTAATATTAACTTGGCAAGATATTTCAGGAGACGAAGGAAGAAAAACAGTTCTTATTTAACATTGAGAGTGAACAGTTGAATTAAGCTCGCGCTAATAACACGGATAGCGAATACGTTAATGGCGTATAACGGTTGAGCCTATCTTACATTAAAACAACCGAGAGTTACGGAAAAATTGAACTTAAACATAAAATCAGTGAATACAACAACCACAAACGGTGAAAACAATTAAAACTGAACAAAATACAAGCGAAACAAAATAATAAAACTATCAAACAAGAAATATAACTTAACCAAACGAACATCACATCTTTCGACATACACGCTACAGAAGTGAACACACCTAATACAAAACATTTAATCAGTGAACACGGAACACTTAACCAGGACACCTCTCACAACACAATAGACATTATTCAACATCGCAGAACCAAGGAAGCAGTTGAGAAGGCAGCTTTATTAGCAGAAAATTCAGCGTCATCATTCCAGTTTTACTGCAAATACGAAGTGTCGGCCATTTTGAAAAATCCCATCATGCAACACCACCTCCACTGATTGAATTCGGCGTTCGCTGTTGGTAAAACGATTCAACTTTATATCATTAGTTCATTTTGTAATTATTAATTATTAAGATATATTTGTGAATGTTATACTTTCTATACTTGCCCCTTCTCTGACTAGTATAATTATAACCGTTCAAAGAACCAATCGAAAATATTTCTATATAATAACCTGTATTAACAATCGATTACCCCTGTGCAAGAGTCGAGTGTTCTATATGTGATAATCGATTTTGAATTGATATTATTAAAATTGTCAATAAAATATATTAATTCTACGCTTTGATTTAATTTTTATTTTAGAAATTTTATAAATAAAGAGTTAATTCACAACAGATCTAAGAAAAAGGCGACATTATTCAAGTGGGAGTAATATACTTGAGAAAGAAGAAAGATAACCGATCGATTAGTGAAATGAGACAATCCTATTAACTATAAATTTATTTACAGTGAAAAAGAAGCGAATTTATTGACATAATTAACACAGATTAAAACAAAATTTTTACACGACACTATTACAAGGATTATTATTTAAATAATTGAACATAAAAACAGACATTAAAATTTTTTTTTGAAAATTTTTAAAAATAGAACAAAATTTTTTTTGTTTTGTACACGAACGAAACATTTTCATTTGTACTTGTTACAAATTGGCGCTCACAACAGTGGGGCTTAACATGGCTTGTTACAACATAAAAAGAACTTTTAATTTTAATTTATTTTATTGTACAAAAATTAAATTTTAGATTGGGTTACGAAGCCCAACAGAGACAAATTAAGTATTTTTTTGTAAACTGTATTAAAGGCGCAGTAGATTATCACAACAATCAATGGCATCATTAATAAATCCTCATCATTCCAATATCATCTATCTCGACTATTTATTGTATGCGACCCTTGTACATCGCAAATTATATAACCATATTAAAAATTGTGAAAAAAATTACAGTTGTCATTTTTTATAGTGTAATATCGTTCTGTAAGTTGATAAGAGTGAAATATCGTATTAAAAATCAGCTGTTAAGAATCAAATGAACTGTGATGCGTAACAATGTTTTCGTCCGTCCAGCATTGTTGTCAGCTCTCGTTCAAACTGTCGGGCGATTGGTTTGCATCTGTTCGCCGACTATTATTTTCTGCTTTCCATTTAATTTCCACTTACTACGTTTGCTCCAACAAAGTTTGCTTGTGTATCAAAGACTAGGCCGACGGTTTACATCCGTTGTTTCCACGAAAAGTTTTTTTTTTGTGCGAGCGCCGCTTTCCGTCTTGTTTTCTCCACCCTCGACTTCATGCCTCACGCAAAGACTTGAAACCGTTCACGCCATCATGAACACACACACACACACACACACACACACACACACACACACACACACACACACACACACACACACACACACACACACACACACACACACACACACACACACACACACACACACACACACACACACACATTGTAAACAAAACGTAAAGGGTGTTGACCGTGTTTTCAAGTTTAGAACTTCTGTCGGTGTTAAGACTGCGTTAAGTATAATGAAAATTAGGGTTTTTGGAACCGTTATTCTATTCAGTTTATTTTCAAACTGCCACTTTTGGTAATTCAACGATGCAAGTTTGTTATACTTTCACGTTGTCCTAAAAATTTGTTTAGTTAAAAGTATTTCAGTGTCGAATATATAGAACAGCAAAGGTATAACTCAAAAACCTCACAAACTACAGGCAAGCGAACGGAAGTTATAGCCAAAGAAAAATATAACCTAGTAGTGAAGCACTTCAAAGGATTTATTTTTACTTATAATTTCGTTCGAAAAGTTGAAAACCTTTGAGACATTACTTCAGGCGTCTCACACAAACGAGATCATAATTGAAGGAATACAAGGAAGTCTGTCAGAAACAGAAAATAAAACACAAAACAATGAAAACTGGATGTATAAAACTGTCATCTAATAACGTCTGATAGACGTAAATACAATTTTGTCATATGAAATGTATCAAAAAGTCCCCTTCATTCAGCAGTCTCTCATTAGTAAAACCATGGGCAAAAAATTCGGCTCATGCTAAGAGTCGAGTTTTAAATAACGACATCCCAATAACTAGATCGATTTGCTGACAAAATGTCACCTTATTTTGTTCTACATTAAACTAAGAAGTCTAAGAACTGAATTGTTTAAGACAGAAGAGTGAACTTGAGAAAGAATGACAAAATGCTTAGGGATGAGTAATATGTAACTTGCCACACTATTTTCCACCCCCTTTACGATTGTCAATGTCCTTATTTCAAGGTTCCATTTACTGTCTAAGGTATGTTGCAATCTGATGTAGGTAAGTGTATTCCAACGAATGTAACGTCAGTTAGATTCAGTGACGTCAACCAATGAATTAATGAAGGGAATTAATTTATTCGAATTACCGTAATTTAACAGACATTTATTAACAGATGCCAGATTAACGGGTCACAATTATAAGAACGCTTTAAAACATCTGAATTAAAATTCTGGAATAGGAACAGGGATAAACTGTATGAAGGTGTCAAAATTAATTTTTTCAAGTAAGGAATTTTTCACGTTTTACTCTTGTTCGTAACTTATTGAATAGGTAAAGCGAAATACCGCGATCCAGTATATATTTTGTTTCTTAGGCTTTAACTCTGAATGTCTCTTGTTTATTTTTGTAAATTAACTTTTGACAAAATATTCTAGGAAATTCCTTAAATGAACCTTTTAAGTTTACTTACGTTACGTCTATTTCGATTGTAGCTAAACACCTGCCAACTGTTTAAGTTAATATTTCCAAGATTCTGTGATTTTGTTAATTCTTCTTTCTAGTCTAAACATATTATAATCGATTTAAAAATACTCATAATTGTAACAACTATATAATGTAAACGTTTTAGCTTATTTGTTCAATTACAGCATTAGGGAAACCTTCTTTCTGTGTATGGTAAATCGATTTATATCTTATGTATTAAATTAGTTCAGGGATTTCCTATTCTTCTAATAATAAAAAAGCTAGCAAACAAGTGGTTGAAGCCAAGAGACGACATATGACTAGCTCTGAGCAGCAGTATCAGCCCACAGCCGTTAAAACAAATACAAATCAAAAAATCATATTGTTACGACGTCACAGAATTCACTGAATAAACACGTTACTACGTGTTTATCGAACGTTCCAGAGAGATCCAGAATGTAAGCGTGTGGCGTACGTGCTTGTAGGCGCATTTGCGAAAGTCTTCTCGATGCCGCCAGCCGTGTGGACTGTGTCAAGGCCGCAGTTAATTACGTAGTTCATACGGACGCTAAGAAGCAATTAGAATCCTCAAAGATGGTCAAGAGGAACCCTCCCTATTGCAAGCGGAAATGGAGGAAGAACTAGCAAAGGAAATACAAATAAGTGTAACGACAAAAGAAGTGATTGGAAAGCCAACTATGGGTGTCGAGACAAAACTCTTGCTTGTTCCTGAGCTGATAGAAGCGCCTGAGGGAAAAGTGGCTGACGATGAGGTTACAAAACAGGTTATTGACGAGAACCAAACAAACTTGGATCAGCCAGTGGTGATTAGGTCATCAGTACATGACACAGCGGGAGTGATTCCAGCGAAACTAGTGGTTGAGCGGAAGACTTGCATTCCTGGGAACGTGATGTTCGGGATCACACAAGACTGAATTCGAAGAACCGGAGAATTATCTTTGGCAAGGACGTCCACCTAGACTGCCTGGTCGAGTATTACATCAGAGACGGTTTGCCAGTTCGGGACGAACAGGCTTAAGGAGGAGACAGTGTTACGACGTCACAGAACAATCTACGTGTTTATCGAACGTTCCAGAGAGATCCAGAATGTAAGCATGTGGCGTTCTTGCTTGTAGACTTTGCGAGAGTCTTCTCGATGCCGCCAGCCGTGCGGACTGTGTCAAGGCAGCAGTTAATTACGTAGTTCATATGGACGCTAAGACGCGACGCAATTAGGAATCGTCTAGATTTTCGGCGGCATGAAATACAATTACTCAGGGACGCTCAGTTCAGTATAATGGCGATATATTTACAGAGCGGTTCGAGTTATTACTGTGTACGTTCAAGCAGTTATTAGTGAAGTGTTGCGTTTTATAATCGGCGGTATAATTGTAATACAATTGTGTTTAATATTAGTGACATTTAATTGCGCGTGAACAATTTTTGTTTGATTTTTTATAGTAGACTGTGTTGTTAATTACGAACTGTTTAACAGTAAAAATTAAAGCTGGTGATTAGTGACTTAATTGGTGTCTTGTACTTATTTTGTTTCCACTGTACTAAATTACATTATCATAGTCATCTTCATAGGCAAGATGCTGCCTACTCCGCCTTCAAAAATCCTCCAGCCTGGGTCTACCCACACACCTGTGTCCTATAGGTTTCTATTTCCAGACTTGTTTGGCCAACCTAGAATCTGACATTGTTTCTAAATATTCGTTCTGCCGTTGTTTGTAATTTTTTTAAATTTTAATTCAAATTAAAAACTTGTAAGTCTTTTCTTGTGGCCTCATTCTTTACACGGCCAAGTTTAGAACACCTTTTAACTCTTGTTTCTTGATTGTTGTCCACAATTCACACCCATAGGACGGTGCAAAGACTGCTATAATTTTGGAGGGCTTTAATTTTGTATCTCGAGGTACCTTGTTTTTAACAATACGGTTGACTGTCCCACAGATCGTCTACAACCTAACTTAACGTCAACGTCATCATTCCTATCATAGCCAATATCATTTCCCAAATAACTAAAATGGCTCAACTGTTCTAGAATTCGATCATTAATCATTATTTTTGTTCTTATTAGTTCCTTTACTCACAACTTTCAAAGAACACAGCTGGACGGAAATTAAATTACATAAAATTTATTTTAGTTAATAAGTTAGTTTACAATATAAATTGTACTTTCCTTTAATTGCCTGAAATGTTTGATAAGAAGGGGTAGTCTGCACCTTAAGGTTTGGGATCACCGGTATAAAGATAATTTTTCTTTTATTCACGGGACGGAAAATATTCATAACTTGTTGGCAGAGTTTTCTCTTGTTGTTCGGGATGTTTTCTCAAACAAAATATATTTCAACTTTACAGAAGGGAATAAAGTAGGGAGAGAATAATACTGCAACATTTTGTGTTGTAAATTATGTAATTTGTGGTAGATGAAGTAAGGACGAATTGCCTGGATTTAAAAACAGCTTATGATGGAAAATAACTTATCTAGTGTTGTTGCTCGGACTTTATAAAAACACGTGAGTCTGTATCAACCTTCTTAGTAAACTGTCAAGGATAATTTGAGAGACAAACGATTTGAAAAGGGGTTTCTGTATAGCTCTGACGCAGTGTAAAATATATAAACTCTGAAGAAAATATTTGAAATTGTTCGTAAACAATGAACAAGGAAATGCCACAGTATAGCTATAACTGTTTGGGTGTAAGGGTTTCTGTATACTATGTTTTGCAGATGATCACATCATGCTGAAATGAGATGACATCAAGTACATGTTGGAGAACTACAAGAATAATATAAAGAATGGGCTTTGACAAATGATTATAACAAACAACAAATATCTTGTTGAAATGAGTACTTCATATACGGCACTATGGTGCCCGGTTCACTCACGTACACCACACGGTCCTAGGGTAGTAGACTGATTCAAAGTGTGACGAAACATGCAATAAAACGTGTAACAAAATGGACGTAACGAAAAAGCAGTGTTGCCAGGTCAATCAAAACCCTTTTCCCCACATAGCTACTGCTACAAATATGTGTGCTTTAAGCAAAGCATCATATTTTCAAAAATATGAGCATATTCTAAACACTATTACAAGAACAAATATTAAAAATAATTTTGTTTACCATAAAATAAATTGTACTCAAATACTGAGAGATTGAGTTGAAAACTTTTGAAATCCTTTTCTTCTACGTAGTTCATTATTAGCCTAATATATTTATACAACTTTTCAATTACTTAATTCATAAAAACAATTTTCAAATCAGTGTCACCTGTTTTTTATTGTAATATTTATAGTATTATCAATGAGAATGTTCGAGTACACGTAAGAAATGTCTTAAGAGAAACATTTTATATCTTTGTTTACACTCCAGGTTTTTAGTTAATTCGTGTGTAGGATTCTGGTTTTTATATTATATTTAGCTGATTTTTTTTATAAGTTATATTTCAAAATTCGATTTAGTTATTTAGCTATTTATAATTTGTAAAAAATCAATTATTATTCTGCGTATATTAATTATAATATACTACATAGTACAAATATTATAAACTTGTAATATAACATCCAATTATAATATAAATATATAATAATTGATACATTCTACTTTTCAACTAAATATTGCGTATATCATGTCGTTGCTTTGGAAAAAAAATTGTTTGTACATTTTATTTGTACATGTACGTAAAATGAAAATAAAATGACGTGTGATATGACTCTATTTATGTTCATTGTAAATATTGATCTCTTATAATAAAATACATATAAACACTACTATGCCCTCCTGTCGTTTAATTTTCCGGTTGCACTTATTTGAATTTGAATTCTTTATAGCAAAATGTCTTTTACTTCAAATACGTACAAGCAAGCTTTCACACGTTGAAACTACGTTTTATACTCGTCGTTCGGGACTGAAGTGCTCACTTCTGGCGTGTGTCCCACGACACAACCAATTTTTAATTACAAATGAGAGGAAAGATTTGAGAGAAAGCAGACAACAAAATGCGCTGTTTGTCGCATACGAAAGTATCGAATAAACCGGAAATAAGTAAAATACAAAATCGGGTACTTTCCCAATAATCGTACCTACATTCATTTTCGATAATTCGATTATGCGATTATTGGCATGAATACGTAGTGAATATCGCATATAATGTTAGTAAGATAATATAGTGAAAATTTATTTACGTATGTGATAAAATAGTCTGTTGACGACTGCAATCGTTTCCATTGTCACATTTTTTACGAAAAATGACTGTAGCATTAATATAACTGCGTTGTATGTCTGTGACGCCAAACGTTGACGTTGTTAGGTTAACATGTAAATTAAAATTACACATGGGAATCGATATGCCTTTAAAATAATAAAGTAATACTCGCTTTTTATGAAATCCACGTAAAAAGCGATCTCAAAAAAAAAAAAACTTAAGGGCTAATCCAGTCCTTGCCTGTTACTATATATGTCTCCCTTTTTTGTGACATGAAACGATATGCCTTTAAAATAATACTGGCTTTTTATGAAGTCCACGTAAAAAGCCATCTCAAAAAAAAAAACTCAAGAGCTAATCCAGCCCTTGCCTGTTACTATACATGTCTCCCTTTTTTGTGACATAATTCGTTTTTCACTAGTTCTCGTGTTTTAATAATAATCGAGTTTCTGCACATCATAGGAAAAACAACCATCTCGAAGTTGGTCTCTCTTTTTGTAACAGACCTTATTTTCTACTTTCACTATTACTCAGTTTTTGTGCAGCTCACTGGAAAAGCAACCAACTCGAATAGCTGTACATGTCTCCCATTTTCTGTGTTTGCACAAAATTCACTTCCAGTAAAATTTTCGAGATTTTACTGAATAATATAAAAGAATACTGGCCACCTAACGAATAACAAATCTTGTTTTCATTAACATGTTGTTTTGTTTTGTTTTAATCTTAGCATTAAGAAATAATCGTATTTTCACTTTACATTTTCTGTTGGTTTTGTTAAAAAACGTTATGTTCTTTGTTTTTAATGTTATTATCTTTCAAACACTGTGTATACACATTAAACGTCATGTTTACTTAACAATGGCTTTTATTTCTTCAAACAGTAAGGTAAAAACCAAAAAGTATCATCGTCTAAACTTATAAATTAAAACAACCCGTATTTTATCTTACAATACGTAAGGAAAATAGAATAACTTACAATTAGTACACTTCTGCTTATTCACGTCGTGGTATAGCGATACAATCACATATACAAAACATCGAAAATGCAGTGTAGTTATGGATATTGGGAAAGTATCCAAAGTCGAATAGAAAGTATCAGAACACATGGTGTGGAGGTTGATGCAACAGTTCGAACAAAATCTAACTTGTAGAGGTACAGTCAGAAATCCAAAGTTAATAAATAGAATGTAAATATATTGAGCATAATGGAGTCAGTCACAGGATGGATGTCAGAGGATGTCAAACGAAAGATATCCTCTCCTAAGAGGATAAATGAACGGTTACTATAAAATAGAAGGAAAATAGGTAGACCAAAGCGTGCAGTGGGAAAAAATTTGAGAATGGAATGTAGGATATGCCTCTATCGAATCACGATGTTTTGGGAAGGCAATGGTCTAGAATAAGTGTATAAAAACTCCCCATAAAAAAGACTATTGTTTCAGTAACAGGAAGGGGTTATTTGCCCACTGCGTGTAATAAGTACTACTACTGAGTAAATCCGAATTCTGTACAGTAAGCTGTGGATATGAAATTGTGGAACTTTGACTTAGTTACTGGCCTGGGTGATGGCATAGTCATAAAATATAAATCTTCCTAATGACAGATTTCAACTAATAATACTCTCCATGCTGTCCTATCTTGTGAAGTTCCCCTCATCGCGCATCGTAGTTTTTTTGTCTTACATATACGTCATTATTCCATATTTCCATACACTCTAATCTTTTGTGATTGCCATTTCCCTTCAATGACTAATTTCTGTACACGGTTCTTCTTAAAATGTTTTGACCTAATTGGCTTTACTTCTAACATATCGTTGGAGACTTCTTCCTGTAATCCTTATTACTCGTTTCCTCACTTGCCGCTTTATCATTCTATTTAATCTTGCATTATTGACCTCCGCATTTACATTTACGAAGACTTGCAAAAAAAAATTGTTGATATATTTTTATTTTTTTATAAAAAAAGATCTTTGTTTTCTTGTGCTTAATAAGTGAGGATTTTATTACGATAAATAGATATTTCAAACAATTTTCATCATATGTATGAAGTAAATGTTTTTAATAATTTAATTAATAACTTGAACGCAAATTATCTTTTTACCATAGATTGATTTGTAGGAAACACGTGGTTATCTTGGAGGACACGAGATCCAATCCAAAATAATCTGTGAATTATGTAAATGGATACGTTTGCCAAAAACAGTATTTCTGGACTTGAAATATTAAAATTTCGTGTTTCTTAACCTGTACCAAGTTTTAGTGAAAAAACATCGTGAAGTGTCATTATGTAAAGCCACGGAAAAATTGCATCACAGCAACAGCGACCTTAGGATCCGCCAAGCGGATAAGGAACTTTAAAGGAAATTGGAAGCAGACTTGGAAGACGATTACCGAAAAACAGGAACTTCATATTCCATTTCACTTATTAAAATTATATCTTCTTCCGATAGTTCCTATCCGTTTCGGATGTTGGATATCATACAGGCTATTTTAACTTTCTGTACTGCTGCACGGAATAAGTCAGTCGTATTCGTGCCAAACTAGGTCCTTAAATTTCTTAGCCATGATATTCTCGGTCGCCTAACTCCTCTCTTTCCCTTTTAAAATCATATAGTAAGTTTAAAATGCTGATCTCCAAAAATCGGGGTTTTCCTTTTATTTGTATTTTCCTTAGGAAATACAAACAAACCTAAGACTGAAAGTTTTACTGTAGTCTCTACTAATGGTTTTCAAAAATTTTAAGATTCATTAATTATTACTTGAGATGCAGACTTTATAAAACGGAAAATATGTTTAAAAATGCGTTTATTCAAAGTTTTTCACTGTCTAGGAATTTTTTTTCTTTGAATTGGTTCCGTTGTAAGTTGTATAAATAAAAGCACACAGAAAATGTGACCAATATAGCTTGTATAGATTTTGAAAAAATACATAAAAATAATTAAGTTATATGAAAATAACACCACAGCTTAAAGCCATTCAAAATGTTGCGTCTACTGTTTTACAGTGCTCATGTTTCTGATTCATAAGTAGTAATACTCAAACCGTTTTAAAAGACAAATATTTTCTAAACTGTTACTGTATTTATTAAAATATTTATTCCAGTATAATTGCCTGAACTATCATCAGAACAGCTTACATTCCAAATGAGTAAGCCTATACTTGCAAAGTAACGAGAAGTGGCCACTTGAGCCACTCTCTTTTCCCAAGCATGTTCATTGACTCTCGGTATTCTTATGGCTGTGGCCGTACAATATACATAGTACTATTGACAGTATTCCTGTATGCAGATTAATTCATATTAGGTGTACAATTTCACGTTTTTCATATATTGTAACGACACAAGTTCAGCCTCACTGTTGGGATCCCAATTCTGTAACGACACAAAGGCTCGTTACTTTTAATAATTGTACCTTTCTTATATCTTGGTTATTTAAGGTGTATACCTTGTTAATAATTTATAGAATGAGTATCTGGTCAGGGTAATATTTGTTGAGCGCCAATTTGCAATCACCGGTTATAAATAAAATTTATTTGTAAAAATATTAATTATTATTTTTTATTAAAAATTATTATATTATATGGTTTCTTTATCAGCTATAATTAAATCTCTTTTAATATATTATTTAAGAGATGAATGTGATGACTAAAGCTCCTCAAAGCAGATTTGAATAGTCTGCCATTTCTTTCAAAGGAAGAGTGTTGCCAACTCTAATTGCTGAAGCCAATTCACAGTCCCAGATATATTGTTTAGAATATCATATCCATTTTGTATTCATTAAATAAAGAAACGAATAAACCTTTTATCTGTATTTATTATACTCAAAATCCTTTTATTATTTTCTTTAAATTGTTTTTTTTAATAACATATATAATCATTAACAAAATCTCACCGGCTGTTCTTTACATATGCTCAGTATGACAGCAGTAGCATTAAGAAATTCTTCATCTCAAGGCCCATACTTATATTTGTTAAATAAAACACAAATATAATGTGTTACGTTAGGTCCTTTTCACTACGATATAATCAACAGTTATTAGAGGAAAAGTACCAAAATACATGGGATTATAAATAATTACAAAATACCTTAACAGGATTATATGAATAGTGTAACAATGTTCAGTGTTTAGGTTATGTTTAGTTAAAGTTTTTTAGACTTAGTTCACTTCATATTATTATAATACTCTACACTAATAGTTTTTCATACTGATGGTAAGATTATTCATTGATAACGTTCTCAGTAAAAGTTCCAAATTGTTCTTATTAAAAGTATAATCAGTGTCTTTATAATTATAGGCTTATAATGGAATGGTTCAGTTTAATTATATATCAAAATATACTTCTCTTCCTGTGTAATTTGATTGTATTTCTTCAGATATTCCTTGGTTTACTTGTTTCTAGTAATGTAGCACTTCCTTCTTCTATTTAGTCTGGTTGAGGAGGATTCTTTAACTTTTTGTTTTAGATTCACTGATATGACATGTATAATAATTTAATCACTATCTGGTGTTTTATTCAACCTTTCTCGTTCAGATCCAATAATACAATTCTTATTTCATTTATAATAACATTTTTAGTTGCTAAGGCCTATATCAGCTCTCTTATTGGTTTCTAATGTAACATATTATGTCACCCTGGTGGTATCATAGCATTAACATAAACAAACTCTTACTATTTTATCTTTCATTTTCTTTAAACTGATATACCTTTTTTATAAGAGCTTTGATATTCACTTTATTGGTTCCTTTGATCTTCTGATGAAACACTGATTATTTTGACACCACTTTTGACTACCTTCTGTTATATATTTCTTGAGTTATCAATTTACACTTTTTATTTTATTTGTTCCAAACTTCTTTATTATTAGTTCTTCTTTTAATTTTCACTTTATTAAACTTATTTGACACATTTAGTAATCCTATAACATAACCTGACATTGTTTCATTATCATTTTAATAGAAATTCTTATTGATATACCTTAACTGTCTACGCTCAATATGCCTAGTTTTACAAAAATCTATTACTATTATTTTGGTACTTTTTTGTTAAGATAAACATTAGTGTTATTAACACTATCACATATAATATTAATTAATGTGACCCAAACTAATTACTAATAACTCTTAGTAATATATAACCATTCCCTTTTAACTTACTGTATTTATAAATTTACAGTTTTTATAAATAAAACAAAATTTCATAAGTAAGTTCCTTAACATTGTCCTCCTTACTTATCATCATGGACATTGTTTTAAAAGTGAGAAACATAATTATTACAGTCTTCGTTATCATGAATTAAACAATAAAATAAACAATATTTAATTAAGTCTTTAATTACTTATTTCTTGAAACTCTTATGTTTCTTGGTACTTTTAGGTAAGATTATTAAAGCATCTTTACGTTAAAATGGCATGGCAAAATGTCATGTAACAATATTCATATATTGCATATATTAAAATATTTGGTCACAGTTGGTTCTGTGGAAACCTATGCATGTAATAATTCATTTGTAATTTTGTCATCATCTTTTCTGCAACATTATTAATTTTTTCTATTACGGCAGTATTGTTCATTTATTAATTCGTTTTCATACAATTTATAAAGAGTGCTTTTGCATCTGTACACTAGCATAAAATATTAAAAGAATATAGATTTAAAGAAAAACCTTTTACTTATAAAATAGACTCTTCCATATCAGTATATAGACAATTCACGATTAACGCTTTCGAGCCTTTCAACTCAGCATCATATCGCAAACAGGTGATGAAGATCTGAAAGGCTTAAAAGCGCTAATCGGGAATTGTCTATATAGTGGTGTGATACAGTTGTATTTTTTGTTTGTAAAACTAACCACTAATACAAATTTATTATTAAATGAAAAATCTTATCTTTAATATAGTATTAACTTATATAGGGTATATCGGTCAGTCGCTATTTTTGTAACCTGGGTGTTACGTTCAAGAGTGGATGTTTAGCCCATCTCAGACTCAGACAAGTGCTTATCTCAACGTAGTCTTATTAGTCCTTTAAATCGTGTAACTACCACTGTATTTTGTATGGAAGCTAAATAATTAATTTACTCATAAATATTGCGACAGTACAACCATATATGGTACTGTGCATTGCCAAAATAATTAAAAGAATTAATAAAAATAAATAAATCTATGGTTGATAGACATGATTCAGATTGCAAGCTGGATTGTTTAAAAAATAGGGAACACACCGTTCAGGCATGTATACGCATATCTGGCGACCTGGCGCTAGCTGTGTGTACATGTGTATTTTGTTTGTGTGCGTGAAACCTGTCTGTTCCTGGACAGTAACCACCCCTATTCAAATGATGTTAGATTTTAAGTATTATTTTAATTATAAGAAAACTATGTACAATAATGTAAAACTAAATGCACCAAAGTATGTATTTTATAAAGATGCGCAAAGGGTTAAAAACCCGTTTAAAAGTGACGTAAAGTGAAATTACAATGAATAAAAGTGAATAACTCCCTGAATAATTATAATAAAGAAGTGTAAATTACATATAATAGACATATGAAAATTGGCGATCGATTGACCAGAGTGTAGTGTAAAACAGACTTCGCAATTCGCAAAGATAAGCGAAATTAATGAATCGAACGAGAGTGGGAGAAAGGACGCTTTCGACAAACTCTGACAAGACCGATATTGTTCAGACAGGAGTTTTGCACGATGTGGCTATAAATACCAGGTCGCGCTAATAAAGTTTCTTCTTCTTTATTCAACCATTGCCGCTGGAGGCTATGTCAGTCAACAACGCTGTCTTGAATCTACTGTAAGAGTCACAGGACGAACTGGAAGTCAAAGCAGAGTAGCAGAGGTTCTATGGACACACCTTGAGTCCATGATGTGAGGAGAGACAACAAGTAGCAGTACATGCAGTGGAATCCTGGAATAAGACCCGAGGACACGGAGGACACGGACGAGGACCGGAGGAGGACACACCGATAATTTACCACATCAAACGAGGTGACAAAAAAACATAAGAGTTATCGACAATTGAAAGACAATAATTAAAACTAGAATGAAAGACATTCGAACTGTTGATAAAACTAATTAAATTGTACATAGTAGTGTAAAGGCCGATTGTTAATTTAAAATAATATCTCGTGTATAGCAATTAGGATTTGAAGATAATGTAAATGCTATAAGAGCAATATCTGATTGAAATCGAAGTAAATTAAAGTAATTAATAAAGTCTTTATTTGATAAAGTAAAATGCATATGCAGTAAAAATGTATTAAAGCCAAGTAAGATTAAAGAAATTGAAATAAAAGTAAAATCATTGTTGAAATAAATTAATAAGCAATTGCAAAGTGACCACACTAAATGAGTAAGCCGAGAGCAAAAATAATTGATAGTTAAGAGTAGATAATAAGATATCTGTATAACCTGTTTAAATGTAAATTGTTCATCAGAAGACACTGCATAAGATCGCACAAGCGATGAATAATGAATATTTTGTTATTTCCGAAATAAGTAAAGTGGTTGTTAAATAAATAATGTAAATATTTGAAAAACGTATTACGCATTCTTGTTATTACGATTACACCTAACAGCACTGATATTTTATATATATGACACATGCAAATTAAATTAAATACAATTGTAGTGTTATATAAATTTGGCGCTCCAAAAGCGTGGGGCTCCCCAAACCAAAATAAAGTGATTTGTAGTGTTATAATATATTGCTTTATAGTAAAGTGTTACTAATTTGTTTGTCAATATTTGTTTTGTACATTGACGAATAATTTTGTAACGTTTGATTTAGTTCGTAATGCTTCGTGTGTAAAGGGTATAATAAATGTTTTCCTAAATACTAAATAGTAAATCATGAAACGTTAACGGAATGAGGAAGGAGAGTTTCAGCTGACACATATTTTGTTTTCAACAAACGCAATAGCAATGTTAATGGTTTGAGAAGTGATGTCTCTTTTATGTTGTCTGTGTTTGTATCTGCCTAACGCTGTTCTTCCGAATAAACCTGCTTTAATATTGTAATTATATTATGTGGTTTCTTGAGAAAAATTCTCGTTGTTTGATTAGGGTCGTGTTAGCTAGCTGTGACAAGAGATAGATAAACATTGATAAGCTATCAAAACAATTCAACTGAATACAACAAAAAGTAACAACCGAGCGTATATAAAAATTTATAATAAATAATGTTTAAAACAAAGACAACGTACACGCGTATATATATATATAAAACAATAAAGTATGTCAACAGAATAAACTGTATAATATTACCGTTTGCCGCCAGCTGATTAGATCATTTTGTATCTCAAAACGTTACCTCTAGAGGTGTGCCACACACATACGCACTTATCACAGATTCTCTGTAGCTTCAGATTTTGGAATCGACGTGTGACGAAATAAAGTGAATGTGTGTTTTCTTTTAATATTTTTGCGAGTGAAATATTTTTCTTAATTGTTTCGAGTTGTCTATCCCGTGCTTTTACTTTGGTGCAAAGATGTCTTAACCTTTAAAAAGGCTGACTCAATTGCAAAGGTTCTTAACAGGATTGTTTCTGCCCTTAAAAATATAATATTTGATGTATTGACATCACACAGCTATCTTCATCTGAATTACTGCTACACCTGGAGCCTTACGCGGATTGTAAGCTTGAAGAATACAGTGATATGCTATTGAACGATTGACAGCCCTTGTAAGTACCAAGCAAGCGTGTTTACCTTTCTAAGGGCAGAGACATTTTCAATGGCCCTTTTAAGAACGGAACAAAATGACGCGGAAGCCCCGAAACCATTAAGAAACACGCACACAATTATACTTTGCAAGAATACAGACTAACCATAGAGTTGGGCGAAACTTTATTTAAGGTCATAGGCCATAATTATAACCATGCCAAGACAGAGTGAATGGCTACGGACCAAATTGTTCTTAGCACTAAGAACCCATAAATAAGTGTAGAACTATGACAATTATGACATTCGATGTGAGTGCAGCTGTGTGTCAGATAGTGTCCTTTGCGGTGCATGTGCTGGAAGCATTTAACAGGTACACTGTCCAGATGGGCTGTGAAATACTGAAGAATATTTGCAGCGACAATGAATAACGTTCATTTTAAAAAATGGAAAACTGTAATAATCGCGTTATTTAACGAACAGGTGGGCAAGTAGAAATTGCGTGAACCGGAAGGCTGTAACCAAGCACATAATTTAGGAGACACTTCCAGAAGAGGAAATTAACAAGTTCTCTATATTCTAGAACAGTTTAAATTAACGTAACCAATAGAAATTCCGTAGACGGGACTGATACCGCTAATAGACGTGCGAGGGTTCCGTTCCAACGGACAGTTTCGTTGGGTGGTGCAGCTACCACGTGACCCATTTCGAGATCATCGACAGAAGTCGTGCGTCTACAGATTTCTGTAACCAGCCTAAAATCCATAAATCCGGATAAGTAACGGATATTGAACAATGGGAACCGATTCAGTTTTTGACGGGAAATACATGACGTAGTACACAGAAAGTATAATAGACTTTATGTGAAGTTGATTTAGATAAATAAATTTTTATTCAGCAATTACCAGTCACCGCTTGTTTAATTCTTTTACATATGCATTCAGTTTAGAACTTCCTTTATTTAATTTTATTTTAACAGACATAACGTTACTGTTATGTAATTATGTATGTACTGTTAATGTTATGTATGTTTAACTCCATTTGCTTCTTAAAAAAGAAAAATTTTTTTATTTATTTTATACAATATAAATTATTATTTTTCACATATAAATGTGTAGAACCAATAAAAGTATCACTCACTATATTGAATTGTTGCAGTTTATACCTTGAGGACAGCCTTCAGCGTGCTTCATCTCAATTTATTTTTTGTCAATAATTTATAAAAAATATCAATAGGAGGAAGAATGAGAGGAAGACCTAGCAAAAGGTGGATGACGTAAATGATGATTTGAGAAGTATGAATGTTAAAAGGCTCGAAAAGGTTGTGTGGTGAGAGGTCGGAATGGAAGAAAATCATTGAACACGCTAAAACTCACACTGGATTGTAATGCCAGAAGAAGAAGAAGAAAAATTGATAGAAAACTAGATGACCCGGGAGAATTTGTCCTGCCTCTAAATTTCTTTTTTCAGTTTGCTGAGGCCAAAAAAAATGATGTAGATATTAATTTTTTAATTTAATAATAATTAGTAGAAGTATAACTGTCGTCAAATGTTATCTAAATTGGCAGTTATTGATGAATGTTTGGCTTCGCGCAAGTTGATGGTGGTGGCTGATGATGGACGTTTTCATGTGACAGACGAATATTATAAGCAACATAGTGATAATACATGGAGCATTATTATTAACAGAAACAACATTTTGTCTTTAAATTAATAAATTTATTTCATGTATTTTTATATTAATTGAGTAATAATATAAATGATTTGTTTTCCATGAAATTTATTTTTTGCTTATTTTGACAATAATAATTGTGTTTTGAAAAAATAAAAATAAATGAAATTATTAAAATTGAAAAAACAAATGTTTATATTTAACGTAAAGCTAAATCATGAACGATATTTGTGGTTTTGCCTTGGGGGGCGTAAACAAATAAATTTGATGGTCGACCAACACGGGAACACGCAACGTATAATTGACCGTGTGAAAAACATGGGGTTTCTAAATCCAACCCGCATATATTCATTGTTTGACCCTGCGCTTTATTTATAGTCATAGCAAAGGCCAGCCGGATAGGAAACTGTAAACGTTTAAATTGAATTGTTGAATCAGCGGGAATCATTGGTATCCTTGGCAACAAAACATGATCACCCTTGAATTTTCCGTTTAGAATTGTTGCCTCTATTAAATTCCCCATTAATTTTTTGACGACTAATCTCGTTCCATTACACAGCCGTGGTGCATTGAGATTGCGCAGTAAAATGATCGGTGAACCAATTTTTACTTTTAAATTGTATGGTGGCAAACCTGGTAAGTCCAGAGAATTAAGAAATTCCGTTGGAAAATGTACAGCTTCGTTTTCATCTATGACTGTATCAATTGACTTAAATGAAATTACTTCGCCGTGTAACATGTCTTGTATTTTAATATTCATGTCATCAACATCAACGTTTTTTGCAGCCAGTATCGCACGTTCGCTGAGCCATTGATGATCACGGATATTTTCGGGAATATTTGGGAACACGTTGTTAATTAATAATTAACAACGTATATAGCATTGCGGTTATATTAAATTTCCTTTAATTGATTTGTTGTTTGCAGCACATTCCTAAACAAAATGTAAATAGAACCTACCATTGAGTTTATATTGAATTGCCGGTAATTGATTTGTTGTTTGCAGCACATTCCTAAACAAAATGTAAGTAGAGTGTTATATTCACCACTAAACAAAATGTACATATTTCCATATAATACAGTATTATATTTACCACTGTGTTTTTTAATCACTGTGTTTTTCACCCCACCTACCAACGTGGACCAAAACACCTATCCTATGTTGCTTCTCCCGTTGCATAAAATATTTCTGGCAAGTTGGTTGAAATCGGTCCTGCCGTTTTTCACATGTTTTTTGACAACCCCCCCTCAAACCGCCCATTTATTAAGCCCAAGGGCCCAAAAATTTTCAATAGTGCATACATGCATGTAAAATTATTACTTCCATCGAAATTCCCTTTAATTCGATACCCCATATGCTGTATTTTCATTTTTTCCAATTTTTACCCCCCTTGGCCAAACTGACACCCCCAACCGCCCAAAAATTTTCAATAGTGCATACATGCATGTAAAATTGTTACTTGCATGGAAATTCCCTTTAATTTTATACCCCATATGCGGTATTTTCATTTTTTCCAATTTTTACCCCCCCCCCTTCGGGCCAACCTCACATTCGGCACATGTAAACCTTACTCTGAACCTAACGAACATATGGTGCGAATATGAGCTCTATCGGATAAGTGGTTCAAACGTTTTAAGAACATTTACAGACGTACACTGAATTTTTATATATAAAGAAGATAAAATATAATATAATATACTTGTGACTATACCGTTCTTCATGGTGTCTGGCCTAGTTCTCGAGATAATTAATAAAACAACGGATACAATAGATTCTACAAAATTAGTACGCGAAACGGTTGATTGGTCGTCGTTTTCGGTCTTAGACGCCTTCTAAAACAACCGGTTATACCCGCAACTTAGTTTGTCTACGGAAATAAAGAGACATTTCAGCCAGGAAAGGAACTCAGCGAAAGAACTAGAAAACAATCAAATACCTTTTAAAAATATAGACTTTTATACTGCTAGTTACTGAAATTTTTGTCCGTGTACATTTGTAGAATAAGTTTCGTCTGCCTTGTATGAAAACAATGAAGAGTGTACAAACACCAATGTTGTGTTTATGAACTCTAAGAAAGGTTAGTATATTTAACTTCTGTTATAAAAAATAGTCCTCGGTGATGCTAAACAAATGACTCACTCAATTTCCGCTTTATCGGCCACGTTAGGCAGTATAGTCGTGGAACTACTGTATATTATTATAATAATGTTACGATATAATCATAAATTATATATATATAACAATGTAAATTATTATTATTTTTAAATTTATATAAATAAAGTTAATATTTATATTATACTTATATACTTATTTAGCCTGAAATTTAAATCCAAAGTTTCCTTCCGCTACGTAAGATGTACGGTTCAGGAAGGAGTGGTTTGATGAATTTTGATAAATATATTTATTACAATAGTAATTAGGCGTAATTAGTTCAGTAGTGTTGTTTACCACACGTTTCACTGAGTACAGTTGCTTCATCAGAGACTAATAAAGCGTAACGAAATGATGACAATAAATGGTAACTCGTGGGTTAAGGCAAAATAAAATAGACTTGAAAAATTTCGCAACTGCAGGACACTTCGAAACAGAAGGCAGGCGCGCGCGCGCGCACGCATACACATAAAATTAATTTGGTATATATCTTTTGTTGACGAACTTTTAACGTAGTCTTACGAGATTTAGACACCTGATAACAGTATGCGATATAACATTGGAAACTATTTTTATAACAAATATAATTTGTTTATAACGTGTAACTTATGTAGTAGTCAAAATGTATTCTCACCTACTTGAGACATGTTTACTGTATGCTTGAAGCGCCACTTACTGTTTGCGCAGTGCCGGCTACTATTATTGCGCTTTGAAGACGAAAATTAATAAAAAATACTTGTCAGGGGTTACACACTTATTAACGGAAATATGTCTCGTGTACGCGAGAATACTTACAGCTTGACTATTACCTTGTAAACAATGTTTTCATAAACATATTATTTAATAGTAGGTTCCGACATGATATCACATACTGTTATCAGGTGTCGCCTTAAACTAAATGGAGAGGATGAAAGTTATTTATTTGTTGTTTACATGTTGCGGGGGCGTGGTTAGCGCTATTAGTTTTGTAAAACAGAGCTGTCCTTACTGGCTGTGCGGTCTTGACGAAAACACTGTTCGCAGATTACTTACTGCATGTTAAACTTATAAAATTAATGCAGTGGTAACATGGAAACTAGGAATGTACGTTCCTCCATACAGAAATTTGAAAACGCACACACACATATATATGCATGTATTTATTTATTTATGTCCTTATTTTTCTTGTTTAGAAAATTTTTAAGCTCAAGTGTAATATTTATTTTCGTACCTTGCATTCATGTGAAGCAATTTCTATAAAGACTTTTCAAAGCTGATTTTTATAATTACTGTATTTAATTTTTTTGTTTATATACGTTCATTTTCTATGTCAACGTTGATCAGATGTTTTTATACAACGATTTAGTTACGTAATGTTAAAATTAATTAATTTACACGTATTAGATATATTGATATTAACCATAATATGAAATATTGAACACTCGGTTTAGAATTAAAAGAAATCATCGTAATTTTAATTAATTTTTATTTGTTCACTTGTTTATATGTTTTTATTTTTGAATTTAAAACATTACAATTTCCCAAGTGTTCATTTTTTATTTTTACACACACGATTAATTGAATTTACGTTATTCTATCTAGAAACTTATGTCAATTACTAATTGAATTAGCGGTTACATTTGAGTTGAATAGATTAGGTTTAATATAAGCATTTTTTAATTGTATAAATCGTTATTTTTATTGTGTTAAAAGATTAACACATGTGCTGCACTACTAAGCATTTTAAAGTAATTGTGGTTGGTTTTTTACTTCCATGTTCCTTAAGGAAATGGAAGTATGGTGATGGCAAAAAAATCGTGTTCGAGATTATTGCAGATTCTGATTGTACTACACTCAAAACATGAAAAAAAGTCATTTTTCGAAAAGTGTCTGTGTGTGTATCTGTGTGTCTGTAGATTTTTTTTCTATGGCAAACGATAACAGCCGCAAATTCAAACAGAATCAAATAATTTTTTGCATGCAGCCTGAATTGTAGAGTTCTCAGGATCTATTGGTTTTGGTGAAGATCGGTTACGGGAAAGGGGTAGTTTACCTGCAACGTTTTATGTTTTAAAAGGGTATTTTCTATGGCAAACGATAACAGCCGCAAATTCAAACAGAATCAAATAATGTTTCGCATACAGCTCTGAATTGTAGAGTTCTAAAGACGTGTTGTCTTTGGTGAAGATCGGTTAAGGGGAAGGGGTAGTTACCTGCAACGTTTTTTTTTATCAAGGGTATTTTTTTTTTTCTATGGCAAACGATAACAGCCGCAAATTCAAACAGAAGCATATAATGTTTTGCATACAGCACTGAATTGTAGAGTTCTTAAGACCTGTTGTTCTTGGTGACGATCGGTTAAGGGAAAGGAGTAGTTTACCTGCAACATTTTTTTATCAATGGTAATTTTTTTCTATGGCAAACGATAACAGCCGCAAATTCAAACAGAATCAAATAATGTTTTGCATACAGCCCTGTATTGTAGAGTTCTCAAGACCTATTGTTGTTGGTGAAGATCGGTTAAGGAAAAGGGGTAGTTTACCTGCAACATTTTATGTTTTATCAAGGGCAATTTATTGTATGTCGAAAGATAACTGCCGTAAATTCAAAGAGAATCAAATAATGTTTTGCATACATTCCTAATTTGTAGAGATCTCAAGGCCTGTTGATTTTGGTGAACATCGGTTGAGGGAAAGGGGTAGTTTACCTGCAACATTTTATGTTGTAACAAGAGAAATGTTTTCATGACGAACGATAACTGCCGCACATTCAAACAGAATCAAATATTTTATTGCATGCATCCCTGAATTGTAGAGAACTGAAGGTCTATTGATTTTGGTGAAGATCGGTTAACAGAAACGGGTAGTTTACCAGCAACGTTTTATGTTTTAACAAGAGCAAAGTACTTAATTTTGATAAATAAAGTATCTTGATAAGAAGCTCATAATAAGCCACTGTAGAAACGTAGATGAAATATCTATAAATGAAGAGGTTAGGTGAACGGGGTGGGGTACTTTTCTATTAATGAAAATTATAGTTGAAAGGCGGGGGGAGAATTTTTGATATGTGTACTACGTTATCGGCAACAAAGAAGTAGTTCTTTGTTAAAATTCCTTCCCGGGCTGTTTAGCCGTAGTCCAATGTTTTCTGCAAAACCAGACTTTTCGGCAGTGCCATCGACTTCCATCGTCAGTGAAAATCGAGTGCGAAAACGTGAGGTGGTATACGTTAGTGACCACAGTACTGTGGTTAAGGCTGAACCAATAAGTAGAAAGAAGCAGTTTCTATGGAAATATTTCAGTTCGAATATGATTTTAAATATAAATCTTAGAACATGGAAGTCATGTATGGTTCTCCATACATTTGTTTGACCTACATAGTTTTGAGAACAATCATAACATTGAGATTATATTATATTCTACTACATCTTATTTAGGTTTGATCTCATTAAAAATTATATCAATGGTATTACATGATACATTTAAATTGGTTCTTTTATAATAATTTTTAAATTTGAGGTTTATTGTTCCATAATATGTAAACGTAAGTATTCATAATAAGTAAACGTAAATTTGATTATTTGTATTTTTAAACTTCAATTTTGGATACAATTTGTGTGTGTATGTGTGTGTGTGTGTGTGTGTGTGTGTGTGTGTGTGTGTGTGTGTGTGTGTGTGTGTGTGTGTGTGTGTGTGTGTGTGTGTGTGTGTGCTATCATGCGCATATGTTTTCGCATATTTTAATCAAAACTCCCTAATATACTGCAGCTAAATGACAATCAATATAAAAATAATTAGATTTTACTACAAATATGAAAACTTGCATATTTCACATTTCATACATTTCGCATAATTATTATCTGCATCACAAAACCTACCTGAGTTTGATATTTATTTATTTATTTAGTCATTTATTTACCTCGTTAAGAAAGTTATAAAAAGCAAGTATAGTATTTATTTTTGTTCCTTGCATTTATTTGAATTAATGGCTATTAAACATTGTGAAAACGGGTTTTTATAATTAATTATTTACAGTTCAATAATTAAAATTAACAGTTCAATTACTTCCATGTTCCGTATGGAAATGTAAGTATGGTGATCGCGAAAAAATCGTGTTTGAGGTAAGGGCTGATTGTACTACCCTCAAAACATGAAGAAAAGTCATTTTCCGAAAAGTGTGTGCCTGTATGTCGAATTTTGTCTATGGCGTATGATAACTGCCAAATTCAAACAAAATCAAATAATGTTTTGGATATATGCCCGAGTTTTAGATGATTCAAGGCCTGTTGATTTTGGTGAAGATCGGTTAAGGGGGAGGGGTAGCTTACCTGCAACGTTTTAACAAGAGTAAAGTACTTAATTTTAATAAATAAAGTATCCTGAAAAGAAAGTCATAATAATCCGCTGTTGAAAAGTGTAAATGAAATGGTAGTTGAATGGGGAGGGGGTATTTTTTAAAAACTACCTTTTTGATGTCAAATAAAATACTTTATTTTAAAGGATAAGATATATATAATTACATATAATGAAACTATTACTCAATAAAACTATAAATATCAAAAATGGTGTTGTTCGGTTAAGGTAGAGGGGTAGTTTACCGGCAATGTCTTGTGTCTTTTGTACAAGAGTAAAGTTCTTAATTTTGATAAGTAAAGTATCCTGAAAAGAGAATCATAATAATCCAATGTAAAAAGGTATCTATAAATAACAATGGTAGCTGAAGGGGGAGGGGTAACTTTTTGAAAATTACCTTCCTGATGTCGAATAAACTACTTAATTTTGTACGATAAGATACCTTAGCAATTACATATAAAAAAAAACTATTACTCAATATAAGTGTAAATATAAAAAATATGGTTGTTTGGTTAAGGGGGGTAGTTTACCTGCTTTTTTTTTTGTTTTAACAAGAGTAAAGTACTTAGTTTTGATAAATAAGTGCCCCGAAAATACAAGTCACATTAATTCAATACAAAACGGTAAATGAGATATCTATAAATGGAGAGGGTGATTTTTTTAAAATTACTTTTCTGATATCACGTAAAGTAAGAGTATTTAATTTTGAAGGATAAGATACATTATCAGTTACATATGATAAAACTATTACCCTATGAAAACGTACATGTCATTAATGGTGGTCATCGGTTGAGGAGGAGGGATGATTATCTGTGTAGTTCAGTTTTTTTATAATAATAAAGTACCTAATTTTTATAGATTGAGTGACTCAAAAATAACATTATAACAAACAACTACACCATAATAGCAAAAATATCTATAAAAAGTGAAAACAATTTGAGGGTGGAGGATATTTTTTTAGAAATTATCAAACCAATTCAAGTAAATGTTTTAAATATAAATGTTAGAACATGGAAGTCATGTATGGTTCTCCATACCGATATTTTATGTTTAGTTCAGTTTCTCTTATGAGCGTATCAATTGTAACTAAAGTTACTTATGACGTACAATGTGATTAACTTAAGTTACTATGTATGTAAGTGATTCTCAATTACTTGTTTCGGGGATTAACATATACATATGTCGACTCTCAGGGTGTTGATCAATACCACGACTTTACATTGTCGTGTAAAGTAACCTTACACGGATTGGTTTTCGATATTGGCAGGGCTGGGTAGGTATTGTGAAGAGGTTTCGTAAGGATTCTGTTGTGTGGATATTTCCAATATTCTTTTAAATATTTGTAAATTATTGTTGTGTATCGATCTGAATTTTTTATTAACTTATTTTATGTTTGTGTATATGCTGGTTCCGTCATAATATATCTTACTGTCTCTGTGCAGTAGATGTTTTATTAGTATAATTTATTAACATGTTTTTGAGGAGTTCATGTTTTGAGTCTGTGTTGATAAATTACATTTTTACATGTTTGGTTACATGCAGGTAGTAGTCTTAATGTAGCGTTTCGTTGTTTGTTTTCAACATTTTCAATTAACATTTAAACATTGACACTTGGAAACATTCTAAAACGATAATGTCAAAAGTGTCCACAACACCCATTTACAAGTTTACAAGTCTATACTTCTGTATACTGACAATTAATTAGTTTCACATATTGATTACAAATGTACTATGGTAAATTATTCAACATAGTTAGAAGGTAATTATTATAGTATCTTTAGTGGAATATTTCATCTGACCACACAAAGTGGCTGGTAAAAGCCTTACCTACCGTACGTCAAGGCATAACTGGACTCCAACTCTGAACAGGGTAAGAATTGTACTGTCCACTTCAACTCGTAATTAGAATTCATCAATGGTTACGATTTTAATTTACCATACTCATCTATACCTTAGGTTAGATGCCAGGTCTTGCTAATATTGCTCTCTTCAGAGTTCAGTTTTCTGAAGACATTAAATCAGTTTCCTTTCTTTGTAATAAAAATGATGAAGATAGTTTGGATGGAGCTGTCGCTACCAAATAATAACTGAAATCCGTAGAAGAAACTTCACTCTAACCAGTGCTACTTTACTCTGCAGAAGAATTTGAAAATCAGCCTGATTTTTCATTGTACCAAACTATAAGTGATGTATGGATCTGAAATCCGCACGATCTCTAAACTAGATGAATCTATATAATCTCCTACTACTTGAACGAAAGATCTACAAAAAGATCTACAGCCGAAAACTTGAAGGACAGATCAGAAGACATAATCAGGAACATTACCGTGTCTCTCAAAAGACAAATAGGATAAAAATTATTAAACTTGGAAGAGATACATCGCTCGAATGAATGTTAGTGATGTCCCATAATAATAATGTCCCAGCAATTCCATGGGACATGACGGTTGAACGGCCCGCCAACCAAGGATCCGCCGAGGTAGTTGCTGAGAGTTTGATCGGGTACCGGAAGTGGAGGGGAGAAGCTCAGAGTGAGGGTCCTTCGGAAGCCACAACTCGGTAATGGGTTTCACCACCGTAAGATTATGATGATTCAGACAATTATTGTCAAATTTTAAAATACCGTTAAAACCAAATTAGGTTAAATTGCCAAATGAGACTAAACACCGTTAAAAACTGAATTATTGATTCAATACTAAGCATGTTCAAATAGAACGATGGATTACAAAATGTTGTAACTTTATTATGTTGGAAATGATGACACCACTTTGAACCAATAATAAATATCGTTATTTACGCAAAACTTGCAAAGCAGTCTTGAAACAACATTAATTTTAATGAAAAATAAAAACCACTTTTGAAGAGTTAATCGCTCCCCTATCGTGTTCTCAGCCATCTGAATTTGAACAGAACTAAACAGATTCACAAAAGGCTAACTATATAATGCTGTTTCTGCTGGAAATGAACAGATCGACAATTTGTTAACAGTTTAAGTTCGCACGGCTTTCTCAGGTAAATCAGTTATTGGAAGTGAATAAAAGTGTAGAGGAATGTATACAGTATAATGAAATTTTAATACAACTCCCGTAAAAAGTTAGGCTGCATTCTCGTCTTTCGCGCTTTCAGTTTGTTTAGAAATTTATAGTCAGAAATTAGAAAAGAATATTAAACTTAATGCAAAATCTTGATTTCTAGGGAAATAGATCCGATTTTAATACGTAGACTGTAAAATGTTACTCGATGTTACTGTATTATAACATGCATATTATCTGTTATTGAAAATTCTTTCGTTGTATCAAGTAAATTTCAACTTACTAACCTGAAAAATATATTTGAAATATAAATGGCCCGATAAATCAAAATCCAGTTTGTATAATTGACTTTAATACAATCTTCTTCTTCTGATAGTTCCTATCCTTTTCGGATGTTGGATATCATAAAGAGTATTTTAACATTCTGCATTGCTGCACGGAATAAGTCAGCTGTATTCATGCCAAACCAGGTCCTTAAATTTCTCAGCCATGATATTCTCGGTCCCCCAATTCCTCTCTTTCCAAGTACTATTACCTGTAGTATGGACTGCAACAAGTAAAATCTCTGTTCATTTCTTATGAGATGTCCCAGATACTGAATCTTTCTTTATCTTCACTGTGTTAATAACTTCCCTTTCTTTCTTCATCTTTCTAAGAACTTCAACATTAGTTATATGTGCTGTCCATGAAATGCCCAGTTTTCGACGGTAAAGCCACATTTTGAAAGATTCCAATTTTTTAGTTGTGGCTTCAGTCAAAGTCCAAGATTCTACACCGTAGAAGAGGACCGAGAATACGTAGCAGCGTAAAAGTCTCATCTTTGCGTTTATTGTTAAATCGTGGCTTTTAAATAAGCTGCTTATTCTAGTGTACACTGCTCTTGGGTTTTCATTTCTGATCTTTATTTCTTGAGTGGTCCCATTTGTTCATTGACTATAGTACCAAGATACGTAAATTTGCTTACACGTTCAACTGGCCTTTGGTTTATATTAAGGGCGCAGTTACTGAACTTATTCTTAGATACAATCATTAGCTTCGTTTTATTAACACTGATGTCTAGACCATATTTACGGCTGCGTTTTGTCACTCTATTCATTAGTTGTTCCAGCCCCTCTAAGCTATCTGCGAATATGACGGTATGATCCGCATAACGTCTGTTATTTATTGTTAACACCGTTTTGAGAGATTCCCACATCACATTCATCTAAAGCTTCTCTAAAAATACCTTTCGTGTAGATGTTGAATAAAACCGGAGATAGTACACAACCTTGTCTTTCTCCACGCAGAATCTGTATCTCTTCAATTTTCTCTTTATCTACTCTAACCACTGCTGATTGGTTCCAATACATTGTAGCTATTATCATTAGATCTTTTCCATCTAACCAATATTTTTTAGGATATCCATCATTTTATTATGTTGGACTCGGTCAAAGGCCTTCTGATGATCGATGAAACATGCAAAAATATCACAGTTTACATTTCTACATCGTTGGAATAGCACCTGAATACTGAATAGAGCCTCTCGTGTACCTACTGCATCTCTGAACCAAACTGTGTGGCTGATTTTGTGATGCTGACTGTTCTTCACAGATTTTGTATATTCTCTTGTGGATGATCTTGAGGAAGAGTTTGAGAAGGTGACGCATTAAGCTAATAGTTCTATATTCCTCACATTGTTTTACTCCATTTTTTGGGTAATGTAATGAATTCAGATTTAAGCCAATCAAGTGGGATATATATATATATATATATATATTGTAACGATACAACTGCATAAGTAAATATAATATAAATCTGTGATGCCCCACGTTGGATGCGATATTTCTTATGCAACGATACGATATACATAAAAATATGCGTGACTGGCCTCACGTTCAAGAGCGACAAATTATGTAACAATATAACATTTAATTTGGGTTTCAGGTGTATCTGTAATAAGAACTCTATGTAACTTGTAACGGTATTACAAATTTATTTGATATTAATAAAATTGTGCACATGGCACTTACTTCGACTTAAAACAATCTTTATTATTTCGTTATTATGCCGTAAGGCTTATGCTATATACATCCTTACTGACTAAATATTCTATTCTACTAATTATTGTATTAACGAAAAATCTCATTTCCAGACTTCTCAGTCAATTAGTGTTTCAAAATATCAATATTTAAATATTTTCTTATATATTGCAATGTAACTCAAAAATATCAATAGTTACTGAATTTATCTTTTGTTTCTCAGTACTGATTTATATTTAACGCTAATTTTTACTTAAATGCTTTGTATTCTTTTCATTTTAATACTAATTTGAGCTCTTGTTTACGTTAATCTTATTTCAATAAAATCTATGATTTTAATTCAAATTTTACAATAAACATAGACTCTTACTTTTAAATAGAACAAGAATGTCCTTAATTGTCTTTACGTTAATTGTTCGATTAAGAGATAAATAAGTTGTTTATCACCTTATCATCGTCAATCATACTCAATCATTGAATCCCTAGGTAATCGTCCTCGTCTCGAACGTCAGCATCACTCGCTCTTCTCCTCTTGTCCAGCGTCGCCTCTCTCTTCTCCTCTTGTCCAGCGTCGACTTCCTCTCTTGTCCAGCGTCGACTCTCTCTCTCTGTCCAGCGTCGCCTTTCTCTTCTCCTCTTGTCCAGCATCGACTCTCTCTCTGTCTGTCCAGCGTCGTATCGCTCTCTGGAACTTCTCCTCGTGCTGTTTCGGACGTCGGTTGATCTTCTGATGTGGATCTTCTTATGTAATTTTGTTACTACTTAAATATTGTTTTACAATCCAGTTACATAACTGTATGTAACTGGAAGGATGAAATTATTTACAAAAATTTAAATATTCTGTGCGGACGGGCAGAAGCTCCCGCTGCACCGTGGATGATTTAAGAAAGAGAACCACTGTAGCTTGTGTGTCCTATTTATACCCATGTCTTGGTCAACACCTGCAGTGGTACGAAATCGACATGTCTGAAATTGTTTCTGGGTTCAGTTCCCCCACTCCTTGTCAATTTCGCTATTTCTTATATTTCTGCGAATTGCAGACTCTTATACTTATCTTATAACTATTTTTACAACACATGTTCACTGTAATTTTGGACATTGCAACTTAACCCTTTCGATTTGTACACAGTTATTTCACTATTACACTCGTACGGTGTGGCACTTTCACATGGTTTTCGTACACAGTATTTAGTAAATTTTCTTACATTTTATTGTGGTTTTGGATTTTACTTCTTAATTATAGTTTATGAATAATTACGGAAAAACAGTAATTATGCAATTATTCATCTTGGGGTGGTAAACTCGCCTGCATAGACCTGCGTTCACACACACTAGCAAAATACTGGTGTACACACTTTCAGTTACATTTGTGTGTGTGTGCACGTCGATTCAGGTCGAAACACCTGTTCATATTTTTGTCTGAGCCAAGCTTGCAATCCCTGACATGCTTATTTCTAATACATTATTATTATTTACAGTTTATTAGGTATATTTAAATTACATCACTTATTTGTACTGTCGAAATATATATATATATATATATATATATATATATATATATGGTTGAATACTGCAGTCAACCATTTTATACCGTCGTCATCAAGAAGTTTAAGAAATTCTATCTGCACATTATCCGGACCGGGGGCTTAACCGTCTTTCATTGTACGTATTTATTGCTGATTTTACTTCATCTGTGATTATTTCTGGTCCGGTGGCATTGTCAAACTGAGGGGGTTCTGGTCTCATACCATAAAAAAGTTGTTTTATATAACTTGTCCATGTGTTTTTCATTTCTGCTAGATCGATAATAATTTCACCATCATTGATAACTAATTCGTCCATTTTTTTACTGTTTTCCTTCTAATTTCTTTCACTTTCCTATGTTCATTAAAACTATCGTGTATTTTTTATAGTGCTCGATCTCTATACATTTCTCTTTTATCTCTTGTTCTCTAGCTTCTCTGATCTTCTTTTTAATTATGTTATTTATCGTTCTGTATTCATTTCCTTTGTTTTTAACATTTCTCCTTTCTTCCATTAGTTGGACTATTTCATCCGTCACCTAGGATATCTTTTTGGTTTTACCCGGCTTCACCAATTCTTCTTTGACGCTCTCAATTTTACTATTAAATTGGCTGAGTGTTCTTTATAATGTATTCGACAATGATTTACATTTCTCGTTAATAGCAGTTTTAACTAGACTTTTTATTTGTGGGTCTTTTAGTTTACGGATGTCGTGATGTATAATATTCTTCTTTATTGGTTTTTTCATTCTAACTTTAAATGTTGCAACCAGAGTGTTGTGATCCGACTGCAAATCAGCTCCCGGGTATGTTTTCACCGAACTACAGCTGTTTCGATGTCTTCTGTTCACTAAGATGTAGTCACTGTGATTTCTAATTATTTTTCTATACGCATCCCTAAGTGATTTTTAGGTGTACAGGTGTACAGTCTTCTTAGTGGAAGCCTATACCCTGTATTCGTCACCACAAACTCCTGTTCCTAAACAAACCTGCTAAGCAACTCCCCTCGCTCATTTCTTACTCCTATTCCGCGTGGGCCTATCAGGTTTCCTGACCTTCCTTGTCCTACTTATGCATTAAAGTCTCTCATTGTCATTACTAAATCTTTTTAGGGTAACTTCTTTAATGCCTCTATTATCTTAGAGTTGAACTCTACCAGTTCATCATCATTGTGATCTGCTGTTGGTGCGTATACTTAAAATATATTAATGTTTGCGGGATTTGCATTTATCTGTAACAACAGCTAAACGGATGCTTACTTTTGGGATAAATGTCAGTCTATATTGTTCTGTTGGTTTATTATTATTTTTGTTTAGGTTATGTGGCACTCTTAAGTATTCCAACCTTGTAAATACAAATTGAAACTGAAGTTTTTATATTTTTTTATATTCCATACTTAGAAGCCGAGATATGCAAAAATATACTGCTAAAATATTAATGAGAGCAGCCATTATATTAACAAACTTAAACAAAAAATGGGTCTCGTTTGCGCGGGGGTGTTGTAAACACTTTGCAATGTTTAAACAAAATTCCTCACATGGAAGAACTCTCTTTTTTAAAATTTTTCATGCAGGCGTATTCTACTACAATTAATGTGTCAGGAGTTCTCCAAAGCATGAATGGATTTGTATATTTCTTAT
Organism: Magicicada septendecula; assembly: GCA_034769895.1. Taxonomy (NCBI): domain Eukaryota; kingdom Metazoa; phylum Arthropoda; class Insecta; order Hemiptera; family Cicadidae; genus Magicicada; species Magicicada septendecula. The sequence continues at coordinate 289,067,940 of CM068372.1, forward strand.
TAACTTTGTTAGGGTTTTTTTTTAATACTTACTTCATGAACTAATTTCTCCCACAGCTTCTGTTCTTAAAATTAAACATTTTTTAAGTTGCAACGTCCATTCTTTCTCCACTTTTTCTACACTTTCAAAGAATTATCTGGAATCTGAGTGAACGAAATAATGAAAAAATACCCTAAAAGCTTATACCAGCTGTCTTACTGATAGCACGGCGATCCGTTTCCAATTGGGCAGAGAACCTGTTTGACTTGTTTAACTCATTTTCTGGAAAATTTGTTTAAAGCCGAAGAAACATGCAAAGATCACGAAAATGAACGTAAAACATGATACTGAAAACAAAACTTTACAAATAAGTTAAAACTAATAAAGAAATATTATGTAGCCTATGTTACCTGATTCGGCAAACCCTATTATCTCCGACGTCCTACCGTAGAAGTCGTCAAATTCGCCGTCCTGCTGCGGGAGTCTAGTGGTGGGCGGCACCGTGTCTTCGTCGTGGTCGTGGTGCGGCAACGTGGTAGTCTCCTGCGCCCGGTACAGTGTCTGTAGCACCACTTCCCTGGACACACCCATCGTTACGTTTGGTTTCGACACCATACCCAATTTCGATAGGATCTGGTGTTTGATGGCTTCTAAACGAAGGCTATCCGCCGGAGGAGGGTCCGGTGTTAGTTTCTCCCGGTCCCTGTCGTGGTGTTTCGTGTGACTGTGGTGGTGGTGGTGTACTACGCAATTTGGGCACATTGAGTCACCTGCAACATATAAACCAATCACCTTTGAATGCTATTTGTCCCCGAGGCTTCTGTAATTGCACGGTAAGAAACACAAATGCTAAATTGTAGGTATCTACATAATCAGTATCTTTAAACAAAACTTACAATAGAAACCGCTGGACAGGGGAAAACGAGAGCGACTGTGAAAATGCTTCAATGCTTCGTGATGTTCGCGAAGTTTTTAAGGCAACCAAGAATAACGTAAGGATAAATAGAGGAGAAAGCTGAAGAGCGGAAAGCGCCGATTTAACATACTGTGTGTGTGTGTGTGTGTGTGTGTGTGTGTGTGTGTGTGGTAAAATCTCCTATATCGTAGAAAATTTAACATAAGAACACTCAAAATACAGTTAAGAAGTTAAGTAGAAGTATAATGCACAATATGAATATATATATATATATATATATATATGTATATGAATTATATTTTTATTTATTTCATTAGCTGTTAGTTCGGTTGTATTCTATGTTAATTTTTCTATGACTTTTTATTATTTTTTATATAATTGTTTGTATTATTTTGTTTTGTTTAATTACCAGAAATTGCTTTTACTGTATTACTAAAAATTACGATTGTCGGAGAAATAATATGTACTTTAAGATAAATAGCTCTAAAATTATTTAATATTATTTAAGATTCATCTTACATTTAATATATAAGTTGAATGTCTCTAAATGTATAAACATACGATATTTGAAGAAATATACAGAATATTATGTTCGTATCCAGACTGTTATGGCTAAAATGTCTCAAGAATAAGTTTAGTGTTTCCCATTCTTATTCATTGAAAAAATTTACTGAATATTTGAAGTGGTTGCCATTTAATTCACAAGATCCTGATCCAAACATTTTGTGTTAGTATACAATAAAAAATATATTTTCGGATGTACGTAAAAAATACACCTTCTTAAATGTCTTTTTGAAGGTACGCTTTCCTTCAGTATAAAGCAGTAAACAATAAAAGTATCACATAACAGCCCATGAGAGTAAATTTAAAAAGTAAAAGATTTTTTAAAGAAGTATTAATCCGAAGAAACTCCCTTTCAAAAGGTTAATGATTGTATACTGCTACGTTAAGACGAAAGATAAAAACCGTGGCTACATAACATTTCACAGGTGTTGTGATCATCGATCGATGGTTGTGATTATGAGATTATTCCAGACGTTTGTCGGTTATTCTACGGGCATTCGGTCTGCGCGATGTGTTCAAGGTCGGACACTGACATAGTTTCTAGCAAGTTCCAGAACGGCTGTAACAACGCAATTTTTTCTTGACACGTCATTCGGAAAGTGATAGATTTTTCTTGAACATCAGCAGGGTAAAAATGAGCACCCAGCGATGGCCAAGTTCGGTTTAGGACCTGGCGATATTAATGTGCGTTTCGGAGTGATTGTAGATTTTACTTGCGATTTAGAGTATTATTGTGTTTCTTAGTGCGAATAACACAATTGGACATAACAATAATGCGTGTTGGACAAATTTAAAATTAAAGAAGAACTCTATAAAAGTATCTTTGTTTATTTCTAACTAAAATTAAAGTTGTAATTATGACTTCAATTTGTGTTACATATTATGTTTCCACTGTACCACACGACTATCGTTGCGATTGTCGTAACGATACGTCTTTTCGCCTGGGATTTTATGCGAAGGATACGAAATATCCGTAAGATTTTATAATCAAGTAAACTTTGTTCATTCTATTGATAAGTGTAAAATAAACATATCCATGCCTTGCAGTACTCTTCATTCAGACGTTCGGAGTAGACGTTAAACTACTGGTCTGTGAACCTTATAGGACATGCACCACGGGTATGCACACACTAGTTCTATGACTGTACACACGTGTGTGTATGTCTGTGTGCACGCAGGCAAGTGTGTTTGTGTATAACTTAATACGGATTTAAACCTAGAACTTTAGATCATACCTTTTTAATCGTACCGCGCATTTTACACTAAATTCTGCAACTTTAACCAACGGTATTTACCGTTAATTTGAGAAAAAATGTAATGTAATACCAGCCGAGATAAGGAAATAATATTGTCAGAGATGTTCAGTGTTCCCCGTGAGTAGTGTTTGGGAAATTTACCTCATATTGGAAATAGTATTTTTGTAAATTTACTCCTCAGTCCGATGTACGACAGCATGTATATGCAAGCACTGCGTCGTCAAGTCTGTAAACAAATGTCATACTTTTTATGTCAGCTTTAATTTTAAACCTCCGTGACTTCACATTAATATATAAGATCGGTAAATTTTACTCGCTAATTACATATACATTACTCTGTTGACAACTAAAAAAATGCCTCGCCAACCCAGAAAATATAAAGAAAATAACGTACTGGAACCAATTATTGAACTTTCGCAAGGGACTCAACATCGTTAGAGGCACGATTGTCCAAATACGATCTGGTGTGTAAAAACGAAGTCTCGATGGCGGTGGAAAACATAGCAGAGGGATCCAGTGAGACGTAGTTGTTCCAAGTGCATAGCGATAGAGCAGCTCACATTACGATATGCGCTGTCGATTCTCAAGTGAAGACACTGTGTCTTTACGTCGCCGAACTTGGGGATGATTTTTCAAAACTGTGATTGAAAAATTGTCATTGATTCCCCCCCCCCCATATTGTCAAATTCTTTATAGCAAACTATGAATGATGCGAAATTGATTATTCCACCTGTGTTGAATCAATCCCAATTTGCACAAAAGTGATTACTAAATGTTTTCCTTTTATTTGACTAGTATTTCTTCTCCAACTAAAGCTGCGATGCACTAACGGCCATGCCCGCTGCTCGTAAAGTGAAATTGAATAGTTATGAAATTGATATATGATAAATGAAAAACATAATTTAAGAATTTTATATCGATATCTTGACCCATAAAATCATTCTTAATTCAGAAACGGACATTGTAGGTTCATGTCTGATATGTCAGCTTTTGTCTAGAGAAATTGTCATTTTCAGGCGTTTTTGTGGTTGATGAAACGTAGACACTAACCAAATGTGTACGGATACCGCATACACATCCCATATTATACAAAGCATTACACATATACTGTGTGTGTGTGGGGGGGGGGGACTTTTCACTTTTTGTGTGTAAAATTTCCCTAATGTATTTATGATTAGACATCTGGTAACGTTAGTGTCCATAAATGCTAACATTTATATGGACCTCCGGTCTATAGTGTTCATTTATGTCCTCATAGGGCATAAATTATTTAAAAAAATTATTCAAAACCATGTCAGAGGAAGGTGGTTTGGGAGGGCTGAAAAAAATTTACTTGGCATTTGAAAGGATTCTTTATCAGTTTTTATGAATCTGACCTGAAGTGGTTTGTGTTCTAATAATTATTTCTTGTACACTGAAAAAGAGAATTGTGAAAGTTAATATTTGAATTATTAAAATTTGTGAAAATAATATTACAATTACATAAAATAGTTTACACTATGTTGTTTTGTTAATATTATTTCCTTATTTCTATTACATTATACTTATTTGTATTTCTACAAGAAAGTAACCAATTTTTAAAAATTTTGAAATATTAACATAGTCTTTCTTACACTTGGTGTGGCGTCGATGGTGTTGGAACTTTGGACTTTAACACGCACCAACTTCTTCTTTCACCTTAAAACTTTCTTCAGGAACTCTCCTTTCAGAATACTCTTCTATAATTCTTATTTATTAACTTCTTTCCCTCATTTCTTCCCTTTCTCTCCAATTGTCATTAAGTTGTTGATCAATAGTTAAGAAGGTAAAGAAGGTATAGGTGTTTTGGGTCCGAGACTTCCACACGCGTAAAACCTAAGTTGCCGACACCTAGGTTCCAGTGACTATTCGCGCTGATGGAAAATTCCAATGTTTTATTATTTCTGTTTCTACTAATATTACTATCCATACTTTAGCAGGTAAAGTGTACCAGCGCATGTGTTTGGTTTTCAATTACGCACACTTGACATTTTCTTTGTACTGAAATTTTCTCACACCCTTACAGACTTTAGTTGTAAACATGCCTTAACATTAAGAATAAGATTAAGACAACTGTTCTAATGACAACAGTGAAAGTTTTATCCAAGAACTGTGTCAAGTTCGTGTACCAGATGCAGTGTGTAATCGCGGTGTGAAAAGTAATTTGCATTGCATTAATATATAACTTAATTTATACATATTGATTTATTCATATTGATACTAATAACTCAATAAATTATATAATTAAAGTCAGCAACATTTAATAAAAAGAGAACGACATACGTAATTAATTTATTGATTTTGCATATTTCTGATTTGCATGTTGAACTTAGATTATTTGTGAAAAGTGGGAACATTAATTTTATGAACACATGTTATATAGCAAACCGTTTTTCAAGTCGGTAATAGGCGCTTACTGAGTGAGCAGTTTTTATTAAATCCTTGTAGAAAATAGCGAAACAAATTTTGTTTTAGCTAATTTAATCTTGTAATCGACTAATCGGAAAGCTGAAAGGTCTCTGCTTAAAACTGTGCAGACGGTAAGCGACAGGCAGGGAACCGACAGCAAATGTCACTGCCCAGTGATAGACTCGTTAGATATAATATTAAAGAATAAAATAGCTATAAAGTAGTGAGCACACTGAGCTACAGAACACGCTGGTCACTACTTTAAACGAATTACATTTATTATTACCTAAATTACAATACTAGATAATTTTTCATTTGACAGAAAAATTACGAAAACCCCGACTACTCTACTATTTTTTAAATAAAATAATAACAGTAAACACAGTCGTATAATAAACGCTATAAATTCGAAACAACTGCATTGGTGTTTTAGTAAACTATAATACATACACGACAAATAATTTAGTCCTAGCTTTTACGTTTAAGTATGTTTATACACACACACACACACACACACACACACACACACCTATATCTAATACTTTTCACAAATATAGGCCTATATAACTGATAACAATATATAAAGTTTTTGTTAACGTAGATTACAAACATTTTGAAGGCGATCCAGAATAATGGAAAGAGCACTGAGAGACATAATTCTGTCAAGAATTATTAAAGATACAAAGTTGCCATTTTGAATAAGACTACTTAAAACTTTATATCCCAAATAAACGTTTACAGTTTTCTTAAAATTTTGAGTTTCATTTTGGCCTGTGGTTAAAAAATTTGTTAGTAAATAGTACATTTGGATTTAATTTAAAATTCACTTTAGTTTGAGATTCGGCTGGATTTTTACATACAGTATATTCAGATTTTTTAACCATATTTTAGACTCTGGTGTCTTAAGACTTCAAAATTTCTAAAACTTTACACTATGTTTAGACCTAAATTAAAATTGTGTTTAATTTTATACACCAAATGGATACTTTTACAATTTAGCCACCTCCCATTTTTCCCCGCCTTCCTATTTTTGGCGTTGATAATCTCAAAAACAATAGGGGTCTTTAGGGTAAAACTGTGGCCACACAGGCCAAGTTTTATGAAAATCGGTTGGCGCATTCAAGTGTTATCATGAGACTGCTTACCCCAAAATAGGTAGACAGTCAAATGTCAAACGGTCGAGTTGAAACTGAGAGATCGCTTTGCTCGTAAATTGTCCAAATACTATAAAATAGCTATAATTCTTATAAAATGTTGTTGCCAAAATCATCAGTGAAATTTCCAGCATAGGAGGCGGTATGGTAGGAATAAGAGATAGACAAACTGATATATGCTAGAAAACAAGAATATTGAAACTGAACTAAAGAAGAATAAAAGGTATTTGTTCAATTCTTCTTCATTTGTCTTCTAAGAAATAGAGATAGTAGATCGTTTACCTATCTCAAAAGTTCTGGAAAGTTAATAAATTGTTGATAAAAAGGTTTACTTTTGGCATCAATTGTAAAAAGATTTACAATTGGCCAAGACGTCTGTCTTTGTTAGACGACAAAATGACATTTGTAGGTCCTATCATATGAGTTGGATATGATTTACTTTGCTCTGCAGACTGGAAAATTATTCTGGAAACATTGACTCAGCAGCAGGATAAATGTTGTACTAATATTGATTTACATGTGTACGCTCGTGTAAAATTACTGTGAATAAATAATATGCTTAACTGCAGTCTATTAACTTGATAGGATTAAATATGCGTATGCGTTTAATCTTGCATAAATACAATTTTATTTAAAGGAATTTAAAGTAATTATATTTACTCACTAGTTCTAACACCACCATCACCACCACCACCACCACTACTACTACTACTACTCCTACTCCTACTCCTACTCCTACTCCTACTACTACTACTACTACTACTACTACTACTACTACTTCTGCACTCTGCTGCGATGCTAGTTTTATTGTAGAAAATAGTTATCTTAAGGAAATCATTACGTGAACAAAGTTTTTGATATAGCAAATCTAATAACTCTGTAAAGGACCAAACTTTTGTATTTCAGACAGTATTTGGCGTCGCCAAGTCTATTGTCACGTATATTACTGGTATCTCAGATGCCCCACTTTATTACAGAGGATTATATAGTTTTTAGTATAGCGTTTAATGTAACTGTAACTCAATCTTATAACAGACTCAGGTACTACACAAACTAAATCACCTGGGTTCCTAATGGACTCCCTTCCCAATTACAAATTCGCTATCTCTGTTACTGTCATAAAGGATAATGATAATCTATCTTGCAGCAAATAGTGGCAAGTGAACTGTGGTTATTAGCTAACTTAACACGAGGTAGAGTCGGGACTCTTGTTTCATATCACTTCAGACGTGGGGACAAGCTGTCTTCCAAAAAACGTACTCTATGCTATTAAATTATAATTACTTCTGCAAAGTCGTTGATATTATTTTTTAATTTTTCTGACATACGTTTTACTGACAATATCAGTGTCTTTAGAGGATTATAAATTGTTAATTTATTTATAATCCTCTGAGGATACTGATACTATCATTGAATCGTAGGTCAGAACAAATAAAACATAATGTCAACGACTTGCAGAAGTAATTATAATTAGACATTAATAATATTATTCAAGAATACTGCAAAAAGCTCGTTGAGTTATTTGTAAAGAAGTAATTTACAATTGTACTGAATTTCATTCGCCTGCAGTTTTCGGTATAAACAAATTCAAATGTTCAGGAAACATTTAAAACTTCAAGTGTTTTAACATTGTATGTTTGTTAAATGGTAAAGCGTCAATTCAAGAAACCAATAAAATCAGACTTGTACTAACTCAGTGTTAATCATTGTACGTATTATAAAGTTACGCAGTATAAAGGTTAACGTAGTTGCGTATAAAGGTTTTATAGTACGTACTTCCCCAACGTAAGTTCCAACTAGCCACACATTAAACAGACCTCCTCCATGTAAAGTCACTTGTACACTCACTAACGCACATGACAGAGTCTATAAACGCATATGTACGCACATGTGCGGCAGCAATAAGTGACTCACAAACGAATAATTTCGGAAATAGGCCTACTAAGACAACAGGAACATAAGATTTCCGCGTGTAGAAGACTTGGACTCGAGTGCTCCCACAATTGTCTCTACATACATTTGCGGTAAGCTATTTATAAAATTAACATTGATACACCACATTACGTTTCTAAGAAAAGCCAACAGATTTATTCACTGCTTGCGCGCGAAACATAATCCTGCACCACAGCTGAGTCACATGGCTTGACTCGTTGCACGGCGTCTGACTTTGTACTAATTACATGTGTAAATGCGGTTTCTGTATTGATGTTAAATTATGATTACGTTTAACTTATACAGTAAACTTAACATCACAAACTATCCGGTTCTATCTGTTGAAATCCTATGGTGAGGACATCTGTCTGGCCTGTATGGAGGCATTCAATCCTTTTGGAATTCTTGTCTACAGTTTAGGAAAAGATTTCTAGTGATAGTTTCATTGGAGAATTGGAAGCACTTTTCTAAAATTCTACAATGACTTTCACATTAATTAATCTCCTTGTTATTGCTATTATTCTGTACGTACAATTCCGAAAATGCTAAAATTACATGATAAATTAATTACACTAATATATTATGTCCATTATTAATTTATAAATAGTAAATATGCCACTAAGTAACTTATATATTTAGAAATTACAATAGGTTTACTAGCTGTTCATTTAACAGTTATCCAGTAACAGCTGTTAATATTTTAAGTACCAGCTACAGGTAATTTAGTAATTAAAAAGCGTCCTTATCATTAACTTGGTTACAAACCTTGACTACAAATTAAAAATTCTATTTTTATTTTGTCGTTAAATGAATTAAAAGGCCCGTGAACGAAAAATTATTATTCATAAAACTGTAATAAAATAGTTACAATACCAATACGATTTATTAATAGTATTGACATTTATTACAAGATAAATTTTGATAAGCAAACAGTATGTCACTGATTTTTATCTCTGGACGTAACACCCTCAGACATTTTAAGACCTGAAGATGTCAGTGATGACGAAAAGCTTAGTCGAACAATAAAAATTATAGCAGTTAGCAAATTCGTAAAAGAAATAGTAACACCCTCAGTTTATTCATCATATCAAGGTCGCATTTGTGGGTGAAACTACTTTCAATTAGTATATTAGTATATACTAATATAATATTATTGTAACACGTTTTGGACAGGGCTATGTTTGGAACACTTTATGTATCTCAAGTATTATAAAGTTTAGGTTCCTGAAGTGTCGACCGAAAGGACAGATCAAACGATGGTAGTTAGCTGTAGGCCTACGTTAAATAAACCTTATAAATGATGTCTCATAAATTTTCAGATGAGGCCATTGGTTATTTCGGATGCGAAGCGTCATTTAGTGGATTTGTGTATTGTACCCATCATAAAACCAGTCCTGAGTTGGCTGAGAAACTACTGAGATGTTGGCTGGGTCTTCAACTAGGTGGCGGGTTAGTTTCCCGGTTTTGTTCCCTTGACAACATTACATTCTCGCTATTTTATTTAGTTACTGAATACAAGTAGGTTTCTCCACATAACTGATAGAACGTAAACTATAAGCACAAAGGACGATACAGTTGTCTATAATGTAATTATAAGAAGGACTTCGATGGGAGATATTTATAATTTCCTTATTATAACTAATCAGCTGATTTTCTGGCCATAATAAAATAATTACACATTATAATTGGATATAATTGTTCAGAAATGGAAACGTTACAACTTTAAATTTTGTTCGCTCTTTAGTGTGAGATCCCTATTTTCTAGACACTTGCAAGTTCAGTTGCAATCGTTGGCTTTATGGAAAGCCAAGCAGCTAATAGCGCGGCTAAAAGGACTATATAAAATAAAAAATCAAATCAACATACATGTTTCGTAATATTTGATTATTACAACAGTAATTAAGAGGTTTAAAACGATTCTAAGATGAATGTATTTGACTATTTATAACTGAGGAAAAGTATTTTCAAAAAATTTATAAAAACTTAGGAATTTTTTATCGATCATGTAATAAGCATACAAATTTATCATTTTTTGATTTTTGATCTTATTACGAATACTGTTAGCTACACTGTGTTAAAGTTTTATCATAATTCGACTTTGGATAAAATTTTTCACAATTTCTTTAAGCTGAGATTTGTCCGAATAAGGTAAAAATGCGGGTAGTGTACATCTTGGTAACTTTTTTCTTTGTTTTCTGGTTTTTCTTTAGTTCTGATGAATCGAATTCAGGTTTTCACTATTCAAACGCAAACGTAAATCAAAGGTATTATCAAACAGCCATTGAACCTAGTTAAACAGTTATAGGAATCGGGAAATTTTGTTTAAAAATACTCATTGATAGTAATAATCACATTTTTGCACTAATAGTGGTAACAACATTGGATCATTTGCCACGCGTAATATTTATAGCATACATCTTTAATTTGCTTATTTCAAGGGAGGAACTGTAATGGATCATTAGTTCTTCATCGTTCTGAATTTATAGAAAAGCATGAAACAGACGTATTGACAATAGCACTTAAATAAACTTTGAAAAGTAAAGAAAACCTATTGAGTTAACAAAAAAAGTATATATGTCAATTGATGTTTTATTGAACAGCTGTAAATGAGAGCTGTAGAGAAGTAAATGTTTTTAGCACGGCCAGTAGCAGGGAGACTCTTCTAAGGCATGCATTACCGTGTCGGTGCAATGGTTTCAGTTGAACGTGAAAATTACTGTATCTGACACCACATCTCTCAGTTGAAACACAACTTATTATGGAGTCTCCCGGTTTCATTGATTCCTCGCCTTGTTACATCATTTCCTTGTTTTCTTCCAAGTTGTCCTACGTTTTGCGTGCGTAGTATGTAACTGAACAACTTTACCCGTTTTCCTTACATGCTTAATGTCATTAATTGCCCAACCGTTGTTGGGAATGTTATTCATTTCCCCATTGTGTGCGCGCGTATGAACCAGAATCACTGTATGCATGTTATGAGGTATTTACGGGATAGATTCTTATAAACACATTAAGGACTAATATAGTTTAGTGTGTCATTATGTCTCATAAGGTCATAGTGTATTTTCTTATGCAGTCTTTCTTCTGTTTGTCCCTGTCACTATAAAACCACAGTATTCTGTATAAGACATTCTTATATCCAAATTTTAAAAATATTCTTCTCTACTTTTTAAGAAATGTTGTACAAATATTGTCAAAATCGAGCCAATCTGAAAGTAAAATTTTAGCTAAATTATAAAACTTGATTGCGGTAAAAATTTTTTACGGTCAAAATTATTAAAGCAATAGAATCTAAATTCCAAATAAATTGTGATATTTTTACTAAATATGTACAGAAGGAATGATGTAAAATGTTTTACTTGCTTCTATTTCAGAGACCGTTAGTTATAAGTGAGACCAGTTCAGTAACACATTAACACCCAGTTGGGTTGTATCGACGCAGTAGTACAATTGTTTCTATGTGGTGACAATCTATCGAATCTGTAGTAATTTGTAGTTTCTGTCGGCGCGTGTTTGCAGGGCGTTTCGGTTAATTGTATACTAAACACTGTTGTCTGCTCGTTTCCAACTTTTATTTCTAAATCAATTACGACAGTAAAAATCACAAGTTCACTCTGTCTGGAGACAGTCTGTGACTAACGTACTGAGCTACAAAGAATCAATAAATACATTGTTTTATTCAATACATTCAGTCCAGCAACTCGCCAATAGTATACGGTTTAATTTGCTGTCCCACTATTACACTGTTTCTTCAAAAAGAGATATCGGTAGTTTAATGTACTGAATTAAAATACTGACATTAATTTCAAGTTACATTATAAACTACATATGCTGACAAGTTTTACGTATGATACTAAGCTGCTTACTAACTTTAGGGCTAAGCAATTATTATCAAAAAATTAAAAATTGTGACGGTACTTTAATTGAAAAATTAAACAGTGCTTGTTTTCCTGGGAAAAATGGAAATATACATAAAAGTAAAGACGGAAGTATATATGCGGTTATTGAATCGCTTCCTCGCTACAGACTCCATGACTCCTAATAACGTCTGTAACAAAAAAAAAAAAAAAAAGATATCAAATCGGCATCTCTGTTGTCTTTACTCCAAGCATATCAGGTGAGGACACCATGAGTGCTGAAAGTCAATCTCGTATTTCGCTCTAGAACAATAAGCGCAGGTTTAAAGTTTTAGCTCTTACTTATCGTCTTCTACTTTCATTAGTTTCACATTTCAGTGTTTACTGCTTCATCATCCGCTCTAGAAACGAGTAGAAATTTAATACAGTTAAAATGACTGATGTCTTTCTTAACAAAATACTAGAGCGTGAAGCAGGCGAATCAGTGACTCTTCAATGTTCGAAGAAAAAGTTATTATTAGCACTGGACAGAGATGCCTACCAAGAAAAGATTTAAGAAGTACAGAATTATATTATCCATGGAAATAAGTTTTACCTTTGTGTACGTATGTTATCTTTGTAGACGCTTACACAGTGGAACACAGTACACAGTAGACAAGTTTCTATTATGGGACATTAAACAAGCATAGCACATAAAATCGTATGACATCTCCAGTTACTAAATTTTTATATGATTACCAAAAACGAAGAGAATAAATTGTGTAAACGCATACAGCCTTTTACGATTTGGAAAAGTCATACTATCGATGGTTAGAAATTCTCTGTATAAGACATGAAGGCAAGGACAGCGTGTAGTGTTTCATCTACGTCGTGTATCGTTTATATTGACTATCAACTGTAAAGGTGTAAGACTCTGGTACACTGTAGAGTTTTGCTGTAACAAAAATTCTCGACAAATAGTCTGATGTTTGCAAATGATCGGTTTATAATTTAGGACACACATGGTAAATTACAGCTAACAATATATGTAAGCTTTTTAGGTTATCCACTGATTAAAATATAACGTTATCATTCCATTATAAATAACTCATCACACGTGTAGAAATGAAGTAAAAAATTTGGTCTCGGAAGATGGCGTACATCCAACCAACGTGAGGGCTGTGCAGGACGAAGGGCATTGCCCGTCACCCGGTCGTGTGCTGCGTCCCGAGCTTCAGATAGAGCTCCTGCCACAAGGACCATAGATAGGCTGGATATTAGGTTGTGGCCTGCTACCGGCCGCAGGGCGTACATCCTGATACAGACAGGGTGTAGGTAAAACTCAGCAGAACTGTTCCGAGCGCCAGTAATTAAAGGTATTATCGCCTGGAAGTTAGGCAATGTCCATTAGCGGATAGAAAACTTTGAGGTGATATCGAAGAAGACTGTATGGGCAAAGACCCCAAATTTTATTGGCAACCGATTCACTTTGACCAAAGATTAAAATACACGACCCTCAGTGACGTGACCAACCAGTGAGTCGCCGGCCGACATCGCTCCAATAGTCTCAGTCGTTTATCAACTAGCAACCACTGCCCCAAAGTGTACTCGTCGTCTTCGTTGCTTCGATTACACACACACTGTTGACACAAAACTACACGGGTTTTGTGCCGTCAAACACGTGTATGTTGTAACAATAAACTGAGATAAACACCTTCATCATAAAATTGAGAGAGCGAAATCGAGAATGTTGTTTTACAAGCGTGATACGACAGCGCAAACTGTGTATCCGTTATTTACAAGTAGTGTTGTTAACAATAATGACAAGAGACAAACAGTCAGTGTTAGCCAATTCCACTGATAACAAAAATCAGGAAAAGTGTGAACTCCTAATAATCTCATAGAAACGTGAACGTAGATACTAAAACACGACGACAGGAAACAATAATAATAAGTTCTCAGCTTAATTTCGTATGTAAGGACGTAACTAATTCCATGGGATTTGATATGAAAGTCTTAGATATAACTTTTTTTTTTTAATTTTTAACGTTTAACTATAAAATCATTTATTTACTTTAATTGTAAATAACTGGGAAGTTTCTTATCCAGAAGTGAAAATTGTGTTCTTTTGTGTTAACGGGGTTTCTGAACTTCCTTTAACATTAATCTGAGAAGAGTCTACGTTAGAAGATAGTGAATGAAGGCTCACATAACTTTTTTACAAGTATTTGAACAGATTTAGCATAATGGTTCAAACTTTAAGTATAACAAGTACTCAACACTTAGATTTGTACATTACAGTTTAAGTTACATATTAACATTTGTAGGTCAGTAACAAGTAGAACTTCGGACCTACATGAGAGTGGGCTTCTCCCATTCCTTTTAAAACGTGTCAGTAAATTATTTTTTCCACAGTCAAATTCTTTAAACAGCAGACCCCAGCCATATAGGCTATTAATGAAAAATATATGCTAACCAGTCCAATGTTTTAGTATATCATTTAGTTTCTAACTTTCTTCCCTGTATAACTAACGGAAAGGATGATACATTTAAAAATTAACTTGTATGTCGGTTATAATCTGTACCATTTAAAACTGTATTCAAAGTGAATCGTAGTCTAACCTAACAGTGGTTGTAATAGTTTGTCATGTGAATGCAAATCACTATGGACTTTTCCATTCAAGTTGGTACACCTTAAGACATTATACTTCCTTTACGTAATTTAAATTGGAGGGTAAATTTAAATACGAGGGTCAGTTGAAAAGTTCGCGGAGCTATGTCCATACCTTAGCGGTTGAACTAAACGTTTTTCGTTTGTTGTAAGATTCATATTTCCTGAAAACATCTGTTAATTGCACTCTTAGAGCGTCTCCTGCGGGTATATCTTCAGTGCTCGTACGACCAGGTTAAAACTCGAGTGCCCACTTACGGACCATTGTTTCTGAAGGCGCAGCATCTTTTAACATATTTGCGATATTGCTGAGAATTTCAATTAGCAGTAGACCTTTTTAACAAACAATTCAGACACAGGACAATGTTTGATATTGTCCATTTTTTGAAACACGCGTGACACATAAATTTCGAACAGCTGATAAACAGTGAATAAACTGACAGATTGATTTATAAATTTACAGTCGTTTACATGAAATGTAAATCTTATAACACACGAAAATTTTAGTTCTACCGCTAAGCTATAGATATCGCTCCGCGAACGCTGGTAAGTTTTCAACAATTACTCGAGATGGCAAATAACAGGACTGTGATTAGATATGGTACAGTTAAACGTAATTTATTCTGTAAAATTACTTATAGGTTTTTAGATTATTGCAACGACAAAACGTTTTGTTGACATAGCGCAATAGAGCAGACATAAATGGTCAACAACAACTATCAAGCTGTTCGTACAACAATTCGTTTATATGTAAAGCTCACCAAAACATTAGCGAATCTTGAATAAAACAGATTATATTGGGTGTCCCATAATGTACGCAATATTTGAATTACGCGCCACTGTCGTCTTGTTAGGTTGGTAGCACTGCAACTATTGTATTGTTGTTGCCGTTTACTCGCCATTAGTCGTCATGGAGCGTTACACGAAAGAAAAGCGCGTAGTTATTGTGAAAACACATTACAAGAACGGCGAATGTTATGCGGAAACCGTTCGTAAATTGCGTGGAATTTTTGGACGACGAAAAGCACCTAATCTGTCAACTGTGCAGAGATTGATTAAGAAATTCGAAGAAACAGCTTCGTTATTAGACGTTAAATCGTCTGGACGTCCTCGCGCTACCCGTTCTACTGAAAATGTCGCGGTAGTGAGAGATAGTGTCGATGTGAGTCCAGGGAAATCAATTCGCCGTCGATCACAACAACTAGCCATTCCAAGAAGCACAATGCAGCGAATTCTAAAAAACGTTCTTCATCTGAATGCCTACAAAATCTAACTAACACAAGAACTCAAACTGTGTGACCATTTGAAGCGCCGAGAATTCGTCAGTTGGATATTGGGTAAACGTGAAACGAACGGTAATTTTTCCCACAAAATATTGAGGCACACTTCCACCTCAACGGGTACGTAAATAAACAAACTAGTCGGCTTTGGGGTACAGAGAACCCTCGTATCATTCACGAGAAGCCTTTGCATACACAAAGAGCAACTGTTTGGTGCGAGTTTTGGGCTGGTGGCGTGATTGGGCCGTATTTCTTTGAGAATGAGGCTGGAGATGCAGTAACAGTAACTGGCGAACGTTACCGGAACATGATAATGGAGTTTTTGTGGCCTCAACTGGAAGGTATGGAATTCGAAGATATGTGGTTTCAGTAGGACGGCGCAACCAGTCATACTGCCCGCGAAACAATTGCTTTGTTATCTGAAAAGTTTCCTGCACGTCTTATTTCACGCAACGGCGATCAGAACTGCCACCGAGGTCTTGTGATTTAACACCATGCGAATCCTTCCTTTGGGGATATGTGAAATCACGCGCTTATGTCCGCAATCCACGAACAATTTTTCAACTCAAGGAACAGATTCAACGAGTTATTGGTGAGATTGAGCCGGAATTGTGCAAGAAGGTCATCGAAAATTTCGATCGACGGACAAATTTCGATCGACGGACAACAGTGTGCCAGCAGAGTCGCGGGGGACATTTGTCTGATATTGTGTTCCACATTTAACCGCAGTAAGTGTACTTTCTATTAACATTAAAACATCTGATATTTTTCAATAAATAAAAGTTTTTACAACATTATTAAATCTTGCGTACTTTATGGGACACCCTATATAATTAGACGAAATGTGTAGAATAGTGAATTTAACTCTACAAATAAAATAGTCAACCTGAGCCTCGACGAAGCTTAGAGAAATAATTACGTTGAAAAGATCGATTAGAATTCAACGGACATACATTTGAAGGTGACATTTTTTATCTCCACCTCTTCCTTTTCCTTAGCTTTTCTTGAATAAATATGAAGTAGAAAAGTGTTGTAAAATTGAGGTTAGGCTGGTGGTGGCGCCACCGGTCATAAGCGTTTGACAGCTCCTTCCAACATCTGGTCTGCAACCTCATTCTCACTCTCCACACCCCCATGCAGGGTAAATTTATATGTGTCTGCTAGAGATTTAGTCACTTACGACACCCCGATTTACATTTATAAATAATTTATTCATATTATTCAGTCGCTGCGGAGTGAAACGTACAAAAAAGTAAACTGAATGTAACATGCAAAACAGTAAAACCATGATTTTTAAGATGGAAACAACGTTGATTCTATTGAAGCTGTGCTAGTTTGGTCTTGTCTTAGTTCGTTGCACTTTAAAGTATTATGTTTCAATAAAACCTTGTGTTACAGTAAAACAAGCGTTTACAGTTTACATTATAAACCGTGTGTAGTACTTATCGTCCGGAGATGAATCATCATACAACCTTACACACTTTATTTTAACTTATTATTTTCAAAATTTTAAACAGAAATAACACTGTTGCACACCACTGTAGTAAAATTTCCCGATTAGTGGTTTTAAGCTTCTCAGCTCATCACCGGATCGGAAATTAGTAAATTTATTATTACATATTAAAATTTTGGTAGAAGAAAATACAAGTTATTGTAAAATGCTATTGAATCCTTAACGTTTAGCATATTACACAGGAAAATACAATTTTCCCTGAACAGATTTATCACGTTATTGACATTTCACTCCCCCAAAAACCTAAATGTTTAATTGTATGTATAGTTAAAAAATACGTATCACAGAATACTGACAGTATTCTCGGTAAAGATAATTAAGAAAAAAGAAGGATGAAAAATGGGAAAATGAAGTTAATTAACAACTATAAAGTAAAAACTCAATATTCAGGTCACGTACTAAAAGGAGAAAAATACTGTCTGCTCCAATTCGTCTTGCAATGACAAGTTATGGAAAGAAGATCATGAGAAAAAGAACACATCTATGGCTTATTTAGGCAAATGGTGTAAACGCACTAGCGTTGAACGTTCCAGATGTGTACTGTGAAACTTGAAAATACGAGTAACCTTGATGATTGTCAACTTTCGGGGCGTAGGTGGGAGTTCTTGAGAGATACATTGTTGTAAGGCTACAATGGTTACTGAACGGCTTAATTCCACTGCATTGACAATTTTTGCGTTATGTTAATTTTTTTTATGTTTCCTTGTGCCGTTTTCAGTAGAGCGAGTAAGTCTGGAAAAGAATAAATCATGATTTGAATAGCATTAACGAAATACTATGTAATTGGAAAAATACAAATCGCTGGTTTTCAGACATGTTGTATTCGGTTCATCAACAATTTGGTGATAAGACTTCGACCATTCGGTTAATGAAAATACGTACAGCAGATGATATATTGCTCACTTGGTATGATAAAGTCACGAGATCACGTCACGAGATGAAGTCTGACTTGGTGCGTTAAATTACAGTTAAATGACAAAACGTGATCGGCTTAGTATCTTCAAACGCAAATAAACTTTGAAGTGATCCTTGCATTCCTCTTGCCATGACTAGTTCTTTACGGTTATCAAAAATTCGAAATTTTATTTAAAAATTTACCTTCGCACGTCTAATCAATACATGCGTTGAACTTCAAAAAATAAGTTCTTAGGTTTCGCGAAAATAAAAAAAATAAAATAAATTATATGAAAACAAATTCTTAATTATTTTAGATTTATATCTGGGCTTCAACAGTTTGACTACAGTTAAACAATGATGAACAGAAATACGTTTCTTGGTAAATTTTTCTGTTTCAGTAGTGCTGTGAGCTACGGAATCAATTCTACTAGGACAAACTATATACATACTCGCATTTTAGGGTCAATGTAGCGTTAAGCTGAAAACAAAAAAGACTATAGCACGACGGTATTCCGGAGGGCCAACGGAATGGCATACTGACAGCCAGAAAAGCGTTTATTAAAATTCTTGCAAAAACTGTTCGTGTCTGAAGAAAAACTTATTGAATTTAATTGTTTCGTTTAATGCTCCATGTTATTTATTCATAATTTTACGGCTTTACCGTACATAGATTAATTATTTATTTCTGTTTCACAGTTGGCCTAATTGCTATTTATATTTTGTCAAAATTGCCTTAACGGAATATCGATTACTACCCTGTTCAGCGATCAGCTGCGGCTCTCAAAGAACATTTCTAAAGATACCCGTACAGTATCGGATGCTGTAGGTTTCAAGTAATTCTTATAGAAAAAAAGAATAGAATTTACCAGAAACTTCAATGGATTTGTGAAAAAAATTAGGAGTAATTAATAACCTTGAACGGTTGCGTAAATAAAACTCATAACCGTATATGGTATGTTGGCATTTTGTACCAGTGTTGATTTGTGTGTACCAGACGTTGTTGGCTGTAATTAGAGACTTCGGTAATTAAATTAATCCATTACTATTGTGAACTGTAGGCCTAAATAGTGAGGATTGTGGATTATATTTGTGCAGATTTTTTTAGTTGAGTGTAACTCGGACGAAGTGATAAAGTAAAACTTAAGATTGTTTTATGGTTTTCTGCTTGGAATTTTCATCACCCAACAATAAAGTCTCCCAAACAGACCGTAAGTCTGTTTCGTGTGTATTTAGTATGTACCAGTACTTTTCTAATATGCAACAGTAAAAGCCATTATGCGAAACAAAATAGAATTACGTTAACGTGATATGTAGACAAACCAACATATACACTCCAGCTAACATAACCTAATATAACCAAACCTAACCTATCGAGGACTTAAAGAAAATGGTGGTAATTTACTACTTACTAAAAAATATACTAAATTTAATTACAGAGTGTTTCAAAAAGAATGACCCAATTTTAAATAGTTATATTTATGGCTCCACGGATATTCCATGGTATGTTGCTCGAATGGGGGTGGCCTACAGTTTTAGGGACTCGCCGCTAGATGCCATTCCGCGCGTTGAACCTGTCCATAAGCTCAATCTGTTGCAAGATGGCGTCCGCTCAACAAAAGGCGGTTTGCATTCTGCAGTTTAGCAAGACTGAGTCCGTGATTACAATCCAGCGTGCTTTTCGGGATTGAACATTCCCAAGGAATTTCCGCCTTTGCTAAAGAACATTCGTCGTTGGTATCACCAGTTTGAAGAAACAAGATGTTTGTGCAAGGGTAAGAGTTCAGGTCGACCTCGCACTTCTGATAAAAATGTGCAAAGAATTCAACAAGATTTGAGCGAAGCCCAGGAAAGTCCACTCGCCGTGCCAGCAGAGAACTTACAATTCTCATACGACTGTCTGGGGTATGTTAAGGCGACATTTAGTCTATAAACCATACCGATTACAACTAGTGAAGACTCTTCGTGTTGGTGATAAAAGGAAACGTGTGGAGTTTTGCAATGGTCCTTAACGGACATGGACGACGACAGATTTTTACCACGGTTGATTTGTAGTGATGAAGCTACGTTTCATGTTAGCGGTAAAGTTAACCGTCATAATGTGCGCCTCCAGAATCCTCATGAAATCGTAGAGCATGAGCGAGATTCACCAAAAGTGAATGTTTTGGTGCAATTTCTCAAGCAAAGATTTATGGCCCATTCGTTTATGAGGAAAACAGTGACGGGACTGAGTTGTTTTGAAATGCTGAAGACCTGGCTTTTTCCACAACTTCATGAGGACTCTGATGATTTCATATTCCAACAAGACCGAATGGAACGCCCCGCTACACTGGCACAACAACGTACAACAGTTCCTGAATGGCACACTACCTCAACTGGATAGGGACCACGGGACCCCGAGACCCTGCCCTACACTCTTGGCTTCCAAAATCTCCAGACATTACCCCATCCAACTTCTTCTTGTAGGGATACGTAAAAGACGATGATGTTTTTGTTCCACAATTAGCTCGTGACCTAGACTAGCTCAAAAACACGATATCAGCAGCAGTAGCTTCACTCGAAGGTGTTACTTTGCGAAAAGTGTGGGATGAATTTAGCTATAGTCTTGATGTTGTCCGTGCAGCTAGTGGACGACACATAGAGCATTTGTAATAAATTTACTGAAACTTTATGATTTTGTCAGTATTTAGTACTTTGTTTCATTATTGTAACGTATTTCATCACTAAATATAACTAATTAAAATTGGATCATTCTTTTTGAAACATTCTATATACTAAAATTTCAGTTTATGTTTTAATTTTACTTTATTAGCACATCACTGCCAGTGTCATCGGTTAAGGGTAACATAATTATTTAACTTTGCACAATTGTAATTTTCTGTACACTGCTTTCCTGTAGGCCATCTCAGGGCTAATTCTAACAACTGATTGTCACAGCTACCAGAATTGTAGTTTTCTGGACTGCAGCAAGAAGTAACGCTCAGCTGTAGCCTCATTCGAACTGTAACGTGATCTATAAAAATTGGTTGTTTTTTTATCTGAATAGTGCAGGGGTGTATTTACGTGGGGGACGAACGGAACCAGGGCCCCCTCAGATGGTTGAAAAATTTGTCGAATTTTAGCTGTGTAGCTAATATTGTAGTAGGCCTACTCTTTTTTCAGTATACAAACAAATTATTACACAGCATTTGCGTATACGTTTGGAATATGAAATTTAGGAAAACCAATACAGTCAGTAAGTATCTTGTAAACAATGTTTCAGTAAAGAGTATTTTTATTTGTTATTATCACTTACTTTAATTGGATTTATTTCAGGATGTTATTGCTCGTTTTTCAGCCCCTTTAATGATAGTGATGTTGATTAGTCATTTTTTATTTATTTTTTGTATGAAACCAACTCGACCGGACCCCTCCCCCAGGGCCAAATTCTAGATACCCCACTGGAACAGTTAACAATAGGTTTATGTCATACAAGTAGTTCGTTCTGTGTTCAGGTAAACAACGAAAATTAAGGCGATGAAGGGAGATCGAAGATAACGGAAAGTGGATGGAAGGGAAGGGCTGAAATAGTTACATAGCAGATCGATGGATAACGGAGTTGAAAAAATTGTAGAGAAAATGTAATTGCGGGATTATGTAAGTACGGGCACGTTGGAACTATAATTTACATCTAGATTAAAAGCGGGAAGGACAGGCAGACTAAAGAGCAAAGCAAGTAGCTGCTTGATGTTCGAACGTTCACAGAACACAAAGTTTCAACCAATATGTAAACAGCATCTCTTCAATACATAACGTATGCAACAATCCAATTATCTGTTGTAGAAAAGATGCCAATGCACCAGTTCCACTTCCGGTTTACCAATTTCATGCAGTTTACTGTGGCTGTTAATTAAAACTTTGTCTTAACTAAACGTTACTGCATTCGTTTATGTAACCTCCCGTCAGGCGATAGTTGAGCTAATTAAGTTTGAAACTTTAAAAAACACAACTTGCGGCCAAATCACTGAGTAATATTTTCAGAGCTCTACAGTTTTCTGTAATCTTCTTTCTCGGCTTTCAATTATACCGTCCACTGTTGCCCTACTTCTGGATTATGTGTCTTCCCAAAAGCCTTAACGTATTCACTATTGGCATTCAAACAATTTTGTTTCTTACACTGTTACAGTTAAGTCATATTTTGATGTAAAATAAAATTTAAATTCACTTTGTTCACTATATCCTTCGTGCTTTTCAATTATTCGTTCGGAATCAAGTGATTAGCGTAGTTTTGTAGTGATTATTAATTAAGAACTTTCCTAAGCTTGGTACAACACAGACAATATACGACACAAAATTGTTTGTAAGATTACAAAATTGTTAATTTTTGTCTTTGTTAGTTCTTTGAATTCTAGCTATAAATTAAACAGGCGTACCATAAGTCACTTGAGAAAAATGTATTTTTTAAAAGCTTCTAGCAATGAAAGGTTTTTTAACATCGTACATTAACTAGATACGATTTGAAAACATTTTATCGACATTTCCACATTTCTTCGATAATCATAATTTACAGTAATCAGGACTTGTATACGAGCAATGCAGAAATAATAAACACATGTAACGAATGTTAATATTTATGAAATATTATAATTAAAATTGTGGAATGTATTTTATAAAAAGATTAAGAAAATTAATTTCAATAATATTACGTGATTAGAATTCTTACAATATTAATCGTATTATAACAATTATAGTAATACTTGTATAATAGTTATTAGTATTTATGTTACGTATACAAACAAAAACACTCATTTCTCTTTCACCGATAGACCTTCAGAATCATGACGATACAACACATTTTGTCGAGACATCGACACAGGTATTTAAAAATTGAGTGTAGTTTTAATAATCGTATTTATAGATGATAGTAATAACCGGGGCACCACTTTCTTTGAATGCTGAATGTTTGAAATTTGTGCTTGGTAGACCTGAAGCTTCTCGAAACGCACTGTCTGTTATCAGAATCAGACGTAATAAAGTCTTCTCTTTACATTTTCCCTATAGCACTAATACATACAAATTTCATACATACACTAAACTTCATTTAATAGAGGTTTCATGAATTAGGCCTATACGTTGTATTGTACATACATAGCCAAAACTCTTCCGGTGATATAACTACTACTACTACTACTACGTGTTTGCCAGAGTGATGCCGATCGGCCTTCTCGCCAAGGAACGTAGGATCGTCTTTTAGAGGAAGAAGGAGGTAGGTGGTGAAGCTCCACACCGCGAGGTACGAAGCCAGATGATGGAGATCTGGCAGAGAGCTTGGGAGCAAGAAGAGAGAGGTCGCTGGACGAAAAGGCTCATCAAGTAGCTGCAACCGTGGGCGGAGAGAAAGCATGGAGAGTTCGACTATTAGCTCAGCCAGGTTCTGACTATACACGGGTACTTTTGATCTTATCTGAAGAAAGTTGGAAGGGCCGAGTCACAAGACTAACCGGGAGCTGCGGACGATATAAGCATCACATTCTTCGTCTTCGACAGATGGGAGAAACATAGGAGATTGTTGCAAGATCATATTAGGCAGAAGATCTCGCCGCATAACATCGTTGAAGCGATAAAAATACGTTTACTCTTTTCAGCGATGAAAATTCCCGGTTAGACGAGAGACTGAAATTTCACAATTCCGCCCGATAATTTTCTAACTTGCAATGTGCCATCCGCTTAAATCTGTTGTCCTTGTCAAATACCGAGCCCCCCCCCCCCCACTAAATATGGTCCTTTTACTTTAAGAATTATGATGATTATTATTATATTTTTATTTTTATTATCATTAATATATAGTATTGTTATTTTTACATTTCTTCATGTTATGGACCGGTAGTATTAACCATAATGAATATAGCTGAATTAAACGTTCTGCTAGTAAGTTGAGGACGTTGGGTACATATTCAGCATGTTTCTGTAAAAAATATTTGTTTCACATTTTTGGACAACTCATTTTGGATTGAAATTCCTAATTATACAATACAAGACTTTTGAATTTATGAGTCTGTTGATGAGTCTGGGTTAGTTGCTCGAGTTAAACTTATTATAATGAACTTGTGATTATGTATTACTCGGAAGACGCGGTACACTAACTCAAGAATGTAACGTTTGTCGCCGTTGACAATTTGGTTGGCGTCATCTGCGTGAATCAGTAAGTCGTAATGTAGTCTTACGGTTTGTTTTGTTTTTCTATGCCAATGACGAGAGTGCGTCACAAAATTAACACCAACAGCTGACGCGTGATGTGAAAAATTCATAGTTTCCGGAGTGAGGAACAGACATTATGGCGTGCTGCATTTAGTAGCCGAACGAAGGATCTGCTGGTAAACGAAGGATTTTTATAACATTCACAACTCTTACAGAAGTAATGTCAGAATGGAAATGGAAGACCATTCATCTTTCTCTCGTTCTACATCCAGGTCGAAGGATTCCACATACGTATTTTCTAGATCATTGACTTCGGTACATCAGCAAGGTGAAAAGTTGTCTTATTATATCTATTAATACTTTTATTATTCCATCCCCAGAAACCAAAATGTTACGTTCCATAACTGCATAAAATATCATAATCATCGTCACCAGCAGCAACAACAACAACAAGCGTCATAATTATCATCTATTTTTTCTTTCTACGCCATAAATCGATTTTGCAACCGATGACACGTGGAATCATGTGTTTACAAAATCGTAAGGTTACAGTCAGTTAATGCTTATTGAAGTCTC
This sequence comes from Magicicada septendecula, assembly GCA_034769895.1. Taxonomy (NCBI): domain Eukaryota; kingdom Metazoa; phylum Arthropoda; class Insecta; order Hemiptera; family Cicadidae; genus Magicicada; species Magicicada septendecula. The sequence continues at coordinate 289,093,115 of CM068372.1, forward strand.
CAATCGCGCGAACATAATTGAAGTAAATGTTCATGCTTTTATTCCAGCATCGTATAACATTATACAACAGTAAAGTATATATATTCGTATACTTATATTATTATATAGTATTATTATTATATGCACTACTAAACATTATATTTTTAGTACAGTTGTTACTTTCAAACCTGTCAAAAGTTGCTTTGATTGGACTTCTGAACAGGACATTTTTATTTTTACTGTAACAAAAGTCATAAATCTTGACGTAACTACAGAGTTGCTAGCCTGACAAATGTGCAGGTGCTTACAAGGTAAAGGTACCCAGCTTCTTTTCCTTTTATCTTATATTTATGTATCCATTTTTTCTTAAAGAAACGTAACTGCATGATATTGTTTGTGTAATTTGCAATTTTCAGTTTTGACTAGGTGAAGTGAAGAAAATAATTAGTCCATTGTAGGGAAGGCCCATTATGTGTGGAATATAACAGGTCTAGGAACATTACACCGTACATTGTTAGTGTACAAGCAACTCTGTAGACACCCGCGATACTTTGTAGATATCGGCATAATGACCTTCTCAAATCCCGGAATATTTTCTTTTTTTCTATGACTAGTTACACCGACTCGAACAGAAACCGATTCAAGAGTGCTGACTTCATTTCAAGTACAAGGATAAACGTTTCTTTACCTCGGAACAAGTTTAAATCTTCTTTCTTGACACGGGTTTTGGGTGAAAAAACAGATTTAGATAACACAATAATTATAAAACGTGTTAGGATGACAGTTTACAGAAATTGAAATAAAGTACAACTTGAATTGTTGCCAGGAGCTGCTAAGTCCCTAGTTAGGCCGCTGAACCGAATGGTCAGATGTTTATCTTGTACTGTATTGCTTCCAGCTCCAGTCTTGGTGTTAATGGTTTGCTGGAGGATGGATTCGCCAAAAAAGAACAAGAGAATGCAGCAGAATAGAGAGGTCAAAGCATGGGAAGAATAAGGGGAAAAACATGGCAAAGACCATTTGGAAAACCTTAAGGAGATTCTAACTAGAATTCATGGTGCCCAACTGAAGCTGAGCCCGAAGAAGTGTTCTCTATTCCAGAAGGAAGTACAGTATCTGGGCCATCTGGTTTCGGCAGCGGGTGTTTGTATGGATCCTAATGAAGTAGACACCGTAAGAGACTGGCCAGTTCCGAAGAGTAAACACGAAGTTCGGAGTTTCCTGGGGTTATGCTCATATTACAGACGTTTTGTGAAATGTTTCGCTACTATTGCTAAACCATTACATGAGCTAACGGAAAATAAATGAAGCTTCCGGTGGTCGAAAGAGTGTGATCAAGCATTTAGGACTTTGAAAATTGCATTATGTTCGCAGCCAATTCTTGCTTTCCTAGCTTCTAAAGGGAAGTACATTGTGGACACAGACGCAAGCAATACTGGTCTAGGAGCAGTTTTGTCTCAAGTGCAAAACGGTGAAGAACGAATAATAGCGTATTACAGCAAGACACTTTCTAAACCGGAGAGAAATTATTGCGTTACGAGAAGAGAGTCGCTGGCAATCGTCCAAGCTTTGGAGCACTTCCGTAATACCTCTATGGAAGGGAGTTTTTACTACGCACCGACCATGTCGCGCTTGCATGGCTCTTGAGATTTAAAAATCCGGAAGGGCAGTTGGCAAGGTAGCTCGAACGTCTGCAAGAGTACAACTTCAAGGAAAAGCTTATCACGAAGACCGTGGCCGGGAGACTGCCGACATTGCCACATAAAGGAAGAACAAAACGCAAGCGAACATGTTCAAGCCATCACTGTAGATTTCTTGGCAGACGGCTGGACGACACAAAATTGTCGACAAGAACAGATGACTGATGAAGACATTGGACAGATCTTGACAGCAAAAGAGGAAGGTCGCTGCCCGGATTGGCAAGACATCTGCCATGGTACCGAAGTGCTGAAGGGCTACTGGGCACAATGGGAATCCCTTACCTTAGAGAACAGATTGCTGAAAAGGGGTTGGGAAAGTGCAGATGGACGAGACGTGGTCATGCAGTTGATAGTTCCCCGAAGTAAAGTGCAGTCTGTTTTCAAGGAGATGCATGATGGAACATCTGGAGGCCATCTTGGCGTTAACAAAACCCTTGACAAAATACGGAAGCGATTCTATTGGTTTCATCTTCGCCACGACGTAGAGGAATGGGTTCGGACGTGTGAAATATGTGCTGCAAGCAAGGGCCCACAAACCAGAAGCAGGGGTAAAATGAGACAGTATAACGTTGGACTGCCTTTCGAGAGAATTGCCATAGACATTTCTGGACCATTCCCAGTTACTGAAGATGGAAACCGGTGCATCATGGTTGTAGGTGACTACTTTACTAAGTGGGTGGAAGCCTACGCAATTCCAAATCAGGAGGTTACCACTGTGGCAAAGGAGTTAGTTCATAATACAAATAATGTAATATTTTTTTCTTCTTCTCGTTGTTATTCACGCTTTCCTATGAAAATCTTCTGATGCCAAGTTTTGGTATTTTCAACATTTTGTAAGGTATTTTTTATAGGCCTGTATTTACTATTTTGGGGTATTTAAAGTAGCGCATGAGGAAAGAGTTGTAAATACTGGTTTAATTGACAAAACGTGTTACTCTAATTAGTTAGAGAAAAATTTTCGTTGCATTTTGTTCATAGCTAAATTGCGAATTTACATTTAACAAACAACTAACGTGTTGGTCGTAAAGCATTAAATCATACATTCATTCAATATAAGGGCTTCTACTTCTGTTTAATTTTAACCATTCTCAGATTGCAGTACCAGCAGCGTAGTAGTAGTAGTAGTAGTAGTAGTAGTAGTAGTAGTAGTAGTAGTAGTAGTAGTAGTAGTAGTAGTAGTAGTAGTAGCAGTGATATTAGCAGCAGTAGTACCAGAAGTAGCTGTAGTAGCAATGGTAGCAGTAGCAGCAGCAGCAGCAGCAGTGGTAGTAAAAGCATTATATCTTAGAGAAGAAGGAAGAATACATAGGCCTACGTACTGAAGAATGGATGCTTTCCGACAGTAAATATACTATCAGCCGCAATAATCTCTATGACATACGCTTTAGTCTCTTCTTAAGTTCCATCCAATGCACTATTTTCCTTCTTTCCTGCAGTTTCCTGTCTGTTATAGAACATAAACTAGATTTGGCACTGAGTTTTGTTTAAATATAGTTTCTGTTTTTTATTCCAACGACCAAGCAAATCACAACTTTAAAGACTTAGTAGAGTCAAAGGAAACTAAAAATTGATAGTTACAAGTTTTGAAAAATCTGGTCATGATTACTTCACGCACCTTTCAAAAAAAGCATCTACAGTCTGGCCATTATACGATGCGTACGAGGATAAGACAAAAGCAACAGATAAAACTGAATTATGAACAGATCTGTGTGACTAATTCAGTCATGAGTGAACCATCGTGCGAAGATCAGTCGACTACCTGAATGACAATGTTATTCGTGTGTGTATAGGCCTACATAAAACGTCGTTTCACCTGGCACACAAAGACTTCTAGATCTTCAACTGGAACATTTAATTATTCTCACGGTGAATAAAACTGTTTAGCTGGAAAACCAGATATAAAATTAGCCAACTTATCACCATGTGAGGTGTCAAAGTTTGCTTAAAAATAAGTGAAACTGTGTGATAGTCACCTAATAAACATATTGTTACGTAATGCGGAAAAGTATTACGTAATACGGAATGTTCTACAAGTTTATCGAATGTTCCAGTGGAATCCAGCTGTAATGTGTGTGTGTGTGTGTGTGTAATGTTGCTACTTTGCGGTGAAAGCCAATTAATACCAGACCGTACCGGTCCGAGCGTGCTGTGTTCAAGGCCACTATGACTTACGTTCTAGTGTTGAACCTCAGCGGGGTATAAATACAAGTACTTAGCGATGCTCAGTCAGTTATTGTCGGGCGGTTACACAGTGCGTTTAAGTGGCGATTTACACAGTGCGCGGTTTGAAATATTGTGGCGAAGTATTACGTGTTTTATAATTTTGTGGGGCAATTGTGTTTTATATCAGTTAACATTTTTATTGCTTGTGAACAATTTTTATTTGATTTGTTGTAAGAGAGTAACTTGTTGATTACAAACTGTTTAATTGTGATAATTAAAGCTGGTGATTAGTGACGTAATTGGTGTCTTGTATTTTGTTTTCCACTGTACCATACGACGATCAGTAGACCGTCGTAACAATATAATTTGAGAATGTGGAGGGATAAAGAATATTCCTTCAATCATCTACTTACCGTCTGAACTTACCCGTTTGTTGTCTATGGTCGTCATGTAATGTCCAGGTAATTACATTACAAACTAGTCGCTAACTGTCGTACAAAAGCTTTACTGAATGCCTTCTAATTATATTCTCCGATATTAAATTAGCATCAGAGAATATTCTAAAATTGCCATCTTTTATTTCGGTTTGTCTACACTGTATTTTCCTTAGTGTCATACGTATTTTAAAGTTTGTTGTGATAGTCCTAGTTTACACTTCCGTTTGAAAAAAAACTCCATAAACCCTCTCTAATTTCTATTCCCTATATTTACATTAATATTTTGCTGCATTCTAGCGTTTACAGAGAATAAATCTAATTCACCTTTAACTCACATTATTTATAATCTTAACGTCTTATATAGCCTATGTTCCTTTTATATGATCCAATTTTTCATATATTCAGCTTACTCCTTGAACCTGTTCCGTGACTTTACCTTACCACTCGCTATACTAACGGTTTTCTCTATTAGCGTCGTTATACAATTTATAGTCCCCTGTAATTTTAACTACTGTAATTAATTACATGCTCCAACCATTGATTCTTCCGATGAGAAATTTTCACAAATTTCTTCGTTCATGTATCTTCTCTGAATTTTCGTCACTGCATACTTTACGGCCACAAAAGTCTCTGCAAGCTCCACCAGCCCCTTGGTTCAAAAATCTCCTCTTGTTTTTCTCATCCATTCGTGGTTAACGATTTAGAGCTACACAAACCAACAAGACCCTTTACAACAAGACTCTGAAGGAAACTGCAAATTATATAAGTAAAATTACAAGTAACACTTGGTGTGGTTGTTTGGCAGAGGTTTGAACAATTTCTATCAGAATAAGAAGCGGCGGTATACAGCCAGTGAAAATAATCACTGGGACCATAGGTCCCACATAACGAGGGAAATAAATAGGGACACCAGTGAAAGATACAAAATAAAACTAAATCTCATACGAACATAATGACCAAAGAAATAATGAAACTCCGCTAAATGCATGAAACAGTTGAACTCGTTGACAAGTTAGCCTATAAATGATTCCAGAGCAATATGTTGCGGAATGCAACAAGAATGTCACTTGAAATCAAAGATGTATCACTGGACTTCCTCTCACAAGTCGTTTCTATGTTACACGTATTGCTTATCACCCTTCCGTTTGACAGATTGCATCAAATAAAGATTGCACAAAATTTTTGAGCATACCAAACAAACAAAAATGTTTAAGCCTGCTCGGAAATTTCCCGTGTTCGCGATTTTTTCTAAAATCTATTTTTTAAAGCAATGTTCACCAGTCTTTGTCTCTAACACAAATTGCAAATTATATGAGTAAAACTACAGTAATACTTGGTGGGGTTTACAGGCATTGGTTTAAGGAATTATTACCAAAATAAGAAGCTTGCAGTACTTAAGCAAAAAAATAATCGTTGTAGCAGTATTAGCTTGTAAAATTATAGCTAATTATGTTTATTGTTCAAATTATAGGCTACGACAAAACATTGTGTTCATAAATTTTAATATATTTATATTAAGATTTTAATACATTTATAAATCTTGTAGACAATGTCAGCTGAAAAATGTTTAACAGTACTAAATATTTAGAATTAATATTAGGCAATTACCTGTATTAATTGTCCGTCTTGTGACTTATTTGGTTTTTCCCCTAAAACGACGCGTTTCGAGAATAAATTCTCATCATCAGGTTCAAATTCTATAAAAACATCAAATTCACCCAAAAGGGGTCGTCAACTAGTTAAAATACACAAACACAAAAAACACCACACATAATTCAACACTGACACAGTCACGGCACAGTCCGATGCGCATCGTCTCGTTGCCGACGACCAACTGTTGCACTTTGTCTTATACGACCGTTATCATTGCCCGCTGACCCATCGATATCGATGGCCGTGTTGTACAGCAGATTCGATCGGAACGAAACTTTGTCATTAAGTAGCTGGTCCGTTTGTAACTTAGAAGCCCTGTATATCTCATATTCCTCCACAGCGTTCATGTATGCACCCTTTTTACAATTATGAAGCAATTTAAAGTTTGTGTGGAAGTCTGAGTACTTATGATTATACAACATTAAATGCTGAGCGTAACTGGATCTAGTTTTCGAAATATCACTTTTGGGCAGGTGTTCTTTAAAACGTTCGGCTGACGGCCTGCCCGTTTGTCCTATATAGAATTTGTTACATCAAATCAGATTAGTTACATCAAATGAAGCCAGCCTATAATGTGGTGCTGATTTAATAGTTTTAATTTTTTCAACGAGATCGTAGCTATTTTGTATGCTATAGTTATTTACTATGTCAATGTTCTCTTTCTGTACAGATGTAACTAATCTGTACACCAATGTGCCGGTAGATGAGACAATGACAATTCTCAGAAATAGCTTAATTAATACAAATAGGTTAGGTAGAAATAAAATTGATGAACTTATGCAATTGCTAAAAACAATACTCAAAAACAAAATTATTTCTCTTATGATAATGAGTATTTCATGCAGGAGGATGGTCTGGCAATGGGGTCACCTTTATCGGGAATTTTGGCGGACCTATACTTGAACCACTTTGAGAAAACATTTTTAATGTCTAGTCTTAATAAACAGCGAGACAAAATTAAATTTTACGTGCGCTATGTTGACGACACTTTTATGATATTCAATGGAACGAGTAGACAAATAGAAAATTTGAAAGGATATATGAACAGCATAAACATGAAAATCCAATTTACCATAGAAATGGAGAATAATAGCTGCCTGAACTTTCTTGATCTCACTATCAGCAAATATAATGACCGTTTTAGATTCAAAATTTATAGAAAGCCCACCACCACGAATATTACTATTCATGCTGATTCGTACCATCCATATTCCCAAAAAATGGCAGCCTTCAATGCGTTCGTTCATAGAATGCTTGCTATTCCCCTTGAGCAAAAAGACAGAGTGGAAGAGACTAATATAATCAAAAGTATAGCTATTGCTAATGGGTATAACAGTGGAATCATAGACAAGCTTATAAGAAAACACTCGGTAAAAATCAATAGTAAAAGCAGATTAACCGGCCCATCTAAGGAAGATACTAAGTTTATAGTAACTGAGTACACGAATGTACTACCAGTCATTGTAAAGAATGAGCTGAAAAAACGTAAAATAACAGTGGCCTTTAAAACCACAAATAACATCAAAAAACGTTTGGGACAAAGAACTCATATCCCGGCTGAAGAGAAAACTGGAGTGTACAAGCTTGAATGCGATGACTGTGACAAATTCTATATAGGACAAACGGGCAGGCCGTCAGCCGAACGTTTTAAAGAACACCTGCCCAAAAGTGATATTTCGAAAACTAGATCCAGTTACGCTCAGCATTTAATGTTGTATAATCATAAGTACTCAGACTTCCACACAAACTTTAAATTGCTTCATAATTGTAAAAAGGGTGCATACATGAACGCTGTGGAGGAATATGAGATATACAGGGCTTCTAAGTTACAAACGGACCAGCTACTTAATGACAAAGTTTCGTTCCGATCGAATCTGCTGTACAACACGGCCATCGATATCGATGGGTCAGCGGGCAATGATAACGGTCGTATAAGACAAAGTGCAACAGTTGGTCGTCGGCAACGAGACGATGCGCATCGGACTGTGCCGTGACTGTGTCAGTGTTGAATTATGTGTGGTGTTTTTTGTGTTTGTGTATTTTAACTAGTTGACGACCCCTTTTGGGTGAATTTGATGTTTTTATAGAATTTGAACCTGATGATGAGAATTTATTCTCGAAACGCGTCGTTTTAGGGGAAAAACCAAATAAGTCACAAGACGGACGTTAATACAGGTAATTGCCTAATATTAATTCTAAATATTTAGTAACGTGACTTGGAGACAATTAAAACAAAATGAATTTAACAGTACGTCACACGTAACAATAACAAACCGCACATGTGACTGAAGTTTGTACAACTAGTATTCGGTAACCCATTATATCGTTAATACGAGAAACGTTTGTAGTTTTACAAAAGGTCAAGGTCACGGTTAATAACTAAACTCTAACCGCGGTATCTTCCTCCACTGATTTACTAAAGCAACAGATAAATTTTGTTTTATATCGGTCGTTAGAACAAAGTTTTCTACTAAGCGTAGTCTTACAAAATGTGTATAAACTAGATTTATGCTTTCCACGTAATGTCCTTAATGGGACAGCGCTCTGTTAATGGAAAACTATGAACGGTTAAAAATCAGTTATTATTATTTTTAACGTTGGAAATCCTTAATAGTAACACTTGTAAACTTTTACACAGTGGTAATATTGTAAATGTTCCGTGCGGTAACTGCCGTTTGCGCGCTCATCTAGAAGTGATTCATACATTATTCACTAGTAACGTACTTACTAAACCTATATTAAATCTAGAATAGTTTTAAGAGAAGTGGCCTTTACGAAATAGAAGTAAACGCTAACTTCTAGAATCATGGATATCGGGATTAGGAAATGTCTCATAAAATCTTTCGTATGGAATGTGGTTTTATACGGATCTAAAGCATAAACAATGGAGAAGGGACACCAAAAACAGGGTGTTGGAGAAGGTCACAGAGGGTCTGATGAAGGAAACGATTAAATCGTCATGATGCGTTGTTCGAATTGATCAATGAAAGACGGAGGTTACCGAAAGCATAGTTAGGAAGAAACGCTGGTTGTTGAGCAGTTATTTAGGCATTCGAAGATTATGATGTTCGAAATAGGAGCGAGTTTTCAAGCTCAGGGAGTATAGTAGTATATAATTTTAAACTTGTGGTAGTGCACATTCTACATACTCCATAATTTTTGTTATATGTGGAATAACTTCTTTAACCACTGTAGCATGAAATAATTCGAATAAAATGAAACTTATTTTTAGTTTCCCTATTTACTGTTTATTTTGGTTGCAAATAATACTTTATATTTATTATACCAGGCTCCTTGAGTGTAGAATTACACATGACCGACTTTGGTATCTCTGATAACTCACTGTACGAGGATACACTTTCACTGTAAAAGCCTCTGTTTCTAAGAAAGCTGATGTCAGACAAGTGCTTTGATTGCAGTGAAATACGTAATTAATTATCGGGATTCGCTACAGGTATGAATTCCGATCGCTACGACCAAATACGACACATGCAATTCTTACAAAGACTACAAAAATTATCGTTATGACAACGCGTTGCGACCTTTAGATCTAATGCTTATCAATTTATATTTACCAGATAAAAAATTATAATCGCCAAGGTCAGATATTCAGACTTGTTGTTTCCATGATCAGTTTAAATCATATTTTGATCGTTCGTCGTCCGGATGTGTCTTTCAGAATATATGTCCAAACTAAGCGTGATGCACTAGTACTAAAATAACGTTAATGAACTCGTCGTAGTACCAGAGCTCGTAGCAACTGGGCATGCAGCGAATTAAGGGAAAGGAAGGGAAAACGTCCCTGCATAGAAGGGAATAGCACTAGTACTACATTCGACGCTTGTAGTAACAATTTCATCTGATTTGTTCGTAAATTTCGTAGATAATAAAAGACTATATTGAAAAGTTAGACAAAAAAGACGCGAGCTTCTCCCCATCAACTGCTCAGAAGACAGAGTTTTTCTTACAATGGAGTTTTTAAATAAGTTTAACCATCCACGGTGTTTACAGTATCTTCCCCCTGTGAGATTTTTTTTCATAGATGTAAAGAAGACACTGGAAGGAACGCATTAATTGATGTTGCGAGGGAATCGATGCACTAAGACTTCAGCTCTGAACGGAATCTTGAAAAATCACTTCCAGATCTTCTATGAAGGGCACAACATCAGTATTTAGCTGCACAAGGAAAATACTTTGAAGCAACCACAGTAAAATTTGCAGCAAGTCTTGGAACTTTATTTTATTACTACATATAATTCCTTGCTTTATAAGTTACTTAAATATTAAAAGAGTATTTGATATCTTTGTAGTGTAAATATTTGTGATGAGAGGATTTTATCACATAAAGTTAAAAAAATTACTTTTCTTGGGTTTGCTCTTTGAATACAAATTATTTCAGCATGTTTTAAAGGTTATTTTATATTTTTATCTTATCTAGATCTTCTAATATAGTACTTATTTGTACTATTAATACAAAAGTACTTATTTGTATTATAAGATGTTTGATTAGTCTATTTAGTGCCCTACTGACAAACTACAAGTTTAATCACGTTATATTTTTTACAAGTATTACATTAAACATAGTTGAAAATATTGATTAGTATAAAAAAAGTTGTTGCCTGGGCTTCATACATGTTTATTTTTGTTTTTTGTGCTACAATTTAATTTAATTTTTACTTTGTTTGTAAAAAAAACGCCTGTATGTCCTCAAGATGGTGTAAGAAACGTGACGATTTCTTGATAATCACATACAAAAAATAGCTGTATTAATAACAGTAACTCAACTAACATCATTCAAACAAGTGAGGTTACTTCTAGGCCTACTGATGACTTCGACCAAATCTAAGCAAGATACAAGAAAATAAGTGAAATGTTAATCTTGTGAATCTGATTTAGACTCTAAATGGCTACAGGTTAGTAGACATAACAACTTTAAAGAATGTATTTTAAAAATATTGTGTTTGTTGTAATTGTAAACAAAACATATTAACCATATCAGAAACTAGGGAAGACGGGAAAGACTAGGCTTCTGTGGCTTTTACACACTATGAGTTTACAGAAGACTTTTACACATCGTCTTTGTTCAAAAATAAATGTGACGTAAATATTAAACTTCCACATGCTATGCTTAGTGTTGGTAAATGATTCTCAACATAGCACTACTTTTGTCCAAAGGAGCAGTGATATAATGCGTAAAGCTTACATGGAATTATGTAAAAGAAGAGTTGAACATGCAGGTATAAATAATCAATAATAACCAGGAAGATACTGCCGTTACCATTGATAATGCTTAAGCATACTGTATGATTGATGAAACTACTGTTACACTTGTTGATAATGATAAAGTTATTGATTCTAAAGCTTCCTCTAAATATTGTGACAGCTCTAAAATTAAAGAACATATTTTTTAATGAAAAATATGAATTCATATAAATGGGAGAAAATAAAGGAGCTCGCAGGAGATAGAAAGAAATGGAGGGATATGTGGAAAAAGACGACCTCAGAGAACTCAGCTCCAACATAGCTTTACACCGAAAGGTAGAAAAGCTAAGGATTAAGTAAGTAAGTAAGTAAGTAAGTATGAATTCATATAGAAAAATACTTTCTATATTTTAATTCATACTGATTAAAACTCATTTAGAATACTGGTCGATGAACTCTGACGGGATTTCAGGAGGTGAAGACAGGTTACTGGTGCAATCAAGATTTTTAACAGTTCTGTATAAAAACGTGGCGTAAAATGTACAGCACATACCTATGCGATAGTACGTTCGTATAGTAGGGATTATAAAGCCGTTGTAGAAAACAAAAAATAGAACGGCTAATATAGAGATAACGTGAAGCTTCAGAAGCACTAGTGTGTTGGTACATGCTAGCCTACAGAAAATTACGGAAAAATTAAAAAGTTATAAAAACTGGAAGACTGGAAGATGAAAAGTCACTATCAAGGAACTGTCGCCTTACTGGTCCTTGCAATTTTATTATCGTGAAACTATAATAGCTTGAGGATGAATTTTGTGCCGGTTCGCTTGTGAACCGGCGTTTGTATAAATAACATTCGATATATAAAAATAATTTATTTATGTCTGCCGCGAAATAATTACGTGGTGTCAATCCGTTAGACCGTTGTGCCTTTCTGCATGCGAGCGCTACCTGTTGTGGGAAAGTGCGTAATTCTGTTCCTCGGCGCTGTGAAGGCAGGCTAAGTTTAGTCGACTTTGGGCAACCGCCTGGCGTACAGCGTATCTTTCCTACAGAGCTGAAGTTTCATTAATTGTCGTATATTTCTATTCTGCATGGCTAGATAAACTCGCACAGATCTGCGGGCTCCCGAGGTAGTCGAGGATCTGATCCAAGCATGTAAATTCGACTCTCCATCTGGTCCTGAAAACACACCAAAAGGCTCTCGACCTCACCTGTCGGAAGGAAAAGCAAGATGAGCATGCCTCGGTAAAACCCCATCAGCTAGACGTCTGACTCGCAGCGCACAGACCTCCTGGAAATCAGCTGGATTAAGATGAGGTGATATTCAACCAATTTTATTTACACTTGGCCTGCACAGAAAACACCCTATTTGTGCATTTAACAATCCGTAAAACTCAAGTTAGACTTTTGTGACGCACTATTACATTTTACATCTTCATGACGTTTTGATTGGGCTCCTGTCCAACGGGACATAATTTGTACGCTGATTTTCGGGAACCTTATGTATAGAATGTATTTAGATTCGGCATTAATTGTACGCCCGGTTGCTGGCATGTATCCGGGGCTCATTAAATTTCATGCTCCACATTTTCTTACCCGGATACTGTAAGGGGGTTGTATAAGTATTGGGGGACCGGAATTTCAGCTATGTAGGTGGGTGCTGTTTGTGACAGGATGAGCCTGACCGGCTGGTCTGGTTCAATTATAATCGCAGGTCTGGTATCTATTGTAATTACGGTTTTGACACCTAATCATGTTCTTATGTCATAGAAGGGTTGGAAGTTTTTTTAATCTGCTTTAGGCCGGTCCCCTCATTATAACCTTGGGTAGGCAGCCTTTGGGTGCAGATCTATGCAGGGTCACGCACATGTTGGTCACGCTCTGGAACATGTCGGCCGCCGGGTCAAACCAGATTTTCTTAAAATTCATAAATTGTAATTTCACAAAATTTATATAGGCTGTTCACTGGTACTTAAATTTTGTAACTTGCATTTTCTGGCCATTATAGTCAAACCAGATTTTCTTAAAATTTATAAATTGTAATTTCTCAAAATTTATACAGGCTGTTGACTGGTACTTAAATTTTGTAACTTGCATTTTCTGGCCATTATAGTCAAACCAGATTTTTCTCATAATTATAAATTGTAACTTGACCAAACTGTACAGCCTGCTTTCAGGCAATTCACATTTGGTAATTTGTATTTCATGGTTATTATGGCCAATCCAGATTCTTTTCGTTCACTATATATATGTATATTGTAGTTTTGATAAAATTAAACAGGATGGCTATAGGCATTTTAAAGTTTATACAGGGTATCTCTTAATAAATAAAATTAATTCTCAATTAATAAAACTAGCAGGGTTGTTACCGCCATTTGACATTTCTATATGATGGGGCGATAAAAAAAATAATAATAATATACAGGCGGGCCACAAGGCCCAACAACAATGTTTACAATGTTGTTTAGGATTAATATTTGTTATCTTGGTGAATTGTCTGTGATCTATATGTATGTATGTATGTATGTATGTTAAATCAAAAAAGGATATTTGAAGGAATTGGGGGTGATATTTAGACAATAGATGAAAGTTATGACGTATGAATATGATATATTAAATGTTCAGTTGTAATGGTGAATTTTTGAATTGCAATTAATATATATATATATATATATATATATATATATGCAAAAGATGATTTAAGAAATTTTACTATAATTATGTAAAACAAATTTTTTTAAATAAAAGTTATTTGTTTGCTAATAGAGAGTTTTAATTGGAAGTCCCGTCTCACTGGACCCAGCACATTTTATGCTCTTCTAGGCCTTCTGCCTAGTTCTAAATATCTAGTAGCCTCCTTAAAAAAAAAAAAAAAAAAAAAAAAAAAGAAGGGGTTACAATTTATAATAATAATTATATCACCTATAATAATAGGTAAATTTATTCGTAGCTTGAAGATATGTATAAACCTGTATGAGCTACTTTTTCATTAGGCTTCTACAAGAAAAATCTGAAACGTGAGTTACGTGTCCCAAAGATTTAAATTCCTGGTACGGTTAGAAGACGATACTTTTGAATAAAAGTGAAATTTATGAACATAAAGAATTCACTGCCTATTTTGTTTCAAAGATAATTAACCAATGTGCAAAGGATTAGGTCATTCTGAACTTCTCCGAAAATGCTTGCACGGTAATGAATACAAATTAATTCACTTATTTGAATCAAGTATCCTAAAACTACATTTTGTAACAAGGCTGTTGAAGTACCAGTAGCAGATGCGTTTTGTATGATGAATTTATTTAGACAAGAAACACGCTGGTGCCTGGGTTTAGTGAACAGCGAACAAAAATAGTGAATTGTATAATTTGTCAGTTAGTAAAGTAAACAGGGAGAAGGAAGGAGAGATAACAAAGAAAAACTTGACAATGTCTATTGTTTTGGATTCTTATAACTCTACAAACTATGTAATAATTTAACAGTATTTATTATTGTAAGTAAAAAAAGAGTTTCTGAAAAATATGTTTTTAAGCTTTAATTTATCTTTCCTAGTAAATTGATCAAGCGATTTCTTTTAAATTTTGAAAATTTATTTTTTATTATATCAGCTATTAGCCAAACTAATAAATTTAGGCATTTAACTACACTTTGATGTTATCGTTAAAATCATTTTCTAAAAGTGACAAATATTTATTGTATTTACGAAAGAAGTTTTTTATTTGTATAAATTGTAGAGTGCACATAATTTTTTTCGGTTCAGATTATTGGTAAACATTGACATTCAGATTCATTTGGTTCAGTTATGACATATACCTCTGATTTTGTAAAAATGTAAATCAAACTTCATATTTGAATTTTTTTTTTTTAATTTATACTATCAAAAATTTATTATTATTCAGGAAACTAAATCACGTTATACTCAAACTGCGCTCAAAGTATACGCTTGTCCTAAAAATCAGGTAGATATTTGAAACCGTTTTCCTCATTTCTCTCTTGATTTTTACCAACAAGAATTGGTAAATTCTTACGACGTCACAGAACAATCTACGTGTTTATCGAACGTTCCAGAGAGATCCAGAATGTAAGCGTGTGGCGTACGTGCTTGTAGACGCATCTACGAGAAAGTTCTCGATGCCGCCAGCCGTGCGGACTGTGTTAAGGCCGCAGTTAATTACGTAGTTCACACGACCGCTAAGACGCAGTTTCGAAGCTTCTGGTTTGTGAGCGGGAATATAAATACGTGGCGGCAGCGGCGGCCTTAGTTTTGAGTATCAGTTGCGATTTTGGATAGTGCGGTTCGAGAGTTATAGTAGCGATATTACTGTGCGCTTTCAAGTGGTTATTAGTTGAGAGTGGTGTTTTATAATCGGACGGTATAATTGTAATACAATTGAGTTTTAATTTTAGTGGACATTTTATTGCGTGTGAACAATTTTCATTTGATTTGTTGTAGAGACTGTGTTGTTAATTACGAACTGTTTAACTGTAAAACTGAAAGGTGTGATTAGTGGCTTAATTGGTGTTAATTGGTGTCTCGTACTTATTTTGTTTCCACTGTACCTACGACGATCGAGTAGACCGTAGTAACAGCGGTGTCAGAACTGGGATAGAACGGTTAACAGTGGAAACAATGGACACTTTGTACAAGACGAGGGTGATTCTTAATTAATCGGTAAACATGGATTCCAGTCAGATGATGGAAGCTTTACAAAGACTGCTGCGGCAGACACAGGAAGAAGCAGAAAAACGACAGGATGAGAAACGGAGACAGGAGGCGGGAGAAGCAGAAAAACGACAGGATGAAAAACGCAGGCAGGAAAGAGAAGAGGCTGAGAGGAACGTCAGAAAGTACTAATGCTAGAAACAGAAGAAAGACAAAAAGAAGAACGAAGACAAGAAAGGGAAGAAACAGAGGAACGACGTAAGCAGGAAGCAGAGCAACGTAAACGTGAAACATAAGACATCAAGGAGTTAATACAAGAGCAGTAACAGATGCAAGAACATAGTACCGCAGAATTGGTTCTCCTACGAGGTGAGCTTAATAAACAAGTTACTAAAATATCGGAGGTACAAGAATCAGTGACATTAATAATAGCTGAAGTAGAACAATCTGTCTCGAGTGTTGAAGAATCGATGTCTATAAAAATATCTGAAGTAGAAAAATCTATCTTGACTGTGGAAGAAGCTATGTCAACAAAAATATCTGCAGTAGAAAACTCAATGGCAAACATAAGAGAACAAATTAAAAGTGAAGTTGAACAGTGCCTGAAGTTATTAAAGCTTAATAAACAAGTTACTAAAGGTGAGCTTAATAAACAAGTTACTAAAATATCAGAGGTACAAGAATCAATGACATTAAAAATAGCTGAAGTAGAAAAATCTGTGTGGAGTATTGAAGAATCGATGTCTAATAAAATAGCTGAAGTAGAAACGTCAGTCACGAGTGTAAAAAAAACTATGTCAACAAAAATAGACTCGATTACAAATATAAAAGAGCAGATTAAAAATGAAGTCGAGCAGTGCCTGAAGTTACAACCAAAACAACTATGTGAACAGACAGTACCAATGATAAAGACAGAAAAAGACGCAGAAAATAAGTTAATAGAGAAAGTCACTTTTCCTGCAGTAGGGACAGTTCATGTCAAAGCTTCCAACCTTTGACGGAAGCAGTCAATGGGCAACGTACCTCCGCAATTTGAAGCTGCTGCATGCGCAAATAATTGGACAGAGAAAGAAAAGGCTGTTTCACTCGTTCTTGCATTAAAAGGACCTGCGGCAGAATTACTACAGAAAGTGCCACCTGACAGCCATAACATCTATGCCGAGTTGATAAAAGCTCTAGAATTACGCTACGGTGATAAACATTTGCGAGAAGTCTACTACGCTCAGTTGAGAACAAGACGACAACGTTCCGGGGAAAGTCTTCAAGAATTTGAAGCAAGTATCGAGAGACTGATTAGATTGGCCTATCCTGAAGCACCAGAAGACTTCCGAATAAGGTTTGCGGTGCAGACATTTATTGATGGCATCGGAGATTGTGAACTTCAGCAAGTGGTACGAATGGCAAGACACCAAGATAGCTCAGAAGCTCTTGTCCACGCCCTAGAGTTTGAAGCTGCCAAGTCAGCGTCCCGCTACATTAATGGTTTTGTGCCCTCACGTTGCAGTCAGAGGATCCCTGTATCACATTGCCGTTACGATGGGTGCAGAAAAACAATGTTGTCGGACAAACAATTCACAAGTTCAAGAGAGTCGCAACGATTTGAAAAAGACAGAAGACCGAAATGTTACAACTGTGGAAAACGTGGTCATCTACAGGTAGACTGTTGGGAGAAGAAGATACCGAGAGAAGAGAGTGATCCCACCAATTGGAGAAGTAAAGCCCCAGAACAGCACACAGTTTCCACACTACATAAGACCAGTGGAAACTTGATTGTTAATGGATTTGCGGTTGGTAAACCAATATCATTTACAGTTGACACGGGCGCAGCAGTGTCCATTGTGCGCCCTGACTTAGTCAGTAACCGCCATCCTCTAATTAGCTCTTGTACAATACAGATTGTGACTGGAAGCTCCGTCAAGGTGCTAGGAAAGGTAGACGTACGTGTACGCCTGGGTCTTCTTGAGTTTAGCCACCAAATGCTCGTTGCAGACATTGTCGATGAAGTGATTCTTGGCACGGACATTATGAATGCCTACGGATTCGTTGTGGACTTAAGAGAGAATGTCCTGAAGGTTGGCCAAGAGAAGATAAAGCTTTGCATGGCTAAAATGACAGGGTCTACCAACCATTCGATTAAGCGAGTGGCATTGGTCGGAGAAAAAGACAACAGGTCTGGGCAAGAGGAACCTTCCCTATTGCAAGCGGAAATGGAGGAAGAACTAGCAGAGGAAATACAAATAAGTGTAACGACAAAAGAAGTGATTGGAAAGCCAACTATGGGTGTCGAGACAAAACTCTTGCTTGTTCCTGAGCTGATAGAAGCGCCCGAGGGCAAAGTGGCTGGAGATGAGGTTACGCAAGAGGTTGTTGACGAGAACCAAACAACCTTGGATCTGCCAGTGGTGTTTAGGTCATCAGTACATGACGCAACGTCAGTGATTCCAGCAAAATTGGTGTTTGGGCGGGAGGTTCGTCTTCCTGGGGACTTAATGTTCGAATCACCTGAGACTCAGTCCCAAGAAACGCAGAACTATTCCTCGCAATTAGAAAACCAACTGCGAGAAAAGAATCGCTTGGTAAGAGTACGGCTGTAGTAGATTGCCAGTGATAAAATGAAAACTCGGTATCACATTCGCAGCAATAGTGTGGGTTTCCAAGAAGGAAATCAGGTCTGGTTGTTCAATCCAAAGCGCCGTCGTGGTCGCTCACCTAAGCTTCAGTCTAACTGGGAAGGACCCTACACTGTGAAAAAAAGAATTAATGATGTTGTTTATCGGATTCAACAGAAAGGACAGCGAAAGTTCATGGTCGTCCACCTAGATCGACTGGCTAAGTACAACTTTAGAGATGGTTTGCCAGTTCGGGACGAACAGGCTTAAGGAGGAGACGTTACGACGTCACAGAACAATCTACGTGTTTATCGAACGTTCCAGACAGGTCCAGAATGTAAGCGTGTGGCGTACGTGCTTGTAGACGCATCTACGAGAAAGTTCTCGATGCCGCCAGCCGTGCAGACTGTGACAAGGCCGCAGTTAATTACGTAGTTCACACGACCGCTAAGCCGCAGTTTCGAAGCTTCTGGTTTGTGAGCGGGGCTATAAATACGTGGCGGCAGCGGCGGCCTTAGTTTTGAGTATCAGTTGCGATTTTGGATAGTGCGGTCCGAGAGTTATAGTAGCAATATTACTGTGCGCGTTCAAGTGGTTATTAGTTAAGAGTGGTGTTTTATAATCGGATGGTATAATTGTAATACAATTGAGTTTTAATTTTAGTGGACATTTTATTGCGTGTGAACAATTTTCATTTGATTTGTTGTAGAGACTGTGTTGTTAACTACGAACTGTTTAACTGTAAAAATGAAAGGTGTGATTAGTAACTTAATTGGTGTTAATTGGTGTCTTGTACTTATTTTGTTTCCATTGTACCTACGACGATCGAGTAGACCGTCGTAACAATATGAAAGCACATAATTAAACCCAGTTAAAGCCCCTTGTAGTTAACAACGTATTAGTGAACATGTAGGTAATCGTTACAATTACTAAGCATACACAAAGGTTTTTGAAATGGCAGCAATCCGTGGCTGTCGTTGTGGTACCAACTTTCTACAATAAAGTAGCCTAATCATCTTTCAGAGTGAGCTCGTTTTGTTGCTGACATTTCACATGTTTTTGTAGTGAAATGTTTCTCTTTGTACTAGATAATAATCAATTATAGAGGAACGGTAATTTTGCAGTTATCGTTCATACACAACCGTTGTGTCGTATAGGCCTACAGCTGCAGTGGTGTTTTTAATTCTCTGCCACAGGCACCCAAATTGTCGGCGTCAGCAAAAATTTTAATTACAGCAATGGTTATTTTGGTAGCAGTGTGTCACAGGGGCTTCCTGAGTGTAACCTTACTGCTTGCGTGCATGTTTCCATACGAAGTGCGTAATCAAAATTTCCGAGGACAAAACTGTAGTAAATAGACTGTGACATGACTTGTAATATAACAGCTGAAATTAAATAAAACTCGGCAGGCATAAAGTAGTTAAAGGGCAAGACTCGGATTTACATCCTCCCTAAAGGCAATGGCTGATTCCCGTGCGAAACTCAACATTCTATGAGATTAGAACAAATTCTTTTTTATACAAAGAGTAGTTTGTACTTAATTTTCTACATATGTATGTATGTTTTGGTTTTAGTCCTAAGACATTTTTGAAAATCCGGTTGAAGACCAAGTAATTATACACTTTAAGAAGCTCAGTCTATCGTTCAAGTAATTGTAGATTTTCTTAAAGTTTAAGTAATATTTTTAATATTCTACTACTGTATAGAAGAAGTTGCATTTATATTAATTTTTATTGCTGTTTAGAAAATATTTCTGAACACAAATTTTGTTTTAAATTTGCATTTATGATTAGATCAATCAGACGAATAGTTTTAATTATAAACAGATTTTAATTTTAAGATTGGACATTACTACGCTTTACTTTTAATAATATATTTAATTTATCAGAGTTTTTGTACTTATCATAGTGCTATTTTGTTTCCTCCACCTTTTAATTTCAAATTTTTTATCTCAGTTTGTAGAAACATTCTTGTTTAAACCATGACGCCATAACTTTTCTAGTAGATTCTGATTTCCTAAGTAATAAAACTCATCTAAACTCCCAAAAGTTTTACTAAACTTAATAAAAATGTTTATGTCATTTAAAGGGCATTATTGAGTCACGGATGAATGTTTAAACAAACTAACGTTGTTGTGAATTACTGGATAAGCAGTACAATAAGGCGGCAAAATCTCTTAACTACTTTTGTTATTTAAAAATATTATTTGACTTTTTGTTTCCTTGCATTCTTCACTTCATATCAAGGATTTCGAATGTTTACTTTCATTTTGCGTGACGATAAATTACTGTCTGTCACCGTCACAATATTTTATAAAGATAATTCTCTTGGTTTGTCGCCTGTGAATATTTTTCTTGTTCTTGGTCAGTTGTTATCTAATTATAACAGTTTTTAGACAATTGCATTCAGCTAACAACACATGAATTCAGGACGCGTACTTGAAACCAAGTAGCAGTGTTTTCTCATGGCAATGAATGGGACAATACATTTTCTGATTGAAAACAATCAATATTCATCAATATTGTTTTTGTCAGAAAATGTATTGTCCCATTCATTACCATGAGAAAACACTGCTACTCCAATAAGAGTACTCAGTAATAATTTCGCTAATTTTCTTCGTAAATTTCGTAGTTCATAAAAGCGTTTTTGTATGTTTCTGTATTACAGTGGACAGCAAAAAGGATTTTGTTCTTATAAAGAGAATCTTGCTTTTATTTAATACGATTTCCATTTATGATTATGTAGATTATTATAAACCAGCACACGCTACTTTTGTCGCAAACTGTTCCTTTTCCTTTTTTTCATTTTCTGTCTTTTCCGTTGCTTCTTTAATTATTTCTTATTTATTTTCTCTCGTTTATTCCTCTGTCACAATGAATTTACCAACATTATGAACAGATAATTTCTTAAATGGACACGGGTTGTTTCTGATTAACTACGTTTAATGGGCAAACCATGAAGTCTTCCACCTATTCCTTGTACGCTACAAAAGGAAAGAAGGGCGACAGAGTATGAGAAACAGTATTATGAGAGAATAATGTACTCGTATTATCAGGTACATCATGTACGACTATTCTGATAGTTTAATGTTACGAAGTAGCGGTGTCTGGATGAAGATAGAAAATTTAGTGGCAAAGATGCCCCAACACAAAAAGACACGAAATGAAGTTTTCTTTAGAAATGTCATAGTGGTAAAAAACAAAATAGTGTAGACAGAAGAGTGTAGACAACGACTCCACACTTTAAGGACTGTAATTACTGATTTCGGACCAGAAGTCTCCTAAGAAACAAATTTTTTGGTTTCAGTGGATAGACGTCTCTCTACTTTTTGACTACGGGTCTTCCTGAGGTCAACATTGCTACTGGTTATGACATAACAATCCAGACGAGACAGCGGAAATGAGACTTCTAAGGCCACTGGCTGGGTACAGATTATTGTTTGTGTGGCCAGTTATCGCTCCACTTACTAATTTACAGAAACCGGATCGATCTGGTAAATATCACTAATGTCTCCGCGAATCTCTAGATTGGTAGCTAACCGCAGAGGTAAAATCAAAAAGTGTACCAGTTTGTTCACTTAACGTTACATTCAACTGTTACGTATAAACAAAATTTGACAATCTGTGTACCATAATGTTTCCAAGTTATTAGCATACATAACCAAAATCTGAACACAGTGTAGAGTTTTTAAAATTTCAAAATTTGTTCACCCTAAGGCCCAAAATGGGATCACAAATTTTAAAAATTGTAAAAATCTAGTTGGATGTCCGACTAAAGGGAATTTTAACACAAATCCGATTTTCTGGAATGTTTATGGCTTAGTGTATGATTGCTCTACAATTGTTACTTGTAGAGCAATAGAGTAGAGTAGTTGTTATACGATCAAAAAATAGAGTATTCGGAATTTTCGTAAATTTTCTGAGAATTAAAAAATGTCTAATATCAGAATTTATCCAATTTTAAATGTACATCCTTCATTAGATTTCAGACTAGGGGAAATTTTATCCCTCATTAGAATATAATGTTTTAACTGTAGGGGCCCACTGGCTAAAAATGGAAGACACATTTTTGAAACAACTGCAAAAGTCTACACGGGACATAAAGTCTTGAGGAATTTTATTCAAAATATAATTTCTCTGTTTTTACTAATTTGACAACAATTAATATCAGTAGCCTTTCCAAATTCCGGACCGTATTTAGAAAGATTGTGTACTTGCAAAAATAACTTTACATATTGTTATTAGTTATGTTATATTTGTGAACAAATTAGGTATAGGCTTATATATATCTAAGTAACATACAAAACTTAAAAACTAGAACCAAATTTATTTATCGTATATGTATTATGGTGTAAAATTTAAATAAAACAAAATCAATGCAGTAGTAAGTTTTAGTGTTAAATCGTGTTCATAATGATAAAAAGTAATAACAATTGCCTCCTTCATAACAGTCATTTTATAATAACAAAAAAATAATAGAGTAATTAAGGTTGTTGTAATTTTATTAGTAATGGAAAAATTATCTATTAATGAAATTCGTTGACTAAGAAATGTGTTTCATTCAAAATAGTGAGTTCTGCCGTTCAGGAAGCTTATCATTGTAATACGAATTAAATATGTAATTCACTGCATTCTCTAAGTCTACCGTACAAACTAATGTCTGCTGAGGTTATGAAAGTAATACCAGTGATTGCTGCCAGTCAAATGGCGTACAGTTCCTCCTAGGTGTTTCCACGGAACGGTGAAGTAGGGTACAGAACTGTGAACATTAGGTAGACACGATGATTACCTAAAAAAAATTTAGGCAAGAGTATGCGGAGAGGCGAAGTGCAGTGTCATCGAAGGTTGCATTCCAGAGCTGCCCACGCACACCTCGAAGGTTCATTCTTCAGACGTGTTGATTAGTTTTCGGTAAATGCGTTTAGTCTGCATACATGACGCAGCTGCGCCGTTAGTTTGCTATGCTGCCCCACTAATGGTGCCGTCTTTGTCGCTTACACTCTTTGTAACCGCATTACGCATTACATGTAGTAGTAGTAGTAGTAGTAGTAGTAGTAGTAGTAGTAGTAGCAGCAGCAGCAGTAGTAGTAGAAGTAGGACAAGTGACAAATACATATTAACCAGACTAATGACTCGATTAAATAAAATATAAGTAAGAACTCATTTCTCAAACAAAGAACTATACATCTTTTATCCTGTACATCATTCAAATTTACATCATTTGGGATCACAGACGATGAGTTTGTTTCTCGACTCCAGGCAAACCGATTTTTCACGTTTAAGTACCTTACTAACTTTTTATATAAAATTAATGTTAAACCAATGTCGAAAGTATTTTGCTTTGTACATAAGGTTCTTGAAAATAACTTTTTCAATAACAACTGTCTTATAAAATTAATCGAAATAATCTGGCTAAACAAATAATATGTATGGAGTTTTGGTTGAGGAAAAACCAAAAACGTTTAGGCAAAATTAACCAAAACGAAAAACGGAAGTGGACTAGCAATAAATTTGGAACAAACTGATAATACTAAATTAGTACTTTAGTACGTTCCAATAGGAAATAGAAAAATTGAAAGACCAACAGAACCCGAAGAGCTGTGTTGACAAAGAGGTAGAAGAAAGTTGACACGAACAGGAATGAAACTTCAAGTCAAGAACAGATAAAACTGAAATGCCTCGTACTGCCATGTACACAGCAGATAGGATTACGATAGGTGTTTAGTAAATAGTAATGTTCTTTTTATTTAGTTTCTTACTTCATATTCGACGGATATTCGTGTTTAAAACTAATGCAGTTCTGAGGATGTTACTTTATTACTTTTATTTCAGAGCGTTGTTAAAAAAATTGTTTGTCTTTTAGATTTTGAATGTCTGTATCAGGTGTACAGATTATATTACAGATAAAAATTTGTAATATTCTTGTAACTTTATAAATTGTTATGTAGGACTAGTCAGAGTAAGCTTTAGTGAAAAACAAGCCAAAGTAAAATATAGCAGATAAATTATTAAGTTATACAAACAGATTTGTCTTTTTTTCAGAAGTGAGTATTTTTTATAGTAGTGTCCGAGCAGGGGAAGAGGTTTGTGATCTCTAATAAAGTTGATCACTATGCTGGCGGTAGCGCAGTCTGCCTTGCCCGACAGGCCCCAACCTAGCAGCAAGACGAAACAGCGGTCTATCCTTTTCTCTTAGGAAACCAATAGGACTAAAATACTTTCAAATATGTTCAGGAATAAGATCAGCAATTAATTAATTAGTTAACTGGCAAAGTAACTAACGGATAGAGAAAGAAAATTGTGGAAAAACTGCGTATTCTAATATGGAATGATGGAAGCCTGGGTTTAAAAAATTATGGTTGAAGCGGAAGACGACATAAGACGACGTTAACCTACCCGTAAATACGCCCCTGAATTCAACAACCAGGTTGAAACAGTGCTGTAAATAGCCTAACCTGGTGTATCCAGTCCAATGACACAATCTATCCCTTTCATCCGGAGTCTTCTTTTCAAATTAGTTGCAATGCCTCGCCATTAGATTTGCAAGACTGTCTGTTGTAACCAAGGTAAATAATGACTGCTTTTTTACAGTTGGGCGAGCAAGTGGTGGACGTTATGAATTTCGAGTATTCCTACTTATGTGAAGCTCCGATAACGTTCCAATGTGTTAGTGTATGCAGCATGATTAGTGTATGAGTGTGTACATAGGGTCTAAACCTTAACCTGGGAAAAGTAGAATCATTTTTTTAATGATTTTTATCCATCGTTATGTCACCTTTTCATCGTATGTGTTCGTTACCCATGTTACCAATAGGAATTACATATAACATTCAGATTATCAACTTATTATTTACACATATACACATACTCAACTTATTATGAAGTTTATTTAATTTTCACATTTGCAAGTACCAAATTTAACGAAGCTATCTGTAGTCTATTCTGATAATAGATATTATTATCTATAGAGATATACAGATATACAGAATGTACAGAATGTATACAGATATACAGAATCTGTTTATTCTGATAATAGTCTATTCTGGTAATCAAGTAAGCTTGATTTAATAAATGTGAAATGTCAATTAACATTAAAGAAATAAGTAAACGATTATATATAAACACTATAAGTAAATTTAAGTTTGGTTACATGAAGAAGCGATAGACAACTAAAAATAAAAATAGGTTGTCGAAAAACTGGATATTTTTAAACATAGACTATCGTAAATACATAATTTACAATTCAGATGTTTCGCGACAACAAGACGCCACAAATTCAGTAAAAGAATTGAAATATCAACAACAGTTCCTTGCTGTTACGTACTTTGCTTTTGGATTTACTTAATATTGTTGGCTGGTCTGTAACGTTATTGTATAGGCCTACTTACAGCTTAATATTGTTGGCTGATCTGTAACGTTATTGTATAGGCCTACTTACAGCTTAATATTGTTGGCTGGTCTGTAACGTTATTGTATAGGCCTACTTACAGCTTAAAGAATATGAAATTCATTTTTGAATTTTTATAATTATTGTCAACAAAAGCAAACACAAATAAATTCAATCTCACAAAATGCTGGAATATTTCGTTCAGTTCATTTCATTACATTTTTTTCACCAATTTTTAAGAGTTCTCCAAAACGTAGAACATTAAGATTGGTAAGTAAAAATAGCGTGTAGCCTCCCGTTGATTTTATAAAAAGGTTGTTAGATTATTAGTCGGTAGGGCCTACGGGTCGGCTAATACTGACGCTGGTAGCCTCTGCTAACATTTCTTATATTACTATGCAACTAATTTAAGTGTAACCGGGAACGCAAGAAGTTTATATTTATATGAATAAAGTTCAGTTCACTTACTTCACTTCAGTTCACAAGTTATTTTGCTTCCTAATAACCTCTATCCAGCGACTTAGTCTGAGTAACTCGAAAGAGCTTATCGGGATTCACTCAAGTACTGAAGCAACAAGTGTTGTTCTACATATTGAAATTTGTTCATTTACAAACCACTCATTAACTCGGTTATAGCTGGTTACAGTTATTGTTATAACCAAGTCACATTGAATTCAGATGATATGCCATCTTTATAGCGTTATTTTCTACAATTTTTGCAAATTGTTAACACATATTGAAGCATTATTATCAATAATTTTATCGTTCTCCTGCGTTATTATTCCTAGTTTTTATTTATAGATAATGTTCTTTACCTTTGTTATCTCTCCTTCTGTCATTACTTAATAAATACTTATGTACAGGTAATTATGCTGCGTGCACTAACACATTGGAACGTTATCGGAGCTTCACATAAGTAGGAATGCTCAAAATTCATAACTTCCACCACTTGCTCGCCCAACTGTAAAAAAGCAGTCATTTTATATTCTTCACCTTGGTTACAACAAACAATCTTTGAAATCTACTGGCAAGGCGTCGTCATCCTTTAGACTAGTAAAGGAATCCTTTATTCCACTGTAGTAATCTCAATGGAATACATTCAACCATCGTTTAACATACAACTTCCCTCTCTTCTCTTCCCCCTTGGATGATAGTCAAAGACTCTTGTTGAAAATCTAGTTGGATCCATTCTCTCTACGTGTAACCGCCACTCCGTTTTGTACCGGGAGAATTTCTCATTTAAGCTTTTAGCTATGCCTAGCTCCATTCTAATATGATCATTTCTGATATTATCTCTCCTGGTACAACCCTTTAGAGCCCTCAAGAACCTCATTTCCTCTCATTGTATTCTTTGACTTTTCTAATCCAAGTCTCACTACCGTACAGTAATTGAGGTATGACCATTACATTATAATATTTCAATTGCGTCTCTTTCCTTGTTTTCTTCTTTAAGTGTTTAATGATCCACCCAAAAAGTGGCTGGAAGAGATTAATTTTGCTTTCAACCTCCTTATCATCTTGATATGTAATGCTGCACCCTAGATACTTGAAATATGGCACCTGTTCTATTGGCGAGTCCTGTATGACAATCGTTGTTCTAATATGATTTGCCCCAGAAAAAGTCATAACTTTTGTTTAAGGTAAGGAAATGGTTTGATTGTAATCTGTTAAAATGTTAGTAAGATAAAACGACCTTTGGAGGTCATTTTTATTCTCCTGGATGATCACAAGATCATCTGCATACATTAAAATATTTAAATAAAAGCCTTTCCTCAAGTACAATCTTTTGGGGGCGTCCAATTTCCATTTCCTTCATCTATATAGATATTAAATAAAACAGGAGAAAGACTGCAACCCTGCCGAACTCTTGGGTTATTCCAATGGGCCCTGATAATCTGTTAGTATTTATCGGTATCTGCATTCCATTATATAAACTTTTAATCACCGTTATTAAATAAATAGGGTATCCTCTTCTACACATTATCCTCCATAATGCTTCTATATCCAACCTGTCAAATGCTTTTCGAAGTCCACAAACGCAAGATGTGTCTGCATTAAATTCAATTCTATTTTCAACTATTTGTTTTACATAAAGATATTATCAATTATGGACCTTTCCCTCCGAAACGCAAGTTGTTTTTCTAATATGAGACTCTCAGCAATTCTCGATAGCCTGTCATTTATTATCTTAGAATAAATTTACCGGCGAGGCATTGCAACTAATTTGAAAAGAAGGCTCCGGATGAAAGGGATAGATCGTGTCATTGGACCGGATACAGCAGGTTAGGCTAGTTACAGCACTGTTTCAACCTGGTTGTTGAATTCAGGGGCGTATTTACAGGGAGGGGACCAGACCCACCCCCCAGAGGGTTGAAAAATGTTGACAAATTTTGTTAATATCTTAATTGGGCTTTGTTATTATTTTTTCAGTTTTGTTTTTCAGCGAGTAACTCTTTTTTTTAAATACACAAACAGGTTTATTACACATACTTACGCATACGTTTGAAATATTAAATATAGGAAGATCAATTCAGTTAGTATCTTCTCAACAATGTGTCAGTAACTCGTATTGTTATTGTGTTAACCGCTTACTTTAATGGGACTAATTTCAGAATGTTACCACACGTTTTTCAGCCAGTTTAAAGACAGTAATGTTGATTAGTCTTAACTTGATTTTTCATTTGTACGAAGCCGACTTGACCGGACCCCGTACCCCCCTCCAAGGCCAAATTATAGATACGCCACTGGTTGAATTACGTCAGCAGACTACATATGACGTTTGATTATATTCATTCATGAAACTTTTGAATTTCCCTCGTTAGAAATGTGTGATTCGAAAAAAGTTTTTTTTGTTATGTTGGTCTCGTCTGTGACAATTGTCCAAGTTTGTAGCCATTTTGGATACACAGTTTAGATTTGATACCTAACTGACTAATTTGTATTAGCCGACTAGGCGGTTTTTTAGCAGTCTACAAAATGAGATAAAATGCTGTAACGTCGAAAAGAGTTCCAAAGGCTTAAAGTCAGTCTGGAATCGAGCCGTTTGCAAGTAGTATAAAGCTTCAAAGGTAGCTGTGAACGGGTTGGAGATCGAGATACTACAATGAAGATTATTCCCTGAGTTTTTATCGGTAATTGCTACAGCAAGAAACAATACTTTTGAATCAATTTGCCTCAATCGCGTGAAACGGCCAGATTTACGGCAAGCTACTTTTACCACGATACTGCACCAATACGCACTTCATTGATGTTCAAGAATTTCAGGCATAAGAAGCATAGTAATAATTCCGCACCCGCCAGACATGTCCTTCTGTCTTCCCAAAAATGGAAAGAAACATGTTTCGCCACTACTGAAGGCATGAAACGAAAACCGCTGAGCGAACAGAAGGCTGTTCCAAAACGTACATTCGATAAATGTTTCGAAGATTGAGAAATAATTAGCAAATTTGTGATACACACCCTTTGAAGAGGGCGACAATAAATTAATCGCTTTATGTTAAAAGGGAATATTTGCATTTTACCACGTTTTTGGCAATATGGGAAAAACTGAGTAATATTTTAAGACTCGATTATTTTAGCACTATACTTTCGAGTATTATATAACCCTCTAATCTCATTTTTAGTATGTAAAAATTATTAAAAAATGTGAAGTAAAATATTTTGTAGATCTTCAAATGTTATGTAAATAAACCCTTTTAACAAAAATGCTTAACTTATTGGTGCCTGTAGACTTTTAAAATTAAAATATACACAAAACCTTATTATTAACTTTGCAAAAATATATATTTGAATGTACTTTTCATAAGAAACTGTTTATTTACAAAGAAGTTCAAAGTAATTGAAAGAAGTTAATCAAAATTGTTTACTGACAAATTTTAACTGTTTATGATAATTTAAACAAAAATTTAAATATTTTCATCTTTGATTTCATCACTGTTGTTACTGTTTCGTGTAGACAACATTAAAATATTACTATAAACATTTTCGTGTTCAGCAGGAACATATGAAATAGCTTGTTGAATATCTTGAAATTTTGATTTAACCACCTGTTCTAAAGGATAACAGCCTTGATTAGGTTTGCTGAGTACTTCAGTTGTTGCAGCATCCTCTGCAGTTCGCCTCAAAACAGTACCACTATGTTGTTTATAAATTGACTGGCTTTGCATACTCCTGATGTATCGCTTATGTTGATGTACCTTAGATGAAACAAAGAACTTATCCTCAAAACATTTCGCTTGTCATTACTGTTTCTGTACACACATTTAATATAACTTAGGTAATGATGTTAATAACAATACGTGTTGTTCATAAATCTTCTACAATGATAATAAACTGGAATGTTTCAGCATATTCTCACGATAAGCTGATTTGTTCTACGGCTGACAGTTTCATGTTAAATGGGATTACTAAACACTCATATGCCCTTTTACAAAAATTAATAAATTTAAAACTTCCTCAATTTGAATCTATTGAATTGTTTAGTGCCGTTACAACACAGAAGGATGCATCCATCTATGCATTATTTATTTCTGCTAGAACATGGCAATGTCAATTATGTCCTTTTAACATTGAGGGTTTCAAATTTAGATGTATGAGGACACAATGTTTCAGATAACCAAATATCTCATGAAATTTTCCTCAATCCTCGTATACTTAAAGAACTGTAATTATTGAAATAGCGTATCTTAAAAATATTTTTAATGCGTCTTTCTTCTTCTTCTTCTTCTTCTTCTTCTTCTTCTTCTTCTTCTTCTTCTTCTTCTTCTTCTTCTTCTTCTTCTTATTCTTCTTCTTCTTCTTCTTCTTCTTCTTCTTCTTCCTCCTCCTCCTCCTCCTCCTCCTCCTCCTCCTCCTCCTCCTCCTCCTCCTCCTCCTCCTCCTCCTCCTCCTCCTCCTCCTCCTCCTCCTCCTTCTCCTCCTTCTTCTTCTTCTTCTTCTTATTATTATTATTATTACCCCAGTGGGGTAATCACTTATCCAGAAGGACGGTGCTACTCGCTACACTGGACGTACGCAACGCCTTTAATTCGGCAAGGTGGACAGACTTGCTAGCGGCTTTGGAGGTCGTCTTTCAAGCGACGGACTACCTGCTCCGGATAATACGAAGTTATCTGAGGGACATGGAGCTCCGGTACGACACAGCAGATGGGCCACGCAGCAGAGAAATAACAGGAGGCGTAGCTCAGGACTCTATCTTGGGCCCCGACCTGTGGAATACATTCTATGATGGAATCATCCGGATGGAGATGCCAGATGATACCTTTCTGGTAGCATATGCTGATGACGTGGCTGCCGTGATCACCGCGAGAGATGCAGAGGAGGCGCAGCGCATGCTGAACCAAGTCATGCGCAGGGTCCGCACCTGGATGAAAGAACACGGTCTGAGCCTTGCGACGGAGAAAACAGAGATTATGCTGCTCACTCGACGACGTATATCCACAATCACACAGTTCGTGGTGGGGGAAAAGGCGATAACATCAAAGACAGCGGTGAAGTACCTAGGGGTGCACCTGGATACTAAGCTCTCCTATTGGGAGTAAATACGATGTTCCTCGGAGAAAGCTGCTAAGGTCGTTGCTGCGCTGAGCAGGCTAATGGCAAATGTCGGAGGCCCAGCTGCGGGAAGACGGCGACTGCTGATGTCGGTGACCAGCTCGATTCTCCTCTACGGATGCGAGGTCTGGGCCGACGCACTGAAGCAAGACAAATACGGCAAGGAGATGGGCGCGGTACAACGAAGAGGAGCGCTTCGAATTGCAAGCTCCTACAGAACGGTGTCGGAACCAGCAGCATTGGTCGTCAACAGCTGGAGTAATGCCAACAGATCTGATGGCTGAGGAGAGGAGGATGGTCTACAAGACCAAGGGAGACTTGGGGATCGTAGAAGCAAGAACAGTGGCCAGGGCACACTCCATGCGGAGCTGGAAACTACGATGGGAGCAGGAGAGTCGAGCTAGGAGGACGGCGAGGTTGATTCGGAACCTCCCTGAATGGGTGGACAGAACGCACGTCGAGGTAGATTATTCCCTTACTCAATTCCTGACAGGGCATGGTTATTTCTGTGCATACCTGTGAAGGATGGGTAAGATGGAGGGTCCGTCGTGCGTGTACGGCGACTCAGACTCTGATGACGCTCATCACACTTTCTTCGAGTGTCAACGGTGGGTGCTGGAGAGGCGAGGACTGGAATCGGGGATTGGCCCCATGACGCCTGATAACATCATAGGCGTCATGCTCAACAGCAAAGAGAACTGGGACATGGTTGTGACCTTCGTGAGGATGGTCCTACGGCAGAAGAAGCCTGAACTGGGCCCTCTCACAAGTCGATGATATAGACAAAGCTGTAGGAGCCTAGTAGGCGCAATACGAGGTGCCACCCTGAAGCCATACGAATGGTTCCAGGGGGAGTTCCCTGCCTGTAAAGTGGAGGTTTTTTGGTGGGTGCAAGTCCCACACACCGGGAGACCAGTCGGGTGTCTCCTGATGGTGCATAATGAATTTTTCCTCCCACGCAAAAAAAAAAATTATTATTATTATTATTATTTGTAGTATTATTAAATTATGGTCGCTGTTGTTGTCTCTTTTGCTTATTATTATTGTTATTATCACTATCATTATTTTTACTTTATTATTTAACAATGCTATGCTTATACTGTAAACTGTTTTCACGTTATTACTTGTTGGAAATAATGTAACCAACTAACAGATTAATTATTTTAATAATTAAACGCATATTTTCATTCTAATTTTTGAGACATTTTTAAGTTTTCAGGTCAGTTTTTTACGCTGACATTCTGTTAGTATTTTTAAAACACAAATAGGTCAGACAACTCCAGGCATTTTGTCATAATGTAAATACTAATATATTGACAATAAGGAATTCGGTACAAAATTTTGCAGATTGCAGTACTGGGGTGTGTATTAAAGGACAAGTAGCCGACAATCAACCAGTTTTCACAAAATGAACAGCCAAATAAACACCTTTGTCGCTTACAGCGATGTGTAGAACGCGTTTATAAAGTCTAGCAACACATGTCAGCTCAGTTCAACTGTGTACGCACTAATATTGAAACAGAGATAGTATGGTGTTTTCATCCTCAGCGACACGCACACACACACACACACACACACACACACACACACACACACACACATACATATATATTATTGATCTTAGTCTACCACCGCCGCCGTCTCTTTGAAACTTAAGTGAAGACGCTTCGGCCTCGCCATCGGAGTGCAAAATCGCTTCAGTCCAAAATTTTGTTTTGGCAGTTGTTTGCCAACTAATCCAGTACCGAGGAAGACTATGATTGTCTACCTCATAGTAGCTCATAATATTTCATAGTCTACTAGTCTAATATCATGGTTTGCCTCAGTACTGGGGTTAATTGGCAAACAACTGCCAAAACAATATTGCACTGAAAATGGCCTCCGATGGCGAGACGAAACGTCTGTACTTAACAACCACGGCATAACAGCCCGCCATTGAATAATGTTGACACATATATATATATATATATACTTACAGTAAATTAAACTATGAACAGAGGTATACAGACAAAGCTTGGAAAATTCATCTTCAATACATATTTACTACATACTTTTATTTTTCGATTCGGGCCCTAGGTTTCGTCGGCTCATCTTCACTGTTTAAATTCTAAAACCGGGCGCTTTCCATTAAGGATTTATTTCTCTAAAAGCCCATTTTCTGGTACACCAGAAATCGGTAGCCACATCCAGGCAAATAAAACACAAATACACTGAACAATAAACAAAATAAATGAGACACGAATCTATCACTTCAGCGACAGAGAGTCAGATCTGAACAACAGTTAAGATAAAAATACTATATGGAATCCAGCTGACAATGAAATTTGCAGAGTAGTCTTACCAAAGAGCAGAATATATTCATGCTCTCATAGCAGGCAGAAAATAAACATTCGGGATGCGATGTATCGATTTCTAGTGTAGTATGAATTTGTGAAAAATGTAGGCCTACGCCATCGATTGACGACGTATGTTTTTCAAATTAAAGTACAAATTCGTTAACGTTTCTAGTAGGCCTACTCTTCTTTAGCTAAAAGACGAGTAAAAGACAGACAGACGATTGTCGTTTGGGCGGTCGAAACATTCTAAAACTCAATAGGACTACAGATTACATAGACATTTTCACTGAAGTTAAATTTTCATAATGCCAGTGCCGACTGTTACTTTGCTCTGCAGACGAGCATATGAAACTCTTTCCTTTTGTGCTGTCTAATAACTTTTGACCACCAAAATTAGGAATTGTCCGCAACTCGACCAACGGAAAACAATAAAATCAGGAGAGTAAAAATGATTAAAAATTCGAGGACATCCTTAAATAGTCGTAAAAAATAGTAAATAAATACAACACCCATTGAAATATAGTGCCCCACTGTACATCAGCTAGCAAACCCTAACGTGTTTTCACAGGCTTAAATATCTACTTTTTGTTTCAAAACGTTTATTTTTTTGTTCATCGTTATCACAGTTCACGACCTTCTTATCATCTGTATAATTATTTATACTAGTGTTTCCAATATCCGACACGTTTATAATCCATATCTAGCATTATTCCCATAAACACATATAAATCTTTGCCTCATAGGAAATTATTACTATATAAACAACTCTAGAGATTTTGGATGTAATGAATGTGATAATTGGCTTTGAAATATGTTTATTACCAGTGCACTAATAAAAAACTCTATAATAGGCTTTCCAAATAAATGGTTACTTACATTTTGAATAGACTCTCCGTCTTACTGATATTTGACACCATCAATTGAACAGTCTTGGTCAGAAGTTGAAGTTGACAAATTTGTATCGATGCTCCGTCAGAATGAGACATACTGGTAGTAAGTTGTATTGCTTAGTGAAGTGATGAAAGAGATTCAGAGAGTATTTAAGTACTCTATAGCCAAAGTAAAGGCAGTTCCTTAGTGGACGTGAAAAGTACTTGGTCTCCACATTGGTAGTTACCGATCTCCAACCACGCTCCAAAATAAATGGTCTCGGAAGCTCAATTACATTCAGCTCCGATGGACGGTAGGAGAAGTAGTAGGCCAAGGGCAGCCTGTTACGCCATTGAAGAACAAATTCAGTCGTCAAAAAATTAATATATTTTTCATTTTTTCGTTGATTGGTCTTTTAAACATTCCAACCTGTCTTTATACAGTAAAACTCTATCTATAATCAGAGAATTAAAACCATCTGGCTGTATGGAATTCAACTCTGGGGGTGCGCGAAAGATAGTAACATCAGGATAATACAAACATTCCAAAACAAAGTTTTGCGGACCATGGTGAATCCACCATGGTATGTTAGAAACGCCGATATCCACAGAGATCTAGGTATTCCAACAATTAAAGATTAAAAGGTTTGCGAAGACGCATGAAGAAAGGCTTTACCTCCACGAAAATGCAGAAGTTCTTCAGCTGCTGGAAAATCAACACGTGTTCCGAAGACTGAAGAGAACAAAGCCATTTTTTGTGTGTTATAAAGCAGAGCATTTAGCGCGGGTGAGAGCGTTTAGTTAAGTACACCACAACTAACTAAAGGATGTCATTGGACTTAATTTGGCTGATATGTATTTAGTATTAAGAGGTATTAGAGATAAGTTGATGGTTGGTCTTACAGACCAGTTTTAACAAGTTAAATTCAATAAAAAATATTGTCTTTTATTATCGTTTGCTACTAATTTGTATTCCCCTTTTTATGATGACTCCTCTATTAAAAATGCAACAAAACAACGCGTGTAGCCTGGTAAACTATTAATATAAACCATATAAATTAATGGTAATATAAACCATATTAAACTATGTTAATTAACGCTGACAGTCTCGTGAACGAAACATAAATTAAGCTTCATTGAAAACTATGAGTCTGGTATGAAAACTGATATACCACGTACTGATACCTCATATAATTTACTGACGTACCACGTTAATTTAAGGGCACTTTATGCCGAATAAGCTACGATTTGGCACATAACATGCAGTATCAATCAAATACATAATGTGTCTTATTCATGGTTAAGTTTTATGTTGAAAATATACGTTTATGGCGTATAGGCCTATACATACGATTATGACGTACATACGTTTCATGGCGACTCCGTGCGGATAGAGAGCAAATTTACACTACGTATGTAATGGTTATGTGCAATGGTTAGTGAGTAAGTTCTCCACTCCAACAACTAAGAACACAATCCATTTTTCCATTTTTTTCCATAAAGAAATTTTGTGTTTTGCGTTTGATCCATTTGCGCAAAGTATTTTGGTCTTAGGCATCGGATAACAAATATCGAGTTTGGATAAGATTTCTTTCACTTCTGAGATCAACCATAAGTTGGATGATTCTAAATCTGAGCTATAAGGTAATGTTTAATGGATGCTGTCACTATCGCTTCTCGCCTTGCACTATCACGATGCCCTCTAGGCCCGATTCTACGATGCGTTACTCATAAGATTTATATATACATATATATATATATATATATATATATGCGTTACTGTTTTGTCTTAATTGTCTTTTCCTTAGGCAGAAATTCTTTGTTAATCGTGGCCCTTGAAACCCCAAAATTGTTAACAAAACTTCGTGCATTAAAGTAAATGTTTTGAATATCTTTCATTTGGAGATTATCGCCGAGACAGTACCATGGATTGCCTTTGCTTTCTGCGTAATAATGATAAACTTAGGATTTGTCCCCAATGGCACAGATTACTTTTTCCGCGATGATATTGATTTACGAATTGCTTACATATCAAATGCCAATTGTCTGCCACACATGAATCTGTAATTCTACGACTTAATCATACGGTACACACATTCTTGACTTCTTTCAGCTTCTAGACACACCTCCAGCTTTAGAATGATGTGTCTTTGCTTAATTCGGCGCTTTTATTTTTAATTATGGCACCCATTCTGTAAGTTTCGAGAGTTGCTCATTGACATTGGTCACCCTGATCTTTGCTCTCATCTCACCTTTACTACAGGACTTTACTGGAAGAAATATTTATGTCCTTTCAACCATAAGTTGTTTTAAATTATTTTTATATGGCCAAGAATTTGATTCTTATCGCAACCATTCACGCCATTGCGCTACTGTATCTCAATGAAGTCAAACAATGAACTGTAACTAAGATCGTTTGAACTACACACCGCGGGCTAAAAAATGCAATAAGCATGTAGGAACAAACAATTCCTAATCGTACTTAATAGTAAAGCCGTATTAGTTAATCTACCCTCGTAATTTTTAAAAGCAAATATAAAGGGAGACGACAAGAAACTGTGAAAACTACAAGTGGTGATGTGGTAACAAGTGGTGCAAGTGGTACTACATTGGTGCTGTCCACAATCTCTAAAACACTAAAGGAAATCAATTACAAGATTAGCAAATCTTTCCAGTAAAAACAATTTCAGCCTCCTGCTCACTTTGTATTTAAAAGGCAAATATATCTTCTCACTACTGCTAACTTCTCATAAATTATTTTTAAGCGTTAGTTAACAAACCGAAAACTTGTAAATACTCAGAGATCTCAAAAACACTTCCATTACTGTTGATCACGAACTAATTGGTAAATTTAGTGGTTACAGTGTTAGCGGGAAAATTTCTAATTTATTAACGTAGTTACAGGATTTATTACAAACTTTCTCTACAGTTTTCAACTAAACCACGAACCGTACAGAACTCAGCTGTACGTATCAGTTTCAGAGCCAGAATGATTTCTGTTTCATTTGAATAACCTATCACATTTTCTAAAATGGGTTTATTGAAGACATTAAAAGTAATTGTAATTGACAGAAATTATTAAATAACCTACAATCCTCCTATCCTAAATAACCTATAAAATTAAATATAGGGTATGTTTATTTGAAACAAAGTACCCTTAAATGTATGGAGATGCCAAAACCATACAACGAAGTGAGTAGTAAATACAAAGAAAGGGATATGTAAAACCTCTTAGTACACATTTCTGACTTCTTCCACTCAGGTGAAAAAATTGTTGTAGATGCAACGTTAAGCATCACATACTACGTGTGCCAAGAATGTGTCTGGAGTTGTCCAAAGAATACTGGATACGAAAAAGCCTACAAAATAGACCACATACATCGGAAGAAAGAATAGCTAATCAGACACTGCAATATAAGTATAGGAGCGTATTTACGGGGGGGGAACGGGGCCGGACCCCCCAGAGGGTCGAAAAGTTGACGAATTTTGTTAGTCTCTTAAGGGGATTTGGTAAAGGTCTATATTACCCATGTTAAATTTACAGACTTTGTGCACTCTTTTCTGAGAAACAATGAAGGATTTTAAAATGGAATTTTTAGGGTTTCTTTGTCCGACAGTTGTATGTGGTTTAACAGAAGGAATTTAAAAATAAATGTTTTTTACATACTTTATATTGTTACGACGGCCTGCTCGATCGTCGTAGGTACAGTGGAAACAAAATAAGTACAAGACACCAATTAAGTCACTAATCACACCTTTAATTGTTACAGTAAAACAGTTCGTAATTAACAACACAGTCTCTACAACAAATCAAATCAAAATTGTTCACACCCAATAAAATGTCTACTAATATTAAAACTCAATTGTATTACAATTATACCGTCCGATTATCAAACACCACTCTTAACTAATAACCACTTAACGCGCACAGTATTAGTACTCTGTAAAGTATTAATACAGATTCAGTGTATAATAATGATGTTACGATGTGGATTGAAAAGTTCGCTAATAGCTGAGATTCGTCAGACTGTAGTTCTATTCGTCAGATTTTTTCTATTCAGTAGTTTAGATTCTTCTTGCAGTTTTTGTGTCTATAATCTGTTGGTTAAAGATTTCTAAACATTTACATACATATTTCTAACGGAATGCTGTGTGAAAATCTGGTGTCCTTGGTGGGTGGTGTTATAATAGCGTCTTGATTGATTGATACGAATGAAAATGTTTTTGCAATTTTTTAAAAAAAGTTGCAACCATCGTTTTGTATTTTCTATTAGTATTTAATAACAGAATAATTGTAAGTTTAAGAATAGTCGTTTAAGACCTGAAGATGGTGGAGACACTGAAAGGCTTCGTCACGAACGAAGTATTTAGCAGTGTGGCAATAAGTTGTGACAAAGTTGAAATATTACACACACTCACACACACACACATTACTTGATATAATAATATACAATTCTATAAAGTGTGCCTTTATCATCTTGAACTGAGTGTTGTATATTGTTTGAGAAAAAGCGCCAAATACCTTCACTTTGTGATTAGGCTGCATCTTTTCAATTAGAACGTACTAGTTTAGAACGTATTTTCACCATTGCGTGTTTAAATTAAATCAAGAAAATTCTAATTAAGCATAAACTCTAAAAATTTCATACAAAACAAACACATCATAAAAAATAATGTTAATAAAAATAATTGTCAAACAGTAACAGTGTGCAGAAAATAGAATGTTTCAAATCTAATAATATGCATGCAGCCAGACAAGAAAATATATAATTAATTCTTACATTGAACACAACAGTAACCTCACGATCTACACACACAAAGATCAATATAACCTTTTTCTAATAGAATAAACATTAAACTTAGAAAAGCAATATATTGAAATTAAAAATGAACATCTTAAAAATGTTTACAGTATAGAAATAATAAAAATTAATCATTTCCCCAAAACAATATAAACAAATACAATACTATATTCCAATCAATGAATCAACACTTTTTATACACATACAGACGTGCGCACAACGCAAACATAAAAATACGTACAGTAACGACAAACTGGAAAAATGTAATTAGGACAAAGAGGTGGTACTATTCCTTTGACATGGGACGAAAATATTCAGTCGCACTCAGGAAGGAGACTCGGCAAACCCTCAAAAGCTCTATCCACAAAATAGAATAAGTTCTTCTATCCAAAGGTAATAAGTTCTTGTACAGGTGTAAGATAATAGATAAGGTGTAAAGATAATACAGTTCTATGTAAGTGTTTTATTTGTCCACATATGTGAATATACACTTACTAAATAAATAAAAACGCCCGCGTGCGCGCACTCATACGAACACAAGCCTATATAATAATTTCCAGAATTAAATATGCCATTTTCTACTAGCCCTATAAATAAATATTCCGTTTATCCCGATTATAGAATTTTTTCATACTTTCAACTTTTATTTAGAGGAGAAAACTCTTGTACAGCGATTTCCGATTATTCCAGTGTCTCCAGCTTCGTCGTGCTTACTTGCTAAACTGCTACCCGTCATGCTCCGGACGAGGCCTTTCTTTGTCTCCACCATTATCAAGTCCCAAACCACGACTATGTAACAAGTACGCACGTTAAGTTGCAATTACGGAACTGCTGATTTAAATAACAAGATATTATTTGCAGTGTCAGCAAAACCTTTTTTTTTATGGAATACTGGCAATGTTATTTATGGGTGGTTGTAGTTGTTCTTCAGAGATCATTTCAATGTGAACGAATTACAATTCAAGTGTGTGTGCACTAGGAAGCTCCGATCTGTTATTCAAATGTGTGCAAACGCGGTAATGTCATGTTTACACCGAAATCAGTCTCGACTGCTGCATAACTAGCTGTCAACCATCGCCTCATACCGTTTCTTATAAATATGATAGCAGCCAGCCTACGTATGTAGGTCATATGTCTACTTGCAAATAATACTGGACACATCTATTCTTTTTTTATATTCTCGTGTACATCAGTGCACGCGCTCTTGGAATTGAGTATGCGTGCAACATAAATCCAGCCGTATCTGCACTGAGCAGGTGTATAGACGCGTACATGTATCTGCAACAACGTTTGTGACAGAATAAAATAATCGTACGCGATCAATCTGCATCACAGTGACTGAAGGTGAACACAATGGCAATGCATACTAACTCGTCCGGTGTGGCTTACCAAGGTCACCTGATTAAATATAAAATAAAACGCAAACTAACACCAATAACTCTTACTGTATTTATTTATTATTTGTAACAGAATTTATGTTAAAAATAGTCCCACGATTATCTGCGTATAGAAATCCGTCTGCTACTCAGTCCAGCAACATCTCTCCATCAAGCTACTACTAGCAATCTGTTATTTGACATGCTGTCCAAATGTTCGCACCATCTCCGATTGTCTCTAACCGTCTTGTGCAAAAATTCTATTTTTAATTCTCTTCCACTGTCTTTAGTTCTCTTCATTTGTCTTCACTCGACCTAGGAGATAATTTTAAGATTATATAAATGTTTAGTATTCCTTAGTATTACTTAGGAATTTGATTTTAGCAGATCGTATTTTCTTTCCTTCCATACTGAATCATTTCTTTCCTTCCATGGAGGATCATTACCCTTATCTATAATTTCATACCAGTATCATTATTTAAGGCTTCTGTGGATCAATCTAACTTGATAAATTAGGTTTAGAGTTTGTTTATCGAAAACTAAACTTTCTTCTATTTGGATGCTTACCTTTATTTTGAAGTAGAGATATATTTTGTAAGATTTATTTTGTAGGATTTATACAGTGAAAGTATATTTTCTTGGAACTGGTCTTCAGTTTTCATTATTATTATTTTATGGTACGCATAAAGCAATGCATTTATGTATTTCCTTAATAAAGGATAATGAATAAAGCATACGTATTCCTTAATAAATACGTTGTAAGAAACTATTACAAAGGGTTATTTAGTCACACGTTGGTTGCGTCAATTAGTAATATTATAGTTTTCTCGTGTATCGAGAAACTTGTCTTCTTTGATATTTTATTTAACTGGAGATGAATTAATTGTTTGTTGAATTATTTTTATTATTTTTGATTTATTTTATTAAGTTACTTTAATTAATAAGAATTACCAAAGACAGGTCGTCACGGAGTTTACTATTTTGAAATTGTTGTCAAAATAATTAATTTTTAAAAGTAGAATGGATTATGTCGTATTCCGCAATCGATTACTGATTCGACTCAGTCTTGGAGGTTATCTGGTCTTTTTCTACTAATTGCTCGATATTCTTCGCTCTCGCCGTATTCTTCTTCTTACTTATCACCTGAAAATCCTTTATCTTAATTCACTAAAAAATAAAAATGCTTCTTCGATTAACAAAATGAAGTTATTTAATAATTTTAAAATCTAGGTCAGTTCAACGGTTCGTGAATCGAACGGGATAGTGACCGTATCGACTCGCTCACCAAGCTCGACTCGAACAACAAAATGTTTTAAATAGATTACAATATTATTTTTTATATCAGGTCGTGGATACTTTGAGCTGCTAGGAAAGATCAGAAAATGCTTAGAGATAAAATACAATACATTACAATTAATGAATTAATATTCTTAATAACTAATAAAGTTAAAATAATAAGAAGTTAACGGTATTACAATTCTCTATTCTGTTCCAAATGTTATTCGAACTGGCGGAATGTTTTATTCAAAATGGCCGTCGGCCGGTATCTGAATAACCTCGGATCTGTTTCGATCAATTTCTTTAAATTAAATAATGTTTTAATAGTTTTATGTCCACCATGTTTGGAATAAAGTTTGGTTGAAGTTCACAAGTGTATGGATTAACAGTGTCTTTAGTGAATCTCGTGTTATGTATGATATGGTTATATCGTTATTGGTTTGTTCAATCTCACCAAACTGCAGTTACGTTTTCCTCATACTTGGAATGTGCTAGTTTAAGTTGACCATCATCTTTTCATTCGGTTTTCAATTACTTCTGTTAGTATGGTTTGGTGGTATAAATTTTTAATGTTTTTCTTATTTTTATATCGACATCTCTTTATATTTTACTTTTGGCATTGGTTATTTATCGAAATGTGACTCTCTGCTACACGGAGTTCATCTGTTCAGTTTGAGCTTTAACGATACTAATTCGAAAAATCCGTTTAGCTAACGGCTATGACCTAGCTTTTGTGAGCTCTGATTGGTCCTTATTCCCTGACCTGGGTCACGTGATGTTAATTATTCGAAATCTGTAAATTTTAAATCTGTCACCTCAAATTACTCCTTATTTATTTCTAGATTAAGTTAAATTTGGATTACACGATGTTGTTGTTTGGAAAAATAGAATTATTTTGATGTCGGATGTGGCCCATTTCGGCCTAGTATTACCTATTTTAGCACCTTTATAAATTTAAGTTTTTAGGCCTTTACATCGTTTTTCTTAACATTTCTTATTGCCTTCTTTACTATTTAAATATGTCCTAATAGGTACTTATTACTAACAATAATGTCTGATACTTCTTATATAACATTACAGTTTTAAATACTTATGCGTAGTTTACTTATAATAACAATAATATTGACAGCATGTCAGTTCAATGGCTTGTCTTATGTACTAATATTATTTTCCCTATTCATCTGGTTATTACAATTATGGGTTTTTACATACAATTTTATCAATACCTTCCCTGTTTCATTAAGGTTAGACTTCTGTTTGATTTTATTTGGTTTGGTTAAGACTATTTTGGATATTTTAGTGTTGTTTAATTTCAGCTCATCTCTTTTGGCCTATAGGTTTAGCATTTTGCCATTCCTTTACAATGATTTTTTACATAATATGATGTTTCACCATGTACCTGATATTGACATTTCTGAACAGCTTTTATAACTACTGTTCTTGAAAATTAGCAAATCTTTTAACAATTAATTGTAACACAATAAAATTATGGGTATACAAATCCCTTTAAACATACTTATAAAACAATATCCTCTGGGTATACAAAACCCTTCAAATACCTAATTATAAAATAATAAATCCTGTGGGTATACAAAACCCTTTAAATACCTAATCCTAAAATAAAAAAGTTGGTGGGTATACAAACCCCTTTAATTACTTAATTATAACAAAATAAAGTCTGTGGGTATACAAAGCCTTTCAAATACGGTAATTAATTGTAACATGATAAATCTTGGGTATACAAAACCCTTTAAACACATCCTACTTTCATTTAATAGTTCTTAATGTGTATTATTTTATACATAAGACCAATTCTTCACTTTCTCCCTTCCCCACTGGTTTATAACATGATCAG
This sequence comes from Magicicada septendecula, assembly GCA_034769895.1. NCBI lineage: Eukaryota > Metazoa > Arthropoda > Insecta > Hemiptera > Cicadidae > Magicicada > Magicicada septendecula. The sequence continues at coordinate 289,136,976 of CM068372.1, forward strand.
TTGATCATCACTATTTTCCTACCTCGTACACTTATCACTTCACTCCCTTACGATATAAGTTTTTACAATTTTAATTTTAATAATGCACATATTTCTTACTCTTATTTATATTATTGTATTGCATTTTCTATAACTCTACCTACTTTCCGATCTTTTCTCTTTAATTACTATTATTATTATCAATTTATGTAGTACTTTTTATTTATATTTTACTTGGTCATTAACAGTTATTTTAGTTTTTTTTTTTTTATTTTTTTTTTAGTTCTTCATGCATTTATGTTATTTTGCAATTAATGTGGTCCTCACTGTCTTGTTGCTTGTTGCATGTCTCTATTTTAATTGGTTGTTTCCCTCGTTGGACTTGTGTATACCTCTCACTTACCATATCTATTGGGTTTATCACGTTATTAAGTTCTCTTCTTCTAATTTTCATTATAATTATGATATTACCTTTCTTTAACATTTATTTTTCTTCATCCATTGTTTTGTTTTAGCATGGAACCGGAATACTCTGTTTAATATACACTTATTTGCGATTCTCCTTTCACTTATCATTTACACTAGTACTAGTTAACTATAGTTTCTTTATCCTAATAGTTCTTATATGCGTGGTGATGATATGTATCGCCACAACGTATGAACAGAATTGGGAAGATAAACGAATATTTAAATGTAAGGTGTGAAACAGAAAAATACTGTAATACGGAATACCGAAAACAAATGGTCCACCAAATAACACAAGTGAAGGGAAGTAATCATTAATGAAAGAGTCGTTTATAAAAAGACGACGATGTTATACTCAAGAGTCACTAGACTTGCAACATACAAAAAGCCTGTTGTGTGGAAAGTGTTTATGCATAACTTGAAATCAAGTACTACTGGAACCCGAAACAAGAAGCTGTTAGAGACTTTTAGAAGAAGATGCTGGAGGTTTTCAAGGTGAAATTGAATCAGAAACGATGAAGAGTAAGTAATACATGAGGGAAGGAATCTGCAAAAGACCTGCTAGAAGGAAATACAGAAGCTTGGTATAAAATAACGGAAGTCGTTTTATAAGTGTATAAACAGGACTTGAAACCGGTGATGTCATTAAGTGGTTCACAGCGTAAGGGGTATTTTACAAAATCTATTACAAAGAAAAACTCAAAGGTTGAAGAATAAGTGAAGAATAAGTACTTTGATCATTTTAAAGCATATAAAACTTAAACGACGACTCTTCTGAGTGTTCCAGTGAAATGGACCGACAAAAAATAAAACGTTGATGACAATTAGTTTGATTTTATTTTAAATTAGATCAAGGTTTGTTTGAATGCATTTTAAAACTGATTAATTACTGGTTGGTAGAAAAAATAAGTAAAATGAAAAATGTATCAGCATATGTTACCATCAACTACACGTGTACCTTGTTAATATTCAATGTAGAAAAGTCTGGACAAAAAAAATGTAAATTTCAGTCTAGCCACTTTATTTATATGTTTTTCTTATTCTATTACTTTTTGTGCCTGAAATTAAAATGTTATAGAATAACTTTTGTAGTACTCTGTCACGGTTGTGCGTTCTTCGGAGAACCATCCAATATTAACGTGACTCGCTTTCACACATTCTCTTTGCCATATTCTTTAATTTTTTCGACGACTACGTGAATATTTCACTTGTTTTTCTCATCAGTTTTCATCTATAGAAATGTCTATCGATTGTTAGAATATGGCTGTGAGAATTTTTCTTTTCGTTACTGGTACTACGTCTTCATCAATCTTTAAATTTCTCACTAGCGCCTACAGTCTTCGTTTCTGTGACGAGAGATTAAAGTAATTCGAAAAACAGTTCCGGTTTTTTATAGAGGAACTCTATTGTTATTTAATATTTTTCCTCCAGTAATGAAACCGATTATACAAGCAAATTTAACCACTGCCTTTTAGAGTTTCGATTTCATTTTTCTTTGTAGCAAAACTTGTTCGCTTTGATTGCACTTAGTCTACTTGGTAGCGCTAATTATCAGCAATCATACGAATCTATTTAGTGTGTGACAATGGTTCCTAAATATACAAAGTTGTTGACCCTTTCAACCATCTGCTTATTGCATTTTAGTTGCTTTTAAAAATTACTGAAAATTGACACATGCAAGTTCCAGCTCACCTCTGAATAGCTCAGATGAAAAACTTCACACTAACGTATAAAGTTTGTATTAAAACTAACAGCTATTATCTTCTCTTCATGAATTAGGGTACATCCACAGACAATTATCATCTTTTCTTAAGTCTATCCAGCCTTCTATTTTCTTCTGTTAGATGTATTCGTGTCATTGATAACCTAGTTTGTGCGTTCTCTCCGGATGTTTTTATCTTCCGTTCATACTTATCGGTTGATGCTATTCTTTTACCGCTTAATTCCGTTTCGAATTTACTCTGTTGTTTAATTTGACTGTTTTTATTGAAGGAGAAATAGACAGTTATCCCATATATAAAAGCAGACATTCATCACGCATTCCTTATTTAGTTCTATCGACGCCACAAGACTACAGTACTCGTGTCGTGACAACTCTCAAAATACCAAAATTATAGTTTTTTGCAATCAGTGACTTTTTGCACTTCATTGAATGAAGCATTTCTTAAATAATTTTTGTTTTAAATAGTTGGTGACTGTCATTCTAGTGAACTAATATTTGACTATGTGTAGAATCTCTATTACAGTAGAGTAAGTGTAAAAGTTTATATAGAATTATTATAAATTACTGTAGAATCGTATCCCTAAATGCGTTCCCAATTTGTATTAGCCACTATTATCTTTGAGACGTTCCTAAATTGAGCTTCATGCGTATTAACAAAGTAGTAACGTTCCATGCTGATGTTTTTATTAACAATTTCTTCTCTTCTTCATCATCATTACCTTTTTATTTTAAGATATTAACGTCTTTAGTATTTTTTGATTTATTTACAATTCATGTCTAACTTATTTGAACCGTTACAGGTGCATATACGTATGTATAGCCTGTAGTTTTGATTTCTTCTTTTTATAAGTTATAAGTACTAGAGACTAGACGAAGTATTTCTAAGCATCTTCTATATAGTAGGCCTACTTTAAGAACATAGAGAAATTAACGAACCTGGAAACTTTAATCCACCATTTGGTATTGTCGGAATCGTTTGATTCGTTGCATACTTTTCCACTCAAGATAATTTATTATTTAACAGTATGTTATGACTCATTAACGTGCAGATTAATTTGAATTATATAAATGCTCGATTCTATACTAAACGGTTTTAGTTTTATTAATATTGATGGTGCAACCCATATCCGCCCTGGCTTCCTCAAGTTTGTCGTTTCAAGTACGAAGTAATAAGACCGGTGTAGCATCAACGCCGACTGCGCTTCCTAAATTTTACCGCCCACACTATGCGTACTCTCGAACGAAGATTTTTTATTTTTGACCGGAATCTAGAATTGTATGTAGTATTAGTAGGATTGTACAAAATTGTCCAAGCCACTGAACTTTCCAGGAAGAAGGTTATAGCCTCTACAGGAAAATTCTCAGAACGATCGAAAACAGTCGTAAAGGAACTTAAGAATATGTATGACATTTTAATTTTCTTCGTTGTGAGTATGATAGAGATAAAAATAAAAAATAAATAGACAGCAGATAATGTGTGAAACGATACAAATAACGCTATCGAACGAAACCAGATCTGACACAAATTAAATGCCACAAAATAATGGGAATGTTCTTACCTGTTCTTACCTATAGTAAGGAAATCACTACGATAACAGGGAAAGACAAACGCCTAATAGATCAGTTGAAATGAAGTTTTAAGGGTTGTAAAAAGTTATTGGGTAAGAGTTAGGAAAGGAAATGGGAGATGTAACGCTCCAAATTAAACGTATTTTCTATGAATAAGATACGAGGGGAAACAAAACTTCAATGGATAGAACGCGTTTACAGCATGTAAAGTTGGAGGGTAGTTAAGCTGACAGTAGACTATACACCGATTGGAAGACGACGACGTCTTTACTTTGCCCATCACGCTAGGTGTGCTGTAAACCTCCAGACAGAGATGAACAAACAACAGTAGTGTCACAGTGACAGGAGCAACTGGAAAGAAAATAAAAAGAGAGAGAGTCGGCACTGCGCAGAAAACAAATAATGATATTGTGTTGTGACACTGTTGACAGTATGATTTAAAAACAGGTACAAATATCATGCCGTAACCTTTAGCCTATAAACTCGACCGGTGTTCACTATATAGTGGCCACAAACTCACGCCACTAGTAAGTTCCCTGAGCTGCAAAACTCGTTCCCTATTTTGAACTATATATATTTTTACGACATTACAGAACGATCTACGTGTCTACCGAATGTTCCAGAGGAATTCGGCTGTAATATTGTGTGCGTACGTGATTTCAACGTGCGTTCGCGAGACATTTCTAGACGTCGCCAGCCGCGCGCACCGTGTCAAGGCCGCAATCAATTACGTCCTAGTGTAGCGCTGATGCGTAGTATGTGGAATGTTCTGGTGTCTGATCGGGGTAAATAGAAGGCTTCAACGGCGCTTAGTTCAGTTTGAGTTGCGATTTATTGGAGTGCGGTTTGTAGTATTGTGGCGAACTGTTATGTGTTTTATAATATTATTGTGCAGAACAATTGTAATACAATTGTGTTTTACATTAGTAGACATTTTTGTTGCGTGTGAAACATTTTTATTTGATTTGTTGTAAGAGACTATCAAGTTGATAAACTGTTATTTGTGATAATTAAAGCTGGTGATTAGTGACTTAATTGGTGTCTTGCATTTTGTTTTCCACTGCACCATACGACGATCACTAGACCGTCGTAACAGTATTTATTATTAGATGAATTTCTGTATTGGGTAATTATCAAATTATCAGAAAAATTATTAAAACACCGATTACTCTACTGTTTATTTTTTTTAGTAAAATAACATTTTTAAACCAAATGAACACTGCATTTTCCAAACTATAGCACTGATTTGCAGTTAAATTTGAAACCAGGATGCGTAAATGACAAATAGTTTGCTCCTAGCTTTTAAGTTTATCTATGCTTCTACAGGTACTTATAGGCCTATACCTAATACTTTTTGCAAGTGTGAATAATTGATAACAAAATGTATTGTATTTCTGCAAACATAGGTTACCAACATTTTGAAAGTAATCCAGAATTTGCAAAAGGTGTTCTGAGAAATTAATTTTGTCAAATTTTTGAAGATACTGAGTTTGCATTTTCAATAAAATTCCCCATAACCTGAGCTCCACAGTAGTTTTTCTTTTCTTAAAAATCTGATTTCTATATTTGATTCCTAAAATTGAAAACAAAATTTCAGAGTAAACACTACATTCAGATTTAGTCTAAAATTCCTGTTACCCAAATAAATACCCTGCACGATTTTTTACGATTTTCCCACTTTTGAACCACGTTTTAGGCTATAGCGTCCCAAAATACCTACATTTTAAAAATGAAACACTATATTCAAATGCAGGTTAAAATTCACTTTAATTTGACACCCCATGTGAACATTTGCGATATTTTCAAAATTTTTATCCCTCATAATTTAATTTTGCCTTGCACTCCCTATTTGAGGGGGGGGAATGGATAAATAGCAAAAACGTTAGAGATTTGCGGGGTAAATTGCAGGCTAAACGATTGCAGGCTCTCTCTCTCTCTCTCTCTCTCTCTCTCTCTCTCTCTCTCTCTCTCTCTCTCTCTCTCTCTCTCTCTCTCTCTCTCTCTCATCCCTCACTCTTTTCCTCCACACAAACACACACACACACACACACAATTTTTAAAATTCTAAATCAAAATTTTTTAAATAATGAAAAGCACTACTTCTTAACACATCGGAAACGTACTATCGATTGAAAAATTAGGAAATACAGTAAATAACTATACTAAATACAAAACCTGATAAACTATTATTTATTACCAAAAATTTTGTAAGTACTCTGTAAATGTCAGTATCTTCAATAAACATAACAATGCAAAATTTACCGTAAGAACACGGTCAATATATTCAAAGCTTTCCATTGCTTTTGTGTAACATACTGCAATTTGTGGTACCGTGTTATTCATGTTATTTATTTAACTACATTTCATGGCATAATCTAGTCTAAAATATTTTAAATCAAAGACTATAGGAACTTTTTTTAGTCTAGCTTGTTAATTAAGGCAATTACGTATATTCTTACCTTAAACGAAGGAAAATATCGGTATGGAGAACCATACATGACTTCCATGTTCTAAGATTTATATTTAAAATCATATTCGAAATGAAATATTTCCATACAAACTACTTCCTTCTACTTATTGCTTCAGCCTTAACCACAGTACTGTGGTCACTAACGTATACCACCTCACGTTTTCGCACTCGATTTTCACTGATGATGGCAGTCGATAGCACTGCCGAAAAGTCTGGTTTTGCAGAAAACATTGGACTGCGGCTAAACAGGCCGGGAAGGAATTTTAACAACAAACTACTACTTTGTTGCCGATAACGTAGCACACATATAAAAAATTCTCCCCTCCCCCTTCAACTATAATTTTCATTAATAGAAAATTACCCCCACCCCGTTCAACTAACCTCTTCATTTATAGATATTTCATCTACGTTATGAGCTTCTTATCAGGATACTTTATTTATCAAAATTAAGTACTTTACTCTAGCTAAAACATAAAACGTTGCAGGTAAACTTCCCCTTTCTCTTAAGCGATCTTCACCAAAATAAATAGACATTCATTCAGTCCTCTACAATTCAGGGATGCATGCAAAAAAATATTTGATTCTGTTTAAATGTGCGGCAGTTATCGTTCGTCATGAAAACATTTCTCTTGTTACAACATAAAATGTTGCTGGTAAACTACCCCTTTTCCTTACCCGATTTTCACCAAAATCAACAGGCCTTGAGCAATCTATAATTCAGGAAAGTATGCAAAATATTATTTGATTCTCTTTGAATTTACGGCAGTTATCTTTCGTTAAAAAAAAATTACCCTTGTTAAAACATAAAATGTTGCTGGTAAACTACCCCTTTCTCTTAACCGATCTTCAACAAAATCAACAGACCTTGAGTACTCTATAATTCTAAAAGGTATGCAAAAAAGTAGTTGATTCTGTTTGAATTTACGGCAGTTATCGTTCGTCATATAAAAAATTACTCTTGTTGAAACATAAAATGTTGCAGGTAAACTACCCCTTTCCCTTAACCGATCTTCACCAACACCAATAGATCTTGAGAACTCTACAATACAGGGCTGTATGCAAAACATTATTTGATTCTGTTTGAATTTGCGGCTGTTATCGTTTGCCATAGAAAAAAATTACCCTTGATAAAAAAACGTTGCAGGTAAACTACCCCTTTCCCTTAACCGATCTTAACCAAAAACTATAGGTCTTTAGTACTCAACAAATCAGGGCTGTTTGCAAAAAATTATTTGATTCTGTTTGAATTTGCGGCTGTTATTGTTTGCTATACAAAATTGCTATACAAAATACCCTTGTTAAAACAAAACGTTGCCGGTAAACTACCCCTTTCCCTTAACCGATCTTCACCAAAAATGACCTTAAGGAACATGGTAGTAATAGTAACTTTCATCTTACGAAAACGAAAAAGGAAAAATACAAAACGGTTTAATCTCTTAAAATTATATGTTATCTTGTGTTTTCCAAATGTGAAACTGCAATTTCAGTTGTCATGACTGTGAATGTACATTATGTATTATAATGACCACGACTACAGTGAAACAAACATCATCAGTGGCGGAGAAAAAAGGTATAGTTTTGTAATTAGACAAGTTTAATAAATAGTACGATTCCGGAAAAACTTTCGGTAAAATGGAGACACAGAATTATATTATAAAGAAACATGAATAAGATATTAAGATTTCCGCTGTCTAATATTTTTAAAATCATGCGGATATCAGAGCCACATCTTGATGAGGTTGACTGAGTATTCAAGTAGAACCTGGCAAGATCTTCGAGTCGTCAGCAATGTTGCAGATTTCATCCTTCGATAGCTACTGATTGTAATTATCAGTAAGTAAAAGTCTGTACTTATTGGTGGCCTTTAGAGCTCGATAAATTGTCAGTGGTAGAATACGTTTTTCCTTGTAGACTTTCTGTCTTCTCTCCCATTTTAGAACCTGTCTTCCGCGAGAACTCACAGCTGGTGAGCACTTAGCTTGTTTAAAGAAAAGTAAGAAAGTAAAGTAAAGAAAAATGAATTATACTTTGAGAATAATAACGCAGAATGCCAGTAAACATCTACACCATTTCGTATAGGCTTACTGAAATTATATATTTTTTTAATTATGAGAGGAAAAACGTTATTTTAATGTTAGAAATCCATCTTACTAAACCATAGCATGTACAAATAATAGAGCTATAGTGCACTCAGCTGACAAGGCAAGACATGTCTCGGTAGTCGTAATTCAGACAGTGTAAACTGTAAAAATTGAACTAGAAATGACTTACAGGTCGACAATCGAGCTTTAGACAGTGAATACAAAAATTTAATATGTCAAAGTTGAATATAAAGAATTTACTGCAGACTTTAAAGGAATAATCTGGATTAGTTTAAGTATCAAGGTAACAATTTAATAATTTGAGATAATTTTAAGTGAATATATATTTATTGGTGTTTAAGACTGGTTAACCCAAAGCCAAAGCGTTATATAATGCAGGTTTGAAACTAAATGTTAGTTGTTCTCAAACTGCTGGGGCCGATTTATATAAATTTGCCTGATTTTATAAATTATTTTGTGATAAAGGACATTCACGACATCATTTATGTAAGTGAAGGAATAAATCTCTTTCCAGTTATTCAAAACTATGTTATATCACATTTCAGAGGGTTGAACCTCCAAATTGGCTAGTAAATGTATAAATTATGAAGGATTTTAGAACATTTTAAAGAATCGTGTTATATTGTCCTCTTTAAGAAACCTAATTACAAGCAGAAGTTGATTTCTTTGTTACTAATATTCAACAAGCAATGAGAGACTACTTTTACACGAAAACAATCAAGTATAACATTTATAATAACAGCTACTCCTTCGAGGCGAAAGAAATTATTGAGAGAAACTTGGAAAGTTTGTAAGACATGGCAACTAACTCGTGCACTACAAGATTAATGAAAATTAAAATCAACTGGGTAATAAAATCAAGGAGGCAACAGAACAATAAATATTTGGTCAAAAGAATAAAAAATGATATTATTTGCACACATTTGAAAACGTTTGTGCAGACTAAAATTAGCACGTATGCGACCTGAGAGACAACAAAGAAGCCTAAACAGCCGGACATCCGCATACTGTCTTCAGTAAGTATGATGAAGCTACAAGCAGTAAGGAAGAAGTTACTTCCAAATACTTTAGACAAATTCTTTCTCCAGAGATACAGGGAACAAAGACATTGTGATGTTATGATGGTGAATGAGGAAATACATATCGCACAGGGAGATATAAAGGAGAAGCAGGCATCACATACTGAGATAGGAGAAACTAACTAAAATCCCTAATAATACCAATAATATGACGTGATCACGAGTCGAATACTAAATGAATTGCGAAATGAAGTTCCATTAAAGCTTTACCCATTTGGTCAACTCCACATTCAGACTTCCAAAGCAATGGACAATTTGAGAGATGTAGAGCTCCGCGTAGGGCAGAACTCTTAACGAGGAAACAGCGTTTCAATGTTGCGAGTTATATTTGTGCTCTTTAAAAACTACCTTTGAAATGACTCCAACCTGGAACTGATGAATGAACTGTATCGAATCGCATCAATGTGAAGGTAGGTTCCCTTAGCAATAAACAAAAAGTACAGGATAAAGAATAGCAGTGCGTGAGAAAAATCAATTTGGGACATGTCTAGGCATTTGTAAAAGGTCTGGCAAGAGAAGTTACTCATTAAATTGCGGCTTGGTGTTTTGGACTTCTTTCGCCTCAGCATGATCTTTCTAGGCATGAAACAAACGCATAATCTTCTTCTATTGCAGTCCCGTAATCACTGGTACAATTTAGTCATCATGATTAAATTTAGTTAACGTTAATTAACCTACAATTGACATGTTTTTACTCCCAAGGGCTGTGGCGATTTCAATGATGTTTGTGTAATACGTCCCTTTATGTTCTGAAAATTTTAACCTTTCGTGGCTACATGTGAAGTCCTACACTTTTTTCAAGACGTTATATGGCCTCGGACACTCTAGTCGGTGATTTGAACCGATTGTTATGTTAACACGGAGAGACCATAGAATTTGTGCTCTGTTACGAGTCAACGTTGAAACATACATACATACAAATAAATTACCCGTCGTCGGGTAACAAATAAACAATCCTGCTGCTGCTAAATACTTCCAATGGAATTATTACCATTGTAAATATTACCAATTCCAGATCTATCATGATACAATTACAGAAATTATTAGTTCTGTTTATTGATTTTCATATATTAACAAGAAAAATAATCTGAACAAGCAAAGCGAGTTCCAAGTTTAAACTCGACCTTTTGGCATTTCTCTATTTGCCTGTATATCTATCTGTATCTTTGTCTGTCTATCTAAATGGGGAATGTAACTAATAATTTTTGAATCCATCAACTGATTTTCGAAAAATTTGGCATGCGTGCCTATACTTTTACCCCATAGATCCTTAACGGTTTTAAGATCAATCTCCCCAAAAATAAAGGGCGGGATTCAAATATGAAAAATGAAAATTTTGAAAAATCTAAAAAATTCCATGTAGGTATAAATTTAACGAGAATTTTTACAAAAATCTGAATATAATGTTTAGTTATTAAATTTCAAAATTTTGACAAACCAGGGACAAAAAAATATCAAACACTGGTAAAAATTGTACAAATCCATGCTGGGGTATCAAATTAAAGAGAATTTTTATACCAAATCTGAATAAACTCTCTATTTTTAGAAATTCCATGTATAACAGGCGTAAAAAAGGATCACAAATTAAAAAAAAAAAATTTTTTTATTGTGGGAAATCAGACTAAAGGGAACTTTAACCCAAAGCGGAAAGTAGCGTTTACTTTAAACTTTTGGGGCACCACGGACCTTAATAATGGAAGTAAAAATTTTGTGGGCCATTTATTATTTAAAGTCTTTTGTGGGCCATCAAATTGTGTTGAATTTAATCAAAATACGAACTCGATGTCTTTATTAATGTGACAAAATTAATATCTCTCAACACCCCTTGCAATTTTTTGACTACCTACAAAACGTTTGTAAGCTATGTATGCAACATCTTTACATGTTGTTATCAGTTATGTATATTCCTGAAAAGTGCTAGATTTAGGCCGATAAATATCTATCGAATTTACATAAATATATGTTTATAGTCACCTCCTCCTCTTGACTAACGATAAGAACTTGACCACAACTTTAAAAAATGAACATTTATTAACTTGATTTTATCTAATAATAAATGTAATTACTTGACTGGAAAGTTAGAAGGGTAATCTTCAATATTTATAGGTTGCAAAGTACTGAAATAGACATAAATGGATGTAAAAAGGAAGCAATAATAAGAAGAGGGGTAAGACAAGATTGCCCACTGTCACCGTACTTGTTTAATTTGTTTATAGAAGATGTTGTAACTCAGATGAAAAGGAGTTCTAGGGGAATTAAAATAAATGGGGAACAGATACACAGTATTCGCTTCGCAGATGATATTGTACTGATGGCTGACTCAGAAAAGAATATGACCCGAATGTTAGGTACGTTTAACAAAATTCTTCACGCTTGGAGATTGAGGATAAATGTTAAGAAAACTAAAATAATGGTTGTAAGTAAAAAAAGAGAAGACATTAAATCAACCATTATGTTGAACAACACAATATTGGAGCACGTTACTGAATTTTGTTACCTGTGTAGCATAGTTACAAGTGGGAATAAGTGTCTGGCAGAGATTAAGAGGAGAGTATCTCTGGCAAAAAAAGCATTCCAGAGCAAAAGGAACTTATTAACAAGCAACCATATTAGTATTGAAACAAGGAAAAAGTTTGTTAAGGTATTTGTATGGAGTGTTTTAACTTACGGGTGTGAATCGTGGACCTTAGGGAAGGTGGAGAGTGACAGACTTCAGGCAATGGAGATGTGGATTTGGCGGAGAATGACAAAAACTAGTTGGACATATAGGAAGACGAATGAACAGATCTTAGAGGAAATAAATGAGAATAGAACACTGCTTAGGAGTATAGAGGTGAGGAAGATTAAGTTGATAGGGCATGTGATCAGACATAGTGCTTTTTTAACTAACATCTTTGAGGGCAACGTAGTGGGGAAGAAGCCCAAAGGAAGACCAAGAACTGCATACTTCCGCAGCACAATGAGTGTCGTGAATAGTGGGTCCTATGAAGAAATGAAGAATATCGCAAAGGATAGACTGACGTGGCTACAGCGACAAGGCATTGCCTTTAGGAGTTGAAAAATAAATGCAATTATTATAAAATAGTAAGTGAGTTCGGCAGCTCAGGGAATTTACCACTTTTTAATCAATATATGGTATTAATTTTTCTTAAAATTATCCTTCTGGTAACAAACTGGCAATAAAATTCTTCAGGTTCTTTGCGTCCACTTCCTATGAGAGCAGCTTATTAACCGTTCTGAAGAAGATAGCTTCTATCAGTTACGGACAGAGGCGTAACAGTAAATTAGCATACCAAAGGCTGTCTCGTTTGTCTGTTGTGTCAATGAAATTGAAAAAACGAGTATAGCGTCTCAAATACGTTTAATACTGATGAAAGACTGTCGAAGAGTTTCCGTGGTGTTTTGAGGAAAATCATCCTAACTTCGATTTGGTACTACTCGACTACTAGTAAAGTGCGCGCACACACAGATATGTACACGGACTTGTGAGGGAGCAGAGCAGCAATACGGTATCACATGACTGTCGCGTGCACGTCCACGGCTCCCCCAAACCGCGCCAGACCAGACCCGTATATAGGTTACTGCGGCCGCCACGTAGCGTCGGATCAATCTACATCACATTTAGTTTATTCATAATTTGTGATTATGGTCTCCAAGTCGCGTTATTGAAATAAAACTTATAGTTTTACCTCATAATTTGTGATTATGGTCTCCAAGTCGCGTTATTGAAATAAAACTTATAGTTTTACCCTATTACTTCATAGACAAATGAGAAATCAACAGTTGCGATTATGAACCCGAACAGTGCGCACTGATTCTTCGCGCGGTACGTTATTAATGTAGTGTGTTTTTAATGATGTTAGTAAAAGTTTTTATTTACGTTGACAAGTTCTTCATGTGAGAACGAAAAGTTTTTAAACCTGAAGATGGGAACATGTTTCCCGAAACATGTCGTGTATGACACAACGAAGTCGCAAGATGGAAAGGAACTAAGGTAAAATTATAAGTTTTATTTCATTTAGTTTATGATTAACTCAATAATTTCAAGTAACTTGTAAAAGTTTAGTTTTTATTGCATTAAATATAATTATATTTTACTTAATTACTGCGTCTTAAAGGTAATTATAAATTGCTAGACATTAAATTCATTGACGTACCGAGAAATTCACCGGCGATACAGTCGCCTTCAGAAAGCTGTCTTGAGTCCCCAGAAATTTGAGAATAAGTATTTTTGAAAATTAAAAGTGACTTCCAATTAGACATTTTCTTCTAACATAACAACGTTTCCTAGCTACCAAATGATTATGATGGAAGGGTTTAATTTTGTCTTCTAGTTTTAATCGTGTTTGTTTATTACAGCACTCATTCGAGATGTATAGGTGTATATCCATACGAATATGGAGGTGAAGAGTTGTTCCCTGAGACGCCATTGGTTCAGATGTGAATTGGTTTCAACTCCATTTTGCTCAAATCAAAATTGAACAGCTGTAAAGACTTCACAGTAGATTCTTCAGTTGTTGAATGTTACGATTACTGTGATTGTATTTAATTAGGCCTACGTTGTTCTCGCTTACACAAAGTAACACCATACAGAAGCGTCGCCCTGATTGTGCACATACGTACTATCACCCAGATTCTCGTGTACTACTCAGTTAGAAAACATTTAACATTTCTCTGAGACAGTTCGCGCTTTTTTATATTGGCGTTTATCAGCGCGGTAACCAATGTGAGATCAATCATCATCAACCGTGGCTCTGCAACCCTTGGTCGGTCTTGCCCTGCTCCAAGAGTCGATTCCATTCCTCCCTATTACATGACCAGGCACCAGGCTTTCCAGTTTCTTATGTTTAGCTTTCCGAGGTCCTCCTCTATCTGGTCTTTGAATCTACTTCTGGTAGAAAATATGTTTCGCAGGCTGTCCTTCCTCCATTCTCTCTATGTGTCCAACCCACCTTAACCTGTGTATTTTGGTTATCCTGACAATGTCCGGTTCTTTGTACAGATGGTATAGTTCATAATTATAGCGCCTGCGCCACATTCCATTTTCGTGTACCCCTCTAAGTATTGTTCTTAGAATCCGTCTTTCACAGCAACCTAGAAGTCTCTCGCTATTTTTTGTCATTCTCCAGGTTTCTGAAATATATGTCAGCAGTGACCTGAAAAGTGTTTTGTAGATTTTGGATTTCGTGCTTCTTGAGATAAAGCTAGATGTCAGGTGCTTTTTTAATCCATAATATGTTTTATTTGCGAGATATATTCTTCTTCTTATTTCAGTGTTAATGTTGTTAGTGCTGTTTATCTAGGAGTCAAGATATATGAACTCTTTTACTGCCTCTATATTTTTTGTGCCTATTTCAAGGTTTTGAAGGGTTGGGTTTAATGGTAGTTTGTCGGCAGCATACATATATTTAACCAATGTGAGATACATTTAAAAAATATCAGAAGCTTTCAATACTGTCAGATGTAAAATTCCTGGGCTGTTTGGCTGTAGTCTACTGTTGGAAACTACTGCTAATACTACTGCCTGAGACGCTTGAGCGTTGTCTTCATCAGAGGCCATCATGTTAAATGTCCTAAAAGTTTGTTAACCACGACTGTCTACAGCAGGTGACGCACTTGCACTTTCGTATATAAGTTCTGTGTAAGCCAACAAACATCTCCAAAATCTCTGGTGGGGGTGTATTTTAATAATACATCTAAAAACGATCATATACAGAACCGGCAGCATACATCGAGTAACGTTATCCGGAACTGGAAAGAAAATTACAGAGGCTGCAGTTACTTAAGTAAATACGCAATATTTAATAATGTTTTACAAGTAAATTATCTGATAATAATCAGAAGGATGAAATTGTGTAGTTCTCTGCAAGCATAAATGTTTTTGTCAGCACCATTTAAAATCTTATTAAGAAGACAAACTAAATAGCAATGAGGAGTCAGTTTTTTTTTTAATTCTTATAAATAAGTAATTTTTACGTTAACAAATCTTTAAAGTAAATTAATTATTTGTCACTGAGTTATTAAGCTAATTTTCCTGTAGGTCTACACTATGACAGCAAACACAATGTCTATCTTTAGAATGAGATACACAGAACCTTCATTTCGTACTACCACCATAAGTTTTCATTAGCATACAAAATTTATAGTTTAAATTTCTAGTACTGTATTTTATTCTTTTAAATAAGTGATATTTTAATATTCTTATTGGTCACTGTGCTACTAGTTACAAATATTCCTCTTGGAATGTTAAGAAATCCCGCTTGAATTCAAAACCCATCTGCTTTAACTTTAGGTATATAAGATGTCCGTATATATAATTATTTATTAGATATATGATAACAATAATAATATTTGTCTTATTATTTTTATACTTAATAAAACCTCAATTGAGATTTTCTTAGATTTCTGTTTTTTATTGTGACGATGATCCTCTTGGAAGAAAGATGACGGGATATAATTGGGAGAAAGACCCAGCAACTTAGTCACTGCAACCTAGACAAAACACGTTATAAAATATACGTTTAATCTTCTTTTCCTATAATAGTCAACACTTTTATAGCTCTACATATCAGGCCACTTTCAAACTTTGGCAACAGTAATTAATTTGTACTTTAACTTTTTCTATTTACCTTCTAGAATTTTTAATCATCATCATCTATCTGTCCAGGATTAGGCAGGTTGCCTGTTACGGCTTCACCATCTCCGTCTCGGTCTGCCAACATTTCTTCTTCCAGTTTTCTTATAATTCAGGATTTTTCTTGGAATTCTTTCTGGAGACATGCCCATAACATGCTCTTTCCCGTGTGAAGCATAGGAGTATGTAAAATTTTACATGGGTTGGTTTATTGAATTTTTATCAAATATAAACAGTACCAAAGCGATTTGGATTATTTAGATTATTTAAGAAATTATCTAAACTCTAGCGGAGGAAATGCAGGAAAAACCGGTGTCATTCTTTAATAGAGAAGCATTACTTTCCAAGTGTCACAAACCGTACTCAATGTCAGAGACACACAAGATCACCGTACATGAAGTAGTTAGTGTACTCTCTCATGTCACCCTTTCGTAGACAGAGAGCTCAAGAAAAATAGCATGATATTAGATGATTTGTTTAATTTATTCTTATATTTTGACGTATATTGACAACACAGTTTATAGTGTCAACTTAAGACGATCCAGACTTCATTAGATGAAAAGGTGTTCGGTAAAGTGGCAGTAAGAAAATATAAGAAAATAATAGTCGATTATTTTGCTGAAGCACTTTGTTAATGTATAATGCCATTTCGTTGGATATATTACTGCATTGCTTTTTAGTAGATTTATTTAAAACTTTGTGAAAAAATGAGTAGACTTATAAAAATTTAGTTGCGAATGAATGTAATTAAAGTAACATCAGAACTTACAAAAGTTGGTTTTGTCTACCACAGACACATTAGGAATACACCTTAAGAACACATTAAGAACGCAGTTCCCATTTAGTTCAGACCACATTATATATTCTGAGACGAGACATCTCTGTTCACTTGTCTTCTTCACAAAGAGCTTGAATTCAATTAAACAATTTTGCTTTACTGTTGATTATAATTTTTCTTAAATCCCCTGTAAATCGACCAATCTGTCGACTTACGCGATCTTCAGAAAATAGGACATACTTGCTCCTGGCGTTTTTAGTACATTTTTTATTTTACTACAATTGTGAGACAGATATCAAAAGACTTTATTTTCTAATCTCGGGAGTGCTGATGTTAAACTTTCTTCCGACTAGCAGAAAAATAACCTTTCAAACGATAAAAATGGTCTGTCCAGTCTAGTTACCTCACATCCAAAAAAATGAGATCTTTAATGTAAGACCACAATCGTTAGGGCACATTTTACCGTCCATATTAGGGGATGATCAACTGATATCTAACAATGTGTTCTGGTCTTCATGGTAATTCAGCAGGTCTATAGACGAACTTTTTCGAATTCCCAAAAGACTTCATAAAATGAATATTTTCATGTTGAAGCGCCTGCGCGTCTCTGCATCTAGTCAGGCGATATTAATGAGAAAGTCACGCTTCAAAACTACAGTGCCTCTGGGAAAACATCTAATAGGAAAATGAGAAAGATGTGCAGTTATCGCTGAATAAATTGAACTAGTTAGGAAAATCTTATGACCTACATATGTCAAGTTCTCATACACAATAGACAGTACATTGGCACAACACACAGAAAAGATGTTCTTGAGAAGGCGGAAAAGTCGATGTGCCTAATCCCTGGGAAGAACAAAAGAAGTGAACGTCTGTGGAACAAGCCTTTGCCAATCAAATCAGTGGCAGGGATATAAATAGGTATTTGATTCAGTTAACAGTATAATTAGCCATAGTAAATCAGTCAAGACATTTTAGGACAAGATTCACAAAATCAAGGTTTTGCAAAGTAGGCCTAATGGCTGTGCCGGTGGTGTAGAATGTTACCAAGTGCTGGGTACCAACAAACAAAGGCAGAACAAGAATTCAAGCAGAAGAAATAAACTTTTTGTCCGGTGAACAACAGATTTAACTGGAGAATTCAACCATTTAACAATAGATAAATATAAGCCAAGGTGGAAGCAATATGTCGATAGATTAGACCTATCCAGACTGCAGTGTGCCTAATGTCGGGGGTGAAAAAAAGAAGAAGAGAACAGATCTGGCACAATATGAGGCAAGTCTCAATTTAAGTAACCAGACGATGGAAACTGAATAAATTGCATGTTATTCAAATAGCCAGTTGCTTAAATTAAGAATAAAATTAGCCAGAGTCGGTCATCTAACTTACCATTCCGCTGAAAGGCAGCTAACTTACTAGCACTGAAGGCGAACTACCCCAGTTGTAACTGAAACATCTGACTGAAGATCAGCCAACCATAACAAAAATCGGAAAATTATAACGATGCTAACGTCGAACGTGGGCAGTTTCACAGACACGTAATTATGTGGAAGATCGTTCGATTAAAACTGTAACGTCTGTACCCGGAGTTGGTTTACAATGCCAACGTGCCCGGTAGACTATTTCTGATCATAAGAGTAAATATTCAAAAATTGTTTTCATTTCGAGACAGAGTTTTTATTTTCTTTATGATGGTACCTAACCTTTCAGTTTATTCCGTGAATACAGTTAAGCGAATACAAGGTAAGCAGATGAGATAATACAAGATCTGTCGCATCGCAAATCTCAACAGACTCATAGACATAGTTGCATATTTCTTGTGTTCGATGCAAACAAGCTATAGTTACACTAATTATTATTGAAAGTTCACTACTGTCTCTGCCATTTTCTTACAGTTTCCTTCATGTAATTAAATTAAATTTAAATTAGCTCGTTTTAAACAAGATATACGATTTAGGGCACATTATTTAATCCATTCGTAAGAAAGGCAAAGGTGGCAAGTACAACGCCTAAGTCGTCAGCTTCCCACCTGATGAGACTAGATGCCAATTGGTTTGTATTGACCCAGAATCTTACTGAACCTCGTGATAAACTATCCGTTCATCATCTTCAACATCGCTAACTTCAAGGAGTAGATAATGAACTTATTCCGGCTCAGCGGTCGACACCTTCCTTGGTTTATAGAGTATATCTCTCAATCTGTTTCCCCCATTTGTTTCTGTTCCCCTAGATCCAGAAAATTGTCAACTACCGGTATATGTTAAGTTCCCTTCTTATCTAACTCTTTCGTATGTGATCGAGCACTATCTGTAACATCGCAAGAATGAAAGAATCATTTGCGCTCAATGAATACTGATAGGATTCTTTGTTAGTACCATCACGATTCTCAGCCGTGTAATATCTCTGCAACCGCTGTCGTTTAACAGAAACTGTCTTTGCATCTTTTCTATTTTTCTTACCTACTGTTCGTTTATGGTACCACACATAGTAATAATATGACATTTGGATGTTCTGTTGCAGAACTCCTGGTCATAGGTTACGCCCTAAATAACTAAAGTGTCACATCTGTTTCAATAGCTTTCCATTCAATATGCTCGGTTCCTTTCCTCTATTTGTTATAACTCTTGTTTTGTCTATAGATACGCGACAATTATAATCATTCACTTATTGGCCTAATTCACCTTAACGGTGGGTTAGCATCACTACATAACTTTCGTTTTACAAATTCCTGCGTCAGTGAAATTTAATAAAAACTTTAGTTAGTTACATTGTAATTGTTTCTTTGAATTACGCTTAACTTACTTTACTCATAATAGTAGCATGTTACACCTCATACCAGTTCACATCAGGAGACTGAAAAGGTAACATAGTTTTTAATTGTATTTCTTAAATCTCTTAATTTATTACTACGAAATCAAAATATGATATTTGAGGTTTAGCATATCTTATTATTTCACCTGCCGTTTCTCATGAATCGCATTCGAGAACCGCCCGAGTATCGTACTTTCTGACAAACGAATTGCGTGCTTTACTTGGGTTTCAACACCGAAACTGGTCAATAACAATACTATCCATAATATAACGCAATATTTTCCATTGCGTTACCTGAGTGTTAAAATTTATCTAAATTTGTGAGGAAAACGAATTCAACTTGGAATGTTTTTATAACTTACAAAAAAAAATAGAACATCAAAAAAAGTCAGAATGTACTTCCAGAACTTTAATGAGCTCTCATGATTAATTCACTCATTCACAAGATTCAAAATAAAAACATCGCAGAAGCTTAATTAATAATTTGCTCTTTACTTTTCTTACACGAATGTTAACGTTTTTATAACATTCCAAAAATAATTTATGTTGCGTTCTACACTTTTTCCACTATTGTTCATGTTTATTTTAAATTAACAAATATTTTGACTTTCAATTTTGGGACGTTTGATTGATTTCAGTCAATAAATTGTGTAACACCCGTAACAGTACGTGACGTCATTGTAGTGTAACATGACGTCAGACCGTTTTCCTGTATCACTTTTTTTCTGTGAAATTTTCATAATGTAAAATTACCCTTCGATATTTATTCTCCTTGTGATATTCAGTTTACCGCTAATGATTTAAAAGATGGCCGAGTAACACCAAATTCTTTAGACAATTTAGACTTTATCGTATTCATTTACTAATATCAGAACTATCAAATAGTTATCGTAAATTTTAATGATAGAAACTGCAACTATAATTTGATTGTAATAGACGAAAACATTTTATTATAACACTATTGTTAGTTTTTGAATGCAAACTGATTATCTGTTTTCACTTGTTTTCAACAATCTTCAACTAATACAAACCAGGCCGAATTAATAAAAAACTATAAATGTCCAAATCAAAACGTATTTTCCCATTGAATTGTGTGTAAAATGACCACTGCAATACTCCGAGAAGCCTACCTCTCGTTAAATGCAAACGTCAGGTACATAAAATTTGGAAGATCCTATTGTCTCACCACTTCCTTGTTTTTATTATAATCATAAAGCTTATAATTTTTTTTCGGCTCACAACATTTGCTAATGGCTGATGGAGGAAGTTACAGTAAAGTAGGAATCAGTGTTACTGCTGCAACTACATACGTAGGCCTAAATACATTCAAACAATTAAATGAAGTTAAAAATAAAAATGAATAATTACAGTGCATGACAATAATAACGATTACAAGCCACACGTCTGCAATTGTTGCCAGATTCACTCCTCTACTTTTCCATCTACAACTGCGACATTTATAACTCGATATTATTTCTTCACGTTTTTACTAACTATTAAGTGTGTCGTGGAAACTGGTGGAGCGATATTAAATTTATCGGTAGTTTTCAACAAGCTACAAACGTTACCTGTAAATTTGGTTGTTTAAGTTAAAAATGGCAAAAAACCATAAAGCATATGGTCATAAAGCCCTACAAACCCATTCGTATAATGAGACAACCAACGATCATTGTAAATTAATAAACTATTCATTACGCTGTTACTGATTATTAGTAATCATAAGGTTTTGTAGCAAACAACAAAAGACGTTCTTACAAATTTTTGCAGTTGTACAAGCGTAATGCCTGGAGAGTGAAGTAATGTACCACAGCTGAGGTTTATGTTTATATTTGCAGTTATTGCTTCCGCCAAAATGTCCAGACGAGGTAAGTTTTTTTATTTTTGTGTATTAAAATTGAATATAGTGTGCAGAAACAATTTTTAAAAACGCAACCAATCTTCAGTACGTCCCGTTTATTGTATTAACGTGAGGTTAAAATAAGTGTTTCCTTCAATAAATGGTGTAGAGCTTTTGTTGACCAGCTCCGCCACTTGTAATCAGCTTGAGACACAGTTACAACACACAGCCTTTAAATCTGTCTTTAATATTTACCTCCTGTCCTAATTTTGATCTAATTCGTGGTTTTTCTTCTTTGTTTCTTCTTGTCAATACATTAAATACAATGATGGCTTACCTTAATGGAGCTGCTTGATAAAAATTTTCAACGATTTTCCACGAAATATTATTATTTGTACGATGAGTCAGTAAAGGAAACGCGATGACATCATCTTGTAAAACTATTTAATTCTGGGTTTCGGTATGTATGTCTCGACAGCCCAATTTAGTAATTGTCAGATTTAGTAAACCTACAGATCAACGTGTGCTCGAAAACATAAAGTATGGGAAAGTTTTGTTACTCTGCAAAACTAAAATAGAGCCTTTGTTGGTTCTGCATATTTTTAAAAATCGTTTATGTGTAATTGTGTTGTAAATGACGGTTTGAGCCGTCAAACGTAAATAGAAACAGCTTAACATGGAATATGCCGAGTTTTGTTTGGAACTGAAACAACAAATCTTCCCCAGGTCTGTAAGCCTCATCAGTATATTCGAGAACGACTCTAAAGGAAATACCGCTATCATCAACCGCCACTATATCTATTCCCATTTAGACCAAAAGTGTGCCTAAATTTGTTCCAGATCAGGCCAAATCTGGTATCCAAGTAGAAAATAGGCAAATCTCATCTTAGATGCAAACCTGGTTTGGAGAGAGTTTGATACATTTTGTGCTCAACGTGTTGATTATTGTGTCTATCAACTCGTACGAAGTATATTGTACCCGTGCCACTAACAATTATACGCGTACGATGCTATTCAGCAGAGAAATATCTATGTGTAGGCAGGCATTACAGTGTGCGAGTAGTGTCGACAACATTCTAAACATTACGCAGTATTTATTTTACACTGTATGTATCAAAATCTCTCTCTCTCTCTCTCTCTCTCTTTCTCTCTCTTACACACACACACACACACACACACACATTCGTCGTGTGTGTGTGCCTGGGCGCGCGCGCACATTGATAAATAAATGTAAATCGTTTTAACACGATGTTATCGATTCTTACTTGCGCCGAAACACTAGTAACCTCATGACAGACAGCAAGCGGTTATTCCAGTCTGGAGTTGATTTACGTTTCACGCCATTCTTCCTTGTCACACTACTATGTATAGGGTGTAAATACATTGATATAACTGCCATTGAAACCTATAAATATATATAATCTAACCTATGCCGCTGAAACCTAACATATATAATTTCTTCTTTTTATGACTATGCGTCCCGTTTTATCCAAAGTTCTCTCCAATCCTGTTTAACAACACGCTTTAGTTAGTGATAGCCTACGTGTGATAAAGTGGTTCATCTGTCTACGGCAGACTGCTGCATTTAGTTTAAATAATCTATACGCCTATCATTATAGAACAAATGTTAATAGCTAATACGTATAATCACTTTTTGTGGATGGTTAATAATGTCGTTGCCGAAGGATTCCAAACAGTTTGGTCATCGTGTGGTTAAAAATCTCTAAGCGCTATTGTATTAAACTCAAATGGAGATTTAAAAACTGAAATTCTTTAGGTATCGTGAAACTATAGATCATTAATTAGTTATTATAATTTTCATGTTAATATTATAGTCTATACTCATCCAACAATCAGTACACACTATGTTTAGGACATTCGTGTACCTTTTGACATGTACACAGGTGAGAAATTTTCATTCCAACGTAAACAATCAAGTACGCGTCACAAAGTTACATCTTGACACATTTTCGTGTGTAGATGTATTGAGCAAGTAGCGGTGTTGAAGTGAAACAAGATTTAATTGAATTATTTAAGTTGGGGGAAAGAATATTTCCTCCAAACGGTTTGCAGGAACGCTACCATGAAAAAAGCTTTGAATCGTTTGGTTTCTTCGTGCGTCTTCCATTCGATTTCCAAACAAAAAAACAGCTGGTTATTTAGTAAAATTCCGTAGTGACACACTCCAAATTCATTACATCATTACGCAGTCAAACTACGTGTACACATATTCATGCGACAAACCGTAACGATCTTTTACATGTGATTTTATTCCAGAGCTACTTAGATCATGCAAGATCTGTAGTAACTGAGAACAATTTGTATGTGATTTAACTTTTTTTGAATACATACATACAAACATATATATATATACAACAAATATATACATAAATGTATGCATGCATACAACACATATTTTACACACACCCGGGTGAGCGCACTAGAAATATATAAATATAAACAAAGTATAATTTAAATCATAATATTTCTAATAATCAATATTCAACGTTCTGCTTTGCACAAAATTAGAGTAGGCCTGCCAGTTCACAAGTTAACTGGTAATTGCATTCAATGTGTATTAAATATTCGATACTTTGTTACATATTGTATGTTTTAGTAGTAAATATAATAGCTTTGTAAAGACCATGTATTACACTGTTTTGGAATAAAAGATACACCTTGCCGAACAATTGCTTTTTTCTCTTTCTTGTTTAATCGATCTGTATTCACATGGTTTATTACCCAACTGTAGACATACCTTACTTGCATAACATTACTCACGACAGTATACTTAAGGACAAACAACTTAGACAAAGGCGCCCTAGGAACATGGGTTTTAGATTTGACAGTGTTCGAAAACGTCGGTAATTCGATTAATTTTGGAAAGAGACACTTTTTGAACTAGTAAAATTTCATGTTAATGACAAGATTTATATGATTAATAAGTAAGATTTGACGCTTAGCATGTATTAAGCACCAGAAACAATTCAGGATTTCATTCAAATTGTTCATATCTGTTAAACTGTGTCAATGAACATCGGATTCTCGACGGAAGTTGTAGTCGCAACTCCGTGTGACATTCTTCTGCAAGATTCTCTACATTTCGTTTGAAAAAGAATCATTAAGTTTTCGGAGATGCCCAATTGTTCTTTGCTGTTATCATTCTTTCAAGTACCTCTTCTAAGCTAATCTGATAATTATGAAAACTCTAATTAAAGACTAGACACTCAATAAATTTATCTAATGTCTCCTAATTTTGCAAAGAAAATTGTCATCAGTTTTGTTCACTACAAACATGAGATTAGTCCTCTTCCTCGCCTGAACTTTTAAGCTTTTATGACACTGCTTCTTTAATAAATAACGAAATGTTTTTATAAAAAGTAAATCGTTTTCAATACATGAATCAGCTGTTTATTGAAAGTTTTTAGATATTTGTCATTAACAACAATGTTTCAAGTCTCCCTTACATTTTTTGTTTTAATTATATCATGAGTCTTACTACGCACCAACTCCCAGTAAATAGAAGAAAATCTGTAGTAGTGAGCCAATCCGATTTACACAAGTAAGATCACATGTTTCATAGAAATGGACAGCCTCAAGTAGGCTTGTAAGTGTTTATTATGACAGGATTGGATGCTCTTGAAAATTTATGTCAGAAATTGTACATTATATTGAAAGATGAAAAGATACTGAATGCAATAAATTTATGAGTTACTATGTATTATTTTTAATATGTGGTGTTAATAACACCGTTGACACCACACACCACATTATTCGGTGAGGACATCACCGAATAAAAAGTCGACTTTATTGTATTGATTTTACTATAACAAAATTATTCAAAGATTACGTCATTATTTGACAGAAGTTTTCTATTCTACCAAAATAACATATTAATAAATAGGATTACATGTTTATTTTATTATCAGACGAGTTTAAAAAAGTGTATTGTCTAATATACTACGAATATCTCAGGGCTACAAATAAATATTGACTATGAACATTAAATTTAAATACACTTATGAAATATTAATAGGCGAGTCTAGACTTGCGTGCAGTGGCGCTGTATTCTGTGGCATATTCATGAACACACTGGATCCTCTAATGTCCAATGTGTTCCTAGAAATTACTCTATAAGCGGCAAGAAAACCAAAAAAGATGTAAATAAATAATCGAAGATTAATAATTGAGTACATACATTCTCTCAAAATTCAGTTTTTCATACGCGAAAAAACTGAGCGACAAAGTGGGTTTTGATGTCAGTATTCTTCGATGTCTACATTTCGGTACCAAGATTCAAGCACGTCATGGTTAACTCATTGTTGTTCTAATTACACGTTTAATTGTAATGGAGTAGCGGTTCGCGTATGACAGTGTAACATAATCAGAAGACCGCTTAAGTTATCCAAGCTCACAATTTACAAGCGTTTAAATTGTTTAACGGAGTGACTTACAAAGGGGTTGCGCTCAACGGCACTTCATAATGCTAACTGCAGCTTCATTCAATAGCTATCGATCCAACACCTCACCGCGTAATTTATGCATTACAGTCATTTAACCAGCTGTTATTATTACCAAAACACACACACACGCACACACAAACACCACAAAAGTCTGTCGTCTAGCAGTAACCGTGGTGTTACAATCCGGCGGCACAGCATAGTAAATTAAATGGGCGTAGCGACGCGACCATGCACACGCACCACTCTCTCTCTCTCTCTCTCAGTCACTTCGCGACACAGACGACTTTAATATTTAATTTTCGTTCATTTTATTTATGTACACGGCCAAACGGTCCGTCAGAGAGAGGAAAAAGTAACAGAACGTGTACGGTGACAGACGAAATAAAGTTTTCACGATTTAATTAACTTAAATATCGTCACCCCGATTCTTTATCGAGTGACTTCTTTTTAAATTGATACAACAAGTCAAATTTCAATTGAAACGTTGGTCTCCGTTGTGTCATAATCTGTCTTTAAGCATCGTATAGACTACTTTCGATAGCAGTAGATTAACGGTCCTAATTTGGTTCACACAGCTGTAATGAGTTGTGATTAAAGTTTCTTGCGTTTACTAAATAGTGTCTTTACGGAGCGCTTGATTATCAATATTATTATTTATATCCTAAACTGGCAACAGCTAACAAATAAACATTTCCCTTTATAGAAGTTCTGTGAAAGTCTATAGCATTCCGTTAGGAAGACAGTCTTGCTGCACTGTAAGAAAAGTTGATGACTGCTCTAGATAGTCTAAGTACCATTATATGACTATAGTACTGCGTTGTGGAGTAAAATTCATTTTCCAAAGTGTGGACCTAAAATGTAATTTCTTTCTAGGGCGTGAGTAACTTGTGACATCGCAATGACAGTAAAGTCGTTACAAGTCTAACGTAAAAGCTGAGACTAGGCAATCACTTAAGTTATACTTAGCGTAACAACCTACCTGCCATGGAAGACCGCTTCGAAGCATCCTCTATTTCCTCTTGCGACGGTAGCGACGGAGCGCGTTCCATCTGCGACGCTAACCCCATGGTGTCTTGCTGTTCCGGAGACGGTCTTAGCCTGTGCGTGACCCCGTGATGGTTTCTGTGGTGATGATGTCTCTGGGAATCGGTCAGCGCTGAGTCCGTAAGGCCGGCCATCACAAGCGTTACCGCGATACAAGACAACCACTTCCAACAGCGCAACCCCAAACTCATACTGTACTGCGTACTTAACTGGTTATCACTATGCACTGTATCAAACACGGCGACTGAGTCTTTTATTGCAAATCACACACTGTCACGTTAGATTAGCCGCCGGTGGTAAACGGTACAGCCTGTCTCAGAGCTCTGTACAAAGGCACAACAAACTCCTTCTTCGACAACAATGTTCATCGTGGGACACGGTAATTGGCAACACAGATTACAATATTATTCAGTAGTCCATCAAATATGCGCCTATTTCAGTAATTTATTATCAGTTATTACTATTAATTATTGATTTTAAAATCGCAACTACATAATTGCAATACCTACCATTAAAGTGACTCAAACTGCCGAATGTAAGAGAACAGATAACGCCGGGTTTCGTCGTCTAATGGACACGAGACTGACGGAATTAACCGGAAATAAACAACTATTTTAGATAATTTAGTTCCTATTGCTGTGATTACCGACAGTAAAACTGATTTCTTCTTTTTGACATGGTACGTTTTTCTAACATAAGTAGAGTGCATTTTTCAAAATTGTTTTTAAATCTAAAAAAAAAATTGGTTTCCTTTCTAACAATAGTACATTGTCTAAAAAATTCACGTCATCTATTTATATAAGTATATAACTAATATTAATTAATAATAATAATTATTATTATTCAAAGGTGAATGCATTGCATTTTGTCGTTGTTGGATTATTGTTGTTTTATTGTTTCAGTCGGCGGATCACTACGCGAGTTAGTGCGGCGCGGCGGCACATGGCGAGAGTCGGAGCCGTTAACGACGACGCGTCCTCTATGCCGGTCGCTATCCCACTATAGTCCTATCGACAACTGTTACTAATATTGGTGGTCGTAGCGTGGCGCATGCGCCGTATCACGTTCACATCAGCTGTGAATCAGCGCCTCCTCCTCCTCCACCTCGACGGCCTCTTCCTCTTCCACCACCTCATGACTCCCCCTCCCCCCG
This sequence comes from Magicicada septendecula, assembly GCA_034769895.1. NCBI lineage: Eukaryota > Metazoa > Arthropoda > Insecta > Hemiptera > Cicadidae > Magicicada > Magicicada septendecula. The sequence goes on from CM068372.1 coordinate 289,165,081, forward strand.
CCACAACGTGTTAATTGTCTGGACACACTTCTGACACGAGTAACAGCCAATACACTAAGCGCCACTTAACTATTTCAAGAAATAAATATACATCATCGGAGTCGTTTAAAGCGAGCTGAGCGACACGCCGCCCGTTATACGCTTAATTGTCTCGGTAATAACACACCCCCGTCGCGCCCTCACTTAATTTGCGCTGACTCGCTTAACATTCACTTCACCGTTCCGCAAACACCTGTTTAATCCGTACGTCTGCTATATCGAGACAAATTCTCATTGAATTTCGACGTACTTAACAGTGACATCAGTCAACACGTGATCACATAAAACGTAAGTAAAACGAAGTCGGTAAACCGGGACAAAGTAAATATTCCTTTTCCTGTTTGTGTAACACATATTCATAATCAGGCCATTTCGTTATTCATTCTCGATAGTCGAGGCCAAATTTTTACGTAGTTTTTTTATGGTTTCAGGAATTGAAATGTAATAGGAAAAAAGACTTTTAACTGATCCAATCTGTCACAATGTTTCTTTCTTTAGGTATGTAAAACACTGACTTTTACGGCGTGACAACAGGCCGCCGATTGCTATAGTGCTCATTCACAGCGGAACCCAAGGAAGTGGGGGGGGGGGATGTACAGCAGAGTACAGAAAACTATTTTATTTGCTGATTTTCTCACAACAGAAAAATAATAACCGCAGTCTCCAGAATTCGTCCAAACTTTTTTAATTTTTAGGTAACACAAGAGTTCCTCTAAAACTCAAGACCAATATGTCTTACACAAACACGACACTTGGTATTATTTTAATTATAATCTCAACAAAACTTCTAATTGGCTGTTTGACAGAAACATGTTATGTTACATAATATTCTGGCAGCGTTTATTCATCATCATCGAGTTGCTCTAAAAAACGTGTTTGGTTCAGTTTGGTCCTTAATCATCATCATTTGTATAAAAAGTACCGGTACTACCAATGCATGGATATAATAACAACCTAATTCAAAGACGAAAATGGAGAAGTACAAAAAATAAAACAGAAAATATACGTATATTATACAATGAGTAATATAGCTTGTGTACAGTCCAATACATGAATATTCTCGATACCGCTATCGTACTCATATCTGTTTGTATCTCCTTTCGCCACCCTTACGATCTCTTGCCACTTCTTTGGCTGTTCTCCACTCAGTTTTCTCCGCATAACCTCTACTGAGCTCTTCCACGTACGTTTCTTCTATTCCTTCTCATCGGTCTGGTCTCCCATACACTTTTAACTTATCACCCTACTACCATTATCATATCATCAAATAACCAAACCATTCTAATCTCTTGGCTTCTAGAGTTTGTTTTGCTGAGTCACTCGAGGTACCTAATTATTTCTTCATTTTTTTCTCCTTTCCTCCCTCAGACCCCTAGTACTCTTCTGCTACTTGCAATGTTTCCTGCTGCATTCCGGGCGGCACCAATTCTTTTTTACCTTTTTTGGCTTTTTATTTACTTTTTATAATTTGAAATTTGCATCAAAAGGCAGCGCAGACATTGTGCATAACAGCAGTGAAAAAACATATCTAATATCATAACTGAGACTGGAACTAACTCATCTAAGCACCAACGTATACGTCTTATTTATTGTTATGCATAAATCGTATCTCTGTTCACATGTATCTTTCTTTGGCAGAAGGCCAATTACAGCATAGTAGGCCTACATATCAACCAAACCAACTAGTGAATAAATATAAATGGCGCATATCAGTAAACGAAAAATTTACAATAAAACATCAAAACACTCACACATGGAGTGCAGTACAATAAAAAGGGTAGTAGGCAGGGAAACTAAGAAATATACACGCATGAAAGTTTATAAAATTATAGCTGTTACGATGTTATTATACGGCAATGATGGTGGATACTCACAAGTAAGAATTTCAGGAGAATTCATTCGGGGAAAATAAAGTTATTGCGGGTCACAAAGAATATACCAAATTGGACCACATACAGAATGATGACACAATATGGGAACTTAACAAACAGTCGACAACTGATACGATTCAGGATAAGAGAATAAACCGGAGTTGGCACTTCAGGTGCGGTTTCGTTTGAGTGGTCGTTGAATGCGATTGACACATTGGCGAGGGAAGTTTTAGCCTTTGAATTGTAAGGTGGAGCTACAATCAACGAGAATTATGTGAAAAAATAGTTTGTTTGTTTGTACATTTTAAGACATAAACAAATTCAGGACTGTATTAGCAGAATTATGATAAAAACATGCAAAAGCAGACACGAAGAGGATAGTATTCCAAATTAATTACAAAACGCATAATGCAAGTTAACACAAAGATCCACGTTCTTTACAAAAACCCACTCTTTCGTGAAATATTCACCAAATAAATATGAATACTGCTGTACGTGTTTGTAGTAAATGTAATAAAGCACATGTGTTTTATCGTTTATTTTTAGTTGTCTGACAACCAGGCTTAGCTCACATTTATATGAGTAACAATTTTACGGTATTAAAAATAATACTACATTATCTTGTATTCATTACTTTTTGTAATTATTAAAACTACGGCACCAATCCAGTGCAACAATCAAAGTACACTAGTTCGCTGCAGTCTGTCTGATCCCCAGTGCAGTCTCATGCGATCTCTAGCGTTTGACGCACAAACGAAACCACTTCTGAGCAATTCCATTTGACAAGTCATAATAGAGATGCGTGAAACGGCTGCATGCAGTTATCGCATGCAATGAATGCGTGCGACCGACGCATAGGGGTGGAATGTACATTAGTTGATCCGTGCGTTGTCTTGTTGGACGCACAAACGAAACCACTACTAATGAATTTTACTTGACGAGTCACTGTGCAACGGTTACATGCGACAATCGCTCACACTACATTGCACCTTTACAACGGATGACAAACAGAAAATTTTCGAAGCTGATATTTAATTTTAGAGCTGGAGGTAAGGGAATTCTTGGAAAGTTAAGGAAGAGATTAACTATTGACCCGGAATAAGTCAATACAGTCCTGCTCGTTGAAGTTACTGCTGCTGCTACTAATGATGATGCTGACCACAACGACTGACCATTGATGATAGAACAAGCTACTTAATAGAACAAATGTTCTTTAAGGTTAGTAAGATTACTTATCTATATTTCTATGTAACAAGTAATTTTAATAATTAGCTTAAAATAATTAGTATTACAAAATTAATTATAGTTTACAACGAAAAAGATTAAAAAACAATTAATAGCTACGTTGAAAATAGCCTTCCAATGTAAAGATAATGAAGTGTCTCTTAAAATTCGTTTGCATTAAATCTAAAATTCTAAGAATGACAGTAAGCCTATAAAGTTCTACAGTATAAAGACGCGTAACATAATTTTAAATTTCGAATTTTTAATTATTGATACTTAGACTAATTCTCGTTTCTAAACAAGCCTGTTATGATTTTGATGACAAAATAACTTACGTGTGTCACTAGTAAGCTAAACTAAGTTAAGCATCTTAAGCAAAGCGTTGGCAGCCTGAAATTATTGAAAGCGTTATAAATTATCAACAGCTACTCAAATTGAAAAAATTTACATTTCCTTCCGATTTGTCACTGAAAATAGTAAAATCGTAGTACAGAATGTTTATGTTTCCGTCTGAGCAACCTTCTCAGTTTACAAAGCAATATAATTAGAGAAATATGTTCGTTCGCATTGTCCAGTCTGATTCATAGTACGTTATCGATTACTGTACATTAAGTTGAATAGAAGTACTTTGGTCAATCGATCGGTCGATTAAACAACTAATTTATACGATAAAAATGTTCTTTATACTTAGTAAGGTTATTTCGTTGTTTCTGCGCAATAATTAATCTTCATACAATAATTCTCAACGTTATGACTTTACGTGAGCCTCTGGTTGACAAACACGATTATTTAGGGACAGGTGGCAGGTCGGAAACCAGGGCGCTGAGTACACGCTAAATAATCTTTGGGACAAAGAGCACGAATGTTGGTCAGCAGACCGAGGAGGAGGTCAATTAACAATCACTGGAATACGAAAACAAACGGCGGTCGACAGTCAATGACGTGTGCATGGTCACGTCGCTAGATGTGAAACAGTTGCACGAACTATTTTAGAATTTAATATTCGCACGTACGCATAAAGATAATTGAATTTGGTTTGTTTTATATTTAATTTTGTTCTAATATAATAATAATATTTTTTTATGGGGGTAGGTGAAAAAATTTGCTGTACAAATGTCCGGAAGGGTGCACACTTCCGGGGTCTGTGAGTTTGAGTATTATACCCGTCTCACTAAAACAAACCACCTGCATTTCCTCTTCTAGGACACTAACCTAGAACTGTTTGACAAATTACTTCGAGTTATGCCTATTGTTCTTCAGCCCTAGGGCTCACATCTAACTTGTTATTCTTCTGTATTGTAATGGCAAATCTTTCTTCGCCCGAAGAATCTCTTATCTAAAACGTGCCACACAGTTCCAAGTGTCCTCCCTTCAAAGCATCGCAATAATAGTAATAATAAGACTAGGACTACAAATTCCGATAAATCAATTTTTCGAATTCCTTAAACCCATTTGTTGTGTAGCTATTCCACATTGCCTTTCGTTTTATCTCTTATAAGTTTACTTATGCCCTTGCTTATTCAGTTACCCTTTTCCAACTCTCCTTGTTTAGCAATTCTCTCACCATCTTACAACTGTCATGCTCTTCGTGTTTTACATCCCTCATCATATGGTCCACCCATCGATATTTTTTTAACTTCTCTTTATCTCTCTACTTTGCTTTCAGTACGTGATCTTTCTTAGTTGAGTCGTCATCCGTTCTTTACAAATGTTCGATCAGTATGTTCTTTAGGCCTTTATTAGTTTTACAATATATTTTTCTTTCAGTATTCCTTCCACTTTATAATTTTTCATCCTTCGACATTCATTGTTTCCTAATTTATTTTTTCCTAATAAATTTTTTCTTGGATTTTTATCGGTCTTTTTTTAGAATATTTGCAAGCTTTCATCTTTTCTGTCAAACACATTGTCTCCGCCTCATATGTCACATCGAGTCTTACTGTTCCTTAAGGTTCATCATTCAAATCAATGAATTTAGGCTAATTGTTTTCGTTATCACCATCGTCATAATTTCATCATTGTCGTTATCGTCGGAAATGATATTTTATATTATGAACCTATTATGTATATTATAATATTATGTATATTATTATTATATATTATATGTAATATAATATACATTCGTATATTATATACAGAACTAGACGTTCTGTCTAGTTTTAATGAACGAATGAGGGCCTATTATTATGTATATTATGAATATTATGTAGGCCTACATTATTTTGTTGTCAAGTTGCGTAAACTGTTCTTTCACTTACGTTCCTTCAGTTTGCATAATCCCCCTGCTCTATACCCAGGTATTGCATGTTTTTACTGGAGCCTTTCCGACTATTGATTTGTACCGCCTTTTACGAAACGTGAGAGTGACCTCTTCTTAGAAGCATTAAAACACGAGTGAGACAGGACGTCAGTGATCAAGAGCAGAACCAATCTCACAGATCGTTAATCTCAAAGCGGTTATTTGAAATAAAAAATAAAATTACTGAGTTTTTTAACTAATGCTGAAAAAATATGACGTCAAGACTATCGCACAACAAAAATTAGTCAACTCTGTAACTTCCTCGCAGAAAAACGATGAAGTTTAATTTTTTTCTGCAACCGGAGGAAAGTGGTTAACTCAGGAAACCTCCGTGTTAAACAGGTTAAACAAAGACAGTAATCGTTATCGGTTTCTGTAGGTGGAAGGAACACAGAGACCGATAAAACCGCAGCAGCATAGTAGCCGGTAGATGGAACCGTACCATGAAACAAGATTACTATGGGGTGTCTAGTTTGAACATCATAATGTATAGAACACAGAAATGAAAATGATAAATATACAAATATTTACTCTGACTTTTGAGATGTGAGTAGTTTTCTCTAATGGTTTTGTTTGTTAGTTAAAAAATAACAAACAGATCATACCTTTACCAATCGGATAAGATCTCTCTGTTCTATACACGTCACGTACCAATAGTAGGCTACGTTTGTCCTCCTGGCAATTTTGTTTCCAGTTTTAATTTGATTAAAAAACATTGATTCACTTTTAACGAATTAAATTACACTGACGGCTTTGATTTATTAACCTTAATCTTAATTGTGAATACCAGATTCCATTACTAGTCGACACAGCTAAAAAAATTTTTATTTTTTAATTACTAAACATATTATCTCCATAATATGTATAATGTTTCAAGAGAACTCTAATTGTACAATTTTGACAGTTACAAAGACTTGGTTTGTTGTCCACTTTTTAAGTAAGTATATCAAGTTAGTTTGTAACGCATTTTTTAAATTAAAACTGAAACTCTAATTCTCGACTCTAAACACTTCAAGTATTTTGGAATATAAATATATTAATAGTTGGTCTTTTCGAATAACTTTAACTAAAATATTTATTTGTATATTATTGTTTTACTTCTTTATATTTCCAATTAGTCCTATGACAAAACGTTAAATATTAATTTATTTACTGTTTTTCAGATTCATTTATAACTTTTAAGCTGGTTATTACCGCAAAATTGTAAAATGTTAAATTTTTAAGGACTGTTATATACATTTTTTAATCTTGCAACTCAAACTTAAATACAACAAACTATCAATTTGTGTAACATCAAATACTAATTTTGTTAAACTTAGTGTTAGTATTTTTTTTTGTTTTTGTTAAAATTAGGAGAAGCTAATTTTGTTAGCTTCTCCGATCAGTTTCCACGAGAAAAATTTAGAGTTTTATCTGTAACAATACAATTTTCATCAGAAACTCGTCTGCCCTTAAAACAACAAGTAGACCACTGTGAAGTTATGTGACACATTTATTACCAAACATTGGTATTTATTTTTCCCTTTACTCTGGCCACCCTGCTCCACTTACAGGCTTACTTTGTTGTACATGTTTGAGAGACGATTGACATAGGCATTTAGTTGTTGACAAGGTACAAATATGAAAAAAAAATCAGCATCTAGTTGACGTCCGTTCATAGCCACAGATCGCTAACATTTCCTAGTGCATGTAGACAACAGCGATAGGCCCGGGGAGGGGAGTTTGTGGGCCATTGTGGTTTTTGTTGTTTTGTTCCCGTTGTAGCCCGCGGCTAGATGTCATCGTACGTGTTTATCGCCGCACTGTTGTGTACAGGTGTAATATTTTTTAGCTGTCTTATATTTTACTTCACCTGAATGCGTAATGGACTGTTACTCAGAACACTACGGCGACTTGTACACTTGTACATTTTTACTGCAATGTTTGCAGAAAACGGTTCTTATATTTTGGTTTTCATTGCTACTGTCAGTTTACATCATCATCATCATCATCATTATCTTCACAACACGGCATAGGTGAGGTGCTGCCTGTTCCACCTTCAAACAAAAACCTTCCATTCATTTCTTCCTGGGTCTACCCATTGTGTTATAACGGAGTACGTATGGTTTGAAGCCACACGTTGTCTGTGTCACTTTGTAGAATACTATGCTCTTTATTTATTTAAGTTTGTTTATAATTATTTTTATTAAGTAAATTCGGCTATTGTTTTTTGTTGTTGTTTAAATAAATTTTTTAAACATTCAATTATATTGGTTCTTCGGAATTTATTTATGGTGCGTCGTCTGACTCTATTTTTGTCGTATAAAACTGTGTTTCATTTCTGGATAATATTCATTAAATTACTTTAAAATATAATAAATGGTTACTTGTTTATTTTGGTTTACAAATAAAATTTAGTTTTATGAAAATCTTGTCTCAGGGTTGGTTGTTCTGATTTGTAATTATCAGAATTATTAAACTTATTTTTGGTTAAAATATTTATCTAAAATGTAGGTCCTTTTGGACTGCAGAATACAAATAAAACAAACAGAAGACTTATACTACCATTATTGGGTAGTTGGAGAGTGATTACAAAATTAATTATCTCTTAATGAATAACAGAAAGTTTCATAGACATGTCTGGTTCCGACATTATAGGTTAACTTGGTGTATTGTAACTGCCACCAATGAACTTTAAATGAATAAATAATTCTTTTGTAACACATAAAATATAAACGCAATAAAGTTATAAATTAATTCAGTGTTCCAGGAAGAATCATCTGATTAGTTATATTAGATTACTTTAAACAGGTAATCTGTTAATTCTTAGAATCGCATTTAACTTGGTATTAACTTCTTTTAATAATGAAACAATGACATATTGTAATAATATTAGACTCTTTCTTAAATCTAAGCGTAAATTATTTTCTCAATTATCTTCTGATAATTAATCATGTCAATTGACAATTCTCAAAATGATCTAGCTGTCGTTAAATTACCATCATTTTAACTATTAATAACTTCATCGATATAATATTAATTCAAGCACTCTTAGTGTTTATATTGAAAAAACTATTATCATTTTTGTAACTTTCATCTATTAATTAAATAAAATTAAATTGAGAACTCTCTTTGTAATTAACAAATTAATTAAAATAATAAGGTGCAATGCTCCTTATTCGTTCGTATGTACACATAGTATTACGTTATTTCGATAAGAGTTGTAACAATATTTAAATTTTGTTTAAGTTTATTTAAAAAAAAATTTTTTTTTTGGGTTCAAAGTAGCAATACCTCCTAGTTGGTGCACCCTGAGTAACGCTAAATCTGCTACGGCGAACATACGCCTACACGATCCTCCCAAAACATGACAGGAAGAGCTAAGAGGAAAACCAGCCCTTCTCAGGGCTTCGACGATGGCCTCCGAATATTATTTTGGAATGCGGGAGGCCTGAACACCTCAAAATTTTGTGAGTTCACGACTCAAGTTTTTTACGTTTGACGCAGATGTTTTCACCTTGGTTGAAGCCGGAGCTTCTACGGACTCCATTGATTGTTTTAATGTGACGAATTACACAAATTATGTTTTACCTCGAGCAAGACAAGTGGCCTCAGGCATCATAGTGGGAGTAAAGAGCACGATGGCATGTGAGTTCGCCGTTTTACACACCATGACACAAACAGATAAACATGAAGCTGTCAATATCGAAGTGTGGAATAATGGACACCTGTTTAAGATCATTGGAATATACAACCCGCCAAATAACAAGATCAGTACAGACGACATAGCAAACGCATCCCGCCACCGAAACAGCATCGTCATTGGAGATTTTAATGCGCACTCCCCTCGATGGGGATACTCGGACACTAATACTCCTGGCCACGCCATTGAAAATCTGATTGATACAACTAACCTGATCCACCTTCTGACTGAACCAACCTTCTTATCATTCGCTGGACACAACAGCACCCCCGATTTGGCGATAGTTCAAGCCAATCTCGTAAGCAGATCCAATATATCCCTTAAGGAAGCTATTGGAGGATGTGGACACCGAACCCTAGCGCTAAGCATAAGGACCAAACAGAAGAACCCCATTGAGCCTCGCTTACCGCGATGGAATTTCAAAAAGGCGAACTGGCCGAAGTTCAGTCTATTCTCCAACCAAATACTCACCCCTTGTATCATCGCCGATAATCCTGATCAATCAACTGACAGATTTATTGAGGGTATCCTAGAAACTGCTAAGAAAAGCATACCTCGAGGAAGTGTTCAAAAATATAAACCCTTTTGGAATGCGACTCTCACCGCTCTCCAGAAGGAAAGGAACAAGGCGAGACAGAAAGCTGAGAGAACGAAGCTACTACAAGACTGTGCTGAATTAAGAAGGAAGCAAGCAGCTCTCACTCGGGCCATCATCCAAGCCAAGGAAAGTATATACAGGAACTTTGTCGCCAAACTAGATTTCAGAAGGGACGGCACCAAAGCCCACAATTTCCTATCAAGCTTAAATAATGATAAGAAGAGGCAAGCATGGGAACCCATGAAAGTGAATGACAAGCTCCTCACCAGTCCAGTGCAAGTAGCCAACAGCCTTTGCAAATTCTATGCCTCAGTTAGCTCCCTGAAAGTCAGCGGTCCTGAACGAAAAAGTGTGCAAATGAGCCAAACAACAAGCGTAGCAACTAAAGAAGAGCACTGCTATATGATTGCCCGTTTCTCTATTCAAGAGTTAGAAATAGCTTTAAGGGATTTAAAAAATGGCAAGTCTGCTGGACCTGACAATATTTTCCCAGATTTCCTAAAGAACCTTGGGACCACTGCTAAACTATGTTTCCTGAAACTTATCAACCTAACATGGGACAAGCGGATTCCTCACCAATGGAAAAAAGCTGAGATAATCGCCATCTATAAAAAAGGAAAACCTCGAAGCAGCCTGAGCAGCTACAGGCCTATTTCACTAACCAGCGTGTGCTGTAAAATAGCGGAAAAGATGGTGGAACGCAGACTAAGAACTTTCCTAGAGTCAAGTGGTGCAATCAGCGATGCTCAGGCGGGATTCCGTCAACATCGATCTACAATAGACCAAATAGTTAAATTCAGTCAGGCGGTTAAAGACGGCTTCCATCGAAAACAATCGACACTGGCTGTGTTGATCGATTTGAAGGCTGCGTACGACAAAGTTTGGCGCGCACTACTTCTATACAAACTCAGAGAGCTCGGAGTGAAGAACAACATGCTCACATGGATAAAAAACTTTCTAACCGAACGCTACATCAGAACTAAATTCGTTAATACCACTTCTAAGTACAAATTACAGCGACAAGGACTACCCCAAGGCGCAGTAATCAGCTGTCCGCTCTTCAACATTATGATCAATGACTTAACAACAGCGATCAATAAGATACCTGGAATATCCTGTCTTCTATACGCAGATGATGTCATCCTGTGGGCAACTACAAGCAGCACCTCCCACCTTGAATCAGTAGTCAACTCTGTTTTAAAAAACGTCGTATCATGGGCAGACAGCAACAAAATGGTAATAAGTCCTGATAAAACGGTTTTTCAACTTCTTACCCTCTCTACTAAACCTCCAAAAATCGAACTTCAGTATAAAGAAACTAACCTGCCTGAAACCTCGATTGCGAAATACCTGGGCGTCAAGCTAGACACAAAACTGACATTCAACAGCCACATCCAGGAAACCGCTGAGCGGGCAGGGAAGCGCATAAGCTTATTGAAACGGCTAGCAGCGACAAAATGGGGATGTACTCAAGATGTGCTGGCAACCGCATACAAATCATACGTGAGAACCACCATGGACTACGCCAGCGAAGTAACCTCCCTTGCAAGCTCCAATAACCTGAAAAAGCTCGACAAAGTCTAGAACGACGCGCTCAGAATCATCACAGGTGGCGCTTTCTCAACACCAATTCAAGCGATGGAAATTCAAACAGACATAGAGCCACTCACTTCAAGAAGGGAGAAATTTACACTCAAGTTCTGGGAAAGATCTAGACGAGTTGACCACAAACACTGGAATGGTTTTACGCCAGCAAACTATAGATTAAAAACACAAACTACCCCTATCCAATGGGATGAGACACTCAGAGACAAATACAAGGTCAATACGGAAAACCCTGCACCCCTGCAAGTATACAACAGTTTTTGATGCAACGCCAGTGAAAAGACTAACTCTGATTGACCAATCAGCACCAAAATAACTTACAGATCCACATGAACTCAAAAAATCCGCTATAGAAACAATCCACACCCTCTATCCTGAAAAGGAATGGTTACATATTTTTACTGACGGATCAATGTTACCCAACCGTGGAACTGGTGCCGGAGCATATTCTCAAATTTTCCAAATAAGCTGTGCTGTGGGACTGCACTCCAGCAACTACGACGGCGAAGTCAAAGCTATCCAAATGGCCGCAGAACAACTAGCTAAATACCAAAGTATCCAACTAAAGCGGGTCGTCTTCTTTATCGATTCTCAAGCCGCCATTGTCGTACTAGCTGGAAACAGTCCCACGGACTGCATCTTGACGCTCCGTACACGTGAAGTTCTCGCTACCCTCATACATGGCAACTGGGTTGTCCACCTAGAATGGATCCCCAGCCATGTTGGATTTAACGGAAATGAAGAAGCGGACAAGCTTGCAAAAAATGGAGCCCTAATGCAACAACCTGACACCCCCACTAGCCTATCATCGGCGAAATATCAGATTGACATGGCCGTAAAGAACTACATGAAACAAATAAATACAGAAGCCGGCAGAGGCAAAAAGTGGGAGTCACTTCTTACAACACAAATTTCACGAACCCTCAAGAGATCGACCGCGGTCGCGGAGTTCAGACTATGCACTGGCCACGACTACCTCCAAGCCCATTTACACCGATTCGGCCTGGTGAATTTCAACATCTGCCCGCTGTGCAATGGAGGAATGATGGATGGACAGCACCTACCTGTCTGTCCTGAACTGGCGAACTTTATCCTGTCTGTACTGGGAGGCTCGCCGCCGAATGGCTGAACTGCCGAGAGCGGGGATTGGATAAAGTAAGTATTTTTAAAATTTTATTTTATTTGGTATCGATTGATTAATCGACTCGTTCTCAGGGCGAGTGAACTAACTATATAAATCATTAATATTATGACATAGGTTATTTAAGCTGTTATTTTAGAATAGTCAGAGAAAGGGCAAAGTCTGGAAAGTATAACACTTACAATTAAAAGCTTAATGATCTAAAAATACAAAGATATTATTTAATATATAATGGTTAGTAATATAAATCGTTCGAACCAATCTCGTTCTGATGATGAAGCTGGCAGTAGCTTGCATAGAATTGTGGGAAGTCAAAATGGCTGCTCCGTGTTGCATATGTTGACGGCTTCTGCACTTCAAGGAATCCTCTTCAAATAAATGTTGCTTTTCCAAGTTTTCTTCGTCCCAGCAGTAGTGGATAATTCCTCTGGTGATAGTGTAGTTGTCCTGGATCAGTGGTCAGTGATTCGTTTCAATAATCTGTGTGGAATAGTGTTTTTATTTCACTTTATCCATAAGGTCGATAATGGCAAATTTCGTCTCGATAAACTCGGATTTAGTGTTTACTGTTTTAAAATCGTTATTACACTTTTTATTGTTCAGTAGTAGTTTTCGTTAATAGTTAAACTGGTTTGTTTCACTGAATCTATTGTTTATTTAAGTTTTTTCAAAATTCGTGAGTTTAAATTTAATAGTTTTGGTTTCTGTCAACCATCTTTTTCTGCTCTTGTTATATGTTAATTAATTGCAGGAGCTATCTCTGATGTTTCCTACTCAACGTATAACAATCAACTGCTTTATTTTCTTCTTCATCCGAAACGTCCTGGCCAAACTAATATTAAAATGACATTGTTTTAAATGCCTAGCATTTCCGCTTACATAATTGATTTTTACATTATATGACTGAATACATTTTTACTATTATTTAATTTTATTAAATACCTAATACATAATCTCTGATTTTAATTAATTCTGCGTGATTTAATACCAAATATGATACTTCTACAATGTTTTCTATCTCAAAATGCCCTATTTACAGTATATTTACATGTAGGCCTAAAATTTTACTCCCTGTCACATTAAATGGTTTACCATCTTTCTGAAGTTATAATTATTATTGAATAAGATACCTGATTGAAATAAAATGTTTATTTTTCCTTAATTCCTTGTAATATTATTATTTGGTTAATTAATTTAAATTATATCTTTAATTTAAATCTTCCCCTTAGGTTCCAGTGTTATTACACTTGCATTTTTTCCAATAATCTTGTATACATTTCTCCAATAACTTTATAAAGTATTGGTACAGTTAGAATACACTGTGATTGATTTACATTATATAAATTTCATCAATTTACTTAACTTTTTTATCAATTATAAGGTTGTTGAGATTTACCATTTGTCCAGATTTTACTTTTGTTCACATATAATGTTTTATGACTATTACAGCTTGCTTATACCCCTTCTGACATTCTATTCTTATACAATCTTAATTAAAATTCCCTTACTTAACTTATTTAACACTTAGCATTAACTAAATATTATTAACACATAACAGATATTTTATAACAAAAGAATTGTACTGAAACTCAGACATTTCAGCCTTGATTGATACTATTAACCCATAACAAATATTTTAAAACAAAAGAGTTGTACTCATACTCAGACATTTCAGCCTTGAGTTCATTGAACTTAATGTAAACAAAACACATCTGTCCTTTCATTATTTAAATTATTTCTTAAAACTAATTTTTGTGCAGTCTTGGCTGTTTTCGTTTTATTTTGGATGTATTTTTGGTCACTTCACTATTTTATTGCCTGCTCTTAGTTTATCTTCAGTCATTTTAATAAATGTTGTTAGATAAAGAGTGGCACTCACTTAGAAACATTTTTAGTCTATTTTCATAATAATATTCTACACAATATTACTTCTGAATTCAATCCATTAAACTTTAAAGTTGTGTAAAGACACAAATGTACTTAGTTTAAGTATTTAACCACTGACACATGAAGTTTATTTAACATAATAAAATAACTTGCATTGGTACTTTTTTGTTTATACTTCTAGACACTTTTCCTTATATGTACCTTACATTAGTATTTATTCTATGTGTTATACTTTTTTAGGGACCTTTAATTTCTTTTGGGGTTTTATATTTTTGTTTCTTGGTTTCCTTTTGGGTATTTCCTTAATTTGTCTTATCCTACTACTTGGTTTCTTCCAATAGCAGTCCTTCTATTCTGGGTGTTGGTTTGTTCTGGTTAATTCCTTACTTACTCCTATCCTACCTGGGTATTTCCTTACTTTATCTTAGCTTTTTGTTTTATTTTTTTATCACTCATCATATATTGTATAGTTGGTTTTAATTGAGATACTTTCTTCAGCCTATGAATGGCACTATACGGTGGTTCTTAATTAATTTTTAATGTAGTTTTCTTTGATTTAATTTTATTTTTAATTTATTTATGATCACCTTTTCATTCAGAACAATGTGGATTATCTGTCATGCTACAGAGTATATCGTCAAATTTCATAAATTCCTTAAATATAATAAAAAATCACTTTACTCCCTTTAATTCGCGTAATTGCTATGGATTATACACTTAGCAATTTATATCGCACTGTTAGGTCTTCACTGAACTTCGAATAAAAAACGTTATAATGATTTTAACAAAAATAGGGTTATGTCCCCTTTGTTTACATTTGATTACACGCACTAAGTTAGGTTAGACTAGCGCTTTCTGTTGTCTGTCTTGCATCAGTGGTCATGAAGAAGTGTCCCAAATGGTGTCCGTTTCTGCTGTTCTTGTTTGCATTCCTTGTAAAAATTATCGAATTCTCTCTTTTGATTGGCTACCGATCTTTACTTGAGTACACATACCCCTCTTCGCTAAATTATTTAATTGTTACAACAAGCGTGGGACTATGGGTTTAAGAGTACGAACTGACGCTAAACATTTTGTCCAAAATAAATCAAATATCTTTAAATTGACATAACTTTCTTATAACCCCTCTGATTGTGAATCTAAGCTTATTACGACATGGCGAAAATTTGGCTCTTAATTTAGAGAGTCCACACATGATATATTTTCGTCCATGATTAAGGAAGCTATTATTTGAAATTAACACTTTGTACCATTTCTTAATAAATTTAGGTATTCCTTCACTAAAACTAACAAATGACACTCACATATCTTCTAGATTATGCTTTTCAAGTCCTTTTACACTCTTTACTTATTATCTACTTACTATTATTTACAAACTACATCTCCTATGCTTCGGTTGCATTAGGCCTATGATTCTACTAACTATATTTATTAATTACATTTTAATATTTGTCTCTGGACAATTTCTGTTGTGTCACAATTACACATACATGGTCAGTGCAACTACTGTTCGCCCTAGTTACTGTTAATACATTGTTATTTTCTAGTTTTGAGTCTATTTAATCACCTATAGAGTGTACTATAAGGTGTCACCTTACTTTACTTCATTCTTAATTAAGTAGTGGTCTTTTAAGTCAATATCTTGTTCATAATTGTTCATTACAGTTATTACATTGCTTTACAATCTTGTGTTTTACATTGGTGAACGTAGTAATAATACTTGCAGCTAGTGTCACATGACAGATGTATTTAATTATTATTATTATGCCTTACATTAGTGATAATAATTATCCTACAATATTATGCTAGTAATGTCCCATCTTTCTTGCCAAACAGATATCACCCTTTTTGTTTCTGATTAATTTTACAACTTGTTTTAGCTAAACTTTACATGGTGATTCCCATTCTGTCTGTTTTTGGTCATTTTGTTTACATCAATTACAATATAAATACTACTCTAGGTAGTTCATCTTGGTATGTAGAACCCTTACAATATCTACTTGATTTTTTGTTCAAGAGATTTTAGTTTAATTATGTTTTAGTTATTAATTCTTATTAATCTAAGTGGAAACTACATGTAGTTAGGTTATGTGTCTCCCCACTCTAATGCAACACTGGGTCGACTGAGTTTATTTTCATTTACAATTTTTATTTCTTATTTACTTGTATTAGTGTTATTAATTATCAACTGTAATTTATCAATTGGTTCTTTTACTCTCTGTTATCATTTTTCATAACTTATTTGGTAATTATTACTGTTATCTTACAATCTTTGTTCTCTATAAACTTACATTAATACTGGACACAATATGTTATCATACTGTTGTTTACAGCTTCTTATTATATTAATCTTTTTATTACTCTCACTCTCCTGGCAATTATTGGATGCCCTACTCATTTACTAGATTAGTTGTCATATTCAGGTCATCTAATGTAGTCAGTTAGTGTTTTGGCTATCTGTCATTGTCTCTCATTCTGTACTTCACTTGTTGTTGGTCATGTATTTCACATTTGGCCTTCTTATCTTATAATAGTTAGTGTAAGCTCTTGTTTCTTCTTGTGGTACCATATTGATTGACAACATTTTTATTATTGTTTTCTTCTTTATAATATGTGTTCTTCAGTGATACTTGGTTTCTCACTGACCGAATCTATTGGGTTATTGGATCTATTGGGTAATCACTATTTATACAGTTTCTTTCTTGTTTTATTATTATTACCATTACTGTTTTAACTCTTTAGTTGTGAGTTCATTCTTCTATTATTATTTATTTATGTAGTTTTAATGCTTGGTACCCTCATTGTGGGTGCTTAATGGATCTTGTCCCACTCAATTATTATGACATGTTGTGTATGTTTTGATGTCCAAAATATCGTGGTCATATGTCTCGTTACACCATACACCTGTGTCTTATAGGTTTGTATTTCCAGACTTGTTTGACCAGTCTGGAATCTGACATTCTTTCTAAGTGTTCTTTCCACCGTCGTTTGTAATCCATTAATTTTTCATTCAAGTTAAAAACTTGTAAATCTTCTCTTATGGTCTCATTTCTTATACGATCAAGTTTAGAACACCTTTTAACTCCTCTTAAGAACGCCATTTCCGAGGCCTGTATTTTACTGTCTTGTTTTTTGGTTGTTGTCAATAATTCACACCAGAACAGAACAAGGACTGCCATAACTTTGTAAATCTTTAATTTTGTATCTCGATGTACCTTGTTTCTAAAAATACGATTGATTGTTCCACAGATCGACTGGAACCTACCTAACATAACATCAGTGTCATAATATCTATCATAGCCAATATCATTTCCCTAATAATTAAAAGTGGCTCACCTGTTATAGAAATCGATCACTAATCATTATTTTTTATCTTATTTGCTCCTTACCTCGAAATGCCATTACCTTCGCTTTTATAGTGGATATTTTCATATTGTATTGTTTGCAAATCTGATGAAGATTAAAAACAGATTTTTGCAAATCATATTCTGTATTTTAAAGTACAAGTACAAGCAAGTCGTCAGCAAACATTAGCACATTCAAATATCTTTCTCGTGATAACTTGATACCAGGTTTCACTGGAGAAACCAGGGCTCAGTTTACATTACTTCGGAAAATTCTCCTTAGGATAGCATGACTCTGATCACAGTCAGAAACTTTAGTTAGTCTACAGAGTATGGATAATTTTATTAAATAATTAGAAATAGTCTAAATAATTAGTAGAGTTACCTGTCCCAGTTTAAGATACTGAATAAAGAAGGTGTAAAAATTATATCCGAAATAAAGGTAAGAATTCAGTCGTCAGCCATACTATGACAGACGGATAGTATAAAGGAGTATTATGATAGCCTATTTGGCGTCCTTAATATGGGTAATAAGACTCTGTTTATTTATCATCTATAAGATGGTCGTTCAAAAAGATAAGGTAGGAATAATGGATACATCAATAAATATGTAACGAGTTTTAACTTATAGTTCTAAATGGAAGAAAATTAAATTTGTGTGTATATTTATGTCTCCTATATGACATATTTCATCATATGAGAGTGACTCAAAAATGTGTCAAACACAAGACCTTTTAAGAACCGTTGTAAGAAAATTAAGTCGACTTATTGTTAACCAATAAAAGAAATTTCTTAGCATTTCTATACGAAAAACCAAACTCGTAACCATCAACTTAAAAGGATGACCTGTTAAGGATACAGGGAAAAGAGCAAATAAAGCAGGCCAAGACCTGGATTAGCAAATAATTTATCTTTTATTACAAAAACTCTGTTTAACGTAACGTAATAAACACTTTACACGAATGTAGTTAACCGTTTTATGTTATAAGCAAAACAAATATTGTGGCAAACAAGCGTAGAGTCTTTTCTGTTTTTTAGGGAAAGGTAGTCAAATGTGAATGTAAAGGTTACTCGTATCTCCAGTAAGTAAAACAACACCTTGTTTTTACATTTACATAATATTAACTTACGTAGCAGCTAGCGGTGTGTGAAAACATGTTTTCTTTTTATGAAAGCTTTTCTATGATGGTAAATTCACTGTTGCAATGAAATAATTGATTTTATTTGAAGACAATTTCTTAACAAAACAGAATGATAGACTCAAATTTATGTTCTTACTGACTTGGATCCGCTCTTTAATTAGTTTTCAGAAAGACTATCGAAAATTATGAAGGAACTACTTGAAAGGGAACAATAATTGCTAAACCAATGATTATCACGAGGTAACTACTTATCAGAGAACAATGATTCCTAAAACAAAGATTGGCTGTCCATCAGAGCGTCAGTCTGGCGGTAAAGCTCCAAGATTTTGACCCAACTACCAGCTGTGGTATTCAGGAACTACTCGAGAACTACACAGCTCTCGTTACGTTTTCCAAGTTGGTATGTTAGAAACCCGTGATGGAACTCAACACACCTGTTTGGCAGCACATACAATTTCCGGGGGACTCTTGGTTTATGGAGTAAGTGGACTGTAGGCCTTCAACGGGTTAATGAAAGCGTGCAGGAGAACCACGTCGCAGTGGAACTTACATCATTTTTGAAACACTGAAAAAAGACACTTTTCAATATCCAATTAAAAATTAAAAAGGCCGTTTTTTTAACTTGTAATGCAAAGAATGTAGCAGTAATAATTTTATCGTGATTTAAAACGTTGGAACAACATAGTAGCATTAAAACATTAACTCGCTTTTAAAAAACACATTTTGTTATAAACAGAGCTTTTTACGCTATTTCAGGTGCCAAAGACATTGTAAAAGTTATAAATAATTAAGTGTATTTGTTATCAGCGTTACAATACATACTTATTAATGTAATAGTGCATCCAGCGAACACACACTCATTTCGTGTGTGTGCGTGTGTGTGTGTGTGTGTGTATTTGCAGATAGTATAACCATAACATTTTTGCACTTAATATTACACAGTGCTTATGGAAATAATTGCTTTTCAACTGAACTTTCCGCCCAGAATCCGACTTTTCCCGGTATTACCCTACATACATTCATGAATTCTGTATTGGTATACATCTTAATCGACAATTTTACATAGACCAAAAATCTTGAAGTAATATTAAAAAGTGTTCAATTTCTTAAGTGCTACTCTCAATACTTTATTAAAATACGCTTTGCACAATATGTGTGTGTGTATTTGCTATTAGTAAATATGGAAAAACGTATAAAAGCCGAATAAATTTAGGCGTGAACCAAATCGCGTTTAAACTATGGGAATAACAAATTAACCACTACGGCGTCCATTTTTAAATAAAATATTCAGATTTTATTCAAAATACAACTTGAAATTATGCAACATGGCAAATTATATAAGGACTCTGTAATTTATAAAACAAAAAACTAATAACACCATGTTAGCAACTTATTTTCAGACTTCAAATTACAATTAACGTGATTAGTCCGCACTTCCAATGGCCCTACAAGTGTTTGCAAGTTACATTTAGGCTTAAAAAATCTTCCTGATCCCCAGTTATTATAACACAGATCCTTAGCTACACCGAGTACTTATACATTCACAAACGAGTGACCTGAAGGGATCACGTGGCAAAGAAAATGAGGAGTTAAACGTCTGTATAAAATACGAGTAAAACATAAGAATACTAACTAGTGTGACAAGTTATTGAAAACATATCTTACAAACTTACAAACTTTTTGATAGCGTTCCAAAATATGCAGGTGGTGTTGAAACATTAATACTGTAAAATTATCGAAAGCACTGGGTTTGTATTTCGAATAAAATTCCCTCTAACTTGATACCGCTCATAGGTTCATAAAATGTTTTTAAAATTTTGACTTTAATTTTTGGCCCGTGGTGACCGAAAAGTAAAAACTTTCTATAGTAAACGCTACATTTCGGGTTGGATTAAATTCCATTTAGTCTGATACCCGGGAGGTATATTTACCATTTATTTAATAATTTTTCTTTTTTTTAGGATCCTGTTATCCTAAAATTTTGGAATTTGCAAAACTGAAGACTATATTTATATTTCCGTTAAAATACTCTTTAATTTGATACCGCAAATGTATTTTATGCAATTTTGTAAACATTTTGTGACTCCTCCCATTTTTGCTTCCCGCCCTCTTATTTTGGGTACTCAATCTCAAAACAAATTGGGGTCTTTGGACTAACGTATGGACACACAGTCACGTCTTACGAAAATCGGGTGACTTATTACAAAATTATTCTGATACCCCCAAACAGACGTACAGACAAATGTCAAATGACCGAGTTAAACCTGAGAACTGGCTTTGCTCGTTCAAAAACACGTGTCTTGGGTTGCTGGAAGAAAATCGTCTCTTACACTAGAGAAGAAAACTATACTTCTTTGCAGAACTATAATCCGTCTGGTTTAGCTAGGCCTACACGTTTGTCAACTAGGGGGGTGTGTGACCGCCTTAACAATCCAGCCCAAGGCACTGGACGGTGCTTCGTGGTTTGTTTCAAACAAATCTTTCGTACTGAATTTTGAAGTTCTGTACGTTAAGTAATTAATCGGAAGGCCGAAAAATATTATAATAACTTGGAAATCTGCCCCAGTGGAAGAACAGACCCGTTTAAAGAGGAATCCTGTTTGGAAGACTAAAGAAGAAATGTCACTGCAAACTTTGCAAGTATTATGGTACCACCGGATTTCTCCCTTCCCAACTCGTGTTACTGTATTGAATTTCTTAGGACTAGCACAATCAGTGGATATACAATATACTGATTACTATTAAAAGAACATATAAATATTGAAACTTATAAATGTCTAGCAGATGTGACACTGGAGCCATTGTAATTGGTAATGGTACTAATCGCTGCCACCCGCTATCCGTCGGACAGCGCCGCGTTGTTTTTCTCCAGTCAGAAGAACGTGTGTAACAGCTACACATGATTAATGAATGATAATAATATGTAAAGTGATAGTGTTGGCCGTGAGTGCGCGCGTGAGGACAGAAAGAATAACTTGATAAAAAACGTTGTGTTATAATAATACCAATTATGCCAGAAATATTTCATGAAGACAAAACAGAACGCGTATATATATTCAGTTTAATAATAAATTAATCATATGGGCAAAGCAACCGACGCGACGACGGCGAGTGGCTAGCCGGGCTACCTTGACGGTCGCCGCCGCTTGATCGCCTCTGCGCCGCCGCAAAAACACATTTTGTTATAAACAAAGCTTTATACACCGTTTCAGTTGGGAAAAAAAGTATCTAAAATTTATAAAGTATTAAGTGTATTTGTTATCAACGTTACAATATATATTTATTAATAGAATACTGCATACAGCAAACACACAGACACTCATTTCGTGTTTGTCTTTACTGATAATAAAACACGACATTTTAGCAATTAATACTACACAGTAATTACGGTAATAATTGTTTTCTAACTTAAATTTTTTCCTGGCATACTATTTTGTTCACTGTCATATAGGTACAGTTCGGTGACTTAAATTCAGAACAAATGTTGATTATCTTCAGTAAAATTATTTTCCCGGCTGTTGGGTCGTGGTCTTCTTCTTGTAGACCCAAACGTTTCTACTGCAGCTGCGGCAGTCATCTTCAGCGGGTCTTCTGTTATGCTCCTCTGCCTCTTCTAGAAGACCCATTGAATATGACTGCCGCAGCTGCAGTAGAAACGTTTGGGTATACAAGAAGAAGACCACGACCCAACAGCCGGGAAAATAATTTTACTGTATATGACTCCGGCCGTGAAAGCTTTAATGTTATAATAAATGTTGATCTGTACCGAGTTCCATTGCAATCTACCGGTACCGGCTACTGAGACCATCTGTCAACTTTTCGCCTTAACAAATGGCCTGCCCAACTCCATACGCAATTTTCTTAATTTTTAAAATATCAAAATATTCTAGTCTTCTTCCTTATCTATTTACTTCTACTTCTAGCTTTCATCGTTACGTCCACTATTGTTATAGGTACATCTTCATTGCGCGCGCGCGCGCGCGCACACACACACACACAGTATAAATGAGTTGCGACACGCTAGCTGAAGGCGTAGAAACCCGCTCATACCTTTTCAACTTGCGCGCGCGCGCGCGCACACACTACTTTTCTCAGATGTTAATTTCCTGACATTTTTATGTTTTTAATTCACTAAGCTTTCAGATGATTGATCAAGAAACCAACGGCATAAAGTATAAAACATTTTAAACAATTGCGGCTTATTTTAAGAAATGCCTGGAACGTTTATTTAATTTCAATTTGCTAAGTAATTTTTGTTTTTGTTAATAATTGATTCTGATGCTCCAAGTTTTTATGTAAATTAACCTATATAGTGAGGTAAAACACATTTCAAGTCGCCGGAAGGTAATCGCAAACCATCAGTGATCCCTACGCTGTGACATAAAGTTCCTGTTTATTTTGTTATAGAGGCTACAAGGTTACTAAATGTAATGAGAATACCTTATGCAACACTTTCCAAAACCAATTTATCGAATATGTATACAATGACTAAAAAAAATTAGTTATTCATTTGTGAAATAATTAAATTCGTGAATAATAATAATAGTAGTTTGTTTACATCAGAGCGTGGGAGACTAGTATAAGAGCTGTTATTATAAGACAATTTATTTTTATATTTAAAAATGTAATACGTGTGTTGAAAGTCTATGCTAGAAGAAAGAAGTGTAATTGTACAAGAGTTGATTTTGTCCAGAACGAAATTTTTTCCAGATATTTCCCGTTTGGATTGCAGAGAAATCTATAACTTTCTTGCTTAGATAGTAAAATGAATAGTACTCGAATCCACAGCCAGTTAGTAATTTGCAAGTATAATTCACGCTAAGTTTTATTGCTTTGTGCAAAATTGTAATTGAGATGACTGATGGATTCAGTCCGCTACGCGGAATTATTACAAATGTTGGATACGGTGTTAATTAATGATATAATATTG
Organism: Magicicada septendecula; assembly: GCA_034769895.1. Lineage (NCBI taxonomy): Eukaryota > Metazoa > Arthropoda > Insecta > Hemiptera > Cicadidae > Magicicada > Magicicada septendecula. The sequence goes on from CM068372.1 coordinate 289,188,843, forward strand.
TTTAATAGATGAGCGATTAATTACCCATTTATTAATAGGTAAGTCATAAAGCGAAATAGTGTATTTATGTTGGTGTACAATAATGCGTAATTGTATTGTTACAACAATAATATAAATTTCTAGCAAGTGACACCGCTACTTTCTAAATCGCCTGCCTTGGTCAGTTTGTTGTTTATTATTTTGCTGTTCGTTGTTGCAATGCAAAGTACAGTAACTCAGTGTATTGGAACAGAGATCGCTTGTGCTCTGGCTTTAGGTCAAGGTAGAGTATGTCCATCTAACTGGGGCAATCCAACAGTCTGACTGTAGGAGGCGTAGGCGGGCCTCAGTTCATCTACAACGCGACATCTATACCTGAACACACACACACACACACACACACACCTTTCCATCGGGCAGCTTGTCATTCTACGTTGTCAAATGCTGATCGATAATTTTCTGGCGGTGGTGTGGACTCGAACATGCCGTGGGCCAAATGGTTGATGAAACATGATAATGATGGTAATGTTAGTGATTGTACGTCCGATTTTGTGGTTGTTTGTTTGAATTCTTTAACATTTATTTTTACGTATATATAGAAACTAGCGCGATGCATAAACGTCTAACGTGTGGGATATGGTCAGAGTTTTGCTTTACTAGATCAGACTGCTATGGTACCTGAACTGCTCGTTGCTCCTTGAAACGCTTATCGTAAAAGACATTAGGAGGTAGTGCTTATTGATAAACAGAACTTACTCATCATGTTATAACATTGTATTATTTGATGAATGTAACTCCGTCTTAGCTCATCCTCTCTATACTCATATTTGGCGTAGTCTCAGTCCAATGTCTGATGTAGCTTTAGAAAATTAGAAGAATGAGTGTCAATCAGACGATAACAGAAAATACAGAACAGCGAGGATTCAAATTATTTGGTCACGTCCTCAGTATGATAAAAAAAAATATGGCTCCCTTAGGTTTTTAAGTAGAAACTATTTGTAAGGAGAAAGAGGAGCGCCCAAGATTCTGGAATGAATAAACGAGAAGGTTCTTACAACACCATTGTCTAGAAGATGAAGAAGATAAAGACGCTCTAGATAGGAAGTGGTGACGGTTAGGCGTGGGATTCAGTGACAGATGTAAGACCGCCTGGATAGATAGACTACCTCCAAATTTCCAGTACAGTAGCAACATCTGACATCAAAATTTGCCTTTAAAAATTAAATTCAAAAGTACCAACACATTTGGAATGGAACAACAAACTTCCACAATTTTTAGGCAGCAATTGTGCCTTCTTAATTTATCTTATTTTTTTTAGCAACGATAATCACTAAATTATCATTATCTACAACAGAGTACTATTTTTTAACACATTTAGTTGCTTTACAGATTTAAACTATGTAAAATTACAAGATTAAAATGGAAAGGAAACACCAGTTGGAAAGATAATGTCGTTGCATTCATACGATACGTGGTATTAAAAACACAGGACGTCATTGGGTCGATAAATTCGCAACCACCGTTTCACTTGGGTTTGTTCAATACCGTATAACAATACAATTAAAGAAACCAATCAGTGCTGAACAGTTTTTATATACAATAATTTTTAAACATTTAGAACCAAGGTACTATTTCGATTATGGTAACTCTGAACCCCTGGCGGCAGTCATTCCTTTCCACCTTTTACTGAGTGAAGCATATGTACACACGCCCAAAGCTGAAATCTTCTACTATTAGATAGTTTTCTTTTCGCGTTATGCTTTTGTTTGTTTCGTTTAATTTTACTAGCTTTGCTTGCAAGAGTTGGCGTTTATTTTGACCTGTTATTACTTATACACACAATCATCTACTGATCTTTCTAATTTTCGGTAATTCAATCATATTCTTATTGTCTTGTGTTTATCTTTCCTTTATCCTTACTATATTATTTTTCGCGCTGGGTAGAAACTGATTTTGAAACTCTGTAGTTTCAAATTGAAAAGTTTAGTTCCGAGGATTTGCTACACGCCCCATCGTATTTTAATGGATAATTGTACTTTTTATACTTTCAGTTTGTGTAGTTTTAAATTTGTTCTCCAGCAAATAGGTCGCTTACTTTTAAAAATAGTTACTTACAGTTGACCATTGTTAAAACAGTTAAGTATTAAAAAATAATTTGAGATATCGTCCTTTTAGAAACAAAATCAGTTTTTCAATTAGTAAAATTTTATCTTTGTACTCACAACTAATTCACCCAAACAAACTCAATGTTTATAAATAAATGTAAGTACGTTATTATGTACTCAACATTAACATTTGACTACCCGTTTCTGAACAAACACAATTGTCTCTATCGACCATTTCTTTTCGGGTTCCACATTCCAAAAAAGACTTTCCAAAGAGAAGAGAAGACTTCAGAACATCCCTCGATCTTGCAGCATCGAGTCGAAGGTCTTTTAAGCATCTTAGTTTCTGATCCATCTAGCATCTTCTTGCCTGGTCAAGTGTCCTACTCCCTAAAGCCACCGTGTACCAAAATTTACATATCACGTTTTCTTGATACACGTGTACTCCAGCCGAAGGATCACCTTGATAAACTCATGGCAACAAATGGACTTCTATAACGCCCGATTACTAATTTAAAACCAAATGCAAATCATTGTGTACACTATACACCACACTAACAGCACTGGAATAGCAATGTAACTGGTGTCAGAGAGAAGTGGACGACGTATTAAAGAGAGAGACAATATCAGCTTTTCATTTGTGTAAAATACGATGAATCGAAGGAATTAAAAAGGCATTACAAAATACCATTAAAGATGTTGTTAATGTATTTCCAGTAATACTACCATTAGCAATAGAAAATGTACCCATATACATTCCAGGTTATCCCTGGCCAGGTTACCCATATATACCAATACAGGAGTATTCCGTGGAAAGCATAATAATGGCGACTACATATATTAAAAAGCCTCCAGGTGGTCTAGTGACTAACGCGGGCGATTGATGCGCTCGTGGTCCCGGGCTCAATTCCCGGCGGAGGCTCCATACGGCGTGCACTCAGCGTCGTGAGGCAAACTGAGTAGGCGCTGAGGTAACAGCGCCGCCTCCTGGCCGTGAATACCGCAACTAGCGGCTGGTGGCGCGTAGTACTAGCCATACACCGTCACACTAACACAAAAGCCGCGCGGTACCGCGCGGTACGCCTTGGTCCTTAACGGATTGTGGAGCGGAGGTTTTTTTTTTAAATGAATAGATTTTTTCCTCAGAAATGCGGTCAGCAAACAATTGGAGAGACAACAGTTCCGTAACAAGATCAGTGGGTGGAAAGGGACAAATGGGAATATGGGAAGGATTTGAAGAACTTGTCAAACCTATTTATAGTAGTACGTTTTCTCTGAAACAGACGTAGGAGACCTCTCTATACAAAGATGTGGCGGACGTGTTCACACATTACCTCACAGGGACCAACAGCTTAACGCCAGATCCGAAAACGGTTAAGTAGAGATACCACTCACTGGTTTCATGTCACCCTACAAAGGACGAGTAAGGGTAATGTATATGATATGCTGTACCGCTTACCGTTTAATACGGTATGATGGATATAATCAATATTTATATACTAGTGATCGGTTTATGCAGAAAAGTCAAGTAAGTTAAGAAATAGGGACAATGATGTTTTCGTTCTGAGCTACATCTGGAGTACGTAGAGCGACTATGTTCTGTGAAATTCAACAGTCCTGCCTCATATCTGTGAAGGCAGGGAGAATTTCGATTTAAAAATCAGTCTACAATAAGATAGATAATCTTTCAAAAGTTACAGCGATTATACCCAGTAATAATGAGCAGATATTCCGTTACTACGACATTGACATAGCTGGTGGTGCTTCAAGATTATCCTTGAGTATAACTGCAACGATGCTAACAAATGTATGTGGATGAAAACTTAATTTTAGATCTAAAAGTTTTTCTTCATCCAGCCAAAAAAGTCCTGTTATACTACAGTCGTCCATTTTTTTAAATTGCAGATTTGGAAAAATGAGAATTAACGAGATATTCCTAACCCTTTTTCTACTTCTTTTTCATTTGCCTTTTTGCCTATACTTGTTTTCATATAGCCACAATATCTTTATGATTTATCTACTTCTTTCTATGCTCAATCATTTGCCGTCTTTTTATATCTGTAAAACGTTTGTTCTGTCTTACGCCTACGCTTCGTATTTTGACCAAATCTGAACTGTCATTTTACTGCTTTCCTTAAGAAATTTACTTCAGATTATTGAACTATTTATTTCGGATTATTCACACCATTGTCTCCAGTGTCGTTTCCAGTTATTAAATTTATTAGAATTGCTTTAAAGAATTTTGTTTTAGTATATTTCTCATCGTATTATTCTAGATTCCATTAACATATAGATACAAAACGTTGAATCATATGTTCTTTCCAAACTTTATTCTATGCTGATGACCTAGTGCAGTAGCTGCTGACACGAAAGATTTAAAGGACCACTATGATCTTGGAGGAATTAATTTTAATTTAGCAAATTCAAAATGACATCGAGAGCTTAAATAGGACAACACACCGTTGAAATACAGATATTTAAGAGTGTTATTCAGTAAAGATTGAAGTCGTTATCGGGAAACTGCAGACAGGATCAATAAACAAAAGACATCAATACACACATGGTAAACTTATGAATTCCGTTCTGCGGGAGAAAGAATACGAGAAAGCCACCAAAAGGTTAGTATATTAATCGATAGCAGAAAGCGTGGCATTACATGAAAGCTAAGATATAGAATACAAGTAACACCAATAAAATTAAACTGTTGACGACGGACAAAGAGTTTTAGCTGTAAAATTATATCACGCTGGAAATGAAAAGAAATGTAGTTACCAGAAGATGTATGATTATGAGAAGGGCATAACAAAAAAGAACAACAGATAGCAACTCAAGTCGTTTTGGCATGTTAGTAGGAAGAAAAAAGTAGACGTCAAAAAGCATTATGGAACCATAAAACAAGAAGAAAAATGGAAGACCGAAGTTGAAGCATTAAAAATTAAGAAGCGACAGAAGCATGCAAAAGACGCAGAAATAAAAAATACTGGAAGCTAAGCATGGAGATGCGGCAACAAATATAAATCTGGAGTTTCGTTACATAGGTAAATGAAAACGTTGTCAGGATCATCCTATGATCGTCGTCGTCCTTAAACTGTGGAATTAGCTATTGAACACCACAGAATGTGTTACTTTCAACTTCCATAATAGTTTCAATAAAGAAAAACGCAGGAGTACAACAGTCTGCCCAGTTTACAATTGTCCAACTCACAATATCGCAATAAATAAATGAAAACCTCGTTTACAAATTCCTCCACACAATTATCAAAATAAATATTTTACACTAAACCCACGGTTACTAGACTACACGGTATAGTAACCGTGACTAAACCGCTGTCAAATAACACGAACCTATTAACCCGTCTTACCTTTTCGATTGGCAAGTCTAGAAACACCCCGTTTACTCAGATTGTAATAGACACCGGTAGAATAATCGACCACCGTTTGGAAGGCGCACAAACGTGTCTTCTTCTTCTGATAGTTCCTATCCGTTTCAGATGTTGGATATCATACAGGCTATTTTAACTTTCTGCACTGCTTTACGGAATAGGTCAGTTGCATTCATGCCAAACCAGGGCCTTAAATTTCTCAGCCATGATATTCTCAGTCGCTCAACTCCTTTCTTTCCAAGTAGTTTTCTCTGTAGTATGGACTGCATTAAGTAAACTCTCTGTTCATTTCTCATGAGATGTCTCAGATACTGAAGCTTTCTTATCTTTACTGTGTTAATAACATCCCTATCTTTCTTCATCTTTCTAAGAACTTCAACATCAGTTATATGTGATGTCCATGAAATGCTCAGTATTCTACTGTAGAGCCACATTTAGAAAGAACAAACGTATCTAGGGCGTTCGAATTGCGACTTCAGCCGACCTTGTAAAGATCGCTGCTAGAACTATGATTACGTGATAGGCACAAACATCTTATTTTTCGTGAAAAAGTTATAAAATTGTAACGCCCTATGCACGTCTTACAGACTTGAGGTTTTCATTAGAAGTTGATGATATAATAATGATAATGTAATAACACACTTACTACTATAATTGTATCGAAAGCACTGACCTTTTCTATATGCGTACCACATTACTAAAGCTAATATTGCACTGTTTCTATATGCGTATCACATTACTAAAGCTAATATTGCACTGTTTCTATATGCGTACCACATTACTAAAGCTAATATTGCACTGTTTCTATATGCGTACCACATTACTAAAGCTAATATTGCACTGTTTCTATATGCGTACCACATTACTAAAGCTAATATTGGACTGTTTCTATATGCGTACCACATTACTAAATCTAATATTGCACTGTTTCTATATGCGTACCACATTACTAAAGCTAATATTGCACTGTTTCTATATGCGTACCACATTACTAAAGCTAATATTGCACTATTTTTAGCGTAACGCCTTTAGCCCTTTCCCTACTTACTTGAGAAAATTATGTTTTTCCATATTTTAACACTCTAGAAATGTAATACAAACTTTATAAATGGTATGTGCTTTTCGTGTCTTCTCAAGTTCTATACAATAGAATTGCAGGATAAAAGTACATTGTACATATCGATTTTTTCGAAATTCCCTAATATCGAGTGTCTGTCTCCAACATTGTTCTTTATTATTTTAGAATATTCGTTATAAGGAAACTAACACAAGTTTAGTTGTGAGTACTTTTTGCAGTTGTTTCTCCATCCACTTGAAGAAGAGATATACCGCTTCATCCATTCAGTCAGCATCGCGCATGCAATTCTTCTAGTCGCGGGAAAAGGCTAGTTGAGTAATTTTAACGCACAAAGAAGTCTACCAATTTCAGTAATGCAACTGGCCCAGACCGAAACCTTTCTCTGATTTTGGTTTTCATAGTGTTTTATTAAAATCTCTCAGTTTGGTGAGTCTTCTGTGTTTTATAACTCATCTAGTCACTTCAGGGGCAGCACCTTTCCATCCAACATTTGATAATCCCATATTTCATACGTAACTCAGTATTTTATACACGGATGACGTTTAGTCTTATTACATTTTTTAAATATTTCTTTTATACAAACACGCGTTCGCACACACACACGCGCGCGCGCGCGCACACACAAAATATCTTACACAGAGAATTTTCTTAAATAATAATGAAGTTAATTATACTTAACGTAAGGTATAATTAATGTTTTTGTGTTTATGTTTCCCTTCCTGTGTGTTATATAAACGGAAAGAAATAAAAATAAACAATATAATTTTATGAGATAAACATATTTGTTTTCACTTTTTCACTGCCGTTTAGCGTACTATCCCATTACCGGTACAATCTCATGAATTACTGAGTCGACAGAAATCGATTGTCAAAAATGTCTGTATTCGTCTATGTGTATTACAATTACGTAAACAATAACAATAACCTAAATTAAAATATATTGATAAAGAACTAATAAATGATGTGATTTAGATTACAAAAGTAAGTAAAGATATAAATTACGTACGTTAATACAACAGAGCTCAAATCAGTATACAGGTCAACAACGTGTACAAAGCTAATACCCAGCAACAGACCTGTGGAATCACCCCTTACAGACTTGTCAAGTGTCGTTAAGCAATTAGATGGAAATAATTAAACAAAATAAACAGTAAGTCAATGGTTGAGATTTATGTACGGACATGACACATTTCCTATAAATTACCGTTAGCCCGATGTTTTCACGCCAGTATGACAAAAGGAATACAAATGTGTGTATACAATGTGTCAATGTGTGTATTGCGACAAAACATATATTGGGCATAGTAATAATTGACACAAAAATATTTATTTTACTTCAATAATTGTCTCTGAATATCAGACTGATCTTTTTTTTAAAAAAATGTCAATTTGTTACTTGAACGTTGTTTCCATGTATGTTGATACGTCTCACCGCTGGTCCTGTGATTCGCCGCAATCTGCTCCTCCTCGTCTCCTCCTTTCTGCACACTCCCGCTTCGCTGGCACTCCTCTTGTACGTACGCACGCCGACACACCGATAACCAGGCTACTCTTATCTCAGGGCACAGAAACTGGGCTGTAATTTAATATTATTTATTTTTGGTGCTTTAAGCGTGCACCTTCCCGCGTCTTGAGGTGTCCTCGCGATAACACAGGAGTATCCCGGATGGATAAACCTTTCCTATGCGGAAATCTTCACTCACGCGAGACTAGCACTATTTAAAATTTAAATAGTTTATTTTTTTGAACTAATATTGAGTTCGTACCCAGTCAAGGTATTAGCCAACGGGTAACTCGTCGCTATATTGTCCTTGATCACTCTTACATAAGACCGTTTCAGTTCGAAAAACTCGCACGTCCATAGTATTCGATCTGCAGGATGGAACTAAACTAGATATTCGTCGGCGGAGACCCAATCTTAATGCAAATTGGGGCCGCTGATTGGTCGAAAACCTATCTTGTGATTGATGGATAAAACTGACAGACAACTTCTTGAAACGATTTGCAGATTTCTGCAGAAGCAGGTATAGATTTTATCTATAAATTTTCTGACTTCTAAAAGAAGGAATTTATAGAAGTTGCTTTTTACTAACCAAATCCCTATTAATATAGTACGTAACAAGTCTCTGACACCCAGAAAATATAGCGCTATTTAAGATGCTTGCGCTGCCCAAATCTCCGTTCGGTACGTTCATTTATAATGGAGTTATTCATAAAATACGAATGACACGCGCACTCGCACATTTAACTCGCACATGACATGATCACAAATACATTTATGGGCATTTTGATTCATAATAGTCTTTTACCCAATCTTATTTCAATACTTACATCTAATTTACATACTTAAACAAAAATCAAATTTTATCTTGTCTACAACGTCATAAACCTGCTATATCAGCATGTAGCCCTTGCTACAGTTTCCTTTACTGCAATGTTCTATTGCAGGAATATCCCCTCCTCGGATAAAAAAAAATTTGTTTACACAAACACAATTTTTTTTTTAACCAGAAAATAATTTTTTTTAAATATACGATCAACTCAAAATAAATAATCCTTGTTAAACTAAAATATTTCCATTATGACAGATATCCGGGCTGTTTGGCCGTGGTCCCTGGTTAAAAACAAAACCAAACGTTTCGGCAGCTCCACTGGCTGCCATGATCAGTGGTAAAATTTTCTGCACTTTGGGTCTCTACGTGCAGGCCCACAGTACTGCAGTACTGTGGTATAGACTTGTTGCACGTAGACACCCAAAGTGCAGAAAATTTTACCACTGATGATGGCAGCCAGTGGAGCTGCCGAAACGTTTGGTTTTGTTTTTAACCAGGGACCACGGCCAAACAGCCCGGATATCTTTCATAATTCAAATGACACCGGCCGTGAAAGCCTAAGGAATAATTTAAAATATTTCCTTCCAATAAAATTTTGACATCTGTCAGTTCCAATATAAATAAACATAAGCATGAGGTTGATAATCGGTTATCAAGGGGTAGAGAGATAAGCTAGTATGAACAGTTCATGACGCCATAATACCTACTGTCCAGTTAGTATAATATATGTTGACGCCACTTCTCAACATATTTACCCACATGGTTCAAACAAACATGAATTTACACAATTTACTTACTGTAACAATTTCCTTTAATAGGAATGACACTCATTCTTTAATATACCCAGATATACGTAAACATTAATTTTTGACATAGTACTTGCGTAATGACGACGCATGGAATTGCCAATAGTCTAGTTAGTATTTTGATTTGTAACAATGTAGGTTTGTTTTCCCACCTGTTCAGTTAACATAAATGGACCATTGTAAAGTCTATTGAACTTAGCTGTGGTATTATCAATACTGCTACTTACATTTAAAGCTTTTAGTAAAATTAACTCGCCTACTCTGAACGATTGCAGCTTATGATCAGAGTTAAATTTTTCTGACCGCTGTTCGGCCTCCTTATCCTCTCCTTTGCATCCAAACGCTTAACTTCGCTTGGCGTCGGCAAATTTTGAGTGGCTACCCTTTTTATATAATCATTCCAGGCACGCTTTGGTTGGACATCTGACTGCAGTTCTGATGGCGTATATCCAGTCGTGGTATTGTAACACCCATTTATGGCGTTCTCGAAAAACTCCAGATACTCTGGCCACTTGCTTTGGTTATTATTACAATAAGTCCTGAATAAACGACCGAGCTCTCTATTCACCCTCTCGGCGAGATTCCCTTGGGGTCTACGAATGGCTGTTAGGACTGCTTGAATGCCCCTCTTCTCTAATTCGGCTTTCCATATTTACGGATGCGAACATTAAAAATAATCTTTTAAAGTAGGTTAAGATACCTATTATTCCTTCATGCAACTTACTTTGGTCGCTAGGCACGACGCGTTTCAGGATCAAGGTCCCATCTTCAGGTGATGATCACTCGGGTCGAGCTCGTCATTTCATAAAAACATATACATAAAAAACACTGAATTCAATAAACACTCATACTCCACAAGGGGACGATGCGCATCGTCGAGAAAGTAAACGCGCATTTACTCGACCCATATAATACACACAATGAATTATAAAATATATTAATTATTACGGTTGAGGTTAGCCGGACATTCGATGAGGATAATGGAGGATCAACTACCGAGGAAAGTCTTGACAATGCGGCTGACTGGAAGAAGAAAGAGAGGCAGACCAAAGCTGCGATGAATTGTTAATGTGTCAATGATGCCAAACTACTTGGACTGAGGGACTGGACAGCCATCGCGTCAGATCGGGACCGTTGGAGATGGCTTATGGAGGAGGTCAGAGTTGTAGCACCAAGGCCGATGACGATGATTAGTGAAGATAAAATAAATGATAAAGTAACCGTGCAATGAGGTAATAGTTTATAATTAGTCTGTACAAACATTATACGTTAAACGTTATAATTCCAAGCACAAACGGTAGTTTAAAAACAAATGTGTAGTATGTATGCACTGAATTGATAAAGCCAAAGATTTATGTAGTTCGCAACCCATCGACAACGCTAACAACAAATGTCACATAGGCCTACAGCACCAACACACACGAATATGTACAGGCTTACAGGCTTATGTTACTGAACAAAAAAAGATTGCAGCAGAATCATTATATGCTGCAGACGATAATATGTGGGACATTCTGGTGGATTATAGCTGCTACTGCACCTATTCCGAGACGCTGCCCGATTATTTTCCCGACAACCTGAGCTTTCTCGTTAACAACATTATACACCAAATCATCTGGCCTGATTAAATTGAAGCGTGTGGCGGCGATTTAGCCTGTTCGGTTATTCGAATAATTTATTTGCGAGTTCTTTAAACTAGTTAATTAAGTAAATACAGTGTTATTAAACATCGCAAGTATCTTTTTTTTTTGTATTGCAGGCTGTATTTTATATTATAGGTATTGTTATTTGTTATGATTATGCGTATTGGATAATTGTTTAGGAGGTCTCCTTAAGTGCAAGCGTTTTTATTTCATAGAGGTGCTAACACAAATTTTATATGTGTGTTTCTCCGTAGTTCAATAATTTATTCTGCTGTACAGAGATCACAATCCATGTGACCATCGTAAGACTATATTATTTTACACCCCGGTACTTTCTCCTTTATTAATAAGCTGACAACATTATACAAATGTGCATTCAAGATACTTTTGTCTACTTGATACGTGTTTCGAACACTAGCCTATTCAGTATAATCATCGTCAGCTATGTTCGATTTGCTGCCTGGTGTAGTGTGTGTTTGATTGACTGCTGCTTTTGGTGGTGTTGATGGGGGGATGAGGTTTTTTAGTTCAATTGCTGTAGTTGGTTTGTGAAATACAAAACATGGAAATATTTAAAAAAAATTAAATATTTGAAACAGTCTTCAAAACCAAATCATTCACTGTGATGAAGTATTTTTCCATAAATTTTCGGAAAATTGAAAGTTATTTACACTAGAGAGTGGGTGCCCAAGAGTTGATTAGCAATGTCTACACCATATTTTTGAAACAGTAATGTGTGTGTGTGTGTGTGTGTGTGTGTGTGTGTGTGTGTGTGTGTGTGTGTGTGTGTGTGTGTGTGTGTGTGTGTGTGTGTGTGTGTGTGTGTGTGTGTGTGTGTGTGTGTGTGTGTGTGTGTGTAAAATGTACTGAAATGAATACAGAAATTTACAAACTGTGTATTGTTGCGTAACACGCAGATTGCATCCTGTCTTTGTCTGTGTTGTCGTTTATGGACTTACGATATATACGCCTGTTGGGGTTAAAGAAGCAATCATTTCAGCGGTGTGATGAAGAAAATAAGTAGCCGTATCCAGTAACAAAGAATAAATTATATTACATATAACAAACGGACTAAACAACTGGAATACTGTCAATCAGTACAAGGAGAGAAAAGAAGAGAGACTGTTGAAAGTAAAATGCGATTTGAAGGAAAAACTGAAAGATGACTGGGATTGTACTGTCTGTACTCAAGAATGATTTCTTTATATCACTTTATTTTTTGCAGATTGTAGCGTATATAGGTCTACGTATGTATTATATAAACGCAACAATGTCAAATTATTTCTGCAAGCATATTTTATTATTTCATTTAATATATTATAAAAAGTTTACTTTAAGAAAAATTTGATGTTGTGTTTATTTTAATTATATACGAATCTATATTGCATTTTTGTAATACTATAGAATAAGTCAATGCAATTATTAGACAATCATTATTCATTTCTTTCAATGCCCATCCTTTTGTTTGCATAATAATCATTCACATCCCAAGTCATCGAAATATTTTATAAAATCTTCAAGATAACACAGTTACTGCGCGTCTAGATATTTTTTTCAAAGATCAGAAGGAAACAAATATATCAGAGATTTAAAAGCAGAGTATCTATTCGAGTTGAACTTGCAATACCAAATCCGGTGCTTTCTAACATGTGGATGTATGTGGAATTAAACAAGAAAATTAAAAACACAAAAGCAATAGGAGTATTTCAACACCTCCGTATTTCTTTTCAAATTGCGAACCCTATAAAAATATTACATATACACGCTGTGTGTGTGTGTGTGTGTGTGTGTGTGTGTGTGTGTGTTGTTGTTGTTGTTGTTGTTGTTCCTCTGTAATAATTTATGAGGTCCGGCGTTTACCACACACCAGCGCTTAAGTAACAAATATCACCTGTCCAAAGTGGTGTCACACAGCATTCGTTGACAACAAGTTAATTAAAGACAAGCTGGCTACGTGTGTGGCAACGAGTGGTACCACCTCGCGACGTCTTCATTATGCCGAAACAATGTGTGGACTTCGGTAATGCACCTGGCGTTGTGTCTGCTATGATTGATTGTCATTCCTACACCCGCTCTGACCCACATTTCACTTCTAGGCTTGTAAGCTTTATAATTACAATAAACATAAATTTTTTACACAAAATGTTGGGGAGAAAACGCGCGCGCGCGTGTGTGTGATAGAGAGAGTGAGAGAGATTATGCATATATTTCTTTTGATAATGTGATAATGCAATTTTAAAATGAAGATTTAATTTTCGGTGAAAAGACGACTATTATCTTCAGAACGTCTTCAACTTTCGAGTTCTGTGTCATATCAGCGGCGTGCGTTCTCTGTTTTGTATGTAGAAATTGTACAAGCGCTTACGATGCAATAATAATATAATTGCATTTTATAGAATAATATCGCTCACACATGTTTGTGACATGTGCGCGATATATTTCCTATGTGATTCGTCCTAAGTTATTCGCGCTTTCCGCTGCACATATTGTCTTAGCGGCAGAGTCATAAGACGGACGTACTGAAACCCCTACTTCATTTTGAGTAGTTAAAACAAAAAGAATATTTCTTTTTGTAAAGAGGGGTTACAAGTTAATTAAAACTAGGCTAAGGCCTAGAGAAGCTAAAAATTGCGCTGGATCCAGTAAGACGGGACTTGCAATAAAAACTCAAGAATTAAATAATTAACAATGGTTTTATTATTCTATCTCATAATATTAATAACAAAAAACAACAGTGATTTAGAATTCCCCTTTTAAATGGTTAACTAAAGAAGTATACCCTCTCAACAAGGCCACCTGAAAAATATTAACTGAGTCCATGAAAATAATTGCTATGTCACCATCAATGAATTGAAAATGTAAAATAATCATTAACCTCAAAATAAAACTCCCATTAAACTATTTCTTAAAATATAAAATTTATATCATATGTTTCTTTTAAAATGCAGTATATAAATTGATGAAGGTAAATAATTTCATTCACAGTTACTATTAATAATTAAAATAATTATTCATCCAATTTAAATGAACTTTAAAGGTGACACTTACTATACTTGTTAAATAAAATAATTAATTTTCATAAAGAAATGATCAGCCACGATTATTGAGATAGAATACTCGTCTACTGGTGTATACAAATTCTAATAATAATAAATCCCTATATCCCACCAAAAGTACAGCAATGCATAATATTTATATATATATATATATATCCCCCAAAATGTACACAGAAATATACAGACATAACACGTTCCACAAGACAAATTACATATACAATAGTATACAAATACATAAAGGTCTCTTGCCACGCCCTTTTTTTTATATTAGCCTTCTGGTGTATATAAATTCTAATCTTCTTCTTTATAGGAATCCCAATTAGGATTAAAGATTTATTTCTATAAATGTACCCCCATGGTGTGGGTTACTTGCACGTCATGTGTATCATAAGGTATTGCATACAAATGTCCCCAGGACATTAAAATTTAAAACCAAGTGCCTAAGTGGCTAAGTGCTAAAATACTTAATTAAGGTGAGAAATAAAAAATGTTTAAAATAATTAACGCCCCCCAGTTACCATGATTAAAATAAAGAATTTATATAGACTAAAATAGGGCCAATTAATGAAAGGGAAAAATTGCACAATATTAGCACCTTATATAAAAAAATACATTTGTGTGTCAGAGACGGACATGTTTCTTCAATTTATAACCAGTCTCAACAACCTTGTTTCAACAACCTTGTTTCGACAAACAAGTTGAAAAGTGTTTCGACATGCACAGCTTGGTTGAAACTAATTTAAAATAACACCTACCTCCCCAGTAATCTTTTTATACAAATGACATAACCAGATTTTAAAAATAAGAGAAAATATATGTTTTTATGCATAGTAAATTAAACTTGAGAAAATGGGTAATAACAAAACTGACTTTAAATCTGTAGCGAAAGTACTAAAGAAATGAGTGGAAATCTAAGTTGGATGCTGTGTTGTAGACATGTCAGTCTCTGAACTGACAATTTACTATACATGTATTGAAATTTACAATTAATACTTAGTGTTCACACTAAACTGTCCCATCAATTGGGGATCCAACTGAATGTATACTTGAACGGTAAAAACTGATGATTATTTATAACTGGTGCCATGTTGAGTCTACGTGTGAATATAAATGGATATTTTTCACCTGCTTATATGTGCCCAGAAGGATGATCTTTTATTTATAGCGTGGCGATCTCATGATTGGCATGTTGTTGCGGCCGTTGTTCTCTTCGGTGTCGAGTGTGGAGCTTTTAAGATGTCATTTCGTTCAGTGGCAGCAGGACTTGTCTCTGTTCAGTGAACCCTATTGTCACACATTACATCTTTAGTGAGAGACCACACACAAATGCCCCCACTGTTTGGACACTCTCCAAAATACATAAATAAAAACAACACCTAGTTATGTTGTACATAATAAAACTTGGTAACATTATTTTGGCCAACATGCCTTACTTAAAAAGTTCTCTAACAATGATTCTTTATAACGCTTTATAACTTGAACCTCACTGAATGCGAGTTGCTTTTGCAATACAATAACTTATCTTGGCTCTGTAACATCTTATGAACTTATTACTTTGAGTGAAATTGAGGTTACCACGTGGCGCAGAATTTATTTAAAACACATAGTTTTTTACTCCATAGAATCTGAGAATACTATAACTTTGAATGTGACATGATTTACGTTTAAAACGTGCCTGAGTAAGTTCCCATTTATATATGTATAAAGTTTTACTGTCATTGTAGCAAAACTTTATACCACTTAATGACGACACATTGTGAAATAGGTTAAGTGCTCAACCGAATCTCGTTACATCGGTGTTAATGAAAGTGCAAAATTAAATATATTGTGGTTATTGTACTTTAGGTATTAAAGCCGAGATTCTGACACTCCAATAATCAAGTTTTATTGGTTTATAAAAACTTTACGAACAATTACGTCTCACAATGCATGATTCAACAAGTGGGCACGCTTACTCAAGCTTACTAAAAAAACATTTTCTCCTTTAAAAATTTAGTATATAATTAATATAACGAAATCAAAACTTACCGCAGTCATTAAGAAACTTATCTCATATTTAAAAGAAGTCGACGCTAGATTTTCACACCTCTCTCCACCGAAGAGATTTTCTACGAGGTCCTCAGCTAGGCTTCGATTTTGAGAAAAACTTTAACAGAAAATTTCCGTTCGTTGTCCGTTTGTAAGGAAATTCTCACCAGGACGCAGCACTGTTTTAAAACTGCTGCAAAATCTCAGCAGATGGCGACACGGATCAAACAGTGAAAATTCGAAAACGGTAGCCTCTCCTATCCGCGGGTAGAGAGCAGCACTCCTTATTACATTAACTTTTGTACTGTCTTTACCGTAAAAAAAAAAAAATGCCAATAAACTCGCGCTGAATCATTTGACTCAGCACACCCTCACCCCAAAAGGGCAACATAGTTGCCCCAACGTTAAATGCCAGGAGGGTACCCTGCAGTGTACCTCTCCCCAAAAGATACCAGTGGACGTCGTGGTTGGGTTGGCTCAGCTGAGCATGCTCTCAGGAGAACAGAATTCAAAAGGAAAACGAAAGAGACGAAAGAAGATTTGTATTATGTAAGTGTGCGGGTACTGCATGCTGACCTGATCAGAGTCCGCATACAGCACAAGAGAGAGAGCTAAAGACAAAAGAAAGATTCCTACGCGTAGATATTCCGATCTCCTGAGGCTCGCCCCATTCGCCTGAACACGACTTCCACATTTAACATGGACCTCCATCCTATCTTTACGGGGACTATCCCCCTTCGAACGTTTTGGATAGCCCCCGACAACGTTTAAGTTTGGAAATGTGGCTTGTCAACAACTTTTGTTTGTCTCCCGGTACGCCCAGCCGGGCCGTCACCGGTGACGTAAATCCTATGATTCGGTATGGCCCCGACCAACGGTAGCATAGCTTCGCAGCACGTTTGTCGGCGGCAGAGCTGAGTGGGTGGCTTTGGCAATAGACCCAGTCACCAATCCGGAAGGGGTTTGGAATACGCCCCTGATTATAACGCCGACGGACCCGCTCGTGCGCTCGCAGCAAATTCTTCCGAGCCATTTTCCATCTCTCCGCAGTTTTATTATTGGGCTCCCGCGGCAGAAGATCTTCGATATCCCATAGGTTGGTCAACGGGAGTGCGGGCGAGAATCCAAACAAAATTTCAAAGGGCACGGCCTGATGACTGTCGTGTCTGGCCGTGTTGAAGGCTAATTGTAACCACTTCAGATTCTGATCCCAGGTGGTTTGTTGCTCAGCGTGATAAGCAATCAAGGCGGACCGGAGATTCCGATTGAATCTCTCCGCATGGGACGGTTGTGGATAATAAGGGGAAGTGGTTACGTGTTTGATGCCACTGGCGAAACACATACGCCTGAATTCATTTGAAATAAATTGCGGGCCATTGTCCGAGACAATGATGGTCGGAAGACCGAAATGCTGAAAAACGTGGTTCTGTAAAGCGTTGATGGTCAAACGAGCGGTTGCCTGCCGTAAGGGCAGTAGCCAGGCAAACTTTGAAAAAGCATCTACACAAACAAGCAGGTAAGCATTACCTGACTTGCTACGGGGGAACGGCCCCACGTAGTCAATAAATAACTTTTCCATTGGTCTGCTCGCCACCTCAGAAGATAACAACCCTAGTTTGGTGTTCTGGGCAGGCTTGCTCAAGCCACACAGATGACAGTTTTTTACTCTCGTCGCGATGTCTCTATCCATGCCCTTCCAGATAAAATGTTTCCTAATACTGGAAATGGTCTTCGAAATTCCCTTGTGGCCTCCGATTGGGGAATCATGGTAATAACTGAAGACCATGGGCACTAATTTGCTAGGCAGCACGATTTTAGGTGCTCGTCCTTTTCTTTCTCGACAGCAAAGGACTCTCTTGGACAAGAAATAAGGGGCCTGTACGTTACCCTGCTTAATATTTTGGATGACTTGACCCAGCACTTCGTCGTTTAACTGATGGGGTAACACATCAGTGAAGGCTAACGGAAAATCAAGAAGAACGGAACAGGGTTGCTCAGCTTGGGCATCACTGGGTTGGGAAAACATACGGGATAAGGCATCTGCAACCACATTCTGGGATCCCCTGATGTGTTGCACGGTGAACTTAAAGGATGAGATTTTCACCACCCATCTACCAATTTTACCCAGTTGCCGGGGATGAGCTAGAAGCCATGAGAGAGCCTGATTATCGGTCTCGAGCAGGAACTCAGCATGTTCCAGGAAACGCCTGAACTTATCTAGAGCGTATACAACAGCTAAACACTCTAGCTCATAAACGGATGATTTACATTGTTGCTGGGTCAACGTGCGTGAGATAAAAGCCACAGGCTGCCTAGCGTCGTCAATAACCTGGGAAAGGACCGCTCCGAGCGCAACCGAACTCGCGTCCGTCTGCAAAATGAACGGCTTTGAAAAGTCGGGCATCCGCAACACCGGTGGGGAAATGATGGCTTCCTTTAAGGTATCAAAAGCCTTCTGTTGGTTTTCCCCCCATGAAAACTTTGCCCCCTTCTTCCTCAGTTCATTCAAGGGAGCGGCAATTTCAGCGATATTCGGTATGAAACGCCGATAAAAATTTATCATACCGACGAATCTCGCTATGCCTTTCGCATCCCTTGGCGGAGGAAAGTCACGGATGCCTTGTGTCCTCTCTGGGTCTACCGTCACGCCCTTGTATGAAATTAAATGGCCCAAGAAAGAAATACTCTCTTGGGCGAAACGAACATTTTCGGGATTGACAGTGAGGCCAGCCTCTCTTAAACGACCCAACACCTCTCTTAAATGCCGCAGATGATCTTCGAAAGTCTCACTATACACCAACAGATCGTCAAGATAATTATAGATGAAACGGAATTTGACGGCGTGAAAGACAGTGTCAAGAAGGCGAGTAAGTGTCTGGGCCCCCACAGCCAAACCCATGGGAACCCTTGTGTACTGGTACAAATTCCAGGGTACACAAAAAGCTGTGTATGGTTTACTTTCTTTGGCAAGAGGTATCTGATGATAGGCCGCGTTCAGATCGATAATGGTATAAAATCTGGCCCCACTGAACCAATCAAAGGCCGAATGTAAATCCGGGAGGGGAACAGAATCCACCTCGATATTGGCGTTCAACTTCCTGTAATCTATTACCATTCTTTGTTTGCCACCAGGCTTTGGCACTAAAAATGCTGGACTGGCATAGCTGGAATGAGAAGGTTCAATCACCCCTTGGTCCAATAATTCTTGAACCTTCGCTCGCAGAATGGTCATCTTAGGAGGGGCAAACTTGTAAGGGTGTGACCTCACTATTTTCGTATCTGTAAGACTGATTTTATATTCCAGCAGGTGTGTGAGTCCCAAAGTAGGAGTTAACACCTCGGGAAATTCCTCACACAAATGATCTAAGGCCGTCTGCTGGGATGGAGTGAGATGGTCTCGTGCAGAATCGGGACAAGCTACTTCTTGGATACCCGGCTTAGCGCCCTGGTACCCAAGGAACGGAATTAAAACCTCCCGATTAAATTTAAAAAAACATTGGTGCGCTTGGATGTCCAGCACGAGACCACTTTTTGCGATAAAATCGGCACCAATGATACAATCCACTCCCAGAGCAGGAGAAACCAGAAAAGACCACACCCAAGAAAACCCATCAATTTTGATCTTAAAGGAAGTAACCCGGGAGATAGGCAAGATTTCACGGGATGCCGTCCAGCATATAGCAGATGACTTTTCTGACCTTATAATTAAACCCTGTTGTTCAAGGTCCGCATGTACCCGAGATGAAATGATGGATCGGGCTGAACCGGAGTCAACTAAGGCTCTGAGCTGACCCCCCTTTACCTCGAGCGACAGAAAGGGGCATACAGAAAGTTGTTGCGAGGTAGTGGACTGGACCTTGATATTTGAAGATGGGGCTTTTAACGGCTGCCTGGAGGTCGACGGAAGTTGAACAGAATCGAAGCGGGGGGAAGACATCCTCCGAAATATCTTCCCCTGTCTACTTAGTTTTTTGGCGCTGGTCTAGACGTAGGTGGTGCTGGTCGCGCGCGCCTTCGCATACAATTTCTCGCCACGTGTCCCGGGCGGTTACAATTATAACAAATCAATGGATTTGTTTGCTGACGATTTCGAGCTGGCTGGGCCTGTCGGGGGAAGGTAGGCTCTCTGGCCCCTTCCGATGTCTGAGGTCTTGGTTCGGCTCGTCTACTGTTTCCGCTCGCCTGGTCGGTCATCTGCATGGTCTCCGTCATAACGCAGAGTCGCTCCAGGTCGGTAAACCACTGCGGCCGCTGTGCAAAAACTAGTCGCAGACGGTCGTCGGCAGAGACGCCGTCGAGGATGTGTTGGACCACCTCTTCCTCCGACATGCCCATTCCCAGAATACGCGCTACCTGGCGCTTTCGCAGCACATACTGGGCCAATGTTTCGCCCCGTGCCTGTACTTTATAAAAATGCCGATGGCGCAATTGCTCCATCATTCTACTGGGTACGAACGCCCTCAGCACCACCCGGTGGAACTCATCCACACCTTCCTTACGTCGCATTACCTCCGCCACCCTGTCAGCCATGGTACCGCGACAGTAGGGGAAGATGAGTTCGAGCACCGTTCGCTCCAGCATACCCGGATAGTCCTTCAATTCAAAGACTATCTTAAAAAACGGGAGTAGTTTATCTGCTTCCAGTCCGTCCACGACTGGCAGTTGTTTAATAATATCGGCAAGTGGGTTGGGCAGGTGGTTGTACGTTGCCGCCCCCGAACCAGTCCGTACAGGCTCTACTTCTCTGTATGAAGAAGTGTTCAGCGCTGAGATCACGGACTCCTCAACAACCGGAATTGGGGTAGATGCTCTTACCGGTGGTGACCCTTGGAGGGTCGAGGTAATCTCCTGTATTATCTCTTTTATATTATATGGTGGCGGTGTTATATATGGCGGTTCACTGACTTGTGCCAGTAAATTTTGCAGCCGATGAATCAAGTGCTGCATACGTTGCCGGATCCGCCGGACAACGAGAGAGCATCCCGGTCTCTCCTCCAAACTTTCGACGGATTGAGCCGACTCCTTCAGCTCACCCCACTTTTCCGTACACCGCTCCCACTCACTCTCGGGGTCAGTGATAGTGACCCTGGAGAGCGCATCACCCGCGGTCAGCGCTTCACGGAGCAGCTGCCGTAAGGTTTGGACATTGCCTTGGGTTTCTTTACCCCGGGCCCGGAGCTCGAACTCAATTTCCTCCCTAACAAACAACTCAGGATTTATCGAAGTCATCTCACTTCGCGGTCGGCACACTTAACAAAACTTTAAAACTTATTCTAACTAATCAGAATCTGAAAAACCCAAGTACTGTTCTTCCAAAGAGTAGACTGCGGGTCCACCTAACGATGCGAGAACTAGCCCACTACCTGAACAGCTCACACTCGATTACACCAGACAAAAGGAACGCGACACACACACAACACACACAACACGAAAAACAAAATACCGACCAACGAAAATTTATTTTAACCATTTCTTAGGTTACCTCCGGCTACCATTTATCGGCAGAAACCGACTGCCGATCGGGCCATACCGCCTAATCACAAAAAAAACCGCAACACCTCCCCAAACATGGGTAAGGTAAACTCAAACTAACTAAGCACCGACTGCGATAAGTCTTGCCCAGGGATTTCCCCTTCTAAAATTTCCTACCACGTGGCACTATTCACTATGCAAGGCGGGCAAGTACATATAAATATGTTTCAAACCTTAAAACTAACAAAATATTTTCAACCTTGGGATATAGGGCCTTGAAAATTTTTCTAAGTTCTATTTAAGAACTAAACATTGTGAAAATTTTAAAATATTTTCTAAGTTTGCAAGCCCCGTCACACCCACAGGACCCTTGTCGTAAGCGCGCTCTGCTACCAAATGAAACCCCTACTTCATTTTGAGTAGTTAAAACAAAAAGAATATTTCTTTTTGTAAAGAGGGGTTACAAGTTAATTAAAACTAGGCTAAGGCCTAGAGAAGCTAAAAATTGCGCTGGATCCAGTAAGACGGGACTTGCAATAAAAACTCAAGAATTAAATAATTAACAATGGTTTTATTATTCTATCTCATAATATTAATAACAAAAAACAACAGTGATTTAGAATTCCCCTTTTAAATGGTTAACTAAAGAAGTATACCCTCTCAACAAGGCCACCTGAAAAATATTAACTGAGTCCATGAAAATAATTGCTATGTCACCATCAATGAATTGAAAATGTAAAATAATCATTAACCTCAAAATAAAACTCCCATTAAACTATTTCTTAAAATATAAAATTTATATCATATGTTTCTTTTAAAATGCAGTATATAAATTGATGAAGGTAAATAATTTCATTCACAGTTACTATTAATAATTAAAATAATTATTCATCCAATTTAAATGAACTTTAAAGGTGACACTTACTATACTTGTTAAATAAAATAATTAATTTTCATAAAGAAATGATCAGCCACGATTATTGAGATAGAATACTCGTCTACTGGTGTATACAAATTCTAATAATAATAAAATCCCTATATCCCACCAAAAGTACAGCAATGCATAATATTTATATATATATATATATATATCCCCCAAAATGTACACAGAAATATACAGACATAACACGTTCCACAAGACAAATTACATATACAATAGTATACAAATACATAAAGGTCTCTTGCCACGCCCTTTTTTTTATATTAGCCTTCTGGTGTATATAAATTCTAATCTTCTTCTTTATAGGAATCCCAATTAGGATTAAAGATTTATTTCTATAAATGTACCCCCATGGTGTGGGTTACTTGCACGTCATGTGTATCATAAGGTATTGCATACAAATGTCCCCAGGACATTAAAATTTAAAACCAAGTGCCTAAGTGGCTAAGTGCTAAAATACTTAATTAAGGTGAGAAATAAAAAATGTTTAAAATAATTAACGCCCCCCAGTTACCATGATTAAAATAAAGAATTTATATAGACTAAAATAGGGCCAATTAATGAAAGGGAAAAATTGCACAATATTAGCACCTTATATAAAAAAATACATTTGTGTGTCAGAGACGGACATGTTTCTTCAATTTATAACCAGTCTCAACAACCTTGTTTCAACAACCTTGTTTCGACAAACAAGTTGAAAAGTGTTTCGACATGCACAGCTTGGTTGAAACTAATTTAAAATAACACCTACCTCCCCAGTAATCTTTTTATACAAATGACATAACCAGATTTTAAAAATAAGAGAAAATATATGTTTTTATGCATAGTAAATTAAACTTGAGAAAATGGGTAATAACAAAACTGACTTTAAATCTGTAGCGAAAGTACTAAAGAAATGAGTGGAAATCTAAGTTGGATGCTGTGTTGTAGACATGTCAGTCTCTGAACTGACAATTTACTATACATGTATTGAAATTTACAATTAATACTTAGTGTTCACACTAAACTGTCCCATCAATTGGGGATCCAACTGAATGTATACTTGAACGGTAAAAACTGATGATTATTTATAACTGGTGCCATGTTGAGTCTACGTGTGAATATAAATGGATATTTTTCACCTGCTTATATGTGCCCAGAAGGATGATCTTTTATTTATAGCGTGGCGATCTCATGATTGGCATGTTGTTGCGGCCGTTGTTCTCTTCGGTGTCGAGTGTGGAGCTTTTAAGATGTCATTTCGTTCAGTGGCAGCAGGACTTGTCTCTGTTCAGTGAACCCTATTGTCACACATTACATCTTTAGTGAGAGACCACACACAAATGCCCCCACTGTTTGGACACCCTCCAAAATACATAAATAAAAACAACACCTAGTTATGTTGTACATAATAAAACTTGGTAACATTATTTTGGCCAACATGCCTTACTTAAAAAGTTCTCTAACAATGATTCTTTATAACGCTTTATAACTTGAACCTCACTGAATGCGAGTTGCTTTTGCAATACAATAACTTATCTTGGCTCTGTAACATCTTATGAACTTATTACTTTGAGTGAAATTGAGGTTACCACGTGGCGCAGAATTTATTTAAAACACATAGTTTCTTACTCCATAGAATCTGAGAATACTATAACTTTGAATGTGACATGATTTACGTTTAAAACGTGCCTGAGTAAGTTCCCATTTATATATGTATAAAGTTTTACTGTCATTGTAGCAAAACTTTATACCACTTAATGACGACACATTGTGAAATAGGTTAAGTGCTCAACCGAATCTCGTTACATCGGTGTTAATGAAAGTGCAAAATTAAATATATTGTGGTTATTGTACTTTAGGTATTAAAGCCGAGATTCTGACACTCCAATAATCAAGTTTTATTGGTTTATAAAAACTTTACGAACAATTACGTCTCACAATGCATGATTCAACAAGTGGGCACGCTTACTCAAGCTTACTAAAAAAACATTTTCTCCTTTAAAAATTTAGTATATAATTAATATAACGAAATCAAATCTTACCGCAGTCATTAAGAAACTTATCTCATATTTAAAAGAAGTCGACGCTAGATTTTCACACCTCTCTCCACCGAAGAGATTTTCTACGAGGTCCTCAGCTAGGCTTCGATTTTGAGAAAAACTTTAACAGAAAATTTCCGTTCGTTGTCCGTTTGTAAGGAAATTCTCACCAGGACGCAGCACTGTTTTAAAACTGCTGCAAAATCTCAGCAGATGGCGACACGGATCAAACAGTGAAAATTCGAAAACGGTAGCCTCTCCTATCCGCGGGTAGAGAGCAGCACTCCTTATTACATTAACTTTTGTACTGTCTTTACCGTCAAAAAAAAAAAAATGCCAATAAACTCGCGCTGAATCATTTGACTCAGCACAGTACTCTGATACATGTTTTGCTTTGGAAAAGAATCAAACGGAACATAAAACTTGAAGGATGGGAAAAACTTGGGAGTGAGCAAAAATTCTATGGTACTCAAGAAAGGGACAATTATTTTTTATTGAACCCCTTTATATATTGCAATAAAACAGTATTGCCGGAAAAGTCATTTTAGAAATGACTAGACGCTATTATACACATTATGATGTTTTAAATTGATTTTGTTCAAATTTTGTAAAGTAGCTGTAAGTTTTGAAATAAGAGATGGTAATTATGTGTTATATGTCAAATAAACCATAAACCCATAAACGTATTCTCTGTCATGTCAAATGCAAGTTTTGTGTGCGAGTGCGCGTGTTATTCGTGTTTTACTGAATAACTCCTATAATAATTAACGAATTAACGAAACTTGGACAGCGTATGCGTCATAAATAGGGTTACATTTTTCATATGTCATAAACTCAAAACATATAATTCTAATATGTATTTTTTAACTGAATTCACTTTTCTATAGAAGCTTTATCTGCAGAAAAGACATAAAACTTTTAGATAAAATCTATACAAAATTTTGCAGCTTCTGGCATTGTCGTACACGAATCTGTCCTATCAAGGTAGAAATCTATGACATGTTCTAATCTTTAACCAATCAGAAGCTTTAATTTTCATTTGCAACGTGCGCTAGTAAAGAAAACTTCGGGTAGTCTTCGTCTACAGCTCGTCCTATTCACACATACTCTCTGTGCGAGTTCTTCGCGACAGTACACGTTTGCAATATAAGTCACGACCGTCCTAGATTTTAGCTACGAGTTACCCGTAAGCTAAAACAAGGGTTAGTAGACGTAGAACAAGTATTTGAAGATCTATTAATGCTAATTCGCGCTAGTCAAAATTTTTCCCTTTAGGGACAGTTGTACTCAACCGGAGTACAACTATATGAACGCGTGAACACTTTAAGATAGCCGGAAGGTGTAAGCTCAGTACACCGCAATTTAAATAATAACCAATAACCCAGTTATCGAACCTGAGATTGTAAATACATAAGAACCATATCAATCAGGTAAACGGCGTGCGTGTGTGATTCGCGTGTGACAGCAGCGGCGAGACCAGAGATCGACGTTAACGCAGCGGTTTTCAAGAACGCCAAGAAGGAATTCGACAATCAAGTAACATAGACGGTTGTTCAATTAAACATTAATTTGAATTGAAAGACATTATATAACTAATAAATAATTTATGTAAAGAGTTTACAGACAAGATTTAAATCTGTTTTAGTCTAATAAATTCCTATCTCCAGATAAGAGACTGTTATATATTATTAGTTCTAATACACTTTATATAGACTGTTATATAAATAGTCCTCAATTTGTTTCGTTGCAATATATAATCTATCTGTATGGCCAATGGACATGTTATTAGACAAAGAATTTGAACAGCTTGCAGAAAGAGGTTCTATTGAATCAATACATATCCTACATTAACATAACATACATATCATATTATATCTACAAAGCACATACGAAATGTTATATAGGCCTATTGCGTATTACACATTACATATCTTTAAAGTAACATATATAATTGCAAACAGAATCAATATTTGCAGAAGGCGTAACACGTTTGAGGCAACCCCGTATTACACTGACCGCTAGTCGGTTTGGGCGAGCATATATACGAGGCCATGTCTTGCAAGCTCTTCGCGATCACTGTGCGGTTGGAAGCGTAGGGAGAACTGACGTTGCACTTTATTTTTCACACGTTGTAGAATTTCAAAATTTGAGAGACTAACAGAACCTACAGGTGTATGCCGTTATGCCAGTACAAGACAGTGTTGTATAACAGTATTTTGTTGTCAAGTAATAACGTTAGTTACGATCAAGCAGCCAATTTACTGAGTTCTACTGTAAGCAGTTTCCGTTTAACAAAAATATAGTGTTGCCTTTGTTGGAATTATTATTTGCCAGGTTGCTAGGCTGTGGTCTACTGCTTGTGTTCGTGACAGGCGTTTCGGCTCCACCATCGGAGGCCGTCTTCAGTGCCAGAACCAATTGGCACGGTGTCCACCAGTTACCCCGCAATCTGTGGAGATCTTCAACATGGCTCCGTCGCTATTAATCGAAAGGAAGAAAGCCTCCTATTAAATAGGATTTGTCATTCTGCGCTCCAAGTCAATCAGATAGCAGTTGATGCTTAGATCGTGCTGGTTCGGAAAGTTTACTTAAGTGGGGGTTCTCAGTGAAAATACATAGTCTCTACCTCAGCAATGGGGTAGGTGGCGGACACCTTGCCAATTGTTTCTGACATTGAAGATGGCCTCTGGTGGTGGGGCCGAAACTTCTGTCTTGAACCAAGCAGTAGACCACAGCCTACCAGCCTGGCAGATAATTCCACCAATGTTGACGTCGGCCGTGAAAGGCTTTAAGGAGTTGTATAGTACTGCCTTGTTATGGATTGTATAGTACTGCCTTGTTATGGATTGAAAATATAAATTGAAAATATTAATCAAGAGCAAGACCCAGGGAAGTCTCGGAAAACAATATGATGGGAACCATAAAGACAGAATAAGTAAAGACATTTTCAAGGGATAAGAATGCTGAAAGCGGATGGCTCAAACCCCAATACTGTGAGGTACTGCACAATGGTAGCAGACGATGTAAGTAAGAAAAGCAAATAAAATGTAACGAAATCAATAGTACCAAAAACATATGTCGAAACGAATGATATATGTATTATCATGTTTTTACGCGATATAAACGTAACACACTTATATGTATATATGTATGTGTCTGTGTGTATAAACGCAAAAACAGACACAGATGTTATGTCCGCATACGCATCTAGTGAGTCAGTGACATATCGCCAGACGTGCCCCAGACCAGACTACAAGCAGTTAACAGCATCGTCACAATATACGCAATAAATTAAGTTGTACGGTTTAAATTAAAATGTATTTAGATAGGAGGCATCTATATTTAGCGCCCAGTCTGTGTTGTTACGGTGGTAATTATATGGTGTTGTCGATACCCCACACTGAGTCGAGTCGCGGTAGTCTGTGTAGGTGCCGGCGCCTGGTTCTACTACAAGTATGGAAATGGCGAGAGCCCGCGATAAAGTTGTCCACATTAAGACACGAAATGTGTCGTCTGGTCGACCGACCTGGCTAGCCAGCTGATTGCAGCGCTGCACACGCCCCGACTGTCCCAGGCGCCGCGCTCCATAGTACAATTTTATGATTTATTTATTTATTTTGATATATTGTAACATTATTTGTGTGTGTGTGTGTGTGTGTGTGTGTGTGTGTGTGTGTGTGTGTGTGTGTGTGTGTGTGTGTGTGTGTGTGTGTGTGTGTGTGTGTGTGTGTGTGTGTGTGTGTGTTTTGTATCCCCGTACACGAGACAGTTACTCATCGCGTCCACAACTCGTGGCGCACCGCTAACGTATACGCTTCCCTTTCATAGTGGCCAACTATCATTTCATTTGGCTCGCTTTAAGAATACAAAACGTACAGAACAAAGTTTAACAATCCTTCTCTTTCTCCTTCCACGTTTAAACAATAATCCTGTTCCGTTTTCACGTACTTTTCCACGCCGTCTCCTCCTTAATGCTCACATAGAGTACATTTTTAATTAAGGATATTTAAAGTTAATACTACCCACAACCAATGAATGATATCAAAATTTGGCGTTCATTTTATTGCTTATTTCTGAAGCGTATTTCTTGACAGCTTAATACTATAAAATATATGGAAACTTCAAATTTTCAATTAGTAAAGTTGTGTTTGTGGTTTGTAATAGTGGCGTTTTTCTATAGTTTTTAGTTTTATAATTATCTTGTTGATTCATCCTCTTCGTTCACTTTATAAATATTATTATATATATACACTTTCACAATTGAACTTACTTTCATTTATCTTTCCCAAACATTTCGAGGTGATGTTCCTCTTCCTCAGTGGGATTAAATACTGAATGTCATTTTAACAGTATAACGGTTATGGACTGGTGTGTGTGGTGGGGGTTGATGGTGGGAGGGAATTGGCGCTGAGGTTCAAATTGTGTGTTTGGATCAATGTATCGAATAGTGTATGTGATCTATAATGAAATTGTTCATTTAATATGTTGTTTGGTTGTAGTGCGTGAAGTCTGTATGTTTCAAATTGTTCAGCTGTGTTTAGTTTTCTACTTTTATGAATAACTACAACCAAACAACATATTAAATGAACAATTACATTATAGATCACATACACTATTCGATACATTGATCCAAACACACAATTTGAACCTCAGCGCCAATTCCCTCCCACCATCAACCCCCACCACACACACCAGTCCATAGCCGTTACACTGTTAAAATGACATGTAGTATTTAATCCCACTGAGGAAGAGGAACGTCACCTCGAAACGTTTGGGAAAATAAATGAAAGTAAGTTCAATTGTGAAAGTGTATATATATATAATAATTTTTTGTTTTAGTTTTTAGAAATACAGTATAGGTCTATAGTATAGGTCTATAGTATAGGTCTATAGTTTTCCTATAGTAGTGTGAAACAGTGTAATTTCTGTTTCTAATTTACAGTCTCAATCTTTCATCATCATCTTCTCGAACAAAAATTAAATCAAAAACGATTTGTTCTTGTCCCAAACGGATAGACTAGAGCTGGTCATTCCAACGGTTCTTCGTACGTCCCACATCACTCTATCATTTCGGCTAACAATTCTATAGTTGTTTGAGAATGCGGCAGTTATCTATTCGGTTAAGATGATCGGCCACTTTAGCCGATATTCGGCAATTCTATCGCGTATACTCATAATATTCAGCCCCTGCCGTACATAGACATTTCTTTTGCGATCTTGAAGAGTATATCCTGCCACGAGTCTGAGAAATCACGTTTCTGCCGCTTCAATACGTTTGGCCTGGGACTTCGTTAAAGTCCAATTCTCAGAGCCATAGAGAAGTGTAGGGAGGGCCATTACATTGCAAAACATTAGGCGTATTTCATTCCCAGTTATTTTAGAGTTCTCCTGATGGTCTAACGTGTGCACTTGTTCAACCTTATGATTGATCTCGTGAAGCGTCTTTACCACATCATTGTTTGTAATGTAACATACATTTCAGCCCAGATATTCAAAATTGCAGTTTTTTGCAATACCTTCCTTATCAGTAGGCCTACACTGCTACTTCTGTAGCTGCGCGTCTTCCAAAAACTAAACCACTATATATTAATATACAGTCTTCTAGTTTTGTTGAGCTTTACAGCTTCTTTTTATTTCAGGAATGATGGCATTATCCACGCTCATCAGTTTGAGTTCTAGTTAAAGTTTCACCTCTTTATATGCGAGCTATCTTACAGTCTACACGCCAATTTTAATTGTTCAGTAATACCAAGTCTCTTTTTAATTTTATTCAAAGCTATAGTCGGCAACGTCGATCTTTCCAAACTTTGCTTCTGCAATTAGGAGAGCGGCATATTTCCAATATCAAATTATTATGTTTTCCTAAAATTTCATGTTTTGGAATAACATCAGAAAGTATAAATCTGTGGTACTTCGACAGTTACTGTACGATTTTAGAACTTTCTCTAGCTAAGTTTTTTCAAATCTTTCTAGAAAGCTTAGTGAAATATTCCTGAAATCTTCATAAATCCATGAAATTTTCAGGACATTGTGGATTATAAATATCTGATACAGTTTTACTTTTTATTGTGCGCTTTTAAATAACAATATCATTTCCATGATCTTTTACATATTTTTTAAAGACATTAAATTACAATGCTTTCATTCCGATCTACTAGAGTGAGCCTAGTTATAGCGCAATCAAATGGGGCAGTAATTAACGAATGAAGGTAACTAGGTCGTAAGGATAACAGTAGCATGGGCAAAGTATGAGAGGACAGTAATGCGACGACAGTTAAATGTTGGCGTTCATGGTGAATAGACGTGTCGTACTTTCTAAACTGGGATGAAAGTAGAAATGATGAAATATCCTACAGA
This sequence comes from Magicicada septendecula, assembly GCA_034769895.1. NCBI lineage: Eukaryota > Metazoa > Arthropoda > Insecta > Hemiptera > Cicadidae > Magicicada > Magicicada septendecula. The sequence goes on from CM068372.1 coordinate 289,220,044, forward strand.
CTACAGATGAACACGAAAAATAGAAAAGAATATGTAATGAAGTAAACACATGTCACATATCTCTGATGTCATTTTGAATTCTAATGTGAAGGCCGTTGGAAGAATATTATTCACATAACTGTATTGTTCACAATATTCTACTCTTTAACGTCTCTGCTCGAGTGCAGTTGATCGGCATATAGGTATGGTATGTGTGTGTGTGTGTGTGTGTGTGTGTGAGAGAGAGAGAGAGAGAGAGAGAGAGAGAGAGAGAGAGAGAGAGAGAGAGAGAGAGAGAACGTCTCACTTGCGTGTGCACGAATACTTTCATAAGTACTGCGATCGATGTAGTTCTATGCTGGCCCTGAACAGGAAAATTGTAAAGCGCTGCAAACCGCTGCTAGTTGGGCTGCACAGGCCCATTGGTTGCTAGTTCAAAACCGCATTTTCAGAAACAAGTGACCGGACATTTTGTAAACTTTTACCCAAGCCGCGCAGTATAGTTCCAACGTATTATCATTATATTATGATCATATAGCGTTAAACTTTATATTTTCTAGTAGAAGCTAGTGTAGTGATTCCTGAATGGAGTGCCTTTGGTTATTCAGGAGTGCCGTACTGTTTTAGGAAGCTAAAAAATTAGTAAAACACTAGTTTAAAGCACTTATTTTTCTTAAGGGTCAACGTAAAGTACTAGAAATACACCATGCTGAGAAGGAAGAAAACAAACAAGAAAATACGAATAAGAAAACAAAAATGGTGGATTGTACATGAAACGGAAAAGCAAAGGCTGAGGAATGGCTTAAAAGGAGAAAAACAAATGAAGGTTTATTTATGTGTTTCAAGTGATTATGTAGCTCTATAACGCCAGATGACGGACATAAGGCAGACACGAGTAAAATAGTACAAGCTAAGGAAACGTTTCCTAAGAAGAGAAGTTTGCTGGCATCTGGAAGCATGGAAACGATGAAGTTTAATTTTCAGCAGTTGTCTCAGAAACTTGTGCTGTAAGAACAGCGAAAAAGAAAAATCTTGTGGTCTTAAAAGCATGGTGCTTGACAAGATTACTACAGATACCGTGGACTATGGGAATACAAACGAGGAAATTCCGAGAAAAATTGGAGAAAAGAGAACTTTGCTGAAAAAAACTATATACAGGAAATGTAATATGGTCGGTCCACCACCTTGCCTGACGGAATGATGGAGGAATGACCATTAGGGGGAGACCAAGGAAAGATAACATGGACGAGATCAGAGAGAAACAAAATTTAAGAAAGTAAAAAGGTTAAGTCTGGAACAAAAGAAGTCGCAGGCCCACCGACCTGCGGGTTGACGAGAAAAAGAAGAACGACAACGACAACGGTAAGAAGGAACATCAACTTTCATCTTCAGCAAGTGTCACTGATTACTCTGTTCCCGTTGTCTCTCCCCTGGTGTCTACAAGGGGAAGGAAAGGTTTTTACTTAATTAATGCACACCTGTGTTGGTTGCTACTGTAATTGACTTTCGACTGGCACAATACTCTTGCCAGTGCTCTTAATTGTCTTCAATTAAAATTACTTTCATTGCATAACTGTCAGTCCTAGATAAGCAGTCGAACGTTCTCAAAACAAAAGCCAAGATCGTTTTGCTTCGCCATTGTGTGAGCAGACTACGCCTGGTGAAAGCATTCTGGGTGGTCGCTACGCTCCTCATTATTGCACAATGTCTACAGTGAATATTAGTGCTCCTGAATATTTTGCCCAGAAACTACTTTGAGCCACCTGGGCGTTTCTAAAAAATGACAAAAACTTTGGTTTTTCTTCGTGTTGGCTTAAAAACGTAACCCCTACATAATTTATACAGTTTGTATTAACATAAATGTGAAATCGATCCTCAACCATTCATATATCAGTGAATTCATATAAGCTGTAATGATTTGTTTATATACAAATATGGTGGTCATAAATATTAAAAAAGAGTAGTTGTAGCTTACACCCTTGTCTGACTTTCTGATCAATCCTTAGTTTTGAATAGATTTTTTCCATAAGAATTTGCCACAATTCATGCTCAAAGAATTTTATTTAATAATAGACAGCTATGTAAACATTTCTTCATCTAATCAATTAATCGTTTAATTGGAAACATGTTATCGCTAAATAATCCTCTTGCCTAAAACCGTTTCCTTTTCACGCAATAGTAGGACCTCCACTATTACTTGTGAGCACTCACTAATTGTTAGTACTTTCCGTGATAAATAAAATGGAATCAGATTAGTGTTTTGCTAGTACCAATTGAAATTTAATCGCGTGTTAACATGGCAACAAATAACTTTTTCAAATATCTTTTTTACACGCGGAAAACTATATCGTTTAATGTGTTCGTCTGTGTGTACGTGTGTAGGTTGAAAAGACTGTAATATAAATAGTAAATTCGCATGCCAAACCGTTGTAACATATATAAAACTCGCTGTACTCGCCGTAATGTAAACACGCTTGTACAAGCGCTGTATTGTATTTATTGACCGACCATAAACCTGCCAATGGCTTGCTCACTTTGTACACATATGATACTGTAATTGTTTTGTTCATGCATCGCATTAGATATCTCTATAGTTAAAAGCCACGCTACAAATAGCAACAACACTGTATAAATAGTTCCAACGGTACAAAACTACGTTGGCGAGAACATTATTTGCTTTTATTTACTTGTAAACTTCTCGTTGGAATAAAACTTGCATTCGTCTGGTTACACTTCTTCTTCATGACGAAATAAACGCACGTAGCTAAGGACTGTTCAACCACTGTTGTCGATGTTTTATAGTCAGTTGCTTGAGCTCACTTAGGACACCGTCGCACTCCACCAGGGGAACCGTTGAACAGTTTTCTGACTGTTCTGCTGTCTTTCATTGCCCAGTCATTTCAGTCTTTGTATTTTAATGAAGAAGGTAATGTTGAGATCATCATATGCTGAATACAACTCTCTAATTTTGACACTCTCTCAAGCTGTTTGTATAGTCTGTCTATTTCCTCGTCGTTTCTGTCTTAATGAGGAACATGCACACAAATAAGACTGATGTTTGCGATGTGATGTCTGATACACAGCCTACATACTCTGGCACTGATAGGCTGGAAGCCCAACACTGACTTGTTACTGACAAGGAACCCCGTACCAAACATGAGTCTATCCCATTCACCGCTATTATAGAGAGTGTAATCTCTCTTTTGCAGCAAGCCATTATATGTACACCTCACTTCCTGAATGGCTAGAATGTCCACTTTGAGTTTTTACGCCTTTACTCTAAGTTCTGGAAAGGTACCTGCTCGATAAAGGCACGTGCATATTACATGTACCAAGTCTGTATCCACTTTCATTTCCAGGTCGTTGCTAAAAATTCGTCCGACATCCAAGGCTAGGTGATTTAACCATTTGTAAACCAACATTTTTTACACGGTGGGGGGAGTCAAACCATCGGACAGCCTCCGACATGGAGGACCAGGTGTTTTGAATTAGGGATTCACATTCCCTAAAGAGATACTACTACTACTACTACTACTACTACTACTACTACTACTACTACTACTACTACTACTACTACTACTACTACTACTACTACTACTACAAAAATCTTTACATAATTAAGACATTAATACCACTGAAATTGAAGCGTTATGATACCCGAGTTTCTGCAGACCTGCGTTCAGTTTTAGCAACCGTATGCCTTTATTCTAAATTTCTTCCATTACGTTGCAAAAGCCAAGACTTGCCGTCTAATCTACCAACAGTTCTTATCAGTTCCGTGTGGTTCGGAAATCAAATTCTACTCTTCATTTCTTCTCACTGACTTTCGAGGCCTGCTTATCTTTATTCCTAACCCATTACCTTCCCGAGAAAATTCCAATACCCTGTGACTCATAAATTTTTCATAAATTCTATCGCTCACTTTTAGTAATGTAATTTTACCGCCCTAAATTCCGAGTACAAATCCAAGTCATTGCAGTCCCTACAAAATAAGTAATCTGTACGGATGTCATTGAAAGTTTTTTTTCCTTTCGTGATTACAACGTTAATGTGTCTATCCACAAATGTGTTCGTATTGGTACATGATACCGGATAACAAAAGACGTTACAGGTGTATTAGTTTATTTAAAGTCAAACGAACTCAAGAAAATTAATAAACAGAAGCAAATCAGTAATGTATATATACACAGTAATGTTCTTAAGTAGGCCTAGTGTAGTCCTACTGAGGTTTTTTCTGAAGTACCTCGCTGTGAGGAATTTTCGTTACGCGTTTTCTTTCCGTAATATCTCGCCGTCATTTTATTAACACATCTGAAAGTTGGTCTTCTTCATTTTGTCCAATAAAGCTTGTGGCTACAGCGACAAGGCATTGCCTTTAGGAGTTAAAAAAAGCGTAATCATATCTGAAAAAATGTTATAATTTCTTTAAAAATAAAAACATTCAAACTTGAATTTAAAGTTATTCGTGTTTTAATTAATAAGAGGAGAAACGTTAGCTGTAATGAAGGTATAATTAAACCCACTTTCGGTGGTGACATGACTGTTCTCTTTGCCTGTACAAACTGTTGTGTTTCTTCTAGTGTGGCTATTAATGTCCTATGTTTGGCCTCACTCACTTTCTTCCTGAAACTTCCAAAAACTTTGTCTTCCTCGAGTAATTTCACATTTTTTTATATTAGTTTTAATTACTATTGGGCACTACAACAGGGTTAAGTAAATGTTTCGTTCAAAAATTGTAAAAGTATTACACAATCAAAAAAGCAACCGGGTAAACTGTAATTCCGTTAATACGGTATCGGAAGCTTTACTGTACATACTTAGTCGATTTGTACCAGTTTGTATCATCTGTAATAACATTACTCAGATACTTGGACTGCCGATTTTGTACTTGAACTGGGTACATGTACTAGACGATTTTTCCGTTGCCTACTAATTTAATGTCTTTGATGTTTCGACTTACCCATTACGACTTATGTCTTCTTTACGTTCACTTTATTTTCTACATTTCAGAGCGTCACACAATAATTTAGAATTCTGTTCATATGTTTTCAAGATTTTTTCATAACTCGTGATGTACCAAGAGCTTGCTCCAAGTTTTACTATACTTGCACGACATTACAGAACAGTCTACGTGTTTGTCGAATGTTCCAGAAGAATCTCGCTCTATAATGTGTGGCGTACGTGATTCTCGACTTATTCGCGAGACTTTTCTGGAAGCTGCCAGCCGCAATTAATTACGTCGTACACACTAGCGCTAACGCGTAGTTTGGAATCTTCTAGTCTGTGAACGTTGTATAAAAAGGTGTCAGCGGCCTTAGTTGTCAGTTATAGTTGCAAAATATTACAGTGCGGTTCGAGAGTTATTATCGGGGGATATTACTGTGTGCGTTCAAGTGGTTATTAGTAGTTAAGTGTTGTGTTTTATAATCGGACGGTATAATTGTAATACAATTGTGTTTTATATTAGTTGACATTTTATTGCGTGTGAACAATTTCTATTTGATTTGTTGTAAGAGACTGTGTTGTTAATTACGAACTGTTTAACTGTGAAATTAAAGCTGGTGATTAGTGACTTAATTGGTGTCTTGTATTTTGTTTTCCACTTACCTATGACGATCAAGTAGACCGTCGTAGCAATACTTTACGTGCGATTAAGTGTATACGGGATATGCACTAAACTTTTATGGCTTATGTGTATGCTTAGGTATTGTGTATGCGAGACAGATTGCAATACGTTTCTAAACCTTTGATCTTCGTATACGTAGTGAACTGTTGAATTAATATGTGGCAATTGATTCAACATGCCAGAAAATGGAATTCTTATTTATGTAAATTATGGTTTACTAAAAGCAACTACGTGTTACAAAAGTGAAACGACTCGCTCCAGAGAGAGTACAGTCGGCTACCTGGATAGAATCAGATTGTTTTGACAGGTGAGGGATGTTCCAGTTTGAAAACAAACCAAGGATATTACCTGCTTATGGTTCATTCTACATACTTATGATTAACATACTGTATTAAGTAAAGTTAATAAAAAACTCTGTCTTTAAAGCACAAATTAATTTATTGAAAGCTCGGATTGGACTATTTTTAACGCTGATAGCCGAGACGTGCTCACTCATCTCAATATATATACCGTGCAAAAATGTAATAATCATATAGAAATACAACATAATACAGTGTGGTATACCAATATAATTAAAACTTAATGAAATATATTAGAAAACGTTTTTTGAAATGGACCTGTCGTGAAGCATCATCGACAAGCTTGCAAGATCATGCTGCATAACTGGGGGTCAAGAGACACGGATTCATTTTAATTTAAGGCCTAGAAGTGGCTTTATATTAACTTGTAAATTTATTTTTTATGCTATTCAGGATAAACTAATACTCATACACATCTTTTATAGTTGAAATAGTGGCGGCTTTAAAACCTACAAACACTGTATCAGGACTCCAGATCGGAATTCTTGCACGATTGAAACGTTGTAACAAGGTTTTATTGGGGCTACATTAGTTTATTTATTTGTGGTTCCAAAATCTACATGGATAGTGTAGATCTGAGTGAAATATCTATATGGATTTGGACTGTTTCTTTAAGCGTCGCGTAGAACGCTACCTCTTTTCGTGAAGGTAATATTATTTAATATGTAAGGAGGAGGTAGGAAATACTCTGTACACATTTTACCTTTGCGCATTGCCTGCTTCGTAGCAGCTTACACATGTTGTTGGTTTTTAACAAATACACTTTTAGACTTTAACTCAAGATACCGAACGGTTCGTTGCAATCTAGACACTGGATATATGGTAGACAGTCACCAACTCACCCAAAATGATTTACAACTAGTTTGCAGGACACAGTCCAAGAGAGAAGGGAGTTAACAAAGTGGTTGAAAGTTTCCAACGATCCATGGTAAAGCGGAAATAAATAAATAAATTGGGCTAAATAAGAAAATCACGTGTTGCATACACACGTGAATTTAATTCTTATTACATTTAAACAACTATATTTCAGACATTTAAAAATCATTGCAAAAGAATTTAATCTTGATTTCGTAAATAAGGACAGAATATATCAATACTTTTGCAATGCAAAGATGTTGAGTTAATTTTAGTGATTTAAGAAACAAATGATGTGTCAAAACGTCTTACGCTTTTAACATTGAAAATGTTTATAAGGACGTGTGGTACATTTGCGCCCGATCGGTGGTCCGTTATCGAAAATGGAAACCGGTGAGTTTCCATAGAAACTACTTCTTTGTTGTCAATAATGTAGTACACATATAAAACTTCGCTTATGAATGCGACTACATTTAACTTATAATCTGTACATTGGTAAATCAAGAATGAATTCATTGATTGGTGAATGAAGAATGAATTCATTGATTGGTAAATGAACATAAATATATATATTTTTTAGATTTATTGAAGCACTTTCAATATCCTTCTCTGTGCATTGCATTTGTGCAATGCCTGTAAATTTTTTTAAGTACTCCTAGCTGAAGTGTCAAATCGAATGAGTTTTTTTCGCTAATGAGCAGTAAAACTAATCAGCAAACCAAAAGTAATTTAGAACTAATTAAGACAGAGCAAATGATAGTAATTTATTTAACTATAGTTGTAAAGGCATTTTGAAATTTCCAAGTGAAGAAGCGCTTAGTCCACGTTGTACACGTTGGACAAATGTAAACATATAGGGTAGAACTAAAAAACTTACAAATGTACATATTTGTATCATAAAATAAATGCCTGCGTACTACGTAAAGTAATTGTATCCAATATTTTTATCAATATTATCAATTCCATGATGGAGTGACGCGGCTCGCCAAAGTTTGTTGCGACCAAATCTTCCTTTCATTCGTGGCCGAAATTTTTTAATATTGTGAATCCTTTACAACTTCCTACTAACGGTTTACTGTCCACATTCCTGTTTACTTGACCGTCATTAGCAAAATGTTGTGACACAAAACTTCCTAGTGATGACCCGACTACCTACACAGCAATGTGCAGCGACAACAGAAAGAATATTTTGTGGGTTGCCTAGCGTAAATATTCAATCATAATGACGTATGATAATTAAGTGCTTTCCAGGGCATTACATAATTACTATTGCTGTTTAGACTTTCCGTATTCTACATTAAAAAAGCGTAAGCCGGTGGTTTGGTAAGGAGTTTGTTGAGTGGTGACGCTCGACTTTTAACTAGTCCAGTCACCGTGTAGTTTTGCAACTAAAATATAACATTTCTACATTTCTACCTCAATTAAAAAGTGAAATCTATACTATCACTGCCTATTTGTACAATCGCTAAATATTGTTTCTATAATTTTGTGTTAAAGTTAGTTACTGTTGGAATATTTGTTTACTACGAGGGTCATTCAATAAGTAAACAGACAAACAGCTGTGGAGCAAAAACTTTTTATTCAATCAATACCTTTTTTTTTACTTTTCAACGTAATCTCCACTAACGTCTATGCACTTGTCCCATCTCTTTACAAGCTTTTTTATTCTCTCAGCAAAGAATTCTTTACCTTGATTTCGAAGCTAGTTTTGGACTTTTTCCTTCACTTCTTCATTGCTGTTGAACTTGACACCACGCAAAGTCTCCTTGAGTGGGCCAAACAAGAAAAACTCAGATGGGGCAAAGTCAGGGCTATAAGGGGGATGAGGCAGGATCTCCCAACCTACTTTTTTTATTGTTTCGAGCGTCTGTTTTGCCGTGTGTGGGCGGGCATTATCGTGAAGAAGAATCACACCTTTCCTCTGCCATCCCGGACATTTCTTCTTCAATGCAGGCTTAACTTTGTTCACAATCATGTCAGAATAGTACTGACTATTGATGGTACGCTGGTCTTGTAGGTAATCACAGAACATTGGGCCTTGGGAGCTCCAAGAGATGGTTAACATCACCTTACGAGCCGATGACTGGGTTTTGAATTTCTTTTTGGCGGGTGAACGGGAGGCTTCTACTCCATGCTTTGTCGCTTTGACTCAGGTTGAAAATAGTGAATCCAAGTTTCATCACACGTTAAAATTCTTTTCAAAAATTCAAAAATCTTATAACTGAACGCTGTTCTTCGAAAGTACTGTCCTCAAGAGGACACGCCATCGTAAATAAAACTGTATTGGTTATGTTTATGCAATATATTATTGAACACTTAATCAAAACTCACAACGACGTTGCCAGGTAACACTCCTGAAAGTTTCAATCAGTTGCTACAATTAATTTCTTTTCTACAGCTGTTTGTCTGTTTACTTATTGAATGACCCTCGTATATTTGCTAATACGTTCATTAACTACGTGACTCGTGTATAATGCGTAATAGCTACTTATATTACATAGGTGGATCCTTGCAATATGAGTGCAATTTTAATGCAGTGTTAAAAATTGTAACAGTTGACTTTTCTGACATTTAAAATTTTGTTCTCCATACTAAAGATCAATATCCACACCATTTTCTTGAAATTGTGTTTATTTGCCACAACGTGTTATTCATCGTGTCACCTAATACACGTTGTATAATGTGGAGCAAATAAACATTTTGGTTACTTGTGATGGAAGCTGAATTGCTGGTAAATTATATTACTACGTCGATCGCACGGGCAGTCGTCTTTAAACAATGGAATAAAATCATTGTACACCAGAGACTTCGTTACTCACAGCTTTTATGACAGTTTTTATAAACAAAGAAATCATGTACAACAATTCTTCAAGTGTACGATTGTCCGTTTTACAAACTGTAATAATCTTTGAACGTAATGTGTAAAAGCCCCAAGTTGCGGTGCCAATTTGTAATATACTTCCAGTTTCTTTAACGGTGTTGTTGGGTGTTTCTTCTGATTATTTAATTATTTAGTTTAATTTAGTTTAGTTAAAGTTTGTAAAATTGTTTTGTTAATGTATAATGAAAAGGTCTGACGACGTTGATGAGCTGGTTCCCTCGCAGGTGCACGCGGACAGGCGTAGTCCGCCACAGTCTCGAATGTTGCTGGAATAAACACAAGTTGTGTACTTACTGAATTCGACGTTTTAGTTTGGTAACAAATTCTTTAACGAGCGAATAGGTCACTCGACTCTCATCTATCAGAGTCACACGGTGCCACCTGTGGAAGTATCAATGGTACTCTAATTCGTAACAGTACTGTCTATTCAATAAAAGTCGTCAACTCTTTTTCGGTTACACAATTTGAATTTATTAACATTTTAAAGAAAATTTAATATTATGGCTTTATATTTAGCACTGGCTGTTTGCTTCATTAGTTATTGACTTAATTACGATTTAGCTCTTAATCTCAGGGTAAAATAAAAATACTTTCGATTTAACATAACTTTTAAACATAACCTTGAACTTTGGTAAATTAGGTTAACAAATTCTCAGTGGTTCCTTCGAGACTACAAGATACAAAAATAGAAAATGTCTGAACTACTGTTTAACATGAGTAGTCAGAATTAATTATTAGAAATAACAATTGGGTCAGGGGGAAAAACGATAAGAGTCAGTTTGACTTGAAACTGAGAAAACTGCATTTAAAGATTCAACACTGTTTCTCTTTTAAGTAGTCCATTAAATTTATTATGTTTTTGAGAAAGTCTACTTTTCACATATTAAATTTGTAGAAAATTAACTTTTTACATGAGATTTCTTTTTATACCATACTGTATATAGTTTGATGTGAGTAAACTACCTGACTTTTAGGGGAAAAATGATGAGAGTCACTATAAAAGTAGAAAAATGATGAGAGTCAATACAAAAAGGGATCAAATAATGAAGAAAGGTGAAGTACGCTAATAAAAACAATATTGTAATGGAAAATGTGTTTTTATTAACTTTAAAATTTTCACAATATTGACATTTTCCTGATGATTATTTATAGGCTATCTTTCTTGAGTAAGCACTTCATTCCTCTTGCTTTATTTTTAGGTGGCAGTAGTTATCATGAAAAAATCAATTCCTATAACAAAATGTGAAAAAAACTGAGCTTACTTTATCCAACTATTTTTAGAGTTATTTATTGAATATTTCTTTCTTTGCCTGAAAATATGTTATATTTCATAAATATCACAAAATTATTTCCATAATTAAGGTATTTTAAATTATTCTAAATTCTTCTAAAAACAAATTTTTTTAAAAACTTATCCGAAACGTTCGTCATCATCTGATTCTTCTTCAACGCCAGCTGGTAACAGATTATTATATAAAACTCCTGTGCCTTCTCTGGCAGACATTTTTTTAGGTCCATCAAATCCTTTAACTTCGCTTTTGCAATCGGAAGTTTTTGGGTATAGAGAGGTGAGGTAGTTATTTGTAAACCCAATTCCATTTCAACTGTAGGCTTAGACACTCTTTTGTTAGGCCTACTTCTTTTTTTCTTGTTTATGGTTAAATCTTCATGTACACTTTGAACAAAGGAGATACTCGAAAAGGCTGTATGAGTCTCGAACTAGTATCATTCTTGAGTTTTTAATATTTACCTCTACTTCTCTTATAGGTCTCGATTTAAAGGGGCATTTTTTCTTAAAGTTTAAGGTTTCAAAGAAAGCGGTCCACCCAAGAAAAAGTGATTGATCACACTTCTTAACTAAGAATGGCGATGGTTTCTGCCTTGAATTTGCAATCACAGTGATGCAATCATCTGGGACTTCAACGTAGGACTTTTGATTAATAAGTCCCATGTTGCGATCACCTCCATGTACGAATGGCCACGGATGGGGAACACCATTTTCAAGTTATCAAGTCTACCACACATGTGAACAATATAGTAGGCAAACCTAAAAAGTGTAAAGTTCTTATTTTGGCCCGCACACGTTTTGTCGAGCTTCTGGTTTTAGAAAGTTGTGGATAAAATCATTTAGGATTGAAGTAACTTCAACTAATCCTTTTTTTCCTATGGTTTGATCATAGGCATAAAAGACACTTTCTTGAGTGGAAAGAGTGTGTATATTAAATAAGTAGTAAGAGAGTTGTCTTTTATAATAAACTTCGTTGGTTGAGATATTTGGTGCACACAAGTTCTTTTGGTAATCCATGCAGATTGCTTCCACTTCTGGTGACTTTTGTGAGGCCTTCCTGGCAGATCGATTTCTTTCATAAAATTTATCATCCTTTCTAAGATGTAACTCATGCTCGACTTTTAAAGCATTTAAATCTTCTTGAAGTTTTCTTAAATCGCCACTAGAATTAGAAAGTTGTAATTTCAAATCTTTTTCTCGTGCTTTGTATTCATCACAGGAGCTACAGGTATCGGTGCGTGGATAACCGAACCCAATGTTGTACTTGGTATTGAATATATTTCTGTAAGAGTCATATGAAGTAGGGTTATTTGGATCAGCTTCCAAGTATTGGCTGTGTAGTTTTTAATATCCAGAGTCTCATCTAGGTATATCTTTTTTGAATCATGCCTACTATAATGTGATCTGCGGCCCTTTAGTGACTGGATATGTTTGTGTATTTTATCCACACTTTCCTCTGGGATCTTATTAGGCCTATTATTGTGACAGCCCCGACCGTCTTTCACAATTTTCCCCTTGGTTGTCAATTAACATCGTCTGTAATGTTTGGACACGTCTAGGGTTAATGCAATGGATTGAAATGAACCCTTTATAACAGCCGTTCTCAACCTGGAGCTCGCGAGCACTGTAGTGCTCGCGTAAATAAAAATGGTGCTCATCATAAATGTATAAAAAAGTGCTCGCGAGCAACAGTGACCCCTGATTTTCAATTATGAACTATATAGCACGGCCGTACAGCTGTTGTCCACCAACAACTGAGTATAGCAGAATACTGTTTGGAAACCTTTGTTACTTCTAAGAGCACTACTTGCAATGGTTTCCGGAATTGTCCGTATTTTACAAGCCGATACCGACTCTATTGTTTGCAGCCTTAAAAGGCAGAGACAGCCTACGAGGGGTTTATTAGTGTAGGCGCCAGATTGTCTCATCTTGTAAATGGGCTGTTAAACACGTACTAGTACCCTCAAAAGAAGCGGTTATTCAAAATATTTTAATTTTATTGCCTCTGAAATCCATAAACTTGGCAGCTTAAATACGTTCTCACAGAAATAGTCACGTAGCATTTTACACTTAGCTCAACCAATCAATTTTCAGATTTTAAATGGAAATTTCGAAATTTGCCAATGAGACTTTAAGAGCAGCTACTACCATAAAGGTATATAGATAGAGGTGGTGAACTGGCTGAGAAACCGTCCGGCTGGAAAAGAGAGATGGAATCACGTAGGGGCCATTTCTGTCCTTGTCTGCCTCTAACGCTGAACTGACGCTGAATCAGCTGATCCGCGCGAGTTCCACTCTCGCGCATGCGTCAGTAGACAAGGATAGAAATGACCTCTATGAATGTTTCTGCGTGGACATTTCCACTTACACGAGCGCCTACACTTTGCCCCCTCTATCTATATACCTCTATGCATGGCCACTACTCTCCTCCCATCCCGTTTGAGGGCACGGAAAGCAGAAATTAGATGTGTTGTTGATTTATCAGTTTTATTTAGATTGTGACTGGAGTGACATAGTGTAGCGATGTACACCAGTTTTGTGACGTATTTTGGTTGTAGTATTGCTGTTCTGTTATTTGTGAAATACGCGTAATTATTGTCAGTTTGCAATTTTCCTTTCGCCTCAAAGTGTGTTGTGAACGTTCTTAAAAAAGAGACATGGATAAATTTGTAATACGCAAACGTAGTGAAGAATCGATACCTAAGTTACCTTCTTGATCAACCCAAGATTCCAACAAAAGTAGCGAAGCAAAAAGAAAGAAACTGTATTCTTTTCAAGGTAACTGGGAAACAGATTTTTTGGTGGTCACTAATGACGAGAATACTGGAGTTATTTGCGTTTTGTGTCATGCAACTTCATCGGGTTTCAGAAAACAAATTGTCAAAGACATTATGCAACTCATCATAGTGCGTTTTCTGATCAATATCCCACGGGATCAGATGCAAGGGTACATAAAATCAAAGAGTTAAAATCACAACTCCAACGTCAAGAGAAGTCTTTTTCATTTAATGTTAATAGTTCTGTTAACAAACTTTCAACTGAAGTGTCTGTATCTGTCTCTCATAAACTTGTTCAGCATGGGATGCCATTTACAAGTGGAGAAATTGTGAAGGAGTGCATAGTTTCCGCAGTGACAACTCTCGCTGAAAGTATACCTGAGAAATACAGAAGTGTTTTGATTAATGCGGCAAAAAATGTGCCACTTAGTAATGACACTGTTGCCAGGCGCGTTGACCTCATCGCGGCTCAAATTAAACAAAAAGCACTCCAGAAACTTTCTGAATGTAGTTATTTTTCTCTTGCTGTTGACGAATCAACAGACATTGCTTCTGTAGCACAATTGGCGTGATTTGTACGTTGTATAGATAATGTGGGAATTGTAGAAGATTTCTTTTTAACAATTTTACCGCTCCCGGGTACAACTACGGGGCAAGACATTTACAACGCTGTCGCGAATTTCCTGAAACCTAATGGCATTGACTTATCAAAGCTCGTGTGTGTGGTTACGGATGGCGCACCTTCCATGGTAGGTAAAAATAAAGGATTTGTCGCTCTTCTGAAAAATGATGAACATTTTCCTCCCTTTGTTCACTATCATTGTTTAATTCACGTTGAAAACTTAACCAGTCATCTTATATCTGTTCCTGAAATTTCAGAACAGTTAAAACTGATAGTTAAGTTGATCAACTTTTTGGTTTCTAAACCCCTGAATAAACGCTTACTAAAAGTCTTCTTGCATGATTTATCAGCGCCACATTCAGAACTAATCCTACATGCGGATGTTCGTTGGCTAAGTCGCTGGGAAGTAATTACAAGGGTCTGGAAAGTTTTCGAAGAAATCAAAGCATTTATTTCTGCCAACGATTATGTCACTAAGTTTCCAGAAATATTCGGGGATGATTTCAAGATCAATCTTGCTTTCATGGTAGACCTATTTCAATATCTCACCGAGCTGAACAAACGTCTTCAGGGTCAGAAAAACACAATTTGTGAACTGAAAGAAATTATATTTTCCTTTCGATCAAAGTTACAAAGATTCCTCGGGACGGCAAGTAAAAATGACTTGGTTCATTTTCCTGAACTGGCACATACACTCTCGAGTCTTGGTCGTCCCCACTCGGAGTGTCCTAAAATTGTCGGTCTGGCAATTCAAATCTGTTGAAAGAGTTTGCTACAGGTTTTCATGTACTCGAAGAAAGTGAGCCGTTGTTTAATATGGTGCTCAATCCATTTCAATTCAATGTGGACTCTCTCAGAAAAATTCAGATTATTCAACAGCACAATCTTGCTAGCGCGGAACTTGAATTATTAGTGCTCCAGTCCTCTCAAGCCTTAAAATATCTTTTCGAAAAGGAAGGATCACAGATTTCTTGGGTGCAAATGATACAATGAAATTTCCGACATTGCGAAATGCTTCTCTCAAATGCTTGGCGATGTTTGGGACAACCTACCTGTGTGAAAAATGTTTTTCATTAATGAAATACATCAAGAACAAAGCACTGTGCCGAACTGGCTTCGGCAACGTATTATTAGTATTTTAAAAACGAGCGCCGCTGACGTCACGCACTGCCACACTGTTACGATAGTTTGTTGCCGGTCGGTTATACACACAAACGGTTGTGCAGCTACGCAATACAGCTGGCGCTGCCAGCCAGCTGTGTCTGTACATTCCTGCATTCGGAGGTTACTTGGCTGGACCGAAACGTTGTATCGGCCTCATTTCTGCTTGATCCTCCAACCTGTTCATCTGGTCTCGGCTGGCGGCAAACTTCTATCCAGGACTTCCGAACCTATCACTATGATAGGCTAGATAAAGTGTTGTTCCAGGTACGTGCAAGTCTGCGGGTTCTGAAAATATTCTAACCCCAAATATATTTTGTGTTTCAGCTTTCATTATGAGTTATGCTTGTGTGTGTGTGTGCGTATAGAGCAGTTTTTAATCTGGGCATAAATGCTATTACAAAATCAAATTAAATTAAATTTAATTAAATTATGAATGTGAGAGTCGTGGGTCAAGTTGATTTCAATAGAGAATATGCTAATGTATCTTGCACTCAGCTGTTTTGATGTAATTAATAACTACGAAAGACACAGCTAATCAATTTGAATATTTCAATGAAACATTAAGAAAGTAATTGCTAGACGAGTGAAATAAGTCACAGCTGGGGAGCTTAATACTGTTTAATCTGAATTAGTGGCGATGTGTGTGTGCGCTGTTGCTGCTTAAAGTTAGTGTTGGTATTTAATGTGGACGGCCTAAGTGGCGTGATTTTCTTTATGACACCCTCTACAACCTATTGTATGTCCAGGTGCTCGACCAAGGGCGAGATGGGTGTCAGGGGTGGACGAACATCTGTCCACCCTAATGGCAGAGACGATCTTATAGCCACAATGCCGTCAGTCGAGGACTTTTCCAACGCTAAGCTGCACCAGGGACTTGTGACACGACTGTGACATCACTGATCCGCGCCTATACGAACTAAGTACACCGGACAATCCAGGTGGGAAAATTCTGATTATCTATTTCTCTCTCTCTACAACATGTGAATGCACAGAAGCCGCCAGAAGCTCACTCGTGAAGTTCTGAACATTATACTCTAGCACAAACTCTCATGTTCAATTATGTTATTGCATGTGTGAACATTACCACAGTACACCTAATGAAGTATCTTATAACTGTATAATGTGTAAGAAGTTACACACATACACACACATCCGCAGTTTGCTGTAAGATCTAACTTTCATCTAATTAAGACCATTAGGGAGTTAATTATCTCGTGCTATCATGTCATCTGGTCATGGCTGAGTTTTAATAACGTAGCGGGGGTTGTCTGATGCTGTAGATGAGAAACGATTTTCTTTCACACACATACTTAACGCTTAATGATTAAGGTAAGGGGTCGTTTGGCTGGTTGAGTTTCGGGGCGGTCACTTACATTCTCTGGTGTGAACTATGCTTGTGAATATGCTGGCAAATCTATGCTTAGGAGCTGAGATATTCCATTTACGTTGTCATTTATATTTGTACCTAGCTATACATATTAGGGTTCATTTATTTACTGTAGTTGGAATGGGTTTATGACGAGGTTAGTGTTGAATTGAGGGATGCTTTGTTATTCATGTCGTATATGTGTTTGTGTGTGTAATTTTACTATATATATACTTATTTTGGGGGAATGTGTAACGGATTTAAAAAAAGAGAATAACCATAAATGTGCTTACTGAGACAACAGGCTAGCCTATTTGATATTATACAACACTGATGGATTAGTATTGCTTTATGAATGAGATTATTACTAACTTTGACTCATACATAATCAGGCAGAAATTTTTGCAATTAGTTTAATATCAACTCACTTACTTTGTGACATTATGAATTAATGGATATACATATGTATACATATATATATATATAATTCTGCCTTTAATGGTGTGCTCACACAATCACGAACTTGTCATGTATGTAAAATCTTGCAGGTTGAATAAAGCACACGCTTGTTGGTTAAAAGAGTTTTTCATTTGCAAGTCCTGTCATTCACCTGGGGGGACATGTCTGTAATTGTATTTGGGCCTTGCACACTTTTGCTTCCTCTAGGTTTTTTACCTAGTTCTAAATATGATGTCTCTCTCCTTTTACAAAAAAAAAACTTAATAAAAATAAAATTAAATAAAATTCAAAAAAAAAATTACAAAACTTAGAAAAATAAAAGGGGGGTTTCAAATGGTAGTTCAGAGCGTGGTTGCTATGATTCTGGGTGGATAGTAGGTATTATTTCTGCCTTATTTTTCTCTGTTGAACTTGAGAAATTTTAGAATCTGGGGACTTATATTTATTTTCTTAAATGAAACTTAGTGTGGCTACAGACATGTCAGCTGGTGTTAGGACTTGCAAATTATTTCAAATTATTTTTGATTAGAATCCAAGTGTTGTAAGAAAACTTAATGGTAGTGTAATAAATTAACAGAATGAACAACCAGAAAAAAGAGCACATTTTATAAAATGAATAAGAGGTTAAGGAAGTTTAAAATAATTTAATAGGTGTTAGTGTTTAAGTGATTATTTTGTGATGTTGAGTGTGAGATGAATTTTGAAAAGGGGTTATAAGAATGTGATTAATTTTTTTTTTAATGAATGTGTGCTGATTGGTTGCACTTGCACATACCCTGGAGCTCATACGGAGTCTGGACATGATGAGGGCCGTCGGTACTTGTTGAGTTTGATTATGACTTGTCTCTTGGATTAGACAACGTGTTTGGTAGCATCCCAGTTATATGGTAATTGTTTATTGAGGGCGTTGCATTGCGGTATCGTGTATTTTGAATGCGGTTATGGTCCGACCAAGGGCATGGATGTGATAGTTTATGTTTTCGATTATATCGAATTTTATGAGTACCTTGTGTGTTGTATTTAGTGAGTTAGTTTGGTTGTTTTGTGTTGTGTTCTATTCTGGGCATTTTGCATGGCTGTTTCTCTGCTTTTATGACACCCATCTCGTCGTATCGCTAGAGCATTCTGGAGCCACTTGTATGATCAAGTTCTTCCTGTCGTTCTCTTTAATTCTTGCTTTTACGTGGTGTGTGTGTGGATTGCGCGGTCATGTCCATTTCGGTAAATGTGGATTTGTTCGTAAAAGATGAGCTCGAGTGGGAGGTCCGGTTCCGTGGACGGAAGCCGCAGGAGACTGTTGTTTCATTAAGGAAGCAACTCCGTGAGGCTCTTGCCTCCGGTGAGGCACCGAGTGGGAGAGTATTACTTACGGATGTCACCGCCGAGGTGGAGCTGTGCTCGGAAAAATTTGTAGAACTGCTCGATTTGGCCGAAGGCCTGCAGTCGGCGGCACCCCCCTCTACGGCTAGACAGAGGGTGCGCCAACGTTTACAACACGTTCTATGCCGTTTACAGAATGCTGAATCACAGGCTACCACCTCGGAATTAGAGAAAAATGTTGTCACTCTTAGGGAGCAAGTGGCGATGGCATTGCGGGAGTTTTCTCTCGGCCAGCGTCGCCACGTAGATCCGAATTCCGGTTCTTCTTCTTCTTCTGTTGAGACGGCAGCCAGGGTGGAACCCCCTGTGCATGTTCCTGCCTTTTCCGATATGGCCACCGCAAGCTATCACAAGCTTCCTAACCCACTGTCGGATGTCATTCAGCGTCTCCCAGTGGTCGATGGTCTGGATCCTGAGGCGCTTTTGAGATTCTTGCGCGTATTTTTTCAGTTGGCCGATTTCCCTGGGCTGTCGGAGCGGACTTTGCTTGAGCTCATTTACCCGTACTGTCGGGGATCTATGGCTGAGCGCGTGACAAGTACCCTTAGGGATGGTGGTGGCATAGACCATTTCCATCGGGAAGTCCTGGACGCTTTCGTACCGGGAAGGTTACACGACCGGTTACGACACAAACATTTCTATAGAGTTCAAGCAAGCGGAGAGTCCCTTGCTCATTTCATTTCCAGTGTTAAAGACGCGGCCCGGATCCTGAGGCTGGGGTTGTCAGAGTCTGATGTCATTCATACTATTTTGCAGGGCGTGACGCCAGAGGAACGGTCACGTTTGACATTCGCTGCCCGTCCCCAAAGTTTTATTGATTTAGACCGGCTGTGCGCCGAGTCGACCACTATACAGGGTAATGACGATATTAGAGCCCGCGAGGCTAGGAGGCGTTCAGAACGCCCTAATTTCGAGCGACGAGTCGGGCAGCCCGGGTCTTGGGGTCCTAGGCCTGCGCCGGTTCAGAGCTGTGAAGTACGAGAATTATTCTGTTCTAGGTGTCATAGATCCGGTCACGTCGCGCGCTATTGTAACGATGCTAGACAGCGTCAAGGGACTTCCCGAAAAGGTAACCTTTCAAAAAACGTAAATTCTCGGGGAAGATAAGTCGGGAGTGGTCTTCCCCGTTAGGCCGTTCTCTTCCGGTTTCACTTAACCCCAGGCGGATAGCTAATCCCGGGTCATCCGGCTCCAAGGTCCTGCGAACTGTCCCCAACTACAGTTCAGTATGCCCCTTCCTGTTGGTCGAGTTGAAAAAGGGTCAGCTCAGAGCCTTGGTTGACTCTGGATCAGCCCGATCCATAATTTCATCTAGAGTATGTGAGGACCTTGAACAACAGGGCTTACTATTAGGGTCGGATCGGTCTTCCGTGGTATGCTGGACTGCATCGCGGGAAATTCTGCCCATCTCCCGGGTGGTTTCCCTGAGTATTAAAATCGAGTGTTTTTCATGGGTGTGGCGATTTTTGGTTTCTCCGGCTCTGGGAGTCGACTGCATTGTGGGTGCCGATTTCATCTCCAAGAGTGGTCTCGTTTTAGATCTTCAAGCGCACCACTGTTATTTTAAATTCAATCGGGAGGTTGTCATTCCTTTCCTTGGGTACCAGGGAGCTAAGGGAGGTGTCCAAGAGGTTGTGTGTCCCGATTCAGAAAGAGACCATCTCACCCCGTCCCAGAGGCATGCTTTAGATCATTTGTGTGAGCAGTTCCCCACAGTATTAACTCCCAACCTGGGGCTCACACATCTTTTGGAATATAAGATCCGTTTAACGGACTCCGCCGTAGTCCGCTCACACCCATACAAATTCGCCCCTCCAAAGATGGATGTCCTAAGAGAGAAGGTTCAAGAGTTGCTTAAACAAGGGGTCATTGAACCTTCCAACTCTAGTTATGCAAGTCCAGCATTTCTGGTGCCCAAGCCTGGAGGTAAACAGCGTATGGTCATTGACTATCGCAAACTCAATGCTAATATTGAGGTGGATTCAGTTCCTCTTCCCGATTTACATTCCGCGTTCGATTGGTTTAGTGGGGCCAGGTACTTCACCATCTTTGACCTCAATGCCGCTTATCATCAGATTCCTCTGTCTAAGGAAAGCCGCCCTTATACGGCATTCTGTGTGCCATGGAATCTTTATCAATATACTAGGGTACCCATGGGTCTGGCAGTGGGGGCTCAAACCCTCACGCGACTACTTGACACTGTATTCCATGACGTAAAATTTAAATTCATCTTTAATTATCTTGATGACCTCTTGGTCTACAGTAAAACGTTCGAGGAGCATCTGGGTCACCTGAGAGAGGTGATGTGCCGATTGAGGAGTGCTGGCCTCACTATCAATCCAGACAAGGTAAAGTTTGCACAAAGGAGTATTTCGTTTTTAGGGCATCTCGTCTCATATGGGGGTGTGACGGTCGACCCGGAGAGGACACAAGGCATCCGGGATTTTCCTCCCCCTAGGGATGCGAAAGGTGTTGCCAGATTTGTTGGCATGGTCAATTTTTACCGTAGATTTATCCCTAATGCCGCGGAGATTGCTGTACCTTTAAACGAACTCAGGAAAAAGGGTACCAAATTTGTATGGGGAGAGAGGCAACAGCGGGCCTTTGATACACTCAAGGAGGCGATCGTCTCTCCCCCTGTGTTGAGAATGCCTGATTTTTCAAAAAAATTCATTTTGCAAACGGACGCGAGTTCTGTTGCGCTCGGGGCGGTTCTGTCCCAGGAAGTCGATGGTGCTAGGCAGCCGGTGGCATTTATATCCCGGACCTTGACCCAACAAGAGAGGAAGTCTTCAGTGTATGAACTAGAGTGTCTTGCTGTTGTGTACGCTCTAGATAAGTTCAGGCGTTTCTTGGAACACGCTGAGTTCCTGTTGGAGACCGATAATCAGGCTCTCTCCTGGCTTCTCGCTCATCCCCGGCAGCTGGGTAAAATAGGGCGTTGGGTGGTCAAGATCTCATCCTTTAAATTCAAAGTGCAACACATCAGGGGAACACAAAATGTTGTTGCAGACGCCTTGTCACGTATGTTCTCCCAACCCAGCGAGGCCAATTCTGAGCAACCCTGTTCCGTTCTGCTGGATTTTCCTTTGGCTTTTACTGATGTGTTACCCCATCAGTTAAATGATGAAGAGTTGGGTCCTATCATCCAACACCTAAAAGAGGGTAACGTGCAGGTACCATATTTTCTGTCCAAGGGCGTCCTGTGCTGCCGAGAACGAAAAGGACGTGCCCCGAAGGTTGTGCTGCCTAGCAAGCTCGTGCCAATGGTCTTCAGCTACTATCATGATTCCCCAATAGGTGGCCATAAGGGAATTTCGAAGACCATTTCCAGTATTAGGAGGCATTTCATCTGGAAGGGCATGGACAGGGACATCGCGGCTCGTGTGAAAGCATGTCATCTCTGTGGCTTGAGTAAGCCTGCTCAAAACACTAAATTGGGTCTATTGTCATCTGATGTGGCGAGCAAACCCATGGAGAAGTTATTCATAGACTACGTGGGACCTTTCCCTCGTAGCAAGTCAGGTAATGCTTACCTACTTGTTTGCGTGGATGCTTTTTCCAAGTTTGTCTGGCTACTGCCCTTACGACAGGCAAACACTCGCTCAACTATCCTTATGCTACAGACCCATGTCTTTCAGCATTTCGGTTTTCCGTCCACCATTGTCTCTGACAATGGACCACAGTTCATTTCAAAAGATTTCCGGCGAATGTGTTTCGCTAACGGCATCAAACATGTGACCACTTCCCCGTACTACCCTCAACCGTCCCACGCGGAGAGATTTAACAGGAATCTCCGTTCAGCGCTTATCGCCTATCATGCTGAACAACAGGATTGTTGCGACCAAAATTTAAAGTGGTTGCAATTGGCATTTAACACGGCCCTACACGAGAGTCACAAGGCCGTACCCTTTGAAGTCATGTTTGGGTTCTCGCCGAGTTTGCCGTTGGACAATTTGTGGCACATTGATGATCTTCTGCCGAACGATCCTGAGGTCACGACTGTGGACAGATGGCGGGAGGTCCGGAGGAATTTGCTTCGTGCGCACGAACGCGTCCGTAGTCGCTACAATCAGGGGCGAATTCCGAACCCATTTAAGATTGGCGACTTGGTCTACTGTCAGAGCCATCCGATCAGCTCAGCCATAAATAGGAGGGCCGCTAAACTATGTTATCGTTGGTCGGGACCATACCGCATTCTTCGGTTTGTGTCGCCCGTCACAGTGAAATTGGGTGATCCCGGAGGGGATGTTGAAAGAGTAACCACTCATATTTCGAAGCTAAAGTTTTGCCATAGGGCATGAGTTAGGAATGACAGTTAGGCCCATAAAAAAGGGGGGAATACTATTTGGGGTTCCTGGATCTCAGTTATTGGAATTGGGAGGCCTTGGTGGCCAGTACTCAAAGCGGGATCCTGCGATTCTTCTCTTTCTCCTGTTCTTTTCTGTCTCTTATATCTGCATGCGGACCAGGGCCCGGCGAGCATGCAGGACTCACACTTACATCTTCTCTTTCAGACACACACTCACTAACTCACACCTCTTCCTTCTGCCTTTTCGTTTTCCTGTGTTACTGAACTCACCAAGAGCATTTTAGAATCTGAGATTTTCCAGGTTTCCCGCAGCCGTCGTGCTTGAGGACTTGTTTGTTTTGGGTCAACCATGTTGCCCTTTTGGGGTGAGGGTGTGCCGAACTGGCTTCGGCAACGTATTATTAGTATTTTAAAAACGAGCGCCGCTGACGTCACGCACTGCCACACTGTTACGATAGTTTGTTGCCGGTCGGTTATACACACAAACGGTTGTGCAGCTACGCAATACAGCTGGCGCTGCCAGCCAGCTGTGCCTGTACATTCCTGCATTCGGAGGTTACTTGGCTGGACCGAAACGTTGTATCGGCCTCATTTCTGCTTGATCCTCCAACCTGTTCATCTGGTCTCGGCTGGCGGCAAACTTCTATCCAGGACTTCCGAACCTATCACTATGATAGGCTAGATAAAGTGTTGTTCCAGGTACGTGCAAGTCTGCGGGTTCTGAAAATATTCTAACCCCAAATATATTTTGTGTTTCAGCTTTCATTATGAGTTATGCTTGTGTGTGTGTGTGCGTATAGAGCAGTTTTTAATCTGGGCATAAATGCTATTACAAAATCAAATTAAATTAAATTTAATTAAATTATGAATGTGAGAGTCGTGGGTCAAGTTGATTTCAATAGAGAATATGCTAATGTATCTTGCACTCAGCTGTTTTGATGTAATTAATAACTACGAAAGACACAGCTAATCAATTTGAATATTTCAATGAAACATTAAGAAAGTAATTGCTAGACGAGTGAAATAAGTCACAGCTGGGGAGCTTAATACTGTTTAATCTGAATTAGTGGCGATGTGTGTGTGCGCTGTTGCTGCTTAAAGTTAGTGTTGGTATTTAATGTGGACGGCCTAAGTGGCGTGATTTTCTTTATGACACCCTCTACAACCTATTGTATGTCCAGGTGCTCGACCAAGGGCGAGATGGGTGTCAGGGGTGGACGAACATCTGTCCACCCTAATGGCAGAGACGATCTTATAGCCACAATGCCGTCAGTCGAGGACTTTTCCAACGCTAAGCTGCACCAGGGACTTGTGACACGACTGTGACATCACTGATCCGCGCCTATACGAACTAAGTACACCGGACAATCCAGGTGGGAAAATTCTGATTATCTATTTCTCTCTCTCTACAACATGTGAATGCACAGAAGCCGCCAGAAGCTCACTCGTGAAGTTCTGAACATTATACTCTAGCACAAACTCTCATGTTCAATTATGTTATTGCATGTGTGAACATTACCACAGTACACCTAATGAAGTATCTTATAACTGTATAATGTGTAAGAAGTTACACACATACACACACATCCGCAGTTTGCTGTAAGATCTAACTTTCATCTAATTAAGACCATTAGGGAGTTAATTATCTCGTGCTATCATGTCATCTGGTCATGGCTGAGTTTTAATAACGTAGCGGGGGTTGTCTGATGCTGTAGATGAGAAACGATTTTCTTTCACACACATACTTAACGCTTAATGATTAAGGTAAGGGGTCGTTTGGCTGGTTGAGTTTCGGGGCGGTCACTTACATTCTCTGGTGTGAACTATGCTTGTGAATATGCTGGCAAATCTATGCTTAGGAGCTGAGATATTCCATTTACGTTGTCATTTATATTTGTACCTAGCTATACATATTAGGGTTCATTTATTTACTGTAGTTGGAATGGGTTTATGACGAGGTTAGTGTTGAATTGAGGGATGCTTTGTTATTCATGTCGTATATGTGTTTGTGTGTGTAATTTTACTATATATATACTTTTTTTGGGGGAATGTGTAACGGATTTAAAAAAAGAGAATAACCATAAATGTGCTTACTGAGACAACAGGCTAGCCTATTTGATATTATACAACACTGATGGATTAGTATTGCTTTATGAATGAGATTATTACTAACTTTGACTCATACATAATCAGGCAGAAATTTTTGCAATTAGTTTAATATCAACTCACTTACTTTGTGACATTATGAATTAATGGATATACATATGTATACATATATATATATAATTCTGCCTTTAATGGTGTGCTCACACAATCACGAACTTGTCATGTATGTAAAATCTTGCAGGTTGAATAAAGCACACGCTTGTTGGTTAAAAGAGTTTTTCATTTGCAAGTCCTGTCATTCACCTGGGGGGACATGTCTGTAATTGTATTTGGGCCTTGCACACTTTTGCTTCCTCTAGGTTTTTTACCTAGTTCTAAATATGATGTCTCTCCCCTTTTACAAAAAAAAAAAAAACTTAATAAAAATAAAATTAAATAAAATTCAAAAAAAAAATTACAAAACTTAGAAAAATAAAAGGGGGGTTTCAGCACGATCAAGATTAAATGACTCACATTTGGAGGACTGTTTACGTGTGGCTGCAAGCGACTTCTCCTTAGATATTAGTGAAATTCTGAGTAACATTCAGGCCCAAGGATCTCATTAGCCTGGTGAGTGTATTTATTATTACTATTATTATTACTAAATTGTCATGGTGCTCTCCCACTTGCCCCGGATTATGAAAGGTGCTCTCAATCACAAAAAGGTTGAGAATCCCTGCTTTATAACAAACAGGCACTTCAATCAATGTGCCATCTTTCATGAACCTAACTTTATATGAGTATGAATAAGAATGGCTGACAGGTTCATTATTACCAGGTCTAGGCCGGCGTTGTTTTACAAAAGCGCTTGCTATCAAGCCACCTAGATAAAGGTTCTGCTCATTATAATCAGTCATGGCATTAAACTTACTAATTATGTCTTTCCTTGCAGTGTCATTAACAACATCAAAACATCTTAACCTAGAGCAGTGGCAATCAGGCCCAATCTCATGACTTTGTTTTAACAGTTTCTTTTTCACTTCAGACAGTCTACCAAGTTTTGGTTTCTTTTTCGGTACTAGTACTATCTAAGTCGAATCATCAACAGATTCCATTTTTAATTGGTTAAATTATTAATTAAAACAGAATAACACCACCACAAACATATACCACAGCACAACATAACTTTCCGCACAGTAACAAACGTCAAACAAAACCTCAAAGACTAAACAGGGCCAGGAAACAGCTGAGCAAAACAGTTGATTGTTGACTATCATCGTTCTTCCCACTTTTCCCCCTTTTCCATCTTTTTGCTTAAATATCTCCTGACCTTCATCGTTTTTCCCAAAACCTGTTTAATGGCAAGAAAGTATTTTAAATATTCTACAAGATGATATCAAAATTGCCAATTACTTGACTCTCATCGTTTTTCCCCTGACCCTTCAATTGTATTAAAGGTTTTCACAAATCGTCGACATCGGATTATATCTTCGATTATTGTCACCATTACATTTAATTTATGCATATAGGATTAATATGTTATAACAAAATGACATGAGAAGTTTTTAAAATTATTAACCTATGGTTATGGGTTTGACTATTGTCAACATCAAATTAAATTCTGGCATTACTTAATTAGTATTCAGAAACAAAACAATGTTGAAAGTTTTTACAATTATTAATCTGTGGTTATTAAATTGACTGTTGCCAACATTAAAATGATTTCAGGCATACTGAATTACTACAAATTATTAACTGTTCAAAATTCAGTTGACCCCTTAACCTATACACAAGAAAATACATAAGTGATCACAATTATAAGTTCGTTAAAGTTCATTATTAATTATCATGTCCATTGCATGCTGAACTCTAACCAGGTGAATAATTATGACCTGTTGCTTGAATAGTTTTCATCAAAATTCATTGATTGTTAGGTATTGTTACACTCGAAATCATAAGTTTAGATATCCTAAACTTTGACCGTTAGAATATTTGTCAAAAAAATATTTATTGTTTAAAAAAATATTCATATAAGGTTTAATAACGTTCGTGAATGACGGTTAATTACTTTAGTCATTCACTTTTAACCTTTGTTAAATGTCATGGTTACTTCCATATCTAAAATGAAAAAATCGTAAAATTCCTTTTTTTAGTTAATATTCATTAATTATTATGTAACACCATACTTCCTGTTATTTCACTTTATTCCATCTTTATTGAGCGCTCTGCAAATATAATTCGCTATGATATAAGCGTTTTTCGATGCACTCGACACTTTAAAAAATTTGTTGGTTAGGTCGATCACCTTTGTTTACTATTAGATGCGCACAGCTGATTTGGCTTGAATACGATTACTTTCGCGCACAGAAATGGCCGTCGTCTTGCTTCGCTAGTCTGAGATGAAGTGTATGTAAATTCGTTCCTCTTCGCTGTTCCAATTTTGGGAGCACAGAATTGATCAACCTCCCGGTTGATTTTGATCGATTTCATTGGTTTAAAGATGCTGCCATTCCAAATAGCGAGGTCACTCCCTTCGCGGATTAATTAATTTGCAGAAAATTGTTAATGACATTGGGGTTGAGAGTATTATTGTTACGCCCTCGTTTTTGTCCAAAATAAATAGAATATCATTAAAATTGGTTTAACGTCCTTGTTACATGAGTAATACTTAATATAGCCACACCGTGTTATTACAATTAATTTGTTCTTTAAAATAAGTCTTCACAAGACATGTGTGAGTGTTATAATTAAAAAGTTAATGTTTTATACTTACGACTATGCCATATTTCTTATGATTTTACACGATTAATTATTGAAATTGAACAAATGGTGATTACATTTCAATCATATGGTTCCTCTCAAGTCTTTTTATGATAATTTCTAATACAATAATTGTTTAAAATTAATAAAATCACAATATTTGATCTGTGCTTTCTTTGGCCTAGAGCGTGGTTAATTCGATTCACTCTATTTATTGACATAATTTGTTCTGTTCACTTTTTTACAGTGATACAGTCATTCTGAAAGGTCCATTGCAACTTTTGTACATCTCAGTTTTTTCAAATATAATTATTTTCTTGTTTTTAGTCTTATTTATTATTCATAGTCTTAGTATGCCATGTGCAATTATGATTTGGTTCCTGATTAATTATATACCCAATTTTAAGTGGTTCTTTTATGTACAAATGGTCCTTATAATCTAAAGATTGTTTTATAATGGTTGGCCTCCTATTATTATATGTTTTATTGACTAATACTTCTTGAATCTAGTGTAGTCAGACAGTTACCTTAATTTTTCTTAATTCTGGTTAAATTAATATTTCATTATAATTATTTGATACTATAATAGTAGTATTACATATTGTATTGCACATTTATGTCGCTGTTCTTTTCTGGTTCACAATATTATGGGGATTATGAGTGTGTTTAATGGGTACATCTTTATGTCCAATTTCAGTCTGTGTAATTGCAATAAACACCACACACACCACTTTTAATTAATAACTCGTATCACTAGGTTTGTCTTTATAATGTTTATTTTCATTATTGTGTAACTTACACTAGTTTTACATTGATTTATTCTTAATTTATTCTTATTACAAGTTGATTTGTGCCAGGATTGAGGTTACCTGGGATCCCCTTGTCTGACAACAATGGTCTATGCTATTCTCCCTACTCTCAATGTTTTAAAGGTTATTATTTTACACTTTCACTTTGGTTAACTATTATTTATTATTTTTCCGTAATCTTTTCATGTCTACTGGTGATTACTAGTTTTTCTTTTATTTATTTTAATTGGATTTGCCTGTATTAAAAGCATACATGGTATTCTATTCTTACTGTGTAACTAATTCATTCTTATCTTTCGTTATCTTATTTCCTTGTGTTTGTTTGTTTATTAATTATATTCTCATCTCCGAATAAGGAGTTTTTGTCGTGGTCTGTCTTTAGTAATAGTTTGTGTATGTCTGTGTCTCTTTACTGTTTCTTACTTCTATAGATTCCTTGTTTTATTGGTTTCATTCTCTATTGGTACACTTTATTGGCACATTGTATGAGATATTTGTTAATTCTTCTTCGCTTATTACTTTACTTGTGTTTATTTATTTTATCTTCAGCTCTTGTTAGGGCTGGTTGTCATTATAATTCGTTTTTGTCCTCTCACTTACCATATCTATTGGGTCATTTGGTTATTCACATTATTATGTTGTCTTCTATATTTTCTTCTCCATCACTATTTATTATTCTTCGTTTGCTGATTTAATTATTTTAATTGTTTTTAATTAGTTCGTGGACCGGATATAACATTTAGTACACAGTTATTCATTTATCATTCCTGTCTTAGGTTTTCTTGTGTTAGTTAATGAGTGTTTCATTCTTTATTTTTGTTGTTAATTGTACGGTGAAGATATTGTACTGTTACAAAACTAATGTTACAAACAATAAATGTCATCTAATTAATGATAATTAACGCAAGAAATAATACAGATCGCCAATAAGAAATGTTTGCAAACAATAATTCACAATTAACACTTTACATTAAACCTCTGTCAAATAACATGTATCGATCACTAAATGAGAACATGTCTTACCGCTTCTATTCGTTATAATCGGTTGAACAACGACAACTCACGCTCTCTCAAAACAGCTGTTTAGTCCTGAATGTAAATATGGTATCCACACAATATCGTTCTTAATCTATTTTTATAACTTTATAATGCTTTACAGACATCAGCTGATTATCGCATGAATCTTATTGGCTAGAGACGCTTGTATGATTTGACGTCACACCTTCCCGTTCTGTCCTGTGTATTCTCATACTTCAGTTAGCTTACAGATCTTTTCCTGTACGTACTCTACGAGATTCAGGTGTTTTCTATATTCGGGTCCATTGCGTGTTTTCCACACAAAGTGGAAATCCCGGTCGCGGCTAGCTACGTCTCCACACCAGTTACAATATTATAACTCAATATAGTTTCTGCACGCGTTCCATTCGGAACCACGTGCTCAGTTATTGGAAACCTCTCTTGTAAAGTCGTTTAACACCCGCGCAGACAGTGTCAGTGATTGTGTACATACGCCCTGGCCGTCTTACATCGCTCCTAGATTCCACGGTCTTCAGTCGTTCTCCCTCGCAATATCGAGGTAACAGTTCATTTAATACAGTAACAGAGTTCCTGTTACTTTTTACTTTTTAATTTCTTACGCTGCTGAGAAACAATATCTGTGGCTAGTCGCGACGCATTTTTATTGATCGATTTGGTTTCCCCGGATCCTTCTCACAACGGAGGTAATATTCCTGTGAAGGTCGGTGCCTTGATCGCCAAGTTTTGTCGCACAAAAATCAACAGCGATATCATTTATACCCCCACCCACCCAGTTTGAGCGATTGTTCCACGGCTTCTTCGGTGCGTGGAGAATAATCGCCCAGCCTCTGGCAGGCATAGATATTCTAGAACATTCTAAAATTATCCTACCGGATTAACACTGCTGCTATGCAATTTGCCTACCTCGTAGGCGTTAGTGTATTCAGGCGATCAGCGGATTTAACTAACTCGATAACCGATACTTTACGTCCTTCACGGATACATTAGTTTACATCGGGACCTAATAAGTGCACAGTTATTATTTTTTACTTAGTTTAGGTATTATATGTTTTATTAAAGTTAAACTTTAGGTAGTTGCCGAGACGCGTAACACTGTAAGATCTGCTATTCCATTACCGACTACAGAATGGAAAACATATTATTAAGTGGACAATATTGTAAATATGTCAAAGACTCATAAAAGTCGAAGAAAATCTAATCCAGAAACAATAAATCTCCATAAAGACACTAATCTATTAGTCAGTATTTATTTTTCAGAGGCTTGTCTTAGGTTATATGCGTCCGTCAATGCTAGCTTCCATTTTCGCGTGTCATACCAATCTCGTGGTTGGAGCTTTCTTTATGATAGTCTTTTTTTAATTTGACTGAGCCTCTTTTTCGATTCACTATTTTTTTAACATTCATTTATCGGCCATTCGTTGTAAACGAACATAACTGTATAATTATTTTTTTGTGTTTACTGTATGATACTCGTTTCCACTTTTATTATCTCTCTCGTTCCTGATTTTATCCAAGCAATTGCCGCCAGAAGCCCATTTCGGTAGATCAAAATAATTTTTCCAATATTAGTTAACTCCCACACCTCAGTGCATTGTACATATCAGTATCTTGTATATTGTATGTTGTCTGTTGTTCGAGATACTCTTGCACGGAAGAATTGAGCTTAGTCCTCAATAAAAATAATTATTTAACGTTTACATATAATACACTGTGGTTGCCCTATGCTACAATCACAGTTGCACCAACGCCAACACACAACCAGCGGTATGACTGTCTAATCGATCAAGATTCTTACGCATCACAACATTGACGACAGTGGGTTGTTTTAATCCACTGTGGCCGACAGCTTCGGTGTTAACATCTGATTGCTTATGGCTGAAGTACTAGATAACTACTAACGTAAACAAACAAACAGTTTATTTGGATGCAATAAGCGGAAACAAACCTACTACTTGATTCCAAAAAGTTTCTTCTTTTATTCGGTGTTGTGTTCTATTGCTTTCATTCACTTTCTGGTTTGTAACAATATATTTAATTTTAATTGTTTTTTAATCCTACTGTCTTGTGTTCGCCGGTCTGTGGCGCATAAGTGGATTTATCTTCCATAGTTCTTTCCGCTTTTCCTGACGTGTGTCCTTTCACATATTCCCATCAGTTTTTTCATCTTTTCTCAAGTATTTTTCTCAATCCATCGTTCCATTTTTTTAACCGTCTTGTACACTCTTCGAGTTATTTATTCCCCACACATGATGTGACCGATCCATATTAGTTTATTTTCTTCATTTAGGGGCTTTATGGGTTTTGTGTCTTTCTTTGAATTTAGTTGTTTTCCATGATTGTTGTATTTCCTGATTTCGTTTGAATTGCTTTTATGCTCTTCATGACTCTAACCCATACGTTAATATTGGGGCAAGTAATTTTTTTAATATTTGATTAACAATTCCTTCTAAGATTAATTTTTTCAAAAGAAGCATTATCGCGCTGCTAAATAGCCTTCCACCTGCCACAAAATCTATAATTTCGTCGTCTAGTCACCCATTTACTATCACTATGCCTAGCTATTTTAACATTTTCCCTACGCTTATTGGTTCACGTATGTCCATATAATTACCTATAAACAAACAGAGCGCAGTTAGGATTTCCTTCTGAAGGGAGGGAAATTTAGAAACAAAACAAATTTTTGTTTAGAAAAAAATTTTTTTAAATAAAACTAGAAGAAATAACTTATTATTTGTTATTAAACATAAACATAAGGGTAACCTTAATAGGTATCCAAAATACATTAACTTCATGAAACAATAAATAAGACGCCGGCATTTTAATCTAAATAAAATATAGGCTTACATTACCAAAAAAACTGACATTTTCCCCCATCTTCTGCATATGCTGATAGTGTTAAATGTTTAGTACAATTTTTTTTTAAACTTTGTCTTAGTGAATACATATCTGTAATATTTGCATTAAAAATATATTTACTCGTTTTACCACAGTAAATAATCAATATTTTTAATGAAATGAACACTACATGCCCAAAGAAAAACAAATATTTCTAAATTGAGCTGCTGGTGTAAACTCGTGGATGGCGCACAGTTTCTTGAAGTTGCCTAACAAAACAGTTCACCTGTAGAGTCAATGAAGTTGTTGTAAACGCCGCGCCGAACGTTCCGAACTCCCCGTTTGGCCTTAGGTTTACGTACGTACAAAATAACGGACAAGTTTTAAGATTTGTTTCTAAAACAGTAGTAAAGCGCTATATGAAAAAACGACAAAAATTATTAAATGCGGATCGACAAACAGTGCACAACAATAGTTGCATCTCTATCAGATAAGATTAGCAAGCAAAAAGCTATGTAAAGTAGAAATATTTAAGTTCCTACGGAACAAACTAATGCACTATAAATATGGTAACTAAGCCGGACACATTGCGGGCTTAATAGACATTCGCAGGCTACTTCCATTCGAAGGGAAAACATTTAAACTGTCCCTGAAGTACCAGATCACTACCAATGTTTACACGAAGGCACTTAACTAAATAACTAACCAACTAATTAACATAACTAACAATTTACTAATAAATGACTAGCTAACTAGCTAACCTACTAACCAAATAACCAAATAACTAATTAACTAATTTGGACGATTAACTAATTATACCACTAATTAAGCTAATTATTTAATTCTACTTATATATGACTAAATTTGTTGCAATTTGTAATATTTCCAATTTTTCAATAAATGATAACGTTAAGTAAGCTATCTGATTTGAATTAACTCCATTTTCACACAACGTTTGCTAACATTTTCGTTTTCTGGTGGAGTTAAATATTAAGTCTAATTCTTTTGGTAAAATTAGTTTATTTGCGGTAAATATACATTTTTCTTAGCTTAGGCCCCTCATAGAGTCAGAATGAAACGTTTGTATTAAAAAGTGTAATTTTCATAAACGTATCGTAGATTCATATTACAGAACGGTTCATTGCTTTTGCTTCCTTATAAAATGAATATTATATCTTATTACTTATTCCCTGTGTCTTATTTACTTAGCTGAGTTTATGTTTTTGTTTGCTTTGAACGTGATTGAATTTTGAAGAATAATATGAACATGTAGCGGACCAAAAGAGAAATAAACAATACGATACGTTTTATAAGGAGGTATCTCCCCAGTGCCAGTGGAATATTTAAGAAAAATGAAGAAAAGAAGCTATGAGAACAGTATATGGAGGCCTTATATTTGTAAAGAGAGGAACCATAGGCACTGGAAGCAGAATTATAGAAAGTTCAGATGTTGGGAAGCAAAACAAAAACATGGTTCTTGGAAAACGAAAAATCGATAAAAATAGGTAAGCTACCAATAAAATTCCTCAATTGTCTACATGAGAAGGGTAAAGATAAAGTAACAGCAATACGTAACTAAATTTAAATGACAGAGGTGCCTGGCCAGAACACTTTAAGACAGTAATGGCACCGTTTCCATGGGAAGTTGTCATAAAACGTGGAGTACGTAACATAATATATTTAACATGGCCGCCAAAATATTGTTAAAAGTTCTAAAGTAATGAATTTTAAGAATACGGAAGGGGGAGCAGGAGAAAAGCAGTTTGGATGTAGCAGAAGGGGGACCAGGGAATGGGACTAATTGTAATGATAAGGATGATAGCTACCGTGTCCACAGTATGTAAGGAGTGGAAAGTTGAACCACGGACGGAAATTTAAGGAGGCGTGTTTAATCATTACTAATGAGAACTGTATGAGTCAAGCAAGCAAGGGATTTTATAAATTCGGTTTTAACACTGAGAAAAGCCGTCACGTTGCAAACAGGCGACAGTAGCTCGGAAAATTCCGTTTAGGGCGTTGGAAATTTTATTTGATGTAGGAGTACTAGAAGCAGAGTGGCCTTTAAGAGTTAGGCGGGCGTAAAGTAAAATAGAAAGAGCCATTATTTAGTCTTTCAACAGAGTCTTTCAACCGCCGCTCACAGGTAACAAAGCTGTATTTTCTATTACTTCATGGTTATTTCTTACGTGTTAATTCTAATTTATATACGCTATACATTGTAATGATAAGACTTGTTAATGTGAACCATTGTTGTATTGTCACTATTTTGTTGGATAATTTGTATTATAAGTTTTTTTTATTTTTAAATGGCGGTTGTCCGGGAAGAGGGTTCACCAGAAAGACGATTTGTGAATGGTACAGAGAAAGAGGATTACGATTAACTTTGTGTGGGTTGACAAAGTAAGAAATGGAAAGATTCTTAAACATAACAAAGGAAGGGAAATTATATAGGTCATATTATAAGAATAAGAGGAACACTAACAACTGTCATTGAAGGCACAGAAGATGAGGGAAAGGAGGAAGTGATTAACGATGACAAACGATATTAGGAAAGGAAAATAGAATAGCACTAAAGATCAGGCTTAAGGAAGGAGCAATTGGAAACAACAGGATAGGATCCAACTGGAAGAATACCAGACGATGATAATGGAGACACAGCAACCAAATTCTGAAAGACTTCTTTACGGATAACATCATGCAAGATATTTACTAAATATCAATGATCTGTTTTCCAACACATAATTTGTAATAAACATAAAGTTATTCTTAGATAATATCTTACAGCCCCTACGATTTAATCCTGTATATCTTCATGGTTTAAGGTGCATATCGTTTGGTGAGAAAAAACCAAAGTGCGACGGTGTCAAAAAACATTAAGTAGTTTTAACAAACAATTTAATTTGACAATATAATAAAACAAGTCAAGTTTAAACGAAATTAATTACTGTTTGCGTTTTTACTGATAACAAGAGCATTTTGCTACTTCAAAGCAAACATAGTCAAAATTCGCTGACTGAAAACAAGTTTGAAACAAATATTGAATTATCAAAACAACTGATATATTGAAATAGAAATATACGACTGTATAAAGCATTCATAATTTACTACTACTACTACTACTACTACTACTACTAATACAACAACAACAACTACTACTACTACTACTACTACTACTACTACTACTACTACTACTACTACTACTGCCGCTGCTGCTGCTGCTACTACTACTAATACTACTGTTATTATTATTATTGTTATTAATATAATAAATCATCATAATTATAATTATCTTCTTTATAATATTTAATCAAACTCGTAATTTTCAAATTATTTTAACTTTAATTTGTTATTCAAATAATATATATTATTTTTTTAGTGTTTATGTATTTATAAATTTTCCCAAAGTTTAATTTTACATTTATAGATTCAGTCTTAATAAAATTAAATTATTTAAATTTTGGAATTATTTAATATTAAGGCCCCTTATTAGATGTATAGACTTCTGCTTTCAAACAAGAATACCAGTATAAATATATCGACGGTATAAATATATCTGTTATTATAGGTGTGTCACTTTGGCCTATAGCCTATAAAATGTATAACAGTCAAGACATTTGATTTGATATAGTATTACACAACTAAGGTTGTAATCTAAAGTGGCGATTTTGTGTTTTGTCTTATCAAAATTAATGTATTATTGTATAGAAATATTAGTAAAATTACTTAATTATAGTCTTAAAAATTATTATTTTTCAAATTGTTATTGTTATTATTTTTGTGATTGTTATCATCATCATTATTATTTACTATTATTTTCTTTTTACGTTTTGAGGGTATGGCAACTAAGGCCTTTAGCCCAACGACGTCGACCAGGACGTACGTTCTTGTTAAGTCACTGAAAATGGAAATTCATAATCACTAAGACGCAAAACAACGTTTTCAGAGCCGACACAGTAATCTCGCTGATTTTAGGCAGGACAGAGTTTTGTGTTCGTTTCCGACGTCTTCTTTCAGGCTAACTGTTTCTCTCTGTCGTTGCCCGAGTTCTGCAAGAGCACTACAGTCTTTGATTATGTGTTTCACTATAAGTGCTCTGCCACAATTCAAGATGGGTCGCTATTGTCCTTGTAGGAGGTAAGAGGACGTCAAGTTAGTGTGTCTGGTGATGAAAACGTGGTCACGGAGACTGCGATCAACTGCCATTTGCCATTTACGGACGCTCTGCTTCGCGGCAGACAGTTTGCTCTGCCATGTTATTCCACACCTGCTGCCACACGTTAATGGTAGTGGTTATGGCAGCTAGTTTTGCGTTATCAGGTCGTATGGCAATCGCATAGACTTGTGGGATGCACCTTTATCGTTGCCTTCAATACCTACATGACCCGGACACCACATGAAGCTAAAAATATGAACCAATGTCGTCTAACGTATGCCATAACGCCACTGTCTGTTGCAATAACGGATCCACTGTGCCCGGATTGTCAAAACTCTCGAATCCTTACAGATAACAAATTTCTCTCACCTCCGTGTTCAGAGAATCGAAGAGCTCGCCACACCGAATACAGTTATCATCGTCTGTAGCCGTCGAGCTAGTTTCAAAATTTTTGTTTGTATTCAGAATTCTGGACAGCAGTCATACTGATCAGTTGGCATACCGACTAGTTGATTTCAAACTCCTTTATACAGGGTTGTGATCCTTTCAAAAACTCGTACTTACTACAACTAACAGCTACAATCCCGAATAGTTAGGTTTACGATTTTTAAAAAGCTCTTGTTATCAGTAAAAACGCAAACAGTAATTAAGTTCGTTTAAACTTTGCTTGTTTTATTACATTGTCAAATTAAATTGTTTGTTAAATCTACTTAATGTTTTTTTGACACCGTAGCACTTTGGTTTTTTCTCACCAAAGGATATGCACCTTGAAGATATACAGGAGTAAATCGTAGGGGCTGTAAGATATTATCTAAGAATAACTTTCTGTTTATTACAAATTATGTGTTTTTGGGAAAACAGATCATTGATATTTAGTAAGTATCTTGCATGATGTTATCCGTAAAGAAGTCTTTCAGAATTTGTTTGCTATGCCTCCTTTATCATCGTCTGATATTCTTCCAGTTGGATCCTACCCTGTTGTTTCCAATTGCTCCTTTCTTAAGCCTGATCTTTAGTGCTATTCCATTTTCCTTTCCTAATATCGTTTGTCATCGTTAATCACTTCCTCCTTTCCTCATTTTCTGTGCCCTTAATGACAGTTGTTATTGTTCCTCTACTCTTATAATATGTATTATTTAATTTCCCTTCCTTTGTTATGGTTAAGAATCTTCCCATTTCTTACTTTGTCAACCCACACAAAGTTAATCGTACTCCTCTTTCTCTGTACCATTCACAAATCGTCTTTCTGGTGAACCCTCTTCCCGGACAACCGCCATCTTAAAATAAAAAAACTTATAATAAAAATTATCCAACAAAATAGTGACAACACAACAATGGTTAACATTAACAAGACTTATCATTACAATGTATAGTGTATATAAAATAGAATTAACACGTAAGAAATAACCATGTGGTACAGGCAAAATTTGGCAACATATCTCAGCAACTTCAATTAACGTCGAAGATGTAAGGACGTCATTCCTACTTCACAATATAAACTTTCTGCAGGGCTAGTGCGGAACGCCCCTGTGGCGTAGCGCACCCCTGCATTGTGAACAGGATCTAGATATTTCAAACACAACCTACTGGCTAGAGAATATCTCTTAGCCAGAGATGGCTAGCATCGCTTATCTCTTATTGCGTCTTTCACAGCAGCGTTCCACCACGGAACCTGTGTTATGAATAAACGGATCTACGTTCCATGGGATATGATCAGTATATCAGAAACGATAGTATCTGCAAAACTGTTTACGTCGTCACTGACGTCTCTAGCAGCCTAGAGACCTGTCCAATCAGCACGGTCCATGCGCTATCTTTTCGCCATCTTTCACGTTCGTGTTGTTATCAGCAATGGGAAATGATCACTCCCGCGAAGATCTGGGACCACTCTCCACAACAGACAAAACTCGGGATCGATACCAGATAAAATGTCACTTCCAACATTGAAATGTGTACTCGCGTCAGGTTTAAAAAGACACGTACGCTGTTAAGGAACACATCTTCAGCTCTTCAGCGCTGTTTGTCCTACGACAACCTCAAGTGCGAGTAAGGGCGCTGAAGTTCCCAAAATGGAGATGATAACTGCTCGACCAGATCCTGCAGATCTTCTACTCGACACGCAGAATCTGATAAATATATGCAGCAGATCATCATCTTCAGTAGCTGTAATAAACTGATAGCTACTGCTTGTAAAGGCGTAGCGAGCAGGATCGGCCTACGTCTAGCGAGATATGTGTTTATGTGCTGCTAAGAAATATAGCAACGCCTCCGTTAGCTCTGATTTTCTGTGTCACATCACAGCGGAAGGACTAATATCCCCTCATATTAAAATTTCTTTTGGTCACAAATATGTTTCCTGCTGGCACACATACTCCGGAGCTGATCCGGAGCTGATCGTCTGATCTGCGACATTTCTTGTCCCCGCTTTTGATTTTAGAAAGTCCTCCCTGGTATATTTGGGCGATGCCCAGCGCTATACCCTAGCCGTCCCGCTCCCACTGGAAATGGCTGCAGTCGCAGCTACGAGGTCTGTGCCCGCACTTTTTGTCGGCCGAAGTGTCGCACTTCCAGCGGACCACCCTGAATATCTCTTTGCACCATCTGCATGTCTGTCTTAACCTCACTATATTTTTGAACATCTGGTTTTCTATATACTTCTGATAAATACCGCTCAAGAAACTGGGTTACTACAGGTAATATTTCCTTTATATTAGGGGATGGTGATTGTGGTGAGTTTATAGCCTGTGCGTAACGTATTTTGCCGTAGTTGACTGGGTGTACAAGCTTCTTCCCATCGAAGTAGCTAAGTTTTTTCAGGGTACGTACTTCCTGAATAGCCATGTCTTGCTTATAAACGGGACAATTGCGGGATCTCGATGAATGACGAATATTTTATAGCTTCAATAGTATCTATATAGGATCTTCACCATGACCCGCATACGTTTACCCGATCACATCTTGATGCACTGTGTCCGAAACACCAGCGCTGAAAACATTCCATTTGCTTAGGGATGAATGATCTCACACTCGGGCTACTCTGACCTTTTCTGGTGAAGTTGTCCTGTTGAAAGTTAGAACGTGGGACGCAGATGGGAGCATCTGTCCATCCCTTCGTCCGTTAGCCTTCGACAAGCAATAACGACTTGTGAGGCAAGGTCAGTCATAATTTCTTCCTCTGTGCAGTGCAGCAGGTCCCTGCACACTACCACCCTCTTTGTGGTATTCAGGGCAGTATGAGGTACGACTTCTACATCTATGCCACTTATATTTTGCAGCTTGAGCGGTTATGCACCCTGTTGATTGTTCAGGGTTTCCACGAGCTTTTCTGATATCCTAAACGACTCATCAAGCGAAACCGTTGATAACGTTTTCTATCAGGAATGGACTCACTTTCTCGAAGTTACCTTCTTTCTTTTAACGACTAGATACATAGGTACTGGCACATTGGCAGAAATTACTCAGCATCTACCCTTGAGTACTGTCTCCTACTCTTTACCATCCGGGGAGGGCTCTTTTCTGGACGAGGGCGTTAAGGGATCCCTCAACCCCAGAATTATTTTGTGAAACTTCGGTGCGAGTACTAAGGAAATAAATTCACCAAAGCGACAGATCCCTCGAGTACCACGATTAGGACTAAATACAGCAGGGTGCGTCCTGGTGGCCTGAGGCCATCGTTCGTAACGCACTACCGTAGAGCCATCCACCCATTGGTACGATCGGTCCCACCGTGGATTACCGTGTGTTTTCAAGCGGTACACACAATCTTGTCAAACTCACTTACCAGTGGCCTGTTAGCCAGCTGCAGAGTAACAGCTGTTGCCCCCCCCCCCCTATACTAAAAATGTGTATAATATTCCCACATAAATGGGATACAATGTAAAAACAATTAATAAAATAAAAAACAAAATAAAGAATTATAGAGTTATATTATCAGAAATTTCAGTTTGTTTATTAATAAAACCTATACAAAAAATAATTTGAGTATAATTTTTTTATATGTCTACATAAGGTATATAATATTTAATTACAAATTTATAATTATAAAATTATTAACATATTACATACAAGTGTCTAATATTAACGTTACATATCGTATATTTATATGTTTATACCTATGCAGACATATAGTTTATTATGTGTTGTTTGTATTTAAGTAAACATTCTAACAGAAAGCTGAAATCTTGCATAAATTATAATACACTACTTCTAATAATTTAAAAATCGATTTGCTAACTGTTGGGACTGTTGAATTAAAGTCTTTGAAAAGACCAATTTCCTTTTAAACGGCAAATATTATAATATAGATAAATAAAACAACAGAAAGGGCTTGTGGTTGAATAATATTAATGCGTTTAGGTAAATAAAATTGACCCAATAAAGAGTCTTTCGAGTAATGTTTGGCAGAAAACCAAAAAACAACGGCTCCGATATTGTTGTAGTAGAACACAGTTTTAATCCATATTCAAAGAGGACATAAATTTATTTTTATTGGTTGTGACCTCCCTTGTCCCTCTTTCGTTACTCACTTACTCGCTCTCTCTCTCTCTCTCTCTCTCTCTCTCTCTCTCTCTCTCTCTCTCTCTCTCTCTCTCTGTCGACCTGTGTGGCGGCCTTGATACCTAACATTCTATAGGCAGACACTATGTAACTCAATCAGCGCAAATTACAGCGACTTTTTTTAATATTTCCATTCTTAACCAGTTTTTAAGGAATATAGTTTACAATTTTTTAGCTCGCAAGTTTTAAATTTAACTACTTAAGGTATAATACGTACGCGTGTTGAGGGAGTTGATCTTTTTTAAGAAACAAAATTAATCTTTACCATCAACATCGTAATTAGCACAAACATCTTCATTTTACACGGTTCAAATACATCATCAGTGCACAGATAATACAAATACAAATACAATAACAGTTAATTTCTTCCATATATGTGTATTTATTTTTAAATAAATAAACTATTATTAAAACAATAATATATATATACTTTCACTTATGAAACTTACTATTGTCACTTCCCAAACGTTTCAAGATGTTGTTTCTCTTCTTCAGTGGGTTGAGTACTAACTCAAAATAAATTAACAATATTATTAAAACTATTAAAACCTTAAAATAAAACTATTATTATTGTATTTATGCAATATATTATATAACAACTACAGGAAACTTGAACAACCACAACTAGAAGACATAAAAACTACATACATATATAGAATGTGTGTGTATGTGTGTGTGTGTGTGTGTGAGTAAGCGCGCGCGCGCGTATAGAATGTTTATACGAATCTGCTTTGTCATACACATGATGTATTATTTTTTTTTTTTTTTTTTTACGGTACGATATTATTATTCTTTCTATGTAAGCATTTACGTGTATTTGTTTGTTGCTATTTACACACGTGTGATTGAACATTTTTAAATTATCTTCCGTCACGTCGTCTTAGTTCAGCAATTATAAAATAATAATTAACTAACGCATGTCCTCTCGCATTTACACATTTAAAATCGTTTTTTAATGAATAATTTCTGCTTAGGTAACAATTCTGATTTACTATGCTGTTTTAAGTCTTTGCTTTTAGTAGACTCCGGTCTCACGGATTCCCTTCAAATTTGATGTCACTTACTTACCCTGATTACTTCTTTCCCTAATTGTTTCGTCTAATGCATCGTCTTGAGTATTTATTTTGCTTCAATAATATTTATATTTTTTATAGCCATGAATCCTCTTTTCAACGTCTAACTTTATATTCTGTTAAACTCTCTCAATCCACAATTTTTTTCTTTCTTTCTTTGTTAACTTCCAGGTCCCACTTCTTGTGTTATAGTTTTTGTTATGGTAATTATAATTTTTTAACACCTATAAAAAGGAACCTATCTTGCCGGGACTGCATTTTTTTGTTATTGATTTATATTTTTAATTAGTTAAATATAATTTGTAATTTTTGTTTCATTACAATTTGTTTAGTATCTCATACTTTTTATGAAGTAGGCCTATAAACGTTTTTGAAATGGCTAGCCACCGTTATAAACAATCGATTTTATGAAACCAGCCCTTCGAATTTTATTTAAAAATCTAATGAATCAATTATTTGATCTAGGCACACTTCTTCTGTCAAGTCAGGCACAACAGTATTTCTTCAAAATAAATGTTCAATTTAAATTTAAATTTAATTAACTTAACATCTTTAAAACGCTGAAACTTTCCGATTGCGTTTGAATTTTTTGAACGCGTTTTTTACTTAAATACAGTTATGAGAGTCAACTTAATATGGCTTTTCATAGGTCACGGAATGTCTGCCTGTCCTTCAGTTGTGTAACTCAATATGCTAATATAATTAATTTCTGTATGAGGCGGTTGCTTGGGAGCCGTTATAGATCTGATCTGCTTTAATCTCGGAGGAAGGGCATTTCCTTGACCCAATTTACCGCGTTTCTGAGAAGTTTAATAACAAGAACCGAACACAAAATTTGCACGAATTACTTATACATTATTCTTCTTTTTGCACGGAAAAGTTTCATCAGGACATTTATTAAGTCAAAATCGCAAATTTGGTTGCGTATAATTTTCTTAAGTAATTTTCACAACCTAACCTTGTGTTTTCTGTATTATTTCAATGCTACTTTTTACGGCTGAAAGTTTAACTTTTTTGAGTAATTACGTTCTTCGCTCAAATAATATTGTACCTTTTCCAAAAACTTTCTTGCTAAATCTAATGTAAATCATAGTGCAACCAAGATAATAGTAATAATAATTATAATAATCGTCATTGATCAAGATTATCATAAAACCCGTACCCTTTTTAGGTGGGGAAAAACTGCAAAAGGCATCAGGCAAGAAGCCAGGCTGTCTACTAGTGCAGGATTTTTTCCCACCAAAAACTATCTTTGTCCGTGATCCCACAGGCCAGGACCGTTTTCGTGTTACTTCGGAATGCGATGTGCACGCTTAACCCAACGTGCTATTATCTATGACTGGGCTGCTTACTTCTTGCTGTCACCGGTCGGACAGATACCCTTTGTTTTTCTTACGACGCAGAATGCATTCTGCGATTGATAGTTACGTTGCGATTGTTTCCTAGTTG
This sequence comes from Magicicada septendecula, assembly GCA_034769895.1. NCBI lineage: Eukaryota > Metazoa > Arthropoda > Insecta > Hemiptera > Cicadidae > Magicicada > Magicicada septendecula. The sequence goes on from CM068372.1 coordinate 289,263,871, forward strand.
CTCTCACTATGAAATATCAAACCAACAATGCTATCAGGACTGAAAATTCCGATCCTTGAGCTGAGATACTATCGATCATCCACGAAACGTAAGCACTTGAAAAAACACTGCCTCTCTGCGACGTTCAGTACCTGCAGTGAATGGCTGCCACCCTTCCCATCCGGTGGAGATATGGAGCTATTCATCGCCTGTTAGGATCTGCGTGAGGAAGACGTTTATCTCGCCACGACTGCGATCCATCCACGGCTCTAAGTTCCTGATAAGTCTTGCAACCAGCGATCTCTGTTGTCGTCGCCCCCTCACTGCAGCCACAAGGCATAAAGTGAGTGCGGGCCTCGACAGTTGCCTGTATTCTGCCAATACAGGAGCACACAATTCTCAATCTTCCTTGCCACTGGCCAGAAATCAAGCGTGTACGATACTTCAGCATTGTAGTATCGGCCCACACTCCCACGCCGTGTAGCAGACTGCACCGCGAGCGTCAGCACCGTCTTCTTACTTGTCAAAGGCCTGCCAATATTGGTAATCATTCTACTAAGGGAAGCAGCCACCAGAGCCGCCCTAGCACACGCCTTCCGAATATCATCCCAGGAGGACAACTTACAGTTGAACGTTATCACTAGGTACTTGGCCGATCTTTTGTGTGAATTTCTTCATTCCCTACCCTGTACGGAATGACCGTAGGGACCCTACTCTTAGCTTTCGAGATCGCCAGGTGGGGACGTAACTTTCCATCCATCCACTAACTCGGCGCATGACTTTGTTCAGCTTCAACTGAGCCAGATCTGGATAACGTGATGTGATGACTGTTCCCTCATCATCAGCGTACCCGACCAGGAACACGTTCTTAGGCATCTGTGTACGGAGCAAGCTGTAATACGAGGGGTTCAAAAGATCAGGACCCAGTATTGACCCCTGCGCTGCACCAGAGGTGAAGACTTTTGTCAGCTGACCCTGTCTCGTCTCGCATACAAGCCGGCAATACGTCAGGTAACATCTTACCATAGCTAAAAGATACGGCGGTACTTGGAAAGTCCGCTGAACGACCTCAAATATATCACACCAACACGCATTCTTACATGAAGCGTTACCAACAACACCAAAGGTCGCCCCTGTTGACATGCTGTCTCAACACGGCTGCCGGCCTCGGTCATCTCGGAGATCGCACCTTTATGGTGAGCACTGAATCGGGTGCATTCCTCGTTTTCAATATAAGTGGACACAAGTCGTCTTTGTTACCAAGAAAGAAAAGTCTATGCTGTTCACATTTTTAACCAACGTGTCTATAGCGCCGTGTATTATTACATTCCTTTAGCCGAGTAAAACAGCACAAGATTGTTAACGTACAAGTAGTTCACAACTGATGATTCTATCCACTCAAAGATCTCATTGATGGCTAGAGTATGAAGCGTGCCATTCAACAGAAATTCTTGCGGTACTCCATTTTCCAACTCGTGTGGGGTTGACAGTGTTTGTCCGACCCGAACACGGAAAGACCTGTCCCTGAGAAAGCTGGAGACAAATTTGAGTAGGATATCTGTGAAGCGCCAAATCATGTAATTGTTTAATGATGATGTATCTACACGTTTAGAATACTCTCCTTGCGTCCAGATGATGTTGTAAAATGCCAGTAGTGTAACCATAGCTACATCCGTTAGTTGACGTATAATGCTGTAAGGAAAATCGTCAGGTCCCGCTGCAGTGTCGCCGGCAGAGCGGACAGAGGAATTTACTTGTCTCATTGTGAAAGGTAGTTTCAAATCGTGAAGTCGTTTTTCAGTTTGAAAGTCAAGATTTTGTTCGACTTCAGATTTTCTTTCGAGGAAATTTTGAGGATAGCTTTCTGAACTACTGATCTGGGCACATCGTACAGCCAAGGTTTCACCAAAGTCATCGAGGTTGCATATCAATTCCCATCGTGCTCTGAACACTGATGTGCTAGCTGTGATCTTCTCGTAATGGAAGTGATGGAAAATGAGAAAAATAAAAGGAGCATAGAATGTTTGGAAGTACACATGCAGGAAAAGATTCATGAAGGACAGAAATACCAGCAGGTAAACAAAGTTGGGAATTCGTAGGGAAGTAGGCCTAATAAATTCTGCATTTTCATAGCCACTAAAACCACTTGCTTTAAGGTCAGTGATGAGAATAAGCTAAACATATTAGACACCAAGGAGAATTTCAGGTCCATAAAAAAACCGGCACGGAGACTTAAAGAATATGGAAAAAATGTCAATATGATGCGGGGTATACAGTTATTGAGCTACGACGAAAGGATAATACAAAAACAGAAAATAAACGAGTTGAAGGGTAATAAATTTATGGATTATTAGGAGAAAATTCCAATTGCCAGTATGTAACAAATTATTTCTACGTAAAAGTTCCTAAAGTCGAAACTGACTTATGGTTTGCAGCTATAGAATTGAGCAAAGAATTTAGAGTTATATTCCAAAAATTTAGTTGTTTCAAAATTCAAAAAGCTTCAGATCAGGATCAGTAAATTAGATGTAACAGGACCTACAGTAGTTCGCAATGCCATGCATTGTACGAAATGTTTGTGCCCAAAGAAGGATCGATAAAACGATAAGGTTAAAAATTAGACCGAAGCTAGTTTTATATACAACTAGCAGGTACCCGCGGCTTAGCACGCGAATATTTGTATATGATTATTATAGTAACTGTCGAGTTGGTAAATTGCTAATGGTACATCTATATTAATAATATTCTTATATTGTAAGTTATGAATATCCAAAAAGTGCGAAGCAATAGATCCATCATTCATGTTTCCTCGATACGTAAAATCAAAATTTGATAATTTAGGAGATATTTATAAATATGCAGTAACACAATTAGATTATAACACTAATTTGTGATTATAACTACTAACACAACTATATTAATTGAATAATTAACAGTTTACGCTAAACCACTGTCAAATAACAAATACCAAATTGGAAGTCGCAACAACGCATAACACGTCTTATCGCTTCGATTCTAATATATAACTGAACTTTGACGGACCGAACTGAAAACGGTTCAAGAAAGTTCCACTACGCTGTAGATGATCGGCGGATAGTTGGCCCGCCTATGAAAGGCATGGAAGGATCGATAACGGGAAAGAGTTGCATTACCCTGATGCTCACACAGCTCGTGTAAACCGTGATAAGACATACGCACCATACATTCAGCGTAATAGTAGGCCTATTATTACATAGAGGTTTGAATACGTGGACTGATGAGCACCGGCGACTATGACAGAGAAGGTGACCGCATGGAAGCAATTAAGAAATAGACCGTGAAAAAAGGAAAAAACTAGATGAAGAGTCCAGGTGCGAATTGCTGCAGTATTATTAAAGACACAGATTTAGAGAGCGATGAATAATGAATCTTAGAAATTATTAAGTAATTGAATAATTACTATTATTACACTAAAAATAAATAAAATTACATATTCTGTAGAAAAATGAAACGATCAATATTGTAGCGTGACAGAAAATCCACTACATTTCAAGTCATATGAAATCATAAAGTTTAATTACATCAACAAATGTTGTAATAATATTGAATGACATTTAAATAAATCAGAGGAATGAAACACAATAAGATAAAAATCCTCACTACATAATATATCAAAACCACTGTTAAAAGAAACCAAAGAAAGTATTGAAGCAACTCATCAACTCATAGTATAATACCAGTAAGTTACCCAGGAAGCTCAGAGCAGTAAACCAGTTACATAAGACAATATCCCGAAAAAAGAGACTCAATCAAAGAGTGGTGAATACCAAAATACCCTAAAAACAAGAAGAGGGAAGAATAAAGTTTGTGAACAGGAAGAAAACAATACCCTGAAACCTGTATAGAAGAATAAAATCAGTTCAGTGAAGAAAGTAAATACTCCAAACTAAACCTCAGTCGTGATAACACCAAGTACCTTGGTTTACCCAAGAATGAGGTAAGAAGACCAGAAGAGTGAAGACTAGACGAGGGACAAGAATGAAAACTAGAAGAGGGACAAGAATGAATACCAGAAGGAAGATAGGAAGAAGGACAAGAAGGAAGACAGGAGGAGAGGAAGACATAGTATGAAAGAAACACCGTAGTAAAACCTATTATTATATAAACTACTATCGATCCCAAACCCACAAAAACTATGCCAAAGAAAGTATAACATACCCAAAATCTTATAAAAATGTAATTATTGAGAAAACTAAAGTGTTGTATAGCGTTATAAGAAGTGCACCGGCTAAAGCTATTGTGTAATAAAGAAAATAAACTAGTCTTAACGGTCCATGATGACTAAAGGTCTGGTCTGAGATAATAAGACTCAGAATATCAGAACCAACAGTGAAAGTGAATTTGTTTAAGTGTTTTTTAAAAAAAAAAGCAATAAACTTAAAGTTGGTGATACTATAACTTAGTAGTATGCTATATCACAACTTTAAAATCTAAATAATAAACAGCATAATAAAATAATAAAATGGAAGGTTTCCAGTATTTTATTATTTTAATGTAAGTCTTTATTTACAAGACATTTGTAAAAAATGATAATAAATAAAGTATGGGAGTTGGTGTTCGCTGATGTGGGGGATCACAGTAGTAATGGTTTGAACCAGAAAGGACTGGTACTAATATAGTATGAATAAGTGTAACATGTTTAAATAGACTGTTATTTCACAATCCTAAAATCAATGTGTTAAATAAATGTATTTGTAAGGTTTATTAGAAAATAAGATTTATGTTATGTGTTTTAAAAAAGAATTATGTTTGATAAATAATAACCTACATACCAGTAATAATGTACTAAAAGGTATGCTATGTTAGATTAAAAATAGTTAAAAGAGATATGTTTAAGCTGTATCTGCAATATGTTAAATTGTGCAGATTACTAAACAATGTTCATAATTAATTATTTTAATAACTGTAGTGTTAATTAACTACTACACAAAACAATAAGTTATAGATCATGTTATTTTCATATAATTGTAATTATGTAAAGTCAGAGGAGGAATTAAGTTTAAATTATTTGAGAAAGAAAGAAATATAAAATTCTAAAATCTAGGCCATTTGGTGAAATCAGAGAACCAGTATAAAATAATATAATTCACTTATAGATCCTGTAAACTACCCAGATTTATATAAGATAACACAATTAACTACTACTAGGAATGATCCTATGAATTAAAATGACAATAAGGAAATATACCTTAACATTTTGTAAATTGTCAAAATATATAAATTAATTAATTTTAGAGAGCAATATCAAATCTACAAATTAACACAAAAAACCAGTTCAAAGGTGTAATTTATATGTATTTAAGGAAAGGAAGAGAAATATGGCTAATTAAAATTTATTATAATAGTATTAATAATATTTAAAATGGAAGGAATTTTGTATAAAGACGGAAATCCAATTTTGAGCCTATATTTCCAAAGTGTGAACAAAATTTGTTAATTTCCACAAAATGTCTACAGATATGGACTATAATACATCAATTTAAAGGGAATAAGATGATTAAACTAATAATAAGATTAGTAATTCATAAAAGTAAGGAATAAAATAGAAAAATTCCATATATAATGTAATATTTTCTAATATGTATGAAGGTCGAAAAATGTTAACAATACTTTTTCAAGGATTAACTGGGCAAGATTTATGACCAAGTTAATTAGTCTTTTGTTGAATATCAAGCTGAATAGGTGTGTGACAAAAACGTTCTTAAAATCGAGTCGAACATGATGCTAACGTTTAGCCATTGAAATCAGTTAGACAAATTAGACACTTTTTGAAGCCAATACTATAAAAACACTCACGACAATAGTGAAAACAAACCTCTAACTTCACTATACGAGTGACAGTAAACAGTAAAACATTATATTACAACTGATTCACTCTACAAACCTAACCGTAACTTGAAAACTTAACCGTAGTAGTTGAACAAATAGAAAATAAACTAACTAACGCAAGTTTACACAGAACACTTCACCAGAATACACCAAATAGATTAACAGACATATTACACCAGTGCGGGGACATTTTAGACCTTGATGAAGGTAATTTTATAGTAATTTTCTGACTCGACGCATATGCAATGGCCAAGACCAACCCAAGGAGCGGCCATCTTGAAAACGAAACCTGCCTACTACATCGTAGTCACTGACGTCACATCAGTCTTCATTGGTTCGACAAAACATTTATTCTAATATCATAACCTGAATTATTTAAATACTATTAAATAGTAATTATTGTATTTATGTGTTAATTGTTAATGTTATACTTTCTCGTCACCCTTCTCTGACTATTAATCCTAATCGCTCAAAGAACCTGTCTTTTAATACAATATAACATAAAATTTTGTTCTGTATGACACAATCGATAATTCCTGAGACAGAGTCGATAATTGCTCTCCATCGATAAAATATCGATTATTTATTTAAAATTGTCAATAAATCTTAATATTTCCATTATTTTGTATCTGTACTTATTTCACAGGGTAATTTAAGGGTATTTATAAGGCTGAAGGTATTAAGTGAGAAGAATATATTCTATTTTGAACAAGATATTGGACCAGTAAGGAAAGTCACCAATCGATTATTACCTGGAGTTAATCTATTTAACTCCAGACTTGGTGCAAATCTTCAAGAAGTGCTCGACGGTCAATAAATACCTACCTGTTATTAAAATTTTACCAGAATCTTTTAAAAAACAGATTGATCTTGTATACATACCTCTATAAACATAAACAAAATTATTTTATTGTTTGGAAATTCTATTATTATTGAAATTTCCATTTTATTTTTATTCTTTTGTAACGACCGGCATACAGCGGTCTGGTGACCTAGAGGCTAGCCCAAACAGTGGGACAGACAAATTATAGCCACACATACAGGGGTCTTCTTACAAAGTGACGAACCCAACGCGGGGCTTTAAGGAAGAAGGCAGTAACCTAAAGGTCGTCTAGTTACAATATTTACGTGAATTTTTAACCTGATAGTAAAATAATACTTTTTTTACGAAGGTAGGCGGAAAAATATGCTGTAAAAATGTCCGGAAGAGTGGAGACACTTCCGGGATCTATAGGCTTGGGCGTTATACCCGCTCTACTAAAAAACCACCTCTTTTTCCTCTTCAAGGACACTAACCTGTAACTCTTTGACACATTACTTCCGGCTAGTGCCACACAGTTCCAAGTGTCTTCGCCTCGAAGCATCAGTTCGACGATGTTATCCGGGGAGATCTTCTCCCTAATATCCTCTTGCAAGAGTCTTCTCCTTTGCTCCAATCTGTTGCAGACGAAGAAAGTATGACTGACATCGTCAGTAGCTCCCTCGGGCAGTACAAGCACTCTAATAAATAATAATAATAATAATAATCATCATCATCATCTTTGTATGCTCTGGCCTTCTTCAGATGATTTCGCCATTCTTCTGTGTTTGCTTAGCCACACTCCTCCAGTTTCTAATTTCAAGAGTCCTGATGTCCTGAGTCATCTCTCCCATCCATCTCAGTTTTTGCCTTCCAACTTTCCTTTTACCCTATGGCTTTGCATCAAACATCTTCCCAACAACTTTGCTTTCACAAGCACGTACAATGTGTCCAGCCCATTCCAATCTTTTTAACTTAATAAAGATGACCACATCAGGTTCATCATACAAATTATAAAGCTCTGCAATATCTTTTCTTCCAGGCTCCCTCCTCTTCCACTTGATCAAAAATTAGCCTGAGGATCTTCCTCTCAAATATATTTAGTTGCCTCTCATCTGACCTAGGCAGCATCTACGTCTCTGATGCATAAGTCAGTACTGGGTGCACTAGGACCTTATACATCAATAACTTGGCCTTCTCTGTGTTAACTGAGACTTTAGATGTTTCCTGAGGAGCTGCACACACCTATTTGCTGACAAAATACGCTTTCAGATTTCCACACTAATATTATTTTTACAGTTAACTTTTGAGCCAAGGTAGGTAAAGCTATGTACTGTCTCGAATTTATAAGATCGTATTTCTAAATTTTTAGGGCCCACAAACAGTCTTTTCTTGTTACTGGCATATACAGTAGTTTGCTTTCCTTGATTGATCTGCAGATGCATTTTTTTGCAGCTTTCTCCAATTTCACAAAGGCTTCCATCATAGCTGTTTTTGTTCTTCCTGTAATATCGATGCCATCTGCATAAGCCAGAATTTAAAGTGACTTGTAAAACATGTTTCCTCTTGTGTTAATACCTGAGTCTCTAATGACATTCTCTAAAGCAATGTTAAAAAGTAGGCAAGCTAACGAATCTTCTTGTCGGACCCCTTTTCTCGTGTGCACAGTGTTCGATAGCCTATTCTGGATTTTTACCTGACATTGAGTGTTCTTCATTGTGGCCTTAACCTCCACTGTAGCCTCCATTAAGGCGATCAAGGTTTCTGGTATCTTCACCTCAACCATTCCTGAATAGAAGTATTCCGTGTCTATACTATCATAAGCCGATCTAAAATCAATAAAGAGGTGATATGTCTCTATTCCATGCTCACCTCATTTCTCAAGAATCTGGCGTAAGGTAAAAATCTGGTCGTTTGTTAACCTGCCTTGGCGGAATTCGCACTGATAATCTCCTATCGCCTTCTCTATAAACGGTGCCAGTCTGCCAAACAAATTATTGGTGGATTCTCTATATACAGTACTTAAAAGACTGATTCCCCTATAGTTGATCCAGTCCAAGATATCACCTTTCTTGCGGATGGGACATATAACACTCAGATTCCATTCTTTGGAAACGGTTTCTTCATTCCATATATTTATCATTAATTGATAGCTCCCGGGCAGTACAGGCCCTCTAATAAATAATAATATAATAGTAAAATAACACACACACACACATGTATATATATAATAAAATGATAATAGTAACTATAATAATATTAATTTTAACAATTAACATTCAAAGAATTTATTGAATTTTTTTTTAAATTTATGCTTACATTTAAAGTGAGGAAAACTACAATTTTACGTAGCGTTGTGTGTATGAACAGACCCACAATGTGCACAGAAATTTGATTAATGTCTTACGTTGAATACGGAAACATCAGCCAAAGACTATTAAACTACTAAAGTTCAGTTTCAGTTTAATGAACTTTGAATAATTGCTGTATGAAAACTAACTGACTGTGTTGTCGACTTGGCCCTACTAGGGCAGTAGTTACCGTCACCTCACCCCTTCAAAAATGGTAATAATATAAATTGGATTTCTGAAACAGTGATGGTACCAACTGCGACCCGTTTATTCTTCGCTGTCTATTCTGTAGATTATAGTTATTTATGTGTCTTATTGATAAAGGTGCCAGGAAATACGTTTATGTAAAAACAAGGAAATACGCGAGGATTATTTTTGGTTTCGATTTCCTTGAGCCGAAGCAACCAAATAAACGCCAACGTAAATGTCACCAACTATACGTTGCTAGAATATTGTCACAGTAGTGGTTGTTGCTCAGTGTGAATCCTCCGAACACATGTCTGTGCAGGTTTATGTTCTTCCCGACTGCTTATCATATCCTACATCTCAAAATAAGTTTTGCAATTCGTAAAGATAAACAAAATGTATTCTTCTTCAACTAACAAACTATCATACAAGCATGTAAATAAGTAAGATTAGATATGTACTTAGCTTTTATGCAATTAACCCTGCAAATCCGGTAACAAAGCGTCCAACTAGCGAAGGGTAACCTGTTTAGTAACGTAGCAGTTTGTAGCCGGCGTTATAATATAAACCCCATATATTCATGATGGAATTTCTAATACGAGGATTATACGCAGAAAAGTCATCTGTCCCTCAGAGTAAGATATGAACACGTACTCAGACAAATAACGGGATTTTTCATTAATCGAATAGTTGCGTTTCTTGTTCATAAAGCATTGTACGTTCTTACATTACTGTTTCACCTGGTTTATAATTACACTTCCGCTACTGTCTTTAGGTTACTTTCATATCCAACTTTTTTGTTAAATTATAAAAATTGTAATGTTTAATACAACTAATGGTACTGTTTGGATAATCTGCTTAATCGAAATCACATAGTTCTGCCGAAAACAGTCACATTTTAATATTAAATAAATCCCAGTCGTTTTGGCTATCCTATGGTTTGGCATCTTCTGTGCCGTAATGAGCACCTATCAATGAACACCGGACACTACTACACGAACAAGAATGCACGGCTAATGTAGGTTGTTGTATATTTTGAAGCATGGGCTGAAATACAGTTGTGAACTGTGTCTGTGTAAAAAACAGTGAAGGCAGAAGGAAGACTTAAAGGCCGAGAAGCCTTTCTCCATCTTATGATTTCGTGGAGAAAGATTTTAAGAAAGAGTGGTAGCTGCAAATTGGGGGGGAGAGAGAGAGAGAGAGAGAGAGAGAGAGAGAGAGAGAGAGAGAGAGAGAGAGGCTTGTGACTAGAAAAACGAGGAGCTATCCCATGGGTGCAAGACACCACAGTTCTACTCCGACTGATTTCAAGCACAGGAACGGGATAAGGTAGGCTGCGGTGTTTAAACGTGGGTGTCAGTAATTTATATTGTAAATAAAAAAGCAATCCAGATATACAATAATTTAAAGGCTGATTAACCTTCTCAATCCATCTTATGCTTCATTCTATAATTGTTTTTTACAAGTACGTTAATACAGGTAATACTCATTATTAACATATTCTTTTGTAATAATGAACTAATTGATATATAATTAAATTGCACGCTAACAAATAATCACCTAATATAACGTAATATAAATGATAACGCCTTCGATTGGCTAGTTTTCAACATGTAATAAAAGTGAATATAATGACTTTACATGTGGCTTTAAACTGGAGGAACACTAGTTCAGTCATTAAGGTAAAGTTAATTTCATCTCGGCGTTGCTAGAATGTCATCTCAGCTCATGCCTAGTTCACTATTATGTCAAGCTTTGTAAACAATATTTATGATTTTACACATTCCATCCTTTCCGGAGAACCGTAGAAATATTCCTCGGCCTCATACAGTGTATACCTCATTTGCAATAATTCGTCGAGCTGCATTTCAGGAAACAGGAATAAAGTACAGGTTGGTTCTAGAGATAACTTCTCTTTCTATTATTATGTTTAGTAGCCTTATTTCGGTGTCCGTTGTAATAGGTAAGATATTGTTGCTAACGGACTATTTAAAATCGTTGGTGCAATATTTGTTCGTGTGGAGTGACACACAGAAGATCATACTACGTATTAAACAAATATTGTTTTTTTTAAACATGACAATTTTATGTTGTAGACGTTTGGTAAAGGATGTGTTTCCTACTGATGAGTCAGTATACCACTTCATGTCAGAGACAGAGTTCTGTATTCTATATACCTACGTATTATTTTTAGGCGTATGGCCGCCCAAAACACCCGCTGTACCGTTAATTATTAATCCGACCAGCGACGCTAACCCAGTTAGTATAGAGTGACATTGTGAGCTAATCCCAAATCACTGATATTCTGGGCAGATTCCTTGAGTGTAAATGTTTTTGGCCCAATCTTGCATATTCCTTGTATTTTCCAACAACGAATGGAATCTGATTATACTACAATATACGTTAGCGTTAATGAATTTAATAAATAATATTAACTTATCTGAATATAATTGTAATATGTTCGTCAAAGTTAGTTACTGCACGTTGTTGCTTTCTACATCCCACCCTCCCACTGCAGTTTCTGTACTCCTGTTTACTGTCTCTTATAATATTAACTTATAATAATATTAACTTAGCTGAATATAATTGTAATGTGTTCGTCAAAGTTAGTTACTGCACATAGTTGCTTTCTACATCCCATCCTCCCACTACAGCTTCTGTACTCCTGTTTACTGTCTCTTATGATTCTTTCCACGTGCCACATCAAGCCGCTTGCTATACTTCTACTGTTTTGTATTTCCTATATCTTTCTCAATATTTTCTTCCAAATTCCAAAAGGCTTCTCTATTTTTCTCCAAATTATTGAATTATACGCTATTATCCTTTTAGGTCATCTATCCCATTTATTTGCATGTCGTGTCCGTATCATATTAACATATACAGCTCAAATTTTGATTAATGCATTCATTGAAACAAGGTTGGTCGTCTGGTGTAATTGCATTTATACGACGCAGCCAGGATATTCTACAAGATCTACAATTTACTTTAATCACTGTCGCCCTTTCTTTATTACTTTTTGTAGATATCCTGATGAAGACGTTGAGACTGACTACAAAATCGTTTTGAAGAATATAATTTTTATACTCATTCTTACTCTTGATGACCAAGGCAAAAAAAGCTTAGCTTTTGGATAATTGTTCCTAATTCAATAACCCTATGGAGTGTAATTACGTTAGTTCGTATCTTGTGTGGCATTGTATGGCGTAGCTTACTCTCCATTAATCACTGCTTTATTTAGAACTTCCTGAATTTATTATTCATGTATAGCGATATTTTCATTGTGGTCTTGTAAAGATGTCTTTCAACTTTTGTCGTTGTAGCAGATAGCAGATGTCTGTTCTTCCTCTTACAATACTACTTTAGTTTCATTACCACCACCTCTCTTGGTCAAAACACACGGTCTCAAAAAATCTCTGCATCTGTTTTAGTTAACAATGCTAACTATATCACAACATGACAACGTGATATTTATTAACGATCGTAAGTAAAAACTCATTTAAGTGTTATAGACTTAACACAGCCTTGGTTGCTATCAGATGTGACTTTTTTACTGATTTTTTGTACCTACTAAAAATCTGAATAATTCGAAAGATGGAGCTGAAATCTACGTTCTAAAAACACATTAAACGTGACGGAAAATAATTTCTGGACTTGGGAAGCCAACTATAAATTAAACAGAAAGGTAGCTGCCAAAGTGACCAAATATTTTGGCATGAAATAAAATCAGACTGTTGAATTACTACAATAAAGTAAAACTTGAGTCCGCTAACAGCTACACGGGAAGTGAAAAGTTTGCAAAGTTCAAACGAAGGACACTCATTGCTGAACAATGGAAGTAATTATTTCAGGAACGCCTGTGTCTCTTTATTGTTCCTAAATTGAACCTAAATGCCAAATGGCACCAAATTAGTATATCCAGCTACGTATTACATAAGAGAGAAATTGAATAGGAGAAGAAGAGAGAGAGAGAGAGGAGGGAGGACAGATAGACAGATAGACAGACAGATATACATATAGAGAGATAGTCAGATAGACAGATAGAAAGACAGATAGGCAAATACAGGTAGAAACAAAGATAGACAGATAAACAGATAGGCAGATACACAGATAGACAGGTAGACATGTAGACAGATAGACAGATAGACAGGGAGCACAAGTAGTATACGAGAAAAATATGATTACCTAAGTGGTACGTTTGTTAACATTTGGGATTGTCTGATGTAGGTACACCAGTTAAAGTAATCAGTTCTTATAATCTACCATTTTTATTTTATTTGCAGGAAATCGTGTATATCTTGTCTCAAGTAACGGAAAAGCTTTCAAATTGTTACTGTCATCAGTAACTGTAGTCTGCTTAGCATTTTTGTAGACTTCAAACGGTGTTAAACGTTTCTTCTGTTCAAAATCGATGAAACATTAAAATTAAATATCATGACTACGCAAATTACCGCCAACCGCATAGTGCGGACGCGCAAATGGCCGATGTTTTTATATTGACGCTGGAGTTGTATTAGGAATGGTTCGAGTTTAAATTGTCAGACGTTTTGTTATTCACGCCGCATATCGCTGTGGGGTGACAGAAATGAAAACCATTCCACTGTTCTAATTCAAGAATTATGAAAAGTGTCTGTCTAATTTATAGTCTGACAGAGTTTTGAACTATCTATTACCTGAAATTCTGATGAATTAAAATGCAGTCGCTGTAAGATAAGGAGGTTTGTTAGTTCTGAGAGTTTTAACGGCTCCAGTTTGATTACGAGCACTTTTAGATGAAGGTAAAGAGAAAATTTAAAAACAGATAACGTAGGAATTGTAAAGAAAAAAATATGAAAAGAAATATCCCTCCCTGGAGAGTCCTCTTATTTCATTCTCCGAAAATAGGCCAGTAGACCAGTGACAACGCTCTCCAACCACTACCTGGCTTCTAGCGGATTGATATTGAACGGTGGGAGGGAGGGAAGTCATCAGAGATTATTGTGTCATCAGGCGCTAAATGTGAGCTCTGGGCTAACAACAACGGTCATTACACACGCGGCGGCCCAAATTCTCGGTTTCTTTTGAGACTTCTTCAGCCTAAGATTTTTTCGCGGTAATTTCTCCATTCCCTCTTTAGGAAATTAAGATTTTCTCTGTAAATATAGCAATTAGACCGTTATGAAAAATGGTACTCTGAGGTGAAGCAAGATATACTCTCACTCTCGAAAAAATTCGCTCAATTCATACGATAGGTAAGCCATTGATGCATTACGTTTTAATTCATAATTTAGTTAATTACCAATTTAATAATTCTATATCCATTTGTCAACTGAATGCCACACAAGAATCGTAATGATAAAGCGTACTCTAAAACTTTACTCAAAGGACAACGAACACCTTAAGTTATAACAGACCAAACAAAATTTAATTGAGAAAATTTAATTGTTTTGAAAAATGGTTTTCAAATAGTAATATAAATGCTAAACTTCAACAGCTTAAACGTTCCATTGCTCATATTGATATTCATAATACTTAGGATGTGGAATGTCTTTGTTCAGACGAATATTTAATAAATAATTAATAATAAAAAATGCACAAAATATGTTTTTATTGATTATGCCCAGAGCCAGGTGTGTATGTTACACTGACCAAAAGGTTGACCTAGACGTAAAATATGCGTACGAAAAAGTTACGTAATTTACAATTACAAAGATGTGCAATAAAAATTTCAAGTATATCTTCGCTTGTTTCTTCATGAAATTAAATAATTCAAAATAATTTTATTCTGATAATTAAAATATATCAGAAACCTGAATTAAGGTACATAAATACTACAGAATCGACGACTAATTCTTAGTCTTTCATAATTTTTATATACGTTCAACAGAGGCTGACATTTCAATATAGTTTATTAAAAGCTCGCTAGAGCGCACCTATTGTCTGTATTACAGTCGGTCGCGAAGCGCTCTGTTAGACATCTTTTAAATTTTTATAAATGCGATAAAAGTTATTCTTCCACGTTCAGACACCGGTATTAAATCTAAATTTGTAAACAGCCGCGTTTTCGCCTCATAACGTATATGGTTTCATGAATTATTTAATATTAAAATATACTGCTTCATGAATTCAACTGTTCTCGCATCACCACATGACAGTTTTCTATATTTTACTTCAACACAGGTAGCTACAACAGAATATATCGTTCTCAGTGATCTGTTTATATCACTTATGTTTATTTTTTTTCTTTTCGAAACGTAATGGCTATTATACGAGTATTTTTTAGCGCTGATTAAAAATAATTTTTTAGGTGTATAGCCTACTAAATCCACTTAAACATTTTTTTTTGCATTTTCACTTTGCCAGTTCTTTTTAACTAGCCGAGATACAATTTTGTTCTACTTTTATTTATTTAGCCTTCCTGAACTTTTTTTTATCAGTTTCCCAATTCACTAATGCAACTAATGCAATGTACATAATCGTACTGGGCGTGAACTGTTGAATATTTTTTAACGCTATTGACAGAGGGATTTAAAAGGAAATCTATCTATGTTATCCTTAATAATGAGATTTTTAGTCTCAACCTAGGGTTTTTAGACCTTTGTTTACGAGTATCGTTTTTTTACTCAATCTAGTGTGCTTTCATTATTCTCTGTGTGTTTCCAAATCTTTCTCGCCAATATTTTTATATAAGTTTGGAAATATCTCAGCTGTGTATCCCTCGGTTTGCCTATTTCTTTTATGGCTCCACTTTTCACACATATTACTTCCTGTATGTTTGTAAACTTCCCATTTTGTGGTAATATTCCCCCCCCCATGTCCTCACGAAACATACAAAGACAGGGTCCTCGAAATTCATTATCGTCTTACAAGTTTTCTCTCTCTCGCACATTCGCACTGGACAGAAACTCAGCACACTAGACATAATTATTGGAAGAACTGTAGTAACAACTGTTCAGTTGCTGTTGGCTGTATGCTACGTTCTCAATGACGTTTAGACGAAGTTTACATGCATCAAGCTCGCACCGTGCTTATTATGCTTATTTCTTAATAACACACTTCTGAGGAACGAAATGAAGGAACAGAAGAGATTAAATTAGAAAGAGAGTAAGTATATGGTGTCCATGTTCGTAGTTTACAGACTAGACTTTGTAGACTAGACAAGCATGTTAGAGAATTTAGAAAAAGAACAACGTTTAATTATAATTAAGCAGTAATACACGAAATCGAGCTGACTGGTTCTCTGCGAAAAATTTGTCACAGAAGCACAAGTCAGGTGCTTGTGACATAAAAGTAAACTTCTTCTTCTTCTTCTTCTTCTTCTTCTTCTTCTTCTTCTTCTTCTTCTTCTTCTTCTTCTTCTTCTTCTTCTTCTTCTTCTTCTTCTTCTTCTTCTTCTTCTTCATATCCTTCTTCATATCCTTCTTTTCCTTCTTCTTCCTTTTAAATATAAGTCTGCGATTTGTCCATTAGATCAGCTTTCTTTCCATTTTCCTGGATCGATTTACTGTTCTCTTGTCACTGGTTACCTATTCTTGCAAATTTTCACTATTGTGACATACAATCTTCCCCTTCCTATCCGGCTTCCAACGTTGTTTACTTTGCATTTTTCTCTTATATTCCTAATTCTTTCTTTTTTCTTTACCCATAGCTTTCTTAATACCGTCACTTCCAATATCTCTGCTGTCAATATAGTTTTCCTGTCTAACTTCTTGTCTATCCAGAATACAAAATTATAATTTTGGTGCCATGTATTATGAGTTCGTTGTGACAAACAGTGTGTGCCAAGCGGCCAGGTATTCCTTCGTCTTTAGTAATTTGGGCTTTAACCTCTTTACTTGTTGACCCGCCACTTGTCAGTATAACACCACTGGCAGTACTTCCTTCCCACGATCGTATAGTTTACCACTAAGATACTCGTACGGTATATTGCCTCCTATAAGGTATGGAATATTGTCATACCACACATCTAGATTTCTCAGTGTATTTGTTAAAGCTGAATCTTCTGCAAGATGTAGACGATATTATTAACCTGATGTAGCAGTTCCTTCAGGTTACATTATTTGCGTAGACTACTAAATTGGTTTTTTATTCTCTCATCTGAAGCGAATGTACAATCTAAAAAGAATATACCACTTCGTACATATCTTTATTATGGGGATGGAAATAAATCTTATTTAGTCTTAATAATATGATGAAGTGAAATTTCAATAAGTTTAGTTATACTAATATACTAACGCGATTGCTCGTCGTCGCTAGCATTTCTGCCTAGCCGTAATAAATATAATATAATCCGTGCCAATAATTGTGCTACCTAATTTCGTACTAATAGTCACAGTATAACAAAACGAAAAATATTCGTAATGAGAGATAGTCGTACTGTGGTTCAGACTCATTTGTTTACATTATTATTTCGTTATACGTTTGAACGGCGGTACACATTTTGTAACTGGAAAGTGTTATTGAAAATACGTCTCACAACTATAAAAGTACAGATGACGTAAGAAAACGTGATTTCACTTACAAGTAGTAGACTTTGTTCTATAAAGTTTGCAATGATAACGGAGTTTCGTTGTTTTTGAATGAGGAAAGAGATAAAATTATTTGGGAACGTAAGAACTTATGCTACGTGAATTTGATCTATTATGTTTGTTTACCTTTTCTATAGATTGTCGTAACCATTAATGCATACAGATTTCTTGTAGATTTTACTATATGTCTCTTTTTTGCGCTGTAAATGAGGAAAAAGGAACACAAAGGATTTCCAGAGATAACTGGAAACAAGAGATGGATAACAAGACTAAGAAAGCTGTGCAAAAAATGGATTATACGACTATTCCAAAATATTTACACTTGCTCTCAATTCATAGGCCTATAAGTAACACAGTCAACTCAAGGAACGTTGATTGTAAAGACAATTTATGGAATTGGAACAGTGTATATTCAATAAACTGCAGAAGAAGAAAAAACTTTAGCTACCCATTGCTGAATAATATCGTCAAAGAAATTACTGCAGAAAAGTGCTGAAAAATCTGACAATAATTTAATATCAATAATTCAAGGAACATTTGACGAACGTGCACAATTCAGAAAAAAATAAAAGAATTATTAAAATTCTAATGAACGCTACTATAGCAACGAGACATCTTTCTATTCCCTATCCTTTTACCGTCGAAAGCGTAATCATATTGTTGCACACTTTAAACCTTGAATACAAGAAACATGAAAAATATAAACCTTCAGTTGTGTGGAGTTGGACAATGTAGATAAGCGAACGTTAAACTGAAAAAGTGACGTTAAAAGTGACGTGTATTTTTCAGTCGTTCATCAAATTTGATAGTAAAATGTAACTAAGGATCTTCACACTAATCACAGACAATACTGTGACAACTGGAAGGAGGAATTAGGCGAATACAGACGTACTGAGTTATAAACCGAATACAGACAAACCACCAAACAATAATTATACATTGTAGAACATCAAAATCGTCTTTATATCTTTATGCCGTTACAAATATTTCACAAATATTTCACATTTGTGTCTTTTACAAATATTTCACAGTTCTAACATATTCTCAGAATATTTAAAAGAATTTCATTTCTGCGATGACAGCAAGAATTATTCGGTAATATTTTGTGCATAATTTGAAGAGTCTAATTTTTAAATATTTGTGTATTATCAGAAACACCAAAAAAGACTTCACTAGCACAATAATATTGAAGTAAGAGCTAACTGACATGCAGTATCAGCTTAGAAGACAAACCGAACGAATCTGTTTGAATCAGTTTAATGAAGCGAAGAGTTCAAAATAAGAATATGGGGTAGAGAAAATAGTATCTTTTAAAATTTCAGTGTTTAAGATGATTGTAGAGAGAGAGAGAGAGAGAGAGAGAGTGCATATAAATGTCTCTAAATACGAAACAAAAGTTAAAATAAGCAAACTAAGACGATGGGTGACATCTGTAAACAAGTACTACCTAAAAGCGCTAAAAATGTATGCGACCAAACAATTTTGATTATATCCAGTTAGAATATTGGGAAGCGAAATTGTTTGCATATAAACCTATGTTTAGATATATATGGATTAATCTCGTCTTTCACTAAAAAGTGACTAAAATTATAGCCTAGTGTTAAACGTTCTCAAGTAAATGTCAAATGTGACCAGTGCACTCAGATATAAATCTCTTTTCCTGCAGCGAATTGTAAACATAACATTTGTTTCCTCTTATTTGTTAAAATACAAAATTAAAATGTTAGAAGTTTATGTCTCTATATAAAAATGGTTTCACTGAAGTCTTTTAATTTTTATAGACCTTGTTATTGATAATGATAATTGAAATGATAAACTGTACTGTACTTCCCTCTCCGACAAACTATTCCAGATTCCCTCCTCCGTAACACCAATTTTGTCGTGTTTACTTGCTGAACTCCTACTTGTCGTGTTCCGGACGAGGCAGTTCAGTCTTTCCACCATTTTCAAGTCCTAAACCACTGAAAGGACTCGTCCGGAACATGAAAAGTAGCAGTTCAGCAAGTAAACACGACAAAGTTGGAATTACAGATACTGCCAATTCAAATAACAAGATGAACAATGATCTTCCAGAATAGTTCGTCGTGGTATACATAAAAACGCGCAAATCTTCTGCGCTACCTCGCCTAACTCGTCTTTTTTTTGTAAATTATTTAACTATGTAAGTTTTGCACGATGACGTCGACACAGGACGGGATAAATTTGCAGGGAAGGTATTGTATGATCTGGCCCAGCAGCGTATTTCTTAAACTCTTATCGTTTTTCGTTTTTTGGCAAACTACAAGAAACACTAAACCTAAGTTCGCACTCCGTAAAGGTAAAGTAACTTATTAGTCTTAGATTAGGTGCTACGGAACATGTAAAACTGAAAAAATGGTAGTGTACTGTTTTCACTAGCAAAGTACTGTTATAATCGGTTTGACAATAAGAAATACTGAAAAAATGTAGCACACAGTAGAATCAACAGAATTTATCTCATTATACAAAAACGGGGCCCGTAACTCATGTGAGAACTATAGAGGAATTAGTTTGTTAAACACGTCTACAAACTGTGTGCTCAGATTAGTAACAGCCGTCTAACAAAAATTGTTGATGTGATGCTCCTGGAAGATCAGAGTGGATTTCGAAAGAGTATTTCCTAAAATGACAACACTAAAGTAGTTGGACAAGTGATAGAGAAGAGTCGGGAATACAATCTGGAAACCATATTGGCTTTATAGTTTATCCAAAACCTTTTGATCAGGTAAATGTGCGTATTTTATGGGGGTATTATGGAGCGATGACATTATCCGTAGCATATAATATATATATATATATATATATATATATATATATATATATATATATACATTTATAAACAACGTTGTACGACAGTGGAAAAATGTTGTTAATTCCAGAATTTTATTAACCCCAATTCACAAACGTATAAACACAATGTTGTATGCAGATGACCAGGTAGGCCTAATTTTACAAAAAACAGGATGACGTACAATTTCCTATGCATCGCTTGAATCTTTTGTGGAAAAAAAAGATCATGGTTTTAAAATTAAAGTGCCCAGTGCGTTCTATGTTAGTGTTTGACGGACAACGTGTAGAACAGGTGTAACATTTTGACTTTGATGTCAGTTATGAGACCAAGATTGACATCACCAGTAAACTTCATAAAAACCAATTGAGTGTGACACCTTATGCTACGTAACAAAACATTAAACGAGATAAAGTTGAAAATTTATGAGGTGATGGAAGCACCAGTGCTAATCTATGAATGTGAGACGTGTGCGTATATAGAGAGGATGAGCAATTACTGTCTAATAAATCAGATAATCAATTATAGACCACAAGGAAGAAGAGATGTACGTAGGCTCAGAAGAAGATGGCAGGACTGAAGACACAACAAGCTGTAAGTCTACATAACAAAGTCATTCTACAAGGTAAGACATTTCCTGACTTATGTGTTGTTATTAGTATATCATTTAACTGCTGTTTTCCTGACTCTCTTCGCTAAAGTCAGAGAATACTATGTTATTATTATGTTTTTAGAGTTATTTTTCAGAAAACGGCTATTGATTTGTCGCGTAACCGAAACGTTGCTTTTTTGAAATTAAAGTAGTAATGTGTGGCCAAATTATACGGGCGTCCACTAACTTTTTGTACCATTCAATATAAAACAGATTAGATATCAATATGCCTCAATATAACATTATAGAATGCAGTAAACACTTTACTTCTTTACTTTATGTAATAGTCCAAGGTGGTTGAGTTTATCGAACGCTTTTGAAATTTCAGGAACACAGCTGAGCAAAACATCTTGACTTATAACGATGTATTTATTTTTCTAAGGCCACACTGATTATGCGCAATTAGGTTTTTTGACATTTATTGGCATTAGTCATTTAACCAGTTACTTTTCAAGGGTCTTACCAATAGGTCGTAGAAAGAATTTCATTGAAAACACGTACGGCCGTGATTACTTGAGCTATTTTCCAAAGGAGAGGAAATTTAAGTATGGCGTTGAAAATAAATGTTATCAGTAAGAAATCCTCGCGAAGCAGCATCTTTAAAAGTTCTCCTATATCAAATACATCCCAGAAGCCCTTATAATTTGTATATTGTACTGGATTATTCCCTTGACATCATTTAGTTTAAAGGTATTATTGGTAAAGCCAGTTAATATAGCGCCTGTAAACAGCTTAGTACATCATCCAATGAGACGTTCCTTGCTGGATTCAAGTTGGAATACGCTGGCCTAATGTTCAGCTTAAGTCTGTGATATCTCTTTGCTGCTTTCCTCCTATTAGTGATATTTGCAGTCGTGGTTTTTTTCATTGTTTTCTGTCCTTCCATAGGCAATAATCAGTACGCTCATTAACTAACAGATTTTCTATGTACTCCTGAATTCGTTAGTTATATACATTTTCTAACACCTGTTTTATTTTTTTGGTAGCGCATTGTTCCAATTTCTTTTACAATCCGGGTTTTGAGTACGTTGCTAAATTCGCGCTAAATTCTCATCTGAGTGCTCCTCGCCTAATTTCTCTCGGATCAAGGAAGATTTATCTTTTGTTTATTTGGCGTTACGCAGGGTGCTCCTCCAGGCTGATTTAGCAAATCAGTGAGTATTTATATCTGTACTTATATTTGTAGCGAGGATTCATATTTAAATAGTCGTTTACTTACCGAATGAAGTCACATATTAGTTGTAGAAGTCCCTAGGATTTCCACAGGCTTTTAATTGTCTACAGTTCTGTACACCTGAAACGGACCCACATTGACGGTTAACGTCAAAATAGTGAAAACCTATTTTTCTTCAATTCCGTTGTCTGATATCATGGCCTGGAATCAGATTACAGTATCGTACCTTCCCACCACGTTTTGTTTTTTCGTTCGATCGAAGTATCAGATGAACGATTCCGTGCTCACAGCTGGACTCCTGTCTGGGTTTCCCGCTTTTAAACACACAGACAAACAAAAACAAACGACTTACTGGGTAGCCAATGATAGAAACCGACAATATAGGATACTAGTGAGATAATAGCTAACGCTGAAACCAAAAACAACTAGCTAACAGCATTGTCAGTTCTTGTGTCAATAATACACAAAGATAAATGTTAGAGAATTTGTTTCACTTAATATTCTTCAACCTTCAAGTTACAAGATACTAATTTATACACACTTATATTACATAACAGTATATATTATCAAGACGTCAGTGGAAACAGAATAGAGTGATGAAATAATCGCCAATGTCCGATTAAAAAAATATAAATAAATAAATAAAACTAATGAGAAACGTTCACGATGAAAAAATGAAAACAATAATACTAATGTTAATAATAATTCTCTTTCTGTCATCACACCAATTACATATTTACAAAAGTACTTATAACAGTACTACAATTACAAATATTAGAATTATAGGAGCACCTGAGAAAATATTCCCGGTGAGACTTCACACGCTGACGTGCGTGTAAAGTGAGCCCCCTTGTTGCCTCACAAACAACATTAACTTAAATCGAATTTATTAATGTAAAAACAGAAAACTTAAAAATTAATAATACAACATTGATTAATAAATTGTTTCGAAAAAGACAAGAAAAACAAAATGTATACTGCTTGCAATCAACAATTTTTAAAAGTCTTCAATATTTTAAAATAAAAGCAATAATTTTTTAAATATTCCAAAAAATGTTTTGTAACTCGTTACAAAACTGACATGCTGTATTGGTAGACCTACATGAAAGATCCGAGGACCACAACTGCTGTAAACAGTTGCCGTACAGGGGGCTCACGTAGCCTACAATAATGCAAACAGAACAAAGGCAGAATGGCATTTCTGAAAACCATATTTTTATATTTTTAAATTTGTATTTACAACAACTACTAATGAAAAGAACATAAAGAGCTTTTAAAATTATAATGACTTCGGGGCGACACTTTAATCTTTGTGTTACTCGTATTACTGCCAGTATTTATTTTAATACTATGTTGTTTTATAATAGGCCTAATTGTCCACGTAAATATCCTGTTATATGCGGCGTAAATAATATTTTAGTTCCATTTCGTTATAAAACAAACAACGCCGTAACGATATTACCGACAATGGTAACAAATTATTGAATCTAGTGGCTGAAAGTAGGTTGTGAAGCAAGCCGAGTACTATAGTAGGTTGCAACGATGAAGGGTGAAGTAAAGTTGCATGTTGTCGGCGTCATGCATCATGCATCATGCACTGTATGCTCTTCGTGCGTGACTTTGGGGCTGTTTCCCTCCACCACCACCACATCCTTGACACAACATCCCACCCTTATCATAATCGCACTATAATTACTCACACTGCCCTGTCGCATACTCCCTCATTGTTACACCCTGCCCTGTATTTGTGTGCGGTAATAACATATCATTGACGTTACTTTCGATAAATAAAATTCACTTTTTCTGAGTAACTTCAGTTTCAAAAAAGTATTCTCTAATGAAAATATGCATGTATTTATATTTATAAGTCTATCAGGTTGTGGGTGCGTATATGTGACTTTGTCAGCTAGCGCGGGCCAACATACACATAACTACATATTTAATTCAATAAAAGAAAGAAATTAGAACAAAATTAACTGTATCTTACTTACATTCCAATCAATTTCATTGACAGGTGATTTTTTAAATCACTTCACCTACAATGGTAAATTATTTCAGCATTCGATTATTTTAATTATCTTAGTTACTTTCATTTTATTTAACGATAAAAAAGTTTCGGTAGATTAATTCCTCAGAATTGGAATTCCGCACATTTAAAAAGAGCTGCCTGAAAGTTTAATAGGTAAGCGGCCTATTCTTTGTCGTAATTAAAATCCCAAAATGAATTCGAACTTAAAACTGTGCAGAAATTGTCATACAATAACGATTGTAACGAATGATATTTAAACTTTGTCATTTCGTAAAAGAGACGAAAAGGCTTAAAAGCTTTTAAAAGGAAAAAAACAGAAAAATGTTTGAACAAATCCAAGAACAACCGGGGAAAAAAGATGAACTTTGTAATGTCTTTGTAATAAATGAAGGCATGGTTAATTTTTAAATTTCAAGAGAATGAAATCCTTAGGGATTTTAACCCTAACGAAAGTGGGTAGAAACAGTAGAAGAATAACCAAGTGGAAACTATTTGAAACCAAAAGAAGAGAAAGACTAAGGCGGCTAGCGAATGTACAGGAGGACTTGAGGGCAGTACGAATTTTGTAACTAGAGTTTTGTAAACGCAACTTAAGTTCTCCTGTTGTAGCAGAAGAAGAAGAAGAAGAAGAAGAAGAAGAAGAAGAAGAAGAAGAAGAAGAAGAAGAAGAAGAAGAAGAACAACAACAACAACAACAACAACAACAACAACAACAACAACAACAACAACAACAACAAGAGAAGAAAATTCTTTGCCGTAAGTATTTACGAAGCACCGATTAATACTTCTGGTTTGTTGTCTTTAGTTTGCTACGAATGCCGCCAATGGGTTTAGAGGTCGGTAGAACCGTTCCAGAATTAGAAAAATTAATTCTTTATGTTACAGTATCATTAACATTAATAGAATGAACTCAAAGGCTATGGATAGTCAGATTCCTGAAAAATATGAAATGTAAAAACGAACGAGATGATTATAGGTAATAGCGATCCATCAATTATTGCGTAGCTACATACGTATGCGGTTGGTATTATGATTATGATTATGATTATGACGATTGTTGTTATTGTCATCATCGTCATCATCATCATCATCATCATCGTCGTCGTCGACGTCATCGCTATCTTTATCATTATCGTTATCGTTATTGTTATTGTTATTGTTATTATTACGAGAAGCGTGCCGAACAATCCAGAACATTCTCCACTCCCCCCGTCCAGTGTGGCTTGTGTTACGTTATTCACGTAGGTGGTTCTATTGAGTTCCAGGAACACTTGAGATAAGCGTTAATCCGCTGGCGTGCAGTAAGGAGGCAAAGCTATACTGCACCTCTCCGGGGCCTATATAAAGCCATAGCAGGCGGATTGTCAGTTCAGTTACGTGAGCGATTATCGCTAGTGCGGATTGAGTGTGTAGAAGTGAAGTAGTATTGTGTTAATAATTGTGTGAGGTTAATAGATATTGTGTAATATTAATAGACATTGTTATTGCGTGTGGACAAATCTAACTGGAAATATTGTACGAGTTAATTACGAACTGTTTAACTGTGAAAATTAAAGTTGGTGATTAGTGACTTAATTGGTGTCTGTACTTTGTTTCCACTGTACCTACGACAATCAAGTAGACCGTCGTAACAGTGGTGTCAGAAATAGGATAGAACGGTTAACAGTGGAAACAGAGGACACTGCGTAGAAGAGTCGTGTTAGTGGTAGTTGATAAAAAAAAGAAGAATGGATACCAGTCAGATGATAGAATCGTTCAAAGCAATGCTACCGCAGATCGAGGAACGACGCCGCCAGGAGGTAGAAGAGGCAGAGGAAAGACGCCGACAAGTGGCGGCAGAAGCACAAAAACGACATGATGAGAAACGCAGACAGGAAAGAGAAGCAGCAGATGAACGACAGAAAGCACTAATGGAAGAACGGCTAAAAGAAAACGTAAGCGTGAAAATGAAACACCAGAGAGACGGCAAAAAGAAGAATATAGTCGTCAAGCAGACGACGTTAAGACGTTTGTACAAGAGGACACCACTGCAAAATTTGTCCTGCAAAATTTGGTGAGCTGAACAAACAAGTTAACAGAATATCTGAAATAGAAAAATCTGTGTTAACTATGAAAACAAGTATGTCAAGTTTAGAAGATTCAAAATATCAGAAAAATCAAAGAACGTTTTTAACTGAAGTAGAGCCAGTTTTTCCAAAGGCCCCAACGTTTAATGGAAGCACTCACTGGGCAACTTATCATCGCCAATTTGAAGCTGCCGCTCGCTTAAATAACTGGACAGAAGAAGAGAAAGGCCTTTCACTCATTCTTGGGTTAAAAGGACCTGCCGCAGAGCTAATACACAAAGTGCCATCTGACAGCCAGAATACATATGCTGAATTAACAAAAGCTCTGGAATTGCGGTACGGTGACCAGCATTTGTGCGAAGCGTACCGTGTTCAACTTAAAGCGAGGCGACAGCGTTCAGGGGAGAGCATTCAAGAGTTTGAAACGAATGTCGACCGACTGACGAGATTGGCTTATCCCGAGGAATCGGAGGATTTCCGGAAGTGGATTTCTCTCATTATGTTTATTGACAGTATCAGAGATAGTCAATTACAACATGGGTTAAGAATGGCACGGCATGATAATAAATCAGACGCTCTAGTTTATGCTCTTGGCAGCTTCAAAACGACCTACATTAATCACAGTATGCCATCACGTTGTAGCCAAACATATCCAACATCACAGTATCGTCATAACGGACAGAATAAAGAGACAATTCAAGAACAACAGTTTAAGACGTCAGCAGCGCCACAACGATCTTTCGAACCAAAGGATAAAGACAGAAGACCGAAGTGTTACAACTGTGGGAAACGTGGTCATCTACAGGTAGACTGTTGGGAGAAGAAAATACCCAAAGAAGGGAGTTATCGCATCAATTGGAGAAGTAAAGCCCCAGAACAGCACACAGTTTCCACGCTACATAAGACTAGTGGAAACCTGATTGTTACTGGATTTGCGGAAGGTAAACAAACATCATTTACAGTTGACACGGGCGCCTATTGTGGCCCTGACTTAATCAGCAACCGACGGCCTCAAATTAGCTCTTGTACAATACAGACTGTGACTGGAAGCCCCGTCAATGTGTTAGGAAAGATAGACGTACGTGTACGCCTTGGTCCTTTCGAGTTTAGCCACCAAATGCTTGTTGCAGACATTGCTGATAAAGTGATTCTTGGCACAGACATTATGAATTCTTACGGATTCGTTGTGGACTTAAGAGAGAGGACATCCTGAAGGTTGGCTAAAATTTCAGGGTCTGTCAACCATTCAGTCAAGCAAGTGTCTTTCGTCGAACAAGAAGTCAACAAGTCTGGTCAAGGGGAACCTTTCCTATTGCAGCTGGAAATGGAAGAACTATCACAGGAAGTACAAATAAGTGTAACGGCAAAAGAAGTGATTGAAAAGCCAACTATGGATGTCAAGGAAAACCCCTTGTTTGTTCCTGAGTTAATAGAAGCGCCCGGAGGGAAAGTTGCTGAAGATGAAGTTACGCAAGAGGTTGTTGACGAGAAACAAACAGACTTGGATCAGCCAGTTGTGTTTAGGTCATCAGTACATGACGCAACGGCAGTGATTCCAGCAAAATTGGTGTTTGGGCGGGAGGTTCGTCTTCCTGGCGACTTAATGTTCGGATCACCTCAGACTCAGTCCCAAGAACCGCAGAACTATTCCTCGCAATTAGAAAACCAACTGCGAGAAATGAATCGCTTGGTAAGAGGACGGCTGTAGATTCCCAGTGATAAAATGAAAACTCGGGATGACATTTGCCGCAATAGTGTGGGTTTCCAAGAAGGAAATCAGGTCTGGTTGTTCAATCCAAAGCGCCGTCGTGGTCGCTCACCTAAGCTTCAGTCTAACTGGGAAGGACCCTACACTGTGAAAAAAATAATGAACGACGTTGTTTATCGGATTCAACAGAAAGGACAGCGAAAGTTCAGGGTCGTCCACCTAGATCGACTGGCTAAGTACAACTTTAGAGATGGTTTGCCAGTTCGGGACGAACAGGCTTAAAAGAGGAGGCAGTGTTACGACGTCACAGAACAATCTACGTGTTTATCGAACATTCCAGAGAGATCCAGAATGTAAGCGTGTGGCGTACGTGCTTGTAGACGCATCTACGAGAAAGTTCTCGATGCCGCCAGCCGTGCGGACTGTGTCAAGGCCGCAGTTAATTACGTAGTTCACACGACCGCTAAGCCGCAGTTTCGAAGCTTCTGGTTTGTGAGCGGGGATATATATACGTGGCGGCAGCGCCGGCCTTAGTTTTGAGTATCAGTTGCGATTTTGGATAGTGCGGTCCGAGAGTTATAGTAGCGATATTACTGTGCGCGTTCAAGTGGTTATTAGTTAAGAATGGTGTTTCATAATCGGACGGTATAATTGTAATACAATTGAGTTTTAATTTTAGTGGACATTTTATTGCGTGTGAACAATTTTCATTAGATTTGTTGTAGAGTCTGTGTTGTTAATTACGAACTGTTTAACTGTAAAAATGAAAGGTGTGATTAGTAACTTAATTGGTGTTAATTGGTGTCTTGTACTTATTTTGTTTCCATTGTACCTACGACGATCGAGTAGACCGTCGTAACAATATGAAAGCACATAATTAAACCCAGTTAAAGCCCCTTGTAGTTAACAACGTATTAGTGAACATGTAGGTAATCGTTACAATTACTAAGCATACACAAAGGTTTTTGAAATGGCAGCAATCCGTGGCTGTCGTTGTGGCACCAACTTTCTACAATAAAGTAGCCTAATCATCTTTCAGAGTGAGCTCGTTTTGTTGCTGACATTTCACATGTTTTTGTAGAGAAATGTTTCTCTTTGTACTAGATAATAATCAATTATAGAGGAACGGTAATTTTGCGGTTATCGTTCATACACAACCGTTGTGTCGTATAGGCCTACAGCTGCAGTGGTGTTTTTAATTCTCTGCCACAGGCACCCAAATTGACGGCGTCAGCAAAAATTTTAATTACAGCAATGGTTATTTTGGTAGCAGTGTGTCACAGGGGCTTCCAGACTGTAACCTTACTGCTTGCGTGCATGTTTCCATACGAAGTGCGTAATCAAAATTTCCGAGGACAAAACTGTAGTAAATAGATTGTGACATGACTTGTAATATAACAGCTGAAATTAAATAAAACTCGGCAGGCATAAAGTAGTTAAAGGGCAAGACTCGCATTTACATCCTCCCTAAAGGCAATGGCTGATTCCCGTGCGAAACTCAACATTCTATGAGATTAGAACAAATTCTTTTTTATACAAAGAGTAGTTTGTACTTAATTTCCTACATATGTATGTATGTTTTGGTTTTAGTCCCAAGACATTTTTGAAAATCCGGTTGAAGACCAAGTAATTATACACTTTAAGAGGCTCAGTCTATCGTTCAAGTAATTGTAGATTTTCTTAAAGTTTAAGTAATATTTTTAATATTCTACTACTGTATAGAAGAAGTTGCATTTATATTAATTTTTATTGCTGTTTAGAAAATATTTCTGAACACAAATTTTGTTTCAAATTTGCATTTATGATTAGATCAATCAGACGAATAGTTTTAATTATAAACAGATGTTTTTAATTTTAAGATTGGACATTACTATGCTTTACTTTTACTAATATATTTAATTTATCAGAGTTTTTGTACGTATCATAGTGCTATTTTGTTTCCTCCACTTTTTAATTTCAATTTTTATATCTCAGTTTGTAGAAACATTCTTCTTTAAACCATGACGCCATAACTTTTCTAGTAGATTCTGATTTCCTAAGTAATAAAACTCATCTAAACCACCAATCGTTTTACTAAACTTAATAAAAATGTTTATGTCATTTCAGTGGCATAATTGAGTCTATTGATGCGGACATCCTTCAATACACATTCAATACTACTTTATGGTGCGGAGATCTGAGTATGAGATCTTCAGCAGTGCAGCGAAGTGAGGCAAACCCTGGAAAATGTAGTGGGACAGACCTCGCCTGAAAATATCGTTGGACTAATGCTGCAGAGCGAACACCACAGGTAGCAGCCGTCATAGAGAAGGTACTAAGGCCAAAGGAGGCAGAAAAAATTATCTTGCTATGACTGCTAACAGAATAGCAGAAAACAGGTAACGTGGACCCGCTGAAGGTTCAAAACAGATGAACGTCCACAGAACTAAGAACAAATGGCACCACCTGAAAAGCTTGAGATGCACCACCTGAGATGGACTTGCGAAAGCTGAGTTCCGATGTGGATCCACGCGGTGGACAAAAGGGTTTATGGTTTTTGTGGGTGCGAGTCCGACACACCGTAGGAATGCGAACATTAGTTTTCTATAGTCCTACCTTTCCTAACAATTTGACGGGAATTCCGGTCACAGTCTCTATTGTACAAAAGCTAAATTGAGGCTGGCGGTTGCTGACTAAGTCAGAGCGCACAATGGACACTGTCGCGCCCGTGTCAACTCTAAACGATGTTGATTTACCTTCTCCTTATGTAATGTTAAACTTTGTGCTGTTCTTGTACTTTATTTCTCCAATTGGTGCGATCACACCCTTCACTCGGTATTTTATTCTCCCAACAGTCTGCCTGTAGGTGACCACGTTTCCCACAGTTGTAACACTTCGGTCTTCTGTCTTTTTCCCATCGTTCAAATCGTTGTAGCGCTCTTGAAACTTTGAATTTTTATCCGGCAACATTGCTTTCCGTTACATTCGTCGTAACCGCATTGTGATACTGGGTTCTTCTGACTACATTGTGATGGCATATTATACCTGAACGCTGGCTTGGTAGCTTCAAACTCGAGGGCGTGAACAAACTTCTGAGCTATTTCGGTATCTTGCTATTCGTGACACTTGCTGAAGATCACAATCTCCGACGCCACCAATAAATGTCTGCACC
Organism: Magicicada septendecula; assembly: GCA_034769895.1. Taxonomy (NCBI): domain Eukaryota; kingdom Metazoa; phylum Arthropoda; class Insecta; order Hemiptera; family Cicadidae; genus Magicicada; species Magicicada septendecula. Next base: position 289,295,144 of record CM068372.1, read on the forward strand.
GCAAACCTTATTCTGTAATCTTCTGGTGCTTCAGGATAGACCAGTCTAATCAGTCTGTCGATGCTTACTTCAAACTCTTGAAGACTCTCCCCGGAATGTTGTCGTCTTTTTCTCTCAATTGAGCACAGTACACATCGCGCAAATGTTTATCACCATACCGTAATTCTAAAGCTTTTATCAATAGGTGTTCTGGCTATCAGGTGGCGCTTTCTGTCGTAGCTCTGTCACAGATCTTTTTAAATCGAGAACGAGTGAAACTGCCTTGTCTTACTCCGTCTAATTATTTGCCCAAGCAGCAGCTTCAAATTGCCAAAGATACGTCGTCCAGTGAGTGTTTCCATTAAAATTTGGGGTCTTGACATGAACTGCCCCCACTGCAGGGAAAGTGACTTTCTCTGTTGTCTTTTTTTCTGTGTCTTCGTCTGTCATTACCATTGGTAGTGTCTGTTCAGTAATTTGTTATGAAACGCATTGCTGTATTTTCATTAACTGCTTGACTTCACCTTTAATTTGCTCTTTCATGTTTGCAATTGAGTCTTTTATATTTGTGACTGAATCTTTCACAATTGCTAGTCTCCCCTACGTCAGACATTTTTTTGACATGGATTGTTCAACGACAGATATTTTCATAGACATAGATTCTTCCACACTCGAGACAAATTTTTTTAGTTTAGCTACTTTTAATGTTACTGATTCTTGTACCTCCGATATTGTAATAACTTTTCTATTAAGCTAATAGACCCAACTCTGCAACGGTATGTTCTTGTATCTGCTTTTGCTCCTGTATCAACGCTTTCATGTCATCTGCTTCCTGCTTACGTTTCTCGTCTTGCCGTTCTTCTGCTTCTTCCACCTGTTGTCGGTTTCTTTTCTCTGCTTCCTGCCGTCGTCCTTTCTCTGTCTCTTCTGCCTCTTGTCGTCGTTCTGTTTTTTGTTGTTTCTGTGTTTGGCGTAGCAGCATACGCATGCATGTTACGGATTTATTATAACGTACACTACTCTTCTACAAAGTGTCCTCTATTTTCAGTGTAAGAGGTTCTGTCGCAGTTCTGACCCACTGTTACGACAGTCTAACTGATCGTCGTATGGTACAGTGAAAACAAAATACAGACACCAATGAAGTCATTAATCACCAGCTTTAATTAGTCACAAATAACAATGTCAAATCAACAAGGTACTCTCAAACAAAAATTCAAGTTAACTTGTCCACACGCAATAGTAATCTCAACTATTAGAGTTCCGCAGTTTCGCACTAATTATAACACAATAATCACTTTCCACAAGTCAGCGACAATTGCTGGATCTGCACTAAAGAAATCGCCCACTGTAACTAGTTTACTAAACCGGTTGCTGTTGCTTATATAAGTCCCGCAGATGTTCCAGAATAATTTCCTATTATTTTGGTGACGTGGCAGCATAATTTTCGTTGTTACAAGTACTACCAAAATTTAGAGGGTACTTTCTGCGCGGCCTTGACACAGACACTGCACCTGCTTGGCTAGCCGAGAACGTGTGTAACTCTCACGTGACTGCACCTGCCGATTGTTCGAGAGTGTTACGTTATTTCGTAGCAATATTAATTTGTGTGTTTGATGTTTTGGCTGTTACAAATATAGTCCTATATCCCAGAAGACAAGGATTAAGAAATCAATATGTTATTGCTGGAGAAAAAGAGGAAACCTGAACAGGTCACAGCACAAAACGGTCAATGCAAGAGACGCCTATATACTTATCATTGAGCGGAATTAATGAAAGAAAGTCAGTAATAAGAAGACTTCATCACAAAGCTTTAGATGAATTGATAGCTACGGTAGAACAAGACGTAAGAGTGAGTCAGGTCGACAACGTAAAGCATAGGGACATACCCAATATCCAAATAATTACAAAAGTGGAATGAATAAAATTAATATCAAGAGTTGTGGTGCAATTAAAGAAGGGGGAGCAAGGAGAATTGCCGCATGAAAACACATTGATAGTATTGAAATGAATGAATTAGTTTTCTCTTAATGAAATGAAAAATAGGAAGGCAACAAAGTGAAAATTGTTTAATTCCAGACACATTATAAGACGTAAAACAGTCATTAATTATGTGAGAAGATACTAAAATTTAGAAAGTCGTGTTAGAATAGTTGTGGAGCAGCCAAGTCGTGGTGTAAAATAAGCTTACCAAGACGGAAAATATCGATTTTCAGAAAAAAAGATAAAAGTAAGTACCACAATTATGGAGGAATTATACTTCTTAACACAGTCTGTAAACTGTTTGGAAGAATCTTAAATAAGAGACTGAATACGCTTTATGATAAATGGATGGTTTTACAAGACGTTCTTGCAAACATGCTATTTTTTTTACAATGAAACAGATAACAGGAAAAATAAAAGAATTTAATATAGAAACACGCTTAACGTTTTTGTTGGCTGTGAAGAAGCTTCCAATAGGGTAAGTAGAGGAAAAGTATAGGATATTATATATACGAGAACGCCCCAACCGTTTATTTTAAGTAACCATTAGCATTTATGGTAACAGTATTCATGGTAAATGTAGTAAGAATGTATCAGTGAGGTGAGAGACAAGTAGTATTATATCACCTATATTTCTAATTTATATGACGACCTCCTCCGAGATTAGATACTAAGACTGATGGAGGTATTCTGTTGCTTCTAAATTTATAACTAAGATTATGGTAATTGGAGATTTTTCAGATTTTAATGAAAAATATGGCAGGTATATTACGAAAAGCAATGTATGTATTACATCGTGTAAGCAAGAAATATGACTAATTTTCTGTGCCCTTCCAACCTGAATATAATTTTCAGACAGAAATAGTTCTGGCTGATGCTCTTACAGGTTTAACTATTTAGATTTTTGAAGTTACCATCAGATGCGGGGGAGATAGAACTAAACTCATAGTATTTCATCAGGTCTGTTGTACAATAAATAGTTCAGTTCGTAGTCCTTCAGTCTTTCGACTGGTTTGTACCCTCCAACGCATATACCCGTGGTGCGTGTGGTACTGAGTGTCTCACAGGTATATGGGACCTACAGTTTAACGCCGGATCCGAACGGCAATTTTTTTGGGGGGGGGGGGTTATACTGGGCAGGATGCCTCTCGCTGGGTTGCCATTACCTTGCGAGGGGGAACGGTCGTATCTAAATCAGATGGCCCCTGGCGGGAATTGAACCCGCGCCGACAGCGTAGCACCGTCACACGCTAGCCACTACGCCACGACCGCTCCCAATAAATAGAAGACAGATCAAATTTAACAAATGAATAAGTTAATTTCGATTCAGACATTACGTATTATAATATATTGTTACCAACGAGAAAGCTAAATAATCCAACACATTCGAATGATATGCCATATTGGAACCAAGAGGTAGGCCTATATGTGTAATCACGCTCGACGTCTTGATACTCACTCTTCATTTAGGTCTGAAGATGCTCACATGGTTGGTCGAAATCGTTCACCATTATCTTTTGGTTTTTAGTTAATTGGCCGTTTAGACGTACGAGGCCTCTTATGATATTTAATAAATACAACACTGAAAAGCAGAACAAGGAAAGCTATCCAAATAAGATTGTATGAAGTGACAGAGGTGTCTGTTATGCAGATCGGAGACACTGACTCTGACGCAAGTGATCAGGAAACTGCAAAAGTTTTCCATTGGGTTCGATGGAATTACGAAAAATCGTATACGGAATGAATTAAGTGTTTCCGACACACAGTCATCCATTACCATAGCTTATTATTACAATGGCTTCAGTGTATGCATAGAATGGAAAATATTGGCCTACAGGTCTCATGATCAAAGAGATTTAGGAAATTAAAAAAAGTCGTGTGTATCAAGTTGGTAACATAATTCCCGTATTCAAGGAGGAGAAGAAGAAAAAAAATAAGAATATATTCATATTACTTTATTTGACTTGTGTAATACCTATTTAAAGGTATTCGAAACGTGTACAGATTTCTTTCTAATAACCGTCTAGCATATGTAACGTTAGTTTATTCACTTATGTGTACCTTGTATGTATTTGCATGTAGCCTATCCTGTAAATACAAATATGTATGATATATCTGCACAAACGTGTAAGTTCGTCCGAGTGTTAAAATGGGGAACCACGAAATGTGAGTATTATGATGTACAACATAGCCTACAGTATTGTGGGTTTAAAAATAGTACTGCCGGCTTAAAAAGAAAAGAGTTTTATTGTTAGATAATGTAAATCGCGTTAACGTGAATTCGCCTAACTCACTCTTACTCAGTTCTTACTGTGTGTGTGTGTGTGTGTGTGTGTGTGTGTTCCAAAACCTGTGCGTTCATAAAATTTAAGGTCCAGACAATGTTAAATACACACTAGTGTTTTATTAACAATTGGGGTTAACGCGATTTCTTGCAGCACATGATTATCTACGTGCTGTTTAAGTTCAACAGGAGCAATCCTCTAGAGTATGTCACTCAGAGAGGGGGCAAAGTCCGCCACTTCACGGCAATAACATTAACCTATTTACGAGGTTTTTACTTCACCAGAAAACATCGGATCCCGTCCGTCTGCGAGCAATTAATTCAGTTACCACTGCTGTCAAGAGAACACGTTCGGGTCAGCAGTCGGTCGAGTGTTTCCTCGTTAGTAAACTGCATTTTGAATTCACGTAAATTCCCCTTATTTAGAGGTGTTTTATTAAGTTTCTACACCACTCAAACGTCTCTCACTCTCTTTTCACTCTGTTTCTCTTCTTCTTTTATTTATATAAGTGTGTGTGTGTGTGTGTGTGTGTGTGTGTGTGTGTGTGTGTGTGTGTGTGTGTGTGTGTGTGTGTGTGTGTGTGTGTGTGTGTGTGTGTGTGTGTGTGTGTGTGTGTGTGTGTGTGTGTGTGTGTGTGTGTGTGTGTGTGTGTGTGTGTGTGTGTGTGTGTGTGTGTGTGTGTGTGTGTGTGTGGTAAAAATGATGAAAGCACGAATAAAGAAGTCGATCGTAACGTAAATGTTTGAAGAAGTTACTGAAAAAAAATAAAGGAAACAATAATCTTAATATTTACTTAATATAAATTCAAAAGTAAGACAATTATCAAACAAGGAGGAAGGAGAAGAAAAAGAAGAGAAGTGGGGGAGGAGGAGGAATTAGAAGAGATAAAAAATCACTTATTTGCAGTATGTAAAGGGTATTACACACATATATTATATATAATAAATTATATACACTTACTACACATATAATTGTGTAGAATGGAGACTTATGATATAGACGAAAGTTAACAAAGCATAGAGGAAAACGGATTTGACGTAGGTCAAGGAGTCTTAATTTGACGATCACCAGAAGCATTAATTTGATAGGCCAACAGAAATATAAAACACCTTGAACTTTCCCTGATAGAAGGAAATTAACAACGAAAAAATAAAATGCCTATCTTATCTACAGGAGTATAAGAACGCATAACAAATCAGATTTAAAACAAACTGAATTCAAGAATAAGGCAAATTAAAATTAGTAATCGTATTTGTATTACTAATAGTAGTATTTGTTTACTAAATAGCAACAAGGATATTTATGGAGGCAACAGAAGCAGATATGTGAAATCTGCTGGTTTTGCGGATGTTATTTGATTAGAAACCAGAAAACAAAATAATAGAACATGCACACACAAAAAAATAAATTAAATAGAAATGATTCGGTCAGTTACTTTGAAGAACTTTACCGACAAGAACAGAAGCAAGGAAAGCAGGTTTGTTGGAGGGACCAGGTGGAATAACTGAATATCGGGAAAGAGGAAATAAAAAGAGTTTAAAGAGGTATCCATGAAGAACTGAAAGGCTCCAGGTCTTGATGACCCCTCTCGTATGAACTCCTACATTATTGTGGGGCGCATTTAATTATGAATATAACGAAATTAATTTTTTATTTTAATTCGGGGTGAAAACGTCCTACGTCGTTGTCCGATTGTTGTTGTCAAACCTCTATTGTTGTCTGTCGTTGCAGTTTTCATCGTTTAGCCCTCTACCACTCATTGATCTTCTTATACCCTCTATCCATGTTTCACTGGGTCTTCCTTTCTTTCTGTGTTTTCTAGGTATCCATCTCACTGTTTTCTTTGGTAGTCGGTCTTGTCCCATTCTTTGTACGTGTCAGTACTAGATTAGTTGTTTTTCTTCAATGCAGTCGATGATTGTCTTTTGTACTCCCGTTTCTTCTTTGATCGTTTCATTTCGTATTTGATCTAGCCTTGAAGTTCTAGCAGCTCGTCTCAAAGCATCCATTTGCGTAGCTTCTAACTTTATTTTTAACTGTTCTTTTATTCTCCATGTTTGGGATCCGTACAGCAACGTGCTTTTAATCATACTATCGTATATTCTTTTCTTCCTTTCTTTTACAATTTCTGTGTTCCATAGAATCCCATTCAATGATCTAATTATTTGTTTTGCTTTGTTTATTCTTAATTTTATTTCACCATCATTTGTTCCTTCTCCATTAATGTTTATTCCTAAGTATTTGTAGCTTTTGCATTTCTTTATATGTTTGTTGTTTTCTAAAATTAAAGCTGTTGTTTCTTCTCCGACACACAGATACTGCGTTTTTTCTATGTTTATCAGTAATCTCCATTTTTCGTACTCTTCCTTCAGTTTTCGTGTCATATATTCCAGGTCTTCTTTTTCATTTGCACATATCACTTGATCTTCTGCAAACTGCAGAGTGTACAAGCATGTGCCATCGTCAATTTCAATACCCACGAAATTAAGTGAGAAAATAATTACCATCTCAGAGATTCCAGATAGGTGTATCAACAACGCCTATATTCAAAAAGATAACAAATATTGCCCCAGAGTTTTAGAAGAATTAACCTGCTAAATAACGTCTAAATCCTGGCAATAATAATAGTTGTAGTTAATATTTATTAAATTAGAAGAGAGAATTACTTCTAGATGAACTGTAGGCTATCAGCGTAATCGTTTATATACTCATGAGACTTCCATCAAACGTCAGATAGGCTTATGATAGAGAGCTTTGGAATTCAATAAACTAGCTTACTTCGGTTTCGTAGATATTGAAAACGCATTTGACCAGTTACAGTTAAAACTTATTCTAAGAATTCTAAATAAAAGCAATGTGTTTAATAAAAACATATTGTTACTTAAACGTGCGCGCGCGCGCGCGCGTGTGTGTGTGAAGCTATGCTGAAACACAGATCTGCTGAAGCACTATGAGTTTAGTCCTATTCCCCTTCTCGCATTTGAAGGTAACTTCAAGAGCCTAATTAGTTAACACTTGTAACCTGCTCTATAACAGCATCAAGCAGAACTATTTTAAAATTAATTATATTCACGTAGGAACGTCACAGCCATTTTAAAGTCATGTTTTTTTGCCCTTTTGAGTCTCAAGCTAAATACAAGCAAACTAAGTAGTAAAACAAAGGTAATCGAACGATAAGACAAGGAGAACTCTTTTTAAGAACTTATTGCTTAATATAATATTACGAAGTCAAGATACAAGAATACAAGCAAACTGAGTAGTAAAACAAAGGTAATCAAACGATAAGACAAGGAGAACTCTTTTTAAGAACTTATTGCTTAATATAATATTACGAAGTCAAGATACAAGAATACAAGCAAACTAAGTAGTAAAACAAAGGTAATCGGACGATAAGACAAGGAGAACTCTTTTAAGAACTTATTGCTTAATATAATATTACGAAGTCGAGATGAGGAAATTTCTGAATCCTGTATGATAGGTTATCAGATGGGACCGAGTTTGTTAGAAACGAAGATAAAGTTTGTTACACAATCGAGTCGACATAATTGCATATAATGCAAATGAGTCCTATAAGACTTATAAGTAATTTGACATCAGCATGAAAAACACATTTATTAACAATAATAATTACTGTATTAACAATAAACAGTAAGCAGGGTGTAATTTGGAACACCAGGGGCAAATCATTGATCAGATAAGGTCTTTCAATTCACTGGTCAACAGTGTATTTGTAACATAGATCAAAATATCATTTTTAGTATACATTTGGCTTGCAAATAACGAATAAACAATCAAAAAAGAGCCAACACGTCACATTCTTACGTTGCAGTGCTATATGTAATGTTCCTGTACAATATATTTCTGTTTTCACAATACGACGGTTGGCATCATTGCATACTGTGGGGGGGGGGGGGTTGATTTCCTTTGTTGTCTCTGCTTACTCCTAATCGTTAGTGAGACAGTGCACAGTGAGATTATGGGAGTTTACAAGTATAGTTTTCTTTAAAAAAATGTCAAGTGTTCAGAGCAGATTGTGTAAACATTCACCAGATAAGTTTTGTTACGTTTGTGGACGTTATGTATTGAAGTCACAACATAGGCCTATAACAGAAGATATGAGAAAATCATACCTTTTGTATTTTGGTTGTAAGGTAGGGGACCAAGATAAAAATTGGGCTCCCCATATTTGTTGTGTGAGTTGTTATGTAACTCTTATTCAGTGAGTAAGAGGTAACAGAAGTTCTATGCCATTTGCTGTACCTATGGTTTGGCGTGAGCCAACCAACCATTTTTATGACTGTTATATTTGTCTAACCAATACTGATGGATATTCAAAAAAGGAAAAAATAAAAAATTTACTACCCAGCTGTGCCTTCTACAATTAGACTTGTTCCTCATGGAGAAGGCATATCAGTTCCAGCTCCACCATTAAATTTTGAAGATGTTATCATTCCATAGCTCAATGATGATGAAGATCTATATACTGAAACTGAAGATTTATTGGAAAACAATGTTGATCCTACTTATTTGCCTCCTTCGAGTGACCCTCATCTCATTCAGCAAAATAAATTAAATGACTTGGTCCGTAACTTAAGCCTATCAAAACAGCAAGCTGAACTTCTCGGCCAACTTCTATTTTGGAACCAAGACTACAAGAGTAGAATCTTTTGGCAAAAGGAACAACCATTACCTCCTTCAGAAAAATAAATGCTAACTTCTCAGTGTTTTATAAACTGGAGGGTTCAATGTGTGTATGCTTCGACATTGTGGGGTTAATGGCTGAACTTGGAATACACCATATTAGGCTACACAATGGCGCCTTTTTATTGATTCCTTTAAATCTATCCTGAAAGCTGTTTTACTTCATAATTGAAATAAGAAGCCATCAATTCCAGTAGCTTACTCAGTTTAAATGAAATAAACTTATGGAAACATGCTTGCTATTCTAAATGCAATTAAGGCAAATCTGTGGAGATTTGAAGGTAATTGCCATATTAATGGGCCTCCAATGTGGATATACAAAGTTTTACTGTTTTTTATGCTTATGGAATAGTAGAGATATTCAGAAACAGTTTGTAAAGAAAGTTTGGCCAATGAAAATCTTACGATCCAGGAGAGAAAAACGTCTTGGTACGATCCCTTAGTCGACCCTAAGAAAGTACTTCTTCTACCCCTACACATCATGTTGGGATTAATGAAGAATTTTGTCAAAGCCACGGATAGAGAAGGAGAGGGATTCAAGTATATGACTGAACTTTTTCCTCAACTTAGTGAAGCTAAGATCAAAGAAGGTGATTTTACTGGACCTGCCATAAGAAAATTGATTCATGACCCTGAATTTGAGAAAAAGTTAAACCAAAAAGAGCTAGCAGCATGGGAAGCATTTGTGAAAGTAGTAAAAGGATTTCTTGGCAACAGAAAAGAAGAAAACTACAAAACTTTGCTTGAAAATCTTTTAAAGACTTACAAAGCAATGGGTTGCTGAATGTCTCTAAAAATACATTTCTCACATTCGCATATGGAGTTTTTCCCCAAGCATTTAGGGGCAGTAAGTGATGAACATGGAGAGATGTTTCCCCAGGATATTAAAACCATTGAAGCAAGATATCAAGGCCGCTGAGATCCTGCTATGATGGGACATTATTGCTGGTTTTTGAAAAAAGAAGATTTTACGTCACATAAGAGGAAAAAGTGAATAAAAACTAAACCACACCTTAAAAAATGGTACAAAAGTATTTTTTTATCTTTCAAATACAGTGAAATAGATGTATGTAATAGATTAGGTTAGTACTTAATAAATATGTTCATTATATATTAATACTTCTGGATTTGCACCATTTATTTTCAGCTCTTTCAACAAAATTTAGCAGATAACTGTAACAAAAAAACTGTACGTGATACAGTTTTGTTGTTGTCATTTTCGGATTCAGCGCTACAAAATACATAAGAAAAAGGATATTTTATTCGTGTTACAGAAAAAAAAATATTTTTTTGTAGACCTGTGTTACTTGGTAGTTGAAATAACTAACAGAGGGATTCTACCAAGGTAGATGGTACATTAAGCCAATAAAACTGCGAACGTTTCTGAACATCCAAATTACACAATATATATTGTTTAGAATAGAGTCTAAACTGACATTTACAAATCAGTTGTGCGCCCGATATTAATATATGCAATAGAAACAAGACTTGACTTTTTCTCGCTCAAACAAATATTGGAAGAGATACAAACTCTAATAGGAAAAAATTGAAGATATCGTTTATGTAGCCAAGAAAAACAGAGGATGCGTAATATAAAGGATATTGGGGACCGGGTGGTGTGTCCGGTCTTAGGTAGAATGGCGGATGATAGTCTGGCGAAAATCGTACAAGAGGTACTACCGGCAGGCAGAGGGGCCAAAGGAGGCAAGAAAGAATTGGAGTGAATACTTTTCTTGTTCTAATACTGAAGAAGAGAAAGAAAAATAAGAAGAAGAAATTTTAAAGTAATAACTTTAATCTAACTTACACTTAATCAGTTTTATTTATAAATACAGTCTAGATCTGGAATTCACAGTCATCAATCATTTGTATTAATAAATAAAACGCTACAATCTCTACAGATTAAGTTATGTAATCACTATGAGTTCGCACGGGACACAACAATTACGCTAACATAAAAGAACATATACTCGTACAACTGTGAACGGCCGTTACAGATTAATAAGCAAGCCAATAGTCGTACAACTGTGAACGGCCGTTACAGATTAATAAGCAAGCCAATAGTCGTACAACTGTGAACGGCCGTTACAGATTAATAAGCAAGCCAATAGTCGTACAACTGTGAACGGCCGTTACAGATTAATAAGCAAGCCAATAGTCGTACAACTGTGAACGGCCGTTACAGATTAATAAGCAAGCCAATAGTCGTACAACTGTGAACGGCCGTTACAGATTAATAAGCAAGCCAATAGTCGTACAACTGTGAACGGCCGTTACAGATTAATAAGCAAGCCAATAGTCGTACAACTGTGAACGGCCGTTACAGATTAATAAGCAAGCCAATAGTCGTACAACTGTGAACGGCCGTTACAGATTAATAAGCAAGCCAATAGTCGTACAACTGTGAACGGCCGTTACAGATTAATAAGCAAGCCAATAGTCGCATTTCTCCGTATTTAAACGATTTACGATGTTTTCGATGATTCTATTCGTCCTAACATATTTCATGCCAATAACGTCGGATCTGCAGACGCAACCTTCTTGGAATTATCCTATAAGCGATCCTTGAGTGTATACTGGTGTTTTTCTTTAAGAGAAAGAGACAAGGGAACTCACTGCTATTTAATGTAGTTACGGATAGCGGTGGGAGAATGTGATAAATATAGTTGGTGCATGACAGTAAAGGCAATTTACAGTCTGGCCTATTGATTCACTATCATTGGGTTAGAAACTGACACTTCCCATTCATTAAAAAAATACAAATTTTGAGAATTCACTCTGCCCATTTAAATGCGTGTTATAATAAATCAATTAAGCAAGTAATTGATAAGTAGGAGTACTTTTTATGAGATACAGAAGGTTGGATAAAGAAGTTCAAGAACAAATAATGAAGGCTAATTGGATAGCTGAGTGCCTGCCTCAGACCATTTGGCACAACAAACATCTCAGACAGGACACAAAGGAGAGATCAATAAAGCAATAAAAAGATCGACAATAGCGGTAATGTATTCCAATAAACAAGGAGTGAGCCAATGAAGGCAAACTGAGGCATCCAAAAGAACGGTGTTGATAAGAATAGCGAGACAAGAGACACAGAGAAGAACGAGGTATAAGAGACAAATTGGAGTACTAGCAGTGGACAATATTAAACGGGGTAATGTGTAATCGGAAGTGCTCTTTCCATGCTTTCTTTCAGTACCGCACATAGTGTCGGTTTTGGTAGGAATCTAAGTACATAAATTAATAATTTAACTTTATGAAAACGTTCAAAAGACCATGCTAAGATTACAGTTATCTTTACTTGTGGTTAAACATGAAGTAAAATGTAATTGGAAATTAAACACATACAGATACAAATGTTTTCCTTGAAGGCTGATCGTTTGGAGTTTCAGCTCTTCATAGTCTGAATTTTTTGACGATAGAAACATGACTCCTAGGATACAATACTCGTCGCTCATAACGCTGTAACCGTTTGAATGTCTTTGTAGTTTAACGACTATACGTCCAAAAATGAACTGACTTCTGTAATTAAGAATACAAGAAACTTTTCTGATTAGTTTATCTTTTTGTTTTTGTTTTTGCCGTAGCACTTGCCTGTATTTACGTATTAAATTTCTTTAATAACTTGGTCAGGGCAAGTTTTTGCCTCTCAGTTCGCCAAATGAGAGAAACAATGTTTTTTGTCCTAAGGAGGGGGCAGGATTTAATGCAACGTTAGTATAAAGCGTGAACGAGGACACTTGTGGTGAAGTTGATAATCGCTGAGAAAGGCTGAGCCGACCGTAGAAAGGGGTTGTGGCAGAAACAGTGTATGTTGTTATCGATTGGTTTGTTTTGCAATGTTCTGTGATGTGTTTATAAAGGTTTTAAAGCTTATGCACTGTGATTGTAGATAATATAGCCTACGGTGTTCAAAGTCGACAAGTGTACCGTATTTCACACTATCAGTTGGACACAAAGGAGCCAATCAGTTCACACTATGCTTTGACCAATCCTTTGACCTAAAGGACACAAACGTTTCTGTGTAAACACACACTCCCGCGCGCACGCGGACACACATCTGAGAGTATGTGTGCACATGTAACGTACATAATAGACACACAGGAACGCGGATGCTCAAATAGGAATAGGCCTATATATTAACAGCTATAAACTGTTTATAAACCTACATATTAACAAAATAAAATGATGCTGTGTGAAACATATACACGACTACCTAAACAGATGTGAGTGTGTGAGTGGGTGGGGGGGGGGTTAGTATTAAACGCCAAACTTGTTTACTTTATTTGGTCACAAACGAAAAACTAGTAAATTCAGCAGTTTTAAAACGTTATCGTACGGCGTCTGAAGGATCGAACTGAGACAATCACAGCCAGTTGATACTCCGTGCGCCAGGCCGAGAACTACCTCGTACACATAGGCTACAAAAGATTCGAATGAGAATACTCCCCTGCTTATGAGATACCTCCTTCATTCCTATTTTCACACACACTCACACACAAGTTTTTTTAATTAGTGTAATCACATGATCACATGACGGTATTGAGATTTATAGTATCTTCTAAAATCCTAATAGGACTCAAGCCGTAAACGCACACATCTCAAATACTGGAAACGTGTCAGTACTGTATAGTGTGTCCATGAGACATAAATAGATAGAGAGATAGATGTGGGGTGAGAGTGAAAGGGGGGAATGCTTGTGGATTACATCTTTCTACGAGAACCAGGTGTAGGATAAACAATTAAATTACACAAGTATGCTTTATTAAATATTTTTTATTTTAAAACATTCAAAAACTATGCGAAATATTTCATCATTATCAATAATAATGACATTGACTTAAAATTAAATGCCAAAAATTAATTCACAGTTAAAATTACATTATCTAAAATCACATATTTCATAATCTCAAAATTATTATAATTATATAAATATAATATAGGTCTGAAAATTCCCTGCAGCAGTGTATAAAGTGAAGATTAAGTTCACTGAGAAACAAAAAAATAAAACAAAAAAAAAATATAATTAATTAATAAACAACAACTAATATAGAAAATTATTATGATCATCTTCGTAATCGTCATTATTATGACCAGGATCATTATCATCATACTTGTCATGATTGAGTGCAAAATTCAATGAATGAACTTTACATTGTGATGTTATTTATTTACTCATAATATTGTAAAGTTGAATGCACTGAATTACGTATTACAAAACTGTATTGACACTATAACTGTATTATAGATATGTCATTAGTACAGGTAGGTCGATTAGGTACTGGGTAAGACGGTATAGTCGGACCAAGCTACAGCTTCCCTGCTCTCATACTTCTCTGGGAAAATAAGTTCAGCTTTTTCGGTCACTTATCAAAAATTACCTTCACGATTGACCATACAGAACGTTTTCGCTGGTTACCACACAGTCAGCTGAGTAATACTACAGCTCCCTATTGTGATCGAGTTAATTTTTCGTTAACTCCGTATAATAAATCGGCAGTGAAATGATAGTAACTGCGGTTGCCCAATCACGAACAAACCAGAAGAATCAACTAGATGAGCAAATTTCTTTTTTTTTTAATTAGAACTAAAAAACCTTGGAATCGATACTTTACAAAAAAAATTTTTATACTATCCGATTCGGTTCCTAAAACATATCGATCTCACTGTTCCCACACCATGTTTCTTCATCGATATGAGTATTCTACAACAAGTTAGTCTATCAGCAATATAAGTTTACCATACGTAGTCTCATGTAAAGCAAGTATCAAGTCTAGAAACCACAGCCGTTTTCAATTTGAGTTCGTTTGTGGCCCGAAATTATTTTCACAAGTAAGGTCAGGGAGAGGAACGTTCTATGACCGTTTGACTTCCTTGCAGTAAACCCACGTCGTAAAGCTATTAGAACTAATAGGAAACTAAGCAGGAGTGTGTCACGTTGTCCAAGAGATGATGTGATTTCGCATAAAGAAAGTAAAGAAGAATAAGTGTATTAGTTTATCAGTAACTATCATGATCGTAATCGTAAGATAGGAGCATCTGAGAATATTAATCCCCAAATATAATATTAAAGCAAAGATAATATTAATCCTAACTTTTAGATTTTATGTTTTTCAATACTTTAATGTTTACCAATGTGTGTGTATGTTTTGTTATTTATTCACATATTACATATTTTTGATGAAGTATCTGATGTGATTAAAGTAAAGGGTTATACAAAAACAAATAAGCCTTCAATAATATATGCAGCATGTTCATAATATAGTCCTATATCAGTGGATGCTCAGATCATGAAACGAGACAATGTCAAAATTTATGAGACATGGGCAGAAAAGGTGTACATGTATGGCAGCGAAACATGCGTTACAACAAACCTACAAGAAAGGGGGGTACAGACACAAGAGATAAAGTTTCTAATTAAATGGCCAATCGAAGGGACATGGCAAGAAATGAAGCGGTCAGAAAAGGGGATAGAAGAAAACAGACCGCCATTGAGGGCGAGAAAATATAAAGCAATAGAAAAGAGAAGCACAGGCATAGTTACAAACGAGGTGCGTGACAGGTCGGATGTTTGCTATTTATTGTTTGTATACCGTTACCAATATTAATGTAGTGACACGTAGAGAAATGAAGACATCTACCACTTGTGACCACGGAAACTAGTCTTCAGTATACCGTAAAATATATTTCAAAATTACGCATCCACATTCTTCTCTAATTTTTGTCCTAAAGTGTCGCTGGAGAAAACTCATATGAAAGAAGAATGATTACAATGAGACAATACGGCTAGACACGTTGAACATGCTTTTTTTGCTGAATTAGAATTTGTAATTGTAAACAGAACGTTCTAATTGCAGATTCTCTTTTAAAAATACGAGAAGCCCTACAACCCAAGGTGTCAATCGAAAGCACAGCTTTTCAGTGGTCATCACTGTTCTTTAATCACTGACTCTTGAGTAATTTTGATGTGTGCGCTGAAACTACTGATGGTTATTTGACCGGTTCTCCACCTGTGGTACGTGTATGAGGCCGACCATTCAGGAGTAAGTAGCAGTGGATAACATAGCCTTTGTCAAGAAAACAAATTCAGTGGGCGTTTGAGCAATTCATTACAAAGGTTCAACATGATGTTTGACCATTAGATGTAGAGACAGCCAAAGTGTAGGCTATAATGGATTTAGTGGATGGATGGGTGGACTCATCAGAAGAAACAGAGTGGACTGATCAGGAGGTCGGCAACTGTGTGTGATACAAGTCGTATCCACCAGCTAAGCAACGGATTTGAGATTCCACCTTGTATCTTTTGAACACAATTTCAAAATAAGCTCAGAGATATCACTAAACGTGTGTGTGTGTGTGTGTGTGTGTGTGTGTGTGTGTGTGTGTGTGTGTGTGTGTGTGTGTGTGTGTGTGTGTGTGTGTGTGTGTGTGTGTGTGTGTGTGTGTGTGTGTGTGTGTGTGTGTGTGTGTGTGTGTGTGTGTGTGTGTGTGTGTGTGAGAGAGAGAGAGAGAGTGTGTGTGCACGTAAAGTGTTAATAAATAATTGACTTTTAAATTACACTTTTTAAAGTACAACACAATTTTTAAGTAGGTTAAAAATGGCTGTAGAGCACAGGTTTAATTAATTCATTATTCGGATAGATAAGGCTGCTGATACTTTTTATGCACTATGTGATTGTAGGAGAAGAAAACTGACAACTCATAATTTCTTATTTAAAAATCACTTAGATTTTAATTCGAAACATGTTTACACATTTCTACATGATAATGACCACTGAAATAAAATGAAGAAACCGAACAACTTATTTTGCGCCTTTATATTGAGCGTATTGAGTACAAATGCTGGGCAGTGAGTCACCATTTGTGTGTTCGCACTTGTACACTCACAGAACAAAATAATCACAAAACATACTACAATCTAAAAAATAGATATATAATATAATTGACACAGTACAAAAGAATTTCTTATTTTTTATCAATTATTTCGTGTGTACTTTTAAAATTTTTGTTATCTTACTTTATTGTTCTTTTTTTTCTTTAGAACTAACACAAAACACTATAATTAATAATTACTAAAATATTTTAATTTTTATTGTTTAATCGTACATACATATTTTAATATTTTTTTTGATATTTTTTTAAATTGAAATAAAAAAGCAATACACGTTTATCACAATAACCTCTTGCCCTGTAGAAACCCCCGCCGGCTCCGCATCCTCTATTGTTAAGAGTCCGAGATCTTCAAAACAGTCTTACAGTTCGTTGTTTTTATATTATAAACAGCCATTTTACAACCATCACAAAGTAGTCCCAACGTTAACACATATCTTTGCCACCACAATCGTATCGTTGTAATCATTTGTCTCCAACTGCGTAATCAGTGCCGTCACCGCGATCTACCCATCACTCCTAAATCGTTATTCACTGAACAGACACACACACATATACGAACACGCACACATATCTCACTACAATTATACACATACACATATAAAAATTCATGATAAGTTAATGAGGGCTTGAATAATTAGTCAAAATACGTATGCAACTTATTAGGAAAGTCTATTGTAACATAAGAGTGATTGAAATTATTTTTTAAAGCATCTCCAAAATCCATACTTTAATGTAGTCTGAATTATAGTAATTGCGTCAGCTTGTATTTTACTATTTAATAGTAAATTAAAATTTTAGTTTTTCATAACTATAAGGTAAATAATTAAACATTTTTTAATTTCTTTTTCAAACTCAATTGAAAATCTATAATGGATGTAAAATCAAACGCCTCAATATTCAAACTTTCTTTGAGCCCTTTAGACTGTTAAGTATAATAATATAAATGCTTGATAAGTAGAGAAGACAGCTCCCGTACAATGTCTAGAATCAAGAACGTCTTTTTTGTTTTTGGGCAAACATTTAATCTAATAGTTGGCCGCGTTTTACCGACAAGTACTTTTGAGAAGTAATATTTAGTGTAATATTATAATTTATTATGTAATATCAAACACGGATTGTCACATGAAATTTTTTATATTTTTTAATTTGGTTTTAAGAAACAATCATGCGTACATGCTGCTTGAGATCCACCATCCTGTATCTGACAGAAATAACACGTCTTAAGACTTAAAGATTGAACTTTAAACAAGAGAACTGAACTATACTTCCACCTGCCAAAAACTTAGCTTTTCATCATTTTTAAGTTCTCTACACTTACAAGCCACTGAATATGCCAACGTAAAGAAATCTAATGATGGTAAAAAATATGAAAACAAAATAAATGACAACTCAGATTTTCATCGCTTCATTAATGTACTTGTCCATAATCATCCACTTTGTACACATTGATTACTTTTTTCTATATTTATGGAGTAGGCTTTAGGTCTGTTTCAGATTTAGGCCAAGTACTCAGTGGACACCCTTTGATTCTCTGTCTACTGGCACCCCCCCATCCTTTTCACATGTACATGGTTTCTGTGACTATCAAGCCTGTAGGAGGCCTTTCGCTCGTCCCAAATACGCCATTTCTACGGCTTTTATTGGAATATAATTATCAGATCTAGCGTGTTTGAGGTATTACATCTAAAATTCATAATCTAGATCTCAAATGCTTACAATAAACTTTCATGGATCATGGGCCTAACATATGAAGTTATTTCCGGCTTATTAGAGTAAAATTATCGCCGTCTCTTTGAATAGTACCGCTAGTACTGTTTAGTGTTGTAACGAAATGTCTGTCTTGTCTATACGAACAGAACGTTCCCTATCTACATTCTCAAGCACTAATCTCAAAAAATCAATAATACAGGTTGCTTTAAAAAATAATGCTCTTCTAGATCTGAGTTGATTTACATAGCGAAACGTGAAATAAAATTTAAATTTTAAATTTACTTACAGTTTCAGTGTGGCGCAAAGTAAGAAGGCAAAACCATCATACGCGGCTTTACAAATGTTGTTACAATACAAACGTATGCTAGAATATTAACTATATCTGTATGTGCATTAAATTGTTCACATTTTCATACACACAGTAAACATATTGATATTCGTATATTCAATGAACACACACGCACACAGTCACACTTGTTCTATTATCACACGGCTTGACCATCTACCTCACTGATTACATATTTTACAGTTATCGTTTGATGTTCATGAGTATTAAGCGCAGAGGCTTACCTCTTACACAGTTATAAATATATATATATATATATATATTTATATGCAGTAACACTTTGTGTGCAGCAATGAACACAATTTCGTTTTTATGTACATAAACCAATGAGGCTACAAACCCTTGTTAGTACAAGCTACTATCCTAAGTACTACCTTTCACAGATAATATTCTGTATTTAATTTATTCTTTTCTTCAAAATGTAAATTCCAACTTGTCACTCTGCCGACAGTTCGTTTTGTTTTCTTTTGTTTACACTCTTTATTTATGTAAATGTTAACACAAGAAACACGTTTGAAATATAAAAGAAAAATTTGGATTATTCTTGCGCGCGTGAATGTGGATGCGCTGCCACTGTGTATCGAGTGTGCCTGGTACACTGTTGACAAAAAGCAGTCTTATTTTTGTTTAAAAAATTGGACTAATTTTACTATCACCAATCAACAGTGGCACCATTTACGTATTGTTTGGTTTCCAATGTGTGCGGGAAAGTTGGCAGAGTTAACAAAATTGAAGTTAACAGTTATTTTCTTATTTACACGTACAATTTAATTTTTTTTATACAAAACATAAATTAATACAAAACAAAACAAATGGAAATTTTCATAACTACAAAAAGACACTAATACTGGCTTTGTAGCGAAAAATTCGGGTGTTGATGAAGACTGTATGCTTTGTATCGTATGAGGTAAAAGTGTATCTAGACGTTCATGCTCTTACGCGCGCGCGCGCGCGTGTGTGTGTGTGAAACAGGAAAAAGCATTGTAGAGAGAGAAGGGAACACAAATGAACAGTCAGATATGGAGAGACAGCACGTTAAGATGTCAAGAAAGATTTAGAATTGACTCGAAACTATAAAATGTGACATTTAATGAAATCGTTAAAAGCACAGACTGCTTATACGATGGCGGTAACGTACAGGATTAAACAACTACAAAACTGCAGGGTAAATAATAAGCCTTATTACCGTTCTAGTTGTTCAAAAGAATCCAATACAAATCCACAACAAAGAAAACTATGAGGAAAAAATATACACAGTGAAATGTGTATTAATAAAGAATAGGGCGGAAGATAAAAAAAAGAGAGAACAAGAGAAAATTTTAAGGAATCGATGTATTTTTTCAAGCCCCTATTATTTCTAAAAACGAACTTAAATACAACGGCTACCCTCTTCTATTAATGGTAGAAGAAAGTATGTTCAGAAAGTATTAAAACAAAGTACTGACACTCAAGGTTGAAAGAACAAAGTTGAAAAGAATGCACAGAGAAAATTGTTATAAATTTACCTAAACAAGTATTACAGTTAGGACGAAGACCATTGGATGGCCAACAACAGAAACGTTGTGTGGTTGGATACTTGAAGATGGAACACGAAGACAAACAAGAACGCAATATCGGTAAATATAAATGTGTACTCGTGTTCACATACTGATCATGCCACAATTAGAAGATTTTTGCGTACGAGTGTGAAATCGACATAACTACAGTAAGCAAATTATTTTCCTATAAAAACTAACCCGATACTGACCATAAGATAATGCATTGTGCAATCTTTGGTGAAAATATTTACGGTCTGTGAAGTGTCTGGATTATTGCTGATGCGGTTGACCTCTGGATTATAATTACAGAGTGCTAACTATTCCGAATAAAATTATTACATGTTGCTCAGAAAATATTGAGGTTAGAAAAAGAAAGAAGTAGAAAAACGAAAATATGGAAAGAGGAAAAGAGTCGGGAAAAAGAGAATAAAACCTACAGCAGTCTAAGAAAACAAGAGAGGTATAAAGTGTTTGTGTGTGTGTTTGCGCGCGCGCGCGTGTAATATGACGTATTTACAAGTATGATAATCGTATAACGCTTGTCCTAAAAATATGACACAAAGCAACAGGTTCATCGGTTACTACTGAAATTGCTATTTTGTAAAACTACAGTAACGTTCTCTTCCAGTTCCCTACAGTTTCTGTTTAAACAGAGTTAAAACATTCATATCAAATAAAAGCGACTGATTATGTTTCCTAAAATTTATAATTTTCTTTCATATTTAATAAATATTCACCGTCTTCATTTTTTCCGCTAAACAATAAAAAAACAATATATCCTTAAGGCATTAATTTAGCATCACATATGTATTCTTAATTCCTAAAAAATACTTAAAAATATCTCTTCTACAAAGGTTTTCATTAATATCACTCTCATTTTTTTAATAAATTCCTTGTACTATTATTATTGTTCATTTTAAAATTAATATATATATTTATTTATTTATTTATATTTTTATCGTTTTTTTAGAAAATACTTTCTACGAAACTAATAACTTAGCACTTTCTAGCTGCACCCAGAGTTCGCTAGTGTAGTACATACAGTTTTGATCGAATGCTTTGTTCACTTCGCACAATAACAGTTTCCGTTTCCGGTATATAAAAACCACATTTAAAAACAATCAAAACATCTCCTGGCAGCTGCACATCTAACAGACATTTGATTCACTTATTTGAGATGAAAACAAAACGTTAATTTACGACATATCTGAAATTATTTCTTCTCGTCGCCAACTCTATTATTTCTTCTATTCATCAGTGTCAAGGATATTTACATGCCAAATACAATTTGTACACACTCGTACAGATTTTCGTGAGTGTGCGTGTAAATTTCAGAGAGTAAAAAATGATAAACATTGTACTCGTTAAAAAATATAATTCTGACACTAAGATAACGCTTGACACTGGCACATTAAAAACGTCACAATTTGTTGTTAAATTTAAACATTAATTTTGCTCACTTCTTTATACTGATCACGTCATTTTTTGAACAACAAAAAATACATTTGCAGCTGAGCTTTAAAACAACTTAAACGTGGTTTTCCATATTCAATCAATGAAGATTACTATTTTGTTAATGTAATGGAAATTTTTTTTTGTTTAAATAATTTGTACTCTTCATCTTTCACACACATTCGTATTTCCTCATCGATAACAGCATTACTCTCTTTCACGCCATCAATTTCAGTTCAAACAGGTAATTGATAATAATAATTATAATATCATTTTTGTTCACGAATGTGCAAAAAATCAATATACTTTGTCATTAACATGGTATTCGTGTGTTCACCAACCGTTTTTTTTTCTTTTTGTTACATAATACCCATAGAAAAGAGGTGACCGTCTGATAAACAATATAAAAGTTGTTGATGAAAAAATGAACAACATTCTTTGAAATGATAATGTCATGATAGCATTAAGAGCATCCACATCTGTCGACAACCATTCCGGGCAACAGACCGTATATAATGTTGAACTCATTGTCGAAATACAGCATAGATATGGGCGAAAGCTTGCGAGGAGCACAACAGGGGCCCGCTGTGCCGCCGGGACTCGCCAGATGAACTATGTGTGTGTGTGGGTACTTCTGCAGGAACACGTATGGGCACTCGCCAGAACAATAATTGGCCTCGTACTTCTTCGGCGCTATAATCCAGTCCCAGCCGAATTCCTCGAAGTCCACTGTCAGCGGGTAACGACAACACCTAGTCTCTTCGGACTTCTCGTGGCAGTTGAGACCGATCGTCCGTTTCGTACGATGGCGTCTACCGTCCGCTATCTGAACTTCCAGAAACGGCACCTGAAACCAAACAAATGTTTTTCCGTAATTACTTTAACAAATATATAATGGAATATGGAGAATGTTTATTGATTACACTGAAATCAAATACAAACGATGTTGCTTTGGGTACCAAATGACAAAAAACACAGTGAAGTAATACAAAACAATGAACTACCACATTAAAGAGTGTGGTTGTGTTATACAGTGTGGAAGATTGCATTGTATTTCTTGCAGTCTGCTTAATTTCAATAAATAGTAATTTATTTAATGTATAAGGCTGGTTAGAAATGACCTCATCATAAACTCATATTGTAGTATGAAAAGCCGGAATATTGTAGATATTGTAGTATCTACACCATGAGCTAGGGAAGATTCAGTAAAATAAGTAGCCATAAAGTTAAATGGAGTTTGTGGGTGGGGGGAAAGAGATTGATATAAGCATCCGCTGAATAATGCCAAAGCCCAATTTCTGGCTGTCCACCGGAAGAAGAAAACGTTTGACATGTTATTCTGATCATTCCGAAAAATTTAACCTCCAATCAAAATTAGCGGAAAAGTGGTGAGACCGCAGCGCGTTCACAACACAAAAGTAGTACTGGCAAGTCGGTAGTACAGATTCATCAATCATCAACTACCAGAAAACGTGTAGAAAGTAACTCATCCAAAATAACTCACAACCTGGAAGACGCGGCCCTCCAGGGGCGAAAGAGAATTTTAAGGGAGAACAAAGAACAAAGAACAAAGAACAAGAACAAGAACAAAGAAACAAATTAATATCTGAGACAACTTGATAGCTGATTTCTTTATCTTCAAACATAATAATTTTATCGTTTAACTACCTTTACCTGAAGTGTACAAAATAGGTTTACAGAAGTATCAATAATATTTTAATACCACTTAATATTTTATGTTTGAAATAGTATAATCAAAACTTTTCAAAATACAAGCAATATAAAACAACATAGAAGTTTGTTTAAATATGTTTAGCCAGTATCGAACACGCGAGACCATGAATTCACTTATAGTGGTGGTGATGGGTTCAACCACTTAAAGGGAGGCGTGGATCTTAAAAGCCTGAAACCTCTGCAGAAGGCTGTGGATAGAACTGATCACAATCGTAATAAGCATAACCTAGGCTATGGCAAACAGAAATGGCTTAGCGACGAAGGTAACTTTAGTGGGAAAATAACATATATGGTAACGTATGGTGTCACACAGAACTGTATAACCATAAAACAAAGACGTACAAGGTTTAGATGAAATTAAGAAAGCCGTTTATGTCTCAGTTGCTCTTATTATGTCGTCACGAATGATAAAAATAAAATAATTTTAACGACAACATCTACAGTAATAAATACAACGAAAGAATTAACGCCTCTAATTTTGGCTGTTGCTACGGCGACAATTACATACCAAGCTATCAAGAATCACTTTAAAGATGTAATGAAGGGGAACAAAAATTAGAAAAAAAAACACTACGAAACGCTAACGAATCTCGGCTGTAATTAATGTATTATGTTGGACACGGTTTATTGTTCAACCACGCGTTTCGTTCGGTTTTATTTGCTTAGAACAAAGGCACCGATGGGTTGTGGCCGTCCGCGAACCTTTGTATTCACATAATTACAATATAAAAATGTTTTAATGGAAAAAGGTCAGTGTTAATTACGTTTCCATACATACGTAAACAATGGAATCGATTGTAGAGACACAGATGTGCGCACGGGTATAATGGAATCGACATTGAAATCAGCGATTGCAAGGTCTTCACTTTTGGGAACCGGCTCAGTTGCCGCCAGTCACTGCACTTTGTCCGATCGCTCGCTGTTTAATGTGTCCTTTTATTATCAATTAGCAGCAAGCTATCGCGGCCACGTGGAATGATCGGTTCAAAAGACGCTGAATACGCAGCGAAACACACACACACATCCAAATTAACTTTCACAAACAAATTGCGTATACAACGTCGTTATATAAATAGAAAGCTTGGATTACACAAAATCGTGTACGGTAACTACACACGCGCCTTGTTGCATAAATGCACCATGTGCACAATAATCAATACAGTTATCTACAATGTACATATATTGTTTGTATAACATCGTTAATGGAAACAGTAGAACTGTGTGTACAAAAGTTCAATCAGAAAATTGTTTAGCTCGTATTTACCAGTCTCTGTGACGGTGTGGAAAATTCATCTTTTATACCTTATCGCCGGTTTTGTTTTCGTAATAATCACTCAACCAAACTCACAGCATTCTTAGACATCTGACAAGCTTCTGAAACAGTTTGGAATGTTAGATTACTCTATAAATTAAGAACTCCATTACTTGCTTCTAAATTCCTGTTTAACTAATCCGTACTCCACCATAAACTATATAACTATTATCCTACAAGATCTGGCTAATACGATACGAATGTAATCCGTACAATGTATATAGCGTCGCTGCCCACAAAAACAAATACAGCAAAAGTCGATTGTACGTCATCCAGTGCCAATTAACCGTCAGCTATCAGGCCGGCGACAAACGTCAAGATGCCCTTACACGTACACATATCAGTCGGAGAAAACAGCGAGTGGTTAGGAGTGGCGAAAATTTACGTTAGATGAGAATAAAAGTATTAAAGAGGAAACCACGATCACTGCAGGCGAAGAGGAAAGATAAAGAGTACACAGTAAAGACGGGAGAATGCTATTCAAGTGCTTTGATCAGTTCGAAGTGCATTACAATAATGTAATTATTACCATTATGACGATGATTGTTATTATCATTACTTAAAGGCTACTAACGTCTATTATAAATTACATCCTTCAGGACAGTCGCTCTCAAACAGAACAAATATAAGAACCGGACTCTTTCAGTCCAGAGAAGAGGAGTTCTTCGTGTGGCAAATTTTATCGTACGATTTCAGAGTTAACGGCGGAAGTGGCCCTATTCACGTGATAGCCCATAAGAGAAGAACGATCTGTAAAAGAAAGGCGGAAATAAGTGAGAAAGCTAGAACAGAAGAAAGCCAAGTTAATCACTAGACGCCACTGGCAGGAGCTCTGGTTGAGACAAAGTAAAGGAAGGTGAACAGCAAGGCTTATCTGGAATCTTGCTGAGTGGCTAGATCGGGGCTCCCAAGAGGTCACAGTTACTACCTCGCCCAGTTTCAAGCAAGTCATGGGTATTTAGGTAGGTATTTGGGTAGTACTAATCACAAACACATACACAAGAGCAGCTATAGCGCTACAAACCAAATGAGACTCTGGTATTCTGTCCGCTCATCTCTGTCGACCGTTCCTTTCTGTTTTCCTCCATTTCACTTGTATCCTTGCGATTCCAAAATAGTATTGTTACCTTAGACATCCTGTTAGTCTTCTTGTCCTCTTTATATTTTGAATTCACTTGCCCTCCATCCTTGCTTGTCTTAACGTTCGTAGTCACAGTAAATTCTGATACATATGTTGCTTGTACGCGCATTGTATAATTCATGATTGAACTTGATTTGCCAGAGTCCAGTATTGTTAACCGGTGCTAATTTCGTTTCAAAATTCAGCAAATTCTGGTAATGGGTAATTTGCAGAATTTCGTTTCGTTTTGTCCCTAGATCTCTCGTTAAGTGTCCATATGTCACAACCATAGAAAAAATAATTTACTATTAGTAGTTTTATATATACTTAGTTTAGTTTTCTGGTGTACGTTTTCAGACTTGAAAGTTAGCGAAACAAGCTCACGTGGCCTTGTAAGACTTTTCTTCTTACTTTCTCTTCTGATCCATCCTTTGTAACATTGTCTCCCATGTAAATGATGTCTGGAACCAGGAAATGGTTGTTTTCTTTAAGCTACCGCTTTTCTTACATGTATAAGATATTTTACAACCTAAGCCCACATACACATATCTAATAAAACAAAAGCATATAATAATTATTATTACTGCTAATGTTTTTATTTTTTTAACGTATATGCTAAAATTAATTCAGAAACAAAGAAAAATATGTGGACCTATGTCTTTTCGTATTAACTATAGGAAACACAATTGCTGTGTGCATATCATAATTACTATATATTCTATGGACATCGATTCACGCATCACATACGTGTATACGTGTTAGCCCAAACATATTTCCAGAAAATATAAAAATATCTTACTTTTAAGTGTCATGTCATAGCTTACTAGGTGTGATTACTGCTCACAATCAATATATCACTTCGATTAGAAGAAAGTAATGATGTAAAGTAAAGAAGAGAGCATAACAGAAAGAGTAAGAGAGTGAGAGAGAGAGAAAGGTCATGTGCTTTTAGTACTTTTCTTTGAATTCATATCGAGTTGGGGCACACAACGAGGCACGCGAGGCAAGCCCACTTACTGTATGTAGGTTAGGGGAATTACAAATTTAATTGCCATCGGTAAAGAAATCAACGCTAGCACGCAAGTGAGCCTTGTTTCACTCAGTACTGAGACGCCCGCCCGCGCGCGCGCGCACACAAACACACACACACTCACACGTATACATAAACGTAAGTTTGAATTGTTTCTTTTGTACTCGTTGCGCAGCCTTTTAAAATCAATTATGTAGTACTCGGAGACTTTAGTATTCGTTGTATACTGCTCAACGTCTCACGGTAACAAACAACCTCAAATGCTGTCATTAAATCTAAACAAGTGGTTACAGTATTTAGGTTATGAAATTGAAAGTGTATTTTATGCGCACGTGGCAGAGTTAGTAAACGTGTTTGTTTTTGTTTTTATTTTAAATATTGTGTTTGTGAAGAAATAATTTATTTCAAGTTGCCAATGACCACTTTTGCATAACCACTTTCTCCTCTTCCTGTCGATTCATGAAGATTGAATAACGAAATCGTAATTTATCAGATTATCTCAGAAGTTACCTTCGTTAGCCTGCCTGACGGGGATACGTATAATCGGAATTTAAGCTTTCCATCCGGATTATGTGATAATCAAGAGAATTTAATTTGTGTCAACATGACGTGTGATACATCTAAATGATGTCACAGTTATGCCATTAAGTACAGCCGCACAAAACATTATGTACATCTGACGACGTGTTCTGAAGGTTTGCCTCGATTCCTTCTGATATCCGCTGTTCTTTTGGTTGGAAATTAACTCACATTCTACTCTGATCTTGACGTACTCCAAACGCATGTCTAGGTCTTCAACCTAGATCTTGCCTTCCAAACCTTTGTGTTAAAGACATTTTCCGTAACATATGCCTGTACCCTATAAATCTGATCTTCCTATATTGAATTTTCTACTTCATTACCTTTAGTAAATACAAATTTCACTTCAACTAGATTTCTTACTTATCCGATATCCAATTAATGCTGCTTCCAGGTAGGTTTTTCCTACTTTCAAGCTGTAACGCAAAAGTATAGCATCGCAAAAGCTTTCCTTACCCCTGTCCCAATGCGTTTATTTGTTAACAAATTATCTCTGTCCATAAATGCTTGTTTTTCAAAGGTTATCCTTCTTTTTGCTTTTCTTAAACGTCCGTTGTCTTCAATAATTATACTTCCCAGCTAAGAATTGTTTTAAAGTTCGGTTTATTTATTGTCTATCCTACATTTTCCATTGAATCTTCTCTGTTTTCTTTCAGAAATTACATATTCGTTTTCTTAACGTTTACTTATGAATTGTGGAGAATACTTCCATACTTCCAACATCCTATTCACTTTTTTTTTTTTAACGCAGCGGATACTACAAAGTTTTCGACAAGTTTCATGTATTGTACTTTTTGCCATAAATTCCTAACATATACATTAATAATTAAAATCAAAATAAAGTTTAAAAACAAGTATAAGAGAACCTTTATTAAAATTTCCCGGTGTACTATTTACAAGCAGTTTGTGATAAAAATGAGATTTCGGCTGATAAAATGTATGCGTAAAATCAAGAGAGAGTCTTACCCTAGTGAGTTGTTCGGAGCTACAGTGTGTATGAGACTTAAGGTGACATGTACGTGCACGTTAAACTTAGAACGCGTTTGTTAGGAATCACATCGTCATTATAACGAACGTCACAGTGTTTACACTAACCAAAGATCCGTCCCCTTCTTCGGGATCGGTGACGACCAGCGAACGTCCCAGTGGATCTGGTAGTCCTGCCGCCTGAATGATGATGCCTAAGTTGTCACGAGGATAGTGGAACCAATCGGCCACAAGACGACGAACGTCGAGCGATACCCACGAACCTTCCGAGTCGTTTTGCCGTGGAACCTAATCACAGAAAAAAAATGTAATTAAATGCGGTATGATTTAAAAGGAATGTGAGGAAAATTGCTTATCAATAGAACTGAAAAACATAAGCTAAATTAAAATAATAGAGCCGCATTATGTTATAAGCTGAAATTACAACAAATTCGGAAACAGACTTGGGAAATTAAATTTCATAATCATATTTAAAATTGAGAAGTCTACATTATTGAGAAGTATAATTTAAATTAAACGAGAGAACTTAATGATTAAAAACATTAAATTATTGTATGCGCAATAAAATATGCAATGGAGAAGTATTGATAAGAAAAATAAGAGGCAGAATAAGAGCTCTAGAACTGGTTTATGTAGGAAGATATGAGAGTAGAGTCCGAAACAGAGAAGTGAAGTGAATAGACTGGACGAGAAAGATGGCCTAAACGGATATTAGAATGACCACCGGAAGGGGAAAGAATCGAATGAAGTATAGGCTTTAACAAGAAAAAAATTAACCTCGGAAGTCGTGTAAGCTATAGGCTTGGCTGAGAAGACGTAGAAAGTTTATGATAGACGCATGTGGAGAAGAAAGGGACAGGAAACGGAATAGCTTGTAGAAGACAGCCACGGAGTAAACGGCGTGTAATGAATGTAGTATTATTTTAAAACTAAACAAAATGTAATGCAATGATGGTGGTAGTGGTGATTTTGATGATGATGATTATGATGACGTTCCATACATAATGTGTTCAAATGTTTGTGCGTGCATACCTTGATGGCGGCGGTGTGAGAAGTTAGCGGAGTGTCGGAAGCGCGCAGCACCCGAAGCACGTTGATTGTGACAGGTGCGCCGGAAACCAATGGTCCCAGAGGATCCGCGCTGGCACCTCCGCCTGCTCCACGCACGTGCACCCACAGCTGCGCCCGCAACACTTTGTTCCTGATTATCTTCTCGGTAAACTTAAAGTACAACACGTCCTGTCCGCGACCCGTATGCCTCAGTTTGGGATCTGCAAAAAAAATTTAAAAACAATTAAAAAACAGTTTTTTTTCTGTTGAAAAGCTATTTTTCAGACGTCAAATTTTATAATGCGGCATGCATGTATCTTTATCGAGGAATCAAGAAAAAGTCAAAAAGAAGATTATCTGTGTAAAGTTTGTAAGCCTGGTTTCATGTTTTTTAATGGACAAACTAAGTCTTTTTTTACTTGTAATGGTCTACTCAAATAAGAACCGAATTCTTGCAGTCAGATTAGCTAGGTACAAAAAACGTATTTCATGTGTAATCTAGTAAGGTTATTTATCAGTTTACTCAATCGAAAAGCGTGGCTGAATCCACACAAATAGAGCACAAGCAATTTACACTTGATACGACGGCCGTTCTTGTGTTTGTCATTAAATATCAAAGCGCATATATTCGTTGTCAACCACTTTTGTTTCCACTGGTCTAAAGTAGGTTGTTCAGTTTATTTGTTTGATTATTCGATTACCTTACCGTTTTAAAGAATATGACAGTAAAATTTAAGGTATTTTTTAATAGTGGTTGTAAATTACTTCGATTGGAGAAAACAAAACGTTTTCGTTCATGAGATACCTCGGAAAGCTAGCGTTTCAAAAATGTTAAACTGGATTATTTCTCTTCTAAGGTCCTTTGTAGTACAGTAGGTTTTAAAGAAAACGTACAAAACAGTTTTTCAAAAGAAAAGTCACTTACATACACACATTTATATATTTACTTATTTATGGCTCTCTGTGTAACGGCAACAGTGTCTGAATGCTGTTTATCTTCTGTACACGTGTCTTAGTTGCCGGAAGCATTTCCTTCCTTCCGAGTCCTCAGAATTCTGTACCTTATTCCCTTTTAACTTGTAATTTTTCCTTCAACGTTTGACTTCTGCGTAGTTAATTCTTAAAATATGGCGTATGCAGTGTGTATAAGGTATATATACCATGAGCCCAATCGTTGCAGTCTGCAACTTCAGCTGAAGGGTACAACAGGCGGATTATAAAAGATAGGTTCACTTAGATAGATTTTAAGTGCTAGAATTTCATAATTTTCTCACAATAATATACATTAAAATATTTTCATTAGCTTAGCTAAGGCGCAATGTATCAAGTGCGCAATGAAGTACAGTTTCCAACTTTATCTGAGACGACCGTACCTTTAACAACTTATAGTAATATTGACTAAAACCTGCTTATAATAAACCACAGTCACGTACCAGTTACGACAGATAATAAATTTAACCTGGTTTGACCAAAAAGGACAGAGAAAACCCAAAGAAACAAGAGAGAAAAG
This sequence comes from Magicicada septendecula, assembly GCA_034769895.1. Lineage (NCBI taxonomy): Eukaryota > Metazoa > Arthropoda > Insecta > Hemiptera > Cicadidae > Magicicada > Magicicada septendecula. Next base: position 289,326,350 of record CM068372.1, read on the forward strand.
CAAGTTAAAGGAGAAGGCAAAGTACACAAATTTGCTTCATTTTTTGTTCGTTTATTTAACTTAACTTATAATGTTTCATTAGACATGGCGTGAATGTGATACTGGGTCTCCTCGTTCCAGTGAAAGGTGATTCATACGTGTTAAAATTTCGTAAATTTCGTTAACTAGAAATTTGTGTGAGTGTGTATTGTGTTGTGCACATGACTGTGTGTGTGTGTGTGTGTGTGTGTGTGTGTGTGTGTGTGTGTGTGTGTGTGTGTGTGTGTGTGTGTGTGTGTGTGTGTGTGTGTGAGAGAGAGAGAGGGAGAGAGAGAGAGAGAGAGAGAGAGAGAGAGAGAGAGAGAGAGAGAGAGAGTGAGAATGCATACGGGGAGACTTTGATAACCCATACGACAGTCACTACACGTAATTTATGCAGTTCGCTGAGACGTTTACGTGCGCTTACACAAGCCTGTAATTAAGGCCAATTAACCTTTATAGTTACATAATAATAACAATAATAATAACAGTAATAACAATAGCAACACAATTTGTTGTCTGGAACTAATTAAAAAACCAACCGACCAAGAAAGCACACCGAATACAAAGCTTGCGTTCCCAAATTAAAATACAAATTAATTCAAAACATGAGCGGTTACAAAATAAGGGGGAGCGTAATTAATTGTATTTGTTTTGGAGTAAGATGTAAGCGGAGCGCATTTACTGCCTTACTTCCTCACTTAATTTGCCTTTTTTATCATAAAGGTCAAAGCTTTCATAACAACATTAATATATTTTATATGCAAACGAACCAACACATATGCTTTGCGTGAACCTGTCGGTGTGTAAGTGTATGCGTGCGCGTATGTGTGTTTGTGTGAAACGTTTGCAACCTTGACAACAAGAAACTACCTTGAACCCTGCAGTGACCTGACAACCCTTCATAAGGATCCTTTCTACTTTGCTTCAAACAATCGTTTCAGTTTATTTTCATTTTCCAGCTGTTAACTGGTGTTTGTTTACTTTTTGGAAAAACTTCACTGTTTAGTGCAAAACGTAGAACGTATGGTTTAAAGCAATACCAACGGTTCAGTGCACCCACAAACTAGTCTGGATGCTAGCAATTTCAAAATTATAGCTCTTAAAGGAATATTGTTCTTGAAACTTGAAGTCTTTACTTATGTAAAAATTTGGTTTGCCCATTTCAATATTCTAAATAACTATGAAGACGACTATTGATTTTAACACGTTTTATATAAACACCGTAGGGCTATAACATGTGTTCTCTCGAGTTATTTGGGTATAAGCATAGACGGATCTAAGAAAAAATGGAGGGGCTACGTTTTGAGGCTGATAATCAAATTGTTGACCTGTAACTACCAGTTAAAAGAGGATATACAATATTTTGTTTATCTCACAGGATTGTTCAGTAAATTGTAGAGAAATACTAGAGTTCCGAAGTACTTAACCATAGGCTTATGGGCGTCTGTATGTAGGCCTACTTTGAACATGACAAAGTTACTTGACGTACTTGTCATAGCGGCAGAGTATATCTATGGGATTGACAAGCCAAATAGGTGCTTACGCTGACGATGTTGTGATAATAGCCAGATCAAGACAACGGTTAGTTGAGGTGTAGAAGGAGCTGAATCAAAAATCCTCTGGAATGGGACTGAATGTAAATATCAGCAAAACTAAATACATACTAATTTCTGCGTCAGAAAGGAGAAGAAATTTATATAATTTATGTATAGAGGATAATTCATTTGATGCAGTTAATAAGTTCAGATACCTATGTAACATGATAGATAATGAAGGGTCCAAATAAACACAACAATACATGACAGATACAAATATAAAATAGGGCATACTACACCAACAGTAGACTATTGAGAAGCAAACTCATTAGTCGTAAACCCCCCCCCCACACACACACACACATTTATATTTATATAAGACGCTTATCAGACCGATTGTAACTAATGGAGCCGAGATATGGACATTGACAAAAAGGAACAAGAAACACTAAAAAGAAAGGTTGTCAGACATGTTTATGGCCCGGTTAAAGAATATGACGAATTGAGAAGAAGAAATAACCAGGAGATAGAGGAGCTATTAAAGATGAGGACATTGTAAAATTCGTAAAAGCTCAACGAATACAATGGCTAGCTCACCTAGAGCGGATGGATGATCAGCGTATGGCAAAGAAAATCCTGAGAGCGCAAAAGTCTATAAAAGCAGCAAGAGGGGCCGACCTACAATGAGGTGGTTAGATTATGTGCTGGAAGATCTAAGAAAAATGGATTAGAGGGGTTACAGTGAGATGGCAATGGATAAGAGAAATTGGAGAAGATTGATGGTGGAAGCCAGAGCTCACGTTGGGCTGTAGTGATAAAGAAGAAGAAAATGAAGAAGAAGTATCGATGGTATTCCACAATTCCAAGCACTACTACTAGGAGCTTCTACCTCTAGAGTCCCCTCCACAGAAAAAAAAAACAGAACCCGAGAGCCGCCTGTGAATTTAAGGCAACCAGAAATTTTAAAACTCTTTTTGTAGTTCCACAAAATTATTAAAAGTCTGATAATAAAATTGACTTTCTTAAACCGCCAATTTCTTCTTAAATTAACTCGCTTCATTATGTGTGAAAAGGGACGTTAATTAATAAAGGAATCCCGAAGCTTCAGCATCGGCCCGAATTTAACAGTTTACAAACGCACAGATACAAACATGCAATTTGACTTTTGACATCTTTGAATATTTCATGACTGCGTAGCTTCCTAACCGGCGCGGCACACGGCATAACATTTGTACCAATACATACCCTAGCGTTATTTATAATTAAAGTGGTGGCGAGCTCGTTGCCCTAGATCACGTGCGTACATTCATATTCCCTTGTACATCACCATCAATAATTCCTCAGACACTGTGTCGCTATTACAAGTACGTGCAGTAACTTTGGTCACGTTAAATAATTGAAGTACATATTGCCGCCGATAAACCTATGATTAAATACTTCGGAGCGCTTGTATTTCCCTACAATTTACTGAGCAATGCTGTGTTTTTAAATATAACATCGCAAATGTTCTAATTATATGAACACGACAGAAAACTTTACCGTAGACCTACATACTAACCATATAATAAGAAGGAAAAATGGTTTTCACCAAACATCGTGAAAGAAGTCTTAAGATAGGCGTGTCGGTTGGATGTGACACGAACTACATGGCTGTGATAAAGCAATTGAAAGAGGGAAACAGACGGCCTATACATTCTGTAGTTTCTAGGAGAGACCTCGAATAACGAACAGAAGTTAGAATGTTTCTTTAACTGTCATATAATCTGTGATTTCTGAACTATCAGGAAGCAGACTCGGTAAGTTAGGTGCTATCAAGGATTTATGAGCCTGACAGCATGTGTGTAGTGTGAGAAAAATAAATATTAATAGACCTCAAAATATCACATCCGTATTAAAATCTATGTTGTAGAAAATTTGTTGACAGCTGTAAACCCCAAAAGCTTATGTGAACAAGGGACGTCATAAAATAAAAGGTGAAAAAGCTACATCTTGTAAATACGAAAGAATTAGACCGTCCGATAACAGTTGGGTGAGCTAAGATTATGAAAAGAAGTACTTGTCCAGAGTCTGATAATAACATCATGATATTAGCATGGGCCCTGGGAACACAGTGAAAAACGACTACTAGTTAATTTTTAGTACCTCACACTTTTTAATAAATAATGTTTGTAAAATTTGGCAAAATGAAAAATGCGTATGCGTTTGTAAATCGACTGAAAATACAAAATAGACTGAGATACTTAAAATATGAAACAAAATAAACGGATAGAAAACAAAAGAAAATTACAGATCTTATAACTAATGTTAAAGCAAAGTGAAAAATTAATAAATATTTAAATATTTTATCATCTTCTTTGTCGGTTATCGCTGAACCGTTAACAGCGAGGCCTTTTTGTGTCTCCAACATTATCGTAAGCGACGACAACTGGTGACGTCTCTGGGACGTCGTTAGTACCTGATAATGGTGGGAAGGCCGAATACAGTGTGAAGCAACCGACAAAGTTACAATTACGGAAACTGCTGACAAAATTAATCGGATTGCCGACAACATTTTTGACGGTTGATAAATTGTCGGTTTTGATAAAGTAAAGATATATTAAATCGTATATCGCTACCTTGGAGCAAAACCAGCCTATGTCCAAATTCAAGAGTTTTTTTTTTATTTTTATGGGCATTACATTCTGTCATTGTCTATCTACTGAGTGGATACGTAAGTACATTCGTAAAAATAACAACTTATTTTTTATAGATCCAAATTAGCTATGTCGATTATCATGGATTAACTTGGTGCAGAACTAATCTATATCCACTTAGTTAAAAAAAATTATCTTAAATTTATTTATATAATGACTATGTTGCGTATAAGACTATTGCAAATCTATAAAATGTTTCTTGGAAAAACTATAGAAAAAATAAACTTTTAAATTGCTCTCCTGAAAAATTGTGTTTTTGCACATAGGCTAGGTCTGGTCCAAGGTAGCAAATTAAAGTTACTATTTTTGTATACTATTAGTGAAATGTTCAGTGGAAGTAATGATTTGGTTAACGCTGGAGTTATAGAAAAATTGCATTAGAGTAAGGCCGGGTGTTTACCCATTCAAGTGCTCGCCCATCATTCGGATAGGTAGAGAAAACCAGGTCCTTTAACACAATCCGATCACTAAAAACTCCCTGATCTCCCCGTAACAAGACTCTGGGTCTTGGAAAGGCTGGAGTTTCCTCGAACTGCACTCCACAAGCCTACTGAGCTGATACGTACGCTTAGTCGCCTAGTGTCATGTGTTCTCGACTTTCCTCGTTCTTTTGTTTTTTGTTATTTGTTTTGCTGCTGATTTGTCACAACGTAATGCGAAAACGATGAATAGGAGTAGTTAATTAGATGTGTCGAGAAAAATCCTAAATCTTGGACAAATCAGTAGAACATACAAAGACAGAAATATAATATGATAATAAGTGTTGTAGTCAGGTTAAGGCAATTTTGACGGTTTAGTTGGAGGAAAAAGAAAAGAATTTGATAAGTTATAATTAATCTTTTGTTACATTTGAAAAACATAACGTTTTTACATAACGTTTTAATATTATAGTTTTAAAATATAGTATTTTTTAAAACGGAACTTTCTACACTTGAACAGGGTTTAGCAACTCGTGAATGGACAAAATCGACATTCAGAAATATTTTAAAAAATTAACATCGTCTCTCTTAATTGCTGGAAAAGCACATTGAAATTTCCTAGTGTATAGTTTTTCTCTGATACTGAGTGAACCAAAAGTGTCTATAACGTTTCTTTTTTTGCCGATGTGTTAGCGACAAAGCACAACTTCCCTTTTGCGTCTCTTATCAACCACAACACGTGGGAAACTGTTTCTGAGCACCGACAAAAGGAGCAGGACGGGGAAAACAGTATCCTGGAGGCAGCCTGGCGGAGGCAACTAACCTATGTATGTAGTCATACTGGTGCGTGGATTAGAACAACCTAAACAAATAATATAGAGATATCGTGTCATCAGGAACGAAAAACAAGTGCAGTGTGTAAAATATTGAAGAAATTGTAGACGGCAAAATAGTTTTGGGAGAATGTATGACAGATTTTAAAGGCTTGAGTTGTTCGTTTTTATCAGTTTAATTTCTGAGACACTACATCAGTCAGGTGTATGCTTTTTTTTTGGTATACGAATGTCTGAATTATAAGTGGACGAATCACCATCCCGTCGGCAATCCCGCCTCCCGTCCAGACGTTGACGTCACTAACGTAACAAATTCCATACGCTGTGTGAAACAGCACAAGAGACTTCGTTTATGTATCGCCGCACATTACTAAAATATACGGCAGAAGTTCTAGACATTAACGTCAGTCCTTACTCTTCATTATTGGTTGGAAACAAATCTCACTTGTATATAATTTATTTGTGTATTATTTATGTAATTTATCCAGCGGAAACTCTGGGTGCGTCTAAAATCGTCTGAGCAAAATTTAAGTGTCAAGAGCCTCTCAGATTTTTCGAGTACCTGGTTAAGACGGTGTACGAAGCTCAAACTGGGAAAGCAGATGTCATATAATGCGACTTAGTTCGGTTTTTTAAACATAATATAAATCGGGTTCTGTGAGTAAAATATTCCCATAATAAAATAGTAAGGTAGTTAAATCAATTATCTTAGCTCAGAATAAACCTTTATTTACATTATTTTGTTTATTGATAAAATTTGCAAAAGAAGGAAAAAATTAGTGATTAGTCTGTTGTCGCATACTACCACTACTACTAGATAACCGTTTGTTAAAAAAATATCACCATTTCATTTTTAATCCCAATAAACGTTATGTAAATGACATTTTTTATTAAACGTTTCAAACGACTTTAAATTGATATTGAAAAATGTTTTGAACTTTAGTAGCCACTAAGGTCTAATTTCAGTTAACGCGGATGCTAGACGCACGAAAGTTTTTACGCATTCCGTAGCTATGACACTGAATTCCGAGACGGGATCTGACATTGTTGAAAGGTTTTTACTTTTGGGTAGAGTTTGCGTTTGTAATAGCAGAAAAGATAAATAAATACATACTGACACTTGGAGAAATGTAATACTTGGTGAAAAGGAAAAGACCCGAGCGCAAATAATAGAGTGGCTACTGCAGCAACAGGACGGCGCGGCGTTCACAATTACGGAAACGTCACGTCAACACCCATGGGGAGTCTGGACTCAATATGAAAGTAAGGCGGTCTGTCAGTTATGCGTAGTGGCCCAGCTGATAAGACCAGACAGACACTCATTAAGGCTAGGTTGACCTAGATCGTTACGCAATTGACTGAGATGAATTGCGCGATGAGCCTCATTCACACGGCTGCTGACATGAAATTTAGAGTACGTGTTTCAATGATCCTTCTCTTGCACCATCTTCGTCACCATCATTTATCATCATCTTTTGCGTTATCACCATTGTAATCTGCGCAACAGGATTACGGCAAAGCCGTGCAATCCCGGAGGCTGTGATCGATCTTGAAGAGATATTTTATGGCGTCAACAATCACCAAAGAAATCCGTGATATTTAAATTTTCGGTTTTCATAAAAATTCACTACCGTTTTGAACATTTAAAATGACCCTTCCGGTAAGCGTTTGTTGTTCCCCAGTCAGTTAATATCATTTGAAGATTAATCTTTTTGTAGAACCTTAATCTTTCGCTTCTGCTGAAATATTTCTGTTTGCGTCAAAACTCCAGTGTATTTGAAATGTATCCTTCTTGAGTAGTCTCAACAACGCTGCACTGAGTTGTCTCGTCAGCTCTCGGACGCCTACAGTCCGTAATAGAACAACTCAAGGACTGAACTCCAGCTTCACTAGAACATCTTCAATCACACGCTGTTTAACGCCTTCAAGTTTCTGCTTCCTATTACAGTTTACGCGCCGATTCCAAATTAATGGTCTGTGACTAGTTTTAATAATTAAATTGAACGACATATATTTTAAATTACAATTTATAGTTTGTATTTAACCTATGTTAGTTCTAAAACGTCTTTTGATGCCATCCAACATCTATTCGGTTCTGTCACGCCACCATGTGCTTGTAGTTTCCGTCTTTCTAGATCCGCCTGTTAATGTTTACCCAGCACGTTGTGCTTTGTAACTATCTCACACCAAACCAACTGAAAAAGCTAATACCGTCTGGTAAGAAGATACAGAGTCTCATAACTTTCCTTCTATTTCCATTTGCTTGTCTTCCTTCTTCATTCTATATTATTTCCATCTCTTGTATCACTATTCATAAACAGCCGTTAGAAGCCGAAACTGTAATTCTGAATATAGTCTTGTGTTAAAAAGTAATTACCACAACGATGTCGACATCCGTGTTAAAGAAACTGATTTTATTACCGATGGTGTTTGTACTATAACGTTTTATGTGTTAGAATGAAATCAGCAACACCATATTTTAAAAGAATCGCGAATTTTTCCAACACAGCTATCTTGTACGAGTGTCATTACTGTACTTTCGTTTATACTATAATGCACCATCGGTCAAAAATATAACACAAATTTTAACTTATTTGTGTCGACGTTTCGACAATGTTTATTGTCACCATCAGGACAATTGTTGCTGACGCCAAACACACAATTAATTTATTGACGGTCACTACGAATTTAAGGATTTATGTAAATAATGCAGTATGTTGTTAGCAGCATAAGTAATATGACTTTCTCAAACCGATCAAGGAAAGTAGAGGTGGTGCGAAAGTTATTTACTCCAAACTGTTAGTCTGGAAACAGGAATAATGCCAGTGTCTCTGACCAGGAACCTGGACTACCAGTACATACAAAAGTCTAAAAAATGTTTGTGCCAGAATTAAAAATTTCTGTGTATTCAGAGTGAAATTTGGAAATTCTTCCCTGTTTAAAATCATCATCAGATCATACATTCAGTAAATATCGACTGCTCTATTTTTCCTGGAGCTGTTACGGTTGCAGTGAATCACACCGCACGTTTCATGCATATTTTTTTCTAATTTTATGGATCCTCCATATAACTTTACCGCAACCGGTTTTGTATGGTTCCCGTTTTGTATCTCCAGCGATATGTCTGCATCTAATGGGCCCATCTTGATTTTATTATATAACGACCTGACCAGACTAGTAATCAGGGTGTTTGCTGTGTTCGTGTGTATCTATTTTAGAGACACGAAAATAGTCTGTAATCGTATAATAGTCTGAGAAATAGCGTAAGAAGAAAATATTAGGTAGTTCTTTTAGTAGGCATCATGAAAGGGGTAAGAATTGGAGCAGGGTCGCGTATGTGTGCCCGTGTCTATGTACCAACGACGTACGGTGCACAAGATACGAATACACCGGCCACAGAAATGCGCACGAACTTGCATCCGATTGACATCCAAAACGTTTTTATGCAATGAAATACGCAAGCGTTCGACGAAAAAGTTTACAAAAAGTCTAGACAAAAACTTACAAAATGTTGCCATAATGACGCAATTTCGGCATTTAAAAAACGCAGTTTAAATCGACTTAATCAATAGGTTAACTACAGTGTTAAGTGCAAAAAAATAATAACAACGCTGCACTTGGGACAGCACGGCGGCATTCGTTGCTGACCCGTTAGCGATCGGCCGTTGCAATTGATGGTGTGTTGGCAGTGTAGTATACGTTAGTGCTAGTAGGCGTCGTCCGTCTGACAACCCGCTACCAGTTACCCATAAATGTTTAATAGTAAAATGGCATTAAATCGATTACCAATTAAGTCTTGTCAAAATTTAACCACGCAGTGTGTTCAATCACATTATAAGGCATTCACTTACAGCAAAATATTTAGTGTCATTAGTATTAAAAAAAAACAGAGGTTTTTACTACATTAACAAAACGTTAAGATATTTGGGGCGTATTTCTTGTGATATTTACAAAAAAGAAGGACAGGATGAAGAGAAACTAGAAGACACTATAACGAACAAAGGGGCAACATGATATTTAAACAGCGTATTCCGGAATCCGGAAATTGTTAAGGGCAGAATTGAAAGATTACGGCATTGTAAATAATTGTTAATATATACTTTGATGATCTGGAGCTGACAGAAGGAATCGATCTATAATTACAGTATAAGTCGCTTCGTAGATCTACGAGAGAACCGCAGATGGAGAAAGTAAAAAATCTAAATATTGTAAGACATGGAAATGTGAGAGAACGGACAAACCGTCAGAGATCATGTGTAGAGAATGCAGACCAGAAACTACTTGAGTGATGTCCATATGCAGAATACGCTGGGATAAAGCGGGAAGAGAATAAAACCTAGGCGAACGTGGATAGAATGGGATCGAAAGGCTGTGGATTCCTGAAACCTTAAGGAGGTGAACATTGTCGCAGGACTTGTGTCTCGACCAACATACACAGTGAATGGGTACATGTTACAGAGAACAGTTTGTAACAACAGGGAAAACTTAAGAAATATAGGGACGTATATACAAAACGGGAATGAGACAATAGTTATCAGCGGAATGGACGCAAAGACGAAAAAGGAGATGAGCTCAATAAAACCGCTAAAAACTTACGATGAGTAATGTTTCAGTCTTATAATTAAACATTTTTTGAACAAAGAACAAACAATTACCAGGACAATAAAATCTAGCACAGAGCGATTACACGATTCGATAATATATATTAGTCATACATTGACATGCAGACAGACGAATGTACGTTATTAAAAATTATATATATATATATCTGTGTGCGCGTGTTGTGTGTGTGTGTGTGTGTGTGTGTGTGTGTGTGTGTGTGTGTGTGTGTGTGTGTGTGTGTGTGTGTGTGTGTGTGTGTGTGTGTGTGTGTGTGTGTGTGTGTGTGTGTGTGTGTGTGTGTGTGTGTGTGTTAATACAGGAATTCAACACGTACAAGTCTTAAAATTAAAACGGGATTTAAAAATTTTTTTAGATGTACACAAATGTACGTGTGAATAGCACGCTCATGACTGTAGAGAAACAATTGGTAGGTAAGTTAAATTTGTTTTTCTAGTGACAGTGTTCCTCTTAGCATCTAGAACCTAAATGGTTAATTCTATTTTCATTTGATTATTAGCTTGGAAAAATTACTAAGAATTGTCCAGTTTTGCAATGATTACTCAAAATACTATAATTCTGATAGTATTTTTAATTGTGCACTTCTAGTACAATTAAATATTCTTCAAAGAAAGAATAAAAAAATTTAAGAAAGAAATTAAATACGGAAACTTTAAAACAATACATACGATTTGTTTAAGAAAATCAAGTTGTTCAAGCAAAGCCTGTGATAAAGAGGACACGACGCGCCACGTGATATCCCTTAATAAAACATTTGTAATTTTTTACTGCATCGCCGCTGATCTTTTAATTAGCACATAGTGAACATTTTTGGAGGCGTTTTCTGGTCATGAGAATATTGTTGCTTTTTCTTATACAAACGTAATAGTATAAAAAGCTAAATAGAATGTAGTTTTTATTTATACAATTTGCGACACGGGTAGAAGATCGTTGGAACAAAAAAGATGAGAATTTTTTTTTGTAGTTTGATAAAACATTCCTTTCAGATAATGTTATAATTATAACAAGGAAGGCGCAACATAATTATTTATAGACTGTGTAAACTTACTACACAGATTGTCTTTTTTTAAATCGATCTTACAAAATATGAAGGAAAACATTGTTTGCTGTCTGCATTCACTATTCGCTTTGGGCAGCAAATTTGTTCAAAAGCACAGAGTTAGTCAGTCTAAGAGTTAATGAAATGCTAAGCAGTTAATTTAGTGCACTCTGTAACGGACTGATGATAGGTCAATTATTGATCTATCAACATTTATAAGTATGTTAATAGTTTATTAGTTAGTAACTAACGGAATTGTTGTCTAATTGCCGATGTTTGCTGTTTGATAAGAACACTAATCAATAATCATTACCACAAAAGTGACTTGAAAATATATGGTAGATGTTCAATAAGTCAGAAACAAATGAAAATGGCAGTTGAATAAATATAGAAAGTTCTTATTTTCCAACATTATCCCAACACAGTTAAACAGTTCTCCAGCCGCTCATGGTTTTTATTTATGCCAGCAAAAACAAAAAATGTTGTCTTTAGATGAGACATTTTTGGATATTTTGTTTTACTCTTTCTCTGCTGCAAAACTTGAGTCCATATGACGATTACTTAATTAGTTCAAACAACAAGGCGTCTTAATAACTGTATGATAGATTTAACAGAACTTCCAATTCAACATTTTTTTAACATTGTCCTGAAGAAATATTCCTTCTTTCGAAAAACTACTATCAAGCAAGTAAAAACGGTAGCTCAGTTTGTTATGAATAACTGAGTGAATTGAATCTACACCCAATTTTCAAAATCATTTCTAGTATACAAATAAAACTTCAGTTGGTCGAGTCCCATGTTGAACTTTTGAACCACTTCAGCCACTATTAATTGAAGTATTTAACCAACCTCTAGAGTTAAACCTTAATGACTCATATTAGTTTTAGAGTAGGCCTACTCGTTTAACATCCGAGAGTAAATTTCAGGTAGATTTACATTCTTTGTAATCACAAATTTTTTCAATAAACTTTATTGTTTTGCTCTTTAAAAGAGCGTTTTTCGATACGAGATGCCAGTGTTGACTTATTTATTTTGGTTTAGTTCATCAAAATAGTTATGAATTAGCTATTAAAAAAATTTTTTACAGGAACAGGCCAGCCGTGGACCAAGCGAATATAATTTCCTTTTCTTCTCCTGCCAGAAGGCCCTTATTCGCACACTAAGCGCCGCCTTCCTTTCCACTGTCCACCCCTTTCTCTTCTTCTCACCGCAGAGAACCTCAAGATTTTGAGTGTTGTTTTTGTATGTATTTCTATCCACACAGTCGTTCAAAAAGATACCCAGTTTCATCATTTCCTCCTTGAGTTGTTTGGTGTATCCGTTCAGACTGGAAAGTTGACAAATATATTTGAAAATTTGTTTATTTAATCTGGACCGGTCCATCCGAACCATATGTCCAAGGAATCTCAGTTTTTTCTTTCGGAAAGCCTTTTCCAGATCTTCCAGATCCCTGTAGTGCTCTTCTTTGGGTCTATGCCCGTCTCATCTTCGGTTTTCTTGAGGACATAAATTTTCCGAAGATTTTTCATTCAATTTTAAGAAGAGGTTCCAAATTGTGAAAGAACATTGTTTCCACTCTATACATGATCACCTGATGACAGTGCTATAATGGCGGACTTTCGCACTTCTGGAAAAGTTTTTCTTTCCGTACAATTCTCGGATTTAAGTAAAGGCCTTTGCTAATTGAGTTTTCTTATCTTAAAGTTTTTATTACTAATTAGAATTAATATTAGGCATTAGCTGTATTAACTTCCCGTCTTGTGACTTATCTGTTTTAATTTCTAAAACGACGCGTTTCGAGGATAAATCCTCACCTTCAGGTTTTAATATTACAAAAACATCAAATTCACCCGAACGGGGTCGTCAATTACTTAAAACAATAAAACACCACACATAATTTTACATTGATATAGTCTCGGCACAGTCCGATGCGCATCGTCTCGTTGCCAACGATTAACTGTTGTACTTTATCCTGTATGACCGTTATCATTGTCCGCGGACACATCGATATCGATGGCTGTGTTGTACATTAGATTAGATCGAAACGAAACTTTATCATTAAGTAGTTGGTCCGCTTGTAACTTAGAAGCCTTGTATATATCATATTACTCCACAGCGTTCATGTTGTAACATTACATTTGGCATAGCTTGATATCGTACCAGATATAACGAAGATCATGGATAAGAAACTTAACAAGAAGAAACATATCTTTTAAAAATGATAGTGAAGATGAACAAATGACAAATTTAAACTGACTTAGACTATAACTGACCGTACCCAAATTAATGTTTAGGTAAAGTGATGGAAAATACCCAGATGATGAGATAAAATTCGACCAATTACAATAATAATACTTACGAAGCCAGACAGCATTATGGGCAATTACTATCAGTAAACAAATTGTTTTGTTAAATGTATCTTACAATATAAAAATAATCAAAATACAAGTTGAGGGATAATAGGCCCAAATACACAATAGAATGTAAAAAAAAAAAATATACTAGCAAAATATTAACTAACCAAAATAATTGAATAATACAAGAACACAATCATTATAGATACATGGATACATACAATTAAAATAGTGTGATTAATGGTGGACCTAATGTTATAAAATAGAAAGATTAAATGTTTAAACATTTTCTTTTAATGTTCGAAAGTAAGAATAAAGTTGTGTTTATGTTATTTATAGTTTTGTTAAGTAATGAGTGGATGATATGTCTTATGCAGGATTTATGTAACCAGGCATATACAGATTGTTTGATCACAAAATGTGAATTATGTTTTTTATAATGTTCCAGTAATAATTATTGTTGTAATTTTAAATAATAATACTAATAGAGTTATAGGGAGTAGTTTTGATGGTAGTTGCATAGTTAATAGGTGTTACAATAACAGAAAATAGAAATTTAACATGTCAAGACCTAGGCCTATAAAAACTTTGGAATTTTTGTAAATTTTAGGAAATACATTTAGAATTTTATAAAATAAATATTGTAATATGGATAGGGTTATAATTAATAGTATACACAGTAAATATGGAATCGAAATAATCAGTTTTAAATTATTTAAGAAAATTCAAATAGCAAAATGTAACATCAGAATTTCTTAAGCAAAAATAGGCATGTTTGGTGTCTATGTGTCACAAATGTTAAGACCAAAATAATGATGCTATTGGTTTTAAATTCCCAATTAGTATAACAAAGTTATACTAATTTAAAAGTTTTGGCCAAGTTCATGCAATAAAATAATGAATTTGTATGACAATGTATATCTGAATCAACCAACCAGATTTCAAGTTTTACCTTAGCAACCGAAAATTCAGATATATAAAATAGGGACTTCTTTAACAACCATCATTGAAGACAGACGCGTTTTTATAACTTCTTAGTTAATTATATTTTAAATAGAGTAAACCTATACCAAACATAGTAAACGAATCAGGCCAGTTATTGAAGAACATTAGAGGAACCCCAGAACAACAAGACACCAATTCGGAAAAATTCAAATCCCGGAAGAAGAATTAAAGAAGATTTGGACCCCATCTTCGTCCTAAACGAATAAAAGAAGAGGATCTGGGTGAATCTGTATAATTTTATAACCTTATAAACCATATATGACCATATATAAACCATATATGAATTTATAACCAACAACACCCACATATGAGCACACGAACCACTTAGAAAACTAAACAATAAAAAACCACATACACTATAATACACCAACACTAAAGAACACTTGAAGATAACACAAATTGATTATTACACCTTTTGAATACCAAAAACCTGAACGGCAACTAATAAATATCGAAAACTGTTTATAACCTAAAACTGTGGACAACACACACACGACTACTAGTTTGCACTATAAACATCAAAACCTTTTTATATCCTTATCTTGTAATGTTTGTATTTCGATTTTAAGAGTTATATTAATTGTTTAACCATAATATTCGGACCGAATACGCCCTGAGATTATTTTATTTAATAGAATAAAAACAACAAGCATCATTATCGTGGTTGATTCCAGTATAGTTATTAGTTACTACCAACTTATGAACAAAGACGACATAATTTTGTCACAATTTCTATTAAAATAAAGAAAAACGAGAAACGTAATTGATCAATTCTTTTGAATAAAGATTGATTAAAGGAGTACATCTGTTTGGTTTTATTTTTGCATTATTATTACTGTTTTAATTAAAAGATACGATAACACAGCAAAGCGGACGGAGCGGCAGTTGGCAGCTCCGAATTACGTCATTGGTACTGGACGCCGAGGCGGGAGCGAACGGCAGAAATAGTGGAATACAACAGTAAACACATATATACTAATAATATTTATTGTTATAAATTGACGCATCCAATGTGCGGCATAATAACTCGTCTCGTTATTTATTGTTATAAATTGGCGAACCAACGTGTGAGACAATAAATTAAAATATAATTTATAATCAAACAAAAAAAAAACGAAAATGAGGAAGCGAGAAACATCGTGCAAACGGGCGGCTGAAACCGAGAAAGAAAACGAATTAAGCATGGAAGACAAGGAAGCAACACCAGTTGAGGAAGTAGAAACTATAATAAGGAAGGCTCAGGAGAAACAACCAGAAGAACCCACACAAACAGAAAGCGAGAAGACGCAAGAAATGATTAAACGTATGATGGAATTAATGAAGGAAACTGGTAAGAAAACGGAAGTAAAGATGGAGGAATTAAAAAAGGACAATAAACAGTCTATGGAGGAAATAAAGAGTGATAATAAACAGACAAAGGAGGAATTGAGCCGATAATTGAAAGAGAATAGCAGGAAAGTGGAAGAGAAAATAGACGAAAATAATAGAGCATTGAGGGAAGAATTGAAGAGAAATTACCAGGAAACCATGACAAAATTGGATGAACACAAAGAGTCATTAAAAGAAGAGTGGAATAACAAGATGGAAATTAATAACCGGCAATTGCAGGAAGAATGGGACAAGAAGCTAGAAGAACCGGTGACCGAAATTAAAAGGGTAGAATCCGAGACCAAGGAAAAGTGTGAGCGGATGAACCAAGAGATACTGAGCGTCCGGAAAGAAACGAATGGACGAATAGAAAATACACAAACCAACCAAGCAGTGATGGGAGAAAGATTAGAAAGCATAGGTACTAGTCTTAGTCGGGTACAAGACCAAACAACTGCCCATAGAGATGAAATCAACTCTCTAAGAAACAGACAATGTACCGGTTCCCATACCGCATGTGAGGAAAACCGAGAAGTAATCGACTTCCAGAATTATAGAAAAAAACCCATGCTATTCCTAGAACGGGTAGAAGAAAAAGTAGCAAAAACCGGAGAAGACAGATGGGTTGTAATTAGAAGTATGCTGGACGAAATGTTCAGAAAAGTCTATGATAATTGGTGGACGGCGATGCGGCCGAATATACAAAATTTTCAAGAATTTAAAAGACAATTTAAATCCAAATACTGGTCTGATGCCACACAACACATGATAAGAAGTGACATAGGATTGGGCCGATATGATCTACACGGCAAACAAACTCCGACCGCATACTTTCTGGGTAAGATCAACATAGCCAGACATTTAGAGCCTGCAATTCCTACTGAATGTTTAGTGAGGCTATTGGCTTATCACTATGGTGGAGAAATTACGAGAGGCCGAATAAACGGACGGATACAAACCGTTGAGGAGATGTCGGCATTGTTAGCGGAAATGGAACAAGAGAAGAGCTTCCTCCAATACAGACGAAGGAGCGACGAGATGGAAGAAATAATGGTCGCCGCGACGCCCGATATGAAAACAACGGGAATAGACCAAATAATAATAATTACAACAACAACAACGGTAACCACTATCAACGTAGTTACAAAAATAATAATAACAATAACAACTATCCACGGAATAATGCGATGAATAATAACAACAATAACAACAGCCACTATTACCGTAGCTCTCCTACGAATAATAATAACGGATACCAGCGTGCCAATGTGACAATCATTACCAGAACAACCGAGGTCATCAAAACAATTACGATAGCCGATACAGACAGAATAATAATGGCAATTATAACAACCAAAACCAAACATATCGAAGGCATGTGAATTATGTGAGCACCGAAGATAGAGATATGGGAAGACGTTCGTACCTGGGACGAATGAATTATAATGGGAACCGGGAGAGAAGTTTTCAGGAGGAGAATAATCAACGCTACCGGGATGAACATAGGCGTAGTAGGAGCTGCGACGATGACAGGAGTAACAGAAACATAGTGACGTTCAATAATAACGCCATTGAGATACAAGAATTACAGAATAGAGACAGACCAGGTCAACCAGACAACAGGACCGAGGAGATCAGCCCTGATTTAAACGGACCGCGGCAGTGAGAAACCAACAGGTCCCATCACTGAACCGACAATTTGGGTACTTACTAGGACGAGACAAAACGACTGAAAATACCATTACAATAGTAGATAATCATTTTTTAAAAAATGTGAGAGAAGAATTGCTAAACGAAGATACAATAACGAACAATAATTCGAATAATGAGATTGCCTATATTATCGCCCAAGTAAATGGACTAGACACAAGATTCATGATAGATACGGGCGCAAACGTGTCGTTACTCGATAACAACGAATACCACAAAATTCAAAAATTAAGTAAGATCATCTTACCGACTCTACCAATCCAGAATATAATTTTAATTGGAGCCACCGGAAGGCAAAACAAGTCAATAAGAAAACAAGCTATTATTACTTTATAACGGACCATATGTTGTTGAAAAAACAATAACAACAATACTTATGTAATCAGTGATGTGGAGACGAAGAAGATTAAGGGAACATACAACCAAGTTTCCTTAAAAATGTATTATGAAGCCAATTAAAACCATTTTTGAAATAAATCTCAAATAGTAAACAAATAGTAAGGACAATTTACAGTTCATTTTGATAATGTTATTTTGGATCAAGGGAATAAACGAATTTGAATAAATCTCAAAATTCAAACAAATAGTAAGGACAACTTACAGTACATTTTGATAATGTTATTTTGGATCAAGTGAATAAACGAATTTGAATAAATCTCAAAATTCAAACAAATAGTAAGGACAACTTACAGTTCATTTTGATAATGTTATTTTGGATCAAGGGAATAAACGAATTTGAATAAATCTCAAAATTCAAACAAATAGTAAGGACAACTTACAGTACATTTGATAATGTTATTTTGGATCAAGGAAATAAACGAATTTGAATAAATCTCAAAATTCAAACAAATAGTAAGGACAACTTACAGTACATTTTGATAATGTTATTTTGGATCAAGGGAATAAACGAATTTGAATAAATCTCAAAATTCAAACAAATAGTAAGACAACTTACAGTACATTTGATAATGTTATTTTGGATCAAGGGAATAAACGAATTTGAATAAATCTCAAAATTCAAACAAATAGTAAGGACAACTTACAGTACATTTGATAATGTTATTTTGGATCAAGGGAATAAACGAATTTGAATAAATCTCAAAATTCAAACAAATAGTAAGGACAACTTACAGTACATTTGATAATGTTATTTTGGATCAAGGGAATAAACGAATTTGAATAAATCTCAAAATTCAAACAAATAGTAAGGACAACTTACAGCACATTTGGATAATGTTATTTTGGATCAAGTGGATAAACGAATTTGAATAAATTTCAAATTCTAAACGAAATAAGCACCTCTTATTAAATATAATTACGAACTTATTATTTGAATATAAAAGAAAGAGACAACATCCATGTATCAGGAGAAACCAAAGTATTATAAAATGAATAGGAAAAGACAAATGTAGACAATCGACGATGAAAATAAGACGAGACTAGAAACGAAATTACTACGAATAACCTATCATGATTGTGAGGGAATCAACAACAACTATAGATACAGATACTTGTTACGTTTCAATTCAATAAAGATAGAGAATGAAAAATGAAGATTAAACAGTACTGGTAAAGAAGGAAAGAAGATAGTACAAAAAAAAATGTTATTAATATCGCCACAAGAAAATGAACATCTGTAGGAATCAATGGAAAGGAATATTTAGATCTGAGAATATAAACTGAGTGAACCATCCCAAGAATATATTATTATATTATTTTTATTTGATTTAGTTGTGAATAGACTAGTTACTATTAAATGTGATTGACTGATGAGATAGCTCCAGCAATCGATATTATTGATGTATTATGTATTATAAGGACAGCGAGGTATTAGGGCAAGAAAGCCCCCCGACTGATTCCAAGATATATGTGATAATGATTAATTTGTTAGGGAGGTAACATGTTCCAGGGATAGAACACTTATAACTAAAGACAAGTATACCAGATCATAAAAAAGATAACAAGTGTTAATACGGAAGATAAGATAATTGATAATTTCAACAAAATATATTATTTTATTAAAATAATCAAATTTGGTGGCAGGGTGTTATGTAACATTACATTTGGCATAGCTTGATATCGTACCAGATTTAATGAAGATCATGGATAAGAAACTTAACAAGAAGAAACATATCTTTTAAAAATGATAGTGAAGATGAACAAATGACAAATTTAAACTGACAGACTATATAACTGACCGTACCCAAATTAATGTTTAGGTAAAGTAATGGAAAATACCCAGATGATGAGATAAAATTCGACCAATTACAATAATAATACTTACGAAGCCAGACAGCATTATGGACAATTACTATCAGTAAACAAATTGTTTTGTTAAATGTATCTTACAATATAAAAATAATCAAAATACAAATTGAGGGATAATAGGCTCTAATACACAACAGAATGTAAAAAAAAATGTACTAGCAAAATATTAACTAACCAAAATAATTGAATAATACAAGAACATAATCATTATAGATACATGGAAACATACAATTAAAATAGTGTGATTAATGGTAGACCTAATGTTATAAAATAGAAGGATTAAATGATTAAACATTTTCTTTTAATGTTCGAAAGTAAGAATAAAGTTGTGTTTATGTTATTTATAGTTTTGTTAAGTAATAAGTGTATGATATGTCTTATGCAGGATTTATGTAACCAGGCAATACAGATTGTTTGATCACAAAATGTGAGTTACGTTTTTTATAATGTTCCAGTAATAATTATTGTTGTAATTTTAAATAATAATACTAATAGAGTTATAGGGAGTAGTTTTGATGGTAGTTGCATAGTTAATAGGTGTTACAATAACAGAAAATAGAAATTTAACATGTCAAGACCTAGGTCTATAAAAACTTTGGAATTTTGTAAATTTTAGGAAATACATTTAGAATTTTATAAAATAAATGTTGTAATATGGATAGATTTATAATTAATAGTATACACAGTAAATATGGAATCGAAATAGTAAGTTTTAAATTATTTAAGAAAATTCAAATAGCAAAAATGTAACATCAGAATTTCTTAAGCAAAAATAGGCATGTTTGGTGTCTATGTGTCACAAATGTTAAGACCAAACTAATGATGCTATTGGTTTTAAATTCCCAATTAGTATAACAAAGTTATACTAATTTAAAAGTTTTGGCCAAGTTCATGCAATAAAATAATGAATTTGTATGACAATATATATCTAATTCAACCAACCAGATTTCAAGTTTTACCTTAGCAACCGAAAATTCAGATAAATAAAATAGAGACTTCTTTAATAACCATCATTCAAGACAGACGCGTTTTTATAACGTCTTAGCTAATTATATTTTGAACTGTGGACAACACACACACGACTACTAGTTTGCACTATAAACATCAAAACCTTTTTATATCCTTATCTTGTAAAGTTTGTATTTTGATTTTACGAGTTGTATTAATTGTTTAACCATAATATGCGGATCGAATACGCCCTGAGATTATTTATTTAATAGAATAAAAACAACGAGCATCATTATCGTGGTTGATTCCAGTATAGTTATTAGTTACTACCAACTTATGAACAAAGACGACATAATTTTGACACAATTTCTATTAAAATAAAGAAAAACGAGAAACGTAATTGATCAATTCTTTTGAATAAAGATTGATTAAAGGAGTACATCTGTTTGGTTTTATTTTTGCATTATTATTACTGTTTTAATTAAAAGATACGATAACACAGCAAAGCGGACGGAGCGGCAGTTGGCAGCTCCGAATTACGTCATTGGTACTGGACGCCGAGGCGGGAGCGAACGGCAGAAATAGTGGAATACAACAGTAAACAAATATATACTAATAATATATATTGTTATAAATTGACGCATCCAACGTGCGGCATAATAACTCGTCTCGTTATTTATTGTTATAATGTATGCACCTTTTTTGCAATTATGAATAATTTTAAAGTTTGTGTGGAAGTCTGTGTACTAATGATGGTTATACAGCATTAAATGTTGAGCGTAACTAGATCTTGCTTTCGATATATCACTTTTGGGTAGGTGTTCCTTAAAACGTTCGGCTGATTGTCTGCCCGTTTGTCCTATATAAAATCTGTCGCAGTCATCGTATTCAAGCTTGTATAGGTACTCCAGTTTTCTCTTCATCCGGGATGTGAGTTCTTTGTCCCAAACGTTTTTTGATGTTATTTGTGGTTTTGAAAGCCACTGTTATTTTACGTTTCCTTAACTCATTCTTTATAATGACTGGTGGTGTATAATTCGTGTACTCAGTTACTATAAACTTAGTATCTTTTTTAGCTTTTTTAGTATCGGTTAATCTGCTTTTACTATTGATTTTTACTGAGTGTTTTCTTACTAACTTGTCTACGATTTCACCGTTATACCCATTAGCGATAGCTATACTTTTGATGATATTAGTCTCTTCTACTCTGTCTTTTTGCTCAAGGGGAATAGCAAGCATTCTATGAACAAACGCGTTGAAGGCTGCCATTTTTTGGGAATATGGATGGTATGATTCAGCATGAATAGTAATATTCGTAGTGGTGGGTTTTCTATAAATTTTGAATCTAAATCGGTCATTATATTTGCTAATAGTGAGATCAAGGAAGTTCAGGCAGTTATTGTTTTCCATTTCCAGGGTCAATTGTATTTTCATGCTTATACTGTTCATATATCCTTCCAAATTTTCTGTTTGTCTACTCGTTCCATTGAATATCATAAAAGTGTCATCAACGTAACGTACGTAAAATTTAATTTTATCTCGCTGTTTATTAAAACTAGACATTAAAAACGTATTCTCAAAGTGGTTCAAGTATGGGTCCGCTAAAACTCCCGATAAAGGCGACCCCATTGCTAGACCATCCTCCTGCATGAAATATTCAGTATCATAAGAGAAATAATTTTGTTTAAGTATTGTTTTTAGCAAATGCATAAGCTCATCAATTTCATTTCTACCTAACCTATTTGTTGTAATTAAGCTATTTCTGAGAATTACCATTGTCTCATCTACCGGTACATTGGTGTACAGATTAGTTATATCAAATGAAGCCAACCTATATTGTGGTGCTGATTTAATAGTTTTAATTTTTTCAACGAGATCGTAACTGTTTTTTATGCTGTAGTTATTTATTATGTCAGTGTTCTCTTTTATAATCTTTACTAATCTTTTAGCCGCCCTATAACCTGGGGCAGTTGTGTAATTTACAACCGGGCGTATTGGCATATCTTTTTTATGTATTTTGGGTAAACCCGTAAGTTCTGGGGCCCTGGCATGTATGGGTTTTAAATAACGTCTAGTGCTTTCGTTGAGGATATACATGTGAGATTACATATGAGATATACAAGCCTTCTAAGTTACAAGCGGACCAGCTACTTAATGATAAAGTTTCGTTTCGATCTAATCTACTGAACGACACAGCCATCGATATCGATGTGTCCACGGACAATGATAACGGTCATACAGGATAAAGTACAACAGTTAATCGTTGGCAACGAGACGATGCGCATCGGACTGTGCCGAGACTATATCAATGTAAAATTATGTGTGGTGTTTTATGTGTTTTAAGTAATTGACGACCCCGTTCGGGTGAATTTGATGTTTTTTTAATATTAAAACCTGAAAATGAGGATTTATCCTCGAAACGCGTCGTTTTAGAAATTAAAGCAGATAAGTCACAAGACAGGAAGTTAATACAGGTAATGCCTAATATTAATTCTAATTAGTAATAATAAACGTGACTTGGAGACAAATAAAACAAAATGAATTATCTTAAAGGATTCTTTGAGGCGTTTCGGGATATGTTTTCCCCAAGATATTTAAAATTGTTAGTGTATTTTATTTCTCCATACGTAGAGTCCAGGCACGTTTTCGGGAATTTAAATAGGATGGTCATAATTTCCGTTTTAGCAAAGGAGATTTGGAGGCTAATTATCTCCGCTATCTCTATGAGATCTTCTAATTGCTTTCTTGCTTCTTCTTCTGAGTGGGCGAAGATGGCAAGATCTTCCGCAAAAGCTAAACTAGCTATTGATGTTAAATTTATATTTTTTATTTAGATATATTTTTAATTACAGGTGTTTGTATCTTTTGTTACTAACGATTTTCTTTACTTGTCTCTTATGTATCTGTACAATTATAAGCTCGTAATCGTTTCCGTGGTTATAACTTTATGCATAATTCCCCGCATTGGGCGACGCATACGTGTATACACATACATATATGTTATTTCAGAATGCGTTTCGTGTCTCATGTGCCAAATTAAAAAAAAATACAAAGTTTTTATTTAGTAGGCTAATTTGCTTAAATTTATTTATTCATGTTATGGTGTGTTTTTTTAATTGCTCAAATTTTCGACTACTTCATAAAATTACATGTCCATGTCATAGTCTTATAGCAATATTACCTAACTGTAATAGCTTTTCAGAGATCCCTAGATGGTATATAGGCCTACTCTTGCAAGTGTAAATATCCATATGTGCACAAGCAGTGGTATGTATGTATGTATGTATGTATGTATGTATACGGCATAATATTACATGGTAATAGTAGTAATATTTCAATGACTACCAAGAGACATTACTTGGTAAGAACAGTAAGTGATGTTTTTACGATCAATAGTCTTGCAAGTAAATAGCCAAGTTCTTAGACAATCTTGCAAGTAAACTTAATTTTTGATCATAAGTAACTGACAAATTGTGCGTGTGTGTGTGTGTGTGAAATTTCAAACATTAGTTTTTTGTAGTTGTAGTATAATAATTATAAAACTAATATTTTTTCTGTGCAAGTAATAAACTCAAAGCGTCTGGTGTATCTACTTTACTCGGATGTTTGTTCTGTGTCTTCAAGCGCTTGTGTTTTTCAATAAATAATCAAAATTTTATCAACTAAAAACGAAGTAGAAAAATGTAGTAAGACGAAGTGAAATGGTGCATGGTTATAGCATGTGTTGTTTTATTTAGTTTTCTTGCATGTTACTATTCATAATTGTTACTGGAAAAGAGTCCAATAATGAGTTTAGATGTTTGAGGGAAAACGTGAAAAAATCGGAATTGATGTCTGAGAGAGATGGACTATTACATCCGCGTATACCTGTCATACGGTTGTGTATTGTCTAAAGCGTTGTAGGTTTTTGCTGACTACATGGCCGTGGTATCTACGTTCAACTCTCATAAATTCTGAATCAAAATATTTCAGAATGATTACCGCTACTCGTGGGTACGTTTCTGAACAGATTCTGAAATAATTATAAGAAACGCAAAAGCAGTCGGTGACATGTGACCAGACAGACATTTGCGAGTTACGCTGTGCGTGTGTCCGAAGGAAGTAACAGAATCCGTTAAAAACTGGTTGTTGTCGCTCTTGTTGTTGTTGTTGTTGTTCTTGTCAATGACAAAAAGTAAAGAAAGACTTGGGTGGACCGTCTGCACTGTCTGCGATACACACACTCACTGACTTTTGTTATATACAGTATCTCTGTGCAGTGTTGGTGGGCTTACATATGCTGGCGTTTATGCAACCACTTCCTTGTATACTAAATATTGCTTGTGGCAATAGAGTTAAATTACAAAGTAATACAAAAGTCTCATCAAAAGTCGTTTTCTTACCTTCTTCTGTCTGCTGGCTACCCAACAACTTTATTGTAACCGTTTCCCACACCTAGGTTACCTATATAAAGCACAACTACCTTTATATGGCTATGTAACTACCATTCTAGTTATTACCAATGTACGTCGATTAAAAATCAGCCTTATCCTTTATGCATTGGGGTTATGTATGTGTGAAATTTCATTTTTATGTAGTTTCATTGACTAAAGTCGATACGCTGCAACAGAATGTGAGAAAACACTCTGTAGATGTTAAGCATATTAGTTTTGTAAATTTTCAAGTACAAAGTTCTTTAAAATTAAGGCTTGCCTTCGTCAATCGGTAGGTATGTCTGTTTCAGCTCATTATCTTATATTTCGCCTAATAATTGTCAGTGGATTGCAATATCCCTTCATTCGAATTCCGATGGATTAGTGCTGTTTTAACAGAAACTTCAAGGAGAGTAGGATCCTGGTCTACTGCCTCAGTGTACAGTGTACATACATACATTTAAATATGTACATTGAAACAAATAATTCACCACAGAACGAGCAACGAACACCATTTTTCCCTGGGGACAAATTTGAATTAATGAAATCTATGAAATGTAATTTGTATTTGTATAAACTACAAAATTATTTTCTAGTATATTTGAGGTGTTTTTACAATAAGAATATTTTTATCCTGTATATACGTTTCTTGACTATTGTTTTAAAATTAAGTAAATTGAGTACAAAATGTAAACTTGACGAAAACAATTTCTATGTATAGAAGATTA
This sequence comes from Magicicada septendecula, assembly GCA_034769895.1. Classification (NCBI taxonomy): domain Eukaryota; kingdom Metazoa; phylum Arthropoda; class Insecta; order Hemiptera; family Cicadidae; genus Magicicada; species Magicicada septendecula. The sequence goes on from CM068372.1 coordinate 289,352,303, forward strand.
AAACTGATTAAATGACATTCTACTCTATTCCATTAAGTGGAACAGAAACGTAAGTAACACTAACAAAAATCGAATTGGAAAAACAATTGTGAGATGTGTGACACAGTGGTGATAGAGGGATGAAATCCGAAACTGACGGCAGCTGAAGTTGATCGCTTCCATAGAAATATCCATTATGCGTCAAATCCGAACTGAAACGATAAGAAATAAAATTTCATCAAGAGAAACAGTTATTGAAACAGAGGAAAAAAATTGGGAGAAGTTTTTGACATCTAGACAAACTGCAACAGCTGAAATGGACGGCCTAGGAGAATCAAAAAAATGGCGCTCGAAAATCGACGATTGAGGGCATCAGATGTAGTTTAAGTTACCGTGAAACCAGTGACCCACGACCGAGATGCGTAAAATGCGGGATTGGAAATGTTGCTACATGCGACTAATTGCTTTATTATATAGACCTACTTATTTTTTCCCAAATACCTATATGTAAGTCTAAGGTAAATGCATCTCTCCTACTAGTAAGCGGCTTATTCACATATACTTTAAAGAAAAGTATCCTTATGTACATAAATATACACGATCTGCCTTTCAAGATTGCTACACAGGAAACATGCTAAATAAAATGTCCCTTAAGCTGCTTGTGTAGAAGTACTAAACAGAAATAGTTTAAAATATCTTTAAGATAATATATTAATGTTTTGTATCTACAAAACGTAACATCAAATGTGAAATAAAAGTATAATTTATTATTTTTTTAATAACCTACTATAATTTTTAAATAAATTAAAATGTAAAGACTTGGAGAGAGAGAGAGAGAGAGAGAGAGAGAGAGAGAGAGAGAGAGAGAGAGAGAGAGAGAGAGAGAGAGTGTGTTAGAGACATGGAAAATATAATACCATTGCTCACTAGTTTTCAGTCGATAATAAATTATATAATACAAAGCAAAAATTATTAAAAAATGATGTGTGCTAAGAAATTATTGTTGCTAGTATTTCATAAGCATAGAGAATTAATCTCTAACTGGTAATTCTAATGGTTATTACTATTGGCTCGCATTACTTTTCTGTAATGATACTGGTTGCCATTTTAAATTCAGACGCCATCAACAATTTACAAGCGAGTTGCATAATTTGATTATATTTTACACTTCCAGGAAATCGTTTTGGCCGTACTGTTTGTAAGTTTGTCTCCCTTTCACAGCTGTCTCAAAGTATTACTTTCTGAAAAGGATTGAAATGTTGAAATACTTCCCGTTGTCTTTCCATGTTTAGCCGTAGTGAATTTTACCGTGGAGTGCGTTCCTGTGCAGGTTCGTTGCGGCCGCGTTGTTTTTTATATTCTTTTATTAATGTTATTTTATTGTGATATAGTTTATTTATTGTTATATATAATTTTATGTGTTGTTTTAATCTTTAAATATCTGACGAGATGCATATACATCGAAATGTTTTAACTTAATTCATATTCTGATCTGATGATGACACCAAATGGTGTCGAAACTCGAGTAATCCTAAAAGAATTTTAAGAAACGTCGACAGAAGGTAAATAACCTATTTTATAGTAGTTAATCATCCGGAATTATTATGCAACTCGTACAATCCTAAGAGTTGTGTTTCTATCTTTCACGAGAAGCTGAGGAAATTCCGAATGAGACAAGATATAGAAGACGTGGATGCGGAGATCTGACGTTTTCCCAAGAAGGTTAACGGTAACTCAGGAAACAACAAAAAAACTACAATTAGCATTGGATATTAAGTACGCTTCCTCATCTTACAACCTTTTTTCCCAAGAAAATATCCATATCGAAGTAAGAAGTTACTAATCTAAGGTAGTCCAGTGTAAGAGAGTCATTGATAGTAGAATATTAGAATAGCAGGTTATTAATTTTTAATTATATTGGAAATTATATTACTTCTGGATATGGTGACGATATCGACAGCAAAAATCAATATATTTTGGAAAATATGCGGAACTATCCAGATAACAAGGTTGGCGGGACACGGATCTGAATTGTGTAGATGAGAGTTGGGCGTTGATAGAAAAGCAAAGAATATTGATTGAGATGTCTTTTGCGGGATGTTAAAAGGTTGTCGCATGTTCATTCATGGTTATCAGGAAAATGGACATCCGGAAAGACCCGAGTCTGTAGAGGAATGGTCGAATCTGTTTTTGTGCTGTGGCCTCTGAACGCAGACCTGAAAAGAAGACTTAGACCGTAGAAGGAGGAGAAGCTCAAGAACGTATGGATAGAGCGAAAAAGCAACAACCAAGTAAGTGACACAAACTAAAGAACCTAAAAAAAATATTGAAAATGATTTTTCTTACGAATTCTGGAAGGAAAATTTTCGGTGGAAACTAAAGGGAAAAACAAAACATGATTCACATTGTGGATCCAGAAATGGAGCAGCAGAAGAGCTACAGTAACCGAAATCTACAGGAAGAGGATGCTTTCTTGGTGAGCAGAATGTAGATACGGCACGATTCTGCTAACAGCTGATTATATGGTGCCTGCAATATAAGTATACATGCAAGTTAATAATACCGTTCTTATTAGAATATCGTTATCGCCTTCATTACCTCTGTAAACCATCTGACTTGTGCTCACCATGTTTCTTCTACTTAAGTGAAGCCAACACATCTCTAACTTATAGTGTTTATGATTTAATTATTTTTCTATCAGTTTTCCAGATGTTTGACTGAATTGTTTGGCCCTCCCGTTCAGAGCATTGTAAGGAACAATACAGGAACATCGTCAGGAAGGTAATTAGGCGTGTTTCTGTGAGTGTGTGTATGTGCGTGTGCGTGTGCGCGTGCGCGCATATGAGTGCATGTACTTATTCTGCATGCGTGGAAATTCAAACATATTTGTGCGCGTGTAAAACATAATGACGGCGAGGATCTGCTAAATTAAAAGATTATTTTTATCTTATTAAAACGGAATGCTAGTGAAATTGGGTTTGGGTTTGCGCGCGCGCGCGGTCTATTATTAGTGTCACGGGACGGCATTGTGTCGGAGTCTGGTGGCCTCCAGATCACAGGCGGTCACTTACACGCACATTGTCCACACGTGCGCAAACGACACCTGGTCAAACTGACAATACCCACGCTCCCCTCTCGCCGTGTCTGCCGTCCGCACTGACGTGCTGTATTCCTAGTCACATAATCACAAGGCGTCTAACTTCACATTGTCACAGATTTAGAGCCTTTACCACAGTACTGTGTGCCTGACGTTAACAGCCCGCGTTCAGGTAGACTCGAATCCCACTGATGATGGGAGCCAGTGGTGCTGTCGAAACGTTTGATTTGTTTGAAAACCCTGGACCACGGCCAAACAGTCCGGTACATACTTTTAGTACTATTCATTCCCAAAATCACGACATACTCCTTCCTTTCCTTCGGTTTTTTCCAACGAAGTATATGTTGTCCTTGTAGGACATCAATTACATACATCATAACAAGTGCCATGAAATTCCGGTAAGTTATAAAATAGTGTAAGAAAATATTATTCTTAAATGGCGTTGCAGCCCTTTACACCCTGATTTCCTATTGTACGGGATTCAAGGGATGTCTGCCTACGTCAGATCTGCTCTAAATTCTTATACCAATTAGTTTCAAATTTGTTCCAACATCATCTTTGTCGCTCTCCAACTGGTCGTTGTACGTTTTGAAACATTGTTGTATACACACGCGCGCGCGCGCGCGCGTTTATATTTTTACATTAAGAAAAGTTATTTATCGGGTTATTCAGAATACTGGTAAATATTTGTCTTGGAATTTCTTTACTGTTTGGACACACGGTAGCGTACAATTCGCTACAGTTAAAGAAATGACTTAATACGATAAACGATTGTAATTTTACCACAGCGGGAATTAAATCGCTGGTACGATAAAGCTTTAATAACAGTTAAACGTGTGTTTTACAAGACGAACCGATTTTATGAACGCCCATTTTAAATTTATTTTGTATTGTTTTTAGACGACTACTCTTGTCATCTTGTATTATTTTAATTGTAATTTATGATACATTTAGATTATATATTATTTATCTATGTACTAAGCATCTATTATTGCTTTTCACCTGCAAGAATGTTTGTATTCTCCTGTTCAGAAACTTGTCTAATTATGAAAGAAACTTGACATAATGGCGGAATATAGGGCGTTATTATGTTACTTTTAATGAAATGGAATACTGTTGGTAGTGATATATATAATTGCAAGCAGAAATATAAGATCCTTCAATAATTAGTAGGCATGATTTACTCTTCTGTGATCTAACAGAGATCACTGTCACCTCCTGCTGTGATATTCAGCGTCCGTGGTAGAGGAAGTTAGAATTACGACTGGGAACTAATCTACAAGTTTGCTACTCGTCTGGCAAGTGTAGCTCCATATCGAGCTTCAGAAAATTGAGTAATTCCTAATAAGAATACATGGAAAATGTCCACCTGTGTTTATGTATCTTAAGTCTTTTAACATTAACATCACAAAAAGAATTAAATTCCAATCACAGGTCGTGTTGACATGAGAAGACGTATCACGGTTAATAGGTACAGTAATAAGAGAAGAAGTTAAGAGTTACAAACCGGTAATAAAGGACCAAAAACTATCACAGTAAATAGCAATAAAAAAATAAGCGTGATGACGAATATCATTTATTTACAAATTGTTTCATTGTATATCAATATCATCATCGTCATTATCATCATCATCACCTTCACCGTCATCATATTATTATCACCAACATAAACTAAATAATTGGACCGCATAGTCTGTAGTTTATATGTTACAACAAATGCGACCGTAACGCTAAACATATAACTTTTAATTCAAGAAAATAATTTAAAACCAGCAAAGATGTTTCAGCCCTGAAACCATTAAGGCCTTTGTAATGCAAACACTCGTGGACTGCAAATAAACACAGGTCTGCAATATGATGTCCACTCGGCAATATGAGGGTCCAGGATTCGGCAATGTGTGCCGTAATCGGTCTGCCATTTCTTATAAATTGTGAGTTTATATTCGGAATTATAGAACTGGTAAAACATTTTATAATTTATTAAACTACTAACACGTGCTCACACAATCCTAGCCTGTAAATTTTCATCGTCATCATCCTTGCTGCTAGCTGAGCCTTGACCTCCGCCAGATACTTCTCCAACGATCCCGATGGCTCTCTAGCAAATACTTTGTCATCATTGCTCACATTATCGCAGCCTTGGCCTGCACCTTTCTCTTCTTCCCTTTGCTTCCTTAGGTTTATTAGCCAGTCTCTCTTTTACCCAGACAGGGAGCTAGCCTATCGTGGAACCCCCAACTTACAGGACAATGTGCTTTGGTTTTGGGGTTCACCTACCCGAACCGGTTGCCTTCTCGAAGGCTAGGGCACGGCCTGCCCCCAGAGCGATGAAGGGGATAACAAGGAAAGGTAAGGATAGGTAAAGACAAGGGATAATAGATGTCTGCCTTCTGGGCGGAGCATGAGAGATCCTACAAGTAAATATGTTAACGCCGGCATGGTCCTCAATTTTTACTGGAACATACAACCCGCTCCCCCGCATAGACAGTGCTTTGATAAAGCGATGTTCTCTGAGGAGACTGCACATTTCCAGCAGTGGAAAAATATTATTTGTATAGACGTAACTCTAGCAGTGGAAAAATATTATTTGTATAGACGTAACTCTAGGCGAAAAACGTTCACGTTACCCAATGTCGCGGCGTCCTCATTCTCTTAATGTGAAAACACTGACGCTCTCTATGAGTAAATAATACCGGTGCATAAATCTGGTGTGAAAACACGGAGACTGTATGAATAAATAATACCGGTGCATGAATCTAAATTGCAATAATCCATTACCTATTATACGGATCACTAAACACTGCAATAATTATTATTCACCGCATTCCAATGTACAACGTTTTCGAGATACAACTTGATTCAAGTCCCAGGCCTCCCATTATCAATCGAGATAGCCTAAGTGGAACAATTTGTTATACAATATGTGTAGTAAAGTTATAATAACATATTGTATGTTATACTACGTATGTTTTAGTAGTTGTTATAGTAGAACAGTAATATATTACAGTAGAACGGTAGTATGTTATAGTAAGTATTATAGTAATTAATAATCCTATGTTGCTTTGTGTTGTATAGTATGAGGCATACTAATAGAGATAACTTATGTATATATTTTTTAATTTCATGAGAAATATACTTTGCTTAAACAGACTTCAGAAAAGAATTTGTATAAGCAAATATTCTTTTATAAATAAATTGATTTTTATTTTTATAAATTTAGTTGCTGAACACTTATAAACCAGAAATAATACGAAGGACGTCCTCTTAATTTAAAGTTGACTAAGCTTTAAATAGACCAATATATAAGTGGTTTATCATTAAATAATATATTAAAATAGGCAAACTTCTTTCTAACACAGCATATGTACACATCGTTTCAATATCTGACAATGTCCCATTACCTTCACGTAACGGAAAATATGGATTACGCTAAAATTTAAATTAAATAAATTTGAATACATAAACATAGAAAACCGCAAACATCAAATAAGTTGTTTGATACATCAAAGGAAGTAGTAAACAACAATAACAAACCTATAAATAACTTTCAACAATAATAACAATGATAAAAAAAGAAAGAATTAAATTAAGATAATTGTACGAATTAATAGTAAATGTTGTTGCATAACTGCAGATTGTGCTTCTAAAATTGATCTAATTTAATTTTTCGTTCTTAATTAATTTTTTTACAACTTTTTATAACTTGTTAATGTTCTGCCGATACACGTTTTGCGGATTTTATGTTATCATATATTACAGTGAGGTAAGTAAAGGTTTTAATAGTATGAATTAGATATCAGACTGTCAACGATCGAAACTTTGTGAGATGAATGTTTTACCATCGTCGGCGATTGTCCTCCCAATTTTTGTATTCTGAAACTTTGTAAATGAAGTGGATGCAAGTTATCACAGACTGCGAAACTCTGCATGTCGTGTAACAACTGAAACAGTGTGCCAAGTGTACAATTAAAGGAGAAACGTATTTGATTAATTCCGTGAGTATGCAAATGACACTGAGAGAAGTACATTGCCGGTAACTATAAACCATAATTTGTGCATATGAAGTACAGCATGATTCACGCTTCACGGACGTGTTATGGTTAATAGTGCACTCGTTTATTATAAATCAGTCCGAAACAACACATAATTTGACAAAACAGTGCTATATAAGTTTCTCTCGTCGCACCCAGTCTTCTATGCCACATAGTGTTTAAAAACTAGTCATATATCGGACACAATGTTGTCTACACAAGAAACCATAAACTTTCAATACCCCTAGTAGACATATCACTCGTTGTGTGTTAACCTAATCACTGATGTTGGACTGGCAAAGACGTACTAATGAAGGGCAATTACCGGCAAACCAAGTGTAATTACAACAATGCTTTTGCTTCGCCATTGCATACCCGATTCACAAGGAGAAAGGTTATGTGCGTTGTACCCATATAACACTTAAATTGCCGCACGGGTTTTTATAAGTAAGTGCCATTCGATTCGTTTGGAAAATGCGAGCTTCAGTGTATTGAAGCAGCTACGCTAAACAGTCTATTGTTGCAATCTGAAATAAAAAATTGTAATTATTGTTTTATACCTTAGCTTCTTTTAAATTACTCAAGTTACTATTGTGCTAAAAACAAATATTTATGCTATTCTTGTTTTTCAGAAGTGCCAAAGTAGCAATAACACAGACTAAAATAAACAAACTCTTCTTGCTTATAAATTATATAACAGGATAATATTCTCACTTGTGTTATGATACTTTAAATTAGTCAGTTGATTTGGTTTATTAAAAATTATAAAAACAAGATTATTGTTTTTAACTTAACTTTAAAAAAAAACCTTGTTTGTAAAGTGAAAGTAAGTAAAAACTGTCTTTCCCCATTGCTCAAATTAATTATTTTTTAAAAGGGCATTATTTAAACAAATTAATCTATAACTGTTTGATTTAATAATACAAAATATGCCAGAAAATCGTATGAAAGTTATGCAAATGGTACACATTTTTAAAATTAGACATTTACTTAAACTAACGTTAGTAAGTTTTTACTTTGCCAAACGTTCAGTCGGCACGGCTGATGTCCTTTCAAAAAATTACTTTCAAATGTTTTCTCTCCTATGACACAAGAACACAAAATTGATTTGTTATATGTATACATAAGAACACATGGATTACATTTTTTACACGAGAACACACACACACACACACACACACACACACACACACACACACACACACACACACACACACACACACACACACACACACACACACACACACACACACACACACACACACACAATACATATAACGCACTAAGAACATAATTGTTACGGTATAACAACAGCGCACTAATTTAAATGAAAAGAAAACTAGATAATTTATATAAATTGGAAACGCTATAACAACGCGCGCGCGCGCGCGCGCGCGCGTGTAGTAGCAGTAGTGGTAGGTGTGTGTGTGTAGTAGTAGTAGTGTAGTAGTAGTAGTAGTAGTAGTAAGTAGTAGTAGTAGTAGTAGTAGTAGTAGTAGTAGTAGTAGAAGTAGTAGTAGTACAAAGTAGTAATAGAACCGTTATATAAAATCTAGTAATTTAAAAAAGCAAAAGAATGTGAAAAATATATTACAGTTTCAAACATGAAGTAATAAGCCTATAAAATAAATTTGTGACGTATGTAGATAGTCTGTATGTAGATAAACGAAACATATTCTGGATGTGAAAAACGAGAGAGCCAAAACGAAACTACTACTAACAACAAAGGCACCAGAAATGAAAGTATTCAGAAAATTGTACGGAAAGGGTGGCGAAAGATGTAGGGATAGCCTATCAGAAAAAAATCCAAGGTAGAAACTGGATGGTCAGGAGAAGACAAGAACAGAAGGAACAGCAGAATATACTGGAGGAGAACAAAGTAGTAAAATCTGCAGAGACAAGAAATAAGATGGTAAATCCAGTTCTGTAAAAGTAAAATACTCGTACACGATCGTTTATTAAATATAAAGGACACATTAATGTATAACAAAGTTAAAATATATAGAATGTAGTAGGGGACCAACTATAGCATACCCATGTGTGACACACAGCTGGTAAGAGGAGCGAAGGTGTCTACATTCAGAGCAGTTACTGGCCAAGAATACGCAATCGAGACGAAAGAGGGCAATATATTTTACAAGATATAAATAAATTTATTAGTGATAGGGAAATCATGTAGGCCAAATGCGAGAGTATAGGTTACCAACAATCACAAGAATGCTCAGAAACCAAAAAGTATAGAGTGAAGCCAGTAAAGAGTTAAGGCCACACTTGTCAGTTTCCATCAGACCTCCGTGAAAGACAAAGTAGAAAAAGTTCTAACTGTAGAAATTGAAAGGAGAAGGGGGTTAAAAATTTATATATAACTGTAATTATTTTGTACCTTTTAAATCAAAAGTTTGTTGCAGCCCAAATGGGTGATGTGTTTATACCTGTTGTATTCTTGTTTGAAATTATAACGATTATGCTCACTCAGACTAAGAGTCCGCAAAACTCAAACTTTGTCGTAAGTATTACTGAACCGATAATCCCTTTGTACTGGAGTGTTTCGGTATATCAATCAATATCAAGTCCTAAACAACGACAATGGTGTTGACATTGGTAGAGACATGGAAAAGCCTCGTCCCGTATAACGCAATTAGCCGTTCAATAGTAACCTACGACAAAGTCGGTACACAAATTATATAAACAATGAAAGTATAGGCTATGGAAATAAAATGAAAACCATTTCTTTTCGATTATTAAAATTGTATGGCCTCACGTACGGCACAAAAACTTCAGAGTCTGAAATGAGCGTCAGCCCCAAATTATGATGCCTCGTTCCAGAACCGGCAAAATGTTTAGACCTAATAGAAATAAACCACAAGTGTCATTAGAAGCGCTTGTAATAACAAAGATCGCGAAAACTGACGACCTAACGAGCAATTAGGCTTATAGATGGAGAAATTATAAACGTCAACGACTTATTAATACAATAAATACGTGAACTCTTTTCGGCGTACATACACGTGAGTCACTCTGCACTTCATACTCATGATTATGGTTTATAGTTCTTGGCAATTCTACTTTAGTCGGAATCATTAGCATGTTCATGGAGTTAACCAGATGTGTTCCTCTTTTAACAGTAGGCCTATACTGACACACTGTTTTAGTTATAAAAAGACGAACAGTGTTTCACAATCTGTGACAACTTTAATAGCGGTACTCGCAAAGCTTCAGATGACAATAATTGTTTAACTTTCAAAGTCGCTACGAAACACATAGGATGGACTCCCCCCCCCCCCCCCAAATGATAACAAAATTTGTGTCATAAAAGTTCTGCACCATTGAATGTCTGATACCGTATCAGGTGATTAAAAACTTTACTTATCCAAGGAAATCCTCGCTTAAACAAAACAATATAATGTAATGAGAAGCTATATATACCTTTGTGTATGCTTGTGCCTTTCTTTTTTTTTCACGGAATGTTTCTAAGGACGTCACTAAGCGGGTAGATACTTTAGCTCCAACGAACATAGTGTTTGCAACGTCTTCTCACGATTTACAACCTGCCGCGAAATTACCAGCAACACGCGCCACGTGCATGGGTAAGGACACCGAAATACTGCTGCGTCGTCGACTTGCAAACGCCGCTGACCTGTCACTAGATTTTCAAGTGCACACAGATAGGTACACCAATTGGAATACTCCCAAGTATGTAGCCGCGTGCGCGTGTGAAGCGAAAATGACACCATGTATAAATATTCTTGTATAATGAGTCGTAACGCTAACATTGTAGCGGTTGAAAATTGTGATTTACGATTGCACATGTTTGCGAGCCGGTTGCCAAGAACTGTGGCGCCGCACGTGCGACCAAGAAATGCACACTCCTCTTGTCCGTAAATATAACTTGGCCAAGTTAAAGTGAGTACACATTTATGTGGTATGCCGCACGATTTTAAACTAACAAAAATTCATTCGGATTCTCTTACAAACATAAGGTTACAATGTTACACATAAAATATTACACAACATAACTTACAATGTTAAAATTAAAGTAACTACTGTGTGTGTGTGTGTGTGTGTGTGTGTGTGTGTGTGTGTGTGTGTGTGTGTGTGTGTGTGTGTGTGTGTGTGTGTGTGTGTGTGTGTGTGTGTGTGTGTGTGTGTGTGTGTGTGTGTGTGTGTGTGTGTGTGTGTGTGTGTGTGTGTGTGTGTGTGTGTGTGTGTGTGTGTGTGTGTGTGTGTGTGTGTGTGTGTGTGTGTGTGTGTGTGTGTGTGTGTGTGTGTGTGTGTGTGTGTGTGTGTGTGTGTGTGTGTGTGTGTGTGTGTGTGTGTGTGTGTGTGTGTGTGTGTGTGTGTGTGTGTGTGTGATAGCTTCTGAGGTTACAGTTTATTTATGGAAAAGGAATGTGAAGAAACCAATATATATATATATATATATATATATATATATATATAATATATAAAGTAGAGACTGGATAGTAAGGGAAAGACAAGAACAGAAAGAACACTTGAATATGTTGAAGGAGAACAAGATGGTAAAATCTGCAGAGACAAGAAATGAGGTGGCGAATCCAGGAAAACTAAGAAAGCAAGCTCGTTTAACGGACAAGGCGTATATTCGAAGAAGAAAAGAGATATAGGCTACATGAAAAACCAGTTCATCTGTTTACAAGAATGCTTCAGATTCCGTCCACAGAAAACCGAAACGAAGACTTTAGAAGAAAAAAGGGTTGCTGTCAACTGAACGTCAAAAATATGAACAGTTGACACTAAAATGAAACAAGAACTACCGACCGCTTAGAGGAGACATAAAAATACCACGGTACCGAAATCAAAGAAGGCTAAAAACAGTCAATGGATACGCGACCAAAATAAAATTTACGATATAATTTACAGGATTATGAAATTGAAAGGGGGGATGGCAGGACAGTTGGCTAAGAAGAAGGTGACAAGTGACCTCGAAGATTGCTTGCGTCATAATGTGGAGAGTAGGTTACACGCTTTCGTGCAGTGAAGTGGACAAGTTTTGTTTTAAAGACACTGGAGAACGATTGGTACAGGGTTAGCTCACAGATAAATGATGGTGATGACGATCCATGATGGTCACGATAGGAAAAAAGAACAATAAAAGCGATTACTATAAATACTACAAAAAAATAAATGGAGAAGAATGAGGAAGACAATTACGTCAAGAAACTCTCACAAAACAGCTTTGACTTAATCGACGGATGAAAACAGTCAGTATTGAACATCTAGAGAGAAAAATATTAAGATGACTAGAAGGTAAAGCAATTTTAAGAAAACTGCGTGCATTGTTTAAAAGAATAGGAAATCTTAATAAAAGTTTTGATATATTATTTTTTACTAATTAAAAAAGGGTGTATTATTATAGAGTTTTAAAGTGTGTTTTTATTAAATATCTTAATATAAAATAACATTCTAACATTGTTATAATATGCATTATTGTATATTACATATTTTGTTACTTATTACTGTATGTTAAAGTGTGTTTAAAGGTTTCAACGTGAACACTGTATGTATATTTAGCCCATTATTACTATAAGGGTTTGAAGGAAACTTTGCGTAAAAGTAAATTTATTTCTCAATAACCATACTAATAACGTCATCAATCAATGTGAGTATGCAATTTTTACTAATACACTTTTATTGTTCTTAAAGCAATATAAGATACCCTTAAAATAGTGGGTTCGTGGTCCTGGACATTAGGCAGTTTAATGTAATTTTGTTTGGATTTCGTTGTCCATGACGTGTCCGTTACTTAACTAAATATAATTATTTCACTACCGACTCGGAACACAAAGTTTTTTATGGGTAAAAACGTAAAAGAACCTAAACCGGTTTTCGCTTTTAAAAAGCTTCTTCAGAGGCTGCCGCTGGCTGGGAGCACTGTCCGTCTTGTTGTCGGCGACGATATCGACTTTCGAAAGATCGATGTTGTGTGTGTGGGGTGTGATATGTTCGAATAATGCGTGTGATTTTTCACATGCGTTCGAAACCACACGCTTTATTCGAACATATCACACCCCACACACACAACATCGAGCTTTCGAAAGTCGATATCGTCGCCAACAACAATACAAACAGTGCTCCCAGCGGCAGCCTCTGAAGAAGCTTTTTGAAAGCGAAAACCGGTTCAGGTTATAAGGTAAAACCTTTACGTTTTAACCCATAAAAAACTTTGTGTTCCGAGTCGGTAGTGAAATAATTATATTTAGCAATTTTTTTATTTCGTTACACGTATCTCACATTTTTTAAACAGTTATTATTTGAATTTCTGATGAATATGTTAGCCTTCAAGTTAGTCTTAAACCACCAGGGTCTGTAGCTTGTAATATAAATTTATTTGCATGTTCGGTTCCCAAGGACTCACTACAGCTGTTTCGTCGAACTGCACGAGATAATCTGGTTCGAATATCCGCAACTACAGACATGTACAGAGGGTGACAACTCCGTGCTATGGAAATAGAATTTTACAAGTTTAACAAACAACTTTAGCACTTTAGCAATCCAGTTCTATTCATTTACTTTATGAAACTATATAAATTGTGTTTCTGTTAAAATAAAAAAGTTTTTTCATTCTATTCTCTCAAGTTTTGTCTTAAATAAGAAAGTCGCGTGATAACATCCTGAAACCAGTCTCATTAAAGTAAACTGTAATAACACAATAAAAATACGCGTTATTGAAACATCGTTAAAAGGTACTTATTGACTAAATTGGTTTTCGTATATTTCATATTTCCTATACCCTAATGCTGTGTTTGTATATTTAAAAAAGAGTTACCAGGCCTACTAAATTAGCGTACACAGATGGAAAAATAATAAAACAGCCTGAAAATTAAGAGATTAACAAAATTCGTCAACTTTTCCGACCCCTCGGGGGCGGGAGTCCGGTCACGTTAGTCCTCCCGTAAATACATCCCATTATAAGCAGATCAGAAATTAAATGGCGTTACCACTCTTTTGTTTTGACGTTGCCATAGTTGTTTTGTTTCTAAAACAATAATTAAAGACGCAGCCAAAGATCAGTGTGTACCTTAAATAATATTAAAATATTCACAGCTTCCAGACAGACAGCTGGGATGTGTGGGATTAAACCACGTGTGGACAATAAATACAAGTTAGTGCAGGATCACCTTTGACACACATGCTGACGACATGGCGCGACAAGTTGACGTAATGATTCATCAAGTTAACCGGCAATTGTGCTGCACGTCGCCGCGCGCCTGCACGTCACTCGCACAAAGAGATTAGCGCATACGTGTTATCACTGTTCGGTGACATACCAGTCTTTCTTAAAACAGATCAATACCATCATTAGGTCAATTTTAAAACTTACTACGTGTTAATGAGACAAAATGTAACAAAAACACGGAATAATACATTCAGACATGTTGACATTGAAAACGCTGAAATGCTAGGTACACACGTATTTAAATGTACGTTTTTAAATAACTTCTTCAAATGTAAAGATTCAAACAATTACATTAAGCGAAAATCATCCAAGTTAAACACAGCTATTTCGTGTAAAGAAATTTTGAGGAGAAATACGCAGTACAGGAAGTCCTCGACTTTCGAACATAATGGGTTCCCAAAAACGTGTTCGAACCTGGAATTGTTCAGAAGTCGAGTATTCTGTACAATACGCAGTACAGGAAGTCCTCGACTTTCGAACATAATGGGTTCCCAAAAACGTGTTCGAACCTGGAAGTCGAGTATTGTGTACAATACGCAGTACAGGAAGTCCTCGACTTTCGAACATAATGGGTTCCCAAAAACGTGTTTGAGCCTGGAATTGTTCAGAAGTCGAGTATTCTGTACAATACGCAGTACAGGAAGTCCTCGACTTTCGAACATAATGGGTTCCCAAAAACGTGTTCGAACCTGGAATTGTTCAGAAGTCGAGTATTCTGTACAATACGCAGTACAGGAAGTCCTCGACTTTCGAACATAATGGGTTCCCAAAAACGTGTTCGAACCTGGAATTGTTCAGAAGTCGAGTATTCTGTACAATATGTACAGTAGGCTATAGCCGTAATGCGCACGTAAGTTAGTAGGCTCGGTCTTTAAACTGTGGGCCTAATACACTGTACTGTAATAACATCAGATATTATTCTCGCTTAAATTTACATCATACGACCATTCTTACTACAAACAGTACATAATACATTCTAAATTAATCACTTTTGTACATTAGTAAAGTTTATAAACAGTGTCTGTGGAACAACATACAGCGTAGACTTAGTATATTAAAAAATTAAGCACTTTAACATTACGGATTTTTAATAATACTAGACTAACATAAATTATAAAAAAACACATTAGCGGGAATAATAACGAATATGTGGACTTGCCTTAACGCTTATTCACTTCCTCACACCTCCGTCAGTGTTCGATACTCGGAAACTTGTATAAAGGTATCAAATTTGCATGTTCAAAAGTAGAGGACCTCCTGTAGTATATTATTGTATATCATATTAATGTTCACGTTTAATTTCCCTTTAAAGCTGAATTTTTTGGCAATATTTCCATCGCGACTGTCCTTACATGGTATAAATTTTTATACCTCACTTCAAAAACAAATATTTGAAAGTTACACTACCTTTCAGGTGTAATGCCTGGTTTAGGTTTCACGAAATCTATTTTTCGAAACTTTTTCTTCACGGCCACCGAGGTTTTACGAGTAACATTCTTGTAAAAAAACGAATAAATTTAAATTAAGGGATAAGGGGCTGCCGCTCTAATTCTGCTAGAATGATCAGTGGGTGATACTCAACCCCTCTCACTCCCTCACCCTCTACTGGCCCTCGCTCTCTTTCTGGTTTGGCTCTCGTTACGGTCGTTTTATACTTTTATGACACCCGTTATTTATTACAGTTACTCAGAGTAAACAAGAAAAACTATCTCTTGCTTCTGTCACATTGTTATTACACAAGCTTGTAAAGAAAAATCACTATACAATGTACAATGACTTTACAATACTGTTTCCCCAGCAGTACGTATTATCCAGTTCTGATAAAATTTAAAGACAATGCGATCGGCATTTAAGTAAGATCAAAAAGCTCTTGCTAAAATGAGGAGGGTTTTTTTATACCTCTTACAAATTATTGATCTTT
Source organism: Magicicada septendecula (assembly GCA_034769895.1). Classification (NCBI taxonomy): domain Eukaryota; kingdom Metazoa; phylum Arthropoda; class Insecta; order Hemiptera; family Cicadidae; genus Magicicada; species Magicicada septendecula. Next base: position 289,368,529 of record CM068372.1, read on the forward strand.
CTTTGGTCCCATTCGCTTCCTTCCCTGATCGGACCGATTTTTCTGCCAGAGTTTTCCTTTCATCTCTAGCAAGTTGTTGCTAAGAGCATATGTCTATGTGGCATATATATTTCTTTCTATGAGAAGAAAAACAAAGCATCAACTTTATAAATTTGACCTATAATGATAGGTAAAATTTATAAAGTTGATGCTTTGTTTTTCTTCTCACTTACTAGCACTTAAAATTTTTCTTTATTAAAAATATGTTTTGGTTGAACTAAAGTTCTCTTCTTAACTTTGTATGCCTCATATGCCGTGATGTTCAGAGTGAATCTTAATAACATTAAAGAGGAGACTATCTCAAATTTGCCTTTTCCACATACAAAGTTGGTGGGACGATAGTTTCTTCTTGTGTTAATCAACATCACTTCTGCCTCCTGTTTATCGGTTTTCAAACCCCTAGCTAGTGCTTCTTTATGTAAATTTAAAATGTGTCCCTCGCTGCTTCTCGCGGTGACCTACCTGTTATCACAATTTCACCTGGAAGCTTTTATTAATACCAGGATACCAAAACAAATTTTGGTTTATAATCCGAAAGGACGGTGGAATACTGGAAGACCAAGGAAGATATGGTCGGGCCAAGGAGTGCGCAAGGGATCGTAAGGTCCACAGCCTAAAGAAGAAGAAGAAGATTTTATTAATGATGGTGCCATTTAATTCCACGGTGAAACTATGTCGTGAGAAACTTAGGAATGTTTTTGTAGTAAACAACAACATTTTGACTGTGTGAGACGAACTCAGTCGCCGCTATAAAACAGATAACTAGTGTTACAATGGAGCTAATTCTGTTATCACTTTTATTAATAATAAGAAAGCACTTAGTGACTAAAATTTTCTTAAACAAAAACTGAGATTGTATATCTTGTACTCAAATCCAAACGTCATTAACCCCGGGATAGTTGAACCAATCGTTCATTATATCCGCATGTTACAGGTAACATTACTTAACTTAAAATACCTCATTAAAAACACTAACACGACTATCCTGTTGTTTAAAAAAAAAAAAAAATAGCGCAGAAACTATTTATTGCCACTATCTACATCTATGAGCAGTGATCACAATAGTCGCTGAATTGCGTTGATTGAACCGTACCGACGAGTGGGACACTTGTTGAGAAGTACGTAATTTAATAATTTGCTGAATATACAACACCTGTATCTATATTTAGTATTCATCTATACGGAAACAAACATAAGGCACACATAACAAGACTAATATCTGTGATATAATGTGATACAAATTCAGTGGAGAGTTAAATATCAATAACGAATTGATATGGAGAGTCAGATAACGAAACAACTATCAACAATGTAGATGTTCAAAATTTAATATAATGAGGTGTGATTTAAAACGTTAAATGTTTGCGTATCTAAGGGAGTACGAATTTGTTATATGCTTTCAGTGAAGAGAGAGCACCCAGTGTCTCCACTCTCACCTACTCGGAAGCGACCTATTTCTGTAGCGTACGTGTGCGGAAAAATAAAACGTTTAGGTAGTCGTGTCCTGGCAGGATTCATCGCTTGATTAGAGCCTTGCGAAGGTCTGCAGTAATCCATAACTGCTTCGAATGGTGAGAGAGAATGACAAACAAATCATGTTACCTTCAAATTACGATTAGGGAATCGCATGCGCAGGTTATAGTAGACGGACGGCGATGGCAGGCTTGTTACACCAATGAAGAAAAATAAACTTATTAATCAAGGCGTTAGATTTTTCTAGAACGCAAACTGAATTACCTGTTTGTCTAAGTAATTAGCAGTAAACTGACAGATTTATTCCACAACACACGTAATTTTTTGAAAAATAATATTTGGTAAGTGGTTTTAAAAAAGGGCACAGGTTTTTAGATTCGAAACGTTCAGTTACGTTTTCAAATAACAAATGCTGGAAGAATGATTATCGAACGGTCACTTTTGTAGCAACTTTGTCACTAGAGTGTTCATAAAACACTAAAAACAACCTTTCACAGCGTAAATTCTAATGGTATGCATAAATTTAACATCGACAAGATATTTGTGACAAAGCTTTATATAGAACAATTTAAAAAATCGCACACCCAATACAAAATGTGTAAGTCTTCAAATCACTGATCTGGAGAACAGTCTGACTAAAGACTCACGAGATCTGATCACGAAGACTCACCATATGATCCCGATTTAGTGTTAGAAATGAAAAAGATGGTAATTCAAAGAACGATATAATAGTAGAACGTTGGTGTCTAGAGAACTGTGCAGAAGTGTACAGAGAAATGTTATCTCTATCGACAAACGCGACCGAACAGAGTAACAAAAGGAGGTAAGAGAAGGCTGCCTAGATCCATGCGTTTCGAAATTTATAAAACACGATAAAATATTGAAAAGACATATTAAACAGCAAGCAACAAAAGAATAATTAAAAGAACCAATGATTATTATCCACACAAAATTGGGTATGTCGTGGGACACACGTCAAAAGTAAGAGCTTCAGTGCCGAGTGTCGAGGGAACTGATTCAACATGTAAAGGTTGTTCGTATGTATTTGAAGTAAGAGAGATTTTGCTATGAAGAATTAAGACTCAAATAAGAGTGAACGGATAATTAAATAAGAGAGGACATAGTAATGTTTATAGGCATTTTATTATAAGAAATCGACATTTACAATGAACATGAATGGAATCATATCACACGTATTATTTTCAGTGTACATACTTATAAAAACAATTATAAATGCTCATATTTTTCTTGTACATATATTTTATATTATGTAAAAATTTTATATCTGATGATGATAGTTGAACACTATAGAAACATCGAAAATTACAAAATAATACAAATTTATTCTTGGAAAAAGTTTTGTTATTATTAATAATAATATAAAATATAATATATTTATAATATAATTATATATTATATGGTTATAATGTTTATATTATATTCTAATTAATGTACGCAGTATAATAATTCTATTTTTTACAAATTATAAAACAGCTAAATAAGTAAATCGAATTTTGAAACATAATAAAACTTCCAGCCAAATACAATATAAAACCCAGAATCGAACTCCTGAATTATCTAAAAAAAACGTACAACGTAAATAATTATACAAAATTATATTCTTACGACACTTCAACCATCTACACAAACTTTCCCACTGACGATACTAAAAATATTACAATAATGAATAAAGTGTCACTGATTTTAAATTTTTTTACGAATTAAACTTTTGGAAAGTTGTGTAAATACATTAGGCTAATAATAATTAACTAAATACAAGAAAAGGATTTCAAAAATATTCAGCTCGATCTCTCAGCATGTGAGAGATTTTATTTTGTCGTAAGAAATATTAATTTTAATATTTACATTATTCTTGTATTAGTATTTAAAATATGCTCACATTCTTTAAAATATTACACTTTGCTTAAAGCATGCATATTGGTGGGGGTGGGAAATTTTTGGGTAGTCATGTGGGGGAAAAGCAGTTTGATTGACCTGGCAGCACTGCTGTTTCGTTACAGGTTTCGTTACACGTTGAATCAGTTTACTGCCCTATGATCGCGAGGTGTACGGGAGTGAGCCGGCACCATAGTGCTGTATATGAAGTTCGCATTTCAAAAACATCGAAATTCAGGAAGGTCAAAGAAGATGCACATAACCGGAGGCAGCCACCGGGTCCCGCCACGCAATAAAAGTGTGACTGTAATGAAGAAGAACAAGCATTATGCTTACAATAAGAGAAAAAGAAACATAAGGAATTATGTATCCTTATGTCCGTGGAACGCGGCTGCCAAGCCAAAGGCAGCAGGAAATCAAGCAGATAAAGAAAACGTTTAAGAGAAAGGTCTCGAGGAAGCCTATGAAATGGTCTAAAAAATGGAAACTTGAAGGCGAAAAAGTCAGGAAACGGTCCGTGTCATTCTATGATGACGTTGAGAGAAGAATAAAAGACGAGAATAGAAAAAAATAAAAAGAAGAAGAAGAAGAAGGCAACGACGATGATGATGTGAAGATGGTAATAAGATAGTTTTGATAACGCATGTGAAGAAGAGGACGAAAGAAATGAAGAAATCGATTTACATGTGTCTGAACAAGAAATACTTCTTATCACACAAGAAAAAGAACGAACGGGATTTTTACACACATTATTAATCTCTAATAATTATTACGCAATAAAAAATACATAGGATGAGATGTCGAATACAATGCTTAAGTTTTCAACATGTCAATCGAAAAATAAACGACTTAAACCTCGTACGTTCGATACAGAAGCATACAAATTTACACGCTTCTTAAAAACATATATGTTACCTGCTATTAAATGTAAAAACTATAGATGGCAGGCACAGTTGGCGTGCCAGTGCCCCCATCGATTGCGGTCAGTGATACTGAACTTTAGGAGCACACTGACCTGCGTTACACGTGTCGCCAATTTAATACTACAACTTTATTTTGGTTACTGACTCGAATGATAAGTCTCGCTCATACACTAGCCGCTGTGGTGTACATTGTAGGAAGTTGCATTGTACAGATTCAACGATACGCATTGGCATTTACAGTAATTAAACAAAGCCTTCTACAGACAGAATAGTGAATGAAACGTGTTTTAATCCACTAATATTTCACACATGATATTCGACAACCCACAAGCACACACGTATATGAAACTTCTCATGTTGGTAATTCTTCTGCCTCTTGTGTCGAATGTCGGGTTATTAATTAACGCCTATACAAATATTGCACATACGTTTTAGAGAAAACTAGTAGTACTCTTAAATATATAAATACGCACACGCACACACACACACACACACACACACACACATATACATATTCAAACACTTTCTGCTACAGTTCGTTTCTTGATGTATATAATCAAGCAAACTAAAGCAACAACCAGCCAACACATAAATAACTCACAAGGCTTAAAGTTCGGAAGGCTGAAGATGGGAACACAAGGCTTCCCGAAACATGTTCCAAATAGGGAGAAAACATCTTGAGGTAAAGTCATTATAAAATATATATAATATATATGTATACACACTGTATGCGCTTGTGCGTATTAAATAAAGAAGTGCGTATATCATAAATTATGTATAGGGCCTATTATATAATTGTATATATAGGTAATCATAAATATTATATATAATTAAAAATAAAGTGCGTACTACTTTTAAAAGAATTATATACTTTTCAATAACCCGCTGACGTCTTTCGATGCCTTTACCTTTATTGTTAGAATATATATAATAATTGTTATTATTATAACAATATTTGTAAATAATAACAATTATTTTATAATAATTGTTATTTTCAATACATTAGTACTGACATTATTAATATTATGTTACTATTAATACTTGGATTAATATTATGTGTTTATATGCGTATATATTCACGCGATAGACGTTTGATGAAATATAAGACAAGAAACATAAGTAAGGTAACCTACATAGATCTTACAGTAAATATCACAATCAAACACTCTTCTTATAAATCTAAAAATGGATAGTCGAGCAAAATTTCTGAGAATAGAAGACACTGTAGACCATAACAGAAAAAACTCATTAATTCATGCTGACCAAATCGACCAACTGAGCAAGAGAAATCACGCAGCGATATCAGTAGTAGTAGTAGTAGTAGTAGTAGTAGTAGTAGTAGTAGTAGTAGTAGTAGTAGTAGTAGTAGTAGTAGTAGTAGTAGTAGTAGTAGTAGTAGTAGTAGTAGTAGTAGTACAAAAAATACTAGTTCCCAGGATGACCGATTATATTGAACTGTAGCTGTTGGTCTATTATGGCATTCAATTTCAGTTTAAATAGATTACTTATTAGTTTATTAAGTTTTATTTATAGTGAACCTGTTGCTATAACACAGGTTAAAAAAAAAATTTTTTGCTTGTTGCCTAAGATTTTATAGCTGATTTTAACTATATTTGTCGTGCTGATTATAAATATAAAAACCGTTTTTCTGTAGCAGCTATACTTTTTGAGATACAGCGTTACTTACTAATAAGCACTTTCACTATAAAGTCTGTTGAGTTGTGGTTAAGTGAAGGTTTACACATGTGTTAGTTCCTCGTTATTTTCCCTTCTTCTTCTGTGTACAACAATCAGCTGACTGCAGGCTTTATTAAGACGCCATATATGTTTATATAACCTTGTGTTTGCATCCAACATAACCTCTAAGTTCTGTTTTTGTAGTTCTATTGAAAAGAAAGAAATGTATTCCAGTCGAAGGAGCTGTGTTAATCATCCTGATGTATTTTTCTACGTATGTGGTGAGTACACACTGAAAGAAAATAGAAAAACTATTTCTGATTTTGTGAAAAGAGCGTACCATGGATACTTTGGCGTTAGGCTTGGTGACCAAGATAAACTGTGGGCTCCACACATTGTTTGTAAAACTTGTACCGAACACCTACGCCAGTGGACTAACGGAAAAAGAAGGAGTCTGAAATTCGGTGTGCCGATGGTTTGGAGAGAACCCAAAAATCACATTGACGACTCCTATTTTTGTATTGTAAATATTAATGGCATCAATCAAATAACCGCAGCAAGTGGACATATCCTGATTTAGCCTCTGCAAGGCCGTTCCTCATTCAGATGAAGTACCAATGCCAACGTTTCATCAGCTACCGAAGCTCTCGGAGGATGAGTTTAATCTTTCTGATGCTTGTTGTGATATAAGTTAGATCAAGGTAAAGTTAGTGATTATGAGGGAAAATCATCAATTCCTCAACGTTTTAACCAAAGCGAGTTAAGTGACCTTATCAGAGATCTCAACCTCTCAAAACAAGCTTCTGAAGTACTTGCGTCCAGGTTGAGTGACAAGAATCTACTTGATCATGGAACAAAAATTACATTCTACCGTACAAGAGAAAAAGATTTGTTACCTTTTTTTTCAAGTAAACGATCTTGTATTTTGTCAAGATGTCAAAGGGCTCCTAATGAAAATGGGCCTTCCCAAATATTGTCCAAATGATTGGCGTCTCTTTATTAATAGCTCTAAGCGGAGTTTGAAGTGTGTACTTTTGCACAATGGCAACAAAATTGGATCAATACTAATTGCTCACTCAACCAAAATGAAAGAAGAATACGATACCATAGCTTTGGTCTTGGATAAGGTTAGGTATCATGAACACGAATGGGTAATTTGTGTGGACTTAAAAATGGTAAACTTTCTCCTTGGTCAGCAAGGTGGCTACACAAAATATCCTTGCTTCTTGTGCCTTTGGGATAAGGCACAATATCACTGGGTAAGAAGAGAGTGGCCTATGAGGGAGAAATTGGTTGTTGGGGAAAGAAGTGTTATTCATGAACCCTTAGTTGGACGGAACAAAATCATCTTGCCTCCACAGCATATAAAGCTTGGTCTTATGAAACAATTTGTGAAGGCTCTTGATCAGGATAGTCCATGCTTTGCATTCATTTGCCAAACGATGCCTGGGCTAAGTACAGAAAAACTTAAAGCTGGAATTTTCGTTGGCCCTCAAATCAGACAGTTCATAAATGATCCTCATTTCGTAGATTCTATGAATGAGGCAGAGTGAAAAGCATGGACGTCATTTCTCTTGGTTGTCAGAAACATTCTGGGCAACCACAAAGCTGAAAACTATGAAGAACTAGTGAACAGTATGCTCAACAATTTCAGATACTTTAGATGTAACATGAGCTTAAGGTTAATTTCTTACACAGCCACTTGGACCGTTTCCCTGAAAATCTAGGCGATACCAGTGAAGAACAAGGTGAGAGGTTTCACCAGGATATTAAAACGATGGAGGACCGGTACAAAGGAAGATGGGATACTCATATGATGGCAGATTACTGCTGGAACTTACAAAGAGACTGTCCAAACAAAATCATTCAAGAATGTCCCAAAAAAGAAGCTTCCGGGGTGTAAATTAACTTTTCCTTGTCTTTTTATCTTATTATTTTGAATATTAATTGTTATTTTAGCTACTGTAGAGATAATGATATGTTACTATGGGATTTTTCGAGTCAATAAATTAAATTAGAAATTAAAATAGGGCTGTTCATTTTAAATTTATCACCTATACCTTAGGCCTAATTTAAATGGGATAACGTAAATAACGCTATTGTGATTTTTTACGAACAAGAGCTCATAGGCTAAAACTAATGTCAAATTCAAATTCAGCATATCAAATACACGCAAAATCAGCTGATAAAGCCCCGGCACCAAAACATGTGTTGGGCTGTGTAATTATCAGTGATATTATTTTAACAATAATGTGAGTTTCCTTATAATCGTCGGCAATTGGGTTATAATTTGTCAGCTTCTTTTATCATCTGTGTTGATATTTTGAACAGCTGGATGAAAAATATCAAAGGCACAAGCATTTAGGATTATGAAACACTCTATCTACTTTATTTGCTGGTTCCGTTTGATCCATCGGTATGTATTTGAAATTTTATATATATATATATTGTAACGACTGAACGTCCGCCTCGTTTAAGCCCCGCGATGGAGCGTCAATTTTAAACGACTAGACCTGTATGCGTGTGTTATACTCCACACGTTGTAGTCGTCACCTTGTATTTATCTGAATGTCGTACTTTTTCTAAGTACTCACGCTGACGATGTCCGTCGCGAACGCCCGAATAACCAGTACCGAAATCTTCACGGGTGTGATCCTTACCTGTCCTTTGATGAGAGTATTTATTTCCCGATAGGCGTCAAATTGTTTATTAAAACAATTAAAAAGTTCAAAATGGGTTGTCTTCTGTGCGGTGATAACAAATTCGAATTACCCTCGCAGACTGGCGGGCATTCGAATCTCGCGTGTGGTTCGTCGTGTTGCCGAAGTCCAAATCTGGTAAATAATTTTACTCGCCGCTAAAGTGCACAAATGTTATAATACAATTCAAATAAAATAAAGGACGGTTATTAATAATCAGTACTAGTTTATTAGTATTTAAAATAATTACTTATTGATCATTCAGATACCAAAATATAATATTATAAAACAATGTTACTCCGGCTGAAAACAGACTATATCTCAAGGTTGGCTATGTTGGCTGAATAGTTACTATTCCGGCATGGCTGCCGTTAATGTTTATTTTATACAATTCATTTTAGTCAACGAGTTCTTTTGATTAAGAAAAAATAGAAACAAGATGTTATTAAAGTACACCACCTTACATCAATGTCACTTATATACTATTAAGGTTTAAATACAATTCGTTTCTGAGTGTTAAAAAGTGTGTGCTAATATTTCATACTTCGTACATAGGTTAATTTATGTTTACATACAAGTTTAATAAATATTATCAATCATCCTTGAAAGAAATTTAGTTACCAAGTTCGGAGTGAGAGTTATTGTGTTGTGAGAACAGTTAATTAATTTAGTTCGCAAATTCTGGTAATTCAGATATACTTAACAAAAGCTTGTCGATTTCTGGTGATGAGTCACTGTTATTGTCCAAGTTGGGTTGATACATTCATTAATTTTCCATCATTTGGATCTTCTGCTTCATCTGGCTTCTTTTTCAATTAATTAGAATTTTTATTTATTTTTAATTATTAAAATCTGGTTTATTTGCTATCCTTGTTTAAATAGGTCTTCGTTCCACTTCTTGAATCCACATCTTATTAAATTTGGTAGTATTTCTTACTATTTTAACTAATAATTGAGTCGAATATGATTTGGCTTCCGTCTCTCTTCATCGTCAATAATGGACTAACGTTTTATAACGGATTTAAATATAATAACGTTCCGTTGTTATGGTAACCACCTATACACTTATTGGTTGAATACATTTGTATCTATTGTTATAAAATTTGAGTTTTAGTTCAAAATGAATAAATATATTCTAATTGCTTTTATTCTTTGGTCTTCTTATAAATGTATTAGATATTAACATAACTGTCTCTATTTTATTTCAAAGATTATTTTGTTATCCCACAAAGCTGGGTTTGTTCATGTATTAATGTTTTGACAAAATTGTTAATATTATGTTATTACATTTTTTCCTTATTTTATGTTTTTATTCTATTTCTGACATATTATTATTGTTAACTACAGTAATTGTAATTAATGAGTTACTTGTTCTTTATTTTTTAATACAATAGTTACTTGCTTACAGATTGTTTATTTTGAATTTATACAGTTAGGCATTTTATAGTGCTAAGCTGTAATTGTCTATAATTTCTTATTTTACACAAATTAAACATTATTTATCATTTACATATGTTTCGCTTGCTGTCACTTATTACTTATTTACTTTTTGAATTACTTTGGGCTATTTTACAATAATTGAATGTTATTATTAATTTACAAAATCATTTCTTCTCTGTTATTCTCTTTTTTCTTTTTCTGTCTTTACTCTGATGATTAATATTATGATTGTACAATTTATCTCCTTACTTATATCTATTACTATTTCTTACACACTTTTTTAGCACTTAATACTACTATAAAAATATAACACAAAAATAGGGTTATGGTCTGTTCATTTTCCAGCCATATTCCTTCTTATAAACACAACTCTTTTAATTAAACAAATAACAATTTTGGTGAATAATATTTTAACACCATCTATTCTATCGTGATAATCGTCCCTTTGAATATTTTTATTAATATAGGATGTTTCTTACTATTTAACATTATGGAATTAGTTGTCTATCAACCTTTTGTTTCTGGTTTATTACCTTTGTTTCTTTTTTCTTCCTTAAAATTATGAATTGTTTATATCATCACTTCCTACTTTCACTGTTTATCACTATCACTTCCTACCTATCTCTCACTCTTGGGTTTTACTGGATTTTAAACACCAATTTATAGTTAGTCTTTCAACATTTTATGTTTTGTTTTCTTATCCTAATAAGGCTATTAATAACCCACATTATCTATTAATAATTGGTTCACTTATTTATTATGGTTAGTGTACTTCCTTTTGTATTATTTTATTTAATGCTCGTTACTAGATATGTATTATTTATTTGTGATTTTTATTATTAGTTTACTTTACACTTTCTCATTTTATTGTCTTTATCGGATCAATCACTTGGGTTGGGTCATGGTCATTTGTCTCGTCATAGCCATTTTATTTTCCTTGATTTAATATTGTTAATTCTTTATAGTTCTTCTCTGGTATTGGGGCTGCTTTTGGTGTCGTAACAATATATATATTGTAACGAAGAGACTAGGTCGTCTCTATAAAAATGTGTATATGTAGTATGTTCGCCTCACACTGGAGTCGTTACATCAATTCTTGCGCTAACGAAGTCCGTAGCGATGCTATAATTACCAGTACAACGCGGTAGTAACCTTACCTGTTATTAAATAGGGGTTTGTGAATCCCGGGTGGCGCCAAATTGTTTATTGAAAACAATTAAAATTCTTAACTAATGTATTAATAAGGTGTTCTCGGCGATGACGGCCGGGGCATTCAAATAATTCCCGCCTTGGTTAGACCGACTGACTCGATCAGGTAGTTTGTCGAGTTGCAGCGTGAGCGCTGGCCGTCAAATCTAGTTCGCTAACAAACACAAATTATATGATACACTCCCTATGAAATAAAAACAATGGTTACACTCTGTACTAGTTATTTTAATGGTTGATTTGTAATATTTCAGTTTGACAATAAAATTATACTTGTTGATTAATAAATTTGCACCGACATTAATTTTGAGACGTTTTTCTCTAGGGTTGACGAATCGATTTTGGAACGATATTATCTTGGAACACGTACTTGAGAAGTTGGCTGCGAATAACATCACGCTTAAACTAGAAAAATCCCAATTCATTGCAAAAGAAGTTCAGTTCTTGGGTTTTAACTTGGATGACCAAGGAATCTCACCGTCGGCAGAAAAGGTAGAAGCGATCCAGAAATTCCCTGCACCAAAGAATAGAAGGCAATTACAGTCATTCCTGGGACTCTGTAATTATTACCGCAAGTTCCAGGAACAATATTCTGAATTGACCGCAAGGTTTCAACCACAACTGTCATCTAAAAACAAATGGATCTGGGGTCAAGAGCAGAACGAGACCTTACAACTCATTAAGGACAAATTTTTGGAACCCATAAGACTTCGCCACCCAGATTTTAAAAAACCTTTTTTCCTAAATTGCGATGCCAGCGACATTAGCCTCGGAACGACGCTATATCAAGAAGATAAGGAGGGTGAACATCTAGTTATTAGCTTCGCGAGTAGATCTTTAAACCAGTGCGAAAAGAACTACAACGTCACTGAGAAGGAACTGCTGAGTGTAGTATTCGCGTGTAGCGAATTCCACTCCTACATCTTAGGTTACCCAGTTACCGTCCGGACAGACCATAAATCCATATCGTTCCTGAGGAGGTGCAAATTGAGTCACGGCAGGCTGACCAGGTGGATACTTGCCCTTCAAGAGTACAATCTAAAATGGGAATACATCCCAGGAAAAAAGAATGTCGTTGCAGATGTGTTATCACGTGTTAATGTGGAAAAGCAAACATTCGAAGGAGAGAAAGAAAGCGTACTCAAAATCTACCACATTATTAGCACCAGAACCGATCTAGCCACAATATTAACGAACCTTAGCACCCACCAACAAGCGGACCCGAAATTCAGAAATATAAAGACTCGATTGGAAGAAGGGGACGAAACTATCGCTCAATATTATCAAATAAATAACGAAATGTTGTTCATTAAACCATCATTAAGGCAGGAGACCTGGAAGGTGATTATTCCAACCCATATTGAAAAAGAGATAATCATAAATTATCATATACGATATGGGCATATGGGCGCCCTAAAGGTGATTAAGGCTCTGGAGGAGAGCTGCCACATAAAAAACGTAAACAGGAAGGTCCGGATGTATATCAGATGTTGTCGTATCTGCCAACTAGTAAAATTAAACAATGAGAAGAAGGAAGGCATTATGATTCCTATAACATCCCAGGCAAAATTGGAGAAGGTATTCTTGGACATCTGCGGACCATTTCCCCGTAGTGGCGGTCGTCACCGATATAGGTACCTGATAATCGTAATGAACCATTTCACTAAGTTTGTTAAGCTATACCCGGCTAATCGGGCAACTACTAGGAAAATTCTGGGAATATTAACAGAACAGTATTTCCCAAACATAGGGAAACCAGAGTCGATCATCATAGATCATGTAACCCAGTTTAAGGGGAGAAAATGGCGGGATACCCTACTATCAATGGGTGTTCGAACATACAAAACCTCGGTCTACCACCCGAGCAGTAATCCGGCAGAGAGGGTGTTACGAGAAGTGGGGAGGATATTAAGAACTTATTGTCACCATCAACAGAGAAGGTGGCAAGACTATCTAAAAGCCACGGAAGAATTCCTCAACTTGGCATACCACCCAGCCATAGGAGTTACCCCATACTCCGCCATGTACGAGAAACCACCCCCACGAGAGATCGAAGAAATCCTAGAGTTCCCTAGAAATAATATTTATACGTTCGACAAGGTAAAATTCTACAACAAGGTGGCCGAAGACCAGGAGAAACGGCAAAACAAGTATCAAAAGGATAGTGGTAAATTAATAACTTACAAAATTGGAGAAAAAATATTATTGAAAAATCGTGAACTACCCAGCACGCTGGAAGGAATAACGAAGAAGTTGTTGCTACTATACACAGGACCATATATAGTCTCCATAATAAAGAACAATAATACTTATGAAATAAAGGAGATGGGTTCTGAGAGAATCAAAGGCGTATATAACCAGGCTTCCATGAAAAAATATTATGAGGAGTAGAAATTTAAATAAAGAAATGAATTTTGAAAATTAACAAAATTTTAAAAGATCGTAAGATCAACTTACTGACAATGATTTATGGAAATAATTTTGAAAGTAAAAGAAAGGCATGTTGAATTTAGAAAATCACTAAATTCAAAAATGAAGTAAGGACGACTTACTACAAAATATTTATAAAACTTTATGGAAATTAAACAAAAGAATTTGGAATTTAGATAAATTAAATAAATTCTAAAACTAAGTAAGATCACCTTACTACAAACTATTTATGAAACATATTATGGAAATCAAGAAAAAGAATTTTGAATATTAACAAAATTTTAAAATATCGTAAGATCAACTTACAAACAACTATTTATGAAAATATTATGGAAAACAAGAAAAGGAATTTTGAATTGAAAAACAAACAAATTATAAAATAAGTAAGAGCAACTAACCACAAACTATTTATGAATTAATGTTGAAGAAAGAGAAAGAAATGGAAGTAAGAACCACTGATACAATTAAATGAATAAACTTGTGTTGAAATAAAAATAATAAAAAACTTTACGTAATACAAGGAGAAACAATGACCACATAAATATTATAATTACAGAATTCATTTGGATAAGAAACAAGTGCGAAATAATTTTTTTGAAAAATAAAAAAGAAAAATAAACATAAATAAATCAATAATATGACTATGATCATAAAATAAATGTCGATTATAATAAGGACAATTAGAAGAAAGTGCTCGAACATGGAACTAGTGGAACAATTAATGAGAACTAAGAAACAAACCAAAATATCATAAAATATATGCTACCAATGACCAGAAGCAGATTGCAATAACAACAAAAGAAGAATAGAGAATTAACACAAAAAACTTTATACGTAATAACTAATGATAATTATATTAATAAAAGAGCTTCCCACCATAATAAGAATTAAGATAACAGTAGAGCTAAAAAGTCAGAAGAGTAACTGAGAAGAAAAATAACTGAGATAGAAATATTAACAGATCTGAGCAAGTACAAAGTGAGGTATCCAAAGATATTTTTTAATAGTCGTAAAGTAGACTATTCTTATATAATTTTTATTAAAACTGTCTGTAGATACGTCCAGCAGTATTATTATGTTTTGAGCAGAGATGAATTGCCTCTGAACTCAATGAGAAGTGTAGCATGGCTAGCAGAGTATGTAGCCTACAGTGCCTCTCTGAACTGCCCCAGCTCACGTGTTAGGGAATGTTAGGGAATAAATATCCCAAGGATAAAACACCAAGCTAAGAAAAAATGAAAATAAAATAATAAACCTCAGATGACTATTACTATCAAGGAAGATCAATTTAAGAATAAAATATATGTAAGCTGGAATATGAAGAACCAAAATTAAAAATGGGAAGGAAGTCCAGAATAATAATAAATAATAAGTATCATAAGCAATTATTTCAGACAAACAAAGTATGGTCTGAACTAATCACTTCTGGAGGAGAGCAATCTGTAGCATGACAGATTGTCCACTTAAGAACAAATAAAATATGATCATAAATCAATAACTATCGAAGGAAAATCCATATGAAAACAAATAAGTATCAAAATAAAATACTATCATAACTTAAAAAAGTAAAAATAAAGAAAAAACCAATATGCAACCAAAATGTAAAGAAAATAAACCCCAAAGAGCTAAAATAAATTAAGGAAAATACCCAGGTAGGATAGGAGTGAGTAAGGAAGATACCAAGAACAAACCAACGGACATGATAAAACAATGTTACCTTGAAGAAACCAAGAAAGAAGAATTTTGAAGAAACAAAATTGTAGGATGGGAGGACTACAAGATATACCCAAGGGAAACCTATTAAGAAGAATATAACAAACCCCGAAAGAGATTAAATGTCACAAAAGAAAGTATAACACCCAAAACCTGATATTAATGTAAAATAGTTGTAAACAAAAGTGTTTAGTGTTGTAAGTAGAAGTGCACCCACTAAAGTTATTGTATAATGGAATAAACAAAACTTCATAATCCCTTATAACTAAGATTTTGGTCTTGGAATATTGTAAAACTCAATTAGAGATAAGATCCAAAAATATAAGTGAACAAGTGCAAGTTATTTCAGTATATTTTATAAACTTCAAGTAGAAGTGTGACTAATACTTCAACTAAGTACATGTGTACCATTAAACAACTTTAAAGTTTTCAATAACTACAGAAATAAGATTTTATAAAAATATTCTTATGAAAACAACTACTAATGTTTCTAAGAGAGTGCCACTTTTTATATAAAAACCTGCATTAAAATGTAAAGGATAAAGGGAGAGCAGGTGGTGAATAAATAAAGTGACAGGGGATAAATCTTTAATACCAAACTAAAACAGATAAGACTGCAACCAAAATAAGTTTAAGAAATAAATAAAAAATAAAGGGCTTGTTATGCTTATGTTAAAGCCCATGACCTCCATAATTCAATGTGGGGAGTAGAATATAAGATTTTATTATTATAAAAATGTTTAATATGCTTAATGGTATTAATGCAGACTAAAATGTCTAAGTATGGATACCATACTCTTTTTATAAAATGTTTATTATATGTTACTAGTAGTAGTTAAAACTAAAATGTCTGAATTTGAATACCATATTGTTAATTTCAAATATTGTTTAGGTATTATGAGTATTAATACGATACTACATGTTCTGTTAGTTAATTAAGGAGATTTTAATTAATATTGTATTAAAATAAGAAAGTCAGAAGGGGTATAAACACAGTATTATTCAAAAACATTATATGTAAAACCAGAAAAAATCTAGGCCAAATAGGAAACTCCAACAACATTGTAATTGTTAATTAAGTTAAATAAACCAGTTAAACTGATGGAATTTATATAAGGTGAATCAGTCACCAAATACTATGACTAAAACTATACTTTAAAAGGATAGTATAAAAAGATATATAAAATTATTGATAAAAATTGGAAATATGATAACTGAAAATTCAGAGTGGGGAGTTATAAATTATTAAATAATATTTAAAAGGATAACTAATTAATAAAATTACAATGAAATAAGGGAAGATAAACATTTTTATTTTCAATCTGAGATTGAATACAGTCCTATATATAACATATTAAAATGGCATCATTTTATAAAGGACAGGAAGTAATTTTTTAGGCCTACTTTTAAAAAAATACAGAAATATGGCTTTTTAGAGAAAAAACTTTGTAAAACTATCTTATTTGATATCAAATCAAGCAGCAAAAACTGAAGAAAAGGATTATGTATTTATTATTTAATGAAATTAATTAATAACCAAAATATATTCTGTGATATAATGAATCTTTCTTACATGTAACGGAAGCTATTAAAAATTGAAACAATACATTGCTAAGATTAAATTGGCTAAGATGTTTAAGAGCAAGAAGGAAGTAAGACAGTTCTTTATTAACGTTCGTAGTGTACGGTTGAGTGAGCTCTAGCTACATAACAACCTATATCGGAACCATTAATGGCGTGTAAAATTGAACCTAGCCTACAGTAAATTTTGAGAGCTTCGACAAACAAATTTAAACCTTAAATTCAGTGAAAATTAACCACTACAAACATTGAATCAAGTGAATACACAACCGAACTAGTTAATTAACCATATGAACCTCTAACACTAATAATTCCGAATAACTCAAACGAACTTTACGACACCAGTAACTTAACATTATCATACACATTTTCTCAAGTGAATAACAGAACATTGAACGAGAGATACTACAATAACACCAGAAATATTAATCACTACTGCGGAGACAAGGAAGCATTGAAAAGGCAGCTTTATTGGAAGAAAATTTCATCCAGACGATTCCTGTTTTACATCAGCAGCTCCGAAGCGGCCATTTTGACTCCCAGCATTCAACGCGCACACGGTTACTAGTATTCGTCAACACATCATTGGTTCGAACTTTTAATTTTATAAACATTATATATTATCAAATAACTTTGTACTTTTTAACTATTAAGCTTTTTAATTGTAAATGTTATACTTTCTGACCTTACCCATCTCTGACTATATATATAAAATAACCGTTAAAAGAACCTGGAAAATTAATATTAAATAACATATGTACCAACAATCGATCGCCCTGGGAACGAGTCGAGCATTATATGATAATCGATTTTAAATCGATACTTTTAAAACGTTTGTCAATAAAAGTTAGAAATTATACAATTTGGTTTGAAATTTATTTATAAATTTAATAAATAGAGTATTAGTGACCAACAGGACTACAAGAAAGGCGGCCATTACTCAAGTGGAAGTAATACATATGAAGAAGAAGAAATACTGCTAATCGATCAGTGAATTAGACAATCCTGTTAACGCTGAATTTAATTCCAGTAAACCATAAGCGATATTATTAACAAAATTGACTCAAAGGAATTTAAAATTTTAACACCACACAATTACAAGAATTATTTACTAAAATATTAAACAATAAAACATCATAACTTAATTTTTTTCAAACCCACCAAGAAATTTTATTTTGGTAAAACACAATTATTTTTTATTTTGTAAACAAGCAGATTGGTTAAGGTTTGTTACAATATTCGCTGTTACTACTTGAATGAGTAAACAGATATTTTCAGTCTTTTTTTTTGTTTATTTTTTCAGGTCATTTTATTGAGATTTTCTTAATATTTCATTGGCCTTTTGAAAACGTTTTTAGGTCATGAAAATCCGGAGCCTGATAATAAACAATTTACTGAATTGCCTATTGATCATTTGTATGTCACAGTGTAACTAATTTTTAATTTTGTCCTTTTGACTCTGAAGAGAAAGTTGTGACACTACGCAGTTTCTCCATACTCTAAGCATGTTTGTTCTGAATAACATTTACGGACTTGGTGGAAATCCGCTCAGATCGGTCGTTGTATTTAATTTTTCGCGTCATCCGTTTCACACAGTTATGTGATGAAAATAATTCGGATATGGCCTCTTCGTTTCGGATGATCCAGTTCGAACGCTGGATCCTCTAAGTTCCGACTTTTGGCCCTCCAGTTTTAAACGCGTCTGATTTGAGTCAACTTGTCTTCTTTGTCATAAATGTCTTCTTTCAATTTCAGAAGACAAATAGCAAACACTATTTGGTATGTACGACGTTGACAAATATTCCGTGCCATAGTCTGGAGTTTCTTCCACAGCATTCTTAGAACTTGCTGTCTCCAATTCTCTTTGACTTCTAGACTTCAGCAAAACATTTGTCAGTTTTACTTTATTCAAATCCTAACTTTGCAATCAAATTTACAAGATTACCCCTGCCAAAGACCAAAAAGCTTATTTTTAAGCATTAATTCAGCTATACTCCTTCTTATGTAGGTCGAACACTCAAAATTATATAAGGGAGGTGGATTTACTATTACTTTATGGAAATTATTTCAGATTTCCTTCCTCAGTTAATTAAAAATAAATTCATTTAAAATTTCACTTAATTTGTGACATATTTCAAAGTTTTTCTGCAAACGTTTTAACAGTCATACAAAGAAACGTGACTTTCTAACATATAAAATCATTCCTTTATTCCTTTGACATGAGTACACCTTTCTTCAGAATCTCATTAAACGAGTAAGTATGGGTAACTCGTATTCAGTGTACGTCACGTCATTGGCAATCACACTGTCCTAGTTCTACACATTGGCTGAATGGTGTGAGTGTGTGTGTGTGTGTGTGTCTGTGTGTGCGAACGTGCGTTCAGTTCCAAGTGTAGTAAAACTGTTAGGACATAAAGTAGGACTAAATAAATTGTATAAAAATTAAGAAATAACCAAACATATTGTAAATTAGCTAGAATGATAACTTTAGGCATGTGGTGAAAAATATAACATATAAAATTAAACTAAATTTGAAAACAAATAATATGTACGCTGTAGGCTAAATGGAACCATAAAATTGATGTAAAATGTAGTTTTAAAACACAACATGCAGTTCTACAGTTTAAAAAGTAATGTATTACACAAAGAATACAAAAAGATTAATATTAGGCCTAGAAAGGTCGTTGACATCTCACTTTAACCAAAATTTCATGGGGAATTCAGATCTGGTCATCGTTTTCTGATTAAGGGTCGAGATATATGTTACCTCGGAATTTTGAAACAAAGTGTAAATTTTGAGATGTTTATTGCGCATAATGTATAACGCAGATTTAAGTTTTAACCAATCACATTCGTAATTGAAAAATAAGGTGACGGTTTCTTTAGTTAACGAAATAATTTCTAATTGTTGTGTAGCTCTTGTCCAGAATAGACGTATTTGATTATGCTCTGATGCCAAACTATGAAGTAAGAGCAAAAATAACAAAAAAATACATGAAACTAAACGAATTAATGATGAAAAATTGAGTATTAACCAAAATAAGAATACGAAGAATTAATTCTATATCGCAATTACCTATTTTACATTAAATAAGGTTTCGAAGAATTACGGCGTCTGAGGCCACGTATTAGTGAAATCTTACCAGATTTTTATTTTGAAACATCACTTAAATATCCTAATACGAAATAACTAACTATTTAACAGAACTGTGTTTACACACAACCTCAACACTTTAAACACTGACTCACACAAAACTTTATGAAAAAGTAAGAACAGTGACGAGTAGTGTTGAAGTTAGTAAGGTGAACACTTAATATCATTCAAAAGACACATTATTTTCACTGTATACGGACTAAATAGTGAAAATTATTTGGGATCTTAAACGAGACGTAGTATTACTAGTGTAAACAAACCGCAGCGAACCCAACTCCTGGTGGCGGTAAAGTGAACTACCTTAAAGCATAAACGTTTGAACATTTAAATTTATTTTTGTACAGAGAAAAAAATTTGTTTTTTAATTAATATTTGCAAGTTAGTTTATGTTAGTTTTTAAGAAATATTATTCGATATCTATTGTTAGTTCTGGACATGATTCAAGCCTGGATATATCAAAGAACCTATTACCCTGAGTAACTCAATTGTAATCCTTTTGTACAATACTGAATAAAATATTATTAAAAATAATGTTGTAAAGCAATCACCGAGAATCTTTTATTTTATTTTTATTTAGAATACACCGAATATATTATAATATATTGCAGCAGTACGTCTGCGTACGTTACTGTGCATTGTCGCAGTTAGTTAAAAAAACTGCTAAATTAGAATAAATAATTTTAATATTGTCAATATTTTAAAAAAAAATGCGTTTTGAAAGCTGTAAGTAACCAGCGAAGGGGAACACCGAATGTGGAGGACGGTACTGGCATATCACGCCACACTCAACCTAAGACTGTGTACATTGTAAGTGATGTGTGTGTGTGTGTGTGTGTGAGCCAGTAGAAACCGGCATAGCGTCACCCCTGAATAAATGTGAATTAAATAAGTAATTTATTTAAATTTTGGTAAGTACGCGTAAGATATGACAAAACAAATTACGCCACGTTATTAATAATATAAAGACGCGCACATGTGCAAAATCTAGTGCGAAACAAATAATACACATTACTGCAGTGTTCTTGGTTCTAAAAGTGAATAGAACCAAGAACAATTTTATTAAAGTATAGAAAAACTGTTAACATACAATTATATATAAAAAATTACCGATCGTATGAACATCGAGTAATAAACAAAAGACTTCCCATGTTGCGAATAAAATTAAATACGAAAAATAAACGAAGCTGTAAAGGGACGCTCGACAAACTATAACAATATAAATCGTGCACAGAATGGCTGAAACATGATTTTTGCCCCTGACAGTATAAATAAGGGAGGAGCACCAGCTCGACCTTCATTCATTGGAACACATCTGCAGCCGAAGGCTATGCCTGACGGTGGAGCATCTAAGGTCGATATCCCAGCAGTATAGAGATAGCACCGTACCAGTCATCTGAATGCTGAGTGGACCAGGAGGACCGGACGACGGACTCCAGGAGGATTAGACGACAACGGAGGATCGACACAGGACACAGGACTCAGAATCATGACGTGGAATCACTGAGTATCACCGCACAGCAATAAGGTGACATAAAACCATTTTTACTCGTCAACCAACGAGTCGTAAAAGACATTAAAAAGAAAAGAGTAAAGAGACAATTATAAACTTTAATAGTGTTAATAATAATTGTAAAATCTAATTGGTTAAATTGTAGTAATTTATAATGATATTTAACATTTACAAAATTATTTTTTAAATTATAAAGTAGCATAAATGTTTAAGTAATTCTAAAATTGATTGATATTTCATGAATACGATATTCATATGTAGGCACACAAAGCAAAGTAGTAATAATATAAAAAAAGATACGGAATTTAAAAAGAAATATAATCTGAGCAAGTCGAGAGCACATTATATATTATAAAAATTTCTATTTATACATGTCAATTTATATCTTGTGTATTATATTTATCAATGTTTGTGTAATGTTATTTGTATAGTGACAATAATTGTGTGTATGATGAGCACACACAAAAAAAAAAATATTATGCGAATAATAATGACGAAATTTTATTCGTAATTTTTGAAAATTTTATTTAATACAATTTTAAACGATTTTTACAAAGTCAATATGATATAAGAAGTGTTATTATTATTTAAAAAACACACCATACACCTTTTCTCGTTATAATATATTATATTTAATATTTATAATAACTTTACCTCAAGACGTTTTTTCCTTATTTGGAACATGTTTCGGGACACTTAGTGTTCCCATCCTCAGCCTTCTTAATTTGAATCTTGTGGAGTACTCGTGTGTTGATTGGTTATTGTTATGGTGTCTTTATTATTGTTATTCACTTCACTACACTACATATTATATTTTTTTCACTACACTGTTGTCCTGAATTGCTTAATAGCCTCACTTTTGTTCTGGTCACTATTTTCACTGAAGGCTTATTTACCTTGTATGCTATTATTAATTCAAACACTTTTTGCTACAGTTATTTCTGAGCTTCTTGTTTTGTCTTCTTCCACCCTACTATTGAATTGAGAATTTGTCTCCTCAGAGAAACATACCAGAGATTTTTGTTTTATCTTGCCTCTAACTCCCGTGTCTTCTACTCTCATTGTACTATATTCTACTGGTATTATTCCTTATTATTTTCATCATCCAGGTCTCCTTCACTGTTTTTCTTCAACTGTCCTTTGTATCAATAACATCCTCTTTCGATATTTCGGAACCATACGTTCACATTCTGTCCGTGCATCAATATTATGTCCAGTTCGTTTCAGTAAATCACGGCTCTCTTGTATTGGTTATTACCTACTTCACAAAATCAAATACCCTTTGGTTATCAAAGTTTTTTCCGCATACCCATATTTCACAACTCGTCCAGTTTTATTATTAATCGTAAATAATAACTTACATCCTGTCTTTACGAACAATTAGCATCAATGGGATATACATGCGCTTTATTGAATCTCTCCGTTTGTATGAATATAAATTCTTAAAAATAGAAATACCTGTATAGAAATTCCTAGATCATGGTGCTTTAAGCAGTTTGGAGTTAATCTTGGCAGTAACTTTATTTGGAGGTAACATGTCACAAAAATGCGTAATCAGAATGAATTGAGGATGAAAGAATTATATTGGCTACTTGGTAGAAAATCTAAACTACCGTTATAAAACAAAAACTCATTCTATATAAATTTGTAATTAGGCCTGTCTGGACTTAAAACTATGTAATCTGGTTTAGAACTATAGGGTTGTGCTAGTGAATCTAGCGTTACCATAATTGAACGTGCACAATGGAAATCCTTCGTGCCATAACAGGTGCGCGGTGGTATGTCAGAAACCAGATGCTACATCTACATCTCCGAATACCAACCGTCCAAGATGTTATCCTCGAACGAAGCAGGAAACAGCGTGCAAGTTTAGAAAACAAGCTAATCCTCTCATCCAACCACTTGTACAAGAGTATCACAGCAGAAGACTGAAAAGATATTGGTCCAATAGACCTGACACAAAGTACAATACGTCTTCTTACTGGGAAATCTCAACGAAGCGGAGCCTGAAGAGTAGCTTACAGGAACTATCGTAATTTGTGATTGCTATTGGAAAGAAAGTAACATAACAAAAATCTGTCTGCTTTTAATTGTCAACCGTTGAAACGATCGGCGTCTCATTCTGTTAAAAGCAGTGTTTAGTGTTTAGTACAGACCTAAGTTGAAACTGCAGGTCAGTGTGCTGCAACAGTCAGGTATCGATGCAGGCTAAATAACTTCACTTCTACTCACATCGATTTGCTTTATTATTTATTTCTTTTCTTTTAGTTTCACAGATTATGTAGACAGGTATGTACGTGCACATAGCACTCATATGTATAAATATTTAACGTTACAGAAATCAGACCCTATAGGGTATCCACAATTATTAGATAAATGATAAAGGGTAAAATAATTTAATGAATAATAATGAAAAAAATATAAAATGGAATTAAGAAAGAAAAAAGGAGAATTGTAAACAAGAATAATAAATAAATGAATAGACTAGACTGACAAACAAATGACTATGACCCAACCCCAGAGATTGGCCAGATAAAGACAATAAGATGAGAAAAGACAAATTAATGATAAATGGCACAAATGAGTAAAGCAAATATAATAACTAACCATGAATAAAACAATAATAAAGAAAGTACACTAACCATAAGAAATAAGTAAGACAATTATTAGTAGATAAAGTATGTTGTTAAGAACCTTATTATAATAAGGAAGTAAGACACAAAATGTTGAAAGAATAATTATAAATGTGTGTTTAAAATATCATTGAAACCAAGAGTGAGAGATAGGTAGGGAGTGATAACCATAAATAGTAAAAGTGATGTGATAAATGAGGAATAATAATAACTAATCAAACAGGCAGGACTGTGGAAATTAATGAGTTCAGTCAGTGCAAATATAAGTGTACTCAACCAAAAACATTAAAAAACAATGTTGGAATAACAATAATAATAATAATTCCTAATTATGCTTTTCAATGAGTAAGGGGATTGCCAATTTTGGTATTGGTTACAAAAGATCCCTATGTCTTTGTAACAGGTAATGTTTATGCAAAGAGATATCAATAACAATAGATACGTTACTTATTCAGTCAGAAAGAAAGAAATTAAATTGTGTTGAAGAAACTGAACTGAGGAAAATAAGATTAATGTACGGTAAACAGTTTTGTTAGTTCAAAGAAAATTGGTTTATTTGTTAGTGTTCATAGGAGTATAAACCAAGAAGGCATAACATTAAGGTAATATGTTTGTATTTTGTATGTATGTAATGATATTATAAAGAGATGAGGAGTATGTTAATTTCAAGAAAGAACATACAATATAACAATTGTAATTAATAAGAAGGAATATGGCTGAACAATAGACAGACCATTAAATTATTTCTATATTATGTTTTGTTAATAGATTTAAATGTTAAATAGGTGTGTGAGAAATGGGAGTAGGAATAAGCTAGCAATGATATAAACTTAACAAGCAACAGATTAATCACTATTATATAAATAGAAAAGAAAAAATATCAGATAAGAAATAATTTTGTAAAAGTATAACAACACTAATAGGTGGTAAAACAATTTCAAAGTAATTCAAAATCTAATAAGTGCAACATGAAAATAAGCAGAACATATGTATTTAATAAATAATGTTTAAATAGAGCAAAATAAGAAATTCTAAGATGTTACAGTTTAGGCCTATAAATGACATAGCTGCCTAACTTCAGAAAACCAATTGTAAACAATTGAATATTGTATTTGAATAATAAGACCAAGTAAATTATGTGATTACCTATAACTAACAAGAATAATATGTCAGAATTGTAACAAACAGTATAAATAAGTGAAATATGTAATAACATAGTATTAGCAATTTTGTACAAAAACGTTAATACATGACCTAGACCAGCCTTGTGAGATGTCAATTTGATCTTTGAAAGAAAATAGGGACATCTATGTTAATATTTCATACATTGGTAATATCACCAAGGAGCAATAACCATTATAAAATATTTATTCATTTTGAACAGAAACCCAGGATTTATAACAATAGGTTCAAATGTGTTTAACCAATGAGAGTATAAGCGGTTGCCATAACAAAACCTTATTATAATTTTGACCGTTACGAAACGAGAGTTCCATTATTACTATCCAGAGACTATCCAGCGGTACAGACGCTATATTGATTGCGGCTCTGTTAAAGGCTAATAAAGAAGAAAATCAGATATAAATGAAAGTAAAATGAACACAAGAAGTCAACCATAGTTTCAGCAACTCAAGGAGGAACAATAAACAAAATTTTAAAATTAAAAAATAAATAAAAATTGAATAAAAAGAAACAGACGCCAGAAGGAGACGGGCAACCATACCATTGAAAATTAAAGAAAGTACTATCACAACATTGAAGAAATCCTGACGACCCATAACGAAAACAACGTGGTTTTGTTAAGTATAAATTAAATTATCAATAATTACGAACTAAAACTGATTAACTTTTTTCACAATATATAACTCTCACTCTGAACTTTGAACACCAAATTCTTTCAAGGATTAATGTATCATATTTATTCACACTGTATGTAACTGTAAGATAACCTATGACTGAAGCCTATAAATTTGACACACACTTTTAAACACCAAGAGTTGAATTTAATGTAAACCTTTTTAATATTTAAGTACCACAAATGTAAGGTGGTGTACTTTATTTAACATTTTGTTTTAAAACTTTTCGTAACCCAAAGAACTCATTGGCAGAATAACTTGTGTAAATAAGAACGCTAGCCATTGTGGCGTAAAACGACTGCTGCCACCGTTGCTCTCAGGTGAGTGAAAATTAATTTGTTGCCGGGGCGAAACTTTATTATAATACTCTCTATTGTACAAAAGTTATCAAAAATTAGCGAATTTTAGACTCAAATAAACAAGTACGAATCATTACTAACTGTCCTTTGTTTTTATTGAAATTGTATTATATAGTTTGTGTTCTTTAGCGGAGAATAGAATTCTTTGCCAAAAATTTATGTTGGCAACACGACCAAAGACAAGCGAAATTCGAGTTCCCGCCAGTCTACGAGGTAATTCGAATTCATCATCACCGTACAGGAGACAAACTAATTTGAATCTTTTAATTGTTTTCTAAAAAACAATTTGGCGCCGTTCGGGAAATAAATATATAAAATAAGGCCAGGTAAGGATATCGGTACTGGTTATTCGTGCGTTCGCGACGGACGTGGTCTGCGTGAGATACGTTTAAAAGTAACGACGACTTGGTAAGACCTTGAGAGTACTCAGAATACTTTTACACGTTTACAAATCGGACGGACACTGCTCGTTACATTATATGTGTATAATATACATTTAGCTTGACGCCGAAGACTATAGGTTAGGGCATCTAATGATAGACAGTTCGTTTGTACGATCCCTTACGACTGATTCTTAACATTCTTCAGTTCCTATACACTTTGTTCCATTCATATTTAGTTCAGTACTTTTTACACTTATATCTGCTTCTTGCTCATACGTGGTGAGCGAGTTCTGCGACTCAGGGAGCCTATTAAAATTCTTTCTTCTTCTTCTTCTTCTTCTTCTTCTTCTTCTTCTTCTTCTTCTTCTTCTTCTTCTTCTTCTTCTTCTTCTTCTTCTTCTTCTTCTTCTTCTTCTTCTTCTTCTTCTTCTTCTTCATCTTTTTAATCATTGTCGCCACAGTTCTCTACAGTTTGATCGCTATCTCTATATTTTTACACCTAAAGGTCTCTGACAAATTTACTAGAATTATTTCTCCATGAATATCACTGCAACTGCCGACTTCACGTCTCAATCAAGGTAATGAATAATAATAATAATAATAATAATGAACTAATTTTTCCTGAATATTATTCTCTGTAGCTTTTTCGAGCGATCCGTTTTTTTTAAATGGTAATCAAACTTGAATTTACATAGTTTAACAGTTCTTATTTTTTTATTCTGATATTCATGAAACTATTAAAATCTATTTTATGAGGAAAGGTGGGTGCATTTATTTCTGTAGTGCAATTATACTTGTGTGATCGATTCCTTTAATGTTTAGACGAAACTTGTGAACGGCTGTGTTCCATTTATTGAAATCCGGTTTTTAAATACATTCGATCAACATGACTGAATCCATATCCGTAAGGACAGTTCGTACGAGTAAACGCGAGGTGAAACCACACGCGATGTTAAAGCTAAATAAAGATTTGTTTTACTTTCTAAACGGCAATGATTTTGTGTGATTCAAAAACTCTATCGTAATATTGCTCTTTAATGTATTCTTTTATACACACAAACGTCGGCTGGTTATATTTACTTCGAGGTCAGACAGTAGAGTTCAAAGTATAATTTTTGCGAGGGTTCAAGGCAGTTAACCGTAGAAGAGGGTCAATGTTTTCCCAGGTGTACATATCACTTCACCGTAGACCAATCGCTGCATGCAACGTCGCGTTCTACACCTGCTGTATTTTATACTAAATTGGACGATTGCATACTACGCCAAAATCGATCAAGACACATATGCGTATGCTGTTGCTTAGCAATAACCGTCTGTTTGAACAGATATGCATATACGCATAGCATACACGTATATGGAACATATAGGCGCATTTAGCTTTACGTCGAATATAACTAAATTGATATAATGAAATACCTTTTATAGGAAGTCGTCAAGTAATCTGTTCTATCAAAGTGTCACACGAACACATTATCCTATCATTAAAACAGGAACAAAATATCGGTATGGAGAACCATACAGGACTTCCATGTTCTAAGATTTATATTTAAAATCATATTCGAAATGAAATATTTCCATAGAAACTACTTCTTTCTACTTATTGCTTCAGCCTTAAGCCACAGTACTGTGGTCACTAACGTATACCACCTCACGTTTTCGCACTCGATTTTCACTGAGATGGAAGTCGATGGCACTGCCGAAAAGTCTGGTTTTGCAGAAAACATTGGACTACGGCTAAACAGCCCGGGAAGGAATTTTAACAAAGAACTACTTCTTTGTTGCCGATAACATAGTACACATAAAAAATTTTCCCCTCCCCCTTCAACTATAATTTTCATTTATAGAAAATTACCCCCACCCCGTTCACCAAACCTCTTCATTTATAGATATTTCATCTACGTTTCTACAGTGGATTATTATGAGCTTCTTATCAGGATACTTTATTTATAAAAATTAAATAGTTTACTCTTGTTAAATCATAAAATGTTTCAGGTAAACTACCCCTTTCTCTTAACCGATCTTCTCCAAAATCAATAGACCTTCCGTCCTCTACAATTCAGGGATGCATGCAAAAAAATATTTGATTCTGTTTGAATGTGCGGCAGTTATCGTTCGTCATGGAAACATTTCTCTTGTTACAACATAAAATGTTGCAGGTAAACTACCCCTTTCCCTTAACCGATCTTCACCAAAATCAACAGACTCTGCAACTCAGGAAAGTGTGCAAAAAATTATTTGATTCTGTTTGAATGTGCGGCAGTTATCGTTCGTCATGGAAACATTTCTCTTGTTACAACATTAAATGTTACAGGTAAACTACCCCTTTCCCTTAACCGATCTTCACCAAAAACAATAGGCCATGAGCTCTCTGCAACTCAGGAAAGGGTGCAAAAAATTATTTGATTCTCTTTGAATTTTCGGCAGTTATCGTTCGTCATAAAAACAAATACCCTATTTAAAACATAAAACGTTGCTGATAAACTACCCCTTCCCTTAACCGATCTTCAACAAAATGAACAGACCTTGAGTTCTCTTTAGTTCAAAAAGGTATGCAAAAACCTAGTTGATTCTGTTTGAATTTACGGCAGTTATCGTTCGTCATATAAAAAATTACACGGGTTAAAACATAAAATGTTGCTGGCAAACTACCCCTTTCCCTTAACCGATCTTCACCAACACCAATAGGTATTGAGAACTCTACAATACAGGGCTGTATGCAAAACATCATTTGATTCTGTTGGAATTTGCGGCTGTTATCGTTTACTATAGAAAAAAATTACCCTTGATAAAAAACCGTTGCAGGTAAACTACCCCTTTCCCTTAACCGATCTTCACCAAAAACGACAGGTCTTGAGTAATCTACAATTCAGGCCTGTATGAAAACAATTATTTGATTCTGTTTGAATTTGCGGGTGTTATCGTTTGCCATAGAAAACACCCTTGATAAAACATAAAACGTTGCTGGTAAACTACCCTATTCCATTAACCAATCATCACCAAAAACAATAGGTCTTGAGAACTCTACTATCCAGGGCTGTATACAAAACATTAGTTGATTCTCTTTGAATTTACGGCAGTTATCGTTCGTCATAGAAAAAATACCCTTGTTAAAACATAAAACGTTGCAGGTAAACTACCCCATTCCCTAAACCGATCTTCAACAAAATCAACAGACCTTGAGTTCTGTATAATTCACAAAGGTATGCAGAAGAGTAATTGATTCTGTTTTAATGTATGGCAGTTATCGTTCGTCAAAACAAAATTACCCTTGATAAAACATAAAATGTTGCTGGTAAACAACCCTATTCCCTTAACCGATCTTCACCAAAACCAACAGGTCTTGAGAACTCTACATTTCAGGGCTGTATGCAATATATTATATGATTCTGTTTGAATTTGCGGCTGCTATCGTTTGCCATACAAAATACCCTTAATAAGACAAAAAATGTCTGGTAAACTACCCCTTTCCCTTAACCGTCCTTCACCAAAAACAATAGGTCTTTAGTACTTAACAAAACAGGGCAGTATGCAAAAACGTATTTGATCCTGTTTGAATTTGCGGCTCATACCCTTTTAAAACCTAAAACGTTGCCGGTAAACTACCCCTTCCCCTTAACCGATCTTCACCAACACCAACAGGTATTGAGAACTCTACAATTCAGGGCTGTATGCAAAACATCATTTGATTCTGTTTGAATTTGCTGCTGTTATCATTTACCATAGAAAAAATTACCCTTGATAAAAAACCGTTGCCGGTAAACTACCCCTTTACCTTAACCGATCTTCACCAAAAACGATAGATCTTGAGAACTCTACAATTCAGAGCTGTATGCAAAATATTATATGATTTTGTTTGAATTTGCGGGTGTTATCGTTTGCCATACAAAATACCCTTGATAAAACAAAAAACATGGCTGGTAAACTACCCCTTTCCCTTAAACGATCTTCACCAACAAAAATAGGTCTTTAGTACTCAAGAAAGCAGGGCTGTATGCAAAAACTTATTTGATTCCGTTTGAATTTGCGGCTCTTATCGTTTGCCATAGAAAATACCCTTTTAAAACATAAAACGTTGCTGGTAAACTACCCCTTCACCATAACCGATCTTTACTAAAATCAAAAAATCTTGAGAACTCTAAAATTCAGGGCTGTATGCGAAATATTATTTGATTCTCTTTGAATTTTCGGCTGTTATCGTTTGCCAAACAAACAAAATTACCCTTGATAAAAAAACCCGTTGCAGGTAAACTACCCCTTTCCCTCAACCGATCTTTACCAAAAACAATAGGTCGCGAGTACTCTACAAATCAGGGCTGTATACAAAAAATTATTTGATTCTGTTTGAATTTGCGGCTGTTATCGTTTGCCATAGAAAAAAAATCTATAGACACCCAGACAACAGACACAGACACACACACACACACACACACACACACACACTCTTTTCGAAAAACGACTTTTTTTCATGTTTTGAGTGTAGTACAATCAGAATCTGCAATAATCTCGAACACGATTTTTTTTGCCATCACCATACTTCCATTTTTCTTAAGGAACATGGAAGTAAAATATCGGTATGGAGAACCATACATGACTTCCATATTCTAAGATTTATATTTAAAATCATTTTCAGCCAAACAGCCAGGCTGTGTCATACCTGCCTTTTTATTGCTGTATTAAATGAAAAATATTATATTACATTAAAATGAAAAAATTATAATTTTATTGCCTGGCAACAAAATTATTTTATTTTTAACAATTACCATTGTTTCAAAAAATTTAAATAAATTTTCAAGTACTTTACTCTTGTTAAAACGTAAAAGGTTGCAGGTAAACTACCCCTTCCCCTTAACCGATCTTCACCAAAATCGAAAGTCATTGAGACCTCTACAATTCAGGGACGTATGCAAAAAATTATTTGATTCTGTTTGAATTTGCGGCTGTTATCGTTTGCCATAGAAAATACGCTTGATAAAAAAACGTTGCAGGTAAACTACCCCTTCCCCTTAACCGATCTTCACCAAAAACAACAGGTCTTGAGTACTCCACAAATCAGGGCTGTATGCAAAACATTATTTGATTCTGTTTGAATTTGCGGCTATCGTTTGCCATAGAAAATACCCTTGTTAAAAAAACGTTGCAGGTAAACTGCCCCTTTCCCTCAACCGATCTTCACCAAAAACAATAGGTCTTGAGAACTCTACAATTTAGGGCTGTATGCAAATAATCTTTTGATTCTGTTTGAATTTGCGGCTGTTATCGTTTGCCATAGGAAATACCCTTGTTAAAACATAAAACGTTACAGGTAAACTACCCCTTTCCCTTAACCGATCTTCACCAAAATCAACAGATCTTGAGAACTCTACAATTTAGGGCTGTATGCGAAACATTATTTGATTCTGTTTGAATTTGCGGCTGTTATCGTTTGCCAAACAAACAAAATTACCCTTGCTAAAAAAAAACCGTTGCAGGTAAACTACCCCTTTCCCACAACAGATCTTCACCAAAAACAATAGGACGCGAGTACTCTGCAAACCAGGGCTGTATACAAAAAATTATTTGATTCTGTTTGAATTTGCGGCAGTTATCGTTTGCCATAGAAAAAAAATCTACAGACACACAGACACACAGACACACAGACAGACAGACAGACAGACACACAGACACTTTTCGGAAAACGACTTTTTTTCATGTTTTGAGTGTAGTAGAACCAGAATCTGCAATAATCTCGAACACGATTTTTTTTGCCATCACCATACTTCCATTCCTTAAGGAATATGGAAGTAAAATATCGGTATGGAGAACCATACATGACTTCCATATTCTAAGATTTATATTTAAAATCATTTTCAGCCAAACAGCCAGGCTGTGTCTTACCTGCCTTTTTATTGCTGTATTAAATGAAAAATATTATATTACATTAAAATGAAAAAATTATAATTTTATTGCCTGGCAACAAAATTATTTTATTTTTAACAATTACCATTGTTTCAAAAAGTTTAAATAAATTTTCAAGTACTTTACTCTTGTTAAAACGTAAAAGGTTGCAGGTAAACTACCCCTTCCCCTTAACCGATCTTCACCAAAATCGAAAGTCATTGAGACCTCTACAATTCAGGGACGTATGCAAAAAATTATTTGATTCTGTTTGAATTTGCGGCTGTTATCGTTTGCCATAGAAAATACGCTTGATAAAAAAACGTTGCAGGTAAACTACCCCTTCCCCTTAACCGATCTTCACCAAAAACAATAGGTCTTGAGTACTCTACAAATCAGGGCTGTATGCAAAACATTATTTGATTCTGTTTGAATTTGCGGCTGCTATCGTTTGCCATAGAAAATAAAACGTAAAAGGTTGCAGGTAAACTACCCCTTCCCCCTAACCGATCTTCACCAAAAACAATAGGTCTTGAGTACTCTACAAATCAGGACTGTATGCAAAACATTATTTGATTCTGTTTGAATTTGCGGCTGTTATCGTTTGCCATATAAAATACCCTTGTTAAAACATAAAACGTTACAGGTAAACTACCCCTTTCCCTCAACCGATCTTCACCAAAAACAATAGTTCTTGAGAAATCTACAATTCAGGGCTGTATGCGAAACATTATTTGATTCTGTTTGA
Source organism: Magicicada septendecula (assembly GCA_034769895.1). Lineage (NCBI taxonomy): Eukaryota > Metazoa > Arthropoda > Insecta > Hemiptera > Cicadidae > Magicicada > Magicicada septendecula. Next base: position 289,402,123 of record CM068372.1, read on the forward strand.
ATTTGCGGCTATCGTTTGCCAAAAAAAAAAAATTTCCCTTGATAAAAAAAACCGTAGCAGGTAAACTACCCCTTCCCCTCAACCGATCTTCACCAAAAACAATAGGTCGCGAGTACTCTACAAACCAGGCCTGTATGCAAAAAATTATTTGATTCTGTTTGAATTTGCGGCAGTTGTCGTTTGCCATAGAAAATACGCATGATAAAAAACGTTGCTGGTAAACTACCCCTTCCCCTCAACCGATCTTCACCAAAAACAATAGGTCTTGAGTACTCTACAAATCAGGGCTGTATGCAGAAAATTATTTGATTCTGTTTGAATTTGCGGCTGTTATCGTTTGCCATAGAAAATACCCTTGTTAAAAAAACGTTGTAGGTAAACTACCCCTTTCCCTTAACCGATCTTCACCAAAAACAAAAGGTATTGAGAACTCTACAATTTAGGGCTGTATGCAAATAATCTTTTCATTCTGTTTGAATTTGCGGCTGTTATCGTTTGCCATAGGAAATACCCTTGTTAAAACATAAAACGTTACAGGTAAACTACCCCTTTCCCTTAACCGATCTTCACCAAAAACAATAGGTCTTGAGAACTCTACAATTCAGGGCTGTATGCGAAACATTATTTGATTCTGTTTGAATTTGCGGCTGTTATCGTTTGCCAAACAAACAAAATTACCCTTGCTAAAAAAAAACCGTTGCAGGTAAACTACCCCTTTCCCTCAACCGATCTTCACCAAAAACAATAGGTCGCGAGAACTCTGCAAAACCGGGCTGTATGCAAAAAATTATTTGATTCTGTTTGAATTTGCGGCAGTTATCGTTTGCCATAGAAAAAAAATCTACAGACAGACAGACACACAGACAGACAGACACACAGACACTTTTCGGAAAACGACTTTTTTTCATGTTTTGAGTGTAGTAGAATAAGAATCTGCAATAATCTCGAACACGATTTTTTTTGCCATCACCATACTTCCATTCCTTAAGGAATATGGAAGTAAAATTACCCTTGATAAAAAACCGTTGCAGGTAAACTACCCCTTTCCCTTAACCGATCTTCACCAAAAACGACAGGTCTTGAGAACTCTGCAATTCAGGGCTGTATGCAAAATATTATATGATTTTGTTTGAATTTGCGGCTGTTATCGTTTGCCATACAAAATACCCTTGATAAACCAAAAAACGTGGCCGGTAAACTACCCCTTTCCCTTAAACGATCTTCACCAAAAATAAAAGGTCTTTAGCACTCAAGAAATCAGGGCTTTATGCAAAAACTTATTTGATTATGTTTGAATTTGCGGCTGTTATCGTTTGCCATAGAAAATACCCTTGTTAAAACATAAAACGTTGCAGGTAAACTACCCCTTTCCCTCAACCGATCTTCACCAAAAACAATAGGTCGTGAGTACTCTACAAATCAGGGCTGTATGCAAAAAATTATTTGATTCTGTTTGAATTTGCGGCTGTTATCTTTTGCTATAGAAAAAAAATCTACAGACACACACACAGACACACACAGACACACACAGACACACACAGACACACACACAGACACACATACAGACACTTTTCGAAAAATGATTTTTTTTCATGTTTTGAGTGTAGTACAATCATATTCTGCAATAATCTCGAACACGATTTTTTTTGCCATCACCATACTTCCATTTCCTTAAGGAACATGGAAGTAAAAACGTGTTTCCTCCTGCAATGTATATTAAAATACTTGCAGACAGAAAAATAAAAATATCGGTATGGAGAACTATACATGACTTCCATATTCTAAGATTTATATTTAAAATCATTTTCAGCCAAGCAGCCAGGCTGTGTCTTGCCTGCCTTTTTATTGCTGTATTAAATGAAAAATATTATATTACATTAAAATGAAAAAATTATAATTTTATTGCCTGGCAACAAAATTATTTTATTTTTAACAATTACCATTGTTTCAAAAAGTTTAAATAAATTTTCAAGTACTTTACTCTTGTTAAAACGTAAAAGGTTGCAGGTAAACTACCCCTTCCCCTTAACCGATCTTCACCAAAATCGAAAGTCTTTGAGACCTCTACAATTCAGGGACGTATGCAAAAAATTATTTGATTCTGTTTGAATTTGCGGCTGTTATCGTTTGCCATAGAAAATACCCTTGATAAAAAACCGTTGCAGGTGAACTACCCCTTTCCCTCAACCGATCTTCACCAAAAACAATAGGTCTTGAGAACTCCACAATTTAGGGCTGTATGCAAATAATCTTTTGATTCTGTTTGAATTTGCGGCTGTTATCGTTTGCCATAGGAAATACCCTTGTTAAAACATAAAACGTTACAGGTAAACTACCCCTTTCCCTTAAAAGATCTTCACCAAAAACAATAGGTCTTGAGTACTCTACAAATCATGGCTGTATGCAAAACATTATTTGATTCTGTTTGAATTTGCGGCTGTTATCGTTTGCCTTAGAAAATACCCTTGTTAAAAAAACGTTGCAGGTAAACTACCCCTTTCCCTCAACCGAACTTCACCAAAAACAATAGGTCTTGAGAACTCTACAATTTAGGGCTGTATGCAAATAATCTTTTGATTCTGTTTGAATTTGCGGCTGTTATCGTTTGCCATAGGAAATACCCTTGTTAAAACATAAAACGTTACTGGTAAACTACCCCTTTCCTCTAACCGATCTTCACCAAAATCAACAGATCTTGAGAACTCTACAATTCAGGCCTGTATGCGAAACATTATTTGATTCTGTTTCAATTTGCGGCTGTTATCGTTTGCCAAACAAACAAAATTACCCTTGCTAAAAAAAAACCGTTGCAGGTAAACTACCCCTTTCCCTCAACCGATCTTCACCAAAAACAATAGGTCGCGAGTACTCTGCAAGTCAGGGCTGCATGCAAAAAATTATTTGATTCTGTTTGAATTTGCGGCAGTTATCGTTTGCCATAGAAAAAAAATCTACAGACACACAGACAGACATACAGACAGACAGACAGACACACACACAGACACTTTTCGGAAAACGACTTTTTTTCATGTTTTGAGTGTAGTAGAATCAGAATCTGCAATAATCTCGAACACGATTTTTTTTGCCATCACCATACTTCCATTCCTTAAGGAATATGGAAGTAAAAATAAGTTACGTAAGAAACCTGATCAAAACTTCCACATTAATTTCCTACGTTCATCCTGCCACGTACGCCAAATCTCACGACCGACTATACAACTGCAATCGTAAACGACAGGCAATTTGATGAAATATAATTAAAACTGTTTCATAGTAACCGGTAACAGTAACTGTATATAGTAGGGTGCGAACCGGATAATTCAGGGCTAAAAAACGTTTAACAAATTTTTAATACTAATTTACAGAACTTATCTTTCGTTCCTCACACAATTAGCTCTCTTTCTGTTTTCTCGTTTCTGAATCTATGGGGAAACCCAATTTTTATTGGTTGCAACCTACTGAAACATCTTAGCGTAAAGTGATCACCGCTATGAATTTCAATTAGTGTCTCGTCTCTTGAGATATTTCTTGCCAAGGAATTCCTGAAGTATATATGCAGATATATACATAGGTGTTGCGTAGCATAAGTAGTTTAGATATATTGTGATGGAGTGGATGGAATGATGCTACAATTTTCTGAAAATCTTCTGTGCTCGTAATACAGTTTATAAAAAATAATTAATCTGTCACTGTCGACCTTTGTAACACAAACTAAAATTTACATTCCGTAGAAAGAAAGAAATTAATATTTAAAAGGTTCTTTTGTCGTATTTAAACTACAGTCTTTACTGATGTAATAGAATTTATTTTAAATATTTTTTTATAATTGTACATAAATAATATGAGTTCACTGCAGATCCTTCAAACGACGAGTCGGTCCTATCTGGAAGAATACGTGGATCTGTCCGGCTTCAGGGTCGCTTTCGGACGTGTAGCATATGTTTGCTCATGAGCACAGTTGCATATGCTTCACTGTTGTGCTGTTACTGCCTGTTACTGGTTCTGATGTACTGGACTTATATCTCTCCAGTAAACTTGAAGTGTCTATATACCTTAATCGGAACAGCTTGCACATTTGCGGAATAGCACAATTACTTCTCGCATTAAGTCAACAGGAATTTTCTAACTTGCGTTAGTCACGACTGACAGACCAATCGTCATGTGCGGTGTTTTCCCATTATCGATGCCGAAGAGAGACTGATCAGTCCCTGATCAGATGCCAGAGTTTTATTTTTGAAACTAAATTTCTCGTAATCTGATTGGCTCTTCGTTAACCCCTACTCATGATTTTCCTACAGATAATAACTTTCCTGTGCAAAAATAATTTTTGTTCAAAAAACCTGAAATATTTTACTACCGATTTTTTGGGCTAAAATATTTTAATTAAAAAACGCGACCATTCAGTTACTGATTTTTAAAATACGAGTAATTACTGTCATCAGGTAGGTTTTATTATTATTAGTATTCTGATACTTTTTACTGATATTATGAGTACTTATGATACTGATACTTTTTGAAGTCACATTACAAAAATTCCCATATTTCGAAAGATATTTAAATTAACGTGTTTTTATGAATATCCGTAAAATAATTTCGTACCCTCGTACCATACGCGTACTACACGCACGGCTAAGCATTCTTACCCACCATTTCACTGCGCTCAAAGTTAAATTCTTACAAGTCTAAGAATACTTAAATAACATTTTCACAAAGCTCCTTATCAACTAATTTACAGTGTTCAATACTGCAATCTCTACTTCTTATTCATATAGCGTCTTTATGTGCCATCATATACTTATTCTCTGCTACATTCCATATGCAATTAGAATATCTACTGCAACACACACACACACACACACATGAGACATCACTGTTCCTCTCCTCTCTGTTCCTCGCCAGTACTGTTTCCAAATCAAGCGACTCTGTGTACTCTCTTTACTTGCCCTGCACTTCAAACTTTCTGTACTTTACCTCATTCAAGTAAATGATCCCTAATATTTTCTTTTGCTTCCTATAGCCTTCATTAACTCCGAAATCGGTATTCTCAGTGAATACATTCTCTCAAAGAGTATATTACATTTCACTCTCACAAATTTTGTACGCTCGACTACATACATCCACAATTGCATGCTCTATTTGTATCAGTTTGTGATTGTGTCGTATTCGCGTGTTGGTCATAATATATTAGAATTTATTTTCGATTTTCTGTAGATTTCCTTCGTCCGTCGCTTACACTATTCAGATTTACCATTCGTACGTACCTTGTTCATTTAACGACTGTTTTATTATGATTTGTTTAAGTTTATATTCTGCCTTTATCAACTATCAAGGGGATAATGCACCCTAATAATGTAATGTACCCTTTAATGTAATGTACACCAGAAACAGTATCAGTATCTGGACAGTGAAAGTATGTGCAACTGTGCCCATGAAGAATGTCTACACGTCCCAATGCTCCCTTGTAATGTTCCCTATTGTCCAATACTATACGGAGATAGCAAGATTGTTTATACGTTAGCCTCTAGTCCTAGATCAATAAGTTATTAACATGCTCTATGCTATCTGCTTGGTCTTAACATTATACTATTTTCTCTTTCCATATACATTTGTGATTATTATATTTGCTTCATTCACATTTATTTAGAGTCTTGTACTTGTCGCCTTTACTTTTATCCGTACGTCTTATCAGAACTTACTGGCTTGAACATACTTGTCCTTATAAAAAACTCATCCCCTATTACTTACTTTCCTTGTAGGTTAATTCAAAAGGATACAGTTTCATATCTAAAAAGGTGCCGAACCATACATAGGTAGCCTATATAATGTTAAGATGCGGTTTCGTTTGAGCGATGCAGCAATGCGTGAGACTGCGGATTGGCAGGGGTGGAGCTACAATCTACAGGAATCGCGTGAAAAAACCAAAAACGGTTGTACGTTTTAAAGCAGCAATGAATGGAACAGTATATTACCAGAATTATGATAGAAACATACAAAAGGAGACATGAGAAGGGTAATATTCCAAATTAATTAGAAAACATCCTACTCAAGACAACGCCAAAATCCACATTCTTTGTAAACACCCATTCTTTCATGAAACAGTCAATACATTAATAATGACTGCTATATTAATCTTGTACTCCTTGTAACAAATGTAACAAATAACACCTTAGTACTGGGTTGAATTGGCGAACACCTCTTGCGCTAAACTATATCAAACGTCTGTAAACTATGTTAGCAGTAGACCAGAGCCTAATACACCGCAGAAACTATGTTAGCAGTAGACCAGAGCCTAATAGACCGCAGAAACTATGTTAGCAGTAGACCAGAGCCTAATAGACCGCAGAAACTATGTTAGCAGTAGACCAGAGCCTAAAACACCTCAGAAACTATGTTAGCAGTAGACCAGAGCCTAATACACCGGAGAAAATAATATCGACACTCTTGACGCCGGCCGTGGAAGCCTTAGGAATTCTTTATTGTTCATTTGTTGGTTGCCTGACGACTAAGTTTACTTTACATTTACATGATTACTGATTTTACGGTATTAAAAAAATTACTATGTTAACACGTATTAAATATTTTTGTGACTACTGAAACTATGACAACAATCCAGTGCAGCAAAGTACACTAGTACACTACATCGCATGAGATCGCTGCCAGTGCAGTCTTTTCAGCAGTCTCATGTTGTCTCTAGCATTCGACGCACAAATGAATCCACTTCCATTTGACAAGTCATAAAATCGATCCGTAAAACGGCTGCAAGCAGCCACTGCATGCGAGGAACTCGTCCAATCGACGCATAGGGATGGACTGTATTTTAGCAGATGCGTGCATTGCATAGCGCTCGACGCACAAACGAGAACACTTCTATACCCTGATTAACGAAACAAAGTGACTGGCGGAGCGGCCACGCGGCGACCGAGTTTGTAGTAAAAACATTCCACTTTATAACCTCGTGGAAACGTAAAATACAGGGCGAGAAATGTCTAATGAACTGTATTTTAATCATCAATTAAAGACGTTTTTAACAAACTTTTCTAATTTTTAAAATCTCTTTTCAATAAATTTACATTGTGAGTTAAAGAAAAAAATACACGAATTTGAATTAAAAAATTAGGGTTTATCGTTTTTATTACGTAAGAACTCAGAGGTTAAGCATCGGAAAAAAATTTCTTGTAGACAAATGGTAGTCCACCTTCTTTAGTACAATATATCAAAAATTGAGATTCCTACGATTAATATTAACGACGTTATTAATTTTTTCCGAATGTACTGTTAACTCCGTTATTAATAATTTTTTTCATTGTGTTTTTTCACAATAAACATAACAAAATTGTATTCATCAATACAAAGTGGTATGTAACCTTCAAATATTACGAAATATAACCGCAATCAGTTAATATAGGAAAATTAGAACTAACATCGCTCAACGGCGCGCGATCGAGTCAAGGTGCAGTAACAGCCCAAAGAAAGTGGTGCATACGCTCACGGCTCACACATTGACACATAGCCAACTTACTACGAGTCACCAATCTCTCATAAGTATATACTTAGTTATCTGTCTACTTATTTAATCTAATCTTCTACCTGGAGATCTGTCAAAAACGTACATCTGACCAGACTTTTGTGGTTTTGTTGAACTACATGCTTTTTATAACAGTCTTGAATGATTGTTTATTACTCTTTTGCGGTACGGTATTTATTGTTTTCTTGTTAATAAACTGTTTTTGTTTTGTGATCAGCTTTAATACTACTAATTGAAGTGCAATGTAATTACTGGGAAATTGTTAATGCCATTCAAATTTCTCAATAACTAATTATTTAACTATGAAATATAGTTTACAGTTTAAAACTACCGAGCAAAGCTCGGTCTACCAGATATTGCATAATTATAACAGTATTTTACTGTTATAATGTAATTGAAATGTAAAAACAATTAGTAAATTACTTGTTATTAGCATTGACAAATAAATAATAAATACAGTACGGTACTTACAAGTATTGTAGTGTTCTTCAGCTTTTATGGAATCCGCTCATAAAATATGTGTATAAATCATAAAAATACACTATTAAAACACTCTATAAAAAACACTTATAGCTGTGAGTTAGTAGTCTTCAAACGAAAGTTCTCTGATACCCTCCATTGGATCGTCATCACTATTATCATCTTCTGAACAATTATCATCCTCGGAGCTACTGCTGTCTTCCACGGATATAATCATTTCCTCCACAGCTTCTTCCATTAGTCCTTCGTTATTCCATGCATCGATAATAACTTTTTTGGTGTGGTCCACTACTTGCTCCCACCTCTCAGCAGTAATTCGATTAAATCCGTCTTTAGTCAGTCGTTCAACTTCTTTTAAAGTAAACATTTTGTTGTTTTCGGCAACATACCCCTTAACCTGAGCCCATATAAGCTCAATGGCATTAAGATGGCAATGGTAAGGTGGTAGCCTTATCACTTTGTGACCTCTGCTCTCTATCAATTCATCAACAAAATACCTTTTGTTCTGGGGCTTGTGCCATTTCACTAATTCCAAAAGTTCTAATTTTTTCAAGTCGGTTGTAGATTGAATATTTTTCCTATCCAGCCATGCAAGTATGTCAGCTTTTTTATCTTTGCTTGTGGGAGCTTTATCAATTTGCTTAGAATGGTAGGGAGCATTGTCCATGACTATTACTGCAGGCTCTTCTAGGTTATTTAGCAAAGTTTCAGAACACCAACCGAAGAATTTGTCGTGATCCATATCTTCATGGTAGTCACCGGTTTTTTTCGATTTAAATAGTAGAAGGGAATTTGGAACAAACCCTTTTGAAGAACCTGCATGACATATTATTAATCGTTCACCTTTCCCTATAGGTGTTAACATTGTCCCCTGAAGTGACTCATCAGTCCATCCTTGTTTCAAACAATGCCCAGCATTGACCCAGGTCTCATCGAGCCAAATTATATTATCGAAATTCTCGTCTTTGATTTGGCGAAGAAAACGACACCTCCAGGCAGCGACATCGCTTCTCTCCATAATCACTTTTCTGCCCGAAAATTTTCTCCACGTAAATCCTAAACCTTTTAGCACGTTTCTAAGCGAAGACAGACTGCCATTAAACAGCTCTTCATTTTCCAACGATGATAAAAGTTTTTTCAAAGTGGGATATTCTTTTCTTATGTAATATTGATATACATGTCTTCGTATAGCGTCTTCCTGAAAAGTGTCAAGTTTTGTCACAGTTTTCTCCCGTTTCCTCTGTTTGCCCGGAGTTGAAAGTTGGCTATTACTGTCATCTTGTATTTCTTTCAATTCTTTTTCCTTGCAAACTCGCAGAACTGTGTTTTTATGTATTTTCAGAGCATCTGCAGTTCGCTGTATTGCATTATTAACTGGAATCAAAGGACCTTTGTTCGCCTTTTCTCTATCAAAATATTCCCGCACTTTGCACACAATTTCTCTTGACTGTCCTTTCATAGGTACGCCTCGGCCCGAAGTTTGTCTTTTCTTTGGAGTTCGAGTCCTAGGTCTTCCCCTATGTTTCCTTGGTTCAGCCTCGTTACGTTGCTCCATGCTCAGCCACCGAAGTATATTCACACAAAATAACTTAAAAACACGTCAATTTATAATGAAAGCACAAGAAACTAACACTTAAAATCAAGATAACCAACAACCGGACATCTCTCAACCACCACATCAACTAAACTGAAAGCTGGAAATTTCCCTTACCCTTAGTGTGCGTATAACGGTTCAGTTTTCCTGGAAGCGTGTGCTATTTGTAGACATAAAGGAGAGGCCGAGACGCTGTACGGGAATGACGGTAGCGCGCGAATAAAATGGGTCCAATAGGTTCTGACTGTACTTCCGCCGCAGAGCGCCACGCATTGCTCTCTGTGAAATTCACTTTATATATTAATCCATTGTAGTATTCCTATCACGTACAAGGTGTAAGTTGTATATGTCTTCTACATTTAGTTATCTAAAGAGAGCGTCACGCAAATCTCATTCGTGTACAACTTTTAACAACTGAGTTAACAGGACATTCGGAAAAAATTAATAACGTCGTTAATTTTAATCGTAGGAATCTCGGTTTTTGATATATTGTACTAAAGAAGGTGGACTACCATTTGTCTACAAGAAATTTTTTTCCGATGCTTAACCTCTGAGTTCTTACGTAATAAAAACGATAAACCCTAATTTTTTAATTCAAATTCGTGTATTTTTTTCTTTAACTCACAATGTAAATTTATTGAAAAGAGATTTTAAAAATTAGAAAAGTTTGTTAAAAACGTCTTTAATTGATGATTAAAATACAGTTCATTAGACATTTCTCGCCCTGTATTTTACGTTTCCACGAGGTTATAAAGTGGAATGTTTTTACTACAAACTCGGTCGCCGCGCGGCCGCTCCGCCAGTCACTTTCTTTCGTTAATCAGGGTATAATGAATTCCATTTGACAAGTTATTGTGCACCAGTTGCATGTGATCGTCGGCATCTTGAGTACATCTACGACCAAATTCTAATCAATACCAATGAACTACTGTTTATTTTAATATCTTCAACAGATGATCTGATATTAACGTATTATACTGACAATCTGATTGGGAAATTTAAATTAAAAATACTAAGTGACGAGGATTTTGCAGTCGCTGCAAAACAGCAATAATAAAGTCCATATATACAGAGGGTGTACATAAGTCGCCTGACGTTAGAAACTATCCTTAGTATAGTAATGTTTACGAATTAATAATGATGAAACGTTTCGTGAGATTCGGCTCGGCCATTAACAAGACACAATTTTAATACATATATGTCGACAATTTGACAAAAAGTATTGTCAATATCAAAACATATACGTATATGGACTTAACAGAAATAATAGAACTTGTATGTACATACAGTATAACATAAAAAATAATAATAACTATTACAGATATACTGTCAGTTAACAAAAATAATTATGTTTAATACATACAAACATTTATTAGATGTGTATTAGTATGATGACGATGACAATAGTTTTTGAACCTGGACAAAAAAGTGTCGAAACGCCGAGAATAACTTTTTAAAATTAGATCTGGTTAGTGACTGAACCTTAAAAAAAGACTCATCAGTAAAAGTTTTCAAAAACATATATTTTCAAGCAACTTATGTCCCATTCTGTAGAAACATTTGCTAAGCAAAAACACAAACGTTTAAATCGTTTTGCAGCTGATCAGTATAATTAATGGGAAATTGAACTGTTCCCCAACAGTTTTGGGATCATCATCGGCACCATTTTTGTGTTGTTATTCTTCTTCTAACGTTTTCTTCTAACTGGTAACTTATATCCAGTGATATAAAAAACATACACATAAGTGACGATCACATGTTTATCACAAACAGTCATGGAAACTATTATTTCTTGTTTCGTTGTCACCTTTTTCTCATAATTTTCCTTCGCCATGTTTACACCAATAATAATTTCTTATGTCACTTCACATATAGGCTACTCCTGCACACTTTTTTACCACAAGTTAACTAATACTGTTTTCTTGAACTGATTCCACTTTTATCGCATTCATTGTCCCGTTCCCTATGATTTCTTATTCTTACCCGGTTATTTATCGAGTGAGATTGTCTTCCGGCTCCCAGCGTCCATATTCTACACCCCTCTCTATCGCTCTTTCTCTCTACCACCTCTCTCTGGCCAAAGATTTCGTGATTCCTTTTCCCACTTGTCTCGAGGGTGTACTCTTCTTTATTATTTGTTGTTACTGTACCTATTTCGTAACCTATCGTCTCCCATACTACCACACATGTCCGTTCCATGTATCTATTTCCACTGTATGTCTTCTATTATTCTGTCCTTTCCATGCTGTCTTTCCTTTCCTTCTCATCGTTTGTCTTAATTTCTAGTTCTTTCTAATCTGTACTTTCTACTTGATCGCCTTATAAAGTATATTTCTGTCAACAGCAGTTTCCTCACCGTTTTCTTATTTACTTGCCACACTTCATACCCGTACTCCTTACGTCTTTCGTTATTTCTTACACCTTATTAGTTTATAATCTTACTGGACACACACAAATTATGAAGTATTCTCTTTTCTACGAGCGCTTCTTAAAAACTCAACATAAATGTTGCTTTTGGTCTTCCATGCAATGTAGTCTAATAGTAATCGTCTTATTCAAATTAATTTGCATGTTCTACAGTCTTCATTCTGTAATCTTCATAACTTCACATTTGCTTATTGTTTACGTATAACTTGCATACCACTAATGTTAATGTAGACGGAGATGGGATAAAAAGAGAAAATCTAATCTCATAAAGCTTTGCCCCGTGCAGTGTCGATCGCAAACAAAATTTTGAAAATATCGACTTGGGTTCCCCGTTTTATGATTCAAAGAATCTATGTTTTGTCTGTTATATTTGAAAAACGCAGGTGAAAATGATGTAAGTCCACTTTTTTGCCCAATAATTGCTAATGGTTTCCACTGCGTTGCTAAGTGTGATGGTTTATAATGCCGCAACGTTCTGGATAAGAAAGGGTCAAGTAAAATCCAAAACAACCGATTAAAACTTAAATTGATCAACACTATCATGTTAATCGTGTATCTTATGAAACTACAGAACAACTTCCTATGAAACATGAAGAACTCCTTTTGGGTAACTTAAGGTTGAAACAGATGAGAGAACGGGAAATAAATAAGAAGTGAATGAGAGAGGGGGAGGGGGAGAGAGAGAGAGAGAGAGTGTGTGTGTGTGTTGCCTGAAGCACAAGTGTTACTTCTGCTTCATAAATGATTATCTTGAGTGGAAAATGAGTTTTCTTAAGTAAAACTATTGGTATTTGGGTGAAAAAGTGCTAATTACAGTTTTTGGTTAGTATTTGTTTAGGACTTACCTCTGTGTTCCCGTCTGTAAAGTGATACCAAAATTTGCTTATTTTTTTAGTTTATGTGAAGGAGCAATTTTAAATCTTATTTTTGTAACCAGTACTGTGTGTGTGTGTGTGTGTGTGTGTGTGTGTGTGTGTGTGTGTGTGTGTGTGTGTGTGTGTGTGTGTGTGTGTGTGTGTGTGTGTGTGTGTGTGTGTGTGTGTGTGTGTGTGTGTGTGTGTGTGTGTGTGTGTGTGTGTGTGTGTGTGTGTGTGTGTGTGTGTGTGTGTGTGTGTGTGTGTGTGTGTGTGTTATTAGAAAATGTAAATGTAATGGAATAAAAATTAGATTTAAAAAATTATAGTGTTACAAACTTGAAACTTGCCTTTCTGTAAAATTTGCACAAAATGGGCTTACCCGATTTTCCTTGGGAAACTTCATTTGTATTCAGTCGGTATGCAATTATTGTTTCCTAAACTGTACAGTTTTCTTAAATCTTACTCTTAGTTATTAGTCTTACATCGTCTTCAGATTTCTGTAAGAATTATATAACATCTGTTGCACAACTGACATAGACACGTCATCTTCATTTCCTCAGTAAACCGTCTATTTTCCACCGGGATCATAGGTCTGAACATTTCCATACCCTTCGCTTCCCAACGCCCTTTAAAGGTCACCTAAGTACATCTGACCGGGGCACATAATACCTGCCACTCGTAAATTACAGTAGGCCTACTCTTGACAAGTATCCATAAATTGTAAAACGTAAATGTGATGTATTGAAACTGAATTCTGTCTATATTAAAAGGTAAAATCAAATTTATCTTACGGGAAACATTTTTACATAAAGTATCCCCCTTTCAATATTTAAACACTAAAATATCGCACACCCATTTGTACCACGGCAATCATGTTACGGGTGTCACTGACCAAGGAATTCTCTAAACATTTTCTGTCAAGTTCACCTTCTGATTCAGAGCACGATCAGTGCAGTTATTATCAACAGCTGACAAATCAATGTCTAAACGTATCTAATTGTTATCTGTTAACAGACAAACTGTGCAGTAGTTTTCCATACGGCAGCGATTCTGATTACGTACATAGGTACCAAATGATGTTTATAAGTTGTGTAATGCATATGTTTGTGAGTTACACATTAATTTACCTCATATGTTAAAGCTGCCAAATTTAACAATCTGCTGTTCTGTTACCGGTATAAGATTGAGGAAAGCAATGACCATTGAGGAAATCGTAAGTAAAACCATTCGACTGACAGGCCCATATTTCTGGACAAACGAAGACAGAAACCGAGGTCGTCGCAAATCGAAACGTGGAATCTATGTGAACATAGATTCCATACTCAGCAAATTGTAAGTATTAAGCGTTACAAAAAGTTTAAATAACAGTCATTCGATTTATTCAGTTGTACTTTCGTACATCATGACTTCAAAGTTGTAATTATATTTACTAAATGGTAACATGCTCTTCTCTTGCTAACAGTTTTCCTCCCCTTTGCCACCCAAGACTCGTTCACAGCGTAGTAACGTTGCTGGGAAACAGAATAACTTGTAAGCGACGCTTGCGAAATTTGAAAGCGAGAATGTGTTCTCAACCACAGCAGAGTGCCTGCGATTCATCGTCCAGTTCCACCAGAGACTTTTAGACTTCTATCACAAAAAGCGTCGAAATGCCAGTTTTATACTGAATGGAAACTGAATTCGTTTTCATCATCGTCGTTCTCACCATTCGATTTTATTAGTAATGTCCTATTCGATCAGTGTTACGAGTATGATATTGTAAGACTTGACAGGAAAATACAATGTTAAGCCAGTTTTCAAGAGACTGTCGAAATAAATTAGGTCTTCCACCTAGTTCCAGTGCTTTGTAAGGTAAGATCAGTTTTATACTTTGCTCTAATCGAAGGATTCACAAAATAGCCGTCTCTTTCGTCCCTGTTTTGTTCGATTGATCTTCGTATTTTATGTCAGTTTAACGGCCACATTAACAAATTAAACTGTCTTTGATTGGTTAATGAAAATTGAAAATTGACCGGTTAACGCCATCGATTTATTAAAAGTCATAATAATAAATATTATTATACTAATTATAATATTAGGTATTGTTATTGTTAGTATTAGTATTAGAAATGTTATTATTAACATCGTAAAACGAGTATGTACCTTAATTATATTCAAATTCGACTAATTGTAAATAATTTCCTGCATCGGGCTGTGAGCGCTAATGAACTGATTTTCGAGTGCGTTACCAGCACAGCTGACTGGTGACAACGATAGTTAGTGCAATGAGAATTAATTGCATGTAGTAAGGGTAGGGAGCACAAGAGGACCTGACCTTAGTCAAGACAGAAGTGAGTGAGCCTACAACGTCCTTGAGGAGGGGCCACCCATTGTCAGCTAATCATTTTATTGTGTAGATGTAACAATAAAGAGTGCAATGACACTGTGCATCTCACGATAATCATGCGGTGCACTTCACTTCTCTGCGCGTGTGTGTGTGTGTGTGTGTGTGTGTGTGTGTGTGTGTTCGCGTGCGTGCGGAGCAATTAACAAGAATGCGCATCCTGCCGCTGCACCACCTGCCCTACAAACCGACTGCAACCTGTCCCCGTCCCCGTCCCCGCTCTCCCCCCTCAAGTGTGTCGTATAAATCTCTGTGTACGAAATATCGTCGTTACTGTACACAATATGCCTGTGCTGCTTACAGCTTACTGGAAAAATACGTTAACACCATTGCTTGGTTGAATGGAACAGACAATTAGTACTTAATACATATATCTTATATGTGACTTTTTTCCGTATATGGAGGCCTAGGTCCTCCACAATTGACTAGCCACAATTACATTCACGCGTGTACGTACTGATATTTACGGCGTATATAAATATGTACGTAAACACATATGAAAGAGCATGCACACACACAAATATATTTGTACGCACAGTGTATTAGTCAATTAATTTTGATGCGTTGTATGTATAAATCGTTACTCGTTACACTGAATATAGACTGTGGAATGATAAAAGTCGTAAAACAGTAAATAATTGTTGAGAATATTTGAACCGTTGGCAGCGAAATTTGGTAGCCAAATAAAAGCAACGGAATCCCACTTTAAGGAAATTATGTGGATTAATGGCTCAAATCAGGTGGAATTGTCAAGGGAAGAACACCGAACAAACCAGGTACCATGAATATACAATATATGCATGCGTAAAGTCCGGGGATAATATTGGCCCGGAAAATTTATTGGTACGGCCATCACCTGAAGACGGCTAAAAGGAGTCTGGGAATGGACACCAGTTGGAAGAAGGTAGAGGGGACGTCCAGGAAGTTCGTGGAAAGATGACATCCTAGAAGCGATGAAAAGCAGAGTTACGGTAGAGACCGGTCACAATGAAAAATGGCAGAAAGGAAGCTGCTTGGACTGTAGAAAGCGTGTGTGCGAGGTCTGTGTGTGTGTATACAAGATAATTGTTTATTTGTTTATTGTTACGTTAACAAGCCATAAGGCAAATAAATTTCTGGAATCGTCTAGAATTCTACTCTCTATCTTCCGTGATGAATTGAATGAATTTTGGTAAAAACACCTAGAAACTTCGTCACTGTTGTCGGAAGGAGACAGGACACGTGGTGTCGGAATAACTAAGCTTTGGAGCTGATGGTAACAGTGAGGTAGAAAACTTGAGCATTTCCCTATAACAGTGGAATTGTAACCGGCGGCGCGCGGCAGTGTGTTGCGCGATATTAAGTAATTTTCAGTTAGTGACTTAAAGTAGTAACGTTTTCGGACGGACTGATTACTTTTACATACGTGTTATGACAATGTGAATACAGCGTACTGTGTTTTTCCATTCTGAAAAATAATTGTATGGATTCATTCACGTGGAGTTAAAGTAAATGAAGTCTGTATTTTCTGTGTCCGGTGTTGATTTGATTTCTGCTTTAAACGCCGAAATAATTAACTTCGGTGCAAGAGTACTAACAAAATATACTGCTTAGCTAATTACTTCAGTCATTTTTCCGTTATTTTTTTTATAGCAAACACTGTCCAGTTTACTGTACTAAAAACAGTTCACCTTTCTGTGTTGTCAAGATTCTAATCGTCTTGGGATCTGGTTTAAGAAATTTCGAGACCGTCAGACATCATCCCGTTAACCCAAATACGCGTACCTACCCAACCATAAATTCCGCACGAATTTGTACGTTCTAATTCTGTAAATGGTATAATCTATGCTAATTTAATTGTTTTATTTCTTTCTTTTATATGCACAGACACACACGCGACAAACGTAAACATATAGGCCTACTTATCCATCTACACTCCTAAAATAGACTAAAATTTGTGCCCGTTTCCTTCAAAAAGATAGTATTTTGTCCTGCTGAAGACATTGTAGATTCAATTATTTTCACTGAAAGTCTTATTTCAGATGACCTTCCCCTTATTTCAGAGTTTTGATGTCAGTAACGCGAAAACATATCTAAATGCAATTAACAAGTCGTAGTTTCAGTTGTGTTATTCTTGTGGTTTACCTATAGCGATAACAAATAGCGGTAAAAAATGCTTTGATCATTAAATACTATTAGAATCTGACAGTACAGAATTCACCATCCATGTCCACCGACTCTTGTGCGTGTGTGTGTGTGTGTGTGTGTGTGTGTGTGTGCGTGTGTGAAAATGGAGGAAGAGGGGAAAGAGAGCGAGAGATAATGAGGGAGAGAGGGAGAAAGAGAGAGAGAAGAGAGTAAATACTTCAAGTTGACATACGCTGAGAACATACGAATGCACGCGACCTATAGCCCGTCCGACTAAAAATAACGCTGGTACGAATAACACGTAGGCCTACAACTGTAAATAGTCTATGCTTGCTGTACAAATGAATGTATCACACAGCGATTTGCAGCCCCAAGAATTTCAGTACTGATGACTGATTGTTTTTGGCGGGTCTCTTCCGGATTTATTCCCGTTTGGTAGAATTAAAAGCACTCAAAAAACAAATGAAACAAGAAGGCAATTTTTAAAGTAATATAAAGCTAAGAATCGTCTTTTACAATAAATGCATTAAGTAATTTTTTAACAAAGTAATATAGATAATGGTACTTTTTATGCATAATTTTATAATAAGAAATTTGTTCCTATTTATATTAAAATTTGTAAAGCAGAAGTTTACAAATTTTTGAATGAGAAATATTTTCAAAAATGCACCATTAATTTTCTCCTTTCTTTGTCTACATATTTCTAATTGAAAATTTTCCGCAATAATGGGCACAGCAGATATAAGTGGATCTATTTATACTACCCTTCCTGCGACCACAAATAAAACGCCATAGAAAATCATTGATAGTCAGTTCATACAGATTAACAATTTGTTTCCCTAATGTTTATTATTACAAAACTATACTCCATTTGTAAAGTAAATAATATAAACAAATTGGTATTACTATTGTTCGTGTAAATTCTGTGGATAACTGAAAACAAACGAAAGTGTTGCTGGTTTTCAGTCATGTACTGTTTCAAGTATTATTGTAGTCGTATTAAACTATCTTTGCCCCACGCATCAAAGTGTCTCTAACCCTCGCAGTCATTTCACAAGTTACCACTTCGAGTTTTTATTAATATTTTACTGGTATAGCTTGAGGTATTCCTTCCATCGGCGAATGGTAGTTGAACTTTCATTACCCTTTTAGACACTCTATTCACGGCCATTCTTTCTACATTTCCAGCACAGTGGAGGACTTTGAAAGTTCACAGTACCTAACACAGCTGTCTCAGTTCAGGATGCCTATACACTTCCCTATTTCCCATATTCTCTGCTCTGACTATATTTTCTCCTCAACGCCTTCCTCAAGGCTGCCACAATTGCACTATATTAGATCATAAGGAACGATACGACTATGATAAGGTTGTCTTATTATAAGATGATAAGACTGTCTTATAGTCTTATCGATGTTTTAAACAATCATCTTCCCATCACCTAAAATGACAGTGACTTTAGTACTGTATCAAGTGGATAAAATATTTTGGTTCACTCCAATGTCGTATTTCATGAGCTAATACTGTTAATTTGATTCATTTTTCTCTCAAACTTGACACTTGAGGTGCTCCTCAGCTTCTGCGGTCGTTTTCAGTTTCAGTGCTTCGGGCTTCCCTATGTTGACTTTGCTTTGATGGTTCTCATTCGTACTTGACCGTAGTTATCACGTCGTGTTTAACGTTTGTGTGGGTGTAGTTTCAGCAAGTTGTTCAAGTTACCTAACGCTGTACGTGACCTCAGTATGTAAACACGTACTCCATATTGTATTAATATAACTAATACCGTAATAGTTACATGAATTTCTGGCGAAACCTATCGCACAGACCTTTCGATTTGAAAGCAAAAACCATATCAAACGGACTAATAATAATTAGTGCTAGACAGTAACAAAACAGTTTACATACGTATATGCGAGAATACCTTTGACACGTATCGCCAGATACAAACAGCGACCTGCTTTTTTCAGCTGTTACCTCTGGATAACTTGTTACTTGAGTGACAACTCAATGTTCAAATAAATGTTACTGGATATGTAGTTCTCCATAATCCGGTATAACTGTATGTGTTTTACATTTGTTTCTACAAGTATCAAATCTTTTAAATCAGAGTGTAAACTCAACTGTTTTAAATTTAAACGATATCAAATAATGTATCTACAATAAATCTGTTAATTTGTAGCCAAAAGCAACTATTTTTGGTGGGATCCCTGATATTAATTTATATAATTATACTATAATTAAATACTTTACTAATTATGTAATTAAATTACATATTTATACAGTATTAATTATATTATATTATTATAAAGTCGTTATTTCACGTAGGCCTATATAAGAACTTATTTTAAGCACTGCTTATATTTATTAAAAAAACATACAAATATTTTAATTCTATAGTTAAAATACATAAAATTAATATATATTAATAATCTTTTCTCGTTATGTTAATCTTAATTAGTATCGAATTTGGTTGTGGTCAACAGATATTTATTTTTTTATCATAATTTATATCAAGTTTACGCTACTTTGTATACTATAAGCAATTGTATACACATACCGTTCATATATATATATATGTATTACTAAATAAAATAGTTACTTTGTATATTGCAGCTTAATTTAAAATTACGAAGTATGTTTCAGGAAAGTCAAAAACTAGAATTGATTAGCATTGTACTTCTCACGCTTGAAATATCATGTATGTCGCGTAACTTTGACTTTTATAAAAATAAATATACCAAAAGAAGTTTAGTAAATATTACACAGAATAAGAATTATTACAAAATAATCAGACAAGATCTACATAATAAACAACCCTGAAGATAAACCTGTGATATCGGCAAAAATTAACACGAAGAGTTCTGAATGTGTGGGAAAGATTCACATTGACATTCGTAAAAGCGTTGTATCAAAAAATTGTTTGATATTCCGCCTTCTAACGAACGAGCTTGAATGATATTTTGAGCAGTGGTACAACATTGCACTGATTAACAAGTGTTGGTAAATGCCATATGGAGAATATTGCCAGTTTAAGATTTTCATAATATAAAGCAATAATAGAAGAAATAAGCAAACATAATTAGAGTAAAAATAAACGAATTAATATGAATTTTACTACTTTGAATTAAAATAAAACTTACCTGAAATCTGGAGTGAAATTAAAACATTATAACAAAAAAAAGTTATTAACTTATTTCCTGTTTTGGTATAATCAAAAAGGTAAAAGTGGAAACAAAAGTGTTAGTTTAATTGACTTCTAAAATTATGAGGTAATAAAGATGACATCTTAATATATATTATTAACTAGTTTGTTCCCTGAGCTGCAGAATTCGCTCACTGTTTTGAACGCTTTTGAGCCCTAGCATTCCAACGTTTTGAGCCCTAGCATCCCAAAAATTTTTAATTTCTAAAATTTAACAACGTATTCAGATTTTAGTTAAAATTCCTTATAATTTGGTAAGCCACATGAATGTTATGCAAATATTCACCCACTATTTAGCCCTCAGCGTCCCAAAATTTTCAAATTTTCAAAAATAAAAGCTAAGTTTATAGTTTGGTTAAAATTTCCTTTTGAATACACACACGGACTTCTGCAATATTTTCAAAATTTAGACCCCTAACATTTTTTTCTTTTACTACCCTATTTTTAGGGAATGAATCTAAAAAAATTGGGTTCTGTGGGGTAAAATTATGGACACATATGGGAAGCTCTACGAAAATCGGTTGATGCTTTAAAAAGTTATCGTGATACCCCAAACAAAGAGATAGACGGACAGACAAATGCCAAAGCTGAGAACTCGCTTCCCTGCTTCAATAAAAATAATTAATAAACCATACCAGGAAACCGGCAGTAACTTATTCCTATCTTCTGTATGACACTGATAACGTTAACAGCTGTGTACGAATTTTAAAACACGTGGACTTAAGTGAAGTTCGTGCCTGTACGTATTTTGCCAGAAATGGAATTAAATAATCTTTCTAGTCGCTTTGCTATAGAAATGAATAAGGATTTTCATAAAATGGGCACTACAGGCTTCCGTTACAAGCACAAAATGGGTACTGTTAGGAAACAAGCAAGCATTTCAAAATCCTCCTACAAGTACGCAATTAAATGGTTGGGCGCGTTTGTAAACAGGATCCGGAATGTCGTGTTCGGTATTACATCTACATTCCGAAAACGGAAACTTTTTAAGATGTATATTGTTGTTTTATCTTTGAAATGATATTAAATTAAAGTAGTATTAAATTAATAAAAAAAATACATTAAAAATCGCTACATATTGAAGTAATTGCCACTATCGAATAGCCGGGTGCATCAATAGCACATCTGTATAAGATACCAATAACACCCAAGCAAATGTTTAATACATAGATTTTTTTAAGGTGACGTGAAATAAGTGACCACTGTAAACATTGTAAACCGAGTTGGATACACTGCGGGTTGAATAAACATTTGAAGGTTATGAGGTAACTACTCGCCAAGATGACACTCGCTAACTCAAAGCTAGGATAAAATCTTTTATGGGAAGCGATTTCGTACTCACAATACCACTGTGATGATTAGCCTAGTTCTTATCGCAAACAATAATGTTTGTACTCAAACAAATGATTAATTATTTAATTCTAGTTATATGATTAACATCTTTAGTAGAACGTTTATATTTTTTTCCTTTTTCATTATGCTCTCCAGGAGGTTTATCTCCCCGAAAACCCCCTTGCTACGCCACTGCATAGAACAAGAAATTAGAATAGTGTTTATAGAAAAAGATTTTCATATTATGTACTTAAAACAATACAAACTGCGTAAGGTACTGCAAGAGGAAAACCAGTAATGTGTTGTAGTAAAGCGTGTCTTCCTGCAGGAAAAGATCGAAGCTCAAATAAGAACTCGTATCTTACGAGATGCTCAAAGGAACACGATAGACAGACCTATTTCGGCAGTCAGAATCCGCGGCCAGGATTTCAACGCCCAAGATAACTGTTATGAATAAACATTTCACAAAACATAATGACAAATTAGTCTTGGCCAGTTTTACGTCCTTGGTGTAAAATTTGTTACAAAGTAGACTTTAACTAGTCGTCGAAAGCATTTTGTCATCTCGCCAAGTGGGTGATTAATTGTTCTAATTAAGCTGTTTGTAATGAACAGCAGACAAAACTAAACACGTATTTACAACTATTTTTCTGAGGTATCAAGTTCCTGCAAAATATTTTGGACCCCGTTTTCTGCGTACCACAGATGCATGAAACGCAGGGGTTATAAAATGTAATAGACTGGTGTATATATACTGGAAAGGTGAATATCTCGAGTTAGCTACGTTAATAATTATAACATTTAATGAATAAAGCAAAAATACTTTTTGGGGGCGCGTGGATGTGTACGTTCAAGTTTAGCGCTAAGTACTGTAAACTGCAGTTTTGCGTGATGAACAATTACAGGCAGTAATACAATTTACGGATGCATTAAGCTACGCTCAGATAAATCAACAGCAAAGAAGTCCGTGAAAATTATGAAACAACCTCTGAAAAAGGCAAATCGAGGCCGCTGTTGGTCATTTGAAAAATTCAGATGTGCTAAAAAGCAATTAAAAGGAGAAATATTTCTGTAACATTTTTATATTCTCTACTGAATGCTCAATAAACACATGCTACGACCTCGAATGTGTTTGTTTGTATAAGAGTTATTTTTAAATATCAAATATTAAATTTGTGTTAAACACGCAAACAATTCTATTTTCGTTTTATATTGCAGACAATGAGTTCAAAATTACGCAGGAACTGAATACGAACGTTTCCGGTCTCACGCGTAAACGTCCAACTTGTAATGAGGAGTCAACGTGTTTTCCGTCCGTCACCCTCGGCTGTCTGTATTTCTGTGCCATATGTTCATTCACAATCGACACGAACAAAATTAAATTATTACATTTTTTAATACGTTGAAGAGTTTACCACTTCTCCTGTGCGCCAGAACGTGCCAGCCTGTGTATTTTACTCCTCAGAAAATATTTTAATGTCGTCATTTGGAACTGACAAACCGCAAGTCGCTTCGCTTTGAATAAGACCGCTAATGTCTTTACATTTTGACTTTTTCACCATTAGTATGGTTTTTAATGCGGCCATAAATAACTAGGTCATTCCGTTATTGGAAATATTAAGAAACAATTATTTTCTAGATCGCTTTGAAATGAAAGGAATTTCTGATAAAATTCAATAGACACCAACTTTTATTAGGCAGCGATTTTCTGTAATAAATTTTGGTCAAGATGCTCTTTTAAATTAATCTTAAATTTTAAAACTCAATCGTTTACGCTCTTACTTCCTTTTAGGAATTTCTTCATTAACGTTGTAATTCCTAATGATTTTCAAGTTTTTAAAAATTCGATTTACAAATACAACAGCACTGAGGAGTTTGGGAGAGTTAAACCACCTCAAAGGGATAAAAAAATTTCAAAAATTAAAAACATTTGCTATTTAAAATATATATATATATATATATATATATATATATATATATATATATAAGTCAAATTAAATAGTTAGGTTAATCAGTGATGCAAGTACGACCATATTTTAATTGCTGTACGTTATAACCGTCCTGCAATTACGAAATCGCTTCCTGTAAACATTTTGTAGTCTGATAGTCGAGGGAGGGTTAAAATTTGTTTATAGTTTTTGAAGTTATTTTTCCTTAGCGAGGATCAAAGAGGTAGGCGACAAAGTATCGAACTCGGTTTATTTTATTTTTTTAATTTATTTTATTTTTGCAATCTGTTTACAAAATAAACATTTGGCAAAATCGGTGACAATATATATGACATGTAGAGGGTGGTCCAATGATCACTTCTCCTTAAGCACTAATATTACATAAATCTTGCCGGAATGTCCACTTGTTTGTGGCGTTTGAGTCTTCTTGTGTCGGTGTCTGCGTCTTCAATGAGCTTTTGAGCTAGTTCGTTGGGGTGCGCTGCTAGTCTCTTACTGTAGTTAACGAAGAATCGTTTGATTTCATGACGGACAGAAGTCAGTTGGAGGTCGTTCTCGATGACATTATTCGGTACGTACCAACGAGCGTTGACCATAGCTCGGAGCACCACATTCTGGAATCGTTGTAAAATCTCGATATTTGAAGTACTCACTGTCCCCCACAGCTGGATGCCATATGTCCAGGTTGGCTTAAGTATGGCTTTGTTGATAAGGAGTTTGCTTTCCAGAGTTACAGGGGATCTCCTTCCGAGTAGCCAATACATTTGCCTGTACTGTAGTCTGAGCTGTTTGTTTTTGGTAATTATGTGCTTTCGCCAGGTAAGGCGGCGGTCCAGATATATACCGAGGTATTTTACATCTTCCTTTTGCGGTAGTTGGCAGTTATCGAGTGTTACCGGCGGGCAGCTGTCACGTCTCATAGTGAAGGTAACGTGAGATGATTTCGTTCCGTTCGCCTTTATCCGCCACTTCTTTAACCATTGATGGATTTCATTAAGGCTGATCTGTAGGTTACGTGAGGCGCAGGCAGCATCTGCGTGCGTGGCCAGGATCACCGTGTCGTCGGCAAAAGTTGCTGTCATAACTTGATTTGAAGTTGGAAGGTCTGCGGTATATATTAGGTAGAGCACAAGACCCAGTATACTTCCTTGTGGGACTCCAGAGTTGACTTGATGCAAGCTTGTAAATTCATCTTGATGTTTGACAAAGAAGTATCTGCCTTGGAGGTATGATCTGAGGACAAGATAGTAATCGTGTGGAAGGAGTTTCTTCAATTTGTATAATAGGCCGGTGTTCCAAACCTTGTCAAAGGCCTGGCTTATGTCCAGGAAGGCTGCAGAGCAATATCGTTTACCTTCGAGATCGCTGCTTATTTTATTTACAATGCGATTGACCTGTTCTATGGTGCCATGTTTTTTTCTGAAGCCAAATTGGAAATCAGGTATTGTGAACTCGGTTTATAGTGCAGTGATTTATTACTGGAACTTAATTTTCTATATTAAACAGTCTTTTGCTTGCTATTTGAATCTTATACAGATCTGTTTATTGTTGTATACAATTTTTTATCTTTGATTAATAATATTTTCGTATATTTTCATCTAGTGTTTTATTATTATTTAAAAACAAATCAACAATTAAATTTTAAGACGCGTCCACTATTCCGTACATACGTAAACCAACTCGTAATCTTATTCCGTAATCTTAAGTCCAACTCGGCGCCGTTTACAATCTCTCCATAGCTTCTATCAGTGAAAAGATTTATATGCTAACTTCAAGAAAAATTATTGGCCTTCCACGTATTTGCGAAATTATGAAATGTTTGTTTTTGAGAACCAATAGTACCCGTTTTATGCAAATCTTGGATTCATGTCTTTGTCAAAACGAATGATTAGACCGCATTGTGTCCATGCGCTGCAAATAGTTACAGGCACGTATCAAACTAATACAAAGTATTAATAATCATAATTCAACACGTTTAACAGTATCAGTCTCTGAAGAAGACGGAAGAAAATTTGCGCCTTTTGTATATCGTTTTATTTATATCATAACGCAAGACGTCGTCTTTATTGTTTATGATTCGGTTAAATTTTAAACATCTATTACTGCAACACTTACGTTTCTAATGCTTCCATACTTACCTTCCTAATTCACAACAAAATAATTGGGAAAGTGTGAGTTTTTCAATTTTTTAATTGTATACATAAAAATCTAAAGGTCCCCAGAATACTCTAGAACTCCCTAGAAGGAAATCTCGGCTTCGCTCCTAGATACTACATTATGTTATTTCTTGTAGACAAAAGTTTCTCGGCGGATCGAGAGTTGCCCTCAAATATTCTGAGATTCTGCAGATCACGTTTTGTTAAAACGGGTCTTGTAATACAGTTAAGTATTTTCAATTTTTAGTTTCTGTCAAATGCTTCGGATTCAACAATTTTCATAAGCGCATTACTGACGATTTCGTTCGTCATAAATTCGTTTCCCATTGTTGTTACCATGCATTATTATGTGCACACGCAAATTCACTTCACATACTTTCTTTTCATCACCTGTAGTATCTACATCAAATCGTTCTTGGTGCCATTCTTCCCTATAACTAGTATACATTCGTTGATATACCTTTCTCGTCTTCCTTCCGTTCCTACTGTCTCTCAAATATATTCTATTCTTATAGATTTTATAACCACTTGTTTTTAAATCCTAGTAGTGTATAATATTCTTGAAAAATCGAAAAGGAAGTACGCAGAGAGGCTAAAATAAAATTTTATAAAATAATGGCAGCTTTAACGCTACTGTACTAACTTGAGTACTAACTGATCGGAACCGATCAGGAATCCAAGCGATTGAAATGCTTTTTTCAGGCACATCAAAGGATAAAAGTATGCAGATAAGGACTGAAGACGCTTCGAAGACAACTGAGAATCTACAATGCAGGATACAGCAAAATAAACTTATATTGTAAAAATATGAACACTGGATAGAGAAAAAAATTATAAAACAATTTATACCGAGGAAAGATGCAGACCAAAAAGCTGTCATATTAAAAAGGCAAACGAAAAAGACGATCAGAAAAAAGAAAGAACAGCTGATGATATGTAAAGTAAACGTTGCTGTTGGTAACTGGCAAGAGTTGCGGACAGGTGACTACAATAACAGAAACCCGTTTCATGACAATGGACACGTTGTGTAACTCGCGTACGTACAGTGTGTGTGCGTGAGGTTCCGTCATAAAGCCGCTTTATGAAGTAAGAATTTCACTCAAATGTAAATTGGCCACTTACTGTCTGTAATTCCGGCGTCGTCTTTCAGGGGTTCGGACATGCAAACGAGGGGTGGGGGGGGGTTTACGTACTCTTATCGGCTTCGGTGCCGGGGTACCGCGGAATACTGATATATTAATAACGGTAAGCAAGCGAGCGAGCGACAATCGCATACATGTGACAGCAGAGCCGAGGGTGAGTTACGTGTAATTTGGCCGCACGCGATTGTCCAATCCCTGTACAACATACTTTAACAACTCGTAATACACGACATTACTGCTGTTGTACGCCGCTTTTGTTTTAATGAACACACGTTTTTATAGTGTTTTAATGATAACAATACTCGGTAACTACAATAGGAAACGTATTTCTGGCGAACGAAATAGTCGTTATACGCGCATGAGAAAGCGCTAGAAATAAACTAAAAATTAAAAATACATAACCGTTCTAAAAGATCTGTTTCAGTTTTACAGTTATGAAGCCTGGGTACTACTCAAACGTGATCTGCAATGTCTCAGAATACTTGTGAGTAAAATCTTAGGGAGTACTTTTGAGCGTAGACGGAACGTGTAAAATTATACTGAGCCGCGAACTAAACAATCTGGCAACCTGATTTATAAAAACCCGAAGGTTTAAATGACTGTCATATGTTCACAGATTGAATAAGAGCAAAACGATTAGAGATATTCCGAGAAAAAGTAGTTGAAAGATGAGGAGTTTTTGCAGGATATGTGGCTGAAAAAGATTATACGAAATAACAACGAAACGGAAAGACAACTGAAAAGTTTGAAATCACTGCGAGTTCTAACGCCGATAACAAGAGTAACACCCCGTATACCGAATATGAACCAGCCTAAGCGCTAGTATTTTTTAGTTCCACATTTGAGAAAGTCTTTTCGACAGATTTTGCATAATGTTGAAACACTTAGGCCTATCAGCTAACGTATTACGAATGGGATTTAGTAGAAACTTTCGACGAAACACTTCAATCATCAATGCCTCCTACTTTCCGCATCTTCATCAATTCCTTCCTTGGTCTGTCTATTTCCGTCTCTTTCTGTGTTTCTGTTTTTCATACGTAATCTAATCTCACAAACGCTATGCCTATCATTAAAATTGGATGTCGTTCCCTTGCTCTCTGTTTAATCAGTTTTATCATCGCTGCTATTCGAAATCCAAAAAATTTAGTATGTAAAAATTCATTATACAGAGTGGCCCATAAGTCAGTTGGCAAAATTGCAAATAGCACTTTCATTGTAGAGGTGCAGCAGGGATACAGATACAGATAACGCATACAGATAGTTAATAGCATAGTTCTCATGACCTACAAGAAATGCTCAAAGTGGCCTCCATCCTTTTCTAGTCAAGTCAAGTAACTACTATGCTAGTCAATCGAGCGGTCTACATACTGCTAGTGCCAACTGACTTATGGGCCACCCGGTATATATATATATATATATATATATATATATATATTATCATTTAGGCCTATATTATTATTTTTTAAAGTTTTATTGTTGTCGTAGTGGTAGTTTTATTCTCATTTTGAATCTCTTTTCCCTATTCATCCCTTTTAATATTTTTTCGTTTTATAATTCTGGTATCACATCCAATATTCCAATCTATATAAATTTACAAAATTTTAGTGGAGCGCTGTTTGGTATTCTGTCGTAGTTTTTGTGGAGTTTGATAATTAGGCTTAAAAACAAGAAATAACATTGCGTACAATAAAGTTATAACTCCAAGTGTTTGGGATAAGTAGATATGTGACATAGCTATGTGAGATCTGCAGTGACAGTGTGTGTGTGTGTGTGTTCCTTGGCATTGAATACAGTTCAGTTACCGGCCTATATAAAAGACGTGGCAACCACAAACTGGATTTAAGTAAGAGATAACTGTCTTTCAGTTCACAGACATTACCTTGGAATTTGATTAGACTTGTAGAGTGGATGTGTCGCAAAAACGTTACTCAGCATCGATGTCTTTTGAGACTTGTGAGTAAGGAAAAATTATCTGACAACGTTGCGTTCTGTACGGCTAAAGATTAGTACTTGATTTTTAATATTCAAAATCGCATTTGTTGAGGCAGGTGGAGGCTCATCTGATTTGGATGCCGGAGGATGGCTGGTTGCACAAACAGTTTGGCATTACAAGTGTATTGGCCAAAGGGATATAAGAATGTGTGGATGTAATGACTTTGGGACCAGAGAAGGCGGGGTTCGACTATTCTGTGATGGAAAAATCTTCTATGTTGTCAAAAATCTAGTTGTTTTTAATTTTTCGTGCCTTTTAACAAACCAAACTGATTAGACTATTCCAAAATATTTTAGAATAATATTTTCTTCCTTGATCGCTTTAAATTAATGTAATATAAATCCACTATGCATATTTATTCTGTCCATGTTATTACACCAGCACATTTGCCTGTTGTATACCAGCTAACGCCTGATAATTAGACGTGAAAACTTCTGTGACTTTCGCCGTCAATTAGTACTACCGTCAGCCTACTCTGTGGACGCAATAGAACACAGCAGTTATCAAACAAATAAAAAGGAACAATGAAATGTTGAATGGAACCAAGTCGACTTACGTTAACATTGCGATCAAATAGGTTTTGACTGTCCTGGTAGCTGTTAATAATGAATTAGACCCATACTCTAGTGAAACCTGGAAACTTTGGAGGCGAAGCCCACTTAAAAGGACGATAAGAACTTGAACACCTAAATGTATACGTGGACAGATAGACATTCTCATGGTAAATACAAAAGACTGTTCTACGAGAAAATATTGAAACCTGTTTGGACTACACTGTACTAGACGGAGTAATAAAGAGTTATTTTAATGACTCCAAAAAACAAGATGTTGAGGAATATCGTCACGGTCTATGAAGAGTAAGAATCTCCTAGGAACCTGGAAACAGATTTCGTCGCCATGGAGGTTAGGTACCTTGCAGAAACACGAAGATAGGTACACCGCCAATATGTCTAGTTACAAAAAATTTTCGACTCTATTCTCCGAAAGTTTGGACTAGGCTATATAGTAGGCTATAAAAACAACCATTAGTACAAAAAGTGACAAAAGTTAACTAAGGTTGATTTTGCTAGTTTCTTAGGACTGATTTTCTGGAAAGCAGCAATTACAAAAACTAATGTATGCAAAAAGCTACAGGTTGTGTACAATAACATAACGGTGGAGCTATTGGTAACAAATAAGTACAGAATTATTTACATATTGCATAGCTTATAATATATTTTATATTTTGTATTCTTTGTGTATATATATCAGAACAGTAATGAATAATCAATTGTATTACCAATTTAATACACATTATTAATGAAAACAAATTGTTTACTATTTATTACACTTTCAAAAGCTGACGCAATATATATGTGTGCCACTATAATTAGGCCTATAATAGTAGTTTCTTCTAAAATCGGATGTTCTGTCTGAACAGTTTCCATTCCATTTACTAGTAAAGGTTAAAGTTAGGTTACTAATTAAAAATATATAAATATTTGAAATTTCCCATTTCGGCTATAAAGTTTCAAATAGAACCATTGACGTCATTGACCTGAAGATGGCTTGACTGCCGAAAGCGCTCGTCAATACCAAAGACAACATAGTGGTTTGTATAAAATTATTAGTAGATATAAAGTTTCAGTTATTGTAATTTACAAAAATTTAAAGATTTTTTTAATTACCCATTTTTATTTTAAGAAAAAGTAAATTTTGAGGTGTTGTCAGTTACAGTAAGGAAGCAGTTTTACATGATCAATTGTTTCTATTACAGTTATGGCTATAGTTCTAGTTATGCGAGACCTAGTAGTCCTACAATAAATTACGAAGTTTTTTTAATAAATCAGTTTTAACAACGGTTCCTGTAGCTCAAACGGAGAATCTTGAGATTGTTATCATGAGAATAATAACAAATTTTGATACCACCGTTCGACCTGAAAATTTTACTTAAATTCGCTTTTCTAATTTCCTGAATCTGTAAACAAATTTTGTTTCATAGAAATAATTGCCTAGACTTTAGTTTTTATCTCGTTTAATATTCTGACTGCAGCCGTGCGCACGATTTGGACTGAATCCCATCTGCATAATCGTTTCACCCCCCCCCCCCCCAAAATACTTTTCTCAGATGCACTTCTATTACCAGAGTCATAAAAAAAAAAGGGAGAGCATAAACTATGATTAATAGTGTACACCAGGTGCGTAAATCACGAACGAGATCTTCACGCGAAGATTACACAATAATGTTGTTTGATAAATTAGTGTTAATATAGAATGTAATGCGGCAATAAATAAAGAAGGAATGACAAGGTGAAAACGGGGGCGAGTTCGGTAAGTGTTCAATTTCCTGTTTTTGAGGGTAGTGGAGGGCGGTGGAGTTTGTATGACGGCTACATTAAACTAAACCCTTATCAGCTGCATCGAAGTACGTATGACGGCCGGTTTGTTGGGCTTTGTGTAGCCATACCAGGCCGCTCCATACCACACTGTCCGCCACGAACAAACTTTTACATTTTATTGTGGAATCTGTCTCGTCAGCTGGGTGGACAATAAGTATACTTTATGGGATAGTAAGTGTTATGTAGGAAGTAGGCCTACTCTTAGTATTCTCTCGTCTTATACAAATATATATGTGACTGATACAGTTCGTAACACGTTACTGTCTCTATTTGATAAGTTCACTCACTAATTGAACGGGCTAGATTCGATTCTACCGTTTGGCATTTGTCTGTCTGTCTCTCTGTCTATATGCCTGTCTATCTGTCTACTTTGGGTATGTCTCACGATAACTTAGGAATGCATCAACCGATCTTTTACGGCATGCGTCCCCATACTTTTACGCTACACAACCCTACTGTTTTTGCGATTGATCCACCAAAACTAAAGAGCAGGAAGCAATCGCAAGAGCACCTGTGAAGTACCAAACTAAAGCTAATTTTAGCTACAATCTAAATATAGTATTCATTTCTGAATATTCCAAAAATTTTAGTTCGTCAGGCCCTAAAAAGTGTGGCAAAAATTTAATAAAATTGCGAATTCCATGTGGGATGTCAAATTAAAAAAAAAAATAACCAAAAACTGAATATACTGCTCGGTTTTGGAAATTTCAAAATTTTGGACCCAGACCCGAAAATGTAATTAAAAATTTGTGAAATCCACCCGGATGTCAGACTAGAGAGAATTTTAACACTAATCTAATTGTTGGAATGTTTAGCGTTTATTCTGTGATTGTTCTACAATTATTACTTTACTAAAAATAAAAAAGCACACAGTAAATAAACTTCGAGAACACTAGTTTACACCAGATCTTAGTCATAAATAAGAAGCATTAGTCTTCTTCAGCCGTCCGATTTCATCTTGTGTGTCTATCAGCCTTGTGCCGAAGTGTTCGGCATAATTTAAAAATCGCGCCGAGGCTAACCGAGGCAGTGGCTGTCGGCGCCAATGACGTTTGATAGGTGAGCGGCGATTCAATAATGCAGGCTGCCGGTCAGCTGATAAACAGTCTGTTGCACGTTAAACCGAGGCCTCGTGGCAAAATGAAAAACGCGAGTCTGCCTCATTTCCAATTTCGCTCTCCTCGGTACTGGTGTCTGACGGCCTTGGAAGGAATTTCTGCCACCGCTACATTCTTTCTTTATTATGTGTCGCTGATCGAAGGTGTCTCAGGTAAAAATCATTACTTATTCTTTTCATTTGATTAAGACTTATGTGTTAAATAAATAAATGAGAATTGTGGGGGTTATTTATTAATTGTGTGAGAACGAGTACGTGTGTGTGTGTGTGTGTGTGTGTGTGTGTGTGTGTGTGTGTGTGTGTGTGTGTGCATTCAGCAGGCTACTTCCGGTATGCATATATGTACGTTTGCATGTGGTGATTTTGCACCCGAGTATTTTAGAACTCAAATGTAAAAGTAATACAAAATAAGTAACACCAAAAGTGAAAGTGGTTGTAATGGCAAGTTGAGTTGAGATTTTTGGAGATACTTTTTTTTTTGAAAATATAAACGTGAATATTTAGTTTCTCTAATTGCAGGTTGCTGGTGTACAATATTGGGGGGGTGTAAAATCGTGACAGTGTGTGTGTGGTCTTGGTAACCGATATTGAGCCAGTTATATGTCATGACGACTACTGAATACCTAAACGTTGCAGGGTCCTTGATCCGCCAGGAGGAAGGGAGAGGCTGAAATGGTGACCGAGAGCTCCATATCACCATCGGCAGGGACGTCGACCGAGAGCTCCCCAACGCCGTCGGACACACACATACACACACAAGCTCCAGGAGATTAGGAGGACAGTCGCCCTAAGGAAAGTGAACCACAGTTCCCAGCTCACCAACAACCTTGCTAGTCATCATCATCACAGGCGGTAACATCAACTAGTGTTAAAATACAGGTGGGAAATTTCCGATTATACAGTTTCAACAATTACTACACTTTTGGTGCTCGAAGCAAACATGGACATGCTTATTCAGTATATGGACTATATTTTCAATTTATAATTGCCAGAATTGTGTGAGAACAAGCCTAATCAATGCATAATTTTGTTTCACTTAGCCTGTGTTAAAAAGGGCATTCACTTTTATGTTCTCTGCTTATTTACAGTGTTAAATTACTTTCATTTCTGTTATAACAGCACATTGAATATATATACTGTACATATATTTTCTAGAAAATGAAAAACGATTAATGTTAAAGGCATTGAGCAATGAAACAGATCAACTTGTTAGAACTAGCCCTGTAAAAATATATATATGTTGATTTGTATTGTTAACTGTATGGGAGCCCGTGTTTGTCAGGCGGTTGATTAATTTTCTGAATTACATTCATGAGTTTTAGTAGAAAAGTTTTGATATAATCAGTATTTTTTTTTCTTCTTTTAATGATCTGATATTTTGTCCGAACATGTCCACTCATTACTGACTATCATGTATTACTATATTAATTAAGAGTATCCACTCGTGATGCTGGGCATTGAATCTTATGGTTGCTTACCATACATGTGCAGTCAATATATATATGTATATATATTTATGTTTTAAGGTAAAAGATATAACAAAAGATAACTGCAAGAATTATTCCTGTACAATCATTATTACAGTTTTGCATTCTTAATATATTACATGCTTATATACATATATATTACAAGAATCATTGTCATAAACGTAATGTAAACTGATAACTATAAAAACACTAATAAAAGGGATTGTTACTGTTGAAGCAAGCGTATTATTGCAAGTCCTGTCATTATGGGCTCCAGCCATTTTATGCTTCCGTCTAGACCATGTGTCTAGTTTTAAATATAAATGTAACGGCAGTAGCGGTTACAGCCTAGTGACAACTTATTTGGGTATACTGTAATTCGTTAAATGCGTTTAATACATTTCATATACTTTTTATCATTCCTTCACGGTAAATCGCGTTATATCATAGCATTTGGTACGTAATAGGCCTACGGCTCATCCACAGTGGTTCTTAAGATTTCGTTTTGAAATCTGTAGACCTTGTCTGCACTGCTGTTGACGGCGGTTCCAAAAAGCTGCACTCCGTGGGTTCACATGTGTTTATTAATTGTTTTGCATATTAGATAGTTATTTTAGATGGTTAAGTGTGACGAACAACAGTTAAAGAAAAATATTCAACGAATAAATGTTAAAAATAAAATTCTGCTTCAAAGTGCGTTATGTGTTATTGTTTTTTCGTTATAATTGTACCCCCAATTAAACGTTTACACATATTCAAAATCTATAAACAGTCAAACAGGCAATTCATTGTCAAGAATTTTATATGTACAGTGCCTACAAGTCATATATATGTGAGTAAAGTCACATGGCAAGCTCTCGAAAGCGATTACGTAAAAGAAATAGCAAATAGACCTACTTCTAAAGGATTTTTCCTAATTAATGTGATAATTTACATCAAAAGCAGTGAACAAATGTAGTGACAATGAACATGTAATATCGACGCGCGCGCGCGTGCTTATCTATCTCCTTTCTGTCTGTCTGTCTGTTTACATAAATATCACCTTGTCGATCTCGGAGCGTAATGTGCAAAATGCTGTTAGATAATGACAGTTTTCAATAGCGAAATAAACTAGAGAGTTTACGGAAATCAGAAGACGTTTAGCGAACGGGGTGGTCATTGGTGATGGTCAGCGAACGAAACCAAAGGACCAGAATACTGTGGACTCGCGTTAAACAACATTGTCTTAATGTCGTCTTTTGTTACAGTTTCTCAAAATGTTTTGGTTAACCTGTAAATATTATGCTACTCTGTTTGTTTTAATGTAATGCGTTACTTTTTCCATTATCTTTATTTTTTTGTGACACGCATATTGTTTTACTGCATACGAAATAATTTTTTTATTATTAAGTCCAACGATGTACATTTTTTCGTTACAGTAAAAACGGATTAACAGGTATAGGGGAGAAATCTGTACCTTGAAACCCATCGTTCATAAGTTCCAAAGGGTGAAAATATCAGTATCCTCGCCACATTAAAAAAAGTGTAGGTATGGAATACTTGAGTCCTTAAAACATTCAACTACTGAGCGCTCCTTCATACGGTACGTACAGAATATTCAACATGCATGTTTTCAATGCTATCCAAGTCACTTGTATGTGCAGATAAACTAACCTTTTCCAATCTGCCTTGTGACTTGTTGTTTATACGCAGTTGATGACACGTTTCAAAGCATGTACGCTTCATCACGGAATCTTTGAAAAATCCTTCATACGAGGTCATCACCGTTTGAAATTCTAATTACATTAGCACTGTACGCATCAGTAGGTGCGCACCCACTCAAGTTTGGTCGACCAATGAGCGGTTGTTCGTCTCTATCTGATACAGCAGGTTCAAGGCAGTGTCATACAGCGGATTGGATTTAAAATTCTGCTGGTTATTCAATACGAAACCTCGACTGCCTATGTTTGTTTATGTTCTATAAATATGAAGCTTCTCCATGCCGTTCATAATTCAGCCCTTTTCACAAATGTGTAGTGGTTACAACTTAGACTTGAAATCTGTGTAATTGTAGTCGCATGGGACCAAATGGCGAGCATAGTTAGACTTTATGTTGACGGAGTTAAGAGTTTTTAGTTGCTTAGGGGTAGTCAAAGAAACGTTTAAGAAATCTCTTCCCCGTTTTGCCGATATAAAAACAATTTACAGTCATTACATGATCGTTGGTAGACGCCTGTTTTCTTTTCCAAAGACGTATGTTTATTTCGCTTAAGTGTTTTTAATATTCTATTATTACTTCTAAATGCTATGGAAAATCGTTATTTAATACTGAGTTCAAAATCTTTAGAATGAAATCTGTGTATATGGTTGATATAAAGGTTTTTTGTGTGTCACTATATTTTACCTGGGGATTAGGGTTTTTATTTTTATGTTTCCTTAGAACCCAAGTAATGGTAAAACCTTGTAACCATTGGCAATAGGGATATATTTTATCGTATTAGCTCTTCACGGAAATTGTTTTCATCAAAAGGAACCGTTAGTAATCTCTGTACGAGAGATGTTTTAAAGATCTGATGATGAAGAATATGCTTTGAAACGCGTCATCAACTATAAGCAAGAAGTCACAAGGGGGATTGGAAAAGTTAGTTTATGTGTACAGGTTATACGAATAGTCAACTAAATATCAACTCTATATGTAAAAATACTCAACTCGTGTGCATGTGTGTGTTACATATATAAATATCCCCTTAATACTAGTGTCAGAAATAGAGAATACATTGTCACGAAGCGTGACACCTGTAACAAGAAACGGCTAACTAGAATAATAGATACTTGTGACAATGTATCTAACGTTGAGTGTCATATTATTCAGTTTTACTAAAATAACGTTTAAGCAAAGAACATGTATATATAATAATTATATTTAAATTATTATAAATGTAATATTATATAGTTAAATATTATATAACGTTGTATAACAATTTAATGTTAAAATGTAAATATTTTATGCACATCATCCATTTAAACAAAGAACATACATATATTTCAAGCAGAAAATAAACTGAAGCAATCCATTAAAAACATTTATAGTAATTTAAAGAAACATAGGAAATTAGGAGCAATAAATTAATTTTATGTACATGCTTGCCTGTATATAAATGTGTGTGTGTGTGTTTGACCAGGCGAATGTGTCTGGCAGCGAACTGCATTAATTTGTGATATCTTCAATCACAGAAGCACAGAAACTCTTGAACTAGTTCGTACCGTTGACAAAAGATATTTAACGGCAAACTCCATTATGCAAGATGATACTAAACAAGTGAACTGAGCTTCTGTCTAGTAGATCATCGATTCGAGATGAGGGTGAGAACTAAGTACAATACGGTTATATTCAGAGAAATGCGATCTTCAGATTACTGACTGAATAATATAACATACGCGCGCGCGCACTCACATCTGTAAATATGTCAAATGACCAGACCTTGGATGCGAAAGATGCCGAATTTATTTAGAAACATAACGAGCATAGTTAGAACCCGTCTACGATAGAAGGTAAGATTAAAAATCAAATTGTTAATAATATTACATACTTAAAACTATGGAAAGAATTAAGACACCTTTATTCTTTTAAATTCAATTTTATTAAAAATAGGCCTACGTGTTAAATAGTGTCCTGTGCAGGGTGAATTCAATTCGTTACTTGTGAATATTTTACAGGTACACCGTCTAGAAGGTCATTCCAGAGATAAAAACAAATTATTTTCATATGTCCTATAACAGCTTAAATTTACATCAACCAATAAAAATGCTTAGATGTGACTGACATCGCGAGTCAACCAGCATACGCGGTAGTCTAGATGGATTATTCAAAGTAAGAAGGTGTGACAGCTACCATAGTAACTCTTAGAGACTTTATATTGCTTCTAGTGCCTTTTGGCTTCTGAAACCATCCTAATAAACCCTCCATGTACTTTGCAACTGGGATCTGCTAAGCCATATCACAACTTTGTGAAAACCACAAAAAACTTAACTGATAAACTTAACATAATTCACAGAACATCACATTTAAATATGTATCAGAAAATTATACAACTTAAAGGATAGTCAGTTTCACATTAGTAAAGATCTGTAATTTTTTTAAATTCATTTGCGTTTATAATCTGAAAACAAGAAATATTAACTTTGTTAGTAGTAGACAGAATGATGCCTTGTGAGGTGTCAAATTGTGTAGCAGAACAAGTGCCATGTGATGGTAACAATATATTTGTAATCATAAGGAATTCATTTCAATTGTAAATTATTTTCATAGATTTTGATAAAAAGTTTAGCGTTAGTTTTATAATCTCGTTCCCAAAAACCCACGCGTAAGACAAAATTTCATTATTTTGTTAACGCGGGGGTGATGATTTAATAAAGGAATTCTTTGCATTCCCACCAATCAAAACTCTTATATCGAGAATCCCCCCCGAAGGCACAGGTGAGAACAGCGAGAGTTACGCTTAAACTAGAGACAGTTCTTCACCAGTTTTAATGCAGTACAGAACACGGATTCCGCGACAAAATAATTAACCAGTAACCTATAAATCAGTGCGGTACCGGAAGTAAACAAAGGCATTCTAACCTTAACGACGAGAAATGAATCAACCGAGAGTACGAGTGTTGTGAAGTGTTGTGAATAATAAAGCGATGAATGAAATTTAAAAAGTTAACAGTGAATATAAAAATATATAAAGGGAATTAAGGAAAGTATAGTAATTTTTATAAAATACTTACTCAAATTATCACACTATACTATAATGCAATTAGAACTTGTTGAACATATGTGAACTATTTTTAACAATACACAAACAACAAAACATTATTAATACTGTAATTTTCCACTAGTTATATGTAATCTAATTGTAAATTAAGGTTAAAATTGTGTAACCTCTCAGCCATATGCTAACCTACACATTTGACGTCAGTGTTCAGACGAACTTTATTATATTAGTTTAAGTAGTTGTTATGTTTATATGTAATCACTCTCCTATTACGAGGTTTTATATTAGTGATAGACATTTTTCGTTACGTATTTGTGCAGTTAAAAGAACCCGTATTATATATAAATGACTTAGATAATTTGTTCACTATTTATGAAACCGTATTACCAATCCTGAGGTATGAGTTTTAAACAACGTAACTTGTTGTTTTAAAATAACGATAATCGAATTAATTATTTTAAAAAAGGGATTAAGAATCAAAACATACAATGAATAAAGAGAATTTTAACGACATTAATGGAGTATGGAATTATTTTATTCAGTCAACAAGATTATAGTGGTTGAGTTAAGGTTACGTTTACATATGAAGTCAGTTGGTAGCACCCATTGCCCGCAAAATTGAAGTGTATTGAATTAATGCTGGGTAAATAATTCAATCAAGGTTAAGAAGAATCAAGTTACATTTCATAACTGTGGTCCCTTTCAAATATTTAATTAATCATCAATGACGATAACTTTATGAACAGTGATATTACCAATGATTCATCAACAGTTTGAAGTAAGTAATTATTTATAACCACAACATTAATTGATGATTACCACGGGAGGTGTTAATCAATTTAATAGTACAATTAATTAACTCATTCCATTAGTGAGGCGTGTAAATATTATTTTTAACAACATAGCCAATAATAATATTTCAAAAGGGGACGGTCCCGTAATCTTATAATATACATACATGTATATATGTATGTACATACATGTATTTAAAGATGTATATTCCATAAATTTTCCTAAAGTGCAATTTCTTATCAAGTAATTTGTTTTAGTTACCTACTTTAACTAAAATTAATGTCAGAGCAACGAGACAGCTTGCGGTTGCAAACGCGACTCGCCTTATTAAATACCGTAATTATTTATGGACAAAAAAGCGTGCATTTAACGTTACGTACGCAATATTTTATATAGAAATAAAATATATATTTTTTAATGTCCGGCAATTCTCATGTTCAGTCCGGATTATACTGCTTAGTTCCCATTCAATTTTTTTCTCTACGTTTCGGCGCCTTCTTTGATTCCTTCTTCAGGAAAGTGTGATGCGTAGAACTGCGCGCGCACACACACACACACAGTTCGATCATTCCTAGTGCTAACATATGGCTTCCCCACCAAACGTCTACATCTGACCCGGTTCTTGGGTACACCGTTAGTTCACCCGGTATTATACACAAAGCTAGTTCTTTCCCTCTTCCCGAATTGACTGCTCCATATTATATGACCTGTAGTTTTCCATTCTAGGAGCTGACGGGCGCGTCGTCAAAACGTTTTCTTCCCCTTCACAATAAGACCACTATGATAGACGACGTGAATCGAACAATGTATTTAGTAATTTCGACTAGTTTTTGACGACAAGGTAGTACGTCGTAATTTTTTTGTACTTCGAACAAAAAATTTGAAGCTTATTTAATAATTGTAAAAGAAAAGTTGAACGAAAACTTTAATGAGATAACGATTTAAAAATTAAGAGAGAAATCATGTCGGTAGGGGACGTACCAGTGCACTATAAGGCAAGAAAACTAGACAGGAAACTAGACAAATTGAATATCTGCAAAGTTATAACACATTGAATTGAATATTTTATAACACTAACACATACATCAAAGAAACAAGTGACTAAATAAATTAAGATAAATTTATATATACGTATATCAGTTGTTATGCCGATGTTCATGTTGATAAACGAAAAGGTTTTTTTAAGCTATTGACCAATTATTTTATTCTGAAAAGCGAACAGAAGCACTGAATTAAAGTAGAAGATCGATTAAGATATTAGAAGAAATAAAATTATGTCACTGGAACAGAACTGGGCAGATACAACTAGAATAGACTGTCGATCAATTAGAATAGTTTAAAGCCGAGAAGAGTTGGAAAAATCACATGTTCCAGTACGTGTTGTGTGAAGTGAAACAGGAAACGGGATCGAGAAACAAGCTGAAGCGTGAACGACCTAGAAAACTTGTAACAATGAGACGGATAACGTACTAAAGGTGGGAAGGCTTAACTGGCCACAAAGTGTAAGAGAAGTGAGTGATATGAAAAAGTGGGGAAGAACTGGACGTCCCAGGATAAAGAAGGTAACGGCGTAACTGAAGGAAATAAAAAACATTATTACATTAAAATCTAATGTAGAATTAATTAATAATACGAAGAGTAAGGAGAGATGTCCAGCCAGGCAAGGGTGAGGACGGGGAGGGAGGCACGTGTATGAGTCCACGTGGGCGAGGCGAGTGCATGCCACGTATACCAACCGTGTATCCCCTTTAAGGGGGCCGGGGAAGCGGCAGGAAGCCTTAGTGCCAAGTGCATGCACGACACAACCATCCCTACCTGCCCTGTCCTGCCCTACATAGTACAAATTGACAAAGCACACACACAGACACACAGTGTCTAATCGATATTGGTTACGTCACGTTTGCCAAACACCTCGCCGCTACCTATCCAACCTAACGACACTCGATCCAACACACAACTTTTCCACCTCTCGCCTCCTGCTTCTGCCTCTACCTCTGCCTCATTTCTCCGCTCACTTACCGTATATTCTTTCCTCGGCTGAAGTTTTAATAAACAAGCAGTTTTGCGTGTTCAAATGCTCAAGAGTTCGACGGATAGTAAAAGTTTGGAGCGTCGTCTGACAAAACGTTTTGTCGATTATAACTCGTTGTATGTTTTATTCAGTCATTCTGTACTTGACATCTTATAAAATACAATAATGTTTCCATTATTTCATGAAATAAACAGTTTCGAACTATTGTAACAGACACAGAATAAAGTTTGGTAAAATAAACGTTTATTGTTGTTCAATTGACAATATAAACGACATCTGTGTGTGTGTGTGAACGCACGCGCGCGCGTACGTTTTCACTCATATTGCAT
Source organism: Magicicada septendecula (assembly GCA_034769895.1). Classification (NCBI taxonomy): domain Eukaryota; kingdom Metazoa; phylum Arthropoda; class Insecta; order Hemiptera; family Cicadidae; genus Magicicada; species Magicicada septendecula. The sequence goes on from CM068372.1 coordinate 289,444,141, forward strand.
TAATGGTAGTTATCTTTAACTCTCATTGTTAACTGTCAGTACTCAAATTCAAAAACAAGCAAATATATAAATAGGCAATATTTTTAAGTAATGTCTAGAACACACAGAACCACACTTACGCACACAATGTACGCACAGTTCAAAAACGTGTATGTAATTAATTGGTAGCGTTGACAAAAACAAAACACCATTGATTTAATTTATTTATTTGATCTCAAACAAAAAGCGTACATTGGCGACTCCTTTGAATGTAAAGTGCCTTATGTATTTTATGCTTTAAGCAACAGATTCGAGGTAGAAAAGACAAAATGATTGGACTATATTACGGTATGACAGTCTAATAAAAAATGTCATTGAAGGCAGTTATTCAAGCGATAGGTCATGTTTAGAATACACGATGCAAGTAAAGTAAGACGACCATAGGAAGAGCTACAGAGAGCCACAGCCAAACTGATATGATAATCTTAAGATGGAGCAACAGAAAAACGAGGCAATTTTTAAACAAGCAGTCAAACATACTGACGTTTTGCTTTCAACCAAATTACGTGTGAAACTTTCGTCGTGTATGAAGGTAACAATATCGTTTGCTGCCAAAAGTACACAGAAATGTATTTGAAGGAGAGGGGTGAGACCCTACTCGAGAGAACCAGGAAATCGTTATCACAAGGAATCGAAATAAACCTCTTCGTATGTTTTCGGAAAGGAGCGGGTTTACACATTTGGCGTGTGGAAGTAAGATGTGAACACTGAATTAGTACTTTGGAAGGAGTCTCAGATTTGTAGAGTTTCAAAGTTTACTGCGTTGTGTAGACTCCTTACAACGCAAAAGGAAAATGAATGTCTACCAGACAATAAATGATAGAATATTACACAGAGGACTGACTTACGAGAACAATGAATATGACACCGAGGACAACACGAAGGCTAACATCGATAACATTCCAAAAACGGAAAGTTCAATGGATAGCAAATGTTAAACATGAAGTTGCCGGATAGTTGACAAACAAAGGTGAATGATGTATTAAATCAGGTAGCAAAACTACAATAAAAATCCTCATGGCATAATGCCAGACACAAGATATAATAAAACTTTATTAACCTGGACACTCTGGGAATTGTAAATAGAAATGGAAATACGACAGTTGAAATGGGTGGACGAGCTGACGGGGGAGGTGTCGGCTCAAGCTAGGGAAAACTGAAGAGTGAAGGCGAGGCCTATGTCCATCACTGCATATCCGAAGACTGCAATAGGATGGAACTTGTAGAAACATGCTACAGAAGATATTCAAACTTAAGAGTTATATTTTTCAGTTAACAGTAAAATATCCAATACAAGGACTGTTGGGGTCATTGCATCCAGCACGGAAATAGAAATCGAAAGAGTTTCTTTCGTAATTCACATAACATTAATTTTAAACGCTACATAATTGTGTATATGTGTATATAATTGTAAGTACATAATTGTGTAAATGAGTGACTATGGGTTTATATACAATAAAGACAAAGAGGAGCAAAAATATTATAACAAGTGTTAAGACAAATTGAGGAAACGGAAAAACCGACTGAAAGGAAAGAAAAGAGAGAATGAGAGCGAGAGAGAGAAATCGATTGCTGAAAGATTCTTTCAGAATTATATGCGTAGTTAAAGTATAATTAAGACATACTTTGTACAAGCCATTATATTGGGATTCACTGTGTTTGTCAATGCAGTAACTTCAAACAATAAGAATATCAATAAACAAATTGTCCATGCAGTAATGTAATCGTTATTACAAGGTAAACGCCTGCCTGCCCAGTCCTTCCGAAATTGTTCAACCGTTGCGGCCGATGTTAATTAGTAGGAAGGCGATTCTATTCGACAAAATAAATAACCACGTCTGTTACGACTGCATAAATAACGAGCGAAGAAGAAAAAACGGGCAAGAAATTTTTTGTTCATCTTCTGCATGCGCAGTTTCGCAATTTGGATCAATTCACCATATAATAATAACCTACGGACAGTTTTATGATGAAAGGGTTTCGGTCGACCCTGACCACCCCAGACGGCGGTCGCCAATCACAGTGCACTAAGCACGCCACACAAGACGTCTCTACAGTTCTTTAGACAAACATTATGTATATATGCAGATACACGCAACATACAACTTTGTAAAAATAATAAATGAAAATTATCACCCGTGCATGCGTGTGTGTGTCTTTATATTACAATATAATCGTATATGACGTTATATAATTAATCTCTGCCTACCCTAAGGAGTAACGATAATTTTGATAACTAAAATTCCAGAATATTAAAATGTTGGTGTGTGACCTAATTTAATCCAAACTTTATTATTATTTTTATATAGTGCCGTGTCATATATTTTTTCTATAGAATCGATTCATTTCTTAATTTCATTTTTCTTCGCCAAGGTTTATCTCACTTCTCTCTCCCTGCTCAGATCGTTCTATAGCTCCACTACCATGCAATCTAAAGGGAGATAACCAAACCACTGTACTAAAAATACGTAACATACATTATCTTAATCCTTCATACCTGGATAATTATAGCGATGACTGTTACCCATAGATCGTCTTCAGTCACGCGACACACGTTCGTGTAATATGGGTGTAACGTGGGTTCTTCTGCCGTATCCCGTCCGCTTGCCTTGTCTTCTTTGGATCCAACAGCAATTTGTTGTCAGAACACACACACACACACACATACACATAGTTCGTTGTATAATTGATGTAAACTGTTACTGACGTAAAAGTGAACTTTCTTTTCGGGGTCACTATGAATCTGCCAAGTCATCATTTGGCAGAATGATAGAGCTGAAAAAGTTCAAGGGATTAACGATGGAATGTTAAAGATGTTGAAAACTCTACTGTGATTTCTGTGCTGTCAAATTATATGCAAATTTCTTTAATCGATTGTTGTCATGTATTGTTGGAAGAACTGACGATGAATTATCCTAAAGAAAATCACATTTCTAATGAAAAATTGAGGCAAACCACGTTGTTATAACAAATAGTGTCACTATCCGTAGTGTTGCGTTCTATTGATAAAACCAAGGAAATGCAAGAGAGATTTATCGAGTTCAGGGAGTTCAGAACAACTGCATATCCAACGAGATAGGAGAATTGCAGATTTAGTATCCTAAAAGAAAACCAACATGTAGGCTAAATGTCGTGTGGTTATTGGTAAATCTACACGACTCCACTCATGTGATTTTACGGAAAACTGAAATTAAATGTTTTCAAGTGCAATGATAAATCATAAAACTGACTTTCAAGGTTAATTTTTATTACTAATAGAGTTTTTTATTAATTACATAGCTGTTAAAAAAAAAGGAGAAATTCGTTTTTGAAACATCTTGAAACGTATTAAAACTTGGTCTTTGGTAGTTTAATCACTAACCCCGTGATGTATTAGTCAAACACAGAGTGGAGTGACTTCGGTGGTCACTCCAAACTTTACTTTTTTGTTAAATCGTCTTTATTATTACTTATTCAATTATGATTATATACAACTGCAATTATTATTGTAAGTATTCGCCTAGGAAACAGATATTTCATTTCATTAATCGAATTGCTATATCACCGTCATGATAATGATAATGATCATCATATCAGCGTCACATCATTATTATTATTATTGTTGTTGCGTTTTTGCTATTCTTGTACTTGTCAAAATATCCTTTTGTATTTTATTGCTGAGTTTAAATCTTCTTTTCATAACATTTCTCCAGCTTTTCTAGCCATTGGCTAGAACACTCGCATATTAGGCCTATATTGTGTTCTGTCTTATGAATATTATGAATATTTTTTCGACCACCCTTCACAATCTTCCGTAGGTCTTATCTAACTATCTTATTTTGTATTCTGCCTTCCATACGTTCATTACTGGTGTGTTCTTGTTCCTCCCTTTCAAGTAACAGCAATCTATCTGTTTTCCTGCAATGTCTTCTGTTTTCGCGCTTCTCGCACGCGCGCGCTTGAGTGTTTCTCTTCCGGCCCGTCATGGTCAATCCTTCCGTTCTTCGTAAATATTCTGTTTCAAATGAAAAACATATCTGTCAAACGCAAAATATTAATTTTTTCGTGTACCACTGTATCGTAAGTACGTTTAGATGGTATCATGGTCACGGTACCCAAGTCCAGGACTACAACGTATCAATCATGCGTTACAAAATTTTATCAGCACTCTAAATGGCGCAAGTAAATGTTGCTCAATGTTCCTTTCACCCCACATAAGTGCTCAAATGTTCAGATTAAAATCATTTTTACTCCCATGTTATGTAAGGAAATGGAAGTACGGTGATGGCGAAAAAATTGTTTCGAGATAAGGACTGATTCTGTACTACCCTCAAAAGGTGAAGAAAAGTCATTTTCCGTAAAGTGTCTGTGTGTGTGTCTGTGTACAATTTTTTGGCAATCGATAACTGCCGCAAATTCAAACAGAATCAAATAATTTTTTGCTTGTGTGTCTGAGTTGTAGAGGACTCTAGGCCTATTGATTTTGGTGAAGACTGATTTGGTTAAGGAAGAGGAGTAGTTTACCTGCAACGTTTTACGTTTTAACAAGAGTAAAGTAGTTAATTTTGATAAATAAAGTATCCTGGAAAGAAGGTCATAATAATCTACTGTGGAAAGGCAGATGAAATATCTATAAATAAAAAAGGTAGTTAAAAGGTGAGGGGGTAATTTATTCACATTTGGTATTGACTTTTGAGTCACATTTGAGTTTGATGAAATTAAATAAAAAATCGGTATGGAGAACCATACATGACTTCCATGTCCTAAAATTTATATTTAAACTCATTTAAATATTAACTAAATAAGTGGATGCTTGAGTTCTGAAGAAATTACGTATCAGCTAAAATGGTACCACCATGTCAGGTGGATTAAGACTATCCTCAACCTTCGTGAGGAAGGACTGTACTTTTGGATAAAATGTATGTAGGTCGAACGAAGAGCTAGCTAAAGGTAGCTGCGATCTGATTCCTGTAATGAAATTGAACTCTCGCTGCGAGGGGCCGAAGGATGTCTATAGTGTTCAACCTTCGTGAGGAAGGACTGTACTTTTGGATAAAATGTCTGTATGTCGAACGAAGAGCTAGCTAAAGGTAGCTGCGATCTGATTCCTGTAATGAATTTGGACTCTCGCTGCGAGGGGCCGAAGGATGTCTATAGTGTTATCAAAGTCTTTCCTGTCAATAAAATAAAAAGTCATTTTTCTTTTTTTAAAATCGAGTCTTGATTTCTTTCTTTCCATTTGTCTTCTGATTTCCTGAACGACTATTCTGTTGACCCGTATAATCATAAATTTCTCAGCAAAACATTTCTTCCTTAATACGTTTGTGTCTCCTGTTTAACACCCACTATTCTAATCCATGTCATAACTCTATATTCCACACAGGCTATAAATAACTAGCCATCAGGGATTCAAAATATTTTCAAGGAGGGGCAAACAATTTTCCAAAGGAGAAAAATATTTATATATTTTTCATACATACACATATGCACATATTAGTTTATAATTCTCATATCATAATAGAAATAAGTACACAGATTGTATTAATTGCTTTAATATAACAACACTGCCCAGCGATCCACAGGAAGAAAATCAGTGTCCACCTTTTCGGCTTGCACGCGTTGTGTTGGTGTGGGTTTCGGCACTATCCATTTAAAAAGCGTGCAAACATAATAAACTAAACATGAGTGAAGCCAGAAATAACGCGAATTTTGTGTGTGTGTGTGTGTGTGTGTGTGTGTGTGTGTGTGTGTGTGTCATGCCGATCTTTTTATTGCGGTAATTACAATAATAAAACTTTGGAAAAGTAAACATTACATAATTGAGATATGCTTGCCTGCCAAGAACGATATATTTTCACTCCTACGTGATTTAAATTAAAATGAAAACTATAGAATTTTGTTAAAGTGAAATGAAATGTTTCCATAGAAACTATACTTCTTTGTTGTCAATAACGTAGTACACATTTAACTTATAAATATCGGTATGGAGAACCATACATGACTCCCATGTTCTAAGATATATATTTAAAATCATTTTCGAAATGAAATATTACCATAGAAACTACTTCTTTCTACTTACTGCTTCAGCCTTAACCACAGTACTGTGGTCACTAACGTATACCACCTCACGTTATCGCACTCGATTTTCACTGATGATGGAAGTCGATGGCATTGCCGAAACGTCTGGTTTTGTAGAAAACATTGGACTACGGCCAAACATCCCGGGAAGGAATTTTAACAAAAACTATATCTTTGTTGCCGATAACGTAGTACACATATATATAAAAAATATGCATAAAATTAATGGCTTGTGTAAGTTAATGATTGATCTCCATTAAGTAGTGCTCAAGTTTCCAAAGTTTTAATATTATGATGTCCGTAATTAAAACATCAGAGCAGGTTTAGTGTGTATGAGGGTACACCGTGGACAAAAATTTTCAACATTTCCTATTGAGCGTTGCTTAGAGTAAAACTGCGAATCTACAGTGTACGTTTCACAGAACAAACACGCGGAAAAGAAGGAGCGCTCCGAAGTCACTCATGGACCCTCAGCATCTTGCAGAGGGTTCATTCCCTAAAGACGAAAAGTCTGTCTATGAATCGTTCCTCTGCAAACACGTGCAGTTACACTGCCCAGCGATCCACAGGAAGCAAATCGCTATCCACGCTGGACACTTTTTCGGCTTGCACGCGTTATGTTGGTGTGGGTTTCGGCACTTTCCATTTAAAAAGCGTGCAAATGTAAGAAAATAAACATGAGTGAGGCCAGAAATAACGCGAATTGTGTGTGTGTGTGTGTGTGTGTGTGTGTGTGTGTGTGTGTGTGTGTGTGTGTGTGTGTCTTCCCTGCCTTTTTAATGCAGTAATCATAATAATAAAATGGAAACGTAAACATTACATAATTGAGATATACTTGCCTGCCACGAACGATATATTTTTACTCATACATGATTTACACTAAAATGAAAAAATTATAATTTTATTGCCTGGCAACAAAATTATTTTATTTTTAACAATTACTATTGTTTGAAAAAGTTTAAATGAATTTTCAAGTACTTTACTGTTGTTAAAACGTAAAAGGTTGCAGGTAAACTACCCCTTCTCCTTAACCGATCTTCACCAAAATCGAAAGCCCTTGAGATCTCTACAATTTAGGGAAGTATGCAAAAAATTATTTGATTCTGTTTGAATTTGCGGCTGTTATCGTTTGCCATAGAAAATTACCCTTGATAAAAAAACGTTGCAGGTAAACTACCCCTTCCCCTTAACCGATCTTCACCAAAAACAATAGATCTTGAGTACTCTACAAATCAGGGCTGTATGCAAAAAAATATTTGATTCTGTTTGAATTTGCGGCTGTTATCGTTTGGCATAGAAAATACCCTTGTTAAAACATAAAACGTTGCAGGTCAACTACCCCTTTCCCTTAACCGATCTTCACCAAAAACAATAGGTCTTGAGAACTCTACAATTTACGGCTTTATGCAAATAATCTTTTGATTCTGTTTGAATTTGCGGTTGTTATCGTTTGCCATAGAAAAAAATCTATAGATAGACAGACAGACACACAGACACACACACAGACAGACACACAGACACACACACAGACACTTTTCGAAAAACGACTTTTTTTCATGTTTTGAGTGTAGTACAATCAGAATCTGCAATAATCTCGAACACGATTTTTTTTTGCTATCACCATACTTCCATTTCCTTAAGGAACATGGAAGTAAAAATTTACCTGCTCCATCAACTACCATTTTAATTTATAACAAAAATTACCCCCTCCCACTTCAACTACCCTTTTCATTTATAGATATTTCATCTAACTTTCTACAGTGGATTATTATGACCTTCTTTTGATACTTTATTTATCAAAATTAAGTACTTCACTCTTGTTAAAACGTAAAACGTTACAGGTAAACTACCCCTTTCCCTTAACCGATCTTCACCAAAAACAATATGCCTTCAGTCCTCTACAATTCAGAGCTGTATGCAAACAATTATTTGATTCTGTTTCAATTTGCGGCTGTTATCGTTTGCCATAGAAAAAATTCTACACATAGACACACAGACGCTTTTCGAAAAATGACTTTTTTTCATGTTTTGATGGTAGTACAATCAGAATCTGCCGTTATCTGGAACACGATTTTTTTTTCCTTATGGAACATGGAAGTAAAATCATTTAATCTTTTTCAAACAATGATAGTTGTTAAAAACAAAATAATTTTGTTGCCAGGCAATAAAATTATAATTTTTTTATTTTAATTTAAATCACCTATACGTGAAGATCCACAACACGCCCCAGCAGGCCACAAAATAATTTGTGGCCGTGTAATTACATGATTATATAAATATGTAATTAATGCGTGATTATCTGCATAGTTCAGTTTCTTTATAGATAAAGTGATTCTAATTTTTATAGATAAAGTGATTCTAAAATAACATTATATTAAACGACTACCCCATAATAACAAAAATATCTTAAATAGTGAAAATAGTTTGAGGGTGGGGGATATTTTTTTTAGAAATTATCAAACTGAATTCAAGTAAATTTTTTAAATATAAATCTTAGAACATGGAAGTCATGTATGGTTCTCCATACCGATTTTTTTAACTCGTTTCAGTTCTGAATTTAGATTAATTGGTATCGACTTTGTATATAAAGTCTTCGTCAACGTTACACTGAGTTTTCAAAACTAACAACCAAGTTAAATACAAAACAACCTCTCTCCCACCCCCTCTCACTCTCTCTCTCTCTCACACACACACGCGCGCACGCACGCAGTGCACGCATGTGATGTACATATTTATATTTTAAATTATTAATTTTATCAAAATTTGATTCTTTCGTAAAAGGCATCTCACACATAGGCCTAACTACCTCATCTTATAAATACGGGTACCGTTACGCATTGATTAGGAATATTAAAATATAAAAAATTTACTTTAAAAGAAATAAAAACATTCAATAAAAATTACTTGTGTAGTTATTCTTCCTTCTTGAGTAAAACAGAACAAAAAGTTTAAGATACTATTGAAGAATTGTTTATTAATCTCTCACTAATGTTTTTGAAAATAGATCTATACAAATATAAAATAAAAGTGATAACTATGACACAATTGCAAGCAAGCAAAGCAAATCAAAGAGACGATTTGCACACAACATACACACGCATAAACATGTATAGCTTATAGGTCTATTGTTTATTCATATCATAGTTTTGTATAAGATATAGTGCAAGTCAGGATGTCTTTAACTCACTTGAGACTTATTTGTATGCCCGTCTTCAGCTATTTACTCGACTGTTGAAGTAACTGTCCGTGGGTTGATTTTTGCTGTTGATAAAATACGCGCGCGCGTGTGAGTGAGCGCAGTGTGTGTGTGTGTGTGTGTGTGTGCGCGCCCGCCTCTCTATCACAAGGACAGATGCTTGTGATCACAAGAATTGACTTAACGGTAAACAGTAGAATCAAGCACTGTACTTTTGATCATAGAAGAATAAATCGCATCAAATCAAATTTTAAACACGTAGGCCTATAAGATAAAATTAAAAATGTAAATTTGGTAAAAGATTTTTACACGACCCAAGAAATTGGGCGCATAAGAAAGCAGATTCCGTCCACAAAAGTATGAAATTCAAATCCAGGCAAGAAAAGAATCAACATTTTAAATTCGATTTGGATTTAGCTTTATACGGAGAATGAAATCTGCTGCTTACTACATTGTTGCCATATTGAATACCGATAGTTTTATAAAATAAGGAGAATAATTTCCTTTAATTTGTACGGTTATGAAGATTTATGTATATTTTTTGACGTTTCGTAAGAAGTACAAGCTAGTTTTACAATTAAGTCAGGTCACTCTAAATCCTTTATGTATAGTAGACTAAAGCTAACCTTCAATAGCATTCTTTAAGCAGGGCACCTATTCTGTAGCCCAAACGTGCCAGTGGCCTAATTTAATAATACACTTAATCTACATGTCAATACAAACTTGTATGTAATCAAAAAGATGATAATAATAATAATGTTAATAGTCGTATACTTCCGAATACGTTGAAATTGATGGTTCATCAGTGATACTGGCATAGTAAATTCATTGTTTTTCCAAATATAAAACGAATTTACATGAATTTTTTAATACGTGCAAATACTTTTTATATGTTTCAAACATTCCATTTTTTGCGCACTGCAATTTTCCACACAAAATCGGCCAAAAGTGTTTTTGTAACTGGTTTCATCGATCTTGTCTAACTTGTCTCTTCGCTCTGTAACATTTATTTGTTCCATACTTATATTGACGCGACATATCAGTTAGGTTTTAATATCATGTAGCTTATGATGTCATATCAGTTCCACCTAACACGTTTCTTTGATCCATCAAATCGGCCAGGCGATTAATAAGAAAGAGAGAGAGAGAGAGAGAGAGAGAGAGAGAGAGAGAGAGAGAGAGAGAGAGAGAGAGAGAGAGAGAGAGAGAGAGACAGAGAGACAGAGAGACAGAGAGACAGTGACAGAGACAGAGAGGAAGACGGAGAGCGTGTGTGCGTGCGTATTGACAATTGAAGTTTTTAGGTTACTATCAATATAATGAAAAATTGGGTGAAAAATCTGTACAACTTTCAGTATTTAGCTTTTACTGAACACTAAACAAGAACATTATTAACGCCGAATCCGTTCATCACTGTTAAAGGGCATTGAATTTAGATACTAAATTTGTTACGGTACAATTTTTTCGCAGTCAAAAATCAAAACGATGAAACCGCAAAAAGTGATCGTTAATCTACTCGTTTGGGCTCGTAGTGCGTAGTGGAATTCAAAAAATGGGATTAAAAAACTAATTTCGCTATCGATGAAGATCAGCTAGGTTAGATAAACTGTTACTGTTAGAATATTTTGTACACTAAATTTCGCCTTTGCGTTACAATGATTTATAACAAACAAAAACATCTCATTGTTTACACGTTTAAATAATTTATTTTTTAATAACTAACTTTCTTTAGCACATAATAATCCAATGTTTTTTCATGTTTACGTATATGTAAAATAATAAACTTTTTGTTTTATAGTCGTTCTTCCGAATTACAAATTCATACTGATACAATTATGCTTTCCTCTCAGATTAGATTTATGATTATAGTTTATGCTTTTGTTCTCAGTAACTTGGAGACGAATGGAATCATCCAATCCTCTGATGTTTCAACACTATGGGAGACGAAATCTTTTTCATAAGATGTAAATATTACATTTCAGATGGACAACAAATCGAAGTGATTAAAACATGGACTCGAGAGGAACACAAGAGATGGACATGGTGGACTCCACGATAAGAAGAAAGGATGTTTGTTGTTTTAGCCACGTTACACTAAATGACTAAAAATTATGTTACAGAGAGTACATACCTTTGAACGTTTGAGATAAATAACGTTCTACTGTGAGAGCTTCATATATAATTCTGAAAGAAAAGTGTGGCAGTCGCGAAGGAACAGGTGGAAAGTACACTACCTCAGGCAACAGGTGCAAAAGGAACAGGAAGGAGACAGGAAATACAATTTGTGCCGGCCTTATAATGACTGTGTCAACTTGAAACAAAAGGTTAGCAACACACACCCGTCTGTTCGAAAACACAATGTGTAAATTTGTGCTCGTGTGCGAATGGTGTTTTTATTATTATTATTAGTGTGTGTGTGTGTGTGTGTGTGTGTGTGTGTGTGTGTGTGTGTGTGTGTGTGTGTGTGTGTGTGTGTGTGTGTGTTAATGGGTCTTTAACAAAAATTATTGCGACAAAGATGTGGGAGAAAAAAAATATTTGATTGGAAAACAAAGAAGGAAAAACGAAGAGTCAAGGGTAGAGATATTTTCAAAAGGACACAACACGTTTTCAACGGACAAAAGATGTTAAATACGATTTAAGTATTTTAGTTTTCAAAAGTGTCACTAATAACGGTTGCCATTAATTTTTAATTGCACTTAATGTCCTCTTTATGTAAACAACAATATAATATATGATACCTGGGTTAAACAATATTTTAATTGTAATAAGCCTGAATACCTCCAGCAGGCTAACAGGCTAACGACTTCTTTTTTAAGTTACGTTTTAATGTGAAAAGACTTCTCAAACAATATAGTAAGTCTTTAATATAGTAGTCTTTATCCCATGGATATTTGATTACATACTAATGGCGCTCCTAAATTGTTATTAATTTACGAGTTAAAAAAAATTAGAACGGGTTACGTATGTGACATTTGGCTGTGAAAGTTTTACTTGATATCAAAGATATTCAAGAAGTGCCAGAAAAGAATTGCTTCATTTCTACTAAGGTTTAGGACTTCGTCTCCCTCGACCTGTGTCGTCTTCCACTAACGTCATTTCATCTTTCACATCTTTTCTCCGCAAAATATAGACAAGTGCTGGTTTTGAAGTTTTGCTGTCGTCTACTCTATTGAAATGTTTCTCCATAAATCGAGGAAAATACGGAAAGCGGGTGTCCTTATAGACTTCTGTGGTTACTCGGTTTTTAATCGTTCCATTAGATGAAATCCATGTATTGAATTGAATAAAATTTAAAAACATTGGCTCTATAGAAAGACCGGTGTACGCTAGAGAAACACAGACATTAGAGAGACGCGCACAAATCTCTGAGTTGTTAACACGTCAGTGCAGCAAAATCACAACCGTTATATTCTATTTTACTCTTTCCTAGTAAATGATTAAGAAGTCTATGTAGTCGTTAACTAAAATCTACGAAGACAAGCTGATCAGAAGAGTCTTATGTTAAAAAAAGGATATAATTAACAATTGAGAATACTTGTACTGTTGTGTGTGTGTGTGTGTGTGTGTGTGTGTGAGAGAGAGAGAGAGAGAGAGAGAGAGAGAGAGAGAGCGATAGAGAGCGCAAATACAACTGCCCGATATCGCATAAATTGTTGCAACTTGACATTAGCTAAAATTATTTCCAGGAATCTTTAGATGACAGAGTCTGTGACACCCGATGATTATCGAGTGACCTTACCATCTTTCTAAAGAAACGCTCTTAAATCACATTGACCAGTGTAATGTAAATAAACGCACATACGCGCGCGTTATCCGTGTGCACTATCTGTCAACACGTAACTGTTGCAAACATACATAAATGAATACAATGAATAAAAGCGTGTACAGGTGCGCGCGTATACTGAATTTCGTATGTCCTTTCGATTTAACGGTTAATTTGATGACATTAGTAACGTATAATTAGTTCTTTTGGGGCCGAAAATATTGTAAACAAGTAAATACAGTTCTTTTTTAAGTTAGTGTATTTACACATCTGGCTTAAATTTTACATGGTCGTCCATCAGTCAAAGAAATCCAAGAGTTCGATAATTTTGTTTGGATATAGTTCCGCATGATTTGTTTGAAAATACCTATCTATATTCATATCTCTATGTAAATGTCTCTGCACGTTTCTTCATCTGTCCGAACGTCCGCTCTAGCCACTTCAGACCGACTATCACCTAACTCTCTGTAATTCCTCGCTTTTCTACTTGCTCCCTCCCCTTCTCTGTCTGTCTATCTATCTACTTATATAATTCATATCTATCTATTTCATACGATATACCCCTCTCTTATCTTTTGGTCTTTGTGTGTATATTCATACATGTACTTTCAGACGAATTTTACTGAACCCGGCCTTATATGGTACTAAGAGCCAATATGGTATGCCCGGTCCAGGCGTACTGAAAGCAGGGTAGGTACAAGAAACTGAAAGTCAAGTATGAACAGAAAATGTATACTCTTCCTGGATATTTGAGTGCTGTTTTAGGAATAACTGAGTAAATGAACGGAAACAATAAAGAAAACCACAGAATTAAACAGGAGAGTATCACGGTATTGGAGAAAGCGGATTGAACAGCTAAGTCTAGGCATAGGAGAGGAGTATCACAACGCCTTACATCTGAAGTCGTTGTAAAACAGTGATATGTCCGTATGATAGGCCAGTCTCTCTACTATGCAACATGGACTTCCCTTATCACGGTATGAAAACACAGTTATCTACGTAGCAGAAAAATAATAATTAGTATTACCTATAGATAGTAGTGTACTTCTACCAATTCTAATATCTTGAAAATAAAATTTGATCAAAATATGATAAAACAGAAAAACGTAAATTAGAATTTTGTAACAAAGTTGCCTCAACGAAAAAGCAATAGATGAATTAAAATTTAATAATCAATATATTGAAAATGCTTTTAACATATACTGCAACGCGACAATTATTTTTGTTACTAAAGATTTCACTACTGAAGAGATGAATTTTGTGATACCCTTTAGCGATTTTAGTTATTGTGTTGTTAACACCGGCTTCCGTATTTACCTTATAAAAAAAACTGTACATACGTACAGTCGCCAAGAGGAGCACTAATAATATAATGTTGTTACAATCGCAAATTAATTTGGTCTTTCCACTTAATGTCGAACAAACAACTACTATATATTTCTGAAGTAATACATCTTCGAATTAATAAACCGACTACGTTTTGGCTCGATATTTACAAAAACACTGTTCTCTAAATCTTAATATAATATTGCCTAATTTTAATCGGTTTCTCTATTTTAGCTGGTAATCACGTATCAATTGAGGACTGTATTGCGTATGACATTAAGGTACAAACACAGCTGTGTGCACGCACCGAGTTTGTGTCCTATTGAAAGACATTTTTCAGACAGTCCGAAGGCGGTTCGTAAAGTTCAACAATCCAAGGACAGAGAACATAATCACGTCCTTCCTGGTCAAAGTCCACGCTGTTAATGAGTTTATGAATGTTAATATGAAAACCTCCGGCTACTCGTCCTGTTCCTAGGAAATCTAGTGACATATAGACAGAGTAGCACCTTGATCCTCCCTGATGAACCTCATTACAGCTTACAAAAACTTGCATCAGTAGTAAGCTGAATGTAGTTAGTGTTGTATTAATCAGACCGGTGAAGTCAAAGACATGCACAAGCGACACACACACACACAAACTCACAGACAGACCTGAATATTGTTGGTCAAAGACGAGTGAGTATACTGGAGAGTGTGGTCTAATTCTGATATATGCTTTCGAGTTTTTTTCATAAAGCTAAAGAGCCACTTAAGTTTAAAATTTTACCATAAGTTTACAAAGTTCTAACTAAAAACCGATACTTAATAGCAGTAGAACACGCTAGTTTTTCGTTAAGTGAATACAGGGACAAAGTAAACAAAGGCTTTATACTATCCCTGTACGGCAAGTCTTTCGTCTTAATTTGTTTTCATCCGTACAATGAGACAGCCATGCGAAGGTAAGAACATGATATGAGGGTTGCCCCAAACGAAAGAGCAGCATAGAGAAGAACCGATTGTATACAGCGAGAAGGAATAGTCTTTGTATAATGATGATTATGATGATGATGATACCGATGCATATACTTCAGGCTGCAAACACAGCCGACAATTCTGATGCCCAATTAGAATAAATTGAATTTTTATTAAATTTTTTCAGTAAAAACTTTTGAATCATGTTTAGGCCTGTAATTAACATTTCAAAGCTAATTAATATGTTTGGCTAAGCTAAGCTAGTAAGCTAGTAATTATTACAGAAATTATATAAAGGATGATAATGTGATTCCTTACTCCATTTTATTATTTATCTCAAAATTCCCTTTTACGAAATCTGTTGCGATTGACAACACACTGTGTCAGCCTACATCTGGGAGCTTTATTGATGTTATTTTCGTTTTTGATCTCTTATATTTTGGAAACTGAGTACTGAATGCCCAAGTTTTCCTCACACAATTTGCCTTGAACAGAATAATTAATTATAGATAACGATATAGTCCGTCAAAGAACGTCATTTACGTTCATATACTTATTAGCAGAAGTCAAGGGGGAGTTTATTCCCATTAAACGAGAAGCTCAATCAGGTGTTAAGGTTGAATGTCAAGTCTGAGACTCTATTTGTTGACACTAAGATTGTTTCAGTGTTGTGATCACAAATTTGTTTAAAATAAACTGCACGCTAAATCGATAGGCCGTAAGCAAAATAGCCTACTATAGACACTGGGTTAAGCACGTTCACAAGTTTAAGCAGTTCGTATTTCTGTAATAGGTGCGACTCCCCACACACTTAGGTACTATCCCACCGCACGCACTTATACTCTATGCAACGACAATGCGATTAGAGTTCTCTAGACAGTGTTACTGACAAGTCACTCGTTTCGATTTAGCATGAGTTTGTGTTCAAATTATAATTAATTAATTTCGCCTGTTTTATTTTTGTTTTCCAGACCTGGACAAGCGTCGGTGCCATTAGAGTAGAGCTAGTGAATTCAGCAGTACTGGCGATACAGTTCAACTGTGCGGCGCTCGGTCGGTGTGTGCGTTAATATGTTTAACATTGAACTCCCCCACACACGTACTAAAACAATAAGTAGTACCAAGTACACTGATATTCCGATAAAATGGCTTTAGATTGACGACTAACGCTTAAAGATTAATGTCACTGACATTGATAATGCCAATCGATGTGACAACGCGCCGCTGTCACCTGTCAGAATTCTAATGTTACGTAAGTGTATGTATTGTAACTAAATGGTAATTGTTATATAATAATGTGAGGGCTCGCAATACACCCATAGGCCTATAAATGCACATTGAAACACATATCTTATGCATACACTCACACAGTACACAAACATATAAAACAAATAAACATATAAACACACACACGCGTGTAGGCCTGTGTGTGTGTGTGTGTGCGCGCGCGCGCGCGCGCGCGTAGGCCTACATACATACTCATGTTTGTTTATATTCTTATTTATACTAAATATGACTGTATGTATAATAGTCTAGTAGTTATAGTTAATCAATATAGTTAATTATTATAGTTAATTAATTAGTTAGTTAATTATTATAGTTAATTGTTTACTCACGTGGTTGCGCAAAAGCGATTACTTTGTCAGTTCTGGCATGGTAGTCATCGTCCTC
The DNA here is from genome assembly GCA_034769895.1 of Magicicada septendecula. Taxonomy (NCBI): domain Eukaryota; kingdom Metazoa; phylum Arthropoda; class Insecta; order Hemiptera; family Cicadidae; genus Magicicada; species Magicicada septendecula. The sequence continues at coordinate 289,461,150 of CM068372.1, forward strand.
GTCGTGAACCACGGGTCCAGGTTTGAAGACGGGTTCGTCTCCCAGCATTCCTGCCACCAAGTGCTGACCCTTGCGGTACTTGTCCAAGAGGACCGGCGGCACTTTGGGCAGCGTCCGGCCTGTCGTGTTGGGCGCCTGCGATATGCCCAACTTACTAAGAATCTGTTCCTTTATCGCGGCTAAACTAACGTTCTTCAGTTCTTCTCTCATTCTGCACGCCGAACAACCTCCCGCGGCGCCGGTTGACGTCGCCGCCGGCGTCGTGAAATCCTCTTCATACTCGTCGTCATCGTTCAGATCGGCGCCCATCACGGCCGCCTCCAGCGCCTCTTCGTCACTGTTCCTCGGCTCGGCGGCTTCGGGCCTCTTGTTCCGCCTCCTCTGCGGCCGCTTCCACGACGTCTCTCCGTTTCTCGATCTCGCACTCCGCACTAACCCCGTCTGGTTACCGCCGTAATTGTACGTTGCCACGTAACTCACGTTGCTCACACTACTACTCGATACCGTGCTCTCCGGCGCCGACAGCAGAGCGCTCAGAAACAAAAAAAACGCAACACCAACGTAAAATCTCTGCGACGATAATAAATTATTTCTTTCACATTCGGTCCTCAAACGCTCCTGTTGTTTACTACAAGAACCCATTTCGAAATTTATTTTAAAAAACAAACAAACAAAAAACGCACTGCACTATTTAAATATAATTTTTACTTACTATATAAAAAATTTACACTGCACTCTGGAGTGTCGAGACTACGAATTATTATTATTTTTATATTGTATATTTAATATTGAAAAATGAAGTGAATTTGACGATGGCGTAGCGTCAATGGCGAAGACGGGTGTGTAAGACGGCGAACTGCATGTCGTTGTTGCAGCAGTAGCACGTGCAATCTGAAAACAGAAAGAGAAAACGTCGGTGGTGAGGAGGATGCATGAGAAGTAGCAGTAGCAGTATACGTAGTATGTGCTGCATCGCACGCCGCCACTACCCAACTGCACATAAGTTAAGTCAGCCACTCACACACGACACTTGGTGGGGGCAAACACTCAGACTCTCTCCTCTCTCACTCTCTACCATTACGCTTGTTCTTCTCCTACTTCTTCTTCGTCATCTACTCATTACACACTCGCCTCTCTTTAATCTTTTTTTTTTGTAACTTAAATTTTTTACTATCGTTTCGATTGAGTATTTTTATTAGCCATTAATGGTCATTGTCATTGCAATAAAAACAACGCGGTTATCTCAATACACACGGCTCGCCTACTTTAAGGGTTCACTACTCTCTCCTAGTGATAAGATTTCACCTTTAACCGAGGTTCATATAATAAATCTTTATCTACCAATTAAATAAAGTAAATTGCATTCGGATCCGAAACGACACAGCTGTGCATGGAATTCAAATGCAGTCTTTATACGATTTTGCGACTTAACAAAAAAAGTGTTTCATCACCGGTATCTGATAATCTATTGACTTACAGAAACACTGACGATCGGCCGACAGCTCAGCTGACATAAAGAGCCCGTTTGATATTCGTTAACTATGTTGCAGTCCCTTAAAAATTGAACACACTTCATTGTGAAACCCAGAACATCTAGAGATCGTTATAATGATTTAAAAAAATCGCCAGTTAAAAAAAATATGGGATATTTATTGCACTCTGTTTCTAGTGTGATCAGTTCGCTTGACTAAATAACGATTAAATTTCTTAGAACCGATTTAAAATAATTACTTTTTTTAGATAGTATTTTTTGTTATAACGATGTATAACCTTGATAATAAAATATATTTCAATGCCGATCGTATACTTTAACATTTAAATGGCTAATTCAATGCCACATCAACAAAATAGTAACTTCCATATCTCATTCTGCAGCTGGTCAATTTATAATGTAATATAAAAATAAATAGGCAAATTATTATTTCATTCTCCTTGCAGTTTATTTATCAGCAATAATTTCTATAATATATTCCAGTTTACTTTCCGTAAAGTAGTATTTAAAATACATTAAATGTCTGTTCGTATCCTAAACATTTTCAGAAGGCAAATAATGCTTACATTTTATTTTGAATTAAATACACATTACACTTTTACAACAAGAGTAATTTTTATTTTCATAATATACGAATCTGTGAATGTGTAGTTTTATTCAATTAAACTAATAGGCCTAAGCCTTAAGAAATTTCTAAATTAATAGTTTAAGAGCAGTTGGTACTTTTGGAACTTGATTACATTACAACTTTACTTTTAAATTTAAAATTAAATTACGTTTTTCTAAAAATTAATTTTAAATTTATTCAAAAACTTTTGCTTTACAAATGTAAGTAATAATAAGAATTACGATGATAATTTAAATATACATTTGCAAAAAGAAACTTGAAACATTAATATTATTGTTTACGTATGTACAGATTTCAAATAAGTAATTAATTTTTTTTCTGCAACAGTCAAATTATTTTGTCTACTGCACGTTTCACAGACTGAAGTGTCTAATGTATCGTCAGAAGCTGAATATTATCAACGACTGTTTATATTTATATTTGTATTTATCGCGATTCTCACTTCGATTTATATTAGTCATAGTGGATACAAATATAAGTGAGTGTGTCAAACGTGCATTACACAAAATTATACTTGGAAGAAATATTAATTGTTTATTTCTGTTTTAGTTATGACGTTACTGCAAGAAACTGTAGAATTTTAAATTAGCAACATAGCTAAAATTCAGCAAATGTTTAGTCTTTATTGACGTTTTTCCAAGAAACAAAAATTGTTACTTGCTAGAAAAATGGTATGTACTTGCAACAACAATCACTAGACATCGTTAAAGAATCCAATAGGTTTTCAAATGAACTATATGTATGCTATTATGTGTATTCACTTACAGAACATACTTTTGTTTCTATCTTTGTGTATTTGATTAAGTGGCACCTTTCACTGAAGATTGCAGAAGAGTGTTTACAAAATCAGTCAATGAATATTGAATAACAGCCAACTGTAGAGTAAGAGCTGCTTATTCGGGTCGGGTTGGGATTTCAGAAATAGATTCAATTAGGCGGCCAATTCAATAATGCGGAAAAATATACACTTTGGGGTTTAGCAATGAGAAATCAATTCAAGAAAATAGTTTTTTCAGTTGTCCGTAGGTTCGAAACAGCGGTAAGAATACTGTTGTTATACTCTTCGTTAGTAACAGATAGACGACAACGGTGTGAGGACTAGATCTGTTGTAATGGCTGAGTTTTAAATAATTATATACATCAAGACAAAATACGCGTACAAAGAATAATGTAAGTGTTTCTTAACTAACGTAACTCTGTGTGTGTGTGTGTGTGTGTGTGTGTGTGTGTGTGTGTGTGTGTGTGTGTGTGTGATTCGCCACATACGAGTGTGAACACAATTTCTTCATTTTCCTACCAAGCATTAGGCTAACAGCCCGTGGCGACCTGATCATCCCACCTCTATCTTGGTCTTCCGAGGGATCTCTGGCCCTATGGTTGATATCTATAGACCTACATAATCTTTGGCATCCTTTCAGTTCTTTTGTAACTCTTTGTAAATGTTGTTCCCAATTATTCCTATACTATACTATCCAATTTGGTCACTTGAGGTGGCAACTATTAATTGTTCCCTTATTTCTATTATTCCTCATCTGTCTCTCCTTTTGCAGCCTGCGACCTTCCGTAGCATTTTTTCTCTGCTATTTGCATTATTTTTTCATTTGTTCCTGTGGACGCTCCCCCATGTTTCACTGCTACACAATAAACTCTGGATATCGATAGTTTTATAAAATTTTACTAATTCTCCTATATTCGTCAGGTTTCTGTATATTATACCATTGATGTATTTGAATAGTCCTACCTTTTTGCCTGAATCCACTTCACCCTTATGTGATGTAATACACAAATATATAAATTCGTATATACATATTACAAACAAATGATACAAGGTCATACACATTGTATATTTATTTAGTAAAATTTTAAAAGTCAAAATCTCTATGGGCACAAATATCTTAATTAAGCATTTTTACTTTTAAAGTAGATCATAATTAATTATATTTATTAGTTTATTATAAGCCATTGTTTAACCTTTGACAACACTTTCCTTCTTTTCTGTATTATTTACAGTCATTTTATCAGAGGTTGTTAGTACACGTAGACAAAACTCAGACACACGTACTGAGCGATAAACGCGCCGCCGGTTTGTTGTTTCGAACCTTCAACTAGGAAAATTGTAAGTAAATTCTAACAAAAAATTTCTGATTACGTAACGAAAATACCGTCATTCTCGTTGTCAATATCACAAATGAAATTCGAATTAAGCACATCAACTTCAATTTCACTTTCAATTAAATAAATTTTAATTTTAATTTTAATGTAAAAACTTATGCTGAAATTTTACGGAATTTTATACTGATTTTAAAATTATCTAAAATTAATGTCAAGGCCGTAAGGTAACTAAGCGCTTAATTTTTTAAACTTAAAAATAGCTTTCCGTAAAATTTTATATTCGAAAATTGTATCCGAAATTACGCAAGCTTTACTTCTACTTTTGGTGCTTCATCTTTTTCTTACCACCATCATCATCATCTTCTTCTTCTTCTTCTTCTTCTTCTTCTTCTTCTTCTTCTTCTTCTTCTTCTTCTTCTTCTTCTTCTTCTTCTTCTTCTTCTTCTTCCTCTTCCTCTTCCTCTTCGTCGTATTCTTCTCCTCCTCCTACCCCTCCTCTTCCTCCTCCTTCTTCTTCTTCTTTTCTGCTATCCTTTCAACATTAGGTATGTTACCCTATTCCCGTTTCAAGTTATCCTCCACCTCTTACGCAACAATTTTTTCATTTACATTGTCTGCTGTATTATTTTCGTAGTCAGGTAATGTGCCATACATAGACTATCCTTTTTCCTTTAAACTGTGCTGCTAACTCTAGTCTTAAATTACAATTTCTACGTGTTCCCATCATGTAGAATCTTTTACAACTCTATTGAACTTTGTCTGTGATGATTCCATTTTCCGGAAAACTCGTTTCCTTGGTGCCCATAATTCCGGTCCCTAAAGAGGTAAACAGAGGTCCCAAAATCAGTCTGTAAAATTGTATTACAGTATCCTTCAGATTTTCTATTTCAGAGTTAATTTCATAGACCCACATATTCTTTTATAGCTGTTAATTTTATTGAGAACGTCATTAAACCTTTGCATACCTTACATTCCCCCATAGAAATTTAAGTTACCTATAATACCAATAACAGTTCTTATCCCATGGTCTTAGTTCTTTGTTATTCAAATACATTTTTACTTTCAAACCATTTACCTACTATATATATATATATATATATATATATACTTACAAGTGTATTTCGGCCAATAAAAATGTGTGTATTCGAGCATGTGCATTTGAATGTGCATGCCTAAGGGTATTACGAAAACAATGGGCATTAGCTTGCATACATTAAAATACTTAAATAGTCAAACTTATGTAGTATGCGTTTGCATAATGTTTGTTTTGTTGTTATTATTATTGCGTGTAGAGTCGCGAATGTTTGTCGTTTAAAACGCAAATTCTTATGTTTTACTTATGAACCTTAATAGGTTTAAGAAATGCACGCATTTTGTTTATAATATTTGTGCACCGCTGATGTAATCAATGAGACGTGTGCCAAAACCAAAACATAAATTCGTATATCAAACGTAGAAATAGTCTGTACTGCGATAGTCAGGGCACAACATTTTTACATTTTGTTACGGTTTGATGCATAGAATTTTTTCAACAAATTGATACACAAATTGTAACATATGAAGAAGATAATATTGGATCATCTGTCTTTCATCTGTTGTGATCGAGCCTTTAACCTTAAACTGAGTCTGTAACGTCACCAACTTGTAGAACCTAAGAGGCGATCTGATGTCGAATCTTATATCTAAACTAAACACTCAGTACTTATGAGAATATATTCAAAAATAAAACGCAGATCCTTCTACGGTAAGACGCTGTAATAACAGACTGTATACCATCGACATAAAGGCAGGTCATGCCCGGTATGGCCAGCATACGCTTCAGCCATCTGTTACTCTAGGAACTCGTTTCCACGGTCTGAGAACTGATAAACAAACCATGATTTTATAGGGCCCCGAAAACGGAAGTTGAGACCACTAGTTGAGACTCCAATCAAAATGGTTCCAAAATCGCCTTTCCTGTGGCATTTTATAAGAGCTGAATTAAAAACTCACCTAGCGTATATCACAGTTACATTCGCAAATTGTGTTCAATCGATCATAATTAAAAGTACATAATACAAAGTACAAAGTGCATACTACCAAAAGTAAATTGATATTAGTAATGTTTTCGAATAAGATTGATTTTAATTAAATTATTTCAAAAGGTCGTGGAAACGATGCTTTTGAAAAGTTTTATTTACGTTTTATTTAAGTGGCGTTAAATATCGTTAAGTGTATTGGTAAATATAATTAATTTTGTTTCCTTTATTACTTCCCCATACTAGCACAATGCATATTGAGTTTAATACATTAAACACAAACAATTTTCTAATTGCAATATTTTCATCTATTTTTTTTTATTTATCTGTTATTCTATTGAGATATAGAGTACTCCCAGCTAGGAGTATGTCCTAAATACCCGCGTAGAATGTGGCGGACTATGGTTAGACTTGGCCAAATGTGTACATTAAAAACTTAAAAAAAAAAAAATAGAGAGAGAGAATTCTAAATATTAGCAAGCCTAATCCCTTTTTGTAAAGTTAAGCGTCCGTTTCAGAGCTGCATGTATAAGCTGTATGTGATGGATATGTACACTGCCTTCAAGATTTTTGATCACTTATACAAAGCGATGACAGACGTTTTCCTACCTGCATGTTGTGACATAACCTGTCACAAAATTAAACTGAAATAAAATTCAGTAACCTTTCCAAAGAAAGACAATTTTGAATTTAAAGGAAGAAAAGAAGAAAGAAAGTAAACATCATGGAACGTGGAAAGTCTAGGTTTTGACACGGTGGTGATGTGGCAACGGATTCGAAGTAAAAATTTAAATAATCGCAGAGTTTTGTATGACACTTACTACTACTACTACTACAGGAGTAATCGTGTTGATGCGCACACACGTGTACACAGAGTATTGGGCGCAGACGTGTGTAGGACGGGGGACGGTGCGGAACGGCCGTGGTGGATTGCAAAATGTGGTCATGGCCAGAGAGTAGGCCCGCACTGTCAGAGTGCGCGTTCGCGAATTCCACTGGCCCGCCCGCCGCTTGCCGCTCGTTCTAGGCCAATGTCATAATTGCCAACGAATACTTCTATTGGGCAGTTTAGTTTAATTTCTTTTTCTTTCCTTTTTTTTTTGTCACTGACACAGTATTTCCCCTTGATCGCTACCGACTTACTCACCGCAAGACGGACACGGCGTAAGACGATGAAAGCAAAATGTAGTGATTACAGCTTCGACAGTCTGTGAGACAACACCGATGGCAAATTGGACGTACAAGTCTAATAAACAACACGTAAACATGTATACTGCACCGCATACAAAACCTTAGAGACATACTGAAGATAAAACTTGAAAGTTATATTACCAAATTTTAATTCATTTGACGATAGAACCTAACCGTCATTATGATACCAATTATTAATCTACTTTGCCACCGGCATTTAACCATCCTTTATTATAATCCTTTATAATAATCATTTTATGAAATTAACTGCGTTCACACCCGTATCGATTGTATGTTCACACACACACACACACACACACACACACACACACACACACACACACACACACACACACACACACACACACACACACACACACACACACACACACACACACACTTAATTAATAAACGGGTCTTCTCCTATTTTTACATGTTTTTTATTGATGTTTACAATACATCGGCCGAAGTTTAGTTTTTCTCTGCTATGATCAGGCATAATCAACGGTACGGTTTAATTTGAGACTGTGGGTTGACTCCTGATCATAGTTGGGTGAAACATCTGTTCACCCGATCAATTCGAAGTAATAATATAAACAAGACGGAAATGATGCCGCAAGTTTGTGTTTAAAAGTACATTAACTTTTTTAATTTGGTATTTGAGCGCTTTTTCACAACTCAGTTGTCTTATGAGTTAGTACTTCGTCATTTACACCGCTCACTTGATAATATCGTAAATATCTATGTGGCGAACAGGAAACCGTGCAAACGATCGTAAACTCTAACAAACAATACGAAATCGGAAGACAGATACTATTGAGACGGAAGTTAAATCATCGTGACGTCTTAAAAAAAAGTCGGTCATTAATTTTCCCCTTTATAGATTTCGTGAATCCCCTCTTGCCTGACCTCAAAACTACTTTTCTCATCACGACTCTTCCCACCTTGTGGAGTTGTTTGTTTTTCATTATCATCATCGTGAAAAGACCAGCCCTCCTTATTCTTGCGTCATATGTTTCTCACAGCTTGCTCGGAACTATTGTATTTCCTTTCCTCCGAATTCAGTTTCCTTGCAACTTTTTCTTACCTCTTATAGTTTAGCAGTACTATAAAATTCAAACTATTCAAGCGGGTCTCTAACCGATTTCAAGAGATTCGTAGATTTTTAAAATAATTTTTGGTGCCCTTAACGTTTTTAAACATAAAAAACAAATAAGGGTACCTTGAAAGAATTTCTGAATATAGGCTACTGTCAAAATTTTCCGGAGTGTTAAGACCGTGGTCCAGAATGCCTATAAATACTGTCAGACATTTAGACCGTACTCATGTCGGGAACAGAGACCTCAAACGCCCGCTTAGGACTACGAGCAAAGACTGTCCAACCCCATTGTATTGAGTTAGTGCCCGTGCTCTGCACCCGTGGCTGTATTGCAGCGTCCGGCTGCCAGAAGATTTTTACCTCGTTTAAACACTTTTATTCATAAATTTTTCTAAGGTATTAAATTGTACTCACTGCTGGTTGGTCACTATGTGGCCAATCGCACCGTTCTCCTTTCTTGATTGGCTCGGGTATCTTATATAGACATAGACATTATGTCTTTATGGACATTCTGAACAACCATCTAAGAGTCTGGAAAATTTTCCCAGCGTAACAACAGCCGTCAAAGATTACTTTCCTTTATCAATCTCTGAACATATTCAAATTTAATGTTTGAATGTTGCATCTCACTTTCCATTCGGTCGGGGCAGTTGAAACGCGATTGACGACCCATAGTGTTGCGGAAAACGATAGTTTTATTGGTCGACTGCACCAGATTTTCATTCCGTAGCTTTAACACTTATCGGTTTCCTGTGAGACGGAAAGAGGTATCGACTCGATACAGTGTACCAGTAAGATATCCGAGATGTGAAGGGAATCAATCCGTCTCCAGACATTCAACAGACAAGAAGGCGTAGCAATACACATACGTAGCAATTCAATACATCGTTAATATACAAATTAAAACTCTGTTACGTCTTCGAGTAGTCGGTCACAGTTCTGCGTGTTGCAGAACAAACGGAAAAGTGATGTTAGCAAATACATTCCTTGTACTAAGATGAAATGATTACTCACAATAAACAAAAACAATTCACTGTAGACCTGATATATATATATTGCAGCCTCAAAAAAACCATAACGCTTTAGTTCCCAATACATGTGTATATGGAATAGAACTGAGCAGGCTCAAGGATGATAAGAAAATCGATTATCAGAATAAATCGAAACGTCCGACTGTTTAGTAAATATTTTAGTATTGGTACAAGGGAAAGCTGTGGAAACATGAAATTACATATCACTAGAAAGGTCTGAATGATTGGTAATAAATATTCATAGGAACCATTATACTTATATTAGTAATAACATATTCCGCAGCTTCTACTCTCTCCCTCCCTTCAACCAGTTTATCTGTTCTTCTCGGTATGCCCATCTTAATTCTACTGACTGCCTTACATAACTTCCTTTTACCACGCATTTTCCACTCTCCTGACATGGCCATACTAAATCAGTCTCCGTACTTCTTATATTATATCTTATTCTCCGTTTGTACTCTTATATTTTCCTCTGATTTACTTGTTTCTTACAGTGTCTTTTCTGATTAATCTACCGCAGATTCTCCGATAGCCTGTCTCTGCTGTAAGAGTCTTCTGTTGATGAAGATAAAATTTCTTTACCATGTATTGAGACTTATTGAGTTTGTTATGAACATTTTCGAAGGGAAACTTTTGGGAAAGACAGGAAGAGATCGGTAAAATAAATACTTGGTAGACGTGAAGATGATCTGGAAGGTACGACTCACTCAGAACAACGGCAGACAAGAGTTCCTTCTGGTTTTTTATCGAAGAAGTAATAGGCCCACAGACTACGCAGCACACAAAAGAGATTACATGAACACTCTGATAAAATCAAGAATCTAGCGACAACGTTGAGAGACAGATTTACCTCAATAAATCGTTTGACAACGTGTCACGAGACGACAGACATCTACATTTAGAACAAATAACCTTAATGTTTTACCTGATGATGGTGTAGAGGGAACAACTCTTGGCCAATCAAGTAGAGCCTGCACGACGAAGCACGATTTAGTTTTCAGTCATTTTGTTTCTAAAACTCAACAATTGCCTACAATCATGCTCCTTTGTTTAATAAAAAAACATTTGAGTTTTTAAACTTTTTCTGACAGAAGAGAATAAAGTCATCTTGCATTTAAAAAGCAAGTCCATGAACAGTTGTTTTCCAAGAACTATGAAAAGACCAGCGGAAAGCACATTTTCTAACGATTAAGCTGAACTTTATGTAAATAATAATTATTCATAAGAAACAAGAATATCTGACTTCAATTTGAAGTACTAAACAACGTTGAGAATAATCTTCTCTTAATTTGTATTACTTGTTCCAATATTGCGCACAAAGATACGGTAATGACAAGAGGTCAACATCGTGTCTCTAAAATGAAAAGATTCTTAGAAGCATTACTAACGTGACAAGAAATTACATAGCTTAAAAAGCAATAGATCAAGGGAAGAATGAAAAGAGATGTAGGCCTAAGTTGACGGATGTTGCAGTATGCTGAAGTATGAAGAGCAAGTGACAACGTTCCAATAGCTCATAGTGACGGTAGACAAGAAGCGGAAGGCAAAGTGGAAAATGTAATACGCCATACAAAAAGAGTATAAAATGTATATAAATTAGACGAAAATGTGATGAAGTACACGAAAATAGAAAAACAGATGTGCTCCATCCAGGTTGTAGAGATGAACCTGAAGTCACAGGAGTTACAAGGGAAAATTAAGACATTAAGGAGAACGAAGAAATTAAGAGACTAGATAATGAATTCAGCGCTTGTATTCATAGAAGTGAAAGAAATGAGTTAGTTGGGACGCTTTCAGTGTATGAACCAGGCAAGGACAATGAAACCAATTTAAGAACAAAGAACTGGAAAAAAATCAAGAAAAAGAGAAAACCTAGACAGATCTGTGATAAAACGGTAGTAAAACAGTTGGATACAAATATTACACTGTACAAACTGAGCACATAATGTACTGCAAATGTGTTTGGTTAACGAAAACACACACACACACACACACACACACACACACACACACACACACACACACACACACACACACACACACACACACACACACACACACACACACACACACACACACACACACACACACACACACACACACACACACACACACACACACACACACACACACACACACACACACACACACACACAATTTCACAATTGTTATATAGGCTAATAGATATAAATAAATATTGCAAGCAGATTTTGGTGTAGCGATCGTTATTTTTTCATTATATCCACTCTTATCTTTTAAACTCGTTTGAGATAAGTTACATCTTTCTATTTTGTTTAGAAATTGAATGTTTATAAATTGTTAACCCCAGCCGCCTTGCATCTGCTCCGTGATGTGTTTTCGAACATACTAATCTAGTGAACCGCGTGGTGGATTCGTTAGCCCTCATGCATGCAATGCTAGGGACGTATATAATTTGTTAGAGTCATTTGTGAGATGATTGTATCTTCTGTGGAAAGAAAAAAAAAACAGCTGTTTCGTTGGTCGGGTTTGTGAAGGCACCCTTCCCTCCCATCGGTTAGCTACCGTATGCCATCACTTTCCCTACCCGCCCCGTCTATAGTTTTTTTTAACACCATAAAAAAGCGTTTGATTTTTTTCTTATTTATATACGTCAGAGTATAAATAAATAGCCATCATTCATTGATAGAATATTTGCACTTACAGCCTTAACCTTTTCTTTGCCTACCCTCTTGTCATTCGGAAGCAGGGAGTAATGTTTCTTTTTATACGGGAGACAGCGTATCACTCCACAACTACGTTCATTTGCATTCGTAATTTATGAACTGTATAATTTCTATTGTGTTTCAACAATTGTAACGGGCTGTATTGAAGCTATGGGAATTTTTTATCTAAGGTAAATTATATCTCTATAATTTATTAAAAAACAATAAAATTAAACGGGGAACGAGTAGGAAGCAAAAAATAATTTTATTTTCTTCCAACAATCAGTGAGTATGCCGGTTGTTTAGAACTGGTTGTAAAAAAAAATCTAATATTTATTTACAGTCATCAGAGTATTAAACAAATCCTCTTCCAAAGTAGTTAAGTTGGCAGTTAAATATTTTAACCGCTATGGTATATTAGGTAGGATATGGACACACACACACACACACACACACACACACACACACACAGAGTTTGTGTAAGACAGTACGTGTTAATTCTTCAGCTTTCAAATCTCGTAACAGTAAATCATGTCTATGTATGCGTGAACATTTAACGATCCGTCCATGTTTAGGTTGTCAGGTAGTTTGCAAAACTGTCTATACTCCACTTTGCTTGGAAAAATATTGTAATATCTGTGTTATTTACTAAAGAATGTATACTACTACAGGTATTATTACAAATTTCTCATATGAAACCAAAACCCCGTTGCAATAAGTGTTGGCCTGTCTCCAAAATTGCGTTTTGCTCAAGTTGTGTACATCCTATAGTTATCTGGTGTATGTCAACAATATAGACCTACTTTAGTAAAGGCAAATATACATTTTAATGAAAGTTGCATATCTGCAAGCATTCACAGTTTGAGTTTTATATAGGTTCTGACGTTTCTGAACTGGCCAACCAAAAAATCCGTACCTGCAACTTTTACTACAATACAAAGTTATTATTTCCATTTCTGTTCCTAAAAGAACCGTAAGGCTGTCTTTTCCTTAGGGGAGCTCAATAAATACGTTTCTAAGAATTTTATGGGGATGCCAGAATAATGTGAGTAAATACAAGCAGAATACCAAATTTAGCGTTAACTTTGAAGAAAATAAATTAGTCGGAAAAAATATTTCTAAAGGCTTAAATGTACGCGTGTTAAAACTAAAATTATGAGCGGAAATTTCTTGTGGCACGCTTGTAAACAAATATTTAAGCATAAATTGAGTTCAACAAGCATAAACATAGAATTAAAAATACAGTAAGAAACGGTTACAAATGAAGTAATTTTCGAAATAAATTAATATTTTTCTCGCACGTCGTTACTAAACTCTACACGACGTCCTACCCGTATAATGGAAAACCGGTCAGTTAATGGAAGTACCGAATTGGTTTTGCTTTATCGTAGATGACTTAGTAATCTCATAACTAGAATTATGTTTCATTAAATGAAATACAAATGTATAAACAGTTGAATCGAAAGTATTTAGACTTACGTTTTCATTAACCAAGCAACACTTTTAACCGCAATCGGTTTCCATTTTTCGACTGGAAAGAGCTAAAGATTATTTAAGCATGCCGATCAAGGGGTAGAATCGTAGGTAACAAAATTAAAGGTATTGTGGCCATGGGATCGGGACCCTCATTATGATTACATATGACGGCCTGCTTGTCAGTATTCATCCCTCTTTCGTTGCTCACCTCCTGAGCTCCCCACCCCTCGCCTATCGCACTGCATTGTTAATTAACGTTCACTCTGTAAACACGCTCTGTTGCGGCGTTTTTATAGAGCGGCGGAAAAAAGCGAAATATTTTTAATTGAAACCAATTAAATGTCTTTACACAATTCTGTAATCACACATTCAGGTAAGCGACAAGAGTCTCTACCTACCTGTGAACTTCATTAAAAAGCCTTTTGTCCTTCTGTCTTAGTTTCTGTCAGTAAAACGTCAGTTTAAATTAACGCTCAACTAGCAGTCCTGTTTATGCATGTTTACGTTCTATTCGACAATGTAATTAACACGACACAGAGATTTCATCTATACAATTTAATATTAATTTAACAAGTTAAATCTTGTTGGCTGGAAGAAATTAAATGTAGCTTACAAATATATAATTATAGACATTTGTAATTGTGCCAGGTGCAAGTTTAGACAGCTCTGTCAGCTGTAAATAAGAAAAGAATACTAGTGTTGAGAAAACATTATTATAGTTAGTACGATATGTTTTATACACTTAAATTAAAAGTAATACGTCTTCTACGAACATGTATGAAAATAATGTTTAATGTTCTTTTTTTAGCGTGTTAAGATGACTTACCATTCCATCTCGTTTAAGCCGTTTTCTCGTTAAAGCCTAAACTTAACATAGAGTAAATTCTGACATGACAAAAAAGTGTTAAATAAATTAACCCCTACATTCCAGCATTTACAATCTAAAAGTACACAGTGTAATAATAATGTACTAAATCAGTTGTAGGCCTATAGCCTATATTTGATCGTCTACGCACGCGCGCACGCACGCGAGCGTGATGCTTTCAGACTTCATAAACATATTCTTAATTTTTCTAACCTTCTTCTTCTTCTTCTTCTTCTTCTTCTTCTTCTTCTTCTTCTTCTTCTTCTTCTTCTTCTTCTTCTTCTTCTTCTTCTTCTTCTTCTTCTTCTTCTTCTTCTTCTTCGTCTCCTTCTTCTTCTTCTTATTATTATTTCTTTAGCGTATAGGCTACCTTTGGATCACGTTATTCTACTATTTCCTTCCTTGGGTTTTAACCTTTGCCCAGTATTCCTGCATCCGTTTCCGGTTGGCCTTTTTCATTCTTCAGTCCACGTCTTGCCTGTTCTTAGCTTTGGCTTTCCTGTAAATACTGCTGTACCCCAAGTTTCTTCTTATGAGGGTCACGTTCTTGGGTGTTTTCACGCATGATACCCATTTTTTGCAGATCCCTTTCCAGCTCGGTGAACCAGGTCATCGTGGTTTTCTTACTTACAATGTATACCAAGTCTCTGTTGGTCAATCCCTCTGAGCTCATTCCTGCCATGTGACCATAGAAAGCAACTTTTCTTTTCTTGTGTCCTCATCTTATTATTCCATATGCGAATGCAGTTCGTGGTTGTTCCGTCTTCTTTAAGTTGCCAGAAGATTTTCCTCAGGATATTCATTTCTGTGGATTCACGTTTCTCGGTTAGACATTGCCTATTCACTGCGAGGCATTCTGGTATTATTATTATTATTATTATTAGTTTATTCTGGAGTACTGTTCTGTGATTTGGGGATATATAAGGGACGACACTGATCAGAAAATTCAGTCAGTCCAAAAACGAGTTTTTCTTATCTACATATCGTACAATATCAACATTTTCGTCGTATGATGGCATTTCGTCGTAGTGTGAACACTGGGGCATTGTAACCCTTAAAAACAGAAGAACACTGTAAGTTGTGTTATACATGTATAATAGTATCCACGGCCTTATTAAGATCGAAGAGGAAGGTAAACTGAGAAGGATTTAAAGGAAAATAGTAAGAGAAATTTTAGATCCGAAGAAAATATCCGATGGAGAACACAGGAATCTTAAAAATCATAGAACAGAGGTGACGTTGGATGAAAAAAATATAAGAAAAGAGGACAAATGTAAGAGATTTGTAACAGAAAAGCACCGAAGGCGACGCTAAGGAAAGTAACTTCAAGGAGACCAAAAGCGGGCAGATCATGAGAAAAACCAAAAACAAGATAGAAAGACCATATGTGGGCTGATGAGGGAAGATTAGGGCTACAGAATTGATGACCGATGATAGAGGACAGATAGAATCGAATATCTTAGTGCAGTTAAGAAGAAACTGCATCTCGGGGATCGGTTACAGAGTTCATTATGTAAGGCACAGAGGGCCTGTCTTGTTCAAGTACTTGCGGATGAGTAGTGTTTGTGACAGTGAATGCGTTGACTTTTTCACTCAGAACATTAATGCCATAGGAAGAATATTATGAAGATGCTGGAGTGAATCTTTGACTAGAACATCTAATCATTTTAGAAATGTGTGTTGTGTATAAATTCATGTTACTTATAATTGTTTGTTTTATGTCGTTCTAGTACACTTCTCTTTCTTCTATGGTATATCGACCATCCCGTGTAATTCCTTGGTAGAGTGCACACAACAAGGAATTCATACTGTTCTATGCACTCTCTTTGCATCAGAATTATTATTAATGTTAATACTATTATTATTATTGTTATTATTATTATTATTATTAATATCATCAGGTTCTACTATTAGCAGTTTCTTCTTAACTGCACTAAGATATTCGATTCTATCTGTCCTCTATCATCGGTCAATTCTGTAGCCCTAATATTCCCTCATCTTGTCTCCTCAGCTTGTCTGCCCCATAAATCTCTGACACTATTTGCCCGGACATTAACGTTCCAATTTTCTACGCTTCTCTTACTATTTTCTAACACATATCATGAATATGTGCTTATTAGAGAACATTAACAAATAAAAACGATATTAAGACAGATAGATTTATTCCGACTGCTCCTAATTTTATAATTCAAACGATGCTTAATGCGTATAACAAGGTTTTAATAAGTAATACAAAGTATTAATTATAAAAATAAATTTATATATTATAGCAGGTAAACAAGAAATACTATTTTTAAAATTTTTGTGAAAGAACTATACTAATGGCTTTCCTACGTGAACATAAAATTCTAACAAAAATCGTTCTAGTTGATACCCTTATAGAACAGGTTATAATTTCAGGTACTTAGGCTGTTTTAAATAGTTACTAATACTTATAAATAAATAGTTACGGATACTTTCATGTAAACTTTCATTATTCAGGCAGATTTGAGGTGCAATAATTAACGTGCCGAGAAACGGGACAATTAAAAAGATGCAAAAATATGTCTTCCTGTGTCCGTTCTGTTATATGGGCCAGACACTTGGACCGTGACCAAGTACACGATAAACGATATTGAAGAGCTGGCGGCTACTGTAATGAAATTGATCAGATCAGTAAAAAATTGTACACGATTCGACAGAAATACGGAATCACTGGCAGAAATAACCATTCGTTATTTAGGGCGACTGCTTCAGCTTGTGGATACGATCAAAAACAGCCGCATATATACGAAAATATTCGGCCTACAGACCTAAACGTCAGAGAGATCTAGGAAAACCAAGAGAACGCTGGACGGAACAACTCTGAAACCGAAACAAGCTGGAAGCCTGTTCTCCTTCCTTGTACTGAAGAAGGAGATAAATAAGAGTGCCTCAGTACTGTTTATTTGGCTTGTGTATTGTGTAGTACTACTCAAAGGTAATGGAACGTATATGCCTGCCTACAGAGAGGCTGTCTTGCTACAACTGGCTAACGTGTTTAACGTTTGCTTATTTATATTTAATTTGCAGATATTTCCATGTTTATGGAAACAAAATAAATGTACAAAGTATACGAACATAGTTCCGTGAAAGTATTATTTCGTAGCAAGGAAGAAAGAAGACAACAGAATGCTATATGAAGGATAGAAACGTCCGTTAAATGTTGCCCCTTTTTTATACATTGGGTGATTTGTTTGAAAGTGGATTGACGCGTATAAATGGATACGACTATGCTAATGTGATACAGATCAAACCCAAACGGTTACCGTAAGAATAAGAAAGCAATAGAAAAGACCGGAACTAGCTGAATAGAGCATCCGTATTCCACCTTTTTCAAGTCTGGGCCTCTTAATAACATACTCAGAATATTCCTACCGGCCTTCCAGGAAAAATGAAATGTAAAAGAGTTGCTTTATTATCCGAAGGTACTTTGTTCGTACAGTAGTTATAAGTAAAATATACAACGAGAATGAAATATATAACTTATACAAAGTGGTAATAAAAATAAGTGTCGGTTTTAAGTTAAGGGCTGTTGTACTGAGTAAAATTTAAGTAAATACTTTTTTAAAATTTGTCAGTAAAATAATAAAGTTCAATATTTATAAACAATGCATTATGGATTTTTTGAACAGTA
The DNA here is from genome assembly GCA_034769895.1 of Magicicada septendecula. Taxonomy (NCBI): domain Eukaryota; kingdom Metazoa; phylum Arthropoda; class Insecta; order Hemiptera; family Cicadidae; genus Magicicada; species Magicicada septendecula. The sequence continues at coordinate 289,479,401 of CM068372.1, forward strand.
TTAAAGAAAATTAATATTTGCAAGTATTTTATATGTAATTTATTGTTTAATTATTCTTGTAATATAGTAATAATTCTTGAAACACATTTACGGATGATTAGATTTAATAAAAAGAACAACGAAAAATCTACTGAAATATAACAATTAATTTTGAAAATGTTCCAGACACAGTTTCAAAATATATAAGTAAGGATGTAAGAGGTTATTATGCTTTCCCTATTTAGTCAAAGCGTGTATTGATTGTTGACTGTTGGCGAAAACAAGACTCTGTGTCTGATAGACGGGATGTTAAATAAATATTAGTCCGTCACTTTTTACTTCCATGTTCCTTAAGGAAATGGAAGTATGGTGATGGCAAAAAAAATCGTGTTCGAGATTTTTGCAGATTCTCATTATACTACACTCAAAACATGAAAAAAAGTCATTTTTCGAAAAGTGTCTGTGTTTGTGTCTGTGTGTCTGTCAATCTGTCTGTAGATTTTTTTTCTATGGCAAAAGATAACAGCCGCAAATTCAAACAAAATCAAATAATTTTTTGCATGCAGCCCTGATTTGTAGAGTACTCAAGACCTATTGGTTTTGGTGAAGATCGGTTAAGGGAAAGGGGTAGTTTACCGGCAACGTTTTTTTTTTAATCAAGGGTAATTATTTTCTATGGCAAACAATAACAGCCGCAAATTCAAACAAAATCAAATAATTTTTTGCATGCAGCCCTGATTTGTAGACTACTCAAGATCTATTGTTTTTGGTGAAGATCCGTTATGGGAAAGGGGTAGTTTACCAGCAACGTTTTATGTTTTAACAAGGGTATTGTATATGGCAAACGATAACAGCCGCAAATTCAAACAGAATCAAATACTTTTTTGCATACAGCCCTAATTTGTAGATTACTCAAGATTATTGTTTTTGGTGAAGATCGGTTAAGGGAAAGGGGTAGTTTACCTGCAACGGTTTTTTATCAAGAGTAATTTTTTCTATGGTAAACGATAACAGCCGCCAATTCAAACAGAATCAAATAATGTTTTGCATACAGCGCAGAATTGTAGAGTTCGCAAGACCTGTAGATTTTGGTGAAGATCGGTTAAGGGAATACAGTAGTTTACCTGCAACATTTTATGTTTCAAAAAGGGTAATTTTTTCTATGACGAACGATAACTGCCGTAAATTAAAACAGAATCAACTACTCTTCTGCATACCTTTTTGAATTATACAGAACTCAAGGTTTATTGATTTTGTTGAAGATCGGTTAAGGGAATGGGGTAGTTTACCGGCAACGTTTTATATTTTAACTAGGGTATTTTCTATGGCAAACGATAACAGCCGCAAATTCAAACAGAATCAAATAATTTTTTGCATGCAGCCCTGATTTGTATAGTACTCAAGACCTTTTGTTTTTGGTGAAGATCGGTTAAGGGAAAGGGGTAGTTTACCAGCAACGTTTTTTTATCAAGGGTAATTTGTTTCTATGGCAAACGATAACAGCTGCAAATTCAATCAGAATCAAATAATGTTTTGCATACCTTTTTGAATTAAAGAGAACTCAAGGTCTGTTGATTTTGTTGAAGATCGGTTAAGGGAAAGGGGTAGCTTACCAGCAGCATGTTTTAAGAAGGGTAATTTTTTTGACGAAATAACTGCCGTAAATTCAAAGAGAATCAAATAATTTTTTGCATACTTTCCTGAGTTGTAGAGAACTCAAGGCCTAATGATTTTTGTGAAGATCGGTTAAGGGAAAGGGGTAGTTTACCAGCAACATTTTATGTTGTAACAAGAGAAATGTTTCCATGACGAACGATAACTGCCGCACATTCAAACAGAATCAAATATTGTTTTCCATACGTTCATCAATTGTGAAAGACTGACGGTCTGTTGATTTTGGTGAAGATCGGTTAAGGGAAAGGGGTAGTTTACCAGCAACATTTTATGTTTTAACAAGGGTAAATTATGACGAACGATAACTGCCGCACATTCAAACAGAATCAAATAATGTTTTGCATGCGTCCCTGAATTGTAGAGGACTGAAGGCCTATTGATTTTGGTGAAGATCGGGTAAGAGAAAGGGGTAGTTTACCTGCAACGTTTTATGATAAGTACCGGTTGGGATGTGATAGGCCAACTGAAGCCTAGAACTAAACCTTGTATTTTTGTCAGTTTAAGATGTTTATTATGTTAAGAATTGTTATAAAAGAACTTTATACGTGTCCTAGATAATGTAAATAACAATCATTCAATCAGTAATTAGTTATAAGACATAAGTTTATCAAAATATTGTACGGTATCGATTAATCGACTCTCAGTTTAAAAAAGTGAATTTTGTTACTAATGGACGAATTTATGCCATGATTTGCAATTTCAAGATGCATAAGGGAATTATGTTTGTAAAAGTATTTATTGTAAATTTTATTCCATAGAAAATGCTTTGTGAAACTTATACAGTTGTCCATATTTTAGCTAATCAGACGTCTTTATTTGAATAATGTTACCCATAATCGCAAGCGCGAGGTTTGCCGAAAATCTTTTTCCGTTAACTGACTTTTATTTAAGTTCTGAAGCGATAGGTTGATAGAATCTGCCGATCGCATTACTCGCTAATTAAAAGTTTATACAGTTTATTCCAGTGCTCACACAATTGCAATTCAGTGAATTTAAGGGAAGTATAGGCCCTAGTATTAATTAATTAATTACTTATGTTAGCATAATATCCAGTAATGCACTTTGAACTAATTACATATTTGTCAATAATTACACCATTACACTATCACCAAGATATTATTCAAATAATCACTATTATTGTTAAATTGTAAATTAAATATAAGCAGGTTAAAGATGATTACTTTTTTATAAAATGTTAACCTTAAAATGTTGAACATTCGATATTTTCTATAACGAACGATAACTGCCGTAAATTGAAAGAGAATCAAATATTGTTTTGCATACAGCCCTGAATTGTAGAGTACTCAAGATCTGTTGTGTTTGGTGAAGATCGGTTAAGGGAAAGGGGTTGTTTACCTGCAACGTTTTATGTTTTTACAAGAGTAATTTTTTCTATGACGAACGATAACTGCCGTAAATTCAAAGAGAATCAAATAATTTTTGCATACGTTCCTGAATTGTAAAGCACTGAAGGTCTATTAATTTTGGTGAAGATCACTTAACAAGTGAGAGGGGTAGTTTACCAGGAACGTTTTATGTGATAACAAGAGTAATTTGTTCTATGACGAGCTCAAGGCCTGTTGATTTTGTTGAAGATCGGTTAAGGGAAATGGGTAGTTTACCTGCAACATTTTATGTTGTAACAAGAGAAATGTTTTCATGACGAACGATAACTGCAGCACATTAAAACAGAATCAAATATTTTTTTTGCATACGTTCCTCAATTGTAAAAGACTGAAGGCCTGGTGGTTTTGGTGAAGATCGGTTAAGGGAAAGAGGTAGATTACCAGCAACTTTTTTTTATCAAGGGTAATTTTTTTTTGGCAAACGATAACAGCCGAAAATTCAAACAGAATCAAATAAGTTTTTGCACACGTTCCTGAATTGTGAAGGACTGAAGGCCTATTGATTTTGGTGAAGATCGGTAAAGGGGAAAGGGTAGTTTACCAGAAACCTTTTTTTGTTGTAACAAGAGGAAAGTACTTAATTATGATAAACAAAGTATCCTGATAAGAAGATCATAATAAGCCACTGTAGAAACGTAGATGAAATATCTATAAATGAAGATGCTAGTTGAACGGGGTGGGGGTAATTTTCTATAAATGAAAATTATAGTTGAAGAGGGAGGGGATAATTTTTATTTATATGTCATGTGTACTACGTTATCGGTAACAAAGAAGTAGTTTGTTGTTAAAATTCCTTCCTGGGCTGTTTGGGCTTGATCCAATGTTTTCTACAAAAGCAGACGTTTCGGCAGTGCTATCGACTGCCATCGTCAGTGAAAATTGAGTGCACTATCGCGAGGTGGTATACGTTAGTGACCACAGTACTGTGGTTAAGTCTGAAGCAATAAGTGGAAACAAGTAGTTTCTATGGAAACATTTCATTTCGTAAATGATTTTAAATATAAATCTTAGAACATGGAAGTCACGTATGGTTCTCCATACCGATATTTACTTCCATGTTGCTTATGGAAATGGAAGTATGGTGATGGCAAAAAAATCGTGTTCGAGATAATTGCAGATTCTGATTGTATTACACTCAAAACATGAAAAAAAGTCATTTTTCGAAAAGTGTCTGTCTGTCTATCTGTCTATGTGTCTGTCTGTGTGTCTATCTGTGTGTCTAACTGTGTGTCTACAGATTTTTTCTATGGCAAACTATAACAGCCGTAAATTCAAACAGAATCAAATAATTTTTGGCATACAGCCCTGAATGACAGAGTTCTCAAGACCTACTGTTTTTGGTGAAGATCGGTTAAGGGAAAAGGGTAGTTTACCTGCAACGTTTTATGTTTTAACAAGGGTATTTTACATGGAAAACGGTAACTGCCGCAAATTCAAATATAATCAAATAATATTTTGCATGCAACTCTGAATTGTTGAGTTTGCAAGACCTATTGTTTTTGGTGAATATCGGTTAAGGGAAAGGGGTAGTTTACCTGCCACATTTGTTTTGTTTTAACAAGGGTATTTTCTATGGCAAACGATAACAGCCGCAAATTTAAATGGAAACAAATAATTTTTTGCATACAGCCCTGAATTGTAGAGTTCTCAAGATCTGTTGTTTTTGGTGAAGATCGGTTAAGGGGAAGGGGTAGTCTACCTGCAACATTTTATGTTTTAAAAAGGTAATTTTTCTATGACGAACGATAACTGCCGCACATTCAAACAGAATCAAATATTGTTTTACATACGTTCATCAATTGTGAAAGACTGACGGTCTGTTGATTTTGGTGGAGATCGGTTAAGGGGAAGGGGTAGTTTACCTGCAACATTTTATGTTTTAACAAGGGTAATTTTTTCTATGACGAATGATAACTGCCGTAAATTCAATCAGAGTCAAATGATGTTTTGCATACTTCCCTGAGCTCTTGAGAACTCAATGTCTTTTGATTTTGGTGAAGATCGGTTAAGGGAAAGGGGTAGTTTACCTGCAACATTTTATATTTTAAAACGGTAATTTTTTCTATGACGAACGATAACTGCCGCACATTCAAACAGAATCAAATATTGTTTTGCATACCTTCATAAATTGTAAAAGACTGACGGTCTGTTGATTTTGGTGAAGATCGGTTAAGGGAAAGGGGTAGTTTACCGACCACATTTTATGTTTTAACAAGAGTAATTGTTTCTATGACGTACGATAACTGCCGCACATTAAAACAGAATCAAATAATTTTGTGAATACCTTCCTCAATTGTAGATAGCTCAAGGTGTGTTAATTTTGTTGAAGATCGGTTAAGGGAAAGGGGTAGTTTACCTGCCACATTTAATGTTTTAACAAGAGTAATTGTTTCTATGACGAACGATAACTGCCGCACATTCAAACAGAATCAAATGATGTTTGGCAAGCATCCCTGAATTGTAGAGGACTCAAGATCTATTGATTTTGGTGAAGATCAGTTAAGAGGAAGGTGTAGTTTACCAGCAACGTTTTATGTGATAACAAGGTTAATTTTTTCTATGACGAACGATAACTGCCGTAAATTCAAACTTAATCAAATAATTTTTCGCATACGTCCCTAAATTTTAGAGTGCTCAAGGCTTATTGATTTTGGTGAAGATCGGTTGAGGGAAAGGGGTAGTTTACCAGCAACATTTTATGCTGTAACAAGAGAAATTTTTTTATGAAGAACGATAACTGCGGTAAATTCAAACAGAATCAAATAATTTGTTACATATTTGCCTGAATTGTAGAGGACTCAAGGCCTATTGATTTTGGTGAAGATTGATTACGGAGAAAAGGTAGTTTACCTAAAACATTTTTTGTTGTAACAGAGTAAAGTACTTAATTTTGATATATAAAGTATCTTGATAAGAAGATGTTAATAATCCACTGTAGAAACGTAGATGAAATATCTATAAACGAAGAGGCTAGTTGAACGGGGTGGGGGTAATTTTCTATAAATGAAAATTATATTTGAAGTGGGAGGGAATAATTTTTATTTATATGTCATGTGTACTACGTTATCGGTAACAAACAAGTAGTTTGTTGTTAAAATTCCTTCCTGGGCTGTTTGGGCTTGATCCAATGTTTTCTACAAAAGCAGACGTTTCGGCAGTGCTATCGACTGCCATCGTCAGTGAAAATTGAGTGCACTATCGTGAGGTGGTATACGTTAGTGATCACAGTACTGTGGTTAAGGCTGAAGAAAAAAGTAGTTTCTATGAAAATTTTTCATTTCGAAAAGTATTTTAAATATAAATCTTAGAACATGGAAGTCATGTATGGTTCTCCATACCGATATTTTTATAAGACGTTATGAGTTATGAATTTAATGATACTTCAGTTATTACAGGGGTTCTATAAAATTCTGAACATAGGATTATTACATATAAAGAAGAATTTTTGTATTATGTGTAAAGGCCTCCAAAAGGTTTGCGATTGTTTTATTGATTCTGGTGTTGACTAAATTTATCCCAAAGATTGGCGTAGTCCACACCGTTCACAGACTACGTTCGTCTATGTATCGACAACGCTTCTGTAGGCACACGTCCCCGTTTACGGACTGATAAACTTGACATTTCCTCATGAACGCACGATAGGCTGCGGGTGCACAACATATCTGACCGTGAGGAAGGATCGGATCGGTAAAGGTTTCGTTATTCCCTAGGCACGAATTAATCAATTACCCCTGAAGATGGAAGAGATGAGGTACTCTGTTGTGAATGTTTCTAGTGTTGTGACTATTTCGACATAGGAGGAGAAAAGGTATACTATACATTTTGTATACAAAGTGAATTGAGTATGTTGGATCTTCTCTACCGATACTTAAAGTTTCGAACTACCGATTTATGAAAACTGTGGAGGAACAGTTCTGGACTTATGTTAGTAGGAATTCTACAACTAAACTATATACGTTTCACAATGGGACTTTTTCTCGCGTGGATGGAAAGCATTCACATCGGACTATTTCGGACATTATCGAATGCTTATTCGAGTAATGCTTTGCGACATACAAGTTAGATGACCATACAGACCATGTGAACACGTGGATCGTACGTAACCCTGCAGAAGTTGATGCTACCCCTATCTTGCAGAGAAACATCACCAAAATGTCAAAGGCTCTCATCAAACAGGATGATCTGTGCTTCACGGGATATCTTAGCACGTAGTTGTTCGTGCTAGCCGCTTGAGAATCTTGAGGAAGAATGTACGTTCCGTTAACGAGAATCAATGCATTAGTATTAGCAAGCATAAAAATTGTGAATTAAATAGCATTTAAAATTAATGCCAAGAGCGTCTTTTGGTATACAAAATAGAAAAAAAAAGTTTATGAAATGCTACTTTGAACATTTCTATTCGTGTAAGAAATCGTCTACAAATCTGTTTCTGCAAAACACAGTTAGTACAGGAATAGGACGTGAAATACCAGATATTAACATTTCAGTAATGGTACATGAACCGCATACGTCATTACAAACAGCGTTAAATATTAGTATTAGTAGCGGTAAGTATGAATTAAATAGCGTTTTAGAATTGGTACCAAGACTGTCTCTTTATGAACAAGTTGCCAGGAAAGTTTAAGGAATGGTACATTTAAATGCGTATAAAAAGCCCATCTAAAAGTCTAATACATTGCAAAACACACCATAAATACAGGGCATAAGATGTGATTAAATGATTAAACCAGACAGTGTGACTGTGTCGAGGAACCCAGGGGTCCACAGGTCTGCTAACACGATAGCATGCAAAACGTTATGCTAAAACATCAAAATTATAATCACGCATGGAATAAAAATATTCACCAAACGCACAGACTTCAATCACGTTATTGTGTGATATTAGCGAAAACCTAGTTACGCGCAATTACTGCAGTCAACATGGCTGGCGATGAGTCTGAAGTAAGTGAGAATACAGTTTGACTATAATTTCGTTAATTATAGTAATAATTTAATACGTCAAAAAAGAAACTGTATAGAAATTATTCTATTATGTGCATGTTACTGTCATAGACTGACCACACGTGGATGTGAAAGATGCAGACTTTACTTAAGATCATAACTAGTACTCGGCCTCGATAGAATGAGTGAATAATTATTAAGTTATTATTACGCAGTATTAAGCTCATAGGCTTAAGATATTTATGACATTCAATGTGAGTGAAAGTAGACAAGTGCATTTAAATAATGTTCCGCGTGGTTTGAATTTGGCACATAAAACAAAAGTGTTTACAAATACACTGTTCAAACATATAAAGGAACATCACTTCAAATACCATTGAAAAGTCTAAACAATAATAGCAGTTGTGATAAATATTATTTATTTTAAATGACAAAGAACATTTTAAAAGAATTATTACTTAACGAAACGTGGTCAAACAGAAATTTGCTGGGATCGGAATTCAAGTAGCATTTATCGAAGCAGGCGGTTTACGAGACATTTTCACAAGAAAGCAGTAAAGTATTTTCCTATGTTTCAGGACAATTCAAATTGAAAATGATAACAACATAAATCCGCAGATATGCCGTGGATACGACAGTCTGCTTAGATGTGTGTCACTACCACGTGTAAAGCGTTTACGTTTTTTAACGGATTCGTGTGTTTCGATCCTGATACAAACGAACACCATCTAGAATAATTTAATCGTGTTATAGGCCTACGGGGCACAAGCCTACACTTCGCGTGAGCGAAAGGCGGTTTCGGCTATTTCCGCGTACAATATTATTACGTATATTATTTGTTTACAAATTACATCCCGAACTTCCTTCATCGTAAATTATAATTGTCCCTGGGAGAGCGCACATGTATACTTATGTTCTCGATTCGCAACTCTACCAAAAAACAATCACAAGAAATTAGTTTATGTTCACTATTCTAGACTTTAATCGAATTCTCCATCAAATCTTTATTGAAAACTTCATTGCTTTCAGACCAGACCAAGAGGGCATTTCGTCCCGTCGCGGCAGTTCGATTTCCAGAAAAAAAATCGGAGTATTTCTGCTGTAAAATGAAAACAAGATTATAATATACGCGTATAATGCTTGTTATACGTTATTATGATCGGCAGTAAAGCACATGATGTGTCGGAAAGCCGATAATTTCCCTTGGCGTTACTGGGCCGGCTTTGACCTCAAAAGGTCATTCGTGCTACAAAGGGAAACGCTGGCACGAAATTTGCAATCAGCGTTCGCGATCTGCGTTCAGTTTCGCCGAGAGGTTCACCGTTATTGCGAGTGGCCCACTTTTGTTTCGCGTACATACTACACGTAATCTGGCGTCGTAAATCACTGATAACCCGTGTAATGTGCGTGTAGTGTATGTCAGCCGCTACACACCTACAACGTCAGCGTTTAATCATCTGATATTCATCATCATCATCTTCTTCTTCACCGTCGTTGCCGTTACTCAAATACGAGAGGTCTCTTCAGATTCTGACTAAGAAACATTGTCATTATGGTATAGGAGGAAAACCCCTAAACTAATAAAATCATATTTGATTTATAGACAACCGCCGGCGGTAGTTATCAACGAAAACTTTAACCAATATATATCCAAGTGGCTTGATGGAAAATGTGATGTTGCTCAAAGATGTTTTACATAAAGAACTCTCCTTTTTATAAAACCGTTAATGTAGTATTATATGGTGACGATGCGAATGTGTTCGTTGTAGAAGGATTAATGGAGGAAGCATCGACTGTGACTTCAAAATTACATGCGCAGTTTACATGTAATAAGCTGATATTATGTTTTCCAAAAACAAGAAATATGGTATTCTTCATTCGTAATAAGCTATTACAAAATAAAATACCACCAACTTTATGCAATTGCGTAAAGTTTTTAGGTTTTAGTATTGACAGGGCATTGATCTGGAAGGAACATGTGGAATATCTTCTTCCGAAACTCAGTTCGGCCTGTTTCATAAAACGCAATTTCAGAACAGTTGAAGATACAAAAACTGTGTACCAATTTACTTCAGTTATTTTCAGTTACTATTAAATTTTCCAATTTTATACTGGGTCACGGTTACTCGTGGCTAAAGCCTTTGCAATGCAGAAGTATACTTTAAGGTTAATTTAGAAATGTGAAACGGACGGTTAAATTGTAGATTTTTGAAGAAGTCAGAATTTTGCCCTTATTTTTAATTTAAATATTTGGAACGAAGTTTACAATCATAAACCGATGTTTTCATTTATATGACCTTAATAACATCCGTAATGTCTACAACACGAGGGTGAGTAGAAAAGTTCGCGGAGCGACATCTGTAGCTTAGAGGTAAAACAAAAAATTTACGTGTGCTACAAGATCTGTATGTTATATGAACTCCTGTTAATTTCCAAATCTGTGTATCAATTTATTCATTGTTTAAAAGCTGTTTAAAATTGACGTGTCACGCGTGTTTTGAAAACGGACAAAATCAAACATCGTGGTGTGATTATTTGTTAAAAATTGTTTAGCGCCATTGGAAATTCAAAACAAAATTGCAAATGTGTCAGGAGATGGTGCGACTTCAAAACCAACGGTTTGTAAGTAGGTTTAAACGTGGTCGTAAGAGCACTGAAAACGTGGTCGAACTGGACGCCCAAAAAATGCAACAATCCCAGATGTGGCAACCATCTTGCACAGGGCTTTTCACGCCAAGTTCTTGAGTTAAAGTATGATACAGACACTCATATGAGATGCCTACGATTTCAGCAACGTCACCCACTCCTGCGGTCTTGCAACCTTATGAAATTTTTCCAATAATGCCATTTTTTGTTGCACTTTTTGGACGTACACTGCTGGGATAGTCTTCAGTGCTTGTACGGGCGTTTAAACTCGAGTGTGCCCCACTTACCGTTGTTTCTGAAGGCACGGCATCTCCTAACACATTTACAATTTTGTTTTGATTTTCCATTGGTGCTAAAACATTTTTAACAGGGAATTCATCACAACACGATGTTTGATTTTGTGCATTTTAAAAACACGCGTGACAGGATAATTTCAGACAGCTGGTAAAAAGTGAATAAATTGACAAACATATCTGGACATTAACAGGTGTTCACGCGAAATATACGCCTTGCAGCGGACGAAAGATTTTAGTTCTACCATTGAGCTATAGATGTCGCTCCGCGAACTTTTCAACTGGCCCTCGTAGACATAAGGATAATTTGAAATCCCCGAACATGGAAGCATTAATGTTTGAAAATGGAGACTAAGTGTATGAATATCCATAGTATCCAGGCTACTTACTGGTCGTGCTAAGGACGGCGTTTTGTAATAAAGTTAAGGTATTTTTTCAAAGATGGATGATTTTACGTGTTCTACCGCTCACAATAATTTTAAATAGTTAACACATTTCTAGTGCTTACCTGTTCCTAACGTTAAGATTAAACGTTGTTACGATAACATGTTTGTCGGTAACGTTAATAATACTTAATTACTTACAAATACTAACACGTACTATCAAAACACAATAATCGCAACAGATAGATTTTTATTCTGCCTAATTTTGTATATAAGGAATCTGAAGGTCGGTTTTTGCCTTGAAGAATTCCGTCGTTTCATAATGACAACAGCTTTCGTGAGCTTAGAGCTTCAACTTGGGTACTTACTTTTTTATTAAATCTAAAATATTCTGAATATTTTCATATTCTTTAACACGCTTATACCTAGCTCTAGAAATATAATGTAACAATAAAAGTACTAATGTGTATTAATGTGTGTAATAATGTGTGTGTGTGTGTGTGTGTGTGTTTAAATAATTAATAAAATTAATTCACATAAATGCTTATTACACGTCATTTTACCTAATCAGGTTGGGGAACGAAATAACCTCACCTTTCTAATTTTAATTATAGAGAGTGAAAACAAAATATTTAAATTTTAATAACTTTAAACTTATTGAACACTGTTAATAACATCAATAGATTACTTTACAAAACACAAGCTGTTGACACACCTCTAATTTATCTGTACAACGGAACAGCTGTTTCGGCGGCGCACAGTACCATCCTCAGCCTGACTGATTTGAATGCTGACACAACGGTCCGACTGCTTTCGATATGTAATATCCATATCCAGTCAGGCTGTGGACGGCGCGCGGTGAGTCTCGGCGAAACAATTGTTCCCCTTTACAAATAACAAGTTAGAGGTGACACAATAACTTGTGACTTTTGTTTCTAAGATGCAGAAATACCACATCACTGCGTCAACAATAAACTTCATTAGCACTAACTTACCTATTTTTTATAAGTCAACCTTATGGGAACATCACTATACAGATCTATTATATGTGACTAAGCGAATTTGAAATTGCATATCAAACTTACAAATGCTGCCTGTCTCGTGAACTTGTACCGTATTCGCATCTACTACTCACTCCGTTTTCACATCTCCCACAAAGTACTATTCTACACAAACAACAATTAATTTTATCTACTGCAGCCATATTAAATTCATTATATCAGTTCAGATTTCGTGACTCCATAACCCCGGCTGTCTACAATGAAATTTATGAGCAAAACCTGTTACTATGCTGAAACTATACAGCTGACTAAGCGTCTGAACAATCTGGTCTACTCAGCAAACGATTAAGCACGTTGTAATTCACACTGCATATCAATAGAGCTTAGCTTAATGATAATAAATAGAAATACTTCTTCTTCTACTTCCCTGTCGTCACCTCCTCCTGTCACTATAATACTCTGTTGAGCCCACTATAATACGGATATTCTAGCATCCGTCTAACATGCCGGCACCATTCCAGGGCTCTGTTCTCCAGCATCTTTATAATGGAGCAAATTGTTCACATGCGGCTTTCTTCTCCTCATAAGTAAAAGTTCTTCCAACTCAAGACAGCAGTAGAAACGGGGTGCCAAATATGCTATCAAATGAAGAAATACGACGTAAGAACATGACTGTTTGGATCAATATAATAACGCTTGGCACCTGTTGCCCAACATGTGAACGACGGAAAAGATCACACATCTGTCTTGGAATTATTAACGTGCAGTCAAAACTTACATAGCTAAAGTGTTTTGTTTTTCTTTATTAATTCCGTTATTTGACGCTAAACGGTAAAAGGAAAACTCTGGTAGTCTACGGGTAGGATTTATCCCACTAAAGTCTTTCATTTTGTTTATTCACTGTGTTATTTGACGCTAATCAGTTTTTTAGATGCGCTACCTTAATATCCTTGATTGATAGGAATGAAAATGACCTCTCGCAAAACTGACCATGTTTGCTTCCGATGAAAACGTGTGTTAAAAGAGCGAGATACCAACTAGTAAGGAATCTGCATGGCGTAGTGGCCACGTTCCCAAATCGGAGCGCTGTGGCTAGGCTTCCACGATGTCCTCACTGACTCTCGAATAATAAAACTTCGATGTTTCTTCGGATATGAAAGGGATGGTATCCACATTGCCCTACTTGTAAACCGAGCGGGAATGTATTTAATTCTAACCCACATTGCTTCTAAGCAATGGTAGAGTATAAAAAGGGTAAGTTGTTTGTCCACCTGATAGGAATCATAACTGGCCAGATGACGACGGATATGTACAGACCTGAAACCGTATCGTCAACACAACAACTGTTTGGGAATCTCTTAAGCATTCCTGATTCCTTCGTCCCCAGGACCACAGGGGTCTTCCACTTTTCCTACATACTGAAGGCTTCAATCCCAGCAATATTCATGAAATACCTTATGAAATATCTTTCTGGCCTATCATCCGTTGAAATTTTCAGTACATGTTCAAACCATGTTAACCTTCATCTCTTTGCAACGGTCTCTCCTGCAACCATAAAATTTCTTACTTCCTTGGTTTTCTGTTCCAGTCATCTGTGCTAAAGCATAGGAGTGCCATGTAAAAAACAAGAGTTCCAGACATTAGAAAACGTCAGTTGTTGTCTTACAGATTGGCTCCCTTTTACTTTAGAATTATCCTCCTAGTTGAAATATATTGTTAAGACAATCGCATAGACAGAGATGTTATAATGAGTTAATGAATTATTTAACCCCAGAAAAAACAACTTGGTCCAAATTTATACGACCAAACTTACATAAGCTTACGGTTTATATGTTTGCGTAAACGTTACCAGCAACCAGAAACATAATCCTTGAACATCTGCAGACAAAACAACACCATATTAACAAGTCCAGACACAGTAGCGTCAGACTTAAAATACTATCTCAACCTATCCAAAGCTGGTTTAAGAAATAGTCCATAAGCAACAGTGACAGTAAAGCGAGCTGCAAAACTTTCACTCTTAACAAAAGCTCGATACCTGTCATACGTGTAAACAGCATTGCCTTTCCGCGGAAAGATGAAGTAAAATACTTGGATACTTGGAAATGTACGTGGACTGCAGAATGACATGGAAATAAGATAAACGCAAAAAAAAGAAGCAAGGAACCTTAACAATCGACTACCGAGCTCGATAACATAAAGGAGATCGAAATAATAATAAACTTCTAATATACAAAGCTATAATACCGTCTATATGCACTTACGGCATTGGATTGTTGGGATTGCGTGCCTGTAAAGCCAACATAGCTATTATCCAAAGACGTCAACCTAAAATACCGAGAGAAAACTGTAAAAACATGGTACACGAAAAAAGCAGACAACACTGCGGAACCGATGAGATCCCGCTGATGGGAAAGACCGCTACTCGACAGGGAAAATAATAGAAAAGTCAAAAAAAGGTGGCCAATTGACCTGATTAATCTAGAAATCGTCACTGGGCGGGCGATTACCAATCACGCCATGTACATATTCATATATTAGATTATCTTACACAGGATGTACAATTTTGATTGCTTTATTTTTAAGGAAAACAGAGAAAATACTTCCCAGTGTAATAGCGCTTTATTGAAACAAAATTACTCTTATTCCGAAAGGTTTATTTACTCAGTTGTCGAATACACCCTATCAAGAAGACACCAAATTACAACAGTCCGCACACAATAATTAATGCGTAACACTTGTAACTTCAACAAATACATTGTCTAATAACACAGACACAGGATCACGGAGCTACTGCTACTGTCGCGATGACGATGTACACCAGTGGCGTTAAATCCGAGAAGTTCCGGATTAACGCGAGTGGGGTCTCAAGGGCACAGAAGGATTGAGAATTTGCTACACGTTGGGAGAGCTTTCCGTCATACTACGTGGCTAGTGTCACTTGAGCTATGCATGTAGCCTATTGCTCCGGCGTAACAATATCTTTATACCATTCTCTTATTGCAACTACTACATACATGCTCTGCATAGTTTACCGCTAATACATCTCATTGCAAAGTATTTCTTTTTTAAAGAGGACAGTGTATGATAAATTAACGATAACACAATAATTCCATAATAATTTTAACAGTTGCTTCATGTTATGTCATTAACTTTCTTCTGTGAATAAATAATACGTGATTATCATTGTATTTATATTATCATATTATTAAATTGTTATATTATTATACATAACAATATTTCTATATCATTATTTTTATATTTATGAGCACACAATATAATTTATATTTACTGAATATAAATGTTTATATAAAACCACAGAATGTATATTAATTTGATTCCGTTTTTTTTTGTATTTCCATAATTAACGTGACTAGTTAGTTAAGCAAGGCAAGTGATACACTTTACACTTTCAAACCATCTTCAATTGCAGTTAATGCAACGTTTTTTATTGCTTCAACCATATCATATAGAATTGGTGTTTCTTATATTATTTAATTATATGGTAACTTAAGATTTATCGGTAACTTATATCACATTTATATTTTTATTCTTAAGTCGTATTCAGTTTTGTTCTGTGCTTCAGTTTTATTTTATTTTCTTTTTCCGGTTGAAGTACATAAAGTCTTTTATAGAACTGGTGATAGTTTGAAATATCCTGTGGTAGAATCCTAAGGGAAGCTTATCCCAAATTCTAGGTGCAAAAGGTTTCAAGAAGATGAAAAATTAAACTATCGCTAGTAATATTAAAAACCGAAAAAATTATAAAAAACTGACTTAGAACTGTAAAATTTTATACTGAATTTAAAGTATAAGAAATTTAACAAATATGTGCAAGTGGCTTTCTGGGGAAACTATTCAGTCAGATCAAAAATTGTTCTTGAGGAAACAATTTTGGAACAAGTCTCTGAGTTTAATTATTTAGGTTCCGTTATCAGGTTAAATTTTATAAAACAATGCCAGTGCATGTGTTAATGTATGGGTGTTAATCGTGGATGCCTACAAGGAAGATTTGACGTTTGCTTAATGACGACGTAGAAATGATTTGCAGGTAATCTTCATAAACGATACAACTCAGAAATATCGCCTGGAATGGTCGCAACATCTGCACAGAATGTAGGATAGACGGTTACCTAAGGTAGCATGTAGGACCCTTTGGAACAAGGGATGTAGGAAGACTAAGGGCAAGATATGGAAATATACTGTGAAGACAGAACATGCAAAGTGCCTACTCCGTGAAGAAGAAGAAGAAGAAGAAGAAGAAGAAGAAGAAGAAGAAGAAGAAGAAGAAGAAGAAGAAGAAGAAGAAGAAGAAGAAGATATTTAAAAGTAAATTAGATAGGAAATTCTATAAATAAAATATCAGATATTCACTAGCGAAAATATAAAAAATCCGACAAATCTTTGGAGAGGGCAAGTAAATTAATCTAAGATTCATTGGTTCGAAATTTTGCTGGTTCAAGATTTCGACCTTTCGGCGGCGCTATCGAGTTTTTAAAACATTTAAACTTGACATCGTTTTGCAGCTAATTTATATGCCCTCTCTGTTACATAACAGCCAATTAATTTTCAGTTATTGATGTGCATCAATAGTTTACATAGTGAGCTATGCTGCACTGACACCCTGACCCTCTTTTACTGAACGATGCATTCTGCGTACAGTCCTTCACACTGTGCTATAAATAGACGACAGTTATTATAGTTATTCATCAACAACTCGCTATATAAATTTTATAGGAACAATATGTGCCTACTTGGTTTGATTCATGGCTTAAAGGAATTTTCCTTTTATTAGTATTTAAAAAAATGTAAACAAACAAAATTATGTATTATAAAAATTGGATTTGGCTTACTTAGTACTTACTGTATGTAAATATCAAGTAATGTGTTGTTTTAAAGTTAATAATGCTTTATAGATTTCTTTTCCATATTTCTTTACATTTCCTCTTCGCCTGTACCGTTTTAACTCTGTCTGCCAGTTTATCATTTTTCTCAGTGCTTTTCTCATTTCATCCTGTCATGTTTTTCTAGGACTGCCTCTGTTCCTTTTCTTTAATACTCTTTCCTCATACACTTATCGAGTTATTATATCCTCACTGATTCCCCTGACCGAGCCATAATAGTTGATTTTCATCTGTTACACAATCTACGAGTTTTCTTTTAATCTTTCTATAAATCTGCCGTTTTGTATTTTGTCCGTGATTGTTATATTGAGCATTTTTCGTAAAATACATTTTATGGTGAAGCCTTAAATTACGAGTCAAATTTTGCCCAGGTAAACTTATACCCATTTTATAAGATATTGATAATTTTCTATTTTAAAATTGCAGGATATTCAGATAAAAGAGTTCAGAACTTACAATTTAAAACTTTTCAAAAAATATCTTTCTTAAAAAATACTTTAAAACCCAATTTTAACATTTTAACATTCAATAAAAGTAAAATTCTCAAAAATACATAATTGTCTCCTACTAAATAATACAAAATTTAATTTTCCATCTAATTTATGAGCAAATAAGCAAAAAACAGGAGAATAACTGGAAAATTTAGTTTTTATTTACTGGAGCATTTATTCATTTTCAATAACAAGTCATTTATTGGACAACATGATTAAATGTCCGCACGGACTCTTTTTTAAATGATTTGTTTGAAAAATTATTAAACTGTAGGTTTCTACTTTGTGATTGTATTTCATGCAGTTTGAAATATAAAATCATAAATTTTTTTAAGAACCAATATTCGCGTGCAAATTTGAATCGCAAGTTCATATTCTACACTTAAATTTAGACAAAACCTGTCAGAGGATGTAACTTAAGACAACGTAAGTCTGCATACAAAATTTTCTTTACTTTCATTCATAGAACATGAAAATCTCTAGCCACAATAATAACGATTCAAGAAATATAGAAATGAAGAAGAATAGAATAGAGAGGCAGTCTATGAACTCCTCTACTCGAGTCGCAATATCACAATGGATGGACGAAACAGACAGGACAACAAAACCATAAAGAAAATCAAGGGCATCAAAACAGGATTTTTTGTAGAAACAAATGTTATTCTCAAATACTGGATTGGAATTAAAAAGAAATTTCTGAAGTTGTAAGTTCTGAGTATCATGTAATCAGAAAACATGTCCTGAATGTACTTCAATTACTTCCTGAAATGATCTGAGTATGTGACGCGGAGTATACAGTAACGTACCTCGAAAGGTTTTCTTCAGATGCAGTCTACAGGTCGTCACCTACTCTGGTGGTAGCAGTTCAAATAAAACGTTCATGACGCCGGAAATAGCTTCGGCATAACACGGACTGCAGTTTCTTATTTATCATTTCAGTTACTTGCAGTTTTACAGTATTTTTGCTTTGTTTCGATCAGCTTTGTTCTGACACATACGTATTATGGGGCAACGTCTTTTCTGAATATTTCAGTTCTTATTTCACTATTGCATAAGAACGCATTTTTGTACTGTAGAACAGTCTTCCACCTACAGTTTCTACAATACCTCCTTTCTACAATTTTGTCGTGTAACCTTCATTCTATGACATCGGTGTGGACATATTCAAACTTTTCCTCTTGTCTTAAGATTTTCCCCGGTTTTTTACACACTGTTGGACTTTTTTGTCGAATGATCATCATTTTCTTGTCCGGTCGACGCGCGTGTTGTACTTGTTGAGTATTTTCTTATATTGTTGCGACAGTCTCACGGATCGCCAGTGATCGTCCATGACGGGTCGTCACGGTATGGTACAATGGAAACAAAATACATACACCAATGAAGTCATTAATTACCCAGGTTTAATTAGTCACAATGTGAAATCAACAAGGTACTCTCATAGAATAATTCAACCTAAATTAGTCCACGCGCAATAATAATCTCAACTAATAAGAATGCCGCACTAATTGTAACACAATAATACTGTCCGTAACAACCACTTGATCCGCAGTGAAGAAATCGCCCACTGCACCTAACTTCTAAGCCAAGTTAGGCTGTTGCTTCTGTAGATCCCGTAGATATCCCAGAATAATTTGCCATCCTTTTGCCGGCCGGTCAGCATAATTTGCGTAGTTGAAAGTGCACTCGAACAGTCTGGAAGGTACTTAACTGAGACGCTGCACCTGCTCGGCTAGCCGAGAAACGGGCGGAAGGACGCTCCCGACTCTTCGAGAGCGTTCCGTAATTGCCGTGACAATATATTCCTATAATACCGTTAAAGTTTTTGTCACACTTCCGTTATTACCATGTTGTGAGCGTAACACACTTCTCAGATTTTCCATTTTCAGTATTTCTATTTTCTGTCTTTCATACCTATTCGTACTTCTTTACTTCTTTGTTTCTTTCAATTTTTTCATCCACCATCAAAATCGAGAGTAGTGGACTCAATACATATCCCTGTATGACTCAATCCATATCCCTTATCCGTCCATATCCCTTTTGTCGTTTCAAACATTTCTGACGTTTTATGTTTTGATCTCACTTAATTTATGGTTTGACTCTATAAACTTTGTATGCTTGTTATAACATTTTGTTCTGTTCCCCTTCTTTGTAGTATAAAAAAAAGATTTTGGTTTTCAAATCAGCAATTTTAACAATAAAAATGCACCATCTCATACATTTACTGTATATTTCAGTAATGTTGAGTCTACATATAAATGTCGAACTGTCTGGAGTCGCTCTTTTAGAATTCATTCCAAAATCTTGTAAGTCAAATCAACCGTTCTATATTTTTTGGACAGTCTTGACCATCAAGTTTGTCGCTATCATACTGTAAGTTTTTTCGTAACTGATAATCAATTTTTACGCACACGTCTACTTAAATTTTGATTGTAATATTAGTGGAATATGTGAAACAGTTAGATATGTGCATAGTCATCACTGTTCACATGCGACATACTATTTTATTAAAAATATATTATTTTTGCAATATTCATTTATTACTCCTATTACTATATAGGCCTACTTGTATCTACGAAATTGTGAAATCTATAATATTCCGTTCACTTGCTCTTTCTACTTTTATAGTTTTTTTTAATCAATACTTTGTTTTTATAACCCAAAGTATTAATAGTTGGCTTCTTTTTGAAGTATAAATATAATTTAGAAGACACGATTACTTTAAAGCTGTACTTTCAGGAAAAATCTGACACTTTAGATTTTGAGTTTGTTTAGTATTACATAATAATCCGTAATGTTTAAAAATAACGATTAGTTTATGTATTCAAATTAATGAAAACTGCCCAAAAAAATCTTTGCTAGCAAAGTTAAAGTTGGTAACTTGGTAATTTTGCTAGTTGGTGAGCCCAATTTCATGCATCTTCTAACAAAAACTCTACTATTTTGTTTTTTAAGTATGTATTATTATATACTAACTGCTTACATACACTTATACTTAATATTAAGAAGTAAAAATAATCAGACCGAAGTGTATGGGTAATATTGAAAAAGGAATGGGCACCAGAATAAAGACAGTGAAGTCCAAAAATTAAAAAAATACCTAAAAAACTTCACTTGGTGGTAGAACCCATCTAAGAGATGGTGTAGTATTGCAATCATTGTAAGTTGTAATTTTACAAAGAAAACGAAATCTGCAATATGGGTAGAAGAATAACTTCATGTAGACATACCACTGTAGAATGAAAACTCACAACACGTCTTGTGTTGTAAGCACGAGAAGACTTAATGCAAATACAGAAATGTTTTAAAAAATGCTAACATTATCATAAAATAAAACAGTTTTATCCGTCTGCAAATCTAATGCAGCATATTAAAACAATATTTAGAAATCGGAAAAATCTATTTTTATTGACCGGGGAGCGATTATCATGTGTAAAATATGTCAGCAGAAGCTTGAAAAACAATTAGAAATAGAAGAGTCAAAGACCAAACAAGAAAGAATTTTGATGACCAACCTAAAGAAGAAGTAAAAAACTCGTATGTCACTGGAATAATCTAAAATAAGTAATTTTTTGCATACTTTTAGCTGAATATTTTTATTTAGTTGTCTCGATTTCCCTAAAATAGTGTTTTCAAGCATTTATATGCCGTTTTTCTAGGACTCAATAAGAGGCATCACTTACATCACTTAAAGTTATTTATGTTCATCGTACAGTACACTTTCTTTGGAAATGAAAATATTAAAACTGTGTCATAATGCCTATAGTAATGTAAACTAGATCTTTTGTCAAGTAAAACAAATCAAACAAATCGAATATAAATGTAGAAATGTATTTTTTATATTCTAGTAAAAACAGAAAAATGCTTGACAGAGTAAAGAAAAAACATAACTGAAATATATTTCACAATTTTTAAGAAAATGTTATATAATATTAACATCGTCGGGAATAGGATAACTGACCCCCCCCTCCTTAACCTATTTACTTTCATAAATTCAGTTGTTCGCTTGTAATGGATAAATGAGTTTTTTGCTTACTACGTTATCCTCATTCGTTCTTAGAACCTTACCGTTAACACTCGACCCGTGTTTCTCCGAATCATTATATCTGTACATTGTTGCTTTCAGCGTATTACAATGTCCTCAGTTTTCTTTTGTCGTCTTCAGTATATTTAAATATTTCTTTTAGGTTACAGTTTTTCAAAGGGAAATACTGCGAGTAAATCAACGTTGACGCGACTTGTCGTCATATAATGCAAAATCATTGCAAGACAGCGATGTTTCATGTGAACTAATTGGGTGTTAGTTAAACGTAAAATGAATTTCATTAACAAAGCTGTAGGATTATTAAGTATATGTTGTCAGTTGTCGATAGAAATAAATAAAAAATTGGAAGATGTGATAAAATGTAGAAAAAATTCGTATTCTACTTCCTTCCAATAGTCTCTAATATATTTCCTCAGTAGTTTGTCTGCTAAAGAAAATAGTTGCGTACTAAGTTTACATAATCTTAGCTACGTATTTATGATTTGCAGTAATATAATCTAATATTGTAACGTAAGTGCATACATTGCAGTAGCCATATAATATAGTATTGTAATATTGTAAGATCGACATTCTAGTACCGTCTGGCATACACGAAACTGGCAGCCCGCTCTTTGACGTATCCCTTGCCCTCCCCTGGTAAGCAAGCGGTGGCGCAAGATCATCCCCTACACTACATAATTTTTTTAAATCCATTTCTATCATGTGATTGCTCTAGTGCTACTAGTGTTGCTCTCTACCTATTGCCCTATGGATGCTATTCTAATACTCACTCATGTGAAACATCTTGGTTTACATAATTAATTACAGTGTGCAAACTGTTTAATATTGCCTGATATCTTCGACACGATAATGTTGATGACAGAATACTAGAGATAATCGTAAATGATATAACGTTGTTTTCAACGTTCTGCTTCACCGTCGTATGTAATTTTATAATTTTATTAGTACCGTTACCATTCAGTCAAAAATATACGAAATATAAACTTTATTGTATCTTGGCTCTTTCACAAAAGTAATGATCTGCAGAAATTTTGGTTTTATTACTGAATGATGTGTCACCAGGTTGATTCGTTATTCCGTAACCAACCATACCGTCATCAAACCATTAACGTGGTAAAGTGTTATTAACATATTCGCATTAATGCTGATAACTACAGTATATAGTCACAAAAAAATCGTCTTTACACACATTGCCATTTTTTTAATATGCGCTCTGCCAAATTAAATACAGTTATCAGTCCACATGACGCTCAGAAATTTTACTCTACATTTTGTATATTACCGTTTCTTTTCGTTTTGTCAAAACGATTTTATATTTCTTTGAAACCGGTTGCGAAGGTTTTCAACTTCCAGCGCCTTGAAGCAATACCACAAAGATATGTTATTATTTCACAACATTATTTTATCTTTTCATTTATATTTCCATAAAGTTCGAATCTTTGAAACTAATGAGACATATTTATTTGACGATATTTACAATGTTTTGCTTTTATTCCTTTGAAGTTACAAAATATCATAACATAATTATATAGAAACGCATTCTGAATTTCCAAAATATTATTGTGGAGAAGACTGCAATTAACTAGTTAAACATTTAAATGACTGCAGATTTGATTGAAATTGCTCGTATTATGGATCGGGTTACGAATAATAAATTGCTAGGGGCGAGTTTGAGGTCGCGTTATATTCTCTAAGTTTGCTCTGAAAGAAGTCAGCTCTTTCACGTGATACATAACGTAGTGTCGGACGATCGATAGAGACAGATACAGTCCCTTGTTATTGCGCCTCTGTACTTCAGACAAGGTCTGCCCCGCGGAGAGAGCATACAAATTGCGGCAGCGACTCCGTTTAGTTTATGGAAGAAAGTTTAGAGCCGCACAAGGATAAAGCACTTAGAGCGGTCAGGACACAACCGCTTGTTAAGTGTCCGACGCATTTGGTGAAACGGCGTTTCGGGTCCGCGGCTATCGAAACGGCACTAAGTACAGTCTTTCCGAAAGCCCGGGCCCGGTCGATAGATGCAAAGGAGCAGAATCTTTCTCAGCTATCGTCAACTGGAATTTATCCATCGGAGCTTGTAGTCACTGTAGGACTTCAGCCGCGTTAGGTGGACTGCTGAGTTTTCATAACCTCACGGAAGCTCTAGTTTGAACGCCAAAGTAGTCCACGCGACTTTAGCTGTATTTGGTTTTCGGCCGTTCGAAAATAGCAGAGTTACGTAGCTTAATAATGAGTAACTATCTTATGTAAATTGTGTTTCAGTTTTAGGAAATCTCTAGACCTTTGTGGGGAATGAAGGAGCATGTCAGTAGTGCGTCTGATATTCTATTATCTTACGAAAAAGGATGTTAATTCTTTTAACTTAACCTTAGACAATTCACTCCGTTTCGAACTAAATTACGAACACTGACAACGTTACAACCTTAAATCTTGTATGAAATTAATTATTTAGACAGTTATTATTTCGTTGTCTTTTTGGGCATTTTGTTTTGTAGGAGAACGTTCAGTTTTGGTATTTATCTGATGCTAAATTCGCATAAAGGTACCTCAAAGAATCATTTATTCCAGCGTACCTACAGAAAAGTATATACAACTCAGAACATGTAGACCCATATCACTTTGCGCGTACCAATATACTGAATATTAGAGTACGTATTTATGTATAGCAAAAGGATATAATATATTCAAGTACTCTCAAGTAAGAAAAAACTTAATCAGTTCTTATCTCATTGTTACTTACATACGGTTTTCATCAGCATATAAAGCACTAGTCTAGAGTGGTTTACGTGTACGATATTATAATAGAGAGCCGAGCAGTGATGATGTCACTGTAACAAGTTAAAGAAAAAAACGGCAGTACGAGCGCTTTCTTGGTCAAACCGTTAAATATGTATATCACAACAATGTATGTATGGAACAATTGGTTAGCATAAGAAGTTGTACAACAAAGTCCGCGACAACGTACCTACCTGCCTTCAAAGATAACCTTCAATACGCGTTTTTATGTTATAGTTTGCGATACTGTTGCAACTTGCCAGCAACTTTCTTTTTATTAATCACTTGATCCTTACCTAAATATATTGTCTATTGCTCCAAACAACTAATTGAATGTAAAATGACCTGTATGTTATGAAATTCGCATATATATATACACTCTATGGATGGTTGTCGTTTTGGCGAAAGCCTACACATATCTCCTATACATTGTATAAAATGACAGACGACCGTAGACCTTTGCCTGTTTGGTCGGACTAATCAATGGACAAATTTTAATTCGTATTCCCTGGTCTATACAGCATTTCCCGAGAACCGTTCAGGTATATGAATGGACGGAGTATCTATAATTTGGTCTTTGAGCGGGAGGGCGGCTGGTCGAGTCAGCTTCAGACAAAAGAGAAACAAGTTAAGACTAATCGACATTAGTATCTTTAAAGTGACTGAAAAACATGTGATACTCGTAACATCCTCAAATCAATTCCATTAAAGTAAACGGTAATAAAACAATAAAAATACGCGTTACTGAGACATTGTTTAGAAGATATTGACTGAATTGATTTTCCTATATTACGTATTGGAAACGTATACGCAATTGCTGTTTAATAAATTTATTTTTATATTTAAAAAATAGTTTCTAGCTGAAAAATACAGCTGAAAAAATAATAGAAGAACCTAAAAAGTAAAAGATTAACAAAATTCGTCAACTTTTTTTCGGGCCGCTGGGGAGGGGGGTCCGGTTCCTTTATTCTCCACCTAAAAACGCCCTTGTACGAATCACTAATTTATGACATACGCAAGATGATGTTATCGAAGAAAAAACGGTAAAGGAAACAACTAGTATCTAAAAAACTAAAAAAAAGTTTTAAAAGAAAAATATATACACTGTAATTCATATTTAAAACCAGATATATATAAATCAAATTTAGATACACACTCAATAAAAAACAAACATACATTTCCAAATTTAAATAATATCAGTTTATTAAAACACATTTCCAAAGGTCCAAAAACAACCTTATGGGAAAATTTAGAAATATTTAAACATAAAACAAGTAATAAATTAATACCAGAACAAAGTCAGGTTAATGCAAAAAAATTATAATATTTTCAAAATTACTAATTTAATGAAATAATAAATATTTATATTATATTTTACAATTAATTATATAACATATTTTATATACACGTATAAAAACATTAAATTTAGTCTACATATAAAACAGCTGTTTTGAACAATTTACTTAAAAATTTTTGAATTTATTAATTATAGCCTATCTGATGATGATAATTAGATTACTATCGAAACATATGTAATTTACAAAATAAAATATATTATTGTTAAAAGTTTTGTTTATTATTAATAATAATGTTAAATAACGAGAAAAATGTGAGCTATTAGGAATACACGCACACATATACATTCTTCCGTATTATTTAGTGACTATGTAGTGCCACTGACGTATGTAGTGAAATGCAAATTCAGCGTTTTTAAATTTCAACTAAAAAACTAATAGAACAGACCGTGTAGGCACTACGTAATTAGAACAGTTGTATTCTGTTACGTACAACGCTTAACCGTACAGACAGAAAAGTGTAACAGACACGAACAGTGGCGCCCTCTGGTATCTCAACGGTTCTCTCGGATACATTCGCTGTAAGAAGTCAATAAATTTGCATACAAAACTGCTAATTTTCATTTCGTAAAATGTGTCTGGGCGCCTTGTTTTCATGAACCTTGCCTTTAGATATCGTCGTAAATAAAAATCTAACACGTGGTCACACAGACCTTGGCATAATATTATCGCACAATTTGGCCGCGGAAAATTTATGATAGAATTTTCCACTTCGCTGTCTACATAGTTGTACAATGTATGGAGGTTCATCAGAAAATCCTTTTAATGCAGCTATAAAAACATGTGAAAATATTATCTCCTGACAATGTTGGTTGCGCACACGAACGCATGCTGTCTGCTGCTGGGTCGTTAGAAAATAGACTATCATTTGAAATTTTATTCTTTATGGTTCTGGTATGGTTATGGCTTACCAAGTGATTCTGGTAGTACATAGGATAACAGTGACACAGATAACACATACAAAATAACCTCGGAACTAATCCTCTTTCCCGCCACTTCAGGAAATAGGAAATTTTCTTATTTCTTGCTCGTTTCTTGGTCTAAACCTCTTTCTATGTTGTTTCTGTTCAGGTTTATTTTGGTAAAAAATTCTTGCAAAATTTGAGTCTCTCTTGGTTGAAGTGACCAATTCATAGATTGGTTTTGCGTTGTCATGTCGCATGCATAGTTTAGATTTGGTGTATTACGATTGCTTTTTTATTTTATAATTAAAATTTAAGAACCATCCATTAAACTTTGTTTGAGATAAAATACTTTAACCTAATGGTGTACAAGGCTTTTGTTAAGTCAATATGCATAAAATAAGGTAAAACGTTTACGTTTTTACCAATAAAAAGCTTTGTGTCCCGAGTCGGTAGTGATAAACTTATATTTAGTTAATCAATGGACACGTCATGGCCAACAAAATCCAAGAAAATAAAATAGTGGTTTACAAATGGTACAAATTGGCTACAAGTAGCCGAGTACTGTGTGACTGAGTGCACAGTTAGGGGAACGATGGATAATGCATCAGATTCAATTACGAACTACAACTGTACATTGTCCATTGTCTGTCACATAAGGCTACAACGCCTAATATTGGCAGGACGTATTGAGCGAATGAGTAACACTAGAATACTAAAGGAACAGATGCTGGATACACGAAGAACACGCTGGGAAGACGAGGTTTGGCGAGTGACTTCTTCGGGAGACTGTTGGCACAGCACCACGAAACGGAAGGAGAGAAACAGTTGTGCACCAGTTCAAGACTTATGGGACAAAATAACGTCACAGTCTTATTCACTAGAAACAGTTACAGATAATTTTTTCTTCTTCCAAATAACGGTAAAAATCATAAAAGAACAATTTTTTGCCAATGAAGACAAAACAAAAATTCATGAACGTGTTCAATCCTGTAGCAGAATGTGAAGTCTAGAAATAGTTTGTGAACTGAAAAGGCTACTTATAAGTCTGGTATAGACTTACAGTATATTGTTATTAAAGAGTTCAATGCAAAATATTAATAAAGACGTAATTTATCAAACAAAATTCACATGACCGACTAAGAGTATAAAAGCATAGCTTTCACGATTTCGGTGTTTCGCAAAATTAGCCAGCCTGTTGTTTCATTTGAGGATGTTTTTACTTCTAACACGAAAATAAAAATATTTTAACACTCTCCAAATAATAACATTTTGTTTTTCAAGAAAAATTGATGATTACGTGTATGGACTCTTAGGAAAATTATAGATCCATTACATTTTAATTAGATGCTTAAAAAAGTTTATGAAGAAAAATAAAAGTTTTTAACGTTTACAAATGTCTCCGCTTTTAAACGACATATATAGGCCTATGTGATGGCGTTTAAGCCTACTCCTAAAATTACTGGAAAATTAACCTAGTTTTTTTAGTCTTTCTCTACAATACATTTATTAACTTCCGAAGTGCTGTTCTTTTCATCATGTAAAACTTAGTACACATCTTGTTAAATTATTTATTCATTTAATTATTGATAAAAAATGTAAGTAAAATTTGTAACTATCTCAGACATTTACACTGTATCCATGATCTAAGGACAGCATAGTTGAAAGTAGGTTGACGCTTCTAAATCAAAATACGTAAAAGAGAGCAAATATAGAAAATTATAAGTTCGATCTAACCAATATTTAATTGGTATGCTTTCATAATGTAAAGCCATTGTCATAATAATTTTTTCTTTGATTACAAGTTTATTTGCTTGTATTTTCGCTTTTTACCTAAAAACTGAAATAGTATAATTGTAAGTAAAAGACACGATACATCCCTTACTGCACTGTTGAGGGTACTGAGATTTCTGTTAACACAAACGCAGTCCAACATCAAAATATTTACAAACACGTAAAAGTATATGTTCACTACGTGCAAGAATAACTCACACGCACACGTGAGAACGCATTCACACATACTACAGAAGGTTGTAATGTCGTATTTTCTTGTTTAAACGTTTTCATTGGCAATACTGAAAAAATCTGCCACATACGATACACAAAATGTGAAATATTCACAGCAGATACAGTTATTCACAGCTGTTGACGGGTAAGCTCTTTGTATTCCCTTCCTTTACATGCTTCTCTTCCCTTCACTTACCGTTCTATGGATACAACGAGTTGTGTCCTGTTCACTTTGCTACCTTCCTTCGTATTATCAGAATTACCTTGCGGGCCTCATCTACTCTGCTCAATAACTTCTCAACTCTGTCTCTCCAACCGATTTTTATCTTCCTTCTGCAAACCTTACGTTTCAAAGGTCTCCGAATACCTTTTTTCTTTTTCTCTCATCTTTTTCCTTAGAACTACAGTTTTTATAAAATTTTGTATTTATACATGCCTGATGGAGAGAAACATTTTCTCTATTATATGAACAGAGATGTTGACAATGGTGGAGAAATACCTACAATCCCAGAGATGGTAAAAGAATCACAAGCTTTAATAATTATTTTCCTCCAAATAATACTTAATTCAACAAATCTCCCTCACAGACATTATACGTAGACCATTATCGAATGGTTAGTACAAATAATATTAGTTACTTAACCTATTAAGTTCGCTAAATTTCGCCTTAATATTGGCGTTGCAAAATCTTTATAAATTCTACTGCCAATCACTCATTCACCAAATGTATGAGATCGCACAGATCTATTTACAACGTTGGTCAGTATGACAAATGATGTAGGGTACAAAACAATCTGAACTCCGCCACAAAACCATTCCTCGTTTCTACAACATTCTGGATTGTGGTATTTATAACTAAGCATCGAATTTTCCTTGACATTACTAGTTGGTTGAGGACAGTTTTTTCTACAAATACGTTCACTGCTCTACTTCGTTTTCCATGTCACCGTGATTACTTCTTAATATTATTCATTCGTATAGTAAAATATGGCCAGCCTTTTTAGGGAGGGCAACTTCAAAAATGCCCATTGATCCTCTCATTGCATTTTTCTTTTTTCTTTGAAAGGGTCAGGGGATCTTCCAATTTCGCCAGAGATTTTATTTTGGAAACGATCACTAAGGCAGTATTAGGCATACAATAATATTATACAATTATGTTACTATAACCTGTTTATTCCCTTGAAATATACTACTACTGCGATGTTGAACCGTGCGTTTACTTGCTTGTTTTTGGTCGTTCACTTGTCAGCTGATTAATTTGGAAGTCAATTTCTCCAGTCTTGTCAAACAGTAATGCAACTTACATCCCAAACACCAACTCTGCTGGAGGCAGGCCAGTTTTCATATAAATTATGAGGACATAATATATGGTATACGCAGATCCCAGTCAAGTTGGTTCTTGCCGACATGAACTCTTCCAATGTCCTCTTGAACGTCGCTGCCATTCCATCAGACTGAGGTAGAGAGGCTTTGGCTTTGGTATTCCCTTTGAATACCCAACAGATGACATAACTTATGACAAATTTCTTTTGAATGATCTAATGGACTACTGATTATTAATAGCTGAAGTTTCCACCCAAAAATCATGAGAAATAACAATCTGTAGCAAACATAAATGTTTCTGGATAATTGTCCAGACGATAGAGAAATAACAACAACAACAAACCTACTGGTTGCTTAAATCAAACCCTGTGGAGTTAACAAGTAGGCCAGAGGTGACAAATAAAAGCTTTCAAAAGTAGTCTACTACTTAAAATTAACAGATAATGTAAAAAGGAAAGGAAGACTGTCGAAGTTGATAGTTTTAGAAGATCGGCAGGATCACGTCTAGAAAGACGGTGAAAGAATGTGTACCGAAATTTCCACAATACAGTAGTGGGAATTGGGAGAACGTAACTCATCTGGTATAGCAAAGTAGACCGCATTCAAGAGACTGACTCTCCAAGAAGACTATGCAGTTGATACAAGCAGAATGCAAAGGACGACATAGGCCCAAAAACTCGTTGAGAAAGCTATGATTATGATATAGGATGTCTGGAATTAAGAAAACAAGGAAATCAGACGTCGGACAGTCGGATCTAATAAATATGTGTGTGTGTGTGTGTGAGAGAGAGAGAGAGATAGAGAGAGAGAGAGAGAGAGAGAGAGAGAGAGAGAGTATGTGCATTTCATCCAACGAAATCCAGCCATGGACGATAAATTTTATTATGTGAGGGTACCAATTACATCGTTGACATAGTACAATTGCGTAGCTCGCACTACGCGCTGCAATTCCAAATTGGCGCCAAATGAAATGCAAGTAGTACAGAAGCGCGTCATGTAACCAGAAAGATTTCAGATCAGTCACGATTTTAACTATAATTTTTTTTTTTTGGTTTAATCCGATAATTACCGTATGACGAAGTAACTCAATTTTATTTTTGTTATCACTTTCGTGTGACGAATCTTTTTTTGTATTAAAATAACTTAATCATCTATAATGAAAGTTACTGAAAGCGACAGTAATGAGTCATTCACACAAAAGACGATGGAAGTAAATGTGATTGTCTCTCCCTGACATTGCTATCAACATTTACTTTACGCTAGCGCATATACACATAACTTACAATTCATTCGTTTTTCAAATTTTTCTTGTTACAGTAGGAATGGAATAACGAAGTGACTTTTAAAAAACGTACAGGACATGATGCAGATTTACTTCTATTTTGATTTTATGTACCGCAATTGTTTTTACGGGCAATTTTTCCTCTCGGGACAATGACAAGTCTGCGAGTCACACATGTGCTTGACATTCCGAAACTCCCCGCGTGTCTTTTCCATGAACGCCAGGGAATAACAATCAAAATATGTATTACAATTACAGTAACGTTTTTTAATTATATACAAATTAACACAACAGGCATAAGAACATTTAACTTTAGTCTTACTCTTAGTAACTTATTTGAAAGTGTCACAGAAATAACAGGAATGGTCCATATTTTTCTTACAATAGTGTGAGTCTATACAGAAAGTCTGTAGAAGCTGCCCAAACAGTAAGAAAGGACATGTTACAAAAGCCGGGTGCTACGAACTTTTTGTCTTCGTTAACTAAAACGCTCGCCTTTTTTTGGACATTTTTATAGTTTCTTTTTTTTACGTGAATTAAATATTTTTACTACCGTCCAATTCTCTACGTATTTAAGACTCCGTATACAGTTTCTTGGATTAGTAGTACACTTTAAGACACACTTGTTTTGATACAATCAAGTTTGCAGTTAGCTTTTGGTGCCAGCGGTTTTTAGCAATGCGTCTTAAAATGTCATATTTTATGTTTGAGCTTTATGTTTTCTCTACAGATTCTATTTAGCTTTGATTATTATTGGTACTCCATGCTTAAATACTTTATGAAAGTAATTCTGGCCAGTTTAGTGACCGTAGTTAATTAATTCAATGCTTCTCACTGTGCGCAATAGGCTCTTAAAATAGTGAATGAATTATTGAACGCCGGAGTAATCGACACTACAAATTTGTATTAACACTTCTAGGGCACAAGCACATTCATCCTACAGCAATTCTACTAACTGTGGAGTTATCCAGTGTACTATACAGGCCAGTGAAAAGTCACCAAATTAAAAAATTGTCAGAGACCGCAACACAAATAACAATTAAAACTCTTTAAACTTTCATTATGCCTCTCACTGTAACCAACTTTCATTCACTGAAACGAACGCGCTGTAAACAACGCTATAAGTATTCCTATAAACTGGGCGATAGCTGTTCAGTGTTGTATTTATTTAAGCAAGCAACGCCACTGGCGACGCTTAATGCTATTTAGGAACTTGGAGTGTCATTAATCGGACAACATAAAGAATCTACAAGCTCAGGGGCGTTGAGCCCCGTTGCCCCATTAGGTACAGCTACAGCTATGCCACTAGGTTCACTGCGGTTTGATGTTCAAGCCCACCTGGACAACTAGCGCATGTTATTACCAGGCACAAGCCAACTCTGGTTCCAGTTTGCGGAACACGTAATAATAACCAATGAGTAACCAATAATAAGAAAAGAAGAGTAACCAATGAATGCATTGTATGCTTTGTATTCGGAATACCGTTTTGTCATTTTGCAGTCTGCACGTTTACAGACATCTAAAAGTAAAAAAATCACATATGCTACATAATGTTTCAAAATGTATCCATGCACATGGTGTTTTTTTACAAATTGTTACAAATGACTTAACGATAACCAATGGAAATAGGTTAACGATAGTCTGTTGGTATCTGTGAATAAATGATAATGTGGGACAACGCGATCCAAATAAACACAGGGCTCCAAACAAGTTCAGATTATTATGCAGTTACATATGCTTTTAAAGTACTTAATGATATTCCCGTCAAAAAAGTACTGGTTGTATTTTGCACATACTTATGTTACGTATGTTTCGAAACATCATACAAAACTAAATTTGTAAAGACCATACAAGCAATATACCAGAAAAGTACCGCAGGTCGAACCGGGACATCTGCATGTTCAACCTGTGGATGTGTCCTGTTTTATTATTACTGGCCAAGACATGACATCCCAGTATACAGCAAAGGATCACCCAGGTCCAACAGAAAGTCTATTCCCTATAGTAACTAGCCATCATGGAGATTTGTAGTTCGCTCAAGAAGATTCAAATAATTAAATTAAGCAGAATAAAAACAACTTGCTTACAACTGTGTGGAATAATTACAGTTGTAACTATTGTGGGGAAATACATATTCAGAAATTTTGTATGTAACGAAAGGTATGTATTTTTTCTATGAGTATATGTGTGATTATATTTTATTATAATTATCTATCTTTATTTGCGTGACTGTACTAAAATATTTTACAAAGATCATGTTTAGAAATGAGCTAAAACATTCCGTGAGGTTGTGCACAACCTGTCTTTTCCGAATATTAATTACTTAAATGAAATATTTTGTAATTACTCCCATTTGTATATTATCCTTCAGTAAAGTCTCGGTCTTGATAAGTAATCAAGGAAAACCGTGGTAACGTACCTTCATTCTGTTCTCTCTCTCCTTCTGTCTTTCGTTTATTAAATAATTTATTCGTCTCCGCTTCTCTTTTTTAGTCTACCCCTTTCAATTTTCCCACCACAAAAAAATAACTTGAATTTTTTAATTGAGAAAACCAGTAATATTTGGACATGTATAACTTCCTTACTTTGTGTTTTAAGTGAACACGAAAAAGTTTAAAATTAAAATTAATTAAACACTTTAAATTCATTATTATTCACTGGAGAAAGAGATAATATTACGGCGGACTCTCTTGCCACCAAGAGTTACCCTCAATACGGTTCCACGTTTTACGAAACCCCTCGTTATTTTAATAACAGGCGTACGTGGCTTTTAACACGGCGTTACTGGTTGTTTAACGCTTTCATCTTATTAACTAACAGGCTTTGATAGATTGCTTCATCCACGCCTTTACTTTATTATCATATAAATCACTAGTGCTGATGATATGTGTCCAGTGAGGGTAGCTAACCAACCGACAGTTGGTCACCTTACACCAGTGACCTTCGCTAGAAAGACGTATCAAGAACTGTTACTTTGTGTTAACTAAATTTAATGGAAACGATTCACTTTGACTTCGCCACTGATTGATTGCATGACTACACAAAAATCAAAGTTTCGTGTATGTCTGCTATATACGTTTGTATAATTATTCGTACCCATGAAATCTCACTTTGATTAATATCATATTATTCGTTTTGAGTGACTCGATAGCTTATAAAATTAAAAATGCTACACGATAAACGACATATTGCTGGAATATCAAATAAAAAAGTTTATTTTCTTAGATTCAAGATTCTAAAATAAATGCAAATTTCTCTAACGCCAAACAGTTATTCCGTTGTTCTCTATGAATGTTTTCCCTTTACATCAGTATGGTAGTTTTAAATTTCAAATAGCACAGTCCTTTCCGTAGTTAAGTGTTTTGTTTTAAGTTTCAAAAACTAACACAAAATAGCTGTTTTCAGGGTATTTTTCGTTCAGACATTTCTTCCATACTATATAACTACACATGGATAAATGAAGCGTCCTTGCGTCAGCACCGTGAGGCCGGTTTACGAGGTCTAAACGACGGATCCTGTAAACGACAATTCAGGTTTATTTTAAACGAAACAATGAACTTGAATCTTCAGTCTACAAATCTGCCCAAAACGCAACTGAACACGCTAAGGTCACTGCTTAACTGATTCGGAACTTCAAGTGAACGTCTGTTGTTACGTACAAACTGAAAAATGTTTCTTACCACAAGCGATGTTTTAACGTAATTTTACAGTGAATGAAAGAGCTCCTTCACGCCAACCAAAGAGACCAAAATTTTAATATTAAATTTAATATTTAATGTAATACATTAAATTATTTTATATACTTTTTCGTGAACAGGGTTACTGAGTTTTGCAGTAATGCTGAACTCTAACTCAGTAATAACTTTTTTGAGCTGTAGAGTGTAACACTGAACCAACTTCCTCATCTGTGTTCATTCGTTATTTTAAACAAGTACTTATTTTGGCTTATTCACTATCCTGGTTATCAAATAACTATCCAACAGTATCCTATTTTAAATTATAATATTGTTACGACGGTCTACTTGATCGTCGTAGGTACAGTGGAAAACAAAATAAGTACAAGACACCAATTAAGTCACTAATCAGCAGCTTTAATTTTTACAGTTAAACAGTTCGTAATTAACAACACAGCCTACTATAACAAAGCAAATAAAAATTGTTCACACACAATAAAATGTCACTAATATTAAAACACAATTGTATTACAATATACCGTCCGATTATAAAACACAACACTTTACTAATAACCACTTGAACGCGCACAGTAATATCGCCCGAGAATAACTCACGAACCGCAATGTAAATATATCGCCACTATACTGAATTGAACGTCGTAGAGTACTCGTATTTATATCCAGCTGAAAATCTAGACGATTCCACATACTACGTATTACCTCTAAACTATGACGTAATTGCTTGCGCACTTGACACAGTGAGAGCGGCCGCGTAAATTCTCGCACAGTCTAGCACAGGCGTCAACAAGCACGTATGCCACACACTTACATTCTGGATCTCTCTGGAACGTTCTATAAACACGTAGATTGTTCTGTGATGTCCTAACACTTTCCCCTCCTTAATTCTGTTCGTCCCAACTGGCAAACCGTCTCTGAAGTAGTACTTAGCCAGGCGATCTAGGTGGACGACCTTGAACTTTCGCTGTCCTTCCTGTTGAATCCGATAAACAACATCGTTGATTCTTTTTTTCACAGTGTAGGGTCCTTCCCAGTTAGACTGAAGCTTAGGTGAGCGACCACGACGGCGCTTTGGATTGAAAAACCAGACCTGATCTCCTTCTTGGAAACCCACACTATTGCTGCGAATGTCATACCGAGTTTTCATTTTATCACTGGCAATCTTCAGCCGTCCTCTTACCAAGCGATTCATTTCTCGTAGTTGGTTTTCTAATTGCGAGGAATAGTTCTGCGGCTCTTGGGACTGAGTCTGAGGTGATCCGAACATTAAGTCCCAAGGAAGACGAATCTCCCGCCAAACACCAATTTTGCTGGAGTCATCCCGGTTTTGTCGTGTACTGATGATCTATACTCCATGAGGAATAGTGGTATACGTTGGTCCCAGTCTGTTTGGTTCTCGTCAACAACCTTCGAAAGATGCTGCTCAAGTGACCTATTGAATCTCTCAACCATCCCGTCCGACTGAGTATGCAGAAGCGTTGTCCTGGCCTTTCGAATTCCGAGTAGACGTCATAATTCTTTAAACACTCCTGATTCCAAATTTCTCCCTTGATCCGTATAGATTTCCATAGGGACTCCATAACGGCAACAGAAGTTGTGAACTAACTGCTTTGCCACAGTCGTAACCTCCTGATTTGGAATTGCGTAGGCTTCCACCCACTTAGTAAAGTAGTCACCTACAACCAGGATGTACCGGTTTCCATCGTCAGTAACTGGGAATGGTCCAGCAATGTCTATGGCAATTCTCTCGAAAGGCAGTCCAACGTTATACTCTCTCATTTTTCCCTTGCTTCTGGTTTGTGGGCCCTTGCTTGCAGCACATATTTCACACGTCCGAACCCATTCCTCTACGTCGTGCCGAAGATGAAGACAGTAGAATCGCTTCCGTATTTTATCAAGGGTTTTGTTAACGCCAAGATGGCCTCCAGATGTTCCATCATGCATCTCCTTCAAAACATACTGCACTTTACTTCGGGGAACTATCAACTGCATGACCACGTCTCGTCCATCTGCACTTTCCCAAGCCCTTTTCAGCAATTCATTTTCTAAGGTGAGAGATTCCCATTGTGCTCAGTAGCCCTTCAGCACTTCGGAACCATGGCAGATATCTTGCCAATCCGGGCGCCGACCTTCCTCTTTTGCTGTCAAGATCGGTCCAATGTCATCATCAGTCATCTGTTCTTGTCGACAGTCTTATGTTATCCAGCCGTCTTTCAGGAAATCTACAGTGATGGCTTGAAGATGTTCGCTTGAGTTTTTTCTTCCTTACTGTGGCAATGTCGGCAGTCTTCCGGGCACGGTCTTCGTGATAAGCCATCTGCATTACCATGCAGGCGCCCCCGCCAATGTTGTACCTAGAAGTTGTACTCTTGCAGACGTTCGAGCCACCTTGCCAACTGTTCTTCCGGATTTTTAAATCACAAGAGCCATGCAAGCGCGGCATTGTCGGTACGTAGTGAAAACTCTCTTCCATAGATGTATTTATGGAAGTGCTCCAACGCTCGAACGATTGCCAGCAACTCTCTCCTTGTAACGCAATAATTTCTCTCCGGTTTAGAAAGTGCCTTGCTGTAATACGCTACTATTCGTTCTTCACCGTTTTGCACTTGAGACAAAACTGCTCCTAGACCAGTATTGCTTGCGTCTGTGTCATCAATGTACTTCCCTTCGGAAGCTGGGAAAGCGAGAATTGGCTGCGAACATAATGCAATTTTCAAAGTCCTAAATGCTTGATCACACTCCCTCGACCACTGCAAGTTTCGTTTATTTTCCTTTCGTTTATTAGCTCATGTAGTGGTTTAGCAATAGTAGCGAAGCCTTCCACAAAACGTCTGTAATATGAGCATAACCCCAGGGAACTCCGAACTTCGTGTTTACTCTTCGGCACTGGCCAGCCTCTTACGGTGTCTACTTTATTAGAATCCACGCTAATACCCGCTGCCGAAACCAGATGGCCCAGATACTGTAATTCCTTCTGGAATAGAGAACACTTCTTCGGGCTCAGCTTCAGTTGGGCACCATGAATTCTAGTTAGAAACACCTTAAGGTTTTCCAAATGATCTTCGAAAGTCTTCCCGATCACTATGACATCGTCTAAATAAACAAGGCAATTCCATGTCAGGCCTCGGAGTACCAGGTCCATCAATCTTTCAAATGTTGCCGGTGCATTACAGAGTCCAAATGGCATGACGTTAAATTGGAATAAGCCACTTGTGGTCGAGAAAGCGGTCTTTTCCTTGTCTTCTTGATGAAGACCCACTTGCCAATATCCACTCTTCAGGTCCAATGTGGAAAACCACTGTGCTCCGGACAACGTGTCGAGTGTACCGTCAACGCGAGGTAATGGATACCAGTCTTTCTTTGTAGCGTCATTTAACCTCCGGTAGTCTACGCAGAAACGCAATCCACCATCCTTCTTCGCTACCAGCACTACAGGAGAAGACCAAGCACTTGACGAAGGTTCGATTACTCGCTTTGTCAACATGTCCTGTACTAACCGAGACATTTCCTCTTGTTTAGATAATGGAGGCTTTCGAGGAGGTTGGCGTATCGGTGTTGTGTCCCCGGTATTGATGCGATGTTGCACAAGGGAGTTTCTTCCCAGTGACTGTCCCCTAAACAATCTTTGAATTCGTGTAAAAACTGTCGGAGTTCTTTTACCTCACCACTTGAGAGGTCGTTAGAAGATGTGTTCAATAATTCTTGCAGTTCCTCTGGTAATTTGGAATTATCCTAAGCACTGGATCTTCGTTGCGTCATTCCGGCTACCCATGCCACAGGAGTCAATTTGCCTAGGAGCGTATTGGTTTGTAAAGTGATAGCTTGATCAAAAAAATTCGACACTCTAATAGGTATATTTCCAGTTTCGTCAGGTTTTACTAAATTTCTGGCAATTATTTGGCCCTGTGTGCTGACTACCTGGGGTTCGAATATAGAGCACTGGTTGCCCCTCGTATCTACCACGGTTCTAAACATGATGATCTTTTCGGAGTTTGGCGGAACAGTTACGGTCACTTGGTTTATGACGTCCATCGATTTTTCTGCTGTCGTCATTGTTAATAGCATTACCTCTTCGCCTCCGATTCTCAAGACATTGTCTTTGAAGTCGACTATAAATCCGTATGCGTTCATAACGTCCACACCAAGAATTGCTTCATCCACAATGTCTGCAACAAGTAGTTGATGATTAAATTCAAGTCGACCGAGGCGTAGGTGTATCTCCACTTTTCCATACACTTTTACAGGCCGTCCAGTAGCTGTTCGCAAGCTGCAAGAGCACCAAATTGGCTTGAGATCTTTCACCACGTCGGGGCGCACAATAGAAACTGTTGCGCCTGTGTCAACTGTATCGAGGTTGGCCTTTCTTGAACAAATCCGGTAACTACCAAGCTCCCGCTATTTTTCTGAAGTGTAGGAATTGCGTATTGTCTAGGGGCTTCGTTCCTCCAGTTAGTCAGCACACGCCCCGTTGTACCGACTATTGCTCGTTTCCCTGTGCTGAATTCTAACCCGACAATCTCGTTGTAGATGTCCAGGTTTCTCACATCTATAACACTTCGGTCTTCCATCCTTTCTTATTTTATTCTGTGGCGCCGACCGTCGAGTCTCTGTTGCTTGTTCTTCTTCCTCATCGTCTATGCCGTCGCGATCTTTTAACGCGCTCACTTTATGACTTGTCCAACTAGACACTGATTTGGCGGCCGCAATTTGCAAAGCATGTACCAGGGCGTCCGCACTGTTCTGGTGTCTTGCCATTCGTAACACTTGTTGTAGTTCGTTATCTCGGACACCGGCAGTAAATGTCTGCATCGCAAAACTCGTTCGAAAATATTCTGGCGCTTCAGGATAGGCCAGTCTAATTAGTCTGTCGATACTTGCTTCAAACTCTTGAAGGCTCTCCCCGGAATGCTATCGCCTTGCTCTCAAATGGGTGCAGTACACATCTCGCAAATGTTTATCACCATACCGTAATTCTAGAGCTTTTATCAACTCGGCATAGATGTTCTGGCTGTCAGGTGGCACTTTCTGTAGTAGTTCTGCCGCGGGTCCTTTTAATGCGAGAACGAGTGAAACTGCCATGTCTTTCTCTGTCCAATTATTTGTGCATGCAGCAGCTTCAAATTGGCGGAGGTACGTTGCCCAGTGACTGCTTCCGTCAAAGGTTGGAGCTTTGACATGAACTGTCCCTACTGCAGGCAAAGTGACTTTCTCTATTAACTTATTTTCTGCGTCTTTTTCTGTCTTTATCATTGGTACAGTCTGTTCACAAAGTTGTTTTGGTTGTAACTTCAGGCACTGTTCGAATTCATTTTTAATCTGCTCTTTTATATTTGTAATCGAGTCTTCTATTTTTGTTGACATAGATTTTTTTACACTCGTGACTGACTTTTCTACTTCAGCTATTTTATTAGACATCGATTCTTCAACATTCGACACAGATTTTTCTATTTCAGCTATTTTTAGTGTCATTGATTTTTATACCTCTGATATTTTAGTAACTTGTTTATTAAGCTCACCTCGTAGGAGACCCAATTCTGCGGTTCTGTGTTCTTGCAGCTGTTTCTGCATAGCTTCAAAGAGAGCTTCCGTTTTATCTGCTTCTTGCTTACGTTTTTCATCCTGTCGTTTTTCTGCTTCTATTCTTTCTTGTCTTCGTTCTTTTTTTGTTGTCTTTCTGCTTCTTCCGCCTCCTGTCGTCGTCGTTCAGCTGTCTGAAACAGCAGCGCCTGGAAATTTTCCATCATCTGACTGGCATCCATTGTTTCCGATTAATTACTAATTACACTCGTCTTGTACAAAGTGTCCACTGTTTCCACTGTTAACCGTTCTATCCCACTTCTGACACCACTGTTGCGACGGTCTACTTGATCGTCGTAGGTACAGTGGAAAACAAAATAAGTACAAGACACCAATTAAGTCACTAATCGCCAGCTTTTATTTTTACTGTTAAACAGTTCGTAATTAACAACACAGTCTACTACAACAAAGCAAATAAAAATTGTTCACACGCATAAAATGTCACTAATATTAAAACACAATTGTATTACAATATACCGTCCGATTATAAAACACAAAACTTTACTAATAACCACTTGAACGCGCACAGTAATATCGCCCGAGAATAACTCTCGAACCGCAATGTAAATATATCGCCACTATACTGAATTGAACGTCGTTGAGTACTGGTATTTATATCCAGCCGAAAATCTAGACGATTCCACATACTACGTATTACCTCTAAACTATGACGTAATTGCTTGCGCACTTGACACAGTGAGAGCGGCCGCGTAAATTCTCGCACAGTCTAGCACAGGCGTTCTCAACCTGGTGCTCGCGAGCACTGTAGTGCTCGCGTAACTAAAAATGGTGCTCATCATGGATGTATAAAAAAGTGCTCGCGAGCAACAGTGACCCCTAATTTTCAATTATGAGCTATATAGCCGGCCGTACAGCTGTTGTCCACCAACAACTGAGTATAGCAGAATACTGTTTGGAAACCTTTGTTACTTCTAAGAGCACTACTTGCAATGGTTTCCGGAATTGTCCGTAGTTTACAAGCCGATACCGACTCGATTG
Organism: Magicicada septendecula; assembly: GCA_034769895.1. Taxonomy (NCBI): domain Eukaryota; kingdom Metazoa; phylum Arthropoda; class Insecta; order Hemiptera; family Cicadidae; genus Magicicada; species Magicicada septendecula. The sequence continues at coordinate 289,521,073 of CM068372.1, forward strand.
TTTGCAGCTTTAAAAGGCAGAGACAGCCTACGTGGGGTTTATTACTGTAGGCGCCAGGTTGTCTCATCTTGTAAATGGGCTGTTAAACACGTACTAGTACCCTCAAAAGAAGCGGTTATTCAAAATATTTTAATTTTATTGCCTCTGAAATCCCTAAACTTGGCAGCTTTAAGCACGTTCTCACAGAAATAGTCACGTAGCATTTTACACTTAGCTCAACCAATCAATTTTCAGATTTTAAATAGAAATTTCGAAATTTGCCAATGAATGTTTCTGCGTGGACATTTCCACTTACACGAGCGACATTTGTGACTGGAGTGACATAGTGTAGCGGTGTACACCAGTTTTGTGACGTATTTTGGTTGTAGTATTACTGTTCTGTTATTTGTGAAATACGCGTAATTATTGTCAGTTTGCAATTTTCCTTTCGCCTCGAAGTGTGTTGTGAACGTTCTTAAAAAAGAGACATGGATAAATTTGTAATACGAAAACGTAGTGAAGAATCGATACCTAAGTTACCTTCTTCATCAACCCAAGATTCCAACAAAAGTAGGGAAGCAAAAAGAAAGAAACTGTATTCTTTTCAAGGTAACTGGGAGACAGATTTTTTGGTGGTCACTAATGACGAGAATACCGGAGTTATTTGCGTTTTGTGTCATGCACCTTTATCGGGTTTCAGAAAAGCAAATTGTCAAAGACATTATGAAACTCATCATAGTGGGTTTTCTGATCAATATCCCACGGGATCAGATGCAAGGATACATAAAATCAAAGAGTTAAAATCACAACTCCAACGTCAACAGAAGTCTTTTTCATTTAATGTTAACAGTTCTGTTAACAAACTTTCAACCGAACTGTCTGTATCTGTGTCTCATAAACTTGTTCAGCATGGGATGCCATTTACAAGTGGAGAAATTGTGAAGGAGTGCATAGTTTCCGCAGTGACAACTCTCGCTGAAAGTATACCTGAGAAATACAGAAGTGTTTTGATTAATGCGGCAAAAAATGTGCCACTTAGTAATGACACTGTTGCCAGGCGCGTTGACCTCATCGCGGCTCAAATTAAACAAAAAGCACTCCAGAAACTTTCTGAATGTAGTTATTTTTCTCTTGCTGTTGACGAATCAACAGACATTGCTTCTGTAGCACAATTGGCGTGCTTTGTACGTTGTATAGATAATGTGGGAATTGTAGAAGATTTCTTTTTAACAATTTTACCGCTCCCGGGTACAACTACGGGGCAAGACATTTACAACGCTGTCGCGAATTTCCTGAAACCTAATGGCATTGACTTATCAAAGCTCGTGTGTGTGGGTTACTGATGGCGCACCTTCCATGGTAGGTAAAATTAAGGAGTTGTCGCTCTTCTGAAAAATGATGAACATTTTCCTCCCTTTGTTCACTATCATTGTTTAATTCACGTTGAAAACTTAGCCAGTCATCTTATATCTGTTCCTGAAATTTCAGAACAGTTAAAACTGATAGTTAAGTTGATCAACTTTTTGGTTTCTAAACCCCTGAATAAACGCTTACTAAAAGTCTTCTTGCATGATTTATCAGCGCCACATTCAGAACTAATCCTACATGCGGATGTTCGTTGGCTAAGTCGCGGGGAAGCAATTACAAGGGTCTGGAAAGTTTTCGAAGAAATCAAAGCATTTATTTCTGCCAACGATTATGTCACTAAGTTTCCAGAAATATTCGGGGATGATTTCAAGATCAATCTTGCTTTCATGGTAGACCTATTTCAATATCTCACCGAGCTGAACAAACGTCTTCAGGGTCAGAAAAACACAATTTGTGAACTGAAAGAAATTATATTTTCCTTTCGATCAAAGTTACAAAGATTCCTCGGGACGGCAAGTAAAAATGACTTGGTTCATTTTCCTGAACTGGCACATACACTCTCGAGTCTTGGTCGTCCCCACTTGGAGTGTCCTAAAATTGTCGTTCTGGCAATTCAAGATCTGTTGAAAGAGTTTGCTACACGTTTTCATGTACTCGAAGAAAGTGAGCCGTTGTTTAATATGGTGCTCAATCCATTTCAATTCAACGTGGACTCTCTCAGAAAAATTCAGATTATTCAACAGCACAAACTTGCTCGCACGGAACTTGAATTATTAGAGCTCCAGTCCTCTCAAGCCTTAAAATATCTTTTCGAAAAGGAAAGGATCACAGATTTCTGGGGTGCAAATGATACAATGAAATTTCCGACATTGCGAAATGCTTCTCTCAAATGCTTGGCGATGTTTGGGACAACCTACCTGTGTGAAAAATGTTTTTCATTAATGAAATACATCAAGAACAAAGCACGATCAAGATTAAATGACTCACATTTGGAGGACTGCAAGCGACTTCTCCTTAGATATTAGTGAAATTCTGAGTAACATTCAGGGCCAAGGATCTCATTAGCCTGGTGAGTGTATTTATTATTATTATTATTATTAAATTTGCATGGTGCTCTCCCACTTGCCCCGGAGTATGAAAGGTGCTCTCAATCACAAAAAGGTTGAGAATCCCTGGTCTAGCAAATGCGTCAACAACACGTACGCCACACGCTTACATTCTGGATCTCTCTGGAACGTTCGATAAACACGTAAATTGTTTTGTGATGTCGTAACAATATAATAAAGTAACCTGTATAAATTATCCTATTTCGATATAAATTTACATTAACCTTGTCAATAACCTTGTCATTGATATTGACAGTTTCTATGCCTATAAGTCCCTTTTGCCAGAATTAGTGCCTTTCAAAAAAAGAACGTTTACAGGTTCACAAATATACAATTAAACTTAAAATACTTAATAGTGTATCTTACAAAAACACTATAGTTAGGGCTACATACAAGAAACGATAAAAGTTAGAAATTTATGTCAGTTTGGTTAAGTTATTCTGACGTACACGGGTTATGGAAGGTGACCTAGTGCCACCGTTGTACCTGATGTCCAAGACATCCGAAAACCATTTTTTTACCCTACATCCTGCCCCCACCACAGCAAACTACATAAGCTTACCAGAGAAATGCCGGAAAAGTCCCCGCACGCGTGCAGCAATCCCCTGGCCCTGCGCACGTAAGTCACCATCTATCTTTTGTTTTTTCGGTCTGTATTGACCTATGCGGCACTGCTAGTACGCCGACCGCGCTGTTTGCCGCTGCTACGCGCAATGACTGGCACGGAGGCTCTCTGCTTCGCGGGGAGCAACCGACGCCTCATGGCGTCTGCTCGCTGGACTGGGGACGGGTGACATCTGTCATCTGAACCCGTTCATGCGGCAGTGCCCAACGATATGCACAAATTTGTAAAATAAATATATAAAGACACCTTTCTCTCCCGCCTTCTCAGTTAACTGGTTGGCGGCTGTCCATTCCAGTTTTAGGCACCAGTCGAATGAACCAGAACTATGTCTATCGACAGGCAGCCATTGGGCTCGACCCAGATGCTGCAATCATGCACCGGGTGCAAGGACGCCCCGCTGCTACAATGCTACATGCTACATGCTACAAAGTCCCCGCTCTCCATCCACTGGATACGTCAGCGAGCGGGATGCAGCCCTATTCTCTTAAAGAGACTAACGTACTTCGCCACTATGGCACGTAAAAACATAAGCTGTTGATACAAAACGTAACGTTGCCCAGCAGAGGCATCGTGAAGGCGGCATTTTGGTACCCAGACAAGGAGGCGGGGGAGTCAACCCCTGGATCTCGAGTCAGGTACAGGCTCCTGCAGTGCTGGTTACACAGACACTCGGGTGGAGTCCCCAAACGCTTTTTCCGATTATCAGCTGTGACTCCGCTGACAATCGGTTAACTACTCGCCCCGGAAAACAGAGTGGGACAGGGTGGGCGTTTCTGAGGGGGGAAGGAACCACCGGTACTCGGCGAATAGCTCCAGCTCACAACCTCCCAGAGCCGTAGCCCCGGCGCAACTGACAAGAGTTCAGACAACCACGCAACGGCCCTCCTCCACCAGAACAGGGGTACGCCGCGTGCCAGATATACTAGCCTACTAGGGCTCATTGGTCTTGATGTTGGCTAAAACCACTGGGACATAAGGGTGGTTTCCTAGGGCAGCTACTTTGCCAGGGACGGCGCAACCCTGGCCCCCGTTCGCAAGACACAGACCTTAGCCCGGGTTACATCAGCCCTAATTTAGCCGAAATAACTGTTCACCCCGGCGCCACGATGAGGCCGTGTTGTCAGATGGCGCTATATACCTCCCTCTTGTCCACAGGGGGATTAAAACTCAGACCCCCACCATCGGGGGTTACTATGATGTATACAAGAACTTCAGTTTGCAAACAAGTCTGTTCCAATAAGTAATTGGTTATAAACTGAACGAATGAAGCTAGTACCACCACCCCACAGTAACTAATTCGTAGTAGGCATACGCTTAGATCACAAGGAAGGTGATGCGCCCTCAATTTTGTAAAGTTAAGCCACTCCAGAGCTCCAAAACCATGTGGTCCTAAAAGAAGATAAGCTTAGGTGGTTCTAGAAAACGATGGCGTGGATGGTTTGGGACTCGCCATGAATATTAATAAGATAGTATCAGAAAAAATGTTGCTAGTTTAATCATGGAAGATGATGTTCATGATGAGGAGGAGGAGAAAGATGACGACGATAACAGTGATAATGGTTAAACCAATTTTAAAATTTGAATTAACCCGTTTCCCTAATCAGTGTTTATAGTTGAACGTAAACTGCCCTGAAGAAGTATTACATGCTGTATTACATGCACACTTCAGCCCAGGTACTCATCAGAAACTGTGGCTGCGGTTACAGACAAACATTTCGCCCCAGAGTCCACAACTCACTCTGTAAACTGATACCAGAACAAGAAATTCCTTTCCAGTGTAAACTAACACAGACGCAAGTCGTCCTAAGTTTTACAAGGAAAGCGTTTAAAAATTTGCCACGTTTTCAGTATTATCTGTTAAAAAGAGTAAAAACGTCGAACACACCTGTGTAGTGCAGACGGAGAAAGTATTTGATTTTGGCAATTTTGTTATCTCAGGATGACACCACTGACTTGTGATAATTTGACATTCCTGACGGACTCGCACAGTAGACAGAAACACCTGCCAAACACGTGTCTTACTGTCCCTCACCAGGAAGCGAGTTATAACTATGTGTGACCAGAAAGAAAGTATTTGTGAAAATGAATCCTAAAGGTTTATAAGACAGAAACAGAGCGTTCATCAGAAAAAAAGCAATTAAAAAAAGAAGAGAATGAATTAAATTACAAGGAAGAATTCACTTTCGTAAATATTACGCTAGAGCATTTAAATGATCGAAAGCAAATTTTTAAATTACTATAATAACAAGGTGCAAGATTACTTCTTTTTAATGCTTAACTTAAAATAATGTTAAAAGATATAAATGAATAAAATGTAGCTAATTCCAGCCATTGCTTATGTACTTGAATTGTTTTCTTGTAAAGACTGAAAATGAAACCCAACTGTTCACATTTACAGTCTTAGTAATCGCAATAAAACTTAAATTAAAATCTATGTAACTAAAGTAATAAGGCCTGTAAATAACCTGTAAATTGCAAGTGACTTTCTGAAGAAAACTACAAAATAAAAAACAGGAGAATGTAAAAATTGTAAACATAAAAAAGTAATAAGTTAAATTGCTGAAGATATACAAACATTAATAATAATACTAATATTTCTGTTAAAATTAATAAAATAATTCTTGATATGACACCTGATAATGTGGAATATTTGAATAGTAGTCAGGTCCATAAAATTAATTTAACGCTGTAAATGATAGATTATGACATTATTCTACAGCCACTCCGTGTTCCCCTGCATATACAAAAAAAATCGCTTTTATATTTGGCGAACAAGGCCAGTTTTTCCTCCGAACTTTTCAGTTGATAAAGGAAATATCACTATTTTATTTTAAGCGTAAAAAAGAGTTAAGTGTAAAGACAAAATTAGTTATAAGGGAGGATAATAAATTCAGGTCGCCTTCATACATTGTTATACGCCTATGCAGAATGATTCTGTTTTTTGTGACTAATTCTCAAGGTAACATAACCTAAGATACTATTCTTCAAAATGTTTAGTTACGTTCACAAAATAATAATATTATATATAATTGGTGGTTGGTTACTGTTACTGGTACAAAGTGTTAAATTTACTTTGTATGTTTATAACTAAAAATCTTGTATTAATCTTCACAATGTAAAATCTTGTAAAATGTTCACAATACTCTTTTATCCAACAGTTATCTGCATTGCATTCTTGATGTTAGTTTTAGAATTTGCAGTGACTTTGACACACGTGACGATATTAAATATTTATTTAGTAACTAATTTCACATCAATTATTTGTGTACTTGTGAAATCTAAATATATTGTTTGTATATACAAGTAGAGGAAGTTTTGAAACAATCGAAAGTAAGACAATATCATTATATACGTTCATGAAAAACATTAAATATTTCTTTCTATACCTTACATAAAATGTGTGACCAGGAAACGGATTTAAATAACTGTTCAACATTTGTTTATGTTTGTATATATATATATATATATATATACAACAGTATATATATATATATATATATACAACAATAATAAAATTATATTCAACAGATTGAATTCTCGACATCAGTTCAGCTATGACAAAATGACTCCATTACTGAGCTGAATATATATTAGGCGAACGCGAAACGTTGCCAATTTGTAAAACAAAACACAACTACAGTTTCACAACGTAGAATAATTCATCTTTTATTTATATTGCTTCAGTAACAAGTAATTTATCGTCGGCTCGCAGGTCGCCGTATGATAAAAATGTCACAGACCGGGGAGAGCCTCCTTCGAACAATCTACCACCACGTTGGTAACCTCTTGGCCTCTTCATAGAATTCTAGAACGACCATACCTCATACGCCTGTTGGTTAAAAAGTTTATTTAATGAAATATTAATTCTGTTTTCCGTCTACTCAGATGTGCGCACAAAGACAGAATGTCATTTTAGTTGCTAAAATTCGATTAGGCCTACTAAGTAGAATTGTACAAGAAAACACGGCCAATTTAAAATCATAGCTCTTCGTCACCTGATGAATTTTCTACTTTTACTAATATACTCGTACTTGTAGGCAATCTAAAGTCTGAAAACGTTGAAAATTATTATTAAGCCAAGGTTCGACAGGACCGTGGCCTCAACCGTATTATCTTGAACGTGCACGATTCTCACCTAACACCTGCACTGCAGCTGCAGGAAATGGCATGTAATAAAAAGCTGTCGATCGACGAATGTGTTTGCACAACAGGCGCAGGGGAAGTCCATAAAAGAACGACCTCTTCCGCTCGAGAATTCGCGACGGACGATGTTGTATGCAATTGTTACACCTCCGGAAGGTCAGTTAGCCGGTTCACCTTAATTTGCATATTAGTGCGTTTTACATTCATTATTGAAAACATTATTACACCACTCAAGGCAAGGAAGGACATTCATTCCTTGTTGTATACAGGACGACAGATGTTAAGGATGAAACAGCAGATACGATGAGACCGATAAAAGTACAATTTTGCCAAAGAATTTGCGTTAACACGGGGTCGATTGTCGACGTTGTATGCCTTTGTCAAAGAAAAATAATTATTATTTCGCACAATAAGTAGTGTAGTAGGTATCATTCTTTAAATATATGATTCTTCATATAATTCTGCAAATATTCTTTTCTAACTCTGAAGGCTACACATCGTAGTAGCGTATTTTAGTTTGAATTCGGTAATAAGCTATTTTTTAATATTTACAACCAAAAGTTCTCATACATGTACGCAGGAAATGATATGCTGCTAGATATGTGGCACAACGTATTTTTAATACTGGAAAGGCGTCAATACAAGGAGAAGAAGAGTGAAAGATAATACAAAATTCAAAAAAGACTGTACTTTATATAAAATTGAGAAATAAACAATAGTAAAACTAAATCAAGAAAGAAAAATGGTAATATAAGGAGAAAGAGAGGAAACAGAAAGTTTATGTTATAAACATATATATGTTATATATATATATATGTTATATATATATATCTTGTGATCTTATTAAATTTGTTTCTTCTGCAAGTAGTGTAAATTTAACACAATCAATAAAAAACTTAAAAATCTACTAATAAATAATAAACCTAAAGAAGATAACCAACATTCACACACACTAAATAATAACCACACGTTTTATCCTGAATTCGTAAATTTATCTAATATTAAATTCACTGAAAACGAAATCGCTACCCTAGAAACATCAAACAAAACAAATCTTAAAAATGTAAACAAACATGTAATAGAAAATATCATAGTCGAAACTGAAAACGCAACTCATAATATAGAACAAGAAAAACAAGATAAAATAAGAACAGAAGCCTCAATGGAAATAATAAAATTTATCAAAAAAATATAATAACCAACATCGTCATATTAAAAATTAAAATAAATAAAATAACACCATTAATAACATAAAACACAAACTAACGACTAATAACGTCACTTTAACCAAAGCTGATAAAAGTAATAGTACAATAATAATTTCTCAAAAAGATTTAGACGATAAAACAGAAGAATTTATAGTTTATAATAATTGCATAACATTAAATAAAGATCCCACAAATAAATATCAAACCCAAATAACAAATATACTAAAAAATAGTACCCAAATCATAAATCCGAAAGACTCCTTTAAATATAAAATGGATAAACCTTGTACACCAAAATTAAATTCTCTAATAAAAGTACACAAAATCGATAAACCTATCAGACCTTTATTAAACGCTAGAACTGCGCCAAATTATAAAATATCAAAATTACTAACACAAATCTTAAAACATAAAATTGAACTTCCAGCAAAATACAATATAAAAAATATTATCGAACTCACGGAACAACTAAAAAACGTAGAAGTAAACAGAAATACAAAATTATATTCATTCGACATATCAAACATGTAACTTATACAAATATTCCCATTGAAGAAACTATAAATATTATAATAAATAAACTGAAAACAAATAACGCAAGTGACACATACATTAAACAGTTAACTAATAGTTTAAAAATAATTTTAAATCAAAATTATTTTCAATACAACAACAAACTGTACTATCAAACAGATGGCTTTGCTATGGGAGCACCAACCTCCGCTATCATATCAGAAATCTTCCTACAAAAACTCGATGAACAAATAATAAATATAATAAAATTAAACGACCCATTAGGATTTTACTTTAGATACGTTGACGATACTCTGTATATTTTCCAAAACAATGGTATAAACATAAATAAAATATTCAACTCAATATATAATTTACATTCCAAAATAAAAATCACATTAGAAGAAGAATCTAATAATAAATTAAATTATTTAGACTTAACAATAATGAAAAATAAAACAAATTTTGAATACTCAATATACAGGAAACCTTCTCAAACTGATTTAGTAATACCAAATAATTCTAACCATCCTCCCCAACAAAAAATTGCAGCATTTAATTCCATGATTTATCGAACGCTTAGGAGCCCATTAAATAAGAAAGAAAGAAATATTATCCAACAAAAATAACAGTTAAAAATGGATACAAAATGAAAACTATTAATAATTAGAAAATAAAATTAAACATAAAATCACTAATAAAATTCCCAAAAACACTACATTTAAAAATTCACCTATTAATAATAATATAAAATATACAACCTTCACTTATTACGGAAGTATAACTCAAAAGCTAAATAAAATACTTAAAAATACTAATTTAAAAATATCTTATAATACAGATAATATAATTTTTAATAAAATAAAACCTAAAAATAAATCTAATATTCACAATAAAAATGCAATATATAAAATAGAATGTCCAGATTGCAATCAATTTTACGTGGGCCAGACAAAGAAAACACTACTAGATAGATTCCTTCAACACCGCAATGCATATTTAAAACCAAATATTTATAAATCTAATTTAGCCACACATTGTCTAAATAATAACCACCAATTTCCAAACATTGAAAATATACAATTAATTAAAAAAAACATGCAAAAAGGTCAAAAAATGAATATTTGGGAAAATGTTAATATTTACAAACATAATAACAATAATTTATTAATTAAAGAACAAACCCAAATAAAAACAAAACAAGACGATCTATTTAAAATTATAAATTGACTAAAAAAATAAAAATTAATAAAATATAAACAATAAATATTTCAAATATAATCGAGAAAACAGCTGCTCAAGAAAATAAATATTAGAACAATCGTCAACTAATCGACCTAATCGATTATCAGTTATTTTACATTAAACTCGATACAAATTCGATTATTCGTTTATTTTTACATTAATAGAATTATTTCGATTGTTATTAATTTACTTACAAACCTCTGATGATACTGATATTTTTCAGTGAAACGTGCGTCAGGTGTTAAAACGAAAATATGAAATTTACACTACTTGTAGAAGAAACAAATTTAATAACATCACACAAGATTGTATAATTGCTGCAAGAAACTTGGAGTTACTTATATAGAATATATATAAGAATATATATAAGAATATATATAGAATAGAATATATATATATATACATATATATACAAGTAATATGAATTCTCCTATTTAGGGACTATATTGCGTATAAACTGAAGTAATGGTGGAAAAGTAACTACAAGATTAAACAGGGCTCAAAACGCGTTTTATGTGGTAAAGAAAATCTGGTGCTCAATAAACTATCGAGAAACAGAAAATCAGGATATAAACGGAAATCATAAAACTTATTTAAAATGTGTCCTTCTTGTTAATGTTTTCATACATTTATCTGACCACCTGCATGCGTAAAAGAGATAGATAGAGAGAGAGAGAGAGGGAGAGAGTGAAGAGACGACGATTTCAGGGGCTGTGCAAGCGACGGGCCTATATATATTCTGCTTCTTCTTTCAAAATAACAACAAAGTATGCTCAATACAATTATGTTTTATTTATTTTATTTTTTTTTTACAGCATAAACGAAGTAGATTCTTAATCGCAGGGCAAGCAGCACAGAAAACCAAAATAAAAGCAAATTTTATTAACAAAATAATGCAACACACTTCTTTTCTTATGATTAAAGTAAAATGTTTTAACAATTTTTAAATCTGATTAATTTAAACGAATTCTTGTATTATTACTTGTTTACTTGGTTATTCTTATTATAAACTTACGTCACTTACTATATATGTAAAAGAAGTAATATGACTAAAAGTAATATATTTGAAGTAAGTGATTTGAACTTTAATAATAATTTGTAAGTTTCGAAGAGCACAAGATAATTCAACGTTACGAAAATGACTTGTCTTATTTGCACTGAAACTTTTGTATGTATTGAGTTGTACTGAGTAAGTGTGTGTGTACGAGTGCGCGCGCGTAAATTTAATTAAAAAGTAAAATTAATAATAAGACAGAACCATAACTAAGTACAAGAACACTAGACGCTAACGAGGTATATACTCCGTGACAGGCTTGTCTCATTGACATTGACAATGTTATTACCCTTCTTATCAATGTCATGATAAAATGTTTTCTTTCTTACTTTTCCTTACACGACCATTCTATTAATAGACGGAAAAATCGCGGTTTCGTTCCATTTGTGTTCTAATCGTGACCTTACTAGTCTTTGTTTACCTTTTTTACTTCAATGCAACGTACTTATTATTTTTTAAACCAGTTCATATTCATTTTTTTAACTATATGATCTGATGCCAAAGCAGCTTGATAAACATTTCTATAATTTTATTGACCTCTTTTTTCCTAGCTTATGTAACAAACTGCTTAAGTACCTATTTTCAAAGTCTAGGTTCCATCACTTCTGATTTAAACATCCTCCCTTCCAACCACTTTCCTTAATTTTCCAACAGCGGTGATCATATTTGGTAATACTATAATGGTTAACAAACACAAGTCGTTTAGCATCAGCTCGAATAGTAACGAATGAGCATGCAGGCACCATCAAAAATCATTTATTTAATTAACTTTAGACAAAGCTGAATAAATACGAAGAATTCTAGTTCTATTGCTGCACCTGTAAGCACACTAAATGAAAAAAGAAATTGTTGTTTCCAATACGTGAGACCGCAACACAGTCTGGTGGAGATAAATAGTACTATGAGCAAGTTTCAGTCATTAAACGTACGACAAAAAGTTCAAACTAGTGTAATTTTGCGTGTTCGGATAAATAAAATATGTAACAAAATTTGTAAACAGCTTGGGTACACTTTCGGTTGCTATAAGTAACACAAAAATAGCCATTTAAACATATTTAAAGATCTTTCAAAGATTCCAACGGACAAGAAAAAGCTACAACTTACGTAAACTTAACCGAAAAATGTGCAGACGTTATTATAATTGTTGCGCTTGACAATATTACACTGATGTTATTAAAGAGCAAATATCCGTCTTCAGTATTTACTTTATTTCTTCTTGATATATTCTCTGCTCAACCTGAGTTCCTCTCCTCCGATCTGTCCTTTCTCTCACAACATTCTCCAATCTGTCACCCTATGTCTGTACGTCGTCTATACATGGTCTATGTGGATATCTGATTCATTTTTCCGTTGACCTTCAGTTTTAGTCGCTTTCCAGTTGCCCACCCATTTTATTTATGACCCAACCAATTTAATCTTACACTTTCGACAAACCATAGTGTATTAACGTCTTGTATTACTCACCCTAGATCTAATATGGAAAATTGTTTGTTTTTATTTTTTAACTAGCAGATACCCGCGGCTTCGCACGCGAATATTTGTATATGATTGTTGTGGTAACTGTCGAGTTAGTAGTTTGTAACCCAGTCTGAGGATCGACTAATTTTAATGTAAAATGATAACCATCTTCTCCTCTGCAAAACATTAAAGAGTACTGTAAAGCATCATAAGCTCGATGTATTTCTGCAATTCGATGTAGCGTATGATCCCTCGCACGGATTATTATATCCCGTTTATCGCATTCCTGGTTAACTAAAACTACTGCCACCTCATTAGTTGTCGGTGCATTGTAGCGACCCCTGTTCTCTTCATTATTTTCTGTTCGATCAGCATGAATCACAATATTGTATTGATTATTATTCGCAGATGTTACAAATTCAAACGCACTTTTCAGTTCACTAACATATGGGTTGATTGCGTGAAGTAAATTTTGAAGTTCTGTTACTAATGGCTTATCCAAGTTACGAATATGATCCATTCTTGTTTCAGATTGCTGTAAACAATCAGCTATGAAATACACCTGTAGAAATTTTGGTATTTCGTTTTGTGTGGGGAGTAATGATCCCATGAGGTGATATAGGCCTACTTACCCTTGAATTTTGAAAGTAGGCATGAAGCTCCCTTCGACTATTGAATAAATTGAATAGCTAAATTGTACGATCTTAATGCATTCAAAAATTTTTTCGATAAAAGATGTTCTCTATTTAATAATGATTTTAACGGTTCTGGAGGAGGAAGTATGGGATCTAATCGCATTTTTCCTGCAGAGCAACATAATCCATGTGATTAATTTGTCCACTTTAAAGCTTTGCAATGAGGGCAAACCATTTATTCGCGTAGTTAATAACTGGATTATAATTGAAACCACTATTTAGTTTTGCATTCCATCGTAAAGTAGGACCCCGTGATCTGAGATTCGCTTGTCTGCGTCTTTGTGCCGCTAATCTATTTTCACGAATCGTAGGACTTTCAACCCGTGAGACTTCTTCTAATCCAGATCTTTCTGAAGAGTTTCCAGGAGCTGATTGCATTTCGACTCCTTCGACGTCATTTTCAGATGCTCTAAGACGCCTCTTTCTTTCCGCAGCAGCAGTAGATCTGCCTAAACATGATAGTATTTTTGGCATTACAAAGCTAAATAAAAGGGAAATCTATTTATTTGATCTATACTAATAAATCTCTAGGGGGTAAGTAATAATTTATACAATACATATTGCACATATTACTTACCGATGACGTAAAATTAACGAAAAAATGCACTGATACTAACCTACATCACTGACGCTCATCGCATAATTCTCGATGAAGTAGGTTAAGTATAATTCTCGACAATTAATTATTCCTACTGAACGTAGGCCTACTGAATATTCAAATGTCGAAGAGTATGGTTTGTCAGAATCAACGTGTACTAGGCTATATAATCAATGTTACAATATAATCAAACAATGAATTATTGTATTGTTTATATGAATTCCATATACTAAAATGTAAATATTCAAATGGATTAACTGATATCAATATACTTATGTACACACTATTTGTATTATTCTATACGAATAAACATTTCATCTAATTGTGTTACTGCATGTTTGTAAATATGTACTAAATTATCAAATTTTGATTTTACGTATCGAGGAAACATGAATGATGGATCTATTGCTTCGCACTTTTTGGATATTCATAACTTACAATATAAGAATATTATTAATATAGATGTACTATTAGCAATTTACCAACTCGACAGTTACCACAACAATTATATACAAATATTCGCGATCGAAGCCGCGGGTTTAAAAAAATGAGTTTTTTCCAATAACTTCGGTTCTTTTTAACCTATCGTTATCAAATAAAGTGGAAAACCTTCCGTTGGGTACCTGCTATCAGCGTGCAACGTTTCATTGAAATCGGTTCAGTAGATTCTGAGATTACCGCGGACAAACGTAGACCCCCCTAGAGATTTATTATTTAGAAGATTTGTCTTCTTTTCCGTAAATACTGTTTAAAAATAATCTCATTTTCTGTAAATATTTGTAGGAAATTTTCAAATAGTGAATCCCGATAACTATTTTGGATGTGATTAATCAAACGGCAGGCATTGTATCCATACCCGCAATGTAATTCCGACGTGTTATGTATTATACAGATGACTTTTGAAATACATAGGTATAAGCATGTACTATTTACCCGATTTCAGCTCCTGTTCTTAGCAAATTTGATAAGTTATTTGTATCAAATTATACGCACTACGAACCTTAATCCGGAGATCGGTGTGTGGCCATATTCTGAACTCAACCTGTCGAACTATTCGTAATCCTGTATTCAAATCTTGTGAACCATTTCAACTCTATTTCTGCAACCTCATGATCCAATAAAGTCTACCTTAGCCTATCGCTAGCATTGCTTCTATCAACTCACTTTAATATGTTAGCTACAAAACTGTTGTGCCTAATTTTATGTTCACAGCCACAGATATTTTCGTCTAACGGAAAAGTCGTCCGTACCTTTCCACGTTCTTTCTTTCTCTTACATCCTTATAAACAAGGAATTAAAACAATGAATTTATACGTTATAGGTGTAGTAAACGGAATAAATATCTAGAGTGTGAATTGAGGGGAGGGAGGATCGGGGGCTTTGAAAGACTCGGGGACTTGCGATAATTATAGAGGAAGTACTTTGCCCAACACCGCGTTTTGAACTATGACATCATTGTTACTGAAAACACATACCGAACCTGGAGAACGTCAACTTGCTTCGAGACAGGGAACTCAACGACATATACGTATTGTATATCCCAAATTGTGTACAAATATTACGGGCAAGGTATTAAAATAAAAATACTTTTTTAATGGTTCTTCTTAAACAAGCTTACGGTAGGGTGAGACAGAATTTGGTAGTAATGTTGTTGGTAACGGAGGCTTAGAGGGTGAGAATTCCGTAAACAATATCAGACTGATTAAAACGACAATGCTGTGGACATTGATAAAGGCAGCAGTTTTGACACAAGAAGGAGGATACAAGGAATTTAACAAAATAATGGAATAAAGCAGGGACATGACTTGCTGGCAGTCTGATTTAATATTCCAGTTTTGAGGAAGACCCGTGCAAGCGATTTCTAACGACTTCTACAAGTTATAACATGTATATAATTATTATTTAGCTACGGAGTAGAAACGTTTAAAAGAAACTACAAACGTTAGAAATTCAAGCAAGGAAGCAAGGGCGTGAAATAACCAATAATAAGACGAAATACATGAAGTAGTTGGGAAGAAGAGGATAAATAGTACAGAAAAAGTGAAAATAGAAAAAACTATGAGGCCAAAGGCTGTTCAATTTTAAATATTTGGAAATAACTATTGGATTACAAAGATGACTGTAGGAGAGCGAAGATAAATCAGACAATACGAGCAGGTCATAAAAATGTCTGTTATTCATACATTATTATCATTTCTCGTAAGCACATCATCTCCGTTTATTCTATCTTTCCAGGACGTTCCCATCAAATACATGAAGGTAGATAGGTGGGGAAGAACAAATAACAGAGAAGTTGAGGTAGAAAACTATAAATTCGAGAAACTATTCAATTTAAATATTTCGGAACAATAGTATACTGTAAGAATGATAAGAGACCAAAGAATACGATCAAATCATACATTTTTTAGGCATGAAATGTTCATAAAATAAATAGTAATGAACAAATAATTATTGTAAAAGATAGTAAGAATATTCTAAACATAAATTTTATCTTTCAGATATTAGGAGATAATAAAATTCTTCAGGAACTGACGTCCTAGTAAGTCCTCGCAAATTCCGCAGTCGCTTATATTGACGCTTGTAAATAACGTAGGCCTACTGCATGAAGAACCTAGCAAGAACTCAGTGACGATAAAGTATGAGTTTATTTTCTTTGTGTCAATCGCCTTTTGAGGCCAATCGCTTTTCTTTCTTAATGAGGTCACTTTTGGTATTCATATAGTAGGATAGTGCACGTACTCCTCACAGCCTCTTGTATCTGGTATGCAAAGACACTCGAACATATTGTCCGGACGTGACAAGACTGCGTGGGAAGTGTCTGCGTTGAGGTCCTAAAATATCTGTTGAAATGGTAGTACTGAAGAAGTAAGCAGGGGAACAGTTAAGATTCAGAGCAGGCGGACCTACAATTCACAAATGTGTACAGACAAATGGGAAAGATAGCATATACCGTTCACTGATTTAAAGAGATATAAAGATCGCCTGCTCGTCCAAATTCCCAATGTAAGACTACGTTTGATTTAATTGATTCATCTTTATTATAAAGGTACTGTAACAGTAGTTAAAAACAGACATATTGAATGAACTCAAACATTAAACGTCTCTAATTAACTATCTGATCCAATACTAAGTAAAATATTTTACATTAAACCCGTCAACAATGGCGCGCAACTAGAGACACATTACATTGTTGCAAAAGTTATTTTTTCGCATAGTACTTCATTATATTTCGGAAGATGAATAGAATTGTGCTGTTCGAAAGCTGAACACCAAAAAAGGAATAGGCACGTTACAAATAATATGTTATCAAACAAATAATTGAGAGTGTATTGCGTGAGCAAGAAGTAAAGTCAATATATTGAAGAGTGGAAAAGAACAAAGTCGTCACCTGAGAGTCAATAAAATAAAGACGTATTGAGATAGACGTATTGGTAGACGTATTGAGACCTCTAAGCTTGAAGCTTAAACAACGTGACTACTTGTTACTGCTAAATCTGTCGATTTAAGCAAACCACGTGGTGAAAACTGTTGGCTGCAGATGTGAATTTTCCAAGAACTAGTTGGGAAGTATCTGGAATAGAAAGACTCGTAAAACACGAGACATTGGAAAAACATACAGATGAGGACTGGGAAGTGCCCGGAATAGAAAGAATTTCTTCTTCTTCTATCAGGGACTAGTCGATTCATCTGTTCCGGTTCAAAAGGAATATATCCACTTCACCAACGCTTTCTAAGTGTTACTAGGAAAGGATAAATTTGAAAAATGTACAGTTGAAACAATAGTATGTTTAATAGGGGGATATAATTCATTTGACATACAAAGAGGGAATCGCACCCTCCAAAGGATGCCACCGGATCATAAACAGAGAGAGAGAGAGAGAGAGAGAGAGAGAGAGAGAGAGAGAGAGAGAGAGAGAGAGAGAGAGAGAGAGAGAGAGAGAGAGAGAGAGAGAGAGAGAGAGAGAGTGAGTGAGGGGGAGAGAGAGAGAGAGAGAGAGAGAGAGACCGAAGAAAGGCTACAGCAGCGATATTGGAAATCCTGGCCATATATGGATTAACTTCAGTTGTTCAGTTGTCATCGTAGAACTTCTGTTTGAAATTTGAATGACAATGAATGTCATCGTAACTAAATTTGTATGACATAGGAACTGGCAATGAAGAAAAACTGGTCAGTAAACGTAAAGTTATACGTCGCAAACAGAAGAAGAATCAGCAAAACGCAAAGTGTATCCGCAAATAATGAGAAAATTTTATTCAATAAAAACCCCATTAAATGATGTCATTGAAATGTATTTAATGTCGTTTCGGTGAAGTGTGTTTCGATTCACATTCGTTTCGCTGATGGTAATTGTACACATACTGCGACCTGCAGATTATTACGAGACTCTTAAGTTTCTCTACGAGCTGACTTCTCTGGTAAATATTTGTAAGTAATATGGAAAACCTAGTAACGACAAACGCTGAAACAGAGTCGACAGAAAAAAATAAATTTAACATATTCCTTATCTAAATGTATCTAACTTGCCTTAAAACTTGCCTAAAACATTTAATGTAATCGCACGAAATTAACTTTCTTATCTAATGAATAATAATGGAACCGCTATTTTCAGTTACAGTAGTCCAAAAAGGCTAAATTTATTCGAAAATAAGAATAAATATATTTTTATAGTAGAACAAAATATTAAAAAGTGACTCAACTATTAATATCAATAATTAATTAGAAGAAAAAAAGAAGAGATACTAAATTCCAAACGGTGCAATAATGTTATCAAATAAGAAACTAATGCAATAATGACGTTAATCTTTGCTAATGGAGATACTCGAGTCTATTACAATGTTATAGTAATAATTATTACGTCAAAACCTGAACATTCGTTACGTTGCAATGTTGAAAGCCGAGTTGTGTGTGTGTGTGTGTGTGTGTGTGTGTGTGTGTGTGTGTGTGTGTGTGTGTGTGTGTGTGTACAATTTTGAGACAAGCTGTCGTCCTCTGGCAAGGTCGTGTTCGCGAAGAGCAGTTTAAAGTCAACCAGCAATTAGTGATTCTCTCTCCTCCCCAGCTATATCTCTCTTACTCTTACTGCCTCCCTTACATTCTCTTTCTCTTTTCTGTGCTCCTCAAAGTCGCATGGTAACACTCTTCCTTAAAAAGTTTTATCTCTCTCTTAGTCTTCGTCACAAGTCCACTCTCACAAGTCCATCTCTTCTTCTTCACCCCTTATCACTCACTCTCTTTCTCTTGCACATGTTCACTTTTAGAAACTTTCGTTGCTATAACCAAGGTCAAACAGCTTGACAGCAGTATATCAAGTATTCCGCCTTTTTTTATTTTATATTCCATTAAATTTATACACTGACTTGCAACGTTGTCGTGTTCGCAGTAATCAGTATGCAATTCATTGGTATGCAAGCATGCTGATTAACTTGAAATGTCAGGTCTTATTGCATCATTATCTCGTTCTTTTTTTGAACAAAATTCAGACGTTTTTTGGCGTTACAAGTTTTATTTTATTTGCTTTCTTACACGCTGTTATTATACATCAAGTTACTTCAAGCAGTGCGCGGGCGCGCGCGTCCGTTTTGTTAGATAAACTTGTATGGTTATAAATAGTGGCAATATATGTGCCAATAAACTTTGCTGAACAAGTAGAACGGGTTTAATCCGTCCGCACGAAACAATGAGCCCACGTTTGTTGCATTCCTTCACACAAGTCCTTCTGCTTCGTAAAAAGAATGGCTTCGAGACACATGACAACAATCCGTGTAACACTGTTACGAATAATTGAATCTTACTAACTAAACATTTTGCAATTTGAATTTTACAACTTACAGTTTCTATCGTTTCCTGCTTTTCTTCTTCCCACCCCTTCCGCCATTGTGCTTCAGTTTTGTTTTATCTTCTTTTTAGTTGCTGTCGCTGGCAGAGATCGGTAATCATCCGCTTTGGTACATCCGTCCTCAAGAAGTCATTCTCTCAGAAATCAAATCTTCTTTCTCCCTAACAAGGTTTTGTCCTAAAGTATAAAAAACCCGTGCTTAGACTCTCATAAAACACGTGTTTATAATGTTCCAACTTTCTTTCCTGAATGTTAAAAATAATTTCCTTTCCCTTGTTAACCGTCCGCAAGATTTCGCCATATACGACACTTACAGAAGTCTTCGATGTATCCAAAGTTGAAAACTCCCCAATTATTTTCATGTTACATCCAAGCTTCGTGCCGTATATTAAGTCCGAAGAGACGTTACAACGTTCCATAAAAATCCTCAAACGTAGATTCAAACTTTGATCAGTCCTATAAAAAACTTATAGGATTGTTTGTACCGAACACGTAACGTATGCAAAACATTTATTTCTATTCCACTGACTTAACTTTTAGATTTTTTTTATTTTTCCCGTTTTTGTTATACATCTTCATTACTCTTCTAAACAGTTCATTTAAAAATTTCTTGCTTTATAACTCATCTAAACAGTCCATTTTTCTTGCTTACAGAACATTAATTTCATACTTTTTTTTAATGTATCGGCCATCTAAGGACAAAATGCCAATTTCAATTCTTTTTCTTTGTTCTTTTCTTTTTCTCCAATACTCTTTCATCTTTTCACTGTGTCTCTTCTTCCTGTCTTCAGTCTACTTTGAACCTGCGTTTTTCTATCTCCTACCATGGACTCCTTCCATTTTTAAAACTTTTGCCCGAAAAACTTCTCTTTCAATTGCTTCTTCTGCGTTTAGCCTATATTATTTTTTTCTAAATCCTTTTTGACTTCTTTAATCCAACTTGATGTTGACGTCTTCCCCGAGAGATATTTGAAGATCTGCTTTGTCAACCTATTGTCGTCCATTTTATATAAACGTCCAAAAAATAATAGCCTTCTTTTCTCATTGTTTCTGTTATATTTTCTATACTCTAATATATTTCATCATTACTTCTTAATTTCCAACCTTCTGAAGTTTTTCGTACTTTCTTTATTGTAACTACTTTTTAATATTTTTGCAAACATTTTGTCCACTGAATTAACAAAATTATTTTATATAAATTAGCTAATAATATATATTCTGATCGTACAGTATATTCCACTACTACAACAGTATCTTTTGTTTCCTCACCAATCTCTACGTTTATGAACACCCGTACAGTTTTGGAGAGATCCACAAACATTATGACAACTGTATACAACTTGCTCAGGTCCGTGTACTCAATGAGACTGGTACTTTAAAGATTCAATTCTCAGTAACACGTAAACTTTACGTGGTTCTGAATTGACGATACTTAACATCACGGCACATGAATGTTCTGGTAATGCACAAAGGGACTTGTCATGAAATTTAAGACAGAATAAGTGGTAAAGTAAGATGTATGTGGTAATAAATAATAAACATAATAAACAAGTGATGCAACAAATAATGAAAGTAATTAATGAAATCTGTATTTCAATTTACTTATTTTATTTTCCTATCATAATAGTCATTTACAGAATGCCACATTCTATCACTTATAGAATCAACTAACACAATCTCTTATAACTTGTGACACTTACAGAGTGGCAGGTAAAGAAGAAAGAGGAAGGCAAACATATGCGTTCTGTACGAAAGAGAACATCAGCGGATCAATCAGCTGACTACTAAAGAAGAAAACTTTACTCAGTTTTTATCGGAAGGTTTTTTGTTGTTTTCTTAACTTTTACAAATTGGTAAGTGTAAATAGATATTCTTTGAAATAGTTAATGTTGATAAACACACGATGCGCGCGCGCGTGTGTTGTTTGTACACGTGTGTTTAGAAACAGTTTAAGATTTAACTTATTTAACTAAACTAATTTTACAATAAGGTATTACAAAGAATTTTCACATACTAAAAAATTTAAGCTATTCTAATAAGGCTGACGATATAGGCCTACTCACAAATGAAGCAAATATGTAGGCCTACATATTATTAAAATATTACTATTACAGATTTACATATTACTATTACAAATTGCACACACGCGCGTGCGCGCGCGCGCGACTTTTATTTATACGAAAAACAGTACTATATACTTCATAATATTTTAACTAAATATTTCATTTAAAGAGCGCGTGCTCGCGCGCCCGCGTGCCCGTGTGTGTGTGTATGTGGTGAATATTTTTAATTTTTTTTAATTAAATGTCATTTATTCGATTTGTGTAAACGTATACATATAAGTTAAATATGTTGTGTTCCGATACGGTCGCAATTACGGAGCACACGATATAATCTGCAGTTCATTTTATGCACAATCTTGTACTTTACTTCTATTATGTACGAAAGCCAATAACTTAAATTGAATATTAAAAAGAAACAATCGTTAGCTTATAACCTAAGTTTGTATGATTATGTATTCTATTATGGCCGACAAATTACCATTGCCTGGTCGTGTCCATAACTACATTGCGTACTTTCGAAAAATACCAATAACGAAAGATTACGAGTATACCGGGTCCGAAACGGAGAATTATAGCCATTCAGATCATTCTGCCATCTTCACTACGGAAAACAAACTAATTTTGGAATACATTTTTCTTAAGTGTGGGTTTTTTTATTGCCGGTTGTCAACGTTTTTCTACTATTACATAATTACAGACGCACGCACGCTCATTGCTCGCTCATTAGACGCCATGGCGTTATGCCAAATTTATTGGTGTGCTGCTAAAAAAAGTAAATATTTTAAATTCTTGTATATAACACGTTCATAGCAGAATATTTAGTGGCTACTATTTAGAAACAGATAAAACGCGAGAAGATATATTTAGAGCGGTTCGGAACACGCTGTACTAATTTAAACGCAAAACAAAATATGTTACACCTAAAATTAGCCGTTCTGGAATTTTGGAATTCCGTTGTGTGTCCCGTGTTCTTATATCAAGTTCACACGGAACTACAGACACAGGTTATCTTTACCACATTTAGGCAATATAAACATCGTACGCTTTTCTTAGTAGTTAGCTGGATTTTTATTAATAACATAATTAAAACAGTAAAACGACATCAAAATGTAAGATTAGAAATAAATACAAACTCGTGGCCATTTGTTGATTCTGTATTGGTTTGGGTGAACACTTTCGGCGGTAAACTTTTTCTGCCCAGCTGGTTTTCGGACGAGGAGATAGAACTTGGCCGATCTACAGACAATAATTGGAACTGAAAGGTATGATGGATTTAAATGAATAGAGAGGACAGGAATTTCTTATTTCAGCTATTAAAATTTGTCGTTAGATAAAGTAGAAGAAGAATATGTAGAATAAGGAGAAGAAGAAACACGCGGCTTCTGCCTAACGTGGGGCAAAACGGGTAAAAGTTGTAAACTTAATGAGACACTTCAACTACAGTGTAGCTAAACATACATATCCCAAAGTGTATATGTAACTGCGTACTATTATATGATGTAAACGTTATTTATGTCACTACAGATTGATTCATTCTGCATCACAGTACTATGCGAATTGGCGTACATTTTTCTAATTACTCAATAGTTCGAAACGCTGAAGATGGTCTCCAGTAGTGGAGCCGAATCGTCTGTTGTAAACCACGCCCTAATAGCTTTGCAGAGAGTAATACTAGCTTTTGATTGTTTACAAGTTTCTTCAGAGGTTATCTCTAGCAGCGGTCTATTTCGACACTGCTGGATGAGGCGCTACTATTTGAATTAGCGTTAGAGGACATTTCTTGCGGGTTATGTGTCAAAAAAGTATATGTGCTCTTAACTGTGTTAGATTAGTATGCCATGTCCGTACGTTTCTCTGTAATTATATATTTTGATTTGTTAAAATGTGTCTATTTTTCTGCCTTTTGGTTTAGGCCTACATGTAGAATTGTCGCGATTTTGTTATTAATGTTTGTTCACTATGATCTCTTTCAGTTAGGTGTCCCGCAAAAGTTGGCCCAGTAGTGGAGTAAAGTGAAGTGCTTTCAAGTGTTCTTTGTATCGCTGTGTAAAGCTGCGTCATGATTGACCTATATTGATTTCGTTGCACTGTGAGAAGTTTGGTTTGTAAATCCCAGGAAAACCAAACTTGACTGTTCACTTGTGTGTGCTTTTTGACAGTGTGTTCTACATAACCTATTTCTCGAAATTTTAGAATTTTTTTCAGAGTGTTTTCTGGTATTTTTTTTTACAAATTTTCTGCTATTTCCTGGCAATTTTTGTGGTTTACTTCGGATTTTCTGTACAAATGTCTACTACTGTTCTGTAGTATCCATTGGTTTTAACTAAGTATTTAACTGAGTTTAGTTCATCTTAATCAAACCCTACCTTATTCGCTCAATCAGTGTTACAGACACTTCATTTCAGCATCCAAGAAGAGGAAGACGCAGTTAGACCAAGTCAAAAACTGTGGCTAGATACCAGATCTACATTATATAATCTACTTAAAAAATAATGTTATATGAATCAGATTAAAATAAGTAAGAGTTATAGGGAGACAGGTGTAGATCTAGATTAAAATTGGTATTGACGAGAAGCCGGATCCGTAGGTGAAGCGATTGCAGAAATCCCCCGTTAGACGGCAGGTAAAAGATAACGGAACTAGTAAGTTTGTGAAAAACTATCGACAGGAAGTGGGTACGTTCAACTATAAAGGATTAGTAGGTAATAGTGTCAAAGAGAGATGGGAGACAATTAAGAACGTGTCAGACAGATACGTAGAGAAAGAACAAACAGTAGGATACAATCCTTGGGTTGCAGAGGGAATAGCAGAACGTATGACAAAGCGCCAACGACGTAAGACAGCTGGGTGAGTCAAAGCATACATGAATGAGATCAATCGAGCAATGAGGAAAACTTAGGAGGCTTGGGTTAAGTGTAAACATGAAGGATATAGGCGAGTGTATTACTAAAGGTAACATTCCAAAGGCCTATTTAGAAATTTGGAAGCAGATTGGAAGGAAGATTAGAATACTGGAGAGATTGGAGGTAAAGAAGGGAATATGTTTACTAAATAAAAGGCTGAACCTTAAGGTGGAATGATCACAGGTGGAATCCTAAAGACATATAGATTACGACTTCTTATAGCGTGACTATTAAGTGGAGTGAATGGGACCGCCGTTCTTGAAGACGAATTCGAGAAAGATTTTCGAGAATTAAAATTGGGGAAAGCTTCAGGAACAGGTGAATTCCAGGGGAACTTTTATTGGTGTTAAGGATTAAGGCGAAGACAGCTTTGTACATGTTGTTTAAGGCTGCCTGTATGAACGGGAAATTCAGAAAGATTTAAAGAAAGGTCTCCTAATTAAAAAATGTTCCTAAAAAAACGTTGAGCGCAAAAATGTAGAGAATATCTTTGCGCCTGCAACCCATGACTTAAAGGTACCTTCGCATAAAAAGGAAGACAAATTAAGGCCTTTCAGAGGGTTAATTTACGCTTAGAGGGAACAGAGAAACAAAGCAAGTCATCATGTATCTCAAATTAATCACCAAGGTGTTCAGAATTGTAAGAAGGTTCTAGTAGCCTTCACTGATATAAAAAAAGCCTTTGATAATGTTAATTGGAATGTAATGTTTAAAGTTATCAAAAATTGTTAAGTTGATTGTAGGAATAGGAGAGTAATTAATGGATTGTATTTGATCCAAACTGCAGTTATCGATAAAGGAGATAAGAGGCAACAATAATAAGAGATGGTGGAAAGCAGGGAAGTGGTTACTAGTCACTGGTCGTTAATGTTTATATAGAAGAAACAATGAAAGAATTCTCAGCTACAAACGAGTGAAGGATAAAAGTTAATAGCAAATTGTTTAATATAATTAAATTTGCGGATGACGTTGTTTTGATGGCACTCACAACAAAGGTATTTTAATATCTAATTTAAGCAACAACACCACATCTAGCAGCATCGGAGCATACAGGGACAGGGCTCCTAGAGGCAGCCTTTGAAGAAGTTTGAAAATAAGTGAAAGCTGCATCAGGCTTGGGGGAAATTTAATTACCTTTTTCCTATAAATATAGTGATCCGAAGACAGAAAATGTATTACGGAAAATTTAAAAACGGACAATATCCGAGACGAAACTGGAATGTTTTTATCTGATCGTGTTTTCTGCGAGTGGACCATCGCAGCGTCAACGCTAAAAGAAGTATAAGTGTCAGTAATCTGTTTGATACAAATATATGTTATTCTCAAACACCGGATTCGGCCAATGACCGAAATTTTTTCCCACGACGCGATGTGGACAGACCAAAATACCCTTAACGCGATGTGAGCATTTGTATTCGGTCATTGTCCGAAACTAAATGTCCACAACGCGTTGTGGGTAAACGCAGTTGCTCAATAGCCGATGTAGATTCTTCCTTCGGACTTTGCGCAAAATGGTATTCACAAGGCGTCGTGAGTATGAGCGTTTGTCCACAACGAGTTGTGGGTATTCCGTATTTGTACAAAGACCGAAAGATCTTCACACCCTTGGTACAAAACATGGAACGTTGGACAAACAGTTTGCCAGAAATCAATTTCAAGTGATTGAAAATAAATTTATAAAAACTGACGAGGTACCCGAAGAACCAATTAATGGAAGACGTGGAGCAATGGTGGCGTCTGGGTCAAAACAAGGTTTCGTGAAATCCGATTGCAAAAAACGTTATGCAGGAAAATAGTGCGTTTCAAAAACCACTTAAAATGCAATTCCAAGTGGCACAGCAACACTGCTTGTGCTCATAAGTAGGCCTCATAGGCAACAAAATTAATAAAAAAAAAGAAAAATCAATGTAAAATTTCAGTATTGTTAAATAGGCACTAAGTTAGTCATTTAATTTTAAGTATTGTATGTTATACATTACCTGACAATTGTATTTTTGGGAAATAACAATTCAAATAAAATATGTAACCTTGCTTAAAAATAAAAAAAGAATAAAAAAACAAAACCACAAAAACAAAAACGAACCAAAAATATTAAAAAATGAAAGACTAAAACAAATTAGTCTTTCATTGTGGTGTACGTTGCCCGTGCCCTTATTTTCGGTCTTTGCGTAAATACCAAATACACACAACGCGTTGTGGACAAACGCTCATACTCACGACGCGTTGTGGGTAATACCATTTTGCGTAAAGTCCGAAGGAAGAATCTACATCGGCTATTGAGCAACTGCGTTTACCCACAACGCGTTGTGGACATTTAGTTTCGGACAACGACCGAATACAAAAGCCCACGTCGCGATATGGAGCCCCGTCCGTATCAACGTCAGTTTTTACAAACATTAAATTTGTCTTTTCTATATTTATTTCTAGACTGACCTTCGCATTTACGGGTCTAGCCAGAAGCCAACATCTCAAGCGGGATAAACTAATAATTTCCTACATCCAGACTGTATTTCTACAGTTTTAGAGAACAACACAATGTTTGTTTTAAAAACTTGGATTTGGTAAATATATTGCGTCTATTTTGATTCCGATGTCTCCCACTTTACGTTTAAACGATTCTAATTGTTTTTACATACCCTTCATCACTCCTCAGAACACCTTTGGTCATATACGCATTCCTTCCACAAGCTTTTTATAGTATTTTACTTAGTTACGTCTATAGTTAATAAATGTATTACGTACATAATAGACTTCTCCTTGTGTCATCGAAGTACTGTAGGAGGGACAAGATGGGTTAGCCAGCATGAGCCGAAGAGCTACCGAGAAAAGCAACGTGTTTAATACAGCGCTTCAGTCACTTATGATAGTAGGGCTATAAAAAGTACTCAGATATTAATCTAGGGGGCAGCTTTTAATCTAGGTATTATTTCCGCAGATTCGTTCGTTTAGGACGCTGAAAAACGTCTTAGATGAATGATGCTGCAGGAGGTCGAAGTCGAGCCCTCTATTTTACGAGTCACCGCCTAATCACCAATTATTATTTAAGAATTGTATAACTTAAACAAAATACTTTACATACAGTACTGCCATATATTGTTACATACCTGTTATACAATTGTAAAAAATATTAAAATTAATTTAAATAATTTGGAAATGTGCAATTCAAAAAATGTTATGTAATTTGAACTTAAATAAATATAATTACTGTGAGTTTGAAAATATAAGCTTTTGTATCAAAATATTTCAAAGGAATGCTTAATAAGAGTTTACGATTTTTTAAAAATGATTCAAGTGTTCCATGTGGTAAAACCTTGCAACACTGTGAAAAGGTCGTCAGAGGCTAAACTCGGTTGGAAAACTCTATATGTAGGCGGTTCTACCAGTTCAACAGGTAAGTATATTTTAATTGGTGGTCAGTATTACACGTGTTGCGCGCGTGTGACAGTGCGTGCGGAATAGAAAGCTTTCTTGCAATCCAATTTGTGTGGTTTTTTTTTCACAAAATGGTGCAACAGTTTAATGAACAACTTGACTCCATAAATAGTGCGCTGCGTTTAATCTGACCATTCCAACCTTGGAGTCGGGAAAATACGATGGTCAAATTGCTTAGCACTTCATATATTTAATTTTATTAAGTAATTGTTTAGTAAATAATTGTTTTATTTAATCTAGACGTTAATTTTGGAATGGAACCTGTCCGGAGTGGTCAGGTCTTAATCAATAAAATATAATAAACAAGTATAATTTTAAAATATATTATTAACCAAAATTTAAATTTAAGGTTAAATAGTTATAAAAGATCATTGTATGTTTATAGTGATAATTATTATCTAAAAAAACGTAGTGTTACATCGGAACGCAAGTTTTACAAGTGAATTCAATACGAAAAGTACGAAAAGTGTGTCAGACTTTCAGTTACTAATTCAGAGACCCGAAATCGTTTCCGAGAATGCCATAAGATCACATAACTTTTCCAGCCTCTAGGTCGTCTCGGTGTATGAAAATGAACAGACGGCTGAGGTACTGACCGCACTTAACGTTAATTCATCTAGGCAGCGCACCCCAGTCACTCCTACATCGTCTTCGACGCTTAAAAACGGTGGGGAGTTTTGTATATAAAGACAATATTCAATAAACAGTGGTTTTACAACACTTGATTCTCCCTTTTACTACACCAGACACCTCATGAGAGATGATTAATAATATATAAGAAAATCTCGCATGTATACAGTACGGGGCAATAATATAGACCAGTGGATATGGTGTCTGGTTATTAATCTACAGACTTCGTGTTCGATACCCAGGCGATCGATACTATAAATTCAAGATGCGTTTGTCAACCCCATTTAAACCCGACCTCCTATAGAAATGAGAAGGTGGGTAATAGTGGCGACTGGCCCCATTACCTTCATTGTAGAAGTTGTTATTATTAAGTTATACAGAAAGTATTTTATTCAAAAAAATCTATTATGACGTTAATAGTGATTAATCTCGTACACAACACAAAAATCGATTAGATTAAGTGGACTAGGGCGGAATTCTCTGCATGCACAAAGTGAACCAGCGCAGCCTGTAAATTTATTTTTTGGAAGTCCAGGCGGACAATGAGAAGAGGCAGAACCGTACCAAGTTGGATCGATGGTGTTGAAGATGATTTAAGAAGGCCAGGCAACAGATGTCTGGCCAGCGCAGGTTAGGTTCACTTATAGCTGTAGCTATAGCACTAGTAGACAAAAGTTACTAATGTAAAACTTACAAATTTTGAAGTAGAGTTACCGATCGCAAACAATTTTATATTATATTACATACATATTCATATTTGCTCACATTTGTTGTACATAATTTTTATTACTTCCATATTCCTTAAGGAAATGGAAGTATGGTGATGGCAAAAAAATCGTGTTCGAGATTATTGCAGATTCTGATTGTACTACACTCAAAACATGAAAAAAACTCGTTTTTCGAAAAGTGTCTGTGTGTGTGTGTCTGTCTGTGTGTCTGTCTGTCTGTCTTTGTGTAGATTTTTTTTTCTATGGCAAACGATAACTGCCGCAAATTCAAACACAATCAAATAATTTTTTGCATACAGCGCTGATTTGTAGAGTACTCACGACATATTGTTTTTGGTGAAGATCGGTTGAGGGAAAGGGGTAGTTTACCTGCAACGGTTTTTTTTTTAACAAGGATATTTTTTTTTGGCAAACGATAACAGCCGCAAATTCAAACAGAATCAAATAATGTTTCGCATACAGCCCTGAATTATGGAGTTCTCAAGACCTATTGTTTTTGGTGACGATCGGTTAAGGGAAAGGGGTAGTTTACCCGCAACTTTTTATGTTTTAACAAGAGTTTTTTTATGGCAAACGATAACAGCCGCAAATTCAAACAGAATCAAAAGATTATTTGTATACTCCCCTAAATTGTAGAGTTCTCAAGACCTGTTGTTTTTGGTGAAGATCGGTTAAGGGAAAGGGGTAGTTTACCGGCAACATTTTTTTAACAAGGGTATTTTTTATGGCAAACGATAACAGCCGCAAATTCAAACAGAATCAAATAATTTTTTGCATACAGCCCTGATTTGTAGAATACTCAAGACCTATTGTGTTTGGTAAAGATCAGTTAAGGGGAAGGGGTAGTTTACCTGCAACGTTTTTTTATCAAGGGTAATTTACTATGGCAAACGATAACAGCCGCAAATTCAAACAGAATCAAATAATTTTTTGAATTGTAGAGATCTCAAGGACTTTCGATTTTGGTGAAGATCGGTTAAGGAGAAGGGGTAGTTTACCTGCAACCTTTTACGTTTTAACAACAGTAAAGTACTTGAAAATTCATTTAAACTTTTTGAAACAATGGTAATTGTTAAATATCGGTATGGAGAACCATACATGACTTCCATATTCTAAGATTTACTTTTAAAATCATTTTCGAAATGAAATATTACCATAGAAACTACTTCTTTCTACTTACTGATTCAGCCTTAACCACAGTACTGTGGTTACTAACATATACCACCTCACGTTATCGCACTCGATTTTCACTGATGATGGAAGTCAATGGCATTGCCGAAACGTCTGGTTTTGTAGAAAACATTGGACTACGGCCAAATATCCCGGGAAGGAATTTTAACAAAAACTACTTCTTTGTTGCCGATAACGTTGTACACATATATATAAAAAATATGCATAAAATTAATGGCTTGTATAAGTTAATGATTGATCTCCATTAAGTAGTGCTCAAGTTTCCAAAGTTTTAATATTATGATGTCCGTAATTAAAACATCAGAGCAGGTTTAGTGTGTATGAGGGTTCACTGTGGACAAAAAGTTTTAACATTTCCTATTGAGCGTTGCTTAGAATAAATCTGCGAATCTACAGTGTACGTTTCACAGAACAAACACGCGGAAAAGAAGGAGCGCTCCGAAGTCACTCATGGACCCTCAGCATCTTGCAGAGGGTTCATTCCCTAAAGACGAAAAGTCTGTCTATGAATCGTTCCTCTGTAAACACGTGCAGTTACACTGCCCAGCGATCCACAGGAAGCAAATCGCTATCCACGCTGGACACTTTTTCGGCTTGCACGCGTTATGTTGGTGTGGGTTTCGGCACTTTCCATTTAAAAAGCGTGCAAATGTAAGAAAATAAACATGAATGAGGCCAGAAATAACGCGAATTTTGTGTGTGTGTGTGTGTGTGTGTGTGTCTTCCCTGCCTTTTTATTGCGGTAGTGATAATAATAAAATGGAAACGTAAACAGTACATAACTGAGATATGCTTGCCTGCCACGCACGATATATTTTCTCTTATACATGACTAGCAGAATACCCGTGCTTCGCTAAGGAGTTTCACGTTGTACGTAATGAAAATGTTAGTTTAATTAATAAAGTTTAATTAAAGTAGGCTTCTTAAAAATAAATAGCTGTTGCCCACAACTTCGTTCGCGTGGTCTTCAATTCTATTGGGTTGCCATAGTAACCAGATCTAATAGTTTTTTAAGACCGCAAAGGACCCCCCAGAGGATCGTATCGAAAAAAACACCTGTCCTATATTGGTTCTCCCGTTGCGTAAAATATTTGTGCCAAGTTTGGTTGAAATCGGTCCAATGGTTTAGGTGGAGACATGGAAGACCCCAAAGGATCGTATCGAAAAAACACTTGTCCTATGTTGGTTCTCCCTTTGCGTAAAATATTTGTGCCAAGTGTGGTTGAAATTGGTCCAGTGGTTTAGGAGGCGATGTGGAAGACCCCAAAGAACCCCCAAAAGGACCCCATCGAAAAAACACCTATCCTATGTTTGTTCTCCCGTTGCGTAAAATATTTGTGCCAAGTTTGGTTGAAATCGGTACAGTGGTTTAGGAGGATATGTGGAAGAAACCTTCGCGGACGTGCGCACAATAACTCACCGAAGTTTCATCGCAATCGGATGAATGGTATAGGAACGCATACGGGACAAACAAAGAAACATTCATTTTTATATATAAGATGTAAACTATACCACTTACTTGACATAAACCGTGATAGCTAAGCTAATGTACAACGTATATGTATTAATTATACACATAAATGTTCCTCGATAGACACTCTATCTATTGGCGAAAACTTGAATAAAATCCGTTCAGTACTTCCTGAGATTAGCGATTTCAAACACAGAGAGAAAACGGACCGACTTTACTTTATACTATGTACAGATTTACATTAAAATGAAAAAATTATAATTTTATTGCCTGGCAACAAAATTATTTTATTTTTAACAATTACCATTGTTTGAAAAAGTTTAAATGAATTTTCAAGTACTTTACTCTTGTTAAAACGTAAAAGGTTGCAGGTAAACTGCCCCTTCCCCTTAACCGATCTTCACCAAAATCAAAAGACCTTGAGTCCTCTACAATTCAGTGACGTATGCAAAAAATTATTTGATTCTGTTTTAATTTGCGGCAGTTATCGTTTGCCATAGAAAATACGCTTGATATAAAACGTTGCAGGTAAACTACCCCTTCCACTCAACCGATCTTCACCAAAAACAACAGATCTTGAGAACTCTGCAATTTAGGGCTGTATGCAAATAATCTTTTGATTCTGTTTGAATTTGCGGTTGTTATCGTTTGCCATAGAAAATACCCTTGTTAAAACATAAAACGTTGCTGGTAAACTACCCCTTTCCCTTAACCGATCTTCACCAAAAACAATACGTCTTGAGAACTGTACAATTCAGGGCTGTATACGAAACATTACTTGATTCTGTTTGAATTTGCGGCTGTTATCGTTTGCCAAAAAAAAAAAATTTCCCTTGATAAAAAAAACCGTTGCAGGTAAACTACCCCTTTCCCTCAACCGATCTTCACCAAAAACAATAGGTCGTGAGTACTCTACAAATCAGGGCTGTATGCAAAAAAATATTTGATTCTGTTTTAATTTGCGGCAGTTATCGTTTGCCATAGAAAAAAAATCTACACACAGACAGACACACAGACAGACACACAGATAGACAGACAGACACACACACACAGACACTTTTCGGAAAACGACTTTTTTCATGTTTTGAGTGTAGTACAATCAGAATCTGCAATAATCTCGAACACGATTTTTTTGCCATCACCATACTTCCATTTCCTTAAGGAATATGGAAGTAAAAATAAAATAATTTTGTTGCCAGGCAATAAAATTATAATTTTTCATTTTAATGTAAATCATATATGAGTTAATAGTATAATGGATTAATTTACACTCAAAATGTACAAACAGAAAATTTTGTTACAAACATCAATATCATTCGTGGCAGGTAAGCATATCTCAGTTATGTAATGTTTACGTTTCCATTTTATTATTATGACTACCGCAATAAAAAGGCAGGGAAGACACACACACACACACACACACACACACACACACACACACACACACACACACACACACACACACACACACACACACACACACACACACACACACACACACACACACACACACACAAAATTGGCGTTATTTTTGGCCTCACTCATGTTTATTTTCTTACATTTGCACGCTTTTTAAATGGTAAGTGCCGAAACCCATACCAACATAACGCGTGCAAGCCGAAAAAGTGTCCAGCGTGGATAGCGATTTGTTTCCTGTGGATCGCTGGGCAGTGTAACTGCACGTGTTTACAGAGGAACGATTCATAGACAGACTTTTCGTCTTTAGGGAATGAACCCTCTGCAAGATGCTGAGGGTCCATGAGTGACTTCAGAGTGCTCCTTCTTTTTCGCGTGTTTGTTGTGTGAAACGTACATTGTAGATTCGCAGCTTTACTCTAAGCAACGCTCAATAGGAAATGTTGAAAATTTTTGTCTACGGTGTACCCTCATACACACTATACCTGCTCTGATGTTTTAATTACGGACATCATAATATTAAAACTTTGGAAACTTGAGCACTACTTAATGGAGATCAATCATTAACTTATACAAGCCATTAATTTTATGCATATTTTTTATATATATCAGTGGCGAAGCTAGTAGTTAATGAATGGGTATGCAAAAATCTTATCTTAAATTTTTTTTAAGGAATCACTAAAAGGACGGTGGTTCAAATCGGACGCTGAGGTAGAGTTTGCTGTAACCGAATGGTTCCACAAACAGCCGTAAGAATTTTACTAGCAGGGAATCTACAGGTTAGCGCAACAGTAGAACTCATGTCTTAATGTTATTGGAGACTTCTTTTAAAATCGTTGAATAAAAAATGCTTTACAGCTCTATACGTGTTTCTATTGAACAATCCTTGTATTAGTCATACACAATAATACAACTGATTGAACTTCAAATTTTTAAACTTGATTAGTTTCTATATATATGTTTAATGTTACAAATAATTCAAATAACAATCTTGATCATCTGTTAGTTCAGCGGAATAACAGTGACACTTTTAATAACCGCATAAAATAAACACACTTAGAAACAATACAGGCGCTTTAACTTAACTGTTTGGACCACAGAAGTGAGGCATGCCTCAACGCTCTATGTGTACAGCGCGGGACAATCCCCCCTCCCTTCACTTCCCTATCAAACCACTACATTGCTTACATACGATGTATACAAAAAACGCTGAGGCAAGTTCAGGTTGCCTCATTCGCTTTAAACGAGCTATGCCGAATCTCACCTGTTACCATCTAGCGGTCGCTCAATAAAGCACGTTTCGGTTTAATAAATTTGACAGTCGCAGTAACAATGTATAATCTTTACGTTATGTAGTTCATACGTATTTATAATTTTTATTCTACAGAATTTTTTAGGTAGGCATTGCCTCAATTGCCTCCATGTAACTTCGCCACTGATTTATATATGTGCACAACGTTATCGGCAACAAAGAAGTAGTTTTTGTTAAAATTCCTTCCCGGGATATTTGGCCGTAGTCCAATGTTTTCTACAAAACCAGACGTTTCGGCAATGCCATCGACTTCCATCATCAGTGAAAATCGAGTGCGATAACGTGAGGTGGTATACGTTAGTGACCACAGTACTGTGGTTAAGGCTGAAGCAGTAAGTAGAAAGAAGTAGTTTCTATGGTAATATTTCATTTTGAAAATGATTTTAAATATAAATCTTAGAATATGGAAGTCATGTATGGTTCTCCATACCGATTTTTATAATTAATAATAAAAAAACTTTTCGTACGAGAATATATTTTGTATTTTTTGAATATTTTAATATACATTTTAATATAAATATATATTTAATATTTAATTTAATATATGTTTAATATTTAATTTAATATATATTTAATATACATTTTAATACGAAATTACACTAATGGCAGAAGAAACAAATTGTATAACATCACAACATTATTTTAATATAAATATATTTTTGTAAGAAAAGTTTTATTTAGTATTGATAATTATATTAGTGGTTAATAAACACAAAGTGGTATTATTGTGTGTGATTGTGGTGTATGTATTAGTATTTTGTGTATTTTCGATGTTGAGTGCTTTTAAAATTGTGTCATGTTTTGTATTGATTTGTATTTGTTCAGTTATTAGTTTGTTTTGTGTTTATGTTTGTATATTTGTAAATTTTCCCAAATGTTCATTATGGTGCCTTTGTGTGGTATGTGTTTTATTAGTGTCATGTTGGTTGTGTCTGGGAATTCATGTCCAGTGTTTATTGCATGCGTGGCCAAATTAGATTTGCATATTTCTGGTTTTTTGTATGCGTTTAGGTGTTCAAAATAACGTTCTTTCAGTTGTTTTTTTGTTTGTCCTATGTAACATTTATTGCAATCTTGGCATTCAATTTTGTATATACCATTGGTTGTTGTATTATCTTTGTTGTGTGGGTTATTTAGTTTTTGTAGATTATTTTTGTTAGTTTTGTGTGCTATTTTAATGTCTGTGTTCTTAAACAGTTTTGTTAGCTTTGTCATTTTATTATTTATGTATGTGAATGTGGTCCATTTTTATTGTTGTTATTATTTTTGTATTGTTCATTTTGATTAACTCTTAATTGTTCAGTTTTTATTTTATATTTGATTTTATTTTCTATTTTGTTTACAGTATTTTTATTATATCCATTTTCATAAACAATTTGGTAAATTATATTTCTTTCTTTGTCTATTTCTTGTTTGTTTAGGAGTATTTTGTACATTCTGTTAAATAGTGAATAGAATGCTGCCATTTTACCTAATCATTATACCTAACCATTCTGACCACCCACCACAACATTAAATGGTTACACACCACAACACAATACACCAAATCACACACAATAATACCACTTTAAAATACCAGAGACCAACAAGAAACCACAAAAACTTCCAGCCAACACACAAATACTTCACCAGACGCAAAATCACGATGGCTGAGGATGAGAACACAATGGTTCTCGAAACATGTTCCTAATAAGGAAAAAAATATCTTGAGGTAATATCAGTATAAATATTAAATATATATACTCCTTTGTAAGTAACTCGTTGAGTTTACTGCAGGTCTCCTTTGTAATATCTTCAAATAAATACCTGCAAGTAGGTTTATTTTCACCTGACGCACGTTTCACAGAACTTATTCTGTACCTTCAGAGGTTTGTTTGAATTGTAATTGAATGCTTCGTTTACAATAGAGCTAACGGATGATCGAATTTACTTCGATTCTATTTTCGATTGTTTTAATGTTTATTTAGTAGTCTAGCTATTTATTACACATTTAATGTTTATTTTAATATTCTAATAAATGTATGATTTTAAATAAACCGTCATGTTTTGTTTTTATCTGTAAACATTAAGATTTTCCGGGATATT
This sequence comes from Magicicada septendecula, assembly GCA_034769895.1. NCBI lineage: Eukaryota > Metazoa > Arthropoda > Insecta > Hemiptera > Cicadidae > Magicicada > Magicicada septendecula. The sequence goes on from CM068372.1 coordinate 289,558,133, forward strand.
CATTTTGTTACCTCTTTGCATTTGTTTAATTAATTTGACATTTTGCAGTCAAATAAATTCTATGAAACGTGCGTCAGGTGAAAATAAACCTACTTGCAGTGCATTTATTTGAAGATATATATAAGCGGGCTAGTGTACAGCCGTGGCCGTCTCTCCCATCTTAGTTTCCACTGCTTCTTTCCTGATATATTCCCTTGTTTAACCTCCTCCTATCAATTACTTCTATCACCTCTATTTCTCAAGTGCGTTTTGGTCTTCCCTTCTTTCTTCTAATCGATGGTGTCCATTCGGATACATCTTTTACCACCTATTTTCAGGCATTCTTTGAACATGTCCAAACCATGTCAAGCTTTTACTTCTATTCTCTCTATAACATCTACGCCGGTGCTCATTTCTTCTCGAATGTGTGAGTTTCTGATTTTATCTAATTTTGTTTTTCCACAACATCGTTTCAAGAAATCCATTTCCATCGCTTAAATACGTGTTCTTTGACTAATGTCCCACTGTTCGGCTCCATAGGTTGCTATACTTTCTATGATGGTTTTATAAATTCTTATTTTGTTGTTTTTTGCGATGTTTTTATTTCGTATAGTACTGCTTAGCTGTTATGTGGCTGCCCGTTCTTCTCTTATTATTATGTTTACAATTCCATTATTTCAACCTCCATTAAGTATAATTTTTAATCCCAGATATTATACTCCGTTTTTGAATGATTTACTGTGAGGCCCCATTTTCACTATTTTCCTCATGTAGTTGCCTTAGCATGTGGTCGATGTCTGCCTCGTCTTCTCCTAAGATCACCTCTCCGTCACCAAAATTAAGGGTAAAGATATTTTCATCTCCAATTGACACTCCTATATTTGACACTTCTTTTACGCATCTTTAAGTGCTCTTTTTAAATGTATTTTAAAAACGTTAGGGGGAATAGAGCAGCCTTGATTGAGAACATTTGAAACGTGAATTTCCTTGGATAATTTATTTCCAACTTTTATTCTTGTGGTCATGTTTTCATACAATTTCTGTACTATTTTTGTGTAAGTACTACAACGATACAACGTTATTTAATATAAATTCGATATACTGTAATTTATGCAGGTTGTATAATGATATCAGGTGTAACTATAATAAGAGAATTTTTTTTATTTATCAGTATTTAAAACTCATATTTTTATTTATTCCATATTATAATTATTCATAAACATCATTAATAATTGTCGGTCACGATATTGCTCATTATTAAATGTTTATATCTTATGATATGCAACATTAGGCCTACACATATTTAAAAATCTCTTATATCTAAACGTGTTAATAATCTTATAACTAGACATGTTAATAAATTGGTTTATTAATTAAATATTGTAGCATGACAGATAATCCACTAAAAATTAATTCCATTAAGATCATAAAAACATTTAAATTACAAATAACTCGAAGAATTTCAAATGAAAATAATTTAAACTTCAAAGAAAAACACCACTATAAAAGGAAAAAGTAATTAAGTAATAAAAATGCAACACTAAAACTCAAGAAAATTTAAATCTAAAGAAACTCATATATAAATCAGGAGAATACCCAGGAAGTTTAGGAGCAGGTAATAAAGAAGATACCCCGAACCAACCAACGGACAAAATAAAATAAAAGTACCTTGGAAAATCCAAGAAGGAAGAAGAGAAGAAAAGAAGATATAGGATGGAAGAACTACAATAAATACCCATTAATAAACCTATTATTAACGACAATAAACCCCAAACCAAATGTTAATACCACCAAAGAAAGTATAACACCCCAAAACGTCATAAAATTGTAAATTAATTATAGACAAAAGTATTTAGTAGTGTGATAAGAAGTGCATCAACTAAAGTTATTATATAGTAAAATAAACAAATCTTCACAGTCCATTAGAACTAAAGGTTTGGTCTGAGAATATTGTAGAACTCTAATATAAGTCAGAACCAACAGTGTATGTGTACCAGTGCAAGTGATTTTAGATATAATAAACTTCAAGTTAATGTGTAACTATTACTTGAACAAGGTGCTATTAAATAACTTTTATATTTTAAATAATTACAGAATTAACATGTGATGGAATATTGAAGTGAAAATATTTCTAATGTGTCATAAAGGAGGTCACTTTTTATCTAAAAACATTATCATAATTACAGTAACAGGGGATTAATTTAAAATACAATATAAACAGAAAAGACTGTGATTGACTTAAGTTTAGTAAAAATTAATAAATTTTAAATGGCTGATTATGTTTAGAGCCTATGAACTCCACTTTTCAAAGAGTTCTAATAGAATAAGATTTATATTTAGTGTAAGAATGTTTAGTTACATAACAGTGTGCATACAGCTTAAAATGTTTATGTATGGATGCTGTACCAGCTTATAAAATGTTTATTATGTATGTTAAAAATAGTTCAAACTAACATGTCTAACTTTGGAGACTGCTAGTTAATGTTCAATATTATTTTTAGTATTAGTAGCATGAATAATATGCTAAAGGTATCAATAGTTATGTAAGCAATTTTATTTAATGTTATGTTAACTTTAAAAGTCAGAGGAGGTGTAGAAATAACTTTATTTGAAAAAACAGTAAATGTAAGATACTAAGATCTAGGCCAAATAATGAATTCCCCAAAAATAATATAATTGAGTAAATAAGTCTGATGAACCATGTAAACTAATAAGATTTATGTAAGGTGGATCGATCACTAACTACTATAACTGATCCTATACTTTAAAAGAATCATATAAAAAGATGTATTAAATTATTAAAAATTTTCAAAATGTAATACCTAACTATTTCAGAGGAGGAATAGTAAATTCATGAGTTATAACTATAAGCCAGATAAATTGACAAATTTATAAGAAATTAAGGAAAGGTAAGGATTTATATCAATCTAAAATTTAATATAATCATATTTATAACACCAAACATGGCTATTATTTTGGACAAGAACAGGAAGCAGATTTTTGGGCCTATATTTCCAAAAAGACAGAAATATGGCAATTTTAACAAAAAACTTTATAAATATAGACTATTGTATATCAAATTAAACAGAATGAGGTAAAGAAACCAATTATGTTGTTAATAGTTCACGAAAGCAATCAATAAACTAAAAATATTCTGTATATAATGTATTTTGTAGTCACATGAATAGGAAGTGAAAAATATTTAAACAATACTTTTCCAATATTAACTTGGCAAGATATTTCCTGAGACGAAGGAAGTAAACAGTTCTTTATTAACATTCAACGCGAACGGTTGATATTCGATCGCGTTAAGAATCTGTATAACGTACCTAGTAATGGCGTATAAGGTTATGCATTGAAAAACGAGAGTTACCGAATTTATTACTTTAAACATAAAATCAGTGTACTACACCAACACAAAAAGTGAAAACAAACAATACCTATCAAAATTTAAGTGAATTCAACCAATAAAACTATACCACATTGATAATTCACTCTACAACGAACTTTACTATTTTCCAACATATACGCTATACAATTGAACACACCTAACACCAGACAATTAACGCCAGTGAACACAGAACACTTCTTCAGGACACCTTTAACAACACCATAGACAATATACCATATTACGGAGACAATAAGACGGTAGTGAAGGCGTTTTTATTAACAGAATTTATAACCATCGTTTCTGGATTTTCTTCAACTAAGAGACGTGCCGCCATTTTGAGCTCCCGTCATGCAAAGTGTATGCCAGCCGAGATTCGTCGCCAACTGCATTGGTCTGAATCATTAACTATTATAAACATTATAAATTATTACCCATTTGTCATTTATTAATTATTAAGAATTATTTGTACATGTTATACTTTCTATGCTTGCTCCCTTCTCTGACTATATAATTATACCCGTTAAAAGAACCATTCTAACATTTATATAAGATAACCTGTAATTGTAAAATCGACCAAGCCCTGTGAAAGAGTCGAACATTTAAACAATATCGATTTTAAATCGATCTTTCAGAAATATTGTTAATAAATTAAATTAATTCAACTATCTGGATTTGAAATTATTTCACATATTAAAATAAGAGTTTGAGTTAACTACAGGACTTACTGGAAGACGACAAATAACAAAGGAGAGTGATATATTGGAGCAGAGCAGAAAATCGCAAATCGATTATTGTAGTAAGACAATCTGATTAACTCCAGATTCATTTAAGGTCAACCAGAAGTGCATATATTCACCAAATCAACTCACAAAATTTTAAAATTTTAACGAAAACTCAGAACAAGAATTATTTATAAAATATTAGAACCATAAACAAACATAAAAATTTTTTTTTATAAATTAAAATTTTTTTTTTGTACAACACAGATATATTTATTTGTAATCATATACAGGTCTTGTTACAAATTGGCACTCACAATAGTGGGGCTTAACGAAGAATAAAGGTTTAACGAACAAGTTTACTTTAATTTGTACTTGTTCGAGCAAAGGTAATTTAACCTATTATCCAATTTATTTGTACTTGTTACAAATTGGCGTCCAACTAGAGGGCTTCAATTAGCGATTGGAAGACAGTAAATTACCCAATTAATAATTAAGCTTGGCAGCGGTTATACCGTCAAGAGGGAGGCAACATGCAGCGTCGTGCTACGTCTAAGAAGAGGGCGGCAGAGGCCGAACAAGAAATCGATATGGGAGATAAGGAGGCAACACCCGTAGAAGATGTGGAAACATTATTAACCCCAATGGAACAGAAACAAACCACTCCACCAGAGGAACAACCTGGAGTACCAACACCAACAAGGGATGTTAATTTTCAGGAAGCCCTAATGAAAATGATAATGAAGTTGAATCAGGAATTAAAGGAAGACTTGCATAAAAAAATGGATGCAATTGGAGATACCAATAAGGAAATGAGTGAGAAAATGGACGAAAATAGTAAGAAATTGGATTCTACAAAGGAAGACTTGAATAAGAAAATGGATTCTACAAGAGAAGAATCGAGTAAGGAAAGGAAGGAAGACAACCACTCCTTAAACCAAAAGTTAGAAGAATTGAAGGAAGACAACCAATCCACAAAGGAAGAATTGGGCCGTAAGATTGAAAATACCAATAAGAGGATTGAGGAAACCAGTAAGAAGATGGAAGAGAAGATGCAGGAAAACAGTAAGAAGATGGAGGAAAACAGTAAGAAGATGGAAGAGAAGATGGAGGAAACCAGTAAGAAGATGGAAGATGACAACCAACAACTGAGGGAAAAGTTGGAGGAAAACAATCAGAAGATGGAGGAGAAACTGGATGAGAATAACCAACGGTTAAGAGAAGAATTACGGGAAGTCAACCAGGAAAACATGAACAAGGTAGACGAGAGAATAGAGTTGGCGAAGGAAGAGTTGAACAGGAAAATCAACGACAATAAGAGATCCATAATTAAAAAATTGGAACAAGAGACAATCATAGTAAACCAACAGATCAGGGAAGTGGACGAAAGATGTCGCCAAGCTGAGAGTGAAGTACAAGAAGTCAGGGAGGTAATAAATACGGAAATTACGAAGATCAAAGAACATCAGAAGACGAAGTTGGAAGAAAACCGAAAAGAAACACAGGAGGAAATAAATAAGGTGCGAACCCAAGTCACAGAAAGGTGCGACGGGATGGAAGCGGTGATGACCAATATCACCGGTCAAGTGCGGCAGCAATATAAACGAAAGCCCATGGAGTTCTTGGCCCGAATCGAGGAATACATGGCCAAACATAGGGGCAACCGATGGGTCAATAACCGGGAGTTATTAGACGAGTCATTCCGAGAAATGACCGATCATCGGTGGATGGCCAACCGTTCTGACATCGAAGATTACCAGCAGTTTAAAAGCCTATTTAAGGCGAATAATGGTCTGAGACTACCCAGAATTTAATCCGAGACAACATCTGTCACGGCCGTTACAACCAATGACGGCGTACTTCCTCGGCAAAGTATGTATGGCCAAGCATTTGGAACCAGCCATACCTGGAGAATGCCTCGTAAACAAGTTGTCATATCATTATGATGAGGAGGTGATTCGAGCCAGGAGAGGCAGCCAAATTAAGACCAAACAGGCCATGACAGAACTCCTCGAAAACTATGAGAATGAGGAGTACTACCGACAAAGCCGGAGAAGGAATGATCGGCCAGAACCTAGAAACTATCCATATACCAACAACGGTACAAACAACAACAACACTGCATACCAGGGAAACCGAGCCAATCCACCGAGTAACAACAATAACAACAATAATAATAATAACAATAACCAGGTTCAAAATAATCCAAATAATAATCGAACCAATAATGGTTATCAGGGTAATAGAAACCCATACTACCCAAACCCTAATAGTCAGAGAAACCCCAATTATAGTAACAACGAACGTTATTATAATAATAACCATGGCAATCCACAAAATAGTAACAATAATAATAATAGGATTTCTCGACCGAGGGTGAATTTCATACGAGCGGAAGACGGTCGCCAACGTAGGTACTACCACCAGCGACGCAACAGCTATCATGAATATGAAGATCGGCGGAGGAGCCGAGAACGGGACGAACCTAGGTACAATCCTACTAGACGTAGTACCAGTCTAGACAACACAGAACGGCTGACAAACCGCGAATAACCGTTAGATCATCGAACAGAGCGGCAGGGACCCACTCAAGGTCTCCCGACTGATGCATCAACCAGTGCGACACATAATAACAATGATGTCGAACATTTAACCGGGAGGAGGCAGTAATAAATCACCGAGACCCGTTGCTGCTCCTAAATCCTGGGTATATAAATGAGTTGCCAAATGCAACTGAAAAAAATCGTATCACAATAATTGGTTGTAATTATCTAAAAGACCTCCGACACGAATTATTGGAGGAGGACGATAATAGTCCCAACAATAACATAAATAACGAAATAATACATATAAATGAGGAGGTAGAAGGAATCCCCGCCAATTTAATGATCGATACTGATTCAAAATGATTCCAACGTCTCCATAATTAGTACTACAGAGTTGGAGAGAATACAAAGAGAATGCGGACGAATATTACCGATATTGCCGTTGAATAATATTATTTTATTAGGTGCAACCGGCCGCCAAAATAAGACAATAAGAAGACAAGTCTCCGCCAATGTGATGAGCTGTGGTATAGCTATTGACATGGAATTCTTAGTGGCAAGCGGGCTGCCATTTAACATATTGGTGGGGTGCGATGTGCTCAGGCGGAACTCCGCCATAATTGATTTACGAACGGAGAAATTGTCACTTTTTACGAACGGACAAACTTGGATGGCTGACTTGGTTAGTAGCGACATAGTAATTCCCAGCGATATACACCAACAGATTCGTAAGATCAATTATATAAATCAAACTCCTATGATTGAGCGGATGATGGACGATAACGCTAATGAGGAGTTATGGTCCCAAAAGATCCAGGAAATCAGGGATTTCCGGAGCGGTATAACAGGGGAAAGGTTGCAAAAACACCAAGCTGACAAATTAATAAATATTTACGAACAATACAGATCTGTGTTTTCTGACGAGCCCGGTAAAGTAAAAAACTTCCAGTGTACTCTACAATTTCGAGACACAGTGGACTTTAACCGGAAGCCATACCCCATCGCGCAATCACGAAAGGAAGCAGTAAGAGCTGAATAACTGAGATGATTAACAGTGACATAATAGAGAGTACCCAATCGCCATACACCAGTCCTATCGTGGCTATTCCTAAGAAAAACGGACAAGTCCGTCTATGCCTAGATGCGCGGGAAATTAATAAAATGATTATTAATGACAGGACTTCGCCCGGTGAGATTGAAGAGATTTTAAAACGTTTCCACGGTACCAAGTGCTTTAGTACCTGGGACACGGTGTGCGGCTACTGGCAGGTGGAATTGCATCCACAGAGTCGTCAGTATCTGGCCTTCATATTCGAAGGGCGGAACTACCAGTTTAAGAGATTGCCCTTCGGACTCGTGAATTCGGTCGCAGTTTTTGTACACTGCATGGACCAGATACTTGGCCAGGAAGCACTACAATTCACCACCGTGTACGTAGATGATTTGCTAGTGTCCTCAGAAACTTGGGAGGAACACTGCTACCGTGTGGAACATGTGCTGAAGAAATTGGCTGCGAATAACATCACGCTAAAGCTAGAGAAATCTCAGTTCATAGCCAAGGAAATTCAATTCTTGGGCTTTATATTGAACGACCAAGGAATCTCACCGTCGGCTGAAAAAGTAGAAGCGATTCAGAAATTTCCAACACCAAAGAATCGAAGGCAATTACAGTCGTTCCTGGGACTCTGTAATTACTATCGCAAGTTCCAGGAAAAGTATTCTGAATTGACCGCCAGATTTCAACCGCAACTGTCATCCAAGAATAAATGGATATGGGGTATAGAGCAGAATGAGACCTTAACGCTGATTAAAGAAAAATTCCTTGAACCAATAATACTTCGCCATCCGGATTTCAGTAAACCGTTCTTCCTGAATTGCGATGCCAGCGACATTAGCCTCGGCACAACACTGTATCAAGAGGATGAGGAGGGCGAACATCTCGTGATTTGCTTCGCAAGTAGAGCGTTAAACCAGTGCGAAAAGAACTACCACGTCACTGAGAAAGAGCTGTTAAGTGTAGTGTTCGCGTGTGGCAAATTCCGCACCTACATCCTTGGTTACCCCGTTACCGTCCGGACAGACCATAAGTCCATATCGTTCTTGAGGAGATGCAAACTCAGTCACGGAAGGTTGACCCGGTGGATACTGTTACTACAAGAGTATAATCTTAAGTGGGAGTACATCCGAGGAAAGAAGAATGTCGTTGCGGACGTGTTGTCACGAATCGACATAGATAAGCAAACATTCGAAGGGGAGAAAGAAAGTGTACTCAAGATATACCACATTCTTAGTACCAGAGCCAGTCTAGCCACAATATTAACCAACCTGAGCACCCACCAACAAGCAGACCCGAAATTACAATCAATTAAGACGAGATTGGAAGCAGGGGACGAGACTATCGCCCGATATTATAAAATTCATAACGATATACTGTTCATTCAACCATCTTTGAGGAAGGAGACATGGAAGGTTATCATTCCAACCCATATCGAAAAGGAGATAGTAAGTAACTATCATATTCGATATGGGCATATGGGCGCCTTAAAGGTGATAAAGGCCCTGGAAGAGAGCTGCCACATGAAGGATGTCAACCGGAAGGTCCGGAAATATATAAAGGGTTGCCACATTTGCCAACTCGTTAAATCGAATAACGAGAAAAAGGAAGGTCAAATGATTCCAATAACATCACAGACAAAGTTGGAAAAAGTATTTTTGGACATCTGCGGGCCATTTCCCCGCAGTGGTGGTCGTCACAGATATAAGTATCTAGTCATCGTGATGGACCATTTCACGAAGTTCGTCAAGATATACCCAGCAAATCGGGCGACTACAAATAAAATTCTCGGCATATTAACCGACCAGTACTTCCCAAACGTCGGAAAACCATTTTCGATCATTACCGATCACGGAACCCAATTCAAGGGGAAAAATGGCGGGATACCCTACTGTCTATGGGTGTTCGTACTTATAAAACCTCGGTCTACCACCCGAACAGTAACCCGGCAGAGAGAGTATTACGAGAGGTGGGGCGAATATTACGAACATATTGCCACAATCAACAGAGGAGGTGGCAAGACTATCTAGAGGCCACAGAAGAATTCCTCAACTTGGCATACCACCCAGTCATAGGAATTACCCCATACTCCGCCATGTACGAGAAACAACCCCCAAGAGAGATCAAAGAAATATTGGAGTTCCCAAGGGAAATTAATTATACTTTTGACAGAATAAAATTTTATAACAAGGTGGCCGAAGACCAGGAGAAACGGCGAAATAAATATCAAAAAGGTATGGGTAAAATAATTACCTATACCAGTGGTGAAAAAGTATTATTAAAAAATCGGGAATTACCCAGCTCATTGGAAGGGATAACTAAGAAGTTGTTGCTATTATACACTGGACCCTATATAGTCTCCAAAGACAAAAACAATAACACTTATGAGATAAAGGAGATGGGTTCTGGTAAAATCAAGGGTGTATACAACCAGGCATCCATGAACAAGTATCATGAGGAGTAATATAAAAAGAATTTTGTTAAAAACCACTAAATTCAAAAATATTGTAAGATCACCTTACAGACATTATGATGAAAATATTAAGAAAAATAACAGGAAAAGAATTTGGAATAATATCCTCCAAATTCCAAAAGATTGTAAGAACATCTTACAGACATAATTTATAAACAACTATTTTGAATTGAAAAGAAAAAGGAAAGAATTTTGTTAAAATAACGAAATTCAAAAATATAAGTAAGAACAACTTACTACAACTATCTGGAAAGAAACATTTCGGAAATATGAAATAAAAAGAAAGAATTTAGAGATGTAAAATCCTCCAAATTCCAAAGGATTGTAAGAACACGTTACAGACATAATTAATAAAAAACTATTTTGAATTAAAAAGAAAAAGAAAAGAATTGTGTTAAAATAACGAAATTCAAAAATATAAATAAGAACAACTTACTACAACTATCTTGAAAGAAACATTTTGGAAATATGAAATAAAAAGAAAGAATTTAGAGATGTAAAATCCTCCAAATTCCAAAAGATTGTAAGATCACCTTACAAACAAATAATTTATGAAAGTGATTTTGAAATACAAAAAGAAAGAATTTAGAAGATAACAATAAATTCTAAAATAAATTAAGAACACGTTACTACAATCATTTATGAAGAAACTATTATGAAATAAAAAGAAAGAATTTTGAATTAAAAATCATCCAAATTCTAAAAATAAAGTAATATCAACTTACTGACAAACTATTTATAAAAACGTTATGGAATAAAAGGAAAAGAATTTAGAAATGTAAAACAAATCAATTCTAAAATGTATATAGTAAGGTCTAATTTCAACCTATAAATTGTAAAAACCTTCTATGAAATTATATAACAAGAAATAAAAACCAGTGATACGATTAAATACAGAAACTTGTGTGGAAATAAAAATAATAACACTTTGAAGTGATATAAAGAGAAACAATGACCTCATTAAAAAATTAATTAAAACATTCATTTGAATAAAAAACCAGAAAGAAGTAATTTGAGGAAAGAATCAAAGTTATAAATGTAATTAAATAAATCAATAATGAAATGATCATGAAATAAGTGTCAAGTGTAATAAAGACAATTATAAGAACGTTCTAGAACATGGAACAAGTGGAACAAAAAAAAAACTGAGAAACAAACAAAAATATCAGAAATATATGCTACCATAAACAAAAGCAGATTGTAATAAAAAACCAGAGAAGAATAAAGAACTAATAACAAAAACTTTATATGATAATAAACATTGATAATTATATTAATAAAAGAGCTTCCCACCATAATACCAAATACCAACTTGAAATAACCATCAAGTTAACAAGTCAGAAGAATAACTGAGATAGGAATATTAAAATATCTGAGCAATATACGAAGTGAAGTATCCAAAGATATTTTTTAAATAGTAATAAAAGTGTACTATTCTTAAATAATTTTTTTTAATAACTGTCTGTAGATAAGTCCAGCAGCATTAATATAGTTTTTGAGCAGAGATGATTTGCCTCTGTACTCAAATAGAAGTGAAGTATTGGACAGCAGAGGAAGTAGCGTACTGTGCCTCTCTGAACTGCACCAGCTCACATGTTAGGGAATGATAGGGAATAAATATCCCAGGGATAAAACACCAAGAAGAAAAATGAAAATAAAATAATAAATATGAAACTCAGATGACTATTAATATCAACGAAGATCAAGTAAGAATGAAATTAGATGTAAGATCAAATATATATAAGAAAAATTTAGAAATGGAAGGAAGTCAAGAATACTAAAAAATATAATAATTATCATAAGCAATTATTTCAGACAAACCAAGAATAGTCTGAAAAAATCAATTCTGGAGGAGGGCAATCTGTAGCATGACAGATAATCCACTAAAAATTAATTCCATTAAGATCATAAAAACATTTAAATTACAAATAACTCGAAGAATTTCAAATGAAAATAATTTAAACTTCAAAGAAAAACACCACTATAAAAGGAAAAAGTAATTAAGTAATAAAAATGCAACACTAAAACTCAAGAAAATTTAAATCTAAAGAAACTCATATATAAATCAGGAGAATACCCAGGAAGTTTAGGAGCAGGTAATAAAGAAGATACCCCGAACCAACCAACGGACAAAATAAAACAAAAGTACCTTGGAAAACCCAAGAAGGAAGAAGAGAAGAAAAGAAGATATAGGATGGAAGAACTACAAGAAATACCCATTAATAAACCTATTATTAACGACAATAAACCCCAAACCAAATGTTAATACCACCAAAGAAAGTATAACACCCCAAAACCTCATAAAATTGTAAATTAATTATAGACAAAAGTATTTAGTAGTGTGATAAGAAGTGCACCAACTAAAGTTATTATATAGTAAAGTAAACAAATCTTCACAGTCCATTATAACTAAAGGTTTGGTCTGAGAATATTGTAGAACTCTAATATAAGTCAGAACCAACAGTGTATGTGTACCAGTGGAAGTGATTTTAGATATAATAAACTTCAAGTTAATGTGTAACTATTACTTGAACAAGGTGCTATTAAATAACTTTTATATTTTAAATAATTACAGAATTAACATGTGATGAAATATTGAAGTGAAAATATTTCTAATGTGTCATAAAGGAGGTCACTTTTTATCTAAAAACATTCATAGAAATGCAAATGATAAAGAGAGTAGGTGGGGGAATAATTACAGTAACAGGGGATTAATTTAAAATACAATATAAACAGAAAAGACTGTGATTGACTTAAGTTTAGTAAAAATTAATAAATTTTAAATGGCTAATTATGTTTAGAGCCTATGAACTCCACTTTTCAAAGAGTTCTAATAGAATAAGATTTATATTTAGTGTAAGAATGTTTAGTTACATAACAGTGTGCATACAGCTTAAAATGTTTATGTATGGATGCTGTACCAGCTTATAAAATGTTTATTATGTATGTTAAAAATAGTTCAAACTAACATGTCTAACTTTGGAGACTGCTAGTTAATGTTCAATATTATTTTTAGTATTAGTAGCATGAATAATATGCTAAAGGTATCAATAGTTATGTAAGCAATTTTATTTAATGTTATGTTAACTTTAAAAGTCAGAGGAGGTGTAGAAATAACTTTATTTGAAAAAACAGTAAATGTAAGATACTAAGATCTAGGCCAAATAATGAATTCCCCAAAAATAATATAATTGAGTAAATAAGTCTGATGAACCATGTAAACTAATAAGATTTATGTAAGGTGGATCGATCACTAACTACTATAACTGATCCTATACTTTAAAAGAATCATATAAAAAGATGTATTAAATTATTAAAAATTTTCAAAATGTAATACCTAACTATTTCAGAGGAGGAATAGTAAATTCATGAGTTATAACTATAAGCCAGATAAATTGACAAATTTATAAGAAATTAAGGAAAGGTAAGGATTTATATCAATCTAAAATTTAATATAATCATATTTATAACACCAAACATGGCTATTATTTTGGACAAGAACAGGAAGCAGATTTTTGGGCCTATATTTCCAAAAAGACAGAAATATGGCAATTTTAACAAAAAACTTTATAAATATAGACTATTGTATATCAAATTAAACAGAATGAGGTAAAGAAACCAATTATGTTGTTAATAGTTCACGAAAGCAATCAATAAACTAAAAATATTCTGTATATAATGTATTTTGTAGTCACATGAATAGGAAGTGAAAAATATTTAAACAATACTTTTCCAATATTAACTTGGCAAGATATTTCCTGAGACGAAGGAAGTAAACAGTTCTTTATTAACATTCAACGCGAACGGTTGATATTCGATCGCGTTAAGAATCTGTATAACGTACCTAGTAATGGCGTATAAGGTTATGCATTGAAAAACGAGAGTTACCGAATTTATTACTTTAAACATAAAATCAGTGTACTACACCAACACAAAAAATGAAAACAAACAATACCTATCAAAAATTAAGTGAATTCAACCAATAAAACTATACCACATTGATAATTCACTCTACAACGAACTTTACTATTTTCCAACATATACGCTATACAATTGAACACACCTAACACCAGACAATTAACGCCAGTGAACACAGAACACTTCTTCAGGACACCTTTAACAACACCATAGACAATATACCATATTACGGAGACAATAAGACGGTAGTGAAGGCGTTTTTATTAACAGAATTTATAACCATCGTTTCTGGATTTTCTTCAACTAAGAGACGTGCCGCCATTTTGAGCTCCCGTCATGCAAAGTGTATGCCAGCCGAGATTCGTCGCCAACTGCATTGGTCTGAATCATTAACTATTATAAACATTATAAATCATTACCCATTTGTCATTTATTAATTATTAAGAATTATTTGTACATGTTATACTTTCTATGCTTGCTCCCTTCTCTGACTATATAATTATACCCGTTAAAAGAACCATTCTAACATTTATATAAGATAACCTGTAATTGTAAAATCGACCAAGCCCTGTGAAAGAGTCGAACATTTAAACAATATCGATTTTAAATCGATCTTTCAGAAATATTGTTAATAAATTAAATTAATTCAACTATCTGGATTTGAAATTATTTCACATATTAAAATAAGAGTTTGAGTTAACTACAGGACTTACTGGAAGACGACAAATATTAAAGGAGAGTGATATATTGGAGCAGAGCAGAAAATCGCAAATCGATTATTGTAGTAAGACAATCTGATTAACTCCAGATTCATTTAAGGTCAACCAGAAGTGCATATATTCACCAAATCAACTCACAGAATTTTAAAATTTTAACGTAAACTCAGAACAAGAATTATTTATAAAATATTAGAACCATAAACAAACATAAAAATTTTTTTTTATAAATTAAAATTTTTTTTTTGTACAACACAGATATATTTATTTGTAATCATATACAGGTCTTGTTACAAATTGGCACTCACAATAGTGGGGCTTAACGAAGAATAAAGGTTTAACGAACAAGTTTACTTTAATTTGTACTTGTCCGAGCAAAGGTATAATTGAACCTATTATCCAATTTATTTGTACTTGTTACAATATAAAAATGAAAATATTTTTTATTGAAATAAATTTTCTTTACTCAGATCTGACCTCCACTCGCTCAGTCTATACCAATGTTTAAAATTCAATTTAAATTTATATTAATTTCTTGTAGACTAGCGTTTGTTTTAATATTCAACTTTAAATTAATCTTTTCTATAATTCAAATATCAAATCAATTTACTATTTATTTAGATAATAAACTCTACTCTCTCTACTTTAAATTCTCTTTCATTTATTAAATCTTTTTATATGCGATCGCTCATTCTTACCACTAAATATTTATCTACATTTTAAAATATTTTTACTAAGTATAAATTTTTCTTTGTTTTAATTTACTGTCTTTTGATGTAGTCTTTATGAGCTCTTTTTCTTTTTTAAAAATCATTTACAATGCATTACGCATGTCACCTCCAGTTCTGATGATCTTACGACTTGTTGTCCGGGGTCCAGAGTTGTCCAGAGTTAGTTTTCCATTCCTCCTGTCCTGGCGTGGTCCTGGATACGTCTAGAGTCCAGCGTCGCTCTCCAGCAGTGTGTTCCTGGATACGTCTAGAGTTGTTATCTGCTGCAAGGTAGATCTTAAACATCTTCTAACGTCCATCATCCCTCGTCGCTCTGGTAGCTTTTTCGTATATACTCTTGGTAGACTTACTATTTCGGTATTTACTTTTTCCGGAATATTGTCGTGAATTTAACGAACGTTATTTCTTTCGTTACTGCGACTTGTAATAGAAATAAAAATAAACTGTTTTGCCGACGGACAGCATGTCCGGCTGCAACTGTGTCTTGAAATGAAGAGAAGGGTTTTTGGTCGAACCCTTAATTTATACCCTCTCGAGATTCCGCGCCAGTTGGCTCCAAACTCGTCTTGTCGATACCTGCATATCTCGTGACAGCCCCCACTCCCGAACCTTTTCATCTATTTGCAATTATTAGCAAAGAGCAATGTTTTGCACGGAATCGAGATAGCACAAATCATAGCTAATTCGATTAAGCACTCACTATATTAATTTGAGCGTCTTAGGGTAATTTGCGTATTTTTTTGCACGTTTATTTTGCACTGTCTTCACATAGCGTGTTCTATTAACGTCATCTTTTTACTGAGGATAATTATAAATTTTACACACACTTCGGTGCCTTTGGTTTGTTCATACACTAATTAGTTTTCGCACAGTGAATTAAAATAATTATTTTATTAATTACTTGGGGCGGGTTGCTGAGATTCCTGTCTTGACATGCATCACTAACACACACAAGATACACGTGTAATACACATACAATTGAGCAGGTGTTCACTGCGTGTCGGAACAGGTTAATTTCTCCCCTAATCTAACAATGAAATATTTTTACAATCTCAGACCTGTCCATTTACCCGTAACTTATACAAATTCTACAAATTTTATATTTATTTAAATTAATGCCTAATACAACGTATGGCTGTATCGTTGCATTATTCCTCTGCCTGAGAAAAAAAATTTAATAAATATTTATTTACTAAATTTTTTGTCTATTTGTTCTAGACAAATACAATCATGTTATATTAGCTTAACTTAAGTTTACATCGGTTAAACAAACACATAATAATGAGTAAGTCAGTCTAACGCTCACCGTGGTAGTATGCAATATTCACCCCCCATTTTAACAGCTGTCGGTGCGTTGCCCTTGTACTGATTCAGTGGCATTGTTCCCCTCTCACTCTCTTCTCTCATTATTCATACGTAGACTTTCTTGAATGACGTCGCATGATATTTGCCAATGTCTTTTTCCTTCCTCTCATCGTATACGATGAACGTGTGTCTTCTTACGCGTTGTTTCAACGTATAAGGTCCATTGTACAACCGGAAAAATTTCTTCGGTGTGTTGTCACTGCGTTTCCCTACAGGATTAGCTTTCAACAGAATTTGTTCTAATACATCAAATCGTTGAAATTTATGTGTTCTATTGTATTTTTCTATCCTCTTGTTACCTTGTTCTATGATGCGTTGTTTAGCATACTCCACCTTTACACTTAATGGAATAGGTACGTTTTGATTCTCTGGCTTGCTTACATATTTGGTCCAGAATCTGACAGGTTTCTTTCCTTCGTCTAGCTCGATTGGTGTATAACTTGTTGCTTCCCTATAATTTTCATTTATTGCTTTCTCAAAGAAAGGTAAGTACTCTGCCCATTTGTTGTGTTGATCGTGACAGTAGATTTGTAGATATTTACCTAACTCTTTATTTACTCTTTCCGCAAGATTTCCCTGAGGGTGTCGTACTGATGTGAGCACAGGTTGGATTCCATTTTCACGAAGAGTTCTCTCCCATACCTCGCTTTGGAACTGTACTCCTTGGTCGCTAAGTACATTCTTCATTTTACCATATGCAGGGATGTATTTCTGCAAGAGTATTTTCAAAACAACTTTAGTTGTGGGTCGCATAATTGGATACAGATGGACGGCTTTGGAATATACATCTATACAAACAAGTATGTGTTTCACTCCCCGACTTGATCTCGGACGTGGTCCAAGGAAATCCACTGCAATTAGCTCTCCTTTTTCGTCCTTTCGGATACTCTGCATTTCCACATAGGTATGTAGATTCGCTTTATACTTTTACATTTCCTTACTCATACATTCTTACCTTCGCTTCTTAACTCTTTTCTTAACATGACATTACTTTATCTTTCTTAACTTTTCTTATATTACTTATAAAATACATTAACATTCTTACATTAATCTTATACAATACATTAACCTTCATTACCTTCAATTATTACATTTCTTTACTATTACCTTTCTGATCGCTAATAATTTTCTTCATCCTTACCATTACTTTCTGAAATACACCTTTTTCATTAGCTTCGTAGTGAGTCATTATCGGCTACAGATGACTACCTTAGAAACACGTCTATAACCAGACTTTATGTGCTTAACTCTACTCGATGTTTTAATCGTAGTATTTGGAGCTCTAAATAATCTCTGCCCTTGTCTTTCACTATCGCTATCTTCTGTGTCCTTGCCTTTCCACTCAGGTATGAAGATTTCGCTTGATCAGCCATTCTGACAATTAACATTGATTTCTCCTCTCTAATCCTTTCTTCATATTAATAACAACATCGATAATAACATTACTTTACAATCATTTCATAAATATTTCTTTACACATATTATTCCGTGCCATTCTTTACTTTGAATACTAACATTCCTTACCATTTCTTACAACATAACTTTATTTCTATTATTAATTCTTTAATATTTTTACACATATTATTTCTTATTAATTAACTCCTTTCCTTATTAATAATATTAACCGTAATATGTTCTTTTAAAAATAATTATTTATTTTCGGGTATTGAGTTCGGTTTAATTTACACTCCCCTTCGTTTAGCATTGTTCCTTTGACGTGTACTCACCGCTGTGCCGTGTTCTCACCCTTCTGTAAACAACGTCCGCATTCAATTGTATTACTGCGACGTCCGGTTTGACCGTGGAGTCACCTGATGTTAAAACTTTTTTTCTCTTAGCCGTCGGCAACATGCATTTTCTTCTGCTTTCCCTCTCCTGACGAACGTTTCTCTCTCTCTCATTAGTTTGTTTTAGTGAATTTACCTGAACAGCTGTGCGCGACGGTTTTTTCATTCGTTGTTTATGATAACATTTATAGTTTTTATATTTAATGTGCTTATCATTATGATTATAGTTCAATCGATACTTGCTGTGCGTACACTTTTCGCGTGTGATTTGTTTCAATCGTGTTACCTTTTTGAATTGTTTTATTAGTGTGTGAGTGTAACCATTACTTTGGATACTTCCGCTAACACGGTACGTGTGTTTAATTAAATGTATTTTACCTTCTTCCTTAAAGTTAATTATTGGTTTAGAATTATCATCAGTAATTATGAAAGTCTGTTCTCTCTTACTTTCAATTACAATTGTTTGTTCAGAAACCATCATTTCACATATTTGTTCCGTTTGCTTAACAATTCTTTCACATACATTTTCTGTGATATTCTCAATATGTGAGTTGATGTCAACAATTTTCTCTGTTAATTGTGCATTAGTGTCAGCTATGCTTTGCTTCAATTCTATGTTGTCTTGTTTCAACTGGAGATTATCAATTTTTAACTCTTCTACACTCTCCATATTTTTATGGGGTCTTGTTTAAAATTTTCGGACTGTTGCTCTAACTTATTTTCTAAACTTTCTGTTTGTTTGGTGTTTATTTCATCTATTTTTTTTTTATTTGTTTGACATTCACTTCTTTCAACTCTTCTTTAAATTTTTCGGCTTGTTTTATGACTAATTCGTTCATCATTGCTAGTATCGAATTTTTAAATGCTTCTAGATTGAACCCTCCTGGTTCTGCCATTTTGAATAATTTTATATTTAAATATTTATTTATAAATTATTATTGGTGAACCGTATGCGAGCTTTTATTTATTTATTGTTTAATTATTATTATTATTTTTTTTTTTTTTTACTCCTTGTTGAATGCTTAACGCTCTCGAAAATTTCTAGAGTTGGTGTTGCACTCTGAAGGTTGCTGGTATAGGAGTCAGAAAGTGTTTGAAAGAATAAGTGGACTGTATGGTCTGAATTAAGTTGCGTTTATTGTGACATTATAAGAAGAAGCGCAGGCCCAGGCAATTACGTATGGCTATACATCGCCGAAATACAATTACGTGTGGCGTAAACTGCCGTAATACATAACGTATGGTATAGAAAAATAAAAACTGTATGTGAAATTACATGATAAAATTTTACATTGCCGCGGCTAGCAAAAATGAAAGAATGTAGTGTACGGATGAAGAGTTGAGTCTTAACTGACTAACGCAGTGGCGAGCCAGCGAGAGCTGCACCGCAACGTATGACGTAAGTGCGTGGGCTAATTGCGCGTGAGCAAGTAAGCAGCTACAACGTATTAACATACTGCCCGCCCAAAATCGGGTGATTTTGACATAGTTTACAGTAAAAAAAAAAAAACAAAGTTACTCAAAACATACAAGTATACATGAATAAGTTACAAATCTGAGAGATGCGACAATACATGGTACATGAATATTGGCAAAAATACAAATATAATATAAACAAGTGTAAATACATTATTAATCAATGCTCACCAAATAATATGTAATAATAGTCCAAAGGCTTGAATATGTGATAAAACATAATAAGAATAATAACAATAATACATGGCAATAAGGACATCGTAAGTATCATTGTACAATAATTAGAGAAATCCAACAAATTTAACAATAACATCGTGACACTTAGCGCATAATAAGCAGCATTACACAATAATACAATAGGCAATATACCCAAAAAATTCACTATAATAACATACAATAGAAATATACCCAAAAAATTCACTGTAATAACATACAATAGATATATACCCAAAAAATTCACTGTAATAACATACAATAGAAATATACCCAAAATATTCACTATGATAATAAACACTGCACCAAACAGTACACCATAACTGACATCACACTAAGAAAAAGAGAAACGTTTAAACGTTTACTAATGCACAGATGCATAGCGTACATTAATTAATACAAATAAATACAAATGCATAAATAAGTACATTTGACATTGTACTCGGTAGAAAGTAGAGCATGTGCTCGTCCGGAAATGTCCCGGGCATGAAGCACCGAAACGTCAATTAGTCTGATGCCACCGGAAGTGGGCACAGTTTGTGAATAGGTCTACGCAGGATGCCGTTAGGAGTACGGACGTCCGCGACGCGCACTAACGAATCCTGCCCTAGATAAGTCTGAGTAACAATACCACGTTTCCAATGCAATGGTGGTGTATTGTCTTCTAAGATAAGGACTAGCTGTCCTATAGACAAATTTTTAGAATGCCTTTTCCATTTATTTCTCTGCTGCAGCTGATGCAGATAGTCTCTAGACCAACTCTTCCATATAGAGCGGGTAAATCTCTGCAAAAGCTGCCATCTCCCCAAGCGACCCATATTTGCATCCGAGTAATCGGGTTCCGGGAGCGTGGTAAGGGGGGAACCAACCAAAAAATGCGCTGGAGTCAAAGGCTCGGGATCCCCGACATCATTTGACATAGTGAACAAGGGACGCGAATTCAAACAAACTTCAACTTGAGTAAATGATTTGGACCGCTGCCCGCCCTGACGTAGAAACATAGGACCGGCGTAGTCGACGGCGCATTGTGAAAATGGCTTGGAGGGAGTGACTCTGGGAGCGGGTGACGACACAACAAACCTACCACTATCGTTACGATAGGTGTTTGCAAGGAAATGATTTTCACACTCCGTATCCTGAGCTGAGGGAGTACGGCACGAAACATCCTCCAACTGCCAGAAGGTTTTCAGTTGTCACGAGATATCATTATTGTCGTCTCGTGCAATGAATGAAGAGACCGGCTTAGTCATGTCTACGTTGAAGGGTAAATTCCCGGCGAGTATAAACCCTAGCTTTGTTTCCTGTATTATTGGAAAGTGCGGACTTCGAACAAATTTAGTCGGCTCAATCAACTGCAAAAAGTACTGTGCCCCAAGTAATATGTCAATTTGTGACGATTTACTAAATTGCGGGTCAGCTAAAAATATCCCCTTTGGAATTTTCAACGATGCCATGTCAAACGATTCTGTTGGAAGGTTATTTGTGATTCTGGGCAGAACAGCGCAGTGGACATTTAAAGTGAAATCCTTATAGCGTGAGTTTAGGCGCACCCGTGTGCTGAAATTGGCTTGACATAGTGAGTTATTTATGCCCGTGATAGGCAGCTCGGATTTGTTTAGTTTTAGGCCCATGCGGCGGGCGAAACCCATTGTGCAAAAATTCGCTTGCGACCCTGAATCCAGCAGGATTCTTACCGGGCGCTTGTTACCGGCATGATCGGTGGTGGTGCATACGGCGGTGGACAATAAAATTGATTTATTAGTTTGTAGCTTCAAAGAACATTGCTTATTGTTCCTGTTGTTCAAGTGATTTATTGAAGCGTGGAGCATGGTGTGGTGCCTTTTCGAGCATGCCTTGCAGGAAAATTTAGAAGGGCAACGCGAGCTGTCATGGCCCGACCGTGTGTAATTCAGGCAGAGTTTGTTACTTATTAAAACCTCTCTACGTTGCGTAGCTTGTAAAGCTATGAATTGTGGGCATTCGAGCAATTTATGATTACCACGACACAGCTGACAAAATTTATTGTTCGTTTGAGTGTGTACGAGTGACCCAGTGAACTCCGTGCGTTTAGCCGATTTGCGATAAGAAGCCTTATCGCTAACTTGTCTGCTGCTAGACGAACCAGTCGGAGCATTTACGTTTTGTAACAGCTGACGTCTTGAATTTAAAAATTTAATAAAATTATCGTAAATCGGAAGCTGTTTTTCGCCTAAAGTTTCCTTCCACAATCTGCACGTATGCTCGTCAAGTTTTTGGGCGAGAAAATGCACAAAAATAAGCTCAAATGTATTTACTGATAGGTTCAATGAGTTCAGCGCATTTATATTGGTGGTGAGCTCATCTATAAATTTAGAAATGCTGAGCACGGACTCCTGTTGCATGTGCCTCATGCCCAAGACATTTGCCACATGATACGTAGTAACAATCAATTTACTGTCATACCGGGCCTTTAACAAGTCAATGGCCACTGTGTAATTTTCATGCGTGATAGGGAGCGATTTTATGACATTCAGCGCCTCATCTTTTAATGATAAGTGCAAATAATGAAGCTTTTGGATGCCAGTCAGATCCGTTCGGACATGAACTAGCTCCAAAAACATGTTATAAAAATGTTGCCATTCAATTATGCCACCTTCTAAACAGGGTAGCTTAATCGGTTGCAACTGAATGGGAGGCGTGCTGAATGTGACTACATCGGATGGACTTGTTGCCTTCCTGCTCATCTCCTCGGCATGGTCTATTAAATTTTGCAGCTTGCATTCTATGCTGCATAAGTCATCTTCGGTCTGAACCCTATCGCTCGCGGATGTAAAGTCAGAGTCCTCAGACTCAATTTGTGTTTGAATTTCATCATATTTGGCTGATAGCTCCATAAGGTGGCGAAGCTTTATTTTTAGTGCATGATGGTCATGCGTATCGTGATCGAAATTGTCTGCATATGTGTTTATGCGAGATATAGAGGCCTTGATCGTGCCACTTTTCTTGATCAGCGCCTTCATATCCGTCATGAGTGGGTATGAGGAAAAAAATTCAAATGATAATACGAAAAAGAACAAGACCAGGCAGGAAGTCCAATTATAAAGTCACGTAACGACACGGTAATCCTTACTTAACACATCTTAAACTAGTTTTATATGATAATGAATACTGATTTAGGCAGTACAAACAATATAGCAGTATAATCACTAATGATGTGAGTGCTATTTGAAAGGTATGACTTACAATTAAAGAAAATGTTTGTTGAATTCGCAAAAAAGTTACAAGTTCATATTCAAATGAAACTGATTTAAAAAATTATATTATTATTTTTAATACTGCTTCCTTTACTTTAATGCCATTGAAAAAAATATGCAAATCATGCAAATTGAAAACTAATATAAAACATGAGTTTATAGTCACTTGACATGGTACTTATCGGCATGTTCTAGAAGGCATCAAAGCTTGTAGAAACCTTGGTAGTCGTGTCAGGCACCCATGAATAGATGATGCAGACATGGTCGCTGCCTGTCCGGTGATGTCCGATGCGGTCGAATCCTGTCTAGATAGGCTGCTCTGGGTTTTCCCACATGCTGAATGCCACGTGCTAAGTGCTCATATGCTGCAATGATGCTTCAAATGCTCCGGTTGGCGAAATATGACGTCCCCAATGTCGTGCGATACGAGCTCCAATTGTGGTGATAATTAAGGAGTTGTTGAATTGAATCATGAAGAAATAAATGCTGATAGGCCTGCTTAATAAACTGATCCATGAAACGAATTGTCCATGAAGTTAGTCACGTCCGTGAAATACATATCCGCGGCCCGGAGGACCATATGTTGGATGCCGCTGTGGACGAGAATGCTGTCGCTGGGCAAAAGTGCGGTCGCTGCGGGCCAAAAATGTTGTCGCTTGTCGACAAAGAATGGCGGTCGCTTGTGGACCAAAAATGTTGCCTGTAAGGCCCGAATAATATCCGGCCCGGAGGACCAAATGTTGAATGCTTAACGCTCTCGAAAATTTCTAGAGTTGGTGTTGCACTCTGAAGGTTGCTGGTATAGGAGTCAGAAAGTGTTTGAAAGAATAAGTGGACTGTATGATCTGAGTTAAGTTGCGTTTATTGTGACATTATAAGAAGAAGCGCAGGCCCAAGCAATTACGTATGGCGATACATCGCCGAAATACAATTACGTGTGGCGTAATCTGCCGTAATACATAACGTATGGTATAGAAAAATAAACTGTATGTGAAATTACATGATAAAATTTTACATTGCCGTGGCTAGCAAAAATGGAAGAATGTAGTGTATGGATGAAGAGTTGAGTCTTAACTGACTAACGCAGCGGCGAGCCAGCGAGAGCTGCACCGCAACGTATGACGTAAGTGCGTGGGCTGATTGCGCGTGAGCAAGTAAGCAGCTACAACGTATTAACACTCCTGTTACAATTACACCTGTTTATTTTGGGTGGGCACCAGTTCCGTTATTACAATACAATACACACAACAATTTTAAAATACTAACATACAAAAGTAATTAAAATATAATATTAGTTATATCATATAACTCATCAACATTGGTAATCATAGAGCATACATTAATTATTAAATGTAGGCGTGTCGTGCCCCACGTTGGGCGCCAAAATTATACAACGATACAACGTTATTTAATATAAATTCGATATACTGTAATTTATGCAGGTTGTATAATGATACCAGGTGTAACTATAATAAGAGTATTTTTTTATTTATCAGTATTTAAAACTCATATTTATTATTTATTCCATATTATAAATATTCATAAACATCATTAATAATTGTCGGTCACGATATTGCTCATTATTAAATGTTTATATCTTGTGATATGCAACATTAGGCCTACACATATTTAAAAATCTCTTATATCTAAACATGTTAATAATCTTATATCTAGACATGTTAATAAATTGGTTTATTAATTAAATATAAAAATGAAAATATTTTTTATTGAAATAAAGTTTCTTAACTCAGATCTGACCTCTACTCGCTCAGTCTATACCAATGTTTAAAATTCAATTTAAATTTATATTAATTTCTTGTAGACTGGCATTTGTTTTAATATTCAACTTTAAATTAATTTTTCTATAATTCAAATATCAAATCAATTTACTATTTATTTTGATAATAAACTCTACTCTCTCTACTTTAAATTCTCTTTCATTTATTAATTCTTTTTATATGCGATTGCTTATTCTTACGACTAAACATTTATCTACATTTTAAAAATATTATTACTAAGTATAAATTTTTCTTTGTTTTAATTTACTGTCTTTTGATATAGTCTTTATGAGCTCTTTTTCTTTTTTAAAAATCATTTAAAATGCATTACGCATGTCACCTCCAGTTCTGATGATCTTACGACTTGTTGTCCGGGGTCCAGAGTTGTCCAGAGTTAGTTTTCCATTCCTCCTGTCCTGGCGTGGTCTTGGATACGTCTAGAGTCCAGCGTCGCTCTCCAGCAGTGTGTTCCTGGATACGTCTAGAGTTTTTATCTGCTGCAAGGTAGATCTTAAACATCTTCTAACGTCCAGCATCCCTCGTCGCTCTGGTAGCTTTTCCGTATATACTCTTGTTAGACTTACTATTTCGGTATTTACATTTTCCGGAATATTGTCGTGAATTTAACGAACGTTATTTCTTTCGTTACTGCGACTTGTAATAGAAATAAAAATAAACTGTTTTGCCGACGGACAGCATGTCCGGCTGCAACTGTGTCTTGAAATGAAGAGAAGGGTTTTTGGTCGAACCCTTAACTTATACCCTGTCGAGATTCCGCGCCAGTTGGCTCCAAAATCGTCCTGTCGATACCTGCATATCTCGTGACAGCCCCCACTCCCGAACCTTTTCATCTATTTGCAATTATTAGCAAATAGCAATGTTTTGCACGGAATCGAGATAGCACAAATCATAGCTAATTCGATTAAGCACTCACTATATTAATTTGAGCGTCTTAGGGTAATTTGCGTATTTTTTGGCACGTTTATTTTGCACTGTCTTCGCATAGCGTGTTCTATTAACGTCATCTTTTCACTGAGGATAAATAAATTTTACACACACTTCGGTGCCTTTGGTTTGTTCATACACCAATAAGTTTTCGCACAGTGAATTAAAAGTAATTATTTTATTAATTACTTGGGGCGGGTTGCTGAGATTCCTGTCTTGACATGCATCACTAACACACACAAGATACACGTGTAACACACATACAATTGAGCAGGTGTTCACTGCGTGTCGGAACAGGTTAATTTCTCCCCTAATCTAACAATGAAATATTTTTACAATCTCAGACCTGTCCATTTACCCGTAACTTATACAAATTCTACAAATTTTATATTTATTTTAATTAATGCCTAATACAGCGTATGGCTGTATCGTTGCAGTACTTTTAATATCTTCTTCCTCAAAAGTTTTTCCATAATTTTTTGAGGGGACACTCTTGTAAGCTTTAATCAAGTCTTTCAAGACAATGTGGGTTTCCATATAATGCGTTTGCCTTTTTTGACTATTTGTCTCGCAGTAAATTTGCTGTCCACGCAGGATCTGCCTGTCCTGAACCCACTTTGTAAGTCAATGTCGTTTAAGATTTCTCTTAAACTATACGTTGTTTACTCAATTTTCCGTATATTCTAGACAGAGTACTTGTAACTCTTATTTTGTCGGTAGGTAAAACAGTCCTTAGTATCAACTTTTTAAAAAATAGACTCATGTAAAAAACAATCTAGCAAACTATGCTAACAATTAAACACAAGAAAGACTTGTGTACGTGTGCGTATGTTGAAAACAGTACGCTCTTAAAGAAGAAAGATAATCGTGTAACAGAATTAAAAACAAATTCTTTTGTTGTTATAAGGCCGTGTAAAACTAATAAACGAATAGTAGAAACGTCTACCAATGAGAAACTCCAAGGCAAGGGGAAACGGGGTAGATCAAGGAGGGCTGAATGGAAAGAATTACAAAAGATGGGATCAAGAGGTCTTGAAGGAGGTTTGGTTGCAGAATCTACAACGCGAAAAAGAAGGAACGCTATAGGCCTATTCAAGGTAAAACGGGGAGAAAAATAAATTGTACTGTCTTAAAATAGAAATATCAAGTTTATATTGACTTGCAAAAAGCGATATTGAAGAAGAAATAACCAATATTTCTTTGTATTATGCTGTAAATATTGTTGTCTCACAAAAACGCCTTACATGAATGGTGCTGGAGGAGATCGAAGCCGAACCCTCTGTTTTACTAGTCAGCGCCTAATCACAAATTGTTATTTAAGACGTAGGCCTACTCACAAATTTCATAACAGTATACAAAATAATTTTTTTAATTGTAAAAAATATTATAAAAAATATAGTAATAATATAATACTATGTTTCTGTGTAATCTTGATGTTACTACACTATAAAATGTTATACTTTTCTTCTGTTTAAAAATTAATTAATAATCGCCATAAAAACGTTGAAACATAATCTGACTATGTCTGCTGTAAACAATGACTACCTAAATGCGGACAATACTATATGGAAACATGGACACAGGTTTTGACATTTGTAACAGAAAACAAAAATAGTTTCGTTTTTAACATGGCATAACCCATTG
Source organism: Magicicada septendecula (assembly GCA_034769895.1). Taxonomy (NCBI): domain Eukaryota; kingdom Metazoa; phylum Arthropoda; class Insecta; order Hemiptera; family Cicadidae; genus Magicicada; species Magicicada septendecula. The sequence goes on from CM068372.1 coordinate 289,586,101, forward strand.
TACGCGGTTTGAAATTTTTAAATAAGTTTAGCAGACACAGCAAAGCACCGATATGACATAGAAATGCCGTCTTTCTCCATATCGTTATATAGTGAAAGGAAATTTAGTCGTTAAGGTTCATTGAACACAAGTGTCACAAGTGTAACAAAGATTTTGCAGGAAAATACAAATTTTACCAAACTTACAAAATTTGAACTGAAAGCCCAAAACACGTACCGCTTGGGGAAATTTACAGTAGTAAACTGTGTTCAAATAACTTCACAGTTGACGTCATGTTTTTGCGGCGAAGATAAATTTGAAAATATAAGTCAAATTTCTTGAAGGTTCTATGGTACAATGTGTGGACATACTGTGGCTATCATGACTGTGTTGATGGTAGTAGAAGTAGTAGTATCCTTAAAAATTACATATCGGTGCACAAGATGGAAACCATTTGTGTGTGTGTGTGTGTGTGTGTGTGTGTGTGTATTGTGTTGTAAAAAATTTCGTTGTAGAAATAATGTCAAGGTTTTCCAATGAGCAAATTCAAAACACGTGCACTCCATACATATAACAATAAAGTTAACACCAACAAAAATACGACCGCTTGTCCTTGAGGAAAATCGACAAGGAACGAGACTTTTAATGCGTCATTACGCAGTACGCATTATGGCTATGCAGGAAAGTGCGTATTATCAGTGCAACAACTTGCTTAAAAAAAATACAATAGAAATTTAATGCGACTTGTTTGGCTTTTTGCCAAAATATATAAACGATCTGAAAGAAGTGGAATAATTATTTAATTATCGCATTCATGAACTCAAAACATCGTATCGATTGGCACGTAAAAACCCAACGGACACTTGTTAAAATTAAATATTCAGAAAAAAAGAAAGACGTCTAATTTTCTGCGAACCAGAAAACTGCAGACAAATATCGAGCACAGCATTCGTTAGCATTAAAAATAAAATATTTACTTAAAGTAAATAACGATTATAATAATGATAACAAAAATCAAAATAATAATAATGTTAATAATAATAGTGATAACAATCATATTAATGTCGGCAACAGAATTAAAGAATTTTTACGTACACTCATAGCCTGAGATCATAAGAAGTAGAATACAAGTCTTCCCGTTTCAAACATGGTTAGTTTCAAATCATAAACAAAAGAAACTGTATATTTCGTGTGAACGTACAAACTCACAAAGTTTAAATAAAAATGAAAGAGGGTGTGGAAGGAGTGATCGAGCGAACAAAAAACTTTATTAAAGTGATGAGGCTATCGTGGGTTCGATGTCAACTAAACATTCCATCGAGTATCGATGAGGTAATATTAGTCGATAAATCAAAATCTCGACGTGAGGTATAATTAATAAACTCTAAAAATTGGGTTACAATTACTACGTTGGGCAGCGACGGTTGGGCTACAGTCTCTTGGAGATACCAAACTTCCAATTCGGTTTTATAGTGAATTTAAAAACCTTATTTTAGATAATGCAGGGCAAATGAAACTGTTCAACTGGTTACGCAGGAAACTCTTGAACTGTAAACATAGGGTTGATAAGTCAGTTCCTTTTTCGTTTCCTTATATTCGATTGACATTATTACAGTATTCTTTACAGAACTTTGTTTTAATCTGAAAAGAGAACATTCGTAGAATCTTAATTTCAGAGTAATTCTGGATTAATCTGTGTGTGTGTGTGTGTGTGTGTGTGTGTGTGTGTGTGTGTGTGTGTGTGTGTGTGTGTGTGTGTGTGTGTTTACTCATTAGTTATGTACGATAAAAAGTACAAAGTCATTATTATAAGCACAACTAGACCATAAATGTGGACTCTCGTGTACTAAGATACCGGATCTATTGTGTGCGTTTCCATTATGCATAATTTGAAGACACTAGACAACACAATATGTGAACGTATTTCACTTCTCTCAGAGGATACGACTATACAAACAGAAATAATTAAAAATAACCTTCTTCCAAATATTCGTCAAATACATATTAGAAAAATACATAATCCGAAATCAAAACAGATATATACTGGTTAAGAGGAAAAATCTTCGTCAATCTTGAAAAATGGTGTGAATTTCAGACTAGTGTAGACTTTCTACTTTCTGAAGCAGCAGCAGTTAAGAGTAGCCCTAGACTTGGCAATGGGATAGGTATGTCTACGTACGTCATAAAGTAGGCCTATTAAAAACTTTACTAACATACGTGAACACAACACCGTGACCAAAATGTCTGCCAGTGCACATTCTCGTATTTGTCTGTCGGTGAGAGTGTACATCAATAAACTGGCAGACAACAAAACATTACAATTGCCTAGAAAATTCCCTAAGAAATTCTACTAAATGCCTAGTGGACACGTAATACGGGAAGGGCAGTATCAACTGACAAAAACTGGACTTATCTGTGTTACTGTATCTTTTGTATGTCTATTAACAAGAAAATAATTATCCAATTAGTCCTCAATCTATTTAGACGCACGCGAGAAAAGAACGTCTCTTTGTAAATATGTAGAGAGGTAGAAATAGACGGAAAGAGTGAGATAAATAGATAGGCAGGTAATACACAGACAGAAATACAACATTGGTGAAGGGAAAGGGTAGATAGAGACTAAAATTGTGTTCTAAAAAATTGTACCTGAGATTTATTTTTATTAGGAAGAAAAAACGTTTGCATAGATTACCCACACGAACACACAAACACAGACACACGCAAACGCGCGCGCACGAGTGCACACACACATATTATATAAGTTATCAAGAATTTGTAAAAATTATTCATGATTTCATTATTCACCATTTCGATGGTTTTAACCGTAGTTGTCAGAAACTTGCAGTACAATTATTAGTTTTTCAAACCAATTAAAAAAATAATTTTGTCAATTAAGTAAATAAACAAACAGTTACATAGATGGAAAATGACGAACCGTATCCAGCTCAGCGTAAACATGGTGCAACGTGTTTATGTGAAACATCCAATTACAGTAATACGGTAACATAATTAGAAGAATTACACGTATTTCTATTTTATTCTGTCAGTATCAGACTGGTATATTTCTGTTTTTATTTTATTTTATTTTTATCACTATTTATTGATAAAATACACAAACTTTCGAAACACTACCTTTTTATCTTTTTCATACTTAAGTAGTAAGACACCAGTAGTAAGTTTTTTATTATTTTTTTAGTTTTGAATTATTTTTCTATTTTCCAATTAATAAATATATTTTTTAATATTTGTTTTGAACAATATTTGTATCATATTCAAAGTTTGTTACTAAAAAGAAGCTATTTCAATACAAATATTTGTAATATGCAAGTAGAATGATATCATAAGTGAATATGTTGGTAGTCAAAAGCAATTTTTGGTACCTAAAAAATGTTAATAACGATAAATTTTACACTGAAACTAATTTTTGAAAAGTGTACTGATATAGTTTTAAAATTAGACCGATATTACTAGTTTCAAATATAATTTTCAAAACGTGTTGGTTGTTATTACTGCACTAACAAAGTGCCCTCCAGTTCAAAAATTATAATAAAATGATACCTAAAGTGTAGTTCTAGTTTATAATTTTTTTAAATGTAAATCATTACAGCTTCTGTCTTATTGTAGAGAAAATAGTTTGTCAACTCAGATATCTGTGTAATTTTTAGCAACGTAAGACCTGGTTTTCTGTTGTTTTATACTGTTTTCAAGAAGATCAGACTAAATCGTCACATACTCTTCCTTTTAATTTTCATACAAAAATAAAAATCGCTCATACTCATCAAGCGTAATTTTTTAAGTAAAATTGTACTGATATCTTTTTACTATAGTTTTGTTATATTTTAATAATGATCATTTCTTCTTCTTCTTGTCAAATAAATTTCATCTTTACTACTTACGTTTTGTTATTTTAAAGACTTACAATCTTTAATTTCGTTTATTTATATTGCCTCATATACTAACTACACGCTCTATCTGTCAAAATCTTAGACACAATTATGTATACTACCAAGTTTCACTATAACATTACGACTGAGCTTCTTGTTATTCACAGTGGTTTAAAGAGTACGAAATTTTCAGTTATGTTGTTTCATTGACTTATTATTTGTACGTGCACTATTAATTTGGTATTTAAGTTTGTTTTCTTATATATTTTTTTTTAATTTGGCATCTTTCACCTAACAATCATTATTTGTTGACATGTTTTTCATACGGTGCTAGGATTCGATTCCTTAAACATATTCCTTTAACATATTATGTTATCCTTATACAAGATTCGATTCCTGTGACATTTATAATTACACATTTATAAATATATAATATTTGTATAAAAAAATATGTATGCATGTATATGCATTCGTTTATATTATTTATAAATAAATACGCTCCAGACGTATTAACTACCATGTTCGAACATTATGGTGTATAACATGAACAGCCGTAAAGGGACAATGCCAATGTGTGTGTGTGTGTGTGTGTGTGTGTGTGTGTGTGTGTGTGTGTGTGTGTGTGTGTGTGTGTGAGAATTTTTAGATTTTCATATATATGTGTCCGTTTTTCGAATTAACTCGCACATAGTGTGTTGGTGTCTTAAGTGAAACAATACAAGTGCTCGCATTGTAGGCCTGCGTATAAGAAGCATTGTAAATAAAAAAAGTTTTTAATGCGTCATACACAATGCAAGGACCTATTGTATTGGTTCGTTCATGTACACAATATCATTACTTTTCATTATCAGAAGTTTGATTACCATTGTCTTTTTTATTTTTTACATTATTTTGACACACACACACACACACACACACACACACACACACACACACACACACACACACACACACACACACACACACACACACACACACGCGATATTTATAATATCTGAAGTTGACAAAACAGAAAAATTATCAAATCAATGTAATACAAATGCAAATAAATAAGAATATATTATTGTTAAAAATTCGTTTATTATTAATATTCATCTCTGTGTGTGTGTGTGTGTGTGTGCGCGCGCGCGCGCTCGCATTACCTGTTCGGCCTTTACAGTATCTTAAGATGTCATAAGATATCAACAAAATGTGCATACGTAAAGAAAAAAAGTGTAATCGTACAATAAGTTCCCATTATATCAATTTTGTAATAAAATAAAATATAAATATATTTATAAGAACAAATTACGAACACGGTACCTGTATTTCAACAAAAAGGAAGTTACATAATTGTGCGCTGCACGTGGCTTAACAAAGTAACACCACATACCGTATACATATTCGATTTTGATGCAAAATCCAAAAGTAGGACACACTCTATTCGCGTCGCGTAGTCTTTCTTTAATAATTCCACGAGCGTATCAAGCTGTACAAGGGCGCAAACATAAATAAATTTTGTTCATGCGAAAAAACTTAACTGCCTGTTTTTTAACTGCTCCTATTTTCTGAAATGTTCGAAAAAGCGCACCGATGATGATAATGATGATGACCACGACGTTTATAATTCTTTACAGGCTTGCCAATTTATAATTAAACAAGGAGAAAACCGTCGCTTAGTAGAGGAAAATCTGCACGTGTTTGCATTTACTGCTTCCTTCATTGGTAAACCATAGTTTTCAATATTGCTTATAGTCTAAATTGTAAATTATATAGCCCCGTGCCGATTACTAAGGGGATGAGACAAATTTCAGCCTCTCACCCACGCAGCTGAATAATACGCAGAGACGTTTTGTTCGACACTGGAAATCCCGGAGAAGCATTTGTTTAAATGTTAACACCATATTGAATACAACCGTATTCGAAATTTAGCTGACAACAATCGGAACATTGGAAGATAATTGTACAAAAGGTTACATAAGCTGAAACAAGTAAGTAACGGATATAAAGTAAAATCTTACCACCACCACCCCCCCCCCCCCCCGAGAAAAAAAAGAAGATTGTGGCGTTCTTTCGACTGGAGCCTGAAATCGCCAATATGACAGTGTAGAACATTAAAACAATTAAAGCATTTCAAATATTTTGATAGAAGGTTCTCTTCTTTTATTATAGCAAATACCTAGATCTAAAAAACTGTAGCTTTAACAACAGGCACTATTTGTTTAAAATTAAGTTTAAAACGTGGTATTTGATGTTTACAAAATAAAACAAGTACAAAGCAATGCCAAAATTCTATAAAACATCGGCATTGACCTGTAATAATTTACGACAGCGAAACGCTGTTTACAAAAAGAAAGTACCTACAAGACAGTACCAGCCAAACAAAAAATATGAGGTTTCTAACAGGAGTTTCAGGATGCAATGAAAGACACGGTAAGAAATAAAGGAATAAAAGAGAAACTTCAACTATTCTGTTTGAAACTGAAAATTAAATATAACCAAATTAAATGGGATGACAATGTGAAAAGAATACAAGGAACTAAGCAGCCACTGAATGCAAGACGATACTACGGGAAAGGAAGAAGGAGAAGCCTAAACTGATAACGTCGGAACTGTAACATGCGATAATGACGATAATGATAATGAGTTTAACCTTCTTTGCGATTAATAAGTAATACGTCAGCTTTAGCAGCGTATGAACACAAAAGTACTGGGAGTAGGCTTTAGCATTTAGGCATGCGTTAGGGAAGTGGGGCAACCGGAATCAGTTGTCGCGGTCAGGGTTTCTCCTCCCGATTTCCTCAGCTGCATACAGCCACACTTTGAAAACGTTACAACTTTAATCGATAAAGACAATTTAAAACACCTCCTACTTAGGACGCTGCTCGTTCCGAACTTAATTCTGTATTTCCTAGAGCGAAACACTCAATTAGAGGCGTGCGTGTCTAATTTAACTAGTGAGAATACATTTGTGTTTGTAACTTACTTACGATCACAATATTAATCGTTGATATTCATTTTAAATTTTAAAGTAAATACTTTCGTTATTAATCCAAAGGTCAATAAATAGGCCAATCACAAGTATATATTTTTTATAGTATAATATTACAAATTATAAGTTGTAACCATAATTAGACATTATTTCGGTGGTTTAAACTACCATCGATAGAAATAACTTTATGAAAAGTTGTCTCTAAATGTTGTGTATGTTGTATCAATAATATATTAAGATTAATTATTGTTTTGCTTTTCGCAAGCAACGAGTTTTCAAAGGCTATGTTATATCAACGAATAATTGATTTTTACTTCCACTCTTATACATTATAGTGCAAAAAGTATATTGTACATTATACCTATACAACATGTGTTAGAAGTCAGTTATCTTGAATTTAAATTCTGCAAGTTCTGTATCAGAAGGGAAATTTTGGTTTGCAGTTGGTAGTGATCAACTGATATAATTACTATAAATACTATTCAAATGTTGTTTACTTCAGTTTTGTGTCTGTATTGTGAGTAAAACCGTTTGAGTACACAAAACAAAAACGAGTTTTAATCCCTAGGGAAACCGATTTTCAGCCCACATCGTAAGCGTATATTATAAGGTAGAATAATGAAAAGTACTTGCAGAAGATCACTGTTGTTGAAATAATTATTATTATTTGTTGTTGTTATTGTTATTATTAGTATTATTATTATTAAAATACAATACAAAATATCATTACTGCAGAAACGTTGATATAAAGAAACTAAATATAAATACAATAGAAAGGTAAATAAGAAACTTCTTTATTTTGTTTTCAGCATGTTATTTTTGGCGAATATGTTTTAAATCATAGAAATACATCTAACTTATTATATATAAAAAAAATACACCCTTTCAAAATACACAAACACACGCGCACACACACACATACATAGTCGCTCCAATCGTATATGAGTATAATATACGTATAAACTTTATATTAGAAAACTGTGTGTGTATGTGTGTGTGTGTGATTGGTAATATAAGTTCTTATTTCATAATTACTTAACTTTGGTGATATTTTTTAAAATGTTCAGTACGTTGAAAGTAAATATATTCTGTATTAAAATAATACATTGATTTCTGCGTTAACTCAGAACTAATACACTCTTACATTTGATTAAAATTTAAATATTTTGAACTGGGTAAAAACATATAAAACCACACATTCGTAAATTGTTTTCTGAACTCTGATATCACCTTAAAAAATAAACCAAAATTATTAATTTGCTTTCTACTTTTAAAAAGATTTAAAATACTACTAAAAACTTGTACGTAATAATTCTGAAGAAGTGTCGCGCACGCTAGACGATGTCCGTTGACAATAACTGTATATTATGGAATACGATAAAGAAAACGCTGACCTCTTCAACTGGCGGTCAAACGTGCTTTTAAAGACGTCACAGTCAGAACGAAACGTCGGGATTACTCTTCACGGAAATCGGCTGAAATCGTTTTTCAGTTTTAAGTTTTTTTCGACCCGCATCTAGTGTCCAGTTTTAGATTTGGACCTGACAGTGCAATATCAGTATCACATGATGTTTCCAGGACAAAGTATTAGGAATCGTCAGAAACAACAACCTCCACGGGGATTCAAAGGTTCGAAAGGAAAGATTATACTGTATAAAAAACATTTAATATGTACAGCTAAAGCTAAGAGCCACTATGAGAAATTCTGTTAGAAGTGAAGTATAAAATTGGCTAAATTACGATTTAACTGAACGAGCGAAGCGAGTTCTATGTTTTAACTCGACCACTTAGCATTATTTTGTCTGTCTACCTACCTGTCTATTTAGGGCATGTCTCACGATAACTTTGGAACGCATCAGCCGATTTTTGTAACGCTCGGTTTGCATGTCCGCGTGCCCATAGTTTTACCCTACAGAGCCCTATTGTTTTTGAGATTGATCACCCAAAAGTAAAGTGGCGAGAGGCAAAAATATGGAAGTCAAAGAATTAAAAAAAATCGCAAAAGTCTGTGTGGAGTATCAAGTTAAAGGATATTCTAACCATAATTTACTGTTTATTTTTGAAAATTTTGAAATTTTGGGACGCTAAGGCCTCAAAAGGTGGGTAAAAATTTTTATAAAATCGCAAAAATTCACGTAGGGGATAAAATTAAAGGGAATTTTAACTAAAACCTGAAGTTTTTGGAATTTCAAAATGTTTGGACTCCAGATCTCAAAAAGAGGATAAAAAGTTTTTAAATGCATACGGGTGTCGGACTAAGTGGAATTTTAACACAGTACGGAATGTTTGGAATTTTTAATTTAATTGGAATGTTCGTAATATTTTTGATTAGTAAAACATTGTAATATCGAAATTTTCTAATAATATAAATAGTGTACTATTATAGTCTGCAAGTAGGCCTATAATTTATCTTCTTTCAATATAGTGAGCGAGTTCTGCAGCTCAGGGAGCTTTCTAGTAAAAACGTTTTCTATAACGAAGAAATAATGAATATAATACAATAAAATATGGAATATGGATTAAATAAAGAAGTATAAAAAGTTTTCTTCCAGTGTAAGTCTCACGTTTATACTGTAAATATTTAACATTAATCTACGGTTGATAGTTTGACTGAATCGTGTTTGAATGTCCTTAACAAAAGCGAGTAACTAAAGCTTATCTGATTGTTCGTTAAACAAAATAAAATTATTATGTCGTAACGGCATCTAGTTGTAGCCTATTAACTGTAATATTTACCTCTCTTTCAGCAGATATTGTTCACTGCTTGTTACTTTAATCGGGAAAACTATAATGTTTGTTGTTATAACGATTTAACTCGTTCCTCGCTACATCCGTAAAACTCTATGCCACGAGTAATAACATACACACTCCACACACTCACATGTAGCAAATGATTGCCTTAATCTAGAAATATATAATCTAAAAGTAAATCAAAAGTCTGCCTGCTACTAAAATTTATATTACATTAAACTATTAGTAGACGAAATAAATTTGCATTTATTCGTAAAAGTATTATAACATTATGTTAATAATTACTCAGTAATTCCTGTTGATAATAATGAATATTAAATAATATATCATTTTATTTTTATTTTTACATGTTTATTTTTGTCGTTACTGATATAAGTTATGTATGTTTTGTAAGCAGAAGATTATGTTTTCTAAATCCGAAGATGACAGTGTAAAAGACAAAACTGTTAAAACACTGAAATAAAATACAAATAAATATAAAATACAGTCTTATATAAGAAAATATTATTTATTATATTATTATTAACTATTAAAATAATATAGGAATACTACGATTTACTGTGAAATATATTTACTGATTTCTTCTTTATAGAAAACCTTTAAATCTGCAACCGACTTCTCTGCCAGCATTAACACTAACATCAGCATAGCTAACTATAATATTATATAATTAACAGTAGGCCTATATAACATTAATCTTAAAAAGGGATGAGCTCCCGTTATTGAAGTCAGTCTATTCAGTATTTCGCTTAATTACTGAATTTTTAAACACTTTTATATGTTTAGTTTCGTTTACTAGAAAATTTATTTCATTTAGAAAATATTTTTGTAAAATGTTTTATGACTTAAATGTTGTCAAACCTTTTAAAAATTATAAAATGATGACTTAATGCGTGTTTTGGTGTTGAATTGTAGAAATGTATTTATTATAGAAAACGCTTATTAGTGTTCGTGTCGTTTGATGCGGAAAACAAGCAAGCGTTTTGCATAAAACCGTTTATTTGTTGTAAGTACGTACGTGGGGACAACGTTCTGTCAGTTTAAGATATTACGGCGACTGTAGCATTGAAACCGCAGTGTCCACATGAACACGTTCAACAAAGCGTTTGAATCACTGCACACGTCACTTGCGTTACGATTTCTTCTCTGTAGAAAATTACGTCAGAATAAATTATCGGTCCGTCACTCGATTTCTGTCTTACGAGAAAGTACTGTCCATCTTTTTATTATGGAAAATAATGAATATTATAGTGTCATTTTTTTTATAACGCAAAGTCTGACTGAAAAAATGCAATAAATATTTTGCGCAAAATTGAAACTCTGCGTTTAACCTGATCAATACGGTTGTTACGTGATAAAATAACTTGTTGCATGCATTCAAAGCATCGAGTAATTCAAGGTGTATGTGTGTCTGTGCGAGCACAGAGAGCGAGAAAGAAAGAGAGAGAGAGTGATAAGATCGTGCATTAAAGGTCACAAAAAAATGTAATTCACTGTCTGTCAATTGTGTGCCCAAGCGTTCTAAATTTTTTCCTCACGTATAAGTACGTGATTGGTTAAATTAAATTAACCTATACTTTTATTTTATCGTCCAGACAATAAAAGAAAGCCTTTGAAACAGCGTCTGGATTTTTGACAAGCAATGACGTAATCAATAAAACTTAATGAATTCACTTGTCTGAATCGCTTGGTGAATGCAACTGGTTGTATACCCTTTTTTTTTAATTTTATTCAAGAAAACTGACAAAACTGGAGAAATTCAATCAATAAATGTGTGCGTGCGCGTGAGTATGTTGTGAAACTATAATATTGTGAATTCCAAAGTTTATTGTAGTTCTGTACCAACAAGATTTAGTTTCTTTTTCGATTAAAAATTATTATGTCTAACGCAGGTTTCAGACTTATGTATACACCTTCGGAGACTCTATTTTTTGTCGCACGCGCGCACGCGCGCGTGTGTGTACAGAGACAGGGAAAGAGATGTAAGTATTTTAATTAAGACTGTTAGCAAAATGTCGAAAGTACAAACCTATGCACAGACACATAATCGTACATGCTGGAACAAATATTATTACCCGTGACAAGAAATAAATTTGTAAATATTACAGAAAATTTTAAGAAATTTATAATTTTGAATGCTCAGTTTTAATCTGTTACAGTTTTGTAAATACTTTTAAGAAATGCGAACAGTTAGTGATAAGAAGTTTACGTGCGTACCTGTTAGTTAGGAGCGGCGCGGGACGGTCGTGCGATTCCGGCGGGAGGTCTCTAACGACTGTCTTTCCCGAACACCAACCTGCCCACTATTTATACGCTTCACTAGAGGCTTCCACTTTGCCTCAATAAGGAGGGAATCCTTTACACTCACACACGCACACACTACTATCTATTGTTTCTTCTTCTGCTTCCAGGGCTAACGCAGTTCAACGCCTTTTATTTTCATCAAAAGTGCGCGGATTTCGTTCGGCCGGTTGCGTTTTTTTTTTGAAAATCGTTCGTTTGGCGTAATCTGGCATTTTTCAACCAAAAGCGGTGACAGCGGCGGCAGTGGCACGGATGACGCGTTATGCAACTCTCACAGCCACTCGCAACTCCCAACTCGTTCATTGCCAATTTCTAATTAAATTACAATTTGCAACATTCCATTTGTTGAAAAAAGGTATTTTTATTTACTCGTGAAAAAGTGAAATACAAGCCAAAAGAAGGAGTTGGCATGTAATTACTGAGGAAACTTGTATAAATACTAACACTGTTAGGCATACATTTTATATAGTACAGTTGTCCAAATGGAAACAAGTAAAACAATTTTAATTTTGTTCGGACTTTTTATTTATTTTAATCTTAGCGTACAACGAATCTATACCTAAAACTACGCAGTACATAACGAACGTCTGAGTTAGTGTTTCTGGGAAATATATCTACATAATTATGGTGCGCACGCGCGTGTTGTGAATGTTTTACCGATACTTCACTGATCTCAGACACAAAAAATATACAGCCCAATGCCAAATTTAAATCAGTTAAATTATATTATTTTTTAATGATAATAATTGTAATTATTAATCGTTTTAGACAGTTTTGTATTATTATATTTCTTGGAAAAGGCTGAACGCGCGGGTATTTCCCTTCGTACTCTTTTTGCACTTATTTTAAAACTGTCTCTCAAACGTTTTGTTATCTTTACCTTAGTTCGCTGCTTGTGTATCCGATTGACTGCTCAATGCGATTTATCCCTATTATTGAATTGCAATATCGTAACAGCGTAATACGATATTCAACTCTGTGTTTCTTACCACCGTCGCCGCCGCCGCCGCCGCCGCAGTCGTCGTCGTCGTCGTCGTCGTCGTCGTCGTCATCATCGTCGTCATCATCATCATCATCATCATCATCATCATCATCATCATCATCATCATCAGTAACATTATTGTTATTATTATTATTATTATTATTATGAATGATGTAGTAAATATTAACTTTAAAGAAACATAAATTAATTTTAATTGTGAACATTCTTTCGCGAATTATCTGACCAGTTAAACAGATACAATTTACACTGTATGCGTCGACGTTTCAACATAACTTGTTGTAATCAGTTTCAGATCCGACACAATGGCAGCACGGATCGAAGGAATGAACGCCTCTTCCGTTTTCACAGAGTGAGAGCTGCTTTCATCTCCGCATGGACCTCTTGAGACATCTTTTCTTAGCTTTTAGTGAGACATTTTTAAGTGATGCAATTTTAAGTGTTGCACCCCGCACTTTCCTTTCTTCTCCTTTTTTTATACCCTTTCCTTGATATTACAAGCGATTTTCTGTTGTTTTTTTAATCTTAATTAATAATCTGTTTTGGAACATCTACGAACTTCTCGTATTAACAGACTCTAGAAATGTCTTTCAATTGTCTGATGGGACATCGTCTTGCTACCATATACCGAAACTGAAATATTCAGGGACTACAGTAAGAGTAGTTTCAAGTGAACAAATAAGCAGGCGAAACCAAAAAGGTTTAAGTATGAACTAGCAGAATAATTAACGTTTATTCGATATTCGTCCAACTTTAACATAATTGAACGAGAGAAGCGAGTTCTCAGTTTTTACTAGACCGTTTGGCATCTGTCTATCTCTGCCTGTTCGGAGTACGTCATACAATAACTTCTGAACGCATCAACCATTTTTTGTAAAAGTTGCACGCGTGTCGATACGTTTGCCTTACAGATCGATCCCCAAAAAATATGGGAACGCAAGCCAAAAATATGAGGGGGTCTAAAGTTTGACAAATTCGCAATCGTCCATGTAGGGTATCAAAGTCTCAAAGGAATTTTACCCAAAATACGAATCTAACATTATTTTTTAAAATTTTAATATTTTGGGACTCAGTGGACTAAAGTTGTGACAATTTTGATAAAATAGCAAAACCTGCTGTGGCAGTCAAATTAAGGTAATTTTAACTAAAACCTGAATGTAGTGTTACGTTTTGGAAATTTCACAACTTTGGGACACCACGTGTGGGGCAAAATTTTGATAAAATAGTAAATTTTCATGTTGGATATCAAATGAAAGAGAATTCTAACCGAAATCTGATTATAGTGTACAGTTTTGGAAATTACAAACTTTTAACAACAGGACCCAAAAATGGGATCATTATTTTGGAAAATTGTAAAAATCCACATTGAAAAATTGTTTTGAAGGGAATTTTAACACAAGTGAGATTGTTTGGAATTTTTAGCGTTTACTGTATGATTACTCTACAATTTTAACTTTGCTAAACAAAATAATATTTGGGCAATCGGGATTTTCGTAAGTTTAAATAGTGAATGAGTTCTGCAGCTCAGGGAGCATACAAGTATTTATTTTGTTCCACTGATAAACAGCACACATATTTAAAGCGTTAGCTGTCAGTGCAGAAAAAACATTTATTTCATAAAAAAAATTGTATAGGAAATTTATTCTATAGACTTAGGATCATTTTTCTACAGTACGGACTGGTATACCGGTGATGGGATAAGAGAATTGTCATTCTCCCTTGTCTTTACAAGTCAGAAAATCTCGACATATCGGCTATAACTGAACAAAAATTAAAAAACATTATGACGATGATAATGGTGGTGGAATCATTACTTTCATCACTATCGCTAGGCAGATCACCACCGTCATTTAGTCTCTCGTGTATTTCTTCTTATCAGATTAAAACCAAATATATCGTTCTTCTGAGTCTTTGTAGCTTTTGGTTCACTTAAATTAGCTTTCCAGCTGTTTTCTGTAAAACCCTCTCTCCTACATGCAGTTAGAACTGGTTTCGTATGATTAATAGAAATATCCTTCTATGAGTTTTACACGTTTCAAACTCGAAAATTACAGTTTGAACTCTACTTCTTTTCAAGACCTACTTTTATTGTATAGACATAAATTTACATACACGCAAACGTACGCGCGCGCGTAGGTGTATTAGTAGTAGTCAGGGGAGTATTTACAGGGAGGGAGGGACGGGACCGGACCCCACCATCACTCAGAGAGTCAAAAAGTTCACGAGAAATATTGGTAATCTCCTTAATTTTTAGGCTAATTTTTTTTCAGCTGTTTACGCTAGTATAGTAGTAACTATTTTTTAAATATACAAATAGGTTTATTACACAGAATTTGTGTGTAGGCCTACGTTTGAAATACGTATGAAATATGGAAAAATCAATTCAATCTTATAAACAATGTTTCAATAACGCGTATTTTTATTGAGTTATTACCGTTTACATTAATGGGATTGGTTTCAGGATGACATCACTTTTCAGTCACTTTAAAGATTGTAATATTGATTATTCATAATTTGTTTTTTCTTTTGCATGAAGCCGACTCAACCGGACCCCCCCCCCCAGGTCTTGGTGGTCAAAGAAATATAATATTTATGTAAAATTGCAAGAATATTAAGTAGTGGAGAGTGGCCAAAATGAAGTACACCATGTTAGAAAATGAAACAGTGGCCAGAAGAATAGAGATGGATTGGGTGAATCTCTTACGAACGGGGGCAAGTCGTCATGACCGAAACGTGAGTTCATTAAATACAAGACGTCTGAAAGAAACTGATAAGGACGTCGTCGAAAGGCATACAGTAAAGCGACAAGAGGGAGGTTAAGGGAAAGCGACAAGAGGGAGGTTAAGGGGTCGACTCGGTCGACGTGGCTAAGACCTACGACCCGAAGGTATGGAGTTGGGATTACGAAGGGAGCGACAAATTGTTTAATTATTGTAATACGCGCACAATTAATTCCTAAGCTAATAGGTACTGCAGAGATATGATACTGCTCACTACTTCATAGGTATAAATTATGGAAAATATATAATCAATATTGATACTGAGCTGAAAGTTAACAAAAGTGCGTACGTGATGCTCAGCATGCGGCAACGCATAAAGCTGTGCCACATGTTTAGAGATCATTCTCCGAGGCAGAATTACGTAACATTCTAGGTCATGTGAGATGCACCTTCCAGACGTTATTCGGCTATCCAGGCTCGCTATGTCACTCCTCGAAGGCCTCCGTTAGGCCTGATTAAGCAGGAGGAGTAAATGTCTCGATTAGTACAGGACATGTTGACAGAGGGAATAATCGACCCTTCGTCAAGTGCTTGGACTTTTCCAGTAGTGCTGGTAGCAAAGAAGTACGGTGGGGGCACGTTTCTGAGTAGACTACCGTAAGATGAAGGACGTGACAAAGAAAGATGGCTATCCGCTTCCTTGTGTCGACGATACACTCGACACGCTCTCTGGAACTCAGTCGTTTTCCACGTTTGACCTGTAGAGCGGATATTGACAAGTGGGTCTTCATCGAAAAGATAATAAAGGGACTGCTTTCTCGAGCCCAAGTAGCCTCTTCCAATTTAAAGTCCCACGCCGTTCGGTCTCTGTAATGCATCAGCAACGTTTGAAAGACCTGACATGGAAAACTTGCCTTGTTTATTTAGACAATGCCATAGTTATCGGAAAGACTTTTAAAGACCATTTGGAAAACCTCAAGAATGGTTGTAACCAGAATTCGCGATGTCTAACTGAAGCTGTGCCCGAAAAAGTGTTCTGTACTCCAGAAGGACGTACAGTATTTGGGCCATTTGGTCTCGGCAGCTGGTGTTAGTGTGTCCCAATAAATTTGACACCGTGGGAGGCTGGCCCGTTTCGATGATTAAACACAATGTTAGAAGTTCCCTGGGGTAATGCTCCTTTTACAAATGTTCCTTAAAAGGCTCCGCTACTATTGCTAAGCAATTACGAGAATATGAGCTAACGGAAAACACATGAATATTCCAGTGGTCAAGAGCGTGTGATCAAGCCTTCAGGGCTCTGAAAATTACATTGTGCTCGGAGCCGATCCTTGCTTTTTCAGCCTCCAAAGGAAAATACATTATAGAGATAGACGCAAATAATACGGGTAGAGGAGCAGCTCTGTCTTAGGTGCAAAACGGTGAAAAACACATAACAGCGTATTACAGCAAAGGGCTTTCCAAATATGACAGAAATTATTGCGTTACTAGGAGAGCGTTGCTGGCTATCGTTAGAGCTCTTGAGCTCTTCCATAAATATCTGTATGGAGATAAATTTTTACTACGTACCGACCATACTGCCCTTGCATGGCTCTGCAGGTTAAAATCTGGAAGGGCAGTTGGCAAGGTGGCTTGAACGTTTGCGAGAGTACAAATTCAAAGGAGGCCTATATCGGCGGAGCTTCTGCATTAATAATTCGACCTCCCGAAGACCGTGCTCTGAAGTTTGTCGACTTTGCCGCAAAAAGGAATAACATAATGCAAATGAATAAGTGCAAGCTATCACTATAAACGTTTTGTCAAACGGTTGGATGACACAAGATTTCCAACGAAGAAGAGATTGAATGAATCTTGACTGCAAAAGGGAAGGGTCGTTGCCCCGATTGGCTAGATGTCTGCCATGGTTCCACAAAACGCTGAAGAGCTTCTGGGCACAATGGCAATCTCTAACCTTGGAGAACGGATTGCTAAAAAGGTATTGGAAAAGTGCAGATGGACAAGATGTGCTCATCCAGCTCATAGTTGCCGAAGTAAAGTGCACTTTGTTTTGAAAGAAATGCATGATGGAGCATCCAGAATCATCTTGGTGTCAATAAAACAATTGACAAAATAAGGAAACAATTCTATTTGCTTCATTTTCGCCACTATGTAGAGAAATGATGTGAAATATGTGCTGCAAGCAAACTCCCACAAACCAGAAGCAGGAGAAAATGAGACAGCATAACGTTGGATTATTGTTCCAGAGAATTGCGATAGATATTGCTGGACCTTTCCCAGTTACTGACGATGGAAACCGGTACATCATGCTTGTAGGTGACTAGTTTACTAAGTCGGTGGAAGCTTATGCCATTCCAAATCAGGAGGTTACCACTGTGGTAAAGGTGTTACTTCACATCTTCTCTTGCCATTATGGAGTCCCTATGGAAATCCATACGGATCAAGGGAGGAGTTTCGAGTCCGAGGTTTTAAAGAATTATGTCGCCTACTTGGTATTCAAAAGACCCGGACTACGCCTCTCTATCCTCAGTCTAACGGAATGGTTAAGAAGTTCAATAGAACACTTGAACAGCATCTATCAAAGGTTGTTGACGAGAACCAAACAGAATGGGACCAGCCGATACCATTATTCCCAAATGGCGTATAGGTCATCTGTACACGACAGTGGTCTGTACAGCAAAATTGGTGTTTGGGCAGGAGATTCGACTTCCTGGGGACTTGATGTTCGGATCACCTGAGCTCAGTCCCAAGAGCCACAGAACTATTCCTCGCAATTAGAAAACCAACTGCGAGAAATGAATCGGTTGATAAGAGGACGGCTGAAGCTAGCCAGTAACAAAATGAAAACGCGGTATTATATTCCCTGCAGTAGTGTGAGTTTCGAAGAAGAAGACCAGGTTTGGTTGTACAACCCAAAGCGCCATCGTAGTCCCTTCTCGAAACTTTAAACTAACTGGGTAGTCTCTTACAGTATGAAAATAGAATTAATGAAGTTGTTTATCAGATACAACAAGAAAGACAGCGATAACTGAAGATCGTCCACTTCGACCGCTTGGCAAAGTTTCACTGCAGAGATGGTTTGCCAGTTCGGGACGAACAGGTTTAAGGAGGAGGCAGTTTGAGCTGAAAACCAACAAAAGTGCGTATGTGACTCTTAGGACGCCGCAACACCCAAAGCTGTTCCAAACGATTACAGATCATTGGCACGGCAGAATTACATAACATTCTACGTCATGTGGGATGAGCTTTCCAGGCGTCACTCGGCTATCCTATACCGCAGTACAAATACTGGCTTTCTAAGCGACAAGTTTCAGTTTAGGGCTGGCGATATTACGGTAAGGCGCGGACTGTTTATTATTGTGACTTGCTGATTAATGGAAAGCGATTATTGTGTTAATTAGTGCGAAACTGTAACAAGATAACATTTATTTTTGTGTGTTTGTGTCAAATAAAAGTTTGCAATTAGTGACTTCATTGTTGTCAGTTATCCTGGTTTCGCTGTACAACACGACGATCCGTGGAACCGTGGTAACAATATAATATAAATCGTAATACATTTCCTAAATTATATATTATACACTATAAATTATATAAAAAAAATATTTAAGTAATTAGTAGAGTAGAAAAAATCGCTCTGAAATATCTGATATCGAAATTGAAAAGAAAACAAGAGGTAGGAAATCAAATGGTTGCAAGAGAAATAATAGAAAGAACTGAAAACAAACACTTCTGAAATGGTTCTAAACGGTGTCTAAAGCAAACGTATTAATAGCAACCTCCAGGAAAGAGGTTTTTTGAAAGAAAGACCTCGACGTTTGTGAAATAGAATATTAGTCATGATATAGAAGATAAAATCTGGTAGAGAAAAATGCTTTTTACCAAGGACTGTAGTGCAGTGAATGCGGTGATAAACGTAAAAACTGTAGTGTGAAAGTACTAGACACTCAACTGCATCATATAATATGTCCACCACTGGAATTAACTGTAATATTATTAATAATGTAAGGGGCTTAGTTGTCGGGTATGCCGACTGGCTATTAATCTTGAGGGACTCGGTTCAACTCTCGGGAGCACCATAAAATCAAAATGCGTTTATCAGCCCCAGGTCGTTTCGGCCTGTAAGAGTGACTACTTGGGGAGGTGATAACACCCTAGGAGTAATAATGGGCGGCTGAGGCGTCGTGCTGGCCACGCTACCTTTCTGGTATGCCGAACGGCTTTTACGAGGTCCTCTACACTGTCTAACTCTTAGACTGCTTAGCCGTTAATAAAGGAGACATTATAATTTATTATTATTATTATTTATTATTAACAATGTACCTATTAAGTCTGTCGAAGGCTGGTACAGCCAAAGATATAAAGCGTATAGAATAAAATATCGGAATTAATAAAAGTGTCTTCATTGTTAACGGTTTAAATATTTACAGCTTCTCTCCATTCTGTATGTTCTTATTCTACAACGCCGAGTCCAGTCTAGCCTTGATCACTTTTGTTACTGCTGCTTTTTGTAAGACTTCTTCATAACTTCCGTCACTAGTTAACAGTGCTCCCAAATAATTAATCCCTAACAGAAAAGTCCCTGATCCTGCAGATTGCTGGTTGAGTCAGTGGGAGAATTTTTGTGAAATTTTGAAAAAGTTTATTAATAAAAGCAAGTATAGCATTAAGGGCCTCAATATTAAAGACAATTGTTATGTAGTAGTAATAGTAGTAGTAGTAGTAGTTAGTAGTAGTAGTAGTAGTAGTAGTAGTAGTAGTAGTAGTGGTAGTGGTGGTAGTAGTAGTAGTAGTAGTAGTAGTAGTAGTAGTAGTAGTAGTAGTAGTAGTAGTAGTAGTAGTAGTAGTAGTAGTAGTAGTAGTAGTGGCAGTAGTAGCAGTAGTAGATAAACACATTTCTACTATACAGAGAGCCTATAATGTCAGCATAGCAAAGATAATGGTTTGATACCTGTGAATATAACTGTGTACGGTCAATTAATACTGTCTATGAGATAATTGTATGGTAATTAAAAGAACGATCGTATCCATTATGATAACAGCCTGTATTTTAGTTCTTGGTCTAAAGTAATCACGTTACCTTAAAGCATGTTTCAATTAAGTTTCGAAAACTTAAATCCAAAACTGAGCTTAAAACAATTTGATGTTTATAGTGGAAATAATTTATGACGATATCGTAAGTTGACCATAACGACCTTGCATGCGGCGTTCAGTTTACACGTATAAGGTAGTAAGAAACAATGAAATTGTCATGAACATGAAATTAATTGCCACTCACCTGATCAAGCACACTCGCTTTACTAGTATAAAAAATGTAGTATTATCAAAGAAAACAAAAAAATATAATCAGGAGAATCTTCCACCAGCACTCGAATAAGTTCTCGTGGGAACCTTATGTTACCAACTATGGTGTGTATACAGTGGAACTTGGTTATTACGGCCTCGGCTGTTACGTCAACTCGGGTGTAGCATTATTTTGTCATAAGTCCGGTCAAACTGATATCTTTAACATTATAAAAATTCCCGGTTTTAACGTCACTAAATATTGTACTACTCTGTTATAGCGTCAAAAATTTCTCAGATATTTTACTCTAAATTTCATATAAACGTATATATGTGCGCGCGCGTACTCGTACATGAAAATTTACCCGATGATGACGAAGACGACGACTTGCCGCTCTCGGAGTGGATTAAGAAATTCGACGTAAATGAATTTGGAAATGAACTTGATTCCTATGCATCAGTGGATGACCAAGTAGAACATTCCAAGTGTTGAGTGACGCAGAAATGATCACGGAAGTAAAAAACATAGAAGCAGAAGATAGTGTTGAAGAAGATGCTGAGCAAGAGGAGGATGCCGACATCGTTTGTCCGACAGTACAGGAAGCAATGAGAGCCGCCGAAACTCTTTCACGATTTTACTGCTTTAGAGAAGACGTCTGACGACACGTTAAATGTAGCGCAGCATCTCCACAGCACAACAGAAAGAATTTATTTTTCAGAAAGGAACGTTCAAAAAAAAATTACGGATTACTTTCGACAGTAACCCTAAATGTAAGTTACATGTACTTTCTTTTTGATCGTTTAAAATATTCTTCATGCTGTTTGTATAAATGAAATGCAGTTTGTAAACTTTAGAATAAATATCACGAATAATGTTAATAATGCAAAGATCTTTTTTTTTATTTCTCCTTCCTTACTAGTGATTAAAAAGGGTCTTTTATAACTACTCTTTCATAACGTCACTCGGACATAACGTCATTATTTTTTTGGTCCCTTCAATGACGTTATAACCAAGTTCCACTGTAGTTAAGTGCATCTGTCCTCTCTTGCCTTCCTGCCATCCAGTTGCCCACAGAAAACACACAAATGTAGGGAAAGGAGTTGGAAAACATAAGGTACAGTCAAATTTCTACGAGGTATCCTAAAGAAGGTTTCAAGTTGGTGGTGTCTGAATGTTAACGAAGTGCTAAAAACATGATTTATTTATTAAAACAAAATTTAAGAAAGATTGTTTAGTTTCATAAATAAAAAATAACAAAAAATTAATAAAAGTAAAACATTGAATAAAATAATGAATTAACTAAAATCATAATAAACATAACACTGTCTTGTATAATGAATTGTTACGGCTGCCGCACGGATCGCCGTGTTGTTCAGTGGCAACAGAATAACTGACACCAATGAAGTCGCTAATCACAAATTTTAATTAGACACAAACAACAGCTAAAAGTTAAGAAAAGACATTCTTATACAATAATTCAAATTCAGTTTGTCCAGAAACTACAATAAATAAATGTCACCTTATTACAATTTTGCACTAATTAACACGGTAATCACATTCAACTAATCCGCAACAACAACTAACACTCTGCACTCTAATGTCACCATAACTGAACTGAACTGAACTGAGCCGGACACTTGATGCTAATATTTATACCCCGCTGGGATCACAGAATTATCTTCCATTTTTCCGGCGGTGGGCCGAGAATAATTACGTAGTTACAGGCACTAGAACAATTTGGAGACTAGGTCAGAGTCTGTCCTTGAACGCAACGCGTCGATCGACTAGTCGAGAAACGTGTGGAAAGGCAATTTCGAATTATCTAGAGCATTATATAATTGGTTTTCATCTCAACGAACGTAGCAATATGATAACTCTGTAAATAGTAAAATATAGAATATGTGGTAAGAAAGTTAGGTTAGAAAATTGAATAGAATTTTATGAAATGGTAATCACGTGCTCCTACTTATATTTGAATTAAAAATTTATGATTTTATGTTCATCAAAGCATAATTTGAGAACGATATAAAATGCCTGTCGTACTGTACAAACCCCAAACCTTTATCCTTTACACATGTAGATAAGTACAGGCGAACCTTCGTAACTCGAAGGGAAATACTTTTTCTTAAAGTTAAAAAATTTTGCCTCACTAACATTTCTAACATAGTGAATCGGTATAAGTCCAATTTATAACGAACTGTGGTTATGTAGTAGATAGTAAAGAGAAGACTGAAACCTTACTGTAAGCTTAGTTGCTGACCAGTTCACACTTAATCCATACAGTAAGTGAGTATATAACGCTTGGAAATAGGCACGTAGAGTATATCTTACAAATTATTGTTTTCTTTCATTTAAGTTTGTAAAATGTGATAGTTCTGCACGTAGCATATGCATCCTGTGGTAGGAATCAATAATTGGACCAATAAACATAGGTTTATTATTGTTTACATAATTTCAATTGAACATGTTTATCAGGGATGCCAATCCCCCTACCCAACGTAATGCCATTATGACGCTATTCCCACCTCCTATTTTAAGAAATGGATCCTGTCATCTTAGGCGTTAGGTCGTCTCCCCTAGTCCGTACATAATAATACAGAACGTATGTTACCAGCCTCACAAAACACAGAATAGAGTATGTGAAAAATTTACTACGTTTGTGGCTTTAAATTTATAATTGATCCTCGTAAAAGGTGACATGCTGTTATCTATATTTTTACTAATAAACACCCCTCCGTTTTTACAGCTGTTTCTTACTTAAGCATATATTTGTGGCTACTCACCTTTGTTAATTAATTAACTACCAGCGTGATTAACAATGTAATGTTCCATTTCTTTTGAGCATCGATACCGATTATATAATGCATGAATATATAAAAATGAATGATCTAGTTTTAATCACATAAAAATATAAGCTAAACAATCGTACCTGGCAAGCATGTTTTTTTAACTTTTCAATAACACTTTTTGCCTTCATTTCGTGATAAAGGCAAACTTATCAGTGATTTCATCAATAGCAATTTTATTCAGAATGTCAGGTTTACTAAAAAAAATTAATAAATTGTTTAACCAAGTGTCCCCCGTACTAATTCTAATTTTTTTCACTTTTTATGTAACAATAGGGTGGAATTTTTCACGTATGGGATCTTTACAATATATTTTTTTTAATCCCCCAAAACGTTCCAATGACGCCAATGGCGATACGATCCCCCCACTGTAGGCACCCCTGATGTTTATTGACTACCACACACTACAGAAAACGTTTTTTTAATTTTTACTTGCGTGTTCGTAAAATCTATTCTGTGGTTTCTTAATTTTAACGATTTTGGAAGCTACTTTTCCTTGCGATTCGATAATTTGCCTATTTGTTCAAGCTGTAGTGCTTAAATTACTGCCTTAGAAAAACATACATATTAAATCTTGACGAGGTTTTCCTTTATGAAGAGAAAAATAAATTTAAAAATGTCAAGTAATCAAGGTTTTGGATTAACAAAGTTTCTACTTAAAGAAGTTCACTGTATCAACTTAACACAAGAAATATTTGTACTAATTATAACAGTTATAACTATAAAACCGGCTGTAGCGACAACGCGTAGCACAGACCACCGGTTATAACGTCTAAACATGCTAACCATCAGTGTGTTCTTTACTGGAATGCTGTATGTACCGATATTACTTTATTGCAAAACGACACAAAGAAAGGTTTTTTTGTCGTGTGTATTCACGCTGCGCCGTATGAGTCATATAATGAGTGACTGCAAAAAATGTGATATTAACAACCTCCAAAGATGTGAGACCTGTCAAACTGTTTACACCTGCTTTTAACGTTCTGTTATGTTCCCAACCTTCACATCGCCACATCTTCCACTAATTCTCTTTCTCTGTCGATACCTTCTCTCCACCTTTCCCTCGCTCTACCCCGTTTTCTTTGTTCTTATCGTGTTCATTTTAATATTTATTTCAGTACGTCTGAACCTCCACCCTCAATCAGAGTTAATCCGGGCGATTATTGATGACGCCGGGTAATGTCAGCCTCGCTAAGCTATTTCTAAATAGCACAGAGTAACTGCCTTTCCTCTCTACACTCTCTTTCCTTCCTTTCCTTCACTCTCTCTCCTTAGGCGTGTCTCTAGTACACTGCTTGGCCCTGATACCTTTTGCCACCAGCACGAAAGTTCTCTGCTTCGTAGAGAAGGGCCGACGGCTCAAGGCATCTGCCTGCTGTGTCCGAGACGGCGGCATCTGCTGTTCTTGAGGCAGTGCTACAGATCCACTGTATGCGGAATGTCCAAGAAGGCAGTTAGAAAACTCAGTGAATCTGTACAGATAACAAATTTTCTCTCACATCGGTGTTCACAGAATGGAAGATCTCGCCACACCGAATACTGTTCAACAACACCGGTTGTTCAGCAACCGTCCAGAAGTAGGAGGTGCCTTCGATGACAACGCACTTCCTACTTCGCTCACCCTCTTAGACCCATCATTTATGTACACGGTCATGTTATTTAACGTGTTCTTCCATAACCGATCAAAATAGGAGTTTTAGTTCAGTTTGGTGACACATTTTCTTACTTCTACTGCCAACATCCAACCGGCAAACCAGCAGTCGCATGGAACGTGTGATTGGACCCATCGGCGCCTGGATGTCCGGGCTTGTATTAGTGCTAGTACTGGCTGATCGAGTAACTGTACAACGGCGGTTGTATATCCTAGCAAGTCTGTTGTTCATAATCAACATGTGGTTTCCGTGGCTCGATAGTGCTAAAACTTTAATCACATATCTCAGCGACAATAAATGACGTCGAAGATGTAGCTAGTATAGAATACTCCTGTAGCATAGCGCACCCCAGCATCCCAGCACCCCTGGCTGAAGATTACTATGCGCAGCCATAATCCACTGAGGATAGCACTAGTGCGGTGTACAGGTGCAATGAAATTTCACTATCGGTTCCCCAGGTCATACAGGGGATCACCTAATGGGATTTAGAGAGCATTTGAACCTCGCTGACAGTTCATCCATTCCATGTTAAGACAAGTGCCTATAGTGCAGCCGAATACCGTTTATGGTTATCATCGGGTTCAGGTAACTTCCTCCCTTTCGACAGAAGACGACTCAGGTCGTCTTCGTTGCCGAGATAGAAAAGCCTATGCTGTTAGCAATTTTAACCAACGTGTCTAAAGCGCCTTGTATTTTACGTTTGATTATTTCCGTTGCTTTAGCCGAATAGAACATTGCAAGATCGTCAGCGTACAGGCACCTCCCAGCTAACGTTTCTGTACCCTCAGAGATCCCTTTGATGGCTGTAGTAGAAAGCGTGCCGCTTAACGAAGATCCCTGCGGTATTTTCCACCTCGTGAGGGGTCGACAGTGATTTTCCGACACTAACTGAAAAGTCCTGCCCTGAGAAAGCTGGAGATAAATTTGGACAGGTTATCGCTGAACCGCTAATCATGTAACTACACATTAATGATGATGTATCTTCACGTTTTATTGAATACTGTCTTCAAATCGAAGAATACTGCAACCATGTGTTTGCATTCGATGAATCTGTTTAATCTGGGTTCTCAAAGATATACCAGCCGATCAGTAGTAGAATGGTACTTCTGGTGTGCGGTTAGTAGGCCGTGTATTTTGAGACACCAGGTGCTTAACCGTCCTCCAATAATTTTCCTAAACACCACGTCAACGATACTGGACTATAAATCTTTGCTTTAAGAGAATCCTTTTGGCCTTCAAAAGCGGGATGAGAATCGCTTCTTTTCATCGTTTAGGAGAGTTTCTTTGCGTCCATATGGAATTATAAAGTGCCAGTAGTGTAAACATAGGTACACCCGGCAGTAAACATATAATGTTGTAAGGAATATCGTCCGGTCCCACTGCAGTGTCGCTGGCAGCGTGGATAGCGGACTGTAATTCCCTCATCATAAAAGGCACGTCGTAAGTTCTATACTCCGTTATTATTATTATTATTATTATTATTATTATTATTATTATCCTTATAAAAGTAATATCTTAGACCTCGACCATGTTAAAAGAGAACATTCTTTGACTACATAATGATTTGGCAATACATACGGATAAAAGGATAGTAAATAGTTTTGCAGGAACTAAAAGTAGGAAAGCCTGACTCACTGGCATTGCTCATCCAACGGATCATATTATAAATGAAAATGGAAAGGAGAAGATAGCGTAATATTCTCCACTTGCTGATGACTGCAAGAAGATTCACAAATCACAATCTGCTGACACAATTCCACAGATAATTACAGCATCACACCTTGTAATCTAAAACCTAGTAACTAATGCAGAAGCACTGTGTCATATTAACTAATGCCAGAATTTGTCATATTAATCCTCTGACTTAGAATAACTAGGCAAAATAACTCAGAAAAGTTTTTAAAACCATCAGAATTATTATTATTATTATTATATAAATTTTTACAACAAATAAGAGAAGAAATTGCAAAACGATAACAGAAACAGCAAAGAGCACAAGGATTGCTAGATGAATGATTATCATTTTTAGCGGCAACCGGCTATAATTTTTGAATTAGCCAGTCTGGCCGTTGTTCGCTCTATGTGATTCAACTGTAAATTTAAATTTAACTTAAATTTGATTATTTTCAGGATTAATTAAAATTATAGCTATATAAGTCTGCGGAATTCCCTCCTTTTTCTGAATCACTGCGCATGTGGAATATGCGACGCGCGCGCGCGTGTGTATACGCGCGCTAAAACTTGTCAAACACGAATATGGGCTAGTAAAATACAGCTTCACATTTCCTTATTTTCAATTTAAAGGACTTGTTGAATGTCACAGTATGCTATATTAGCATTTCTTAGAGATAACGTTTCTTCGAGGCAAAGAAAATGTATACAGACGCAATTTAAATATAACGACGCCCGTACTAATACGCATGCAAATGGTGAGTTGCGATCGCGAGACAAATATTATATTGTGATTAAACTGACTGAAATCTCGGAGGACACTTATTGAAACATCTTGAATCATAGGCGGACAATAAATACGTTTAGTTTGTCCTCGCAAAATTTAATTACTATCTCACCGCATTATAGCTTATCCATCCACATTTTAGTGTGCAGTAAGATTTAACGGTAGTTATTTTAGCCTTAAACGTAAGATTTAACGGTAGTTATTTTAGCCTTGAAGTTTAAACATTGTTGTTTATGCTCTCAGTAACTGCTGCACGCTCCCGGTTAAGTCAGAACGCTTCGCTGATCAACATTGGAAACTCCCAAACAATTATTTCCTGATGAAATTAGGCATGATGAAGCACTTTAGACTGAGTAAAGAGTGCATTTATAGCATTAAAGTACACAGAATCCGAATGTATATAGTGAGGACACATTTTACGTTACATCCTGTATTTAGATTCCCTTTCCACATTTCATCTTACCTAAGCCACTTTTCGTGTTTTATTGAATTTCGAAATATTTTTCTTAAAAAGTTCATTCAACTAAATTTTATTTAATTATTTACCAACAAAACGTTACACGGTATATACAAAAGAAGAAGACTTTTTAATAGTTTCTTAACATTGTCTTATCTACCTCAATGATAAGGCATATTCTTGGGTATAATTTATCCACATAAAGAAGCTGAAAATTTTTATTACACGTAGACGCAGTTGTTAATGTAATATCCCCTTCATGGTCTTTTAAACCGTCCTTCATGGACTGTTTTAAAATACTAACCTGTAATATTTAGTAACAGCATATTTTTTTCTACAGCATAATACAAAAATTGAGGTTACAGGTAAACAAAAATAAAATCGAAAATAAAATAATGTACGAAGTAGTAAGACAGAGAAAATGTAAAGCAGAGCCAGGAAAGAATATAAATATTTCTGGACAAAACTTCGTGGGACGCAATATTTGATATTGCATTTAAAGAAGGAAACAGACTTGACGGAAAATTATTATTATATTATTATTATTACTTAACAGTTGTATATTGTATAAAATCACCATGAAGGAACTAAAGAACAAATTTGCCATACAATAGTATAAAGGTTAACTACAGCTCTGTGCACGAGCATTGAAAGAGCACACAGAGAAAGCATTACGACAACGGAAGTGGACTTCTGGGGACAACCAAAAGTCTAAAACAAAAAGTACAACGAACGAGCAGATAAGAGAAATTACTAGAATTCAGAATTCGCTTATAAACAACGTCATAAATAATAATTTGGATTTTCTGCAACTGAAAAAACCGTAAACTAAAGACGAACTCAGAATCTACCAAAAAATGTTGAATTGGCAAATCAAAACAGAACTGGAGAGGTAACATCGATAGGAATATTAGGAAATAAGACATTGGAAACAACTTGTTCAATGGCCAGATAAATGGAGGAGTGCAAATCAGAAAATCGGAGAAGTTTGTAAATCTTCTATGATGATTATTAATTTGGATAATAATTTATTTGTGGATTCATAACACAAATAAATAGGCCCATTATTTGTTAATGATAAACGATGTCTACGAATTGCACTGCTGAGCGTAACCAAAAACTTTCGAATCTATTATTTTTCGTAAATTACATATATTTTACAGAATCGAAAGACACACACGACCAGATACCCTGCCACGTTGTTTCTCATGAACATTACTATAAAAAAGTGATTAAACAGATATGTGCTGCTCATCAATTGCTACAAAGGAAAAGTTCAAAGTTAACGGACAAGCATTATTGACTATAGGAGTTTGTCATTTTGTACACAATCATACGCCCTCCCCCCCGAAACACACACACACACACACACACACACACATGCGCCAAACAAATAGCCTACGTGACTCTAAAAACCACTTTTTAAAAATTTTGAAGGTCGTTTATTACAATCTGCAGTTACCTCAGACAAAAGTTTATAGCATATCAGTTTCATAGGGGTCATGGAAGTGACATAGGCCTACATTTCGTTTTAAATCGATAAGTGTGAAAAATATTCATAGTAGAATAAATCCGTAAAGCTTTTTATTTCATCAGAGTATGCCTATATAAACGTTAGAGGCAAGGCTACTTTAATCTGTAAGTATACCATAAGCATTTCAAAGGTACAAGTTTACACATTACATGTCACACAATACACATAACTACGAATTACACATTACACAGCATATGTTATACGTTACATTGTACATAATGCTGTAAATTCTTTCCTAAATGCCATACAGTATACGTTACAGTAACAACGATAATTCCTCCATTTTACACAACTAAGTAGCTTAGATGGTGCCATTTGGAGCCGTATGGCAGGCAGAGAAGGCAGTGTAACCAACACCACGCTTCAGGTTGTTATGCAACATACTTATTTCCACAAAAGCTAAGTTAACTTGGAAGCTAAAAACGTAAATTCTTTTGTGGTACTGCCCGGAAATAGAATCCAGAACCAACAGATTAGTAGCAGTACCTACTAGTCTGCTAAGACCCTATTATTTAGATTTTTAATTAATTAAGTAGTAATATTACTACTCTTAGTAGTAGTAGTAGTAGTAGTAGTAGTAGTATAACACTAGAACTAGTGTAAATACTACTACTAACTTGATTATTTCCATGTAATTTCCATGTTATTGTTTTGTTGTAAGTTATGGTGATTTGGTTTTCGTGATTCCATATTCGTAATAGTAGTAGTACCAGGCCTCGCTGATCCATGAGAACATTGAAGCATTTTCGGAAAGTGACCATTTCAATGCCAAACTATATAAAACAATGATTAAACAGCGTATACCACGAGTTATAAAAAACACCAAAGTAAGCGCAACCACGTCTACGGTACAGATGTTTTTACAGTATGTTTTCTGTTGTAAAAGAAAAACAAAAATAATTATTATATCGAGCAAGTAGCACCGAAGGTAGGTCATTAAACCAGGTTAGATGGACACATGTATCCATTAAAAACAATGAGGGGAGGCGTTATTTAGGTTAGCTTGTTTTTAAGACCAACTGCTATGCCAAATATTTCTGACGGCAAATTAGGACGAATATGAAACGGACTATGACAGCGCGCGGGATGGAAATACCGCGTACAACCTGTACAGTACCAGCCAGCGTTGTTGGCACCCGGTGACATGCGGAAAGCCACAGTGCGGGTCTGATACCCTACATATAATCCATGCTACTGTTTTGATTGAAACGAAAGTGTATTTTGGTTGGCTGACAAAGTTACAAACGTAAATAATATTTTTATATTTTTTGGCCGGTAATGAACTTTAAGTCAAAAACAATGTGTGATCGACCTCTATAACTTGGCACGCGCTCAGCTGATTGTAATCGGTTAGTCGCGATTTTTTTTACTTAAAATGTTTTAATATCATATACATTGTGCGTACATTTCTTTAAGCGTTCCTACTTCTCGTTGTATAAGAAATGAAAAGAAGTAATGGACTTGTATAAAAAAATTAATGCATGTTGTAAATGTTTTTTCAGACCACCACACCTACAGTCAGTCCCCGGGGACTAAAGCTGTATTTGACCGTACACCTCGTTAGTTTACGTTGTTATTTATATATATATATATATTTTTTTTTTTGCTCTGAATCATTAAGTATTTATTCCTGCTTTTCTTAATATAATAATATCCCTTGTTTTTTTCTATTAATTAATAAATAATTTCCCTTATTTAAGATTTCTGCCCCACCTAGATCTCGGATGCATGAAAAAAAAATTTTATATCTCAGGGTTATTACAACATAAACAACGTCTTCAGTAAAATTATAAAGTCACCTAACAAGTATTATACTAATAAAATACATGAATAAAAGATTTGAACATGTAGTAAATAATTGTTGTTTGATTCTTCATATTATTTGAATTAGTAGCCATCCTTACTATTTCTTTTTACTATTTCTACAGCTTTGTCTGAACAAAAATTGTAGCAGTTTAGCAATTTCATAAAAGAAATAGTAATTGTTGTTTGTGTATGAAGGCTGTATGTGAGTTCTTATGATTATACAAAAGAAATCAATTAGATAATTTTACAAATTAATATTACCCATTACAAATATAAAATTATTAAAACAATGAAAATAATTAATTATCTGACATTAACAATACAATTGACAAGAGAAAATAAAATAAAAATTTAATTGTCTATGCTCTCTCTCATAGTTCATTATTTCTCAACATGGCGCGCTCCTTGACCCCTTCTTGGCCCTTGCACTGAAAACGCTAGACGCCCTATTGCTTTCTGTGACATGTACAATACTGAATGTTAATAAAAATTTCTATGAGTTCTACACTTTTGTTAGATCAAAATAAGTTTGTGTCACTCACGTTTTACATCATATATTAGGGTTATAAATGTATTCACACTAAATGTGTTCGTTAATTAGTTGATATTGAAGTGCTGTGTAAAACGCTAATTCTTTGTCACTATGGTTATATAATTGGAAAGCTCTCACCAATTCAAGACGTATTACACCAGTTTAAGATAGTAATTTCAATTGTTCTTCTTCAGGTTTATTGAACACAAGTTATACATTAGTTTACTGATAATTTCTATAACTTTACTTTTCTTTTTTACTATACTCTTCTTATTTGGCATTGGTTGGCTTGGCCACTATTTCAATTTTGTTCCTTCTTCATGGGACGCCAACATTAGAAAAAGCTTTCTTTCTTGTAACAATCAATTTTAGATTCATCTATAACAGGCCTTGGTTTTGGTTGGTGTATTTTTCGGTCTCAGGACTGTTCTATCTACCTCCAGTAAATACAATTTTTTAATATAACCTTACTTTTCCGATTATTTTACATAATCTCGGTTTTGTTTTTATTTCACTTAATTTTATTTCACTTGCACTAATAAAGTTGAATTTATTGTTATTTGGTCACTTCATATAAAATACATGTCATTTCCACCTTCTGGTCATACTTGGTTCACAACACTTTATATTTTTATCATTGTTTACACTGTGTCATTTGCACTGTTTAATTATCAATATTTATCACTTTTCTTTTTGAATACACACAATTATGGCAATAATTATCTGGTCTTTACTATAACTCTTTATATAAGCTAATTAAAAATTCAGTCTTAGGTTTAAGACCTAGCTTGACTGTTAGGCTTGTTACACAAATCATTTTTCTTAACCCTAAATACTTTTTTACTTATATACTAAAACATTACTATTTACAATATTATAATAAGATACATAAAATCATTTCCTTAATCTATTGGGAATCTATTATGTCAAAGACACAGTCTAGTCTAGTCCTTTTTTATGTCTGTTTTGTCAAGTTATTTATTATGTTTGGTTACAAGGATAATTCATGTTTTTAATTTATTCATGCATCTGTAACATATATTCTTTATTTATTCATGGTTTATTGGTTTAGTTATTATAATTCTTCCTTTATATAATTATTTTTAGGTTGTTCTCATTTTATCACTCATTCTCGATTGCATTTCTCATTCAGTTACATGATATTTATCTATTTGAGTAGTTTCCCTATATTTTTAATAATTAAATTGAGTTTTTTTGTTTTATATCATCTTGTGATGCTACAACGTTCTACTCGTTATTAGCTAAGTGTTCGAAAATTATCATCATATTATAATTCTTAACCAATAATAATATTCTTTAAATAAAATTTCTGCTAATAACTATGCTTTCTCTAACGTTTTGAAAATTTTCATGTGATCTTTTGGAAACATACGAATCTAATGGAACGATACAATGGACATGACGATGAAAAAAGGGGCATGACGAAAGGAAGGAATGTGCGGAATGGTAAATGTAGCCGTAAAGTACTCGTTAACACACACGCGCGCGCGCGCGCGCGATGGTATTGGTGGTGATGATGACGACGACTACGACAGCGGCGGCGATACTGATGATGGTCTCCACTACTTGGCGAACGATGTGCTTGTCATGCCACAAATAATCGCGAGTGCAGAACAAACTTCACATGTGTCAGTCAAATTTTAGAAGCGTCTTACTGTAGGGTACTTTGATGTATCCAGCTAATTTACCACCGTGCTATGAAAAATATAAGGTTAAAGCTATACTAAATGAGAACTGTTAACTTACGTGTTTTATATGCAAATGTTCTCTTGTTTATAACAGCAAAACACTTAAGCTATCTGATGCGTGATAGTCAAATTTTGACAATTTTTTCACACACCCACTGTCTTACATGTCTGAAACATACGTACACTGACAATATTTTGTTACAGTATGAGACATCGGTTATTCATTTTCTTATGATCATCAGGCATGAAGATGTAGACGTATAGAGCGACTCCCGTAATCGTAATTGCAGGTTATTAAAAGTTGTGCACTTGCTTTGGACGAAGTACAATTATAAGCAATTACATCTAAACATCTACAAAGATACGTATCGAGATCAACTCAAATTAGAACAAGATAATGTGTTCAGTGGATTCATAGTCAATTGTCAGTGGCACTCACTTTCAAAGTATTTATGTAAGTATGTATGTAGACTACATGAGTTTGAAAATTCTTTACGTTCCTAAATGGACGACAACATTTTTTCCAAAGTTCTAAACCAGATGTCGTCGTTAACTGGGTTATATAAAAACCGTACATGTGCAGTCCAGTCAGCTGTAAGTTCTACGAATTAGTAGACGGCGATTTCAGTGCTGCATGAGGCCTTGAGTGTTCCTCAAACTAAGTTCCATAATGTAGTTTTATAAGAGAGCAATACCTATCAAAAGCATTATTTATTTTTTTATTTCTGTTGCGGAATGTTGTAATTTTATTTGAATTGGTCTCTTATATTTGATGTGATAATGCATATCGTATGGGGTAGAGGGAGTTTGGAGAGATAACACGTTTGTTCCGGCTAGACTGAGCATAAGTCCTCACAAGGCCCGGAGTTTGAGAAAGTTATGGTGTTCCATCAGAGCCCCTAGATTCTTTTCATCTAAGACTGTTGAAAAGTCACATTCTACAAGAGGGCCCTGTTTTCGCAGTACAGTACGGATCTAGACCGGAAGGTCGATAAACGTTCGTGGTGGACTTCAGCAATATCCTTTACTACCAAGGGAAGGCGTATAGGAAATGATCCTGG
Organism: Magicicada septendecula; assembly: GCA_034769895.1. NCBI lineage: Eukaryota > Metazoa > Arthropoda > Insecta > Hemiptera > Cicadidae > Magicicada > Magicicada septendecula. The sequence continues at coordinate 289,621,043 of CM068372.1, forward strand.
ATCGACCTATATCTTCCATTATTTCAGGCGTCAATCAAATTTCTAATTTTCCGGCTCTGATACTGTGAAACAAGGGGTGGATGGGACGCTGTTGCTGTAGAGAAACCAACCCGTGCAGAGGATAAAAGCTCGACATACAAACCTGCTCCTCCAGGTTGGAGGTTGGCCTATGGTCCAACAACCCATTCGTGGAAAAATCGAATTACGATTACGAAACCACTAAATAAGCCTTGAAGAGCAGAATAGTTTTATCAGAAATAACTCAAGCAGCGGAACTTGGACTTTTCTTTTAGAATATGGCATGTCAGAACTTTGAATAAGCCGGGGGCATAGAGGAATCTAATTCAAGAGCTGAAATACATAGAATTGGAGTAACACCTACGCAGAAACAAAATGGCTGGGAAATGGGATAAGGGATACTAAAACGCATACTGTAGTGTACAGTGGAAAGGAAAGGTATAAGAGAATAAGTGTAAGGTATAAGTAGGATTTGTAGTTGACAGAAGCCTAAAACGTCTGATAGTAGACTTTCAACCCATAAAAGAGAGTCTATCCATATTAAGATTAGAAAACACAATTCATTAATCTCTCAATCATAAGCATACACTTCCCAAATAAAAAGAAATTTATATAAAAAGGCAGAATTCCATCAACTGCTAAAAAAGACATATGGTGCCCCTCCCAACATAAGAAATTAAGTTGATTATTATAGGTGACATGAATCCCCAAATCGGGAGGGAAGAAGGATCCCTTCCTACCGGGGGTACACATAATCTTCACAATGAATCCGACAGAACTTGGAAACTGCTGATTGACCTCGCTACAACCAGGAACAATTACCTCCACACAATTCCCCCACCGTGATACACATAAAGGAAATTGTATAGCTCCAGGCAGGTAAACTATCAACCAAATAGATTACGTGATCATAAACAAAAGAGTAGCCACAAGTATCATGGTCGTCAAAACTCGGAGAGAAGTGTCTTTTTGCTCTGGTTTACACACACACACACATACATGTGTGTGTTACATACATAAAGTTCAGCTGCATGGTGGCCATTTATCGGAAGACAGATTTCAATGTCAGGAATAAATTAACATGGCAAAACTAAAAGATCCTTAATTGCACAAAAATGTGCTGGAAAAATTAGAAACAAATTGAATGAGTGGAAACAATCAAAACAACAGTGGAAAAGAAGTGAGTGGGGGAACATTCGTACATCTGAAGACTACAAGAGAGTTGGTAGGAACTTCCTACTCCAAATAGATAGGTAGACGGACAGACAAATGAAAAACAGTAGAGTTGAAAATGAGAACTCGTTTCGCTCTTCAATAAGTACACTAATTTTGTAATATTTATTATTCTTTATGTAAAATATACGCACTCATTCACACAAAAAACACTCACCATATTCTAGGACAATTGATTATTTCTGAAGTGCTCGTAAGACAATACAGTTTGTCGAAACGGCAACTCGGTTGTTTTTCGAACTAGTGTTTAGTTAATGACCGAACCTCGAAAAACTGTCGCTAATAAAAAAAAGAATAATTTCTAGTATCAAACCAAGAACTTAGCCAACATTTTTTTTGAGGGAGGAATCCAGATTAGTTAGGAGGTATGTAATCAAAGGCGGAGCAGCCATAGCAGGTTGTTTGGGTCATTTAATACCAGCCACAGCAAAGCAGGGATCCAGAGATTTCCCTCCGACTAACGTATGACGTTTAAATCCTTTAAGTAAGAGTTTAAGGTGTAAGTTAATCTTATAACTGTGGAGATAATTTATAAAACAAACCCATATTTACTGTTGATAAAAATTCAAAATAAATAAATATAATTTCAATTCACATTTTTGTAAATGAATTTGAATTTTAATTCAAATTTGAATTTGTGAAGTTCTGTCCCTATCTTTGACGTAATGTTTCTAGGCATTAAAAAAATTGTGTAAATCATAAAACATTATAAACTTGTTTTTATTTATAACTTAACTACAAAAATTTAAAGAGAGCACATCTTTCGAAATAAAAGTTTTATCAGTGTTACACACAACGTTTATCTCATTTCACGGCTCATTGTAAAATAACAAATAAAAACGCACATAATATATGTGTGATTATCTTAAAACCTATCTTAAACCGATCTTAAAACATCGCCACACATATGGATAAAGAACATCTGAATTAATCAATAAGAAGGAAAATAATCTGATCTTAATAACAACAGAGTAAATAATCCCAAGAGTGTTTTTATTTGTATTTTTATATTATATTAGTCGCAAATAGACTATTTATTATTATTATTATTAAATGGTGATTGTATGTAGAAATAAGCTCCAGCTATCATTTTTGTTGAGCAGACAGTATGTCCCTCTGAACTCAGAATGTCTATTATGGACAGCGGAATAATGTAGCCAAAGTGCCCTCCTACTTATGCCAATTTATATGAATGGAAGGAAAATAATTAGGGAAGTAAAATATTCCAGGGATATAATACCAGTAGAAAAAGAAAAAGAAATAAAAAAGAATATCAGATTAAGAATAATGAAATATGAAGTAAATAAATGGCTAGCAGAAGATAATTTAATTGATGATTTCAACAAAACAACAACATTATTTTGAGAAATAATCAATTTTGGTGGCAAGGCATTATGTAACATGACATAAGGTAGCACAAGATTTGCAAGTTTAAATGAATGAAGAAAAGCTGTACACTGAAAGCTAATAAACAGAATTGATAGAACAAGACCAATAATCTAAATCTGACACAGACAAAGACAATGACTATGACAATACCCAATAGATTGAATAAGTGATAAAGGAATATAGTTAACATCATGAGTCCAAATGCCCTATTTCAGAAAGAATTATAAAAAATATTACCCATAATAAAAGTACAAAGTTGAGTTGTAAAATAAAAATAGTAAGTAAACATTAGATAATTTAATGTGAAAATCAAAGATAAGAACAAATATAATAATAATAACGGAATAGTGTTGGTAAAATATAGATACAATGTTACAAAGTGAAATAAACTAGTGATAATCGAGAAAGAAAAATGATGTGAACATTAATGACTTGAAAGTAGAAAAACGTAAACCTGTGAGTATTATAATAGCTAATAAACAATGAATAGGACCCAGAGATAATAAACAAACTATATGTTACAAGAAGTAATTATAGTTAGGAGTAATTGAATAGTTTTATAAAAAATAAAATGTTTATCATCAGTATAAAAAAAAAGTTTGTTAAATATAAAATTCTGATACTTCCTTAAATGTTTAAAGGAAGAATTATGTTGTGTTATAATGATAGTAAATAATTCAGTGTTATATTTTAGTTATTTGTGTTAATGGATTTATATTTAAAACTATTAAGATTAATGGCAAACACATAATCTGTTATACTAAGCATAGGTAAAGGGGATTATGTACTGTATACTGTAAGGATATTCAATACGGAATACTAATACTCACCTAATGTTCTATTTATATTATGTTTTGTTATGATTATAATTAATCAGATGTAATATTACAATTAATGAGTAACAGGACCAGGGAAAAGATATGTTCAATATTGGATACTGGCATTGGCCTAAAATGTTTTTTAAAAAAGAGTTATGTTATATTGTATAATGATTACAGCTAATCAAATGTTATAGTTTAGTTAATTGTATTATGGTAATTATGTTTAAAATATTAACATAATCAGTTGTAATGAATGAGGATAAAGAGAATTATTTATTCTAGGCATTAGGCCTATATTTGGGAACAAGAAAATTGTAAAATTTAATACAAAAACAATAACAATTAATGAAATAATGCATGTAATCCTGTTAGGTTTAACAGTAAGAGTATGGAAAACAAAAATAGATATAAAATAATTAGTTTAGAGTTAATTTACAAAAGAAAACCAAATGTTAAATGTATGGATTTGTTATTATTTGAGGAAAGTAGTCATGTTGGATATCAAATTAATGTGTAAGGGAAAAGCAATACAATGATGTTATTATATTTAGTATTACAGTTAGTACAAGGAAATTATGTTAATTTAAAGATTTTTAGTAATTTTGTATAGAAGAACCATAGCCATATTTAACAATATTCTCAAATTGTCGACCAATGAGAATGAGTGTTTGAACTTTAGCAACCAAGATCTCTAGTAAATAAATTCATTATTCCATTATTAACTTTTGATGAGTACAGATTAAAAAACTGCAGACCATTGGAGAGAAGAAAAAATATCTAATATATAAATGATTGATGGCATACTGGACCAGAATGATGAACAATAAATAATAACCACATTGATTAAATACCACAATAATAAATTCATTAGTCCATTATTAACTTTTGATGAGTACAGATTAAAAAACTGCAGACCATTGGAGAGAAGGAAAAATATCTAATATATAAAATGATTGATGGAATATTGAACCAAAACGATGAGCTATGAATAATAACCACAAAAAAATTAAATACCAAAAGAAGATAGGAGTATCTAATTAATTGACCAAAAGAAAACGAACAGTACCTAAAGGAATCCTATCCGGGCTGAAAATAAAGAGAATTACTAAGTATACCTTAAATACCACTGTAACAGTTACACGAAAAGATAATAAGTGAAACTACACTGTTAGTACTAGTTATCACTCACTGATCAAACACTTGAACTTCCTTTTATTTAATGAACACTTAGAACTGAAAAGTAATCTCACTGTTACAATAATTACTTATGTGAAGAAACTTTAAGATTAAAAATATTAGTTAAAATCAGTTAACCTACAAACACTATTTTCATTAAATATAGGTTATAACTATAATTGTAATTATTTCACAACTTGTATAATATTTGTGTGTTGATTGTAAAATTGTGTACTTTTATTAGTATATTTAATGACATTTTCTGAAGCCTCAAGAACTTCACGACCTGAGATATTTATAAAAAGTAAACAAGAGAATCCCATGTTGGAAACAGAATAGCCAACCGCGAATAATTAAACATGCCGGCACAGATTTAGTTATATAATTTGGAAGGATTTGTAATATATTAAGGAACATAAGAATTGATAATAAAAACATTATTGAACTTCTCACTGTATGTTTGACTTTTTTTATAAATTTTACTATAATTTGGGGTTCATTACTCACATGATAAACATTAAAAATTTTGGAAGACCAAGAAGGGTTGGTAATACCTGTTTGGCAGAGAATTCAAATTTGTACATTAGAACGGGTGAGTTTAACTTTATGATTATTATAACGACAGTAAAGAATTTAATTTCGTTACAAATTGAAGCAAACCAACGGAGGACATTAATTAATTAATATACCAGATTTTATATCTCGTTACAATAGGGACAGTGAGCAGTGCATAGTACATGATAAGTAGACTGGTGATATAAATACAGCCCAGCCTTGACATTGTACCTAAAAATACATGTATCAAGTTCCCAAACACATATTTTCGCCTGTATTACTAAAAATGTTCTTATCAATTTATAAAAATACTTTTTTCAATACTGGGTAAAATCGTCCATCTCAAACATAGGATTGTTTTAGACTCTCAGTCTCTGTTAAAATAATCGATGTTTATCTCTAATACTTGCGAGCCTCTCAATAAAGCCAATGGTCTCAACTCAACTTGCAAAGTGTATAAGTATAGGTATGCCTACTACATGACGTTACCGTTTCCTCAGGTGCTGTTAGTACAGTAGGCTTACGACAGTAGCCTACGCAGACGTTTTCTGGAGGTAGTTGAAAAAAATAAGAGATCTATACTTTTCTCTCACAAAACAAACGGGAAAAATGGGGCTAATGGTCAACAATACGAATACTAAGTACATGACAAATACAGAAGGCCAATTGGTAACGTGGTTATTTATTGAAAACTGTTCATTTGATATTTGTGTGTTAGGAGAAAATTATTTTAAGAGAATAAGTGTTGTAGTAAATCAAATAATAGCCCTAACAAATGGAAAACCAAATTACATAAAAAACTTTGAAACACTCGGTATTTGTATATGCAGCTGAGATGTGAATTATGCTGTAAATGTCTGATAAATATTTTATAAGGAAGACACTTATAAGAAATTATACCCGGATGGAAGTGTATGGATAGCAAGTGGGGAGTAACAGAGAACTTGCAGCTTTGATGAAGATGCAGCAGGGTACATCAAGTTGGTTGAGGCGTGTCAACAGAACGGGAAAAATAGAATGTCCAAAGAATAATTGTGTGGTAGAGTGTTTTGTGGTCAAAAAGAAGTGGAAAAGACCGAGCATTTATTTAAATGCATGCGTATCACAAACTGGAGACAGTTACTCAAGAACAAATAAAGATCGAGACGAATTTTGAGAAGCCACGGTTTAAGTTGGCCAGTAGGGCAGAAGGATAGGTACTAACTATATTGCTACACGTGTGTCACCGTTAAATCAAAATCATAATAAATACCATACAAGGTTGTAGGTCTATTTTTTATGGAGACGTCTACATAGTTATCAAGTTCTATAATGTACATAACTACACAGCACGATTGTGTCGATTACAAAAACTACGAGAAACAATTTATAAAGGTTATGAGATTTATTAGAATGGCACTTGAATATCAGAATGTTCGGTCTTGTCTACGCACTTTTCTTTCGCAAACTTTCTAAGGGACGTATCGCCTTTGTTGCGACAGCATCTCAATCTGTTTAGTGCTTCAGAGCTCACTGTCTATATTATTCTTCCCAATTATCCATCGTATAGTTATATTTGAATAATATATCCCCCTCTATGTATAATTAATAATAAATATTACTTGTTCTGTACAAGAATTATTTATATATATTACACATTTATATATTTAAATATTTAAAATAATATATTTGTAGGTACATACATATATATGCAAATCATTAATTGTATATATTCTGAAGATAGCAGGTGATACGGTTGTAATAGTGTAAATATATTCTTATAAAGAATAAGTGTTACAAGTATTATTAATTATAAAGATAAATACACAAGGATAATTTTCAGGATATACATATATAGAGCCTATCTATTTATTTAATTTTTGAATATACAAATATATACTTGCATTGTGTGTGTGTGTGTGTGTGTGTGTGTGTGTGTGTGTGTGTGTGTGTGTGTGTGTGTGTGTGTGTGTGTGTGTGTGTGTGTGTGTGTGTGTGTGTGTGTGTGTGTGTGATATCACTTTATATAATAGACATAAATGTAAAATGTACATACACTATATAAATATATATCGTCTAGGATATATTCACTACATGGCATCTAATATAATAAAACGTTCTTGCAATCTTATGTATGCGAAAGTGTTTCGCCTCTCTCTCTCTCTCTCTCTCTCCCTCTCTCACTCTCTCTCTCTCTCTCTCTCACTCTCTCACTCTCTCTCTCTCTCTCACGCATTCACACACGCACACGCACACACACACACACACACACACACGTGTGTGTGTTACATACATAAAGTTCAGCTGCATGGTGGCCATTTATCGGAAAGACAGATTTCAATGTCAGGAATAAATTAACATGGCAAAACTAAAAGATCCTTAATTGCACAAAAAAGTGCTGGAAAAATTAGAAACAAATTGAATGAGTGGAAACAATCAAAACAACAGTGGAAAAGAAGTGAGTGGGGGAACATTCGTACATCTGAAGACTACAAGAGAGTTGGTAGGAACTTCCTACTCCAAATAGATAGGTAGACGGACAGACAAATGCCAAACAGTCGAGTTGAAAATGAGAACTCGTTTCGCTCTTCAATAAGTACACTAATTTTGTAATAGTTATTATTCATAGTTAATTTTGTTATAGTTAGTTATTATTTAGTTGTGTATAGTTTATGTAAAATATACACACTCATTCACACACAAAATTTAAACCTGGTAGTCGTGGGACTACCGGTAGACATGGAATCATGGGCAGACTTGTGCTTTGGGAAGGAATGAAGGGTTGGTTAAATAAACAGCTCTCATCGTCTTAATGTTCTCATCGTCTATTTTCTTGCTAGCTAGCCGTAAGCTCGATCTGAGTCGCTTTGGGGGCACGCCGGATGACCCAGGTATCGGAGATGCGGGCCGCTTGGGAGCTGACGGGGTTTCGTCAATCTTCAAATAGTTGCCATTTTCTAAGTTCTCGGCCGATTTCTTTGATTTTAGTCTCAAACGATAGGGCTGTTGACGCTCTGCATAGGATTTGCCGGTTTTCGGTTTGAAATTTTGGTTTGAGTTTTATCGCGATTTTTAGGTCGAGGCATTTCAAATTTTTGAGTTCAAATGTTGTTATTATTTTCTGTGAGTGCTTCTGGTACTCGGATTTGGTGTTATTGGAGAGATTTAGTTCTGAGGATCACAACGCACTTTGTATTTTCGCGATCGGACTTGCAGTTCCCGAGATATTTAAGTTTTAGTGGAGCAATATAGAAATTTTCGGCGCAAAAACACCCTCACGCAGACAAAGCCTAGAGGCGACTGAAGTTAGTTGTCAAAATTCTCAGTACTATTGGTGGAAGGGGGCCGAGTGACTCGATCACCTGACACCTGGTTTGCTGGGATTGGTTGAGCGGTTCGTGAGATAGTAGTATGCCGAAAGTACATTTGAAACATAACGGTCGATTTTCGCGAAACGTGCGAGTAAGACATTACATATCTATGGATTCCATGTCAAAAACACTCACCATATTCTAGGACAATTGAGTATTTCTGTAGTGCTCGTAAGACAATAAATTTTGTCGAAACGGCAACTCGGTTGTTTTTCAAACTAGTGTTTAGGTAATGACCGAACCTCGAAAAACCTTTCATTCACTGTCCCTAATAAAAAAAAGAATAATTTCTAGTATCAAACCAAGAACTTAGCCAACATTTTTTTTGAGGGAGGAATCCAGATTAGTTAGGAGGTATGTAATCAAAGGCGGGGCAGCCATAGCAGGTTGTTTGGGTCATTTAATACCAGCCACAGCAAAGCAGGGATCCAGAGATTTCCCTCCGACTAACGTATGACGTTTAAATCCTTTAAGTAAGAGTTTAAGGTGTAAGTTAATCTTATAACTGTGGAGATAATTTATAAAACAAAACCCATATTTACTGTTGATAACAATTCAAAATAAATAAATATAATTTCAATTCACATTTTGTAAATGAATTTGAATTTGAATTCAAATTTGAATTTGTGAAATTCTGTCCCTATCTTTGACGTAATGTTTCTAGGCATTAAAAAAATTGTGTAAATTATAAAACACTATGAACTTGTTTTTATTTATAACTTAAACTACAAAAATTTAAAGCGAGAATATCTTTCGAAATAAAAGTTTTATGAGTCTCGCAAACAACGTTTATCTTATGATTAAAGTTATCCGGGCTGTTTGGCCGTGGTCCATGGTTCATTTCCAAACCAAACGTTTCAACAGCTCCAATGGCTGCCATCATCAGTGGAATAATAAAAATCCTGAACGTAGGGTGTTCACGTCAGGCCCACAGTACTGTGGTATAGGTCTGTGGGCCTGACGTGAACCCTAGGTTCAGGATTTTTATTATTCCACTGATGATGGCAGCCATTGGAGCTGTTGAAACGTTTGGTTTGGAAATAAACCATGGACCACGGCCAAACAGCCCGGATAACTTTAATCATCCAACTGCACCGGCCGTGAAAGCCTGAGGAAAATGTGAATAATAATGATTGGCTACATTTTACAATTACACATTCTTTATTGTTTGGATTTTGTTTACCATAGAGTTTTATGTTGCATGTTGTTTCCATCAAGGAATATATCCGATAGCTTTAGGCTTTTATTAATTTTAGGGGAGTGTCTGGACCCTGGGACCCTAGATATACGTTCCTACGACTTACGGCCCCTTCTGGTTTTTAGTCACATTATATAATTTCAAAAAATTTGATATGGTTGAAATTTATTCCATAAAACGTATCAGTACCATAAAAAAATGTGTTATTATATATTACATATGTTTTGTAGTTTCCGCACCTCTTAAACAACTCACTAAATAGGCTATTTATCATTTAATAAATTATAAACACATATGTGCACGGTGTGTGTGTGTGTGTGTGTGTGATTTCCTGACATTTAATTACTTGCATGCTGCGTTTAAGTGCGTTTTGATAAGGTTTCCCTAACTGATAAGACAGGAAGTTACAGCGTGTATCACGACTCGGTGCATGCTGTGTGTACTAGCAACGGCTGAGACACGCAAAAATACGTTAATCCTCAGTCATTAAATTAGTCTTTACCGTCCAAAACCCCCTTTATAAACGTCCCCTCTTTGCTTCTCTCTACATTTACAGTATGAAGAAACTACGTGTCAATATAGTCCTAGGCCACGTTGTCTGCAGAGACCTGACGTTTCGTTAATCTTGCTGCAAGTAGTCTTCATAGGTACAGTGAGCAGTGCATAGTACATGATAAGTAGACTGGTGATATAAATACAGCCCACTTAGGTACATTGTACCTAAAATACATGTATCAAGTTCCCAAACACATATTTTCGTCTGTATTACTGAAAATGTTCTTATCAGTTTATAAAACGTTTTCAATACTGGGTAATCGCCCATCTTAAACATAGGATAGTTTTAGACATAGGATTGTGTGTGTATGTGATATATCACTTTATATAATAGACATAAATGTAATATGTACATACACTTTATAAATATATATCGTCTAGGATATATTCACTACATGTCATCTAATATAATAAAACGAGTGTTCTTGCGATCTTTTGTATGCGTACGTGTTTCGTCTCTCTCTCTCTCTCTCTCTCTCTCTCTCTCTCTCTCTCTCTCTCTCTCTCTCTCTCTCTCTCTCTCTCTCACACACACACACACACACACACACACACACACACACACACACACGAATTCACTCACACACACACGCACACGCACTCACACGCACCACACACCAACGATGCCACTATGTCGCTCTGTTTCTAGTCATAGACACTTCATCATCTTGCAGTAGTCAACATACAACCAACGATCTACATGGGAGTACCAGAATAATCACTATCGTCATTCAAAGCCCCCACACGAACAATACTTTAATAGCGGTAACACAGCAGTATAAGCAAAATGAACAATTATTTTAAAGAAAAACTATAAAGAACTGAGATATTATATAAACAGAGACAAAGCAAATGCATAAATGTACACAGTGTAAATATACAAATTGAAATATTTAATAATTTTTTAATTATTATTGCTAATAATATAGTATTTAATTTAAAGTGGGTACATTGAATAAATAATAATTCTTTTAACTTCAATTAAATAGTATCTTATGAAACTATTACAAGTCATTTTTAAAATTTTATTTAATAAATATAAATATATTTTCCTATATGATTTGCTAAGTTAAAAAAATTAATGCTTCATATTTAATATTTATATATTAATTTAAATATATAAATATATAAATATTTCAAGTAATTTAAATATTTTAATAATTATTTTATGTGTTTTATCTATGGTGTTTATCTGTTATCTTTGTGTGGTGTACAATGAGATAATAATTCATTGGTATTTTTTAATATTTTATTAGCTTTTAAAAATAAAAATGAATAAATCGATGATTTTACAACTCCGTATGTAATTAGTTATTTCATGGCATCAAAGTCTTACTCCTCCATAATAACAAAAACGCTTACGGTGCAGCACTTGTATTTCGTGCAACGATCACACAAAATCCTGCGACATAGCCCGTGGTTTATACATTGCAGTTGCGCTCAGTAGTACCGGTACCACAGAATTGTCGTTATAAAGATTGTAATGTTGCAATATATATTTTTTCTGTATAGGTAACTCGAAGTTTCTTGCAGCAATTATATAATGTTGTTATGTTATTCAATTTGTTTCTTCTGCAAGTAGTGTAATTTCGTATTTTCTTTTTAACGCCTGACCCACGTTTCACTGAAAAATATCAGTATCATCAGAGGTTTGTACGTAAATTAATAACAATCGAAATAATTCTGTTGATACAAAAATTAACGAATAATCGAATTTGTATCAATTTTAACGTAAAATAACTGATAATTGATTTAGGTCGATTAGTTAACGATTGTTTTAATGTTTATTTTATTCAGCAGCTCTTTTCTCGGTTATATTTGAAATATTTATTGTTTATATTTTATTCATTTTTATTTTTTAGTAAATTTATAATTTTAAATAGATTGTCTTGTTTTGTTTTATTTGGGTTTGTTCTTTAATTAATAAATTATTGTTATTGTGTTTGTGTGGTGTATTAAGATGTTGGCCTATGTATTAAGATATTTTCAAATATTCATTTTTTGATCTTTTTGTATGTTTTTAATTAATTTTATATTTTCAATGTTTGGAAATTGGTGGTTATTATTTAGACAATGTGTGGCTAAATTAGATTTATAAATATTTTGTTTTAAATATGCATTGCGGTGTTGAAGGAATCTATCTAGTAGTTTCTTGTTTGTCTGGCCCACGTAAAATTTATTGCAATCTGGACATTCTATTTTATATATTCCATTTTTATTGTGAATATTGGATTTAGTTTTAGGTTTCATTTTATTAAAAATTATATTATCTGTATTATAGGATATTTTTAAATTAGTATCTTTAAATATTTTATTTAATTTTTGAGTTATATTTCCGTAATAAGTGAAGGTTGTATATTTTATATTATTATTAATAGGTGAATTTTTAAATGTAGTTTTCTTGGGAAATTTTATTAGTGATTGTATGTTTAATTTTATTTTCTAATTTATTAATAGTTTTTATTAACAAATTCGATTATTCGTTAATATTTGTATTAACAGAATTATTTCGATTGTTATTCATTTACTTACAAACCTCAGATGGTAATGATTTTTTTCAGTGAAACGTGCGTCAGGTGTTCAAAAGAAAATACGAAATTACACTACTTGCAGAAGAAACAAATTGAAAAACATAACAACATTATATATATATATATATATATATATATATATATATTATAACGATTCATAAAGCCGACCCATCAGATCGTTATATGAAAGTGTCATACTGTGCGAGTATAGAGGCGTAAGCAAGAGAGAGAGGGTATAATCACAGCTATCTCAGTCTAACATCGCCACTGCTACGAATGTTGCCGGTACAGACATGAATTTTTATTCAATTAATTTTATTAGTTAAAACTGCAATATCTTCAAAACTAATAAATATACAGCAATTCTGAAACCTGCATAGTGTTCAGCAATTAAAGCTCTATAAGTAGCCAAAATATCAACCAATATAATTAACATTTACAGAAGTTATACAAAAGAAGAACGCCAAGAGAAATAATTAGAGAATTAGGCTAGGTACGAATTAGGTGTTTTCACACGCTTACAGAGAAAGACCTAAGCAATAATATTCTGTGGTCAGATCTGTGAAATCACGTTTGCAAATACCCATAAGCAAACGATTTGCAAACAGAGGAAGTATGAAATTAGCCAGTAATTCTCTACCATCTCAAACCTGTTGAGGGGCGTTTAGTCGACTTGTTCGATATTGTTCCAAATGGAAAACGCATGATTTATTTGGAACAACCAATCACAAAGCTGTATTCAGAAGAGACGCCAACTCAGACTTGGGGAATCGAGACTCTTCGTTCGAATCTTAAATGAGCAAGACGTGTGTTAAATACGTGCTAAATTTCACAAACCACGAAAAGTCTTATTTAAATAAACCGTTCGGGAAGCAGTCCGCAGTTGCAGGGGAACTAGTAAAGTTCGATAACAACTCTCGCTGTGTAACAACGCAATAATTAATTAAAAAATTAATAATTAAATAATTAATTAATTAATAGTTAATTTATTTGTGAAGTGACCTGTGCAACAGAGAGCTACAGCATCTGTAATTGCCCAGTATCATCGGTCAGCGTTTTGGTTGACTTGTTCGATATTGTTTCAAATGGAAAACGCATGATTTATTTGGAACAACCAATCACAAAGCTGTATTCAGAAGAGACGCCAACTCAGACTTGGGGAATCGAAACTCTTTGTTCGAATCTTAAATGAGCAAGACGTGTGTTAAATACGTGCTAAATTTCACAAACCACGCAAAGTCTTATTTAAATAAACCGTTCGGGAAGTAGTCAGCAGTGGCAGAGGAACTAGTAAAATTCGATAACAACTCTCGCTGTGTAACAACGCATTAATTAATTAAAAAATTAATTAATAAATTAATAATTTATTTATTTGTGAAGTGACCTGTGCAACAGAGAGCTACAGCATCTGTAGTTGCCCAGTATCATCGGTCAGCTTTTTGGTCAACATCATTTCTTCTGTGCCGAACTATCAAAAGGAGGATCAATACGGATTTCTATCTACGGTCGACGCATCAATCAGTAAGAAATAGATTCATTGATCAATGAAATTAAGAAACAAAATAAATAATAAAAAGCAATAAACTATTTTTTAAAAGACACTAAGTAAATTCATAATTTGTATTTAATTAGTAAGATTAGCTATAAATTAATATAGGAGTGTTGAATGGAAGGTGAGGTGTAGTATTGAACGTGCAAATTATTGCAGACCTGTTCTTTAGCACTGGTTTGGTAGATATAAATTTTCTTAATTAAACCAGATAAGAACAATTGGTCGTTTGGACGTTTTAATCTTCACTTTTCACGCACACTCATTAATAATAAGAGTTAGGTTAGCAATAAGTCCTTAACTTAGCTTTGAAAGAACATTAATAAAATAACCTTTAATCGTTAATAAGCAAACTCAAGCAAATTTTTAAGTGTTATTTGTAACGATTCCCCTTGAATTCCACATTCACTGAACGAATCCTGAGATAGTGTGTCTCTATGCTCTGAGCTAATCTGAATCCGTGTCATTTGTATTTGGGATTTGTTCTGGCGCCCAGGTAAAGTAAAAGTCACGGGTAAGTAACATTTTATCTATCACTAAATATATAATATATGTGTGTTAGATAAAAAGGCCGTTAGAAATTTGGCGCCGCAACTTAATGGGCACGATTAAACTCCCAAATTTATTTATAGGTAAATAAGATATATATAAATTTGGTGTGCAACTAAACCCAAGTGACTAGTTTGAATTGTAATAATATTTAATTTGAAACGAAGTGGAATTTAAGGTTACAAATAACTGTTGAAGGGTTAAATATTAAAATAAAATTTGTTAAATAATAATAAATAAAAAAATAATGGCTAAATCACCAGCAGTAGATATGGCAGCAATTGAACAGATGTTCAAGCAGTTGACCACTAAAATGGAAGATAACATTAAAAGTAGTATTGAAAGTACAAAGAGTCAAATATCTAGTGAAATAAAAGATACAAATAGTAAACTTGAAAGAAAAATTGAAGAAAATAATCAAAATTTAGAAGAAAGTAATAAAAAATTAATAAATGATGTTAATAATAAAATAGAGCAAACTAATAAATACTAGTCTAGCGAAATGAAACAAACAAATGAGAATTTAACTAGTCAAATAGTACAAAGGAGTAAAGAAGTTACTTTTAAAATAGATGAAGAAATAGCAAATTTAGCTATTAATTTAGCTAGTACAATAGATGAGAGTAATCTTAAGTTTGATAAGCATACCGAAGAGGTTAAAATTACATTAGAGAAATTTAGGAAACAAGTAAATACTAATTTTCGCCGTCAAGACGAAAAACTAAATAAATTTAGAAACGAATTTCATGAACGGTTAGAACAGAAAGTAACCCTTATTAACCAACAATTTAGCGAAGTAACTGCTGAATTAAAAACCCAAACGCTTCTAAATAAAGAAGAAATCCAGAGTACTAGGGAAGAGTGTACCTAACTGGGTGAAAATATTAAGGAGGTTAAGAAACAAGTAGAGAGTAAGACGGACCGAGACGAAGTATATCAAAAGGTAGAACAGCAATTAAAGGTAATGCGGGAAGATCTGACTAAGGCAATGAAGTCACAGCAAACCAGAGTCGTGAGGTGTGGCGGCTATAAGGAAGAACCGGAAAACTTTGCATTCTCAGGAAACCCACATGAGAATCCTGTGGAGTTTCTACGGCTGTTTGAGGCTTATGTATCTCGCGTAAACCCACTGATGGACGACGAGGACAAGAAGGACATGTTAGGCCGATTTCTCAAGAATTGGGCAGGTACGTGGTGGAAAGTCATCTCGGACCGAGTCATCTATGCCGACTTCAGAGAAAAATTCCTTGCTCAATACTGGAACATTCAGATCCAAAGAAGGGTACGCGATCATCTGGAATTTGGTAATTATCACCCGTCAATGAATATGACAACAACCAACTATGTGCTAAACATAATGGCACAAGTAAAGCATCTAACACCACCAATAGAGGAGAGAGACCTAGTGTACAAGCTAGCGCGTAATTTCTCGGAACGCACTACAGTAGCAACCACTACTAGAGGAGTGGATACTCTAGAAAAGTTTATAATGGTCGTGGATGAATGTCAAGACCTAGAGAGGGACCTGAAGCGTGTAAATAATCAGCTGAGTAACCACTCTAGAGGCGATCATCAGGAACCAACTTTCTACCCAACGAAAAGAAGAGACAATGAACGCCCAAAAGAAAAAAGGTTTACCCCATATCCGGGTAACAAACCCCAAAACCGGCAGGAATTGGAAGAAAAGGGTAGAAGTAGGAGTGTTGAAAACCGACCAAATAAAGGGTTTAAGGTATGTAAAACAGCCATAATATCTACTGAGCCGCAACCGTCTACTAGCAAAATGAATACGGGAAACGGGAAGCCACTGTAGGTAGAAAAGAAACAAAACTAAACCTACCATTACCTGCAGTGAAACAACCCACGAAAACAGGTAAAAAGAAAGTAACAAATAATATAAAACAAGTGAGCGATAGGGAGTTCTTGTTAAAAGAAGAGCAAGAAGTGGGTAGAAGCCATTATCCTGAATGTCCGGAAATAATTTGTAAAATCAGTAATCTACTAGTACGAGCGCTAATAGACACCAGCAGTGAGGTAACCTGTGTCAGCTCAAAGTTTGTAGAAAATAATAGTCAGTTGCGTAGGCCTAATTCTCCCAGACTACCCGTAAAAAATTGTAATGTACAGGGAGCCACTGGAGCCAAAATGCAAAAGATAACTGAACAAATTTATTTACCTGTCAATATAAATGGTACCCAAACCCAAATTGTAGCTCTTATAGTCCCGAAACTCGTTCATGATTGTGTTGTTGGGGTAGATACGTTACTTGAATGGAAGGCAGAAATAAATTTCAAAAGAAATAACATCATTGATACTAATAAAATCAATGTAAACATTAAAAGATTTAAGCATTGGAAGTCGGTAAGTGTCATAAAAGAACTGCAAGCAGCTAAAGTCATTTCTAGGTTTAGCTAACTACTATCAGAGGTTTACAAGTAAATACGCGGAAAGTACTGTTCCATTGTTGAAGTTGTTAAACAAAGGGATTAAATGGAGGTGTACAAAGGACCACGATGAAGCGCTACAACAAGTGAAAAGTCTTTTTAAAAATACTGTGGTATTACATCATCCGAGGGTAGGAGAAAGCTTTATTTGCAAACAAACGCCAGCAATATTGCTATAGGAGCACACTTGTATCAGATAGATGAGAAGGGCCAAAAAAAGGTATTAGGATTTGTAAGTCGCACACTTAAAGGGGCAGAATTAACCTATTTTACGACAGAAAAAGAGCTATTAGCGATAGTGCATAGCCTGTCAAAGTTTAGAAGTTATATTCTGGGTGCTAAACTTACTATAATCACCGACAATAAGGCGTTAGTATTTTTATTAAAGTGTAAATTGCTAGGTGCTTGTCTGACTCGTTGGATCTTGGCTATACAAGAGTACCAGTTTGAAATACAGTATTGTAAAGCGAAAGACAACTTGGTAGCAGATGTACTCAGTAGAAATCCACCATCAGAAAACAACATGGATACAGTAAACAGTAAAAGTAGTAGCACCGATATAGGTATTTACGCGGTAAAGCATGTAACAAAACCTGAAGTAGTTAGACGACTTAAGGAAATAGGGACCCATCAACAACAAGACCCTAGGATTAGTGTTGCTTGGTTACCAACACCAAACCAGGATTTTCCATATATGAAGGGAAACTATATAAGCTATGTTCCCATAGTTGGAAATTATATAAGAAACAAAATTGTAGGAAAGTACCATGGGGATAGTTTGAGGAAATATAAACAAAATATAGAGCAATAAAGAAACAATGGTTTAAGCCAATGTGGTATATGAATCAAACGTAGTCAAACAAATATTTATAAATGTCTTTGAAGCAATATCAATGTTAATAAGTAGTAGTTAAATAAATGTTAGTATTGTCGTTTTGATCATTGCCATCAATTACATCAAACTTGTGATTAAAACATTAATGTTCGTATAAATCTCTAATATGTGTATGCCATGTTAGGTTTAGTAACATATTGTAATACTTAGTTATAAGGTAGAAGTAGCAAAATTGTAATAGTACAAAATGTGTGCGAGCAAAACAAACAGTGCAAGTTTTAAAATTTTAAAAAAGTGCGTAACTTTACAATAAGAAAAAAAATTAATGTATTTCTTAAATAATCAATTTTTTTTATACCAAGTGGGGGTATATATAACGATTCATAAAGCCGACCCATCAGATCGTTATATGAAAGTGTCATACTGTGCGAGTATAGAGGCGTAAGCAAGAGAGAGAGGGTATAATCACAGCTATCTCTGTCTAACATCCCCACTGCTACGAATGTTGCCGGCACAGACATGAATTTTTATTAAATTAATTTTATTAGTTAAAACTACAATATCTTCAAAACTAATAAATATACAGCAATTCTGAAACCTGCATAGTGTTCAGCAATTAAAGCTCTATAAGTAGCCAAAATATCAACCAATATAATTAACATTTACAGAAGTTATACAGAAGAAGAACGCCAAGAGAAATAACTAGAGAATTAGGCTAGGTACGAATTAGGTGTTTTCACACACTTACAGAGAAAGACCTAAGCAATAATATTCTGTGGTCAGATCTGTGAAATCACATTTGCAAATACCCATAATCAAACGATTTGCAAACAGAGGAAGTATGAAATTAGCCAGTAATTCTCTACCATCTCAAACCTGTTAAGGGGCGTTTAGTCGACTTGTTCGATATTGTTTCAAATGGACAACACATGATTTATTTGGAACAACCAATCACAAAGCTGTATTCAGAAGAGACGCCAACTCAGACTTGGGGAATCGAGACTCTTCGTTCGAATCTTAAATGAGCAAGACATGTATTAAATACGTGCTAAATTTCACAAACCACACAAAGTCTTATTTAAATAAACCGTTCGGGAAGTAGTCCGCAGTTGCAGGGGAACTAGTAAAGTTCGATAACAACTCTCGCTGTGTAACAACGCAATAATTAATTAAAAAATTAATTAATAATTATTTATTTAATTTTTTAATTAATTAATTAATAATTAATTTATTTGTGAAGTGACCTGTGCAACAGAGAGCTACAGCATCTGTAATTGCCCAGTATCATCGGTCAGCGTTTTGGTCAACATCATTTCTTCTGTGCCGAACCATCAAAAGGAGGATCACTACGGATTTCTATCTACGGTCGACGCATCAATCAGTAAGAAATAGATTCATTGATCAATGAAATTAAAAAACAAAATAAATAATAAAAAGCAATAAACTATTAAAATTCATAATTTGTATTTAATTAGTAAGATTAGCTATAAATTAATATAGGAGTGTTGAATGGAAGGTGAGGTGTAGTATTAAACGTGCAAATTATTGCAGACCTGTTCTTTAGCACTGGTTTGGTTGATATAAATTTTCTTAATTAAACCAGTTAAGAACAATTGGTCGTTTGGGCGTTTTAATCTTCACTTTTCACGCACACTCATTAATAATAAGAGTTAGGTTAGCAATAAGTCCTTAACTTAGCTTTGGAAGAACATTAATAAAATAACCTTTAATCGTTAATAAGCAAACTCAAGCAAATTTTTAAGTGTTATTTGTAACGATTCCCCTTGAATTCCACATTCACTGAACGAATCCTGAGATAGTGTGTCTCTATGCTCTGAGCTAAGCTGAATCCGTGTCATTTGTATCTGGGATTTGTTCTGGCGCCCTGGTAAAGTAAAAGTCACGGGTAAGTAACATTTTATCTATCATTAAATATATAATATATGTGTGTTAGATAAAAAGGCCGTTAGATTTGTTGATATTACAACGTATTTTATATAATTTAAATTTGTGGAGCCCCACGATCTTGGAGCGCCATTTATACAACGTAACAATTTGCAAATTCCGTATAACGTGTACGTGTATTTGGGGCTCAGGTGTAATTATAATAAGAGTATTGTATTTATGAGTATTTAAAATTCATATTTATTGTTTACTCAATCTTATAAGTAACCATAAACATCCTTAATAATCGTCGGTCACGATATTGCTCATTATTAAATGTTTATATCTTATACTATGCAGTGTTACACATATTTTAAAAACCTCTTACATCTATACATGTTAATAATCTGATTTACTAATAAAATATAAAATTAAAATGTAATTTGAATTGAATTCTCTTAATTCAGATCTGACCTCAACTCGCTCACTCTATACCAATGTTTAAAATTAAATTTAAATTTATATTAATTACCTTTAGACTGGCATCTGTTTTAATAATCAAATTTAAATTATTCTTTTCTATAATTCAAATATCAAATCAATTTAAATATTTATTTTGATAACAAACTCTACTCTCTCAACTTTAAATTCTCTTT
Source organism: Magicicada septendecula (assembly GCA_034769895.1). Taxonomy (NCBI): domain Eukaryota; kingdom Metazoa; phylum Arthropoda; class Insecta; order Hemiptera; family Cicadidae; genus Magicicada; species Magicicada septendecula. The sequence goes on from CM068372.1 coordinate 289,641,786, forward strand.
TTATTTATTATTTCTTTATATGCGATCGCTCATTCTTACGAATAAACATTTATCTACATTTCTAAAATATTATTACTAATTATAAATTTTTCTTTGTTTTAATTTATTGTCTTTTGATATAGTCTTTATAAGCTCTTTTTTAAAATCATTTAAAATGCATTACGCATGTCACCTCGAGTTCTGATGATCTTACGATTTGTTGTCGGGGGTCCAGCGTTGTCCAGAGTTAGTTTTCCATTCCTCCTGTCCTGGCGTGGTCCTGGATACGTCTAGAGTCCAGCGTCGCTCTCCAGCAGCGTGTGTGGTCCTGGATACGTTTAGACCCCAGCGTCGTTCTACAGCAGTGTGGTCCTCATCAGAGAGTTGTTATCTGCTCCAAGGTGGATCTTAAACATCGTCTAACGTCCAGCATTCCTCGTCGCTCTGGTAGCTTCACCGTAGATACTCTTGGTAGACTTACGATTCCGGTATTTACGTTTTCCGGAATATTGTCACGAAATTAACGAATGTTTTCTTCTTTCGTTACTGCGACTTGTAATAAAAATCAAAATCAAACTGTTCTGCCGACGGACAGCATGTCCGACTGCAACTGTGTCTTGAAATGAAGAGAAGGGTTTTCGGTCGAAACCTCAATTTATACCCTCACGAGATTCTGCGCCAGTTGGCTCCAAAATCGTCCTGTCGATACCTGCATATCGCGTGATAGCCCCCACTCCCGAACCTTTTCATCTATTTGCAATTATTAGCAAATATCAATGTTTTGCACGGAATCGAGATAGCACAAATCATAGCTAATTCGATTAAGCACTCACTATATTAATTTGAGCGTCTTAGGGTAATTTGCGTATTTTTTGGCACGTTTATTTCGCACTGTCTTCGCATAGCGTGTCCTATTAACGTCATCTTTTCACTGGGGATAACTATAAATTTTACACACACTTTGGTGCCTTTGGTTTGTTTATACACTAATTAGTTTTCGCACAGTGAATTAAAATAATTATTTTATTAATTACTTGGGCGGGTTGCTGAGATTCCTGTCTTTACATGCATCACTAACACACACAACATACACGTGTAACACACATACACTTGAGCAGGTGTTCACTGCCTGTCGGAACAGGTTAATTTCTCCCCAAATCTAACAATGAAATATTTTTACAATCTCAGACCTGTCCATTTACCCGTAACTTATAAAAATTCTACAAATTTTATATTTATTCAAATTAATGCCTAATACAGCGTATGGCTGTATCGTTGCAATATATATATATATATATATATATATATTGTAACAATAAATATGGGTCGTACCTGTTAAAATGTATCACACTTGTTTATATGGTGTATTAGTGTGGATGTAGTGTGTTTGCCTCACACTGGTTGTTACATAAATCGACGTCACTACTGGAGTCCGTAGCGTTGTCAATGTCACCAGTACAACCTACCTGTCAATTCATATGGATTACGATTCCCGGGTGGCGCCAAATTGTTTTTGTTAAAACAATTAAAACATTTAATTTTTAAAGTAATATGTGGTATTAGCATGGACAGCTGTGGCGTTCGAATTATTCCCGCTGCTACACAGGTTGTCGACTCGGCCACTCGTGACAAGCGCTAGTTGGCTATGACTTGAAACTTCGCTAACATACATATATTTACAAAAAAAATCCTATGAAATAACAAGATAGTAATGTTCTGTACTGCGTTTTTTAATACACATTTAATTATTAATAAACATGACAATTGTATCATAAACAAATTTATAATATTATGCTCCGGCTTAGAGCTTGAAACACAAAACACCTCAGGTTGGCAAAATTGATTCAAACATTATCATTCAGTTACTTCTAACAAATTAATATGTTTTTAAAATCTGGAGTTCTTTTGATCATGAAAATAGACATAAACGTTGATTACATGGAAAGAAAGTACACTACTATACCTAATACGTACTTAGGATTTATAATGTGTTTGTACAATTTGTTCTGTAGTGTCGTATTTCTGTTACAGTAGTTATGTTCACAAATAAGGTTATCTCTATAAGTTAGTTAAATGTTTTTTAATGTAAGTAAATTGTGCCTTTACCTTTGAAAGAAAATACTATTTTTTAAATAGTGAGAAATTTTATCATTTGGAAATAATTCAAGTAATTTAGGGTTTTTTGGGAGTAAGAAATTATTCAGTACTTATCAGTTCGTCTCACGTTGAAGGGTCATCATCAGGGTAGGCGTGTATTTTTCGAATGTGGGCTGGTTGTAGGCTTCCAGCATCTTCTTCAAACTGGTCTGGGTTTTTTCTTTAATTAGTTTATTTAATTTCGCTCCTGGTCATCATTAATTCTGTATAGATCGACGTCTCTTCATATTGGATCAATTTGGTTCACTAGTTGACTTGTTGTAACTGTTTAAATTAAAGTTTTAGTTTGTCCAATTTCTTGCGTGGCGTACCCACGCTTCGTTTCTTCAGCGTCTATTATTTTTAACGGAAAAATAAGCCTCAAACGACTCGTTGTCATAGTAACTAATAATTCAATGCTGGTTTAATTACTCCTTACTTACATTGTTAGAGATATTTGAATTTTTATTCAAATTTATTAAGTATTTTCCTAATGATTTTATCCCCTTATAATTCCTTTGGGGTAATAAATGACATCACTATTATTTTTCTTTCCTTTCAAAGTTTACAATGATACCTCATAAGGTCATATTCTGTTACACTTTAACTATAGTCTAATTAGTTGACATTTAATAAATAACATATCTTTCTTGAATTAAATTATTACAATAATATTTCTGTGTTGAAATAACTGATATACAATTATTGTCCATTTACTGTTCTTAGATTAGTAAGATTTTTGTGAAATTGATACAATTTGCAATTGAATGTTCTTGGCAGTTAACTGTTTTCATAGTTACAAACAGCCATGATTGTTTTCTAGTGTATTTCCTTTTTAAATTACATTCTGAATTCAGCCTGATGGGCTTCATTTATTTGTTTGTGTTTTAATTATTATTCAACATACATTTTCATTACTTTTCATTTAAAATATAATAGTTAGGTTTATGGACTGTAAGTCCCCCTTCAGTCATATTCCCTCTTTAACACTGAATCAACTATTCTTTTATAAGTCATAAATTATTCTTAGTACTAACATTGATTTCTTTCTTGTCTTATAAACTAGGGTGATAAACATTGTCACTTTCTCCAATATTATGAAGGTTAATTCCCCTTTCAACATGGGGTGTTGTATTCTTTATAACTTTAATCTTTAATAACAAACTTTACTTCTATCCTATCATGCCATGTTAACACAAGTTATGGTACTGGGCTTTCTCCCTGATATGTCACATGCTTCCCTTATATTAATTTTAAATACTATTTTTAATTACTTCTAGGTATACAACTAATTATAATTCCACACCAATCATTGGTGATTTATTAATGTTTTAAAGAGTGTCTATTTCCTTAGCATTCTAATTTGAATGTTTCACATTCACTTTCACTATTTTTTAGGGCATTAACACTTCACTAAAGCGCCTTCACTTTGGTTCACTGTTTTGTAATGAGTGTTATTTAATGGGTAACCCCTATACCTTCTCCTACCATTTCTCACTATTTTTGTTTTAGTATTATTTTTACTATAAACAATATTAGGCTAGTTGTGTTTTGGGTTGAATCTAACCTTTCTGACAGGGTTAGTGTACCTTTCCTATACTACATTGTTTTACAATTGTATTGTCTTAAAAATTGGATACATATGTTAAATTAATGCTAATAATAACATTGGTTTTATTAATATATAATTATTTAAGGTTTATTGACCGTATTCGATCTTTAACATACAATCTCTCCCTTTTATATATGTGTGTTAGTTTCCCCTTGGGTTTTATCTGTCTCCTCTTTATTCTTCCTCTTCTTCTTTTTAATAATCTTCATCTTCATTCTTCATCTTGGTTTGGTTCTCCTTTAGTTCTATGTCCATCATTGTTTTGTCAATCACATTTTCTTAAGTATGTTTGGGTTGTCGGCTCAATCATTTCAAAATATTTACATTTTAATAAGTATGTTACGTGGTTCCCTTCTTTATGTCTGTGTTTTCGGCTCAATCACTTGGGTTGGGTAATATCGTGGTACGTCTTGTCAAAGTATTTACATTTTAATCATTTTTTACACATTTTATTTCATATGAAGTAAATTTTATATTAAGAATTATCTTTTTTATCACTGGTACGAGATTTGGCTTAATTGTATCGTTACAATATATATATATTTATATATATTACAACGCTACTTTTTCTCTAACACTCTTATCTAATATTTTGAATGATAGATAAAACGTTACTTACCCGTGAGATTACTTTACCTGGGCGCCAGAACAAATCCCATATACTAATGACACGGTTCCAGCTTAGCTCAGAGCATAGAGACACCATTCACACATTTCTCAGGATTCCTTCAGTGATTGTGGATTCAGGGGGAATCGCTACAAATAACACTTTAAAATTTGCTTGAGTATGTTTAATTAATGTTTTAATTATATTTAAACTTCTTGAAAATGGTAATTGTAGGACTTATTGCTACCCTAACACTTATAATTAACGAGTGTGTGTGAAAAGTAAAGATTAAGACGTTCAAACGACCTATTGCTCTTATCTGGTTTAATTAAGAGATTGATATCTCCCAACCAGTGCTAAAGAACAGGTCTGCAATAATTTGCACGTCCAATACTACACCTCACTTTCCATTCTACACTCCTATACTATGTTATGACTAATCTTACACATTAAATACAAAGTGTGAAATTTCTTAATGTCTTTTAAAAAATTGTTTATTGCTTTTTATTGTTTGTTTAGTGCTTATTTCATTGGTCAATGAATATATTTCTTACTGTTTGATGCGTCGACCGAAGATAGGAATCCGTAGAGGTCCTCCTTTTGATGGTTTAGCACAGAAGAAATGATGTTGATCAATCCTGTAGAAAGATGCTCTGGCAATTACAGATGCTGTAGCTCTCTGTTTCTCAGGTCCTTCACGGCTGATTATTAATTAATTAATTAATAATTTAATTAATTAATGTGTTGTTTTACACAGCGAGAGTTGTTGAACGGTACTAGTTCATCTTCACTGCGGACTACTTCTCGAATTTTATACTTAAATACAACTTTGCGTGATTGTAAAATTTCTGCACGTAATTTACATACGACTAGCGCCTTGAAGATCCGAACGAAGAGTAACGCTACCCCTCGGTTTGAGTTGGCGTCTGTTTTAAATACGGGCTTCTGATTGGTTGTTCAAATAAATCATACGTTTTTCCAGTCTCGACAATCTCGAACAGGTCGAGCAAACACCCGGTGACAGGTTTGAAACGGCAGAGAATTTCTAGTCAAAATCGTACTTCCTGTGTTTGCAAATTGATTGATTACAGGTATTTCCAATTGTGTTTTCAAAGATCTGACCACAGAATATTGTTGCTTAGGTCTTTATCTGTGTGTGTGTGAAAACACCTAATTCCTACATAGCATAATTCTCTGGTTATTCCTGTTGGCGTTCGTCTTCCGTATAACTTCTCCAATTGTTAATTATATTAACTGAGATTGCGGCTACTTATAAAGCTTTACTTGCTGAACACAATGCTGTTTTCAGAATTGCCGTATATATATTAGTTTTGAAGTTATTGCAGGTTGAACTGATAATTTGAATTGAGTAAAATTTCATGTTCGTACCGGTAGCGGATGTCGCTGTAACGAGGTTAGAGTGAGATGGCTGCGATTGTACGCTCTCTCTCTTCCTTACGCTGTTATACTCGTACAGTCTAACACTTTCATATAACGGTCAGATAGGACGCTAATATGAATCGTTATAATATATATATATATATGTATATATATATATATATATTGTAACGTACTGCTTAGGCATCCTCGTTTTCGTTTAAGCCCCACGTTGGAGTCGTCAATTCTGTAACGTCCTGCTTTTATGTGAGGCGTTCACCACTTACGAGTATATTGCAATTACAAGCTTTGTTAATTCTGCCCCACAGTTGTACGCCAATTCTGTAACGTTCGGCTTAATGTGAGGTGTGCACTTGCGAAAGTGTTATTATATGCCTCACGCAGTATGCGTCACTTTTGAATTATACTAACTGACGTTTTAAAAGGTATAAATAAAGGATTTTGTTTATCTTGTTTTACTCAATCTAAAAGAAATCGAGAGTGTGTGATTTGGGGTCAAGGAGGTAATTTGTTCAGCCTTATGCAGAAGAGAGAGTAAGTATTATTATTGCCCCTCAGTTGTGACGATTTCTTCTGTATGTTGTGCTGAAATTTTCATTAACTATCCACTACAATAAATTATAACACGTTATAATTCAATATTAATTTTCAATAATATTGCTTTATTGATTATTGACTTTTGTCTCCTGCCACCAAAATATATGTATCACAATTAATCTTTTTTGAAAAAAAAAACATCATCTCGACTTTACCGAGTAAACATAGATCTGTCTAAGGAACAAAACATATATGTTGTTATTTACCCAATATTACGCTATAATAAAAAACATCAGTTATTACATAATTCTTAGTAATTCCCCAGGGTTCAGGGTGAATTCTTTGTGTTATGAGAGTGTCAGAAATGGATAATTGCTACGCTTTACAAATATCAAAAAATTAATAAATAATTTTGTTTATTTTTTCAAATATTACGTAGTTTCCGGAATTGCCGTAAGAGAGCAGCATGTATTTGTTTACTTTGAAAGAAACATATGATAAAATGAATATTTTTTGTTCTATTTCACTGTTAAAAACGAGTTTTCTTCTGGACTTATTACGAAAAAATGTTTATATTACCTCGCTCCGTGTTGTCCTTACTGGATTGAAGTTTTATTCTGTGATGAGGTACGTCTTGCGTTATTATTTCCTTTTCGTTTGGAGTATTTTCTAATTGTCTACTGGAAGTAGGCCGAACTATATTGGATCCTCAGAATGTTTCCATCCACTGGTTTTTAATGTATATCACCATTTAATTTGGATTCCTCAGGTATAATTAGTTAGTATTCACTTTGTTTATTACTCTTGCGTGAATTTCGCCTCCTCCAACGTCCAAAAAAGGTTATTTTTTATAATTTTTGTCGCATCGTTTCTTCAACTCTCCGGTTTAGTTCAAAGTTTTTTATATCTTATTAACAATACTTGTTATTTTTCATCACTCTTAGTAACACATAGTATTTTTATTATGTAGGCAGTTTGTGATTATTATAAATTTATATTTTATTTATGGAAAAATAATTCCCTTCCATTCCGGTTTCTTTATTAATTTAATTTACATAATATGTTTTGGTTAATTTTTTTTTATGACATTGTATATAAATATTTTATCATTTTATTATCATTAAATAAATTTATACATTATTTATTTAGTCTCGAATAGTGTTCATACCCGGTACTACTTCCTGTTGCCATTTCCTTCATAGGATTATTTTAATTTTATATTATCTTTGGTAGTTAAAATTTTTATGTCTTTTAAAATTAACCCTGGGTTTTCTTACAATCTAACACAATTATTTGAAACAATATAATATTAACTTGGGTATAACAAATTGTGGTTCATACAATATAAATTACAATAAATAAATAAAATTACAAAAATCAATTAGTATTATTATTACATACTACTTCCATAGTTTTATCCTATCCAAAACATACAGCACAGTTTAGTAATACATTAATTTCACTTTGGTTTTTCACCTCAATGGGTACACTAGAACTCACTTCGCACTATATACCACTCGAATTGTTTATTATGTTGAGTGATATAATTAAATTTTGAGCGAGCTTTAGTTTTACCCATTTCTGACTTTTATTCTCATGATTTACTTTATTGGGACCGGGTTATGTACCGTTACATAAAGCCCCCCCACTAGAACAAATTTATTTTAGTTCAACTCGTTGATAGAAATAAATTGTTGATTTGTTCAAGTCTCCTAATGGTCTTGACTTTGTTTTCATAATAGTGTTTCATTTCCGACTGATTATATACTGACTGGTAATTCACACTGGTGGTAATTGCTGTTTTCTTACTATACTCTCTCTCTCTTGGAGGCAAATTCATCAATTATTTCTCGGGGTTAGTGGTACTTCCACATTTTATTTGATAAGGACTGGTCACACTAATTATATTAAACTTGTTTTAACACTCATTTCTATTTACTTTTATATACTCGCTTTATCAATTAAGCTTCGGTCTGCTATCTTCCTTCTATTTTCTTCATTTATACTTCTGGAATCTAATATCACTCTTTTCAGCTGTTTTATAATTATTATCCCTTAAATATTCAATTTCCCTAACATTTTTCCCTATATTGTGCGGTGGTTCCAGTCGGGTGGCCACTCTGTGTCCATACACCGCTGTCCATCCTTACACCTTCTGAGACCAGGGGAACATCATCCCTTCTCATAAAAATTATTGCCGGAACATTTCTACGGTCAATACATAAAAATAACAAAAATCATAAGTAGTAGTCAATTAGCGACTAGTACCAAACACTTTTGGGATTCTTCATACTGTAGCTGTTTGTATTTATTTATATATTTCTTCTTCTCCTTGATTCCTTCTTCTTTTCCATTGACTAATAGCATATAACATCATTGATAGGCCTTATGTTAAAATTCTTTTGACTTTACTTCTTGTGACATATTTCTCCGTATCATTTTTTCTTATATAATCTTCAATTCCGAGAAATTCTAATTATTGTATTAATTATCATCCTCCTTCAGTTTCATTAGTCATTAAATTATTCGTTATTCTTCTTATCTGAGCACATTACCATCAATTGTTTATTTATTTATTCTTCTTTTGTTACCATTAAAAATATTACTTTTCCTATTATTTCAGTTTAAATCAGTTATTTATAATTACATTATATAATCTGTTCTCTTTTTCTTGGTGGTTTGTTGTTTTTTAAATTATATGGTTTCAAAATAACTTGAGTAAGTTGTCCTTACATGCTTTTTATTAACTCTAATGGTTGCAAAATATCTTAAGTAAGTTGTACTTACACACTTTTTGAATTTTGGGGTTTTAGTCTCTTCACTTTAAATTATATTGTTCGAAATAACTTGAGTAAGTTGTCCTTACATGCTTTTTATTAACTCTAATGGTTGCAAAATATCTTAAGTAAGTTGTACTTACACACTTTTTGAATTTTGGGGTTTTAGTCTCTTCACTTTAAATTATTGTTCGAAATACCTTGAGTAAGTTGTCCTTACATGCTTTTTATTAACTCTAATGGTTGCAAAATATCTTAAGTAAGTTGTACTTACACACTTTTTGAATTTTGGGGTATTAGTTTACAATGGGTTGCTTGGTCCTGTATCCATAAAATCCGTCCCTTTTTTCTGGTTTGTTTGGAGTCTGTTTAACCGTGGTCCATTATTTCAGGTACTCCATGTTCTCGGATTGCTGGGGTGTTCGTAATTAATTCTCTCCTTGATAATCTTCTTACCATCCGGCTCTCCCACTTTGCTGCTATGAAACTTTCACTTAAGTACCAGTCTTCCGTCATAATTCGTTCCTTTTTGACTAACCAGTATTGTACCTCCTCAAACATAACATAGTTGCTCATATTTAATCTCATTTCATTCCCTTTTACCTCTGGATTATTTGCCCAATATTTGCATGTTGTCTTCCGTCTTGAAGATACGGCTGATATTGTCTGATACACTTCCATCGTTGACACATTTAACTGGGATGTAAACTTAATTAACTCCCTCTGTTCGTTAATTGGAAGGTTGAATACATTAATTAATCCACCTGTAATCATCTCCCATTCTTCCTTGGTATTTATTATTTTCTTTCTACTTATTTTTATTATTTCCTTGGTCTTCTTTTCCACGGTTTGAACATCCTTTTTGTTGTGGCTATTTTTATTTTCAGATGGCATTACACCTTGGTATTCTGTAATTTCTATTTCCTTCCTCCTCTCCTCTGTATTCGGACTTACTTTAATACCTTCTGAAGTGCTGTCCAATGTTTCATCCAAATTATTGGAACTATGGTCCATTTGTTTAGTTGTCTCCTCTTGGTATGTATCTGCTTTTTGGACATGCGGAGTAACATTTTCAAACTTCTCTCCGAAAGTTTTCCATATCTCCTTATTTGAAATTCTCCATTTTACACTCAAATTGTTTTAAATTCTCTTTATTCTCTTCAAATTTTGCATTCATCTCTTCTCTTTGCACTTCAACCGCTTCCTTCAGTTCATGGTATCGTTCATTCATAGTTTGTTTTAAGTCTTCCTCCTGTTTCTTAAAATTCTCCTTATTTTCCTCATTGGTTTGTTTCAAGGCTTCCTCCTGTTTTCTAAAATTTTCATCTATTTTGTCAAATTTTTCCTCCTGTTTCCTAAATTTTTCGTCTATTTTATCATTTGTTTGTTTATTGCTTTCCATAATAATTCTCAACATCTCCTGCATGCTCATATCTTCTTTTTGGGTGGATTTATCTGGTTGGTCCCCTTGGGCATCCTCTTCCACTATTTCCTTTTCCGTATCCATAACTACTTCGGTTTCTTCTATATCACCTGTCTGTTGGTCCATTTCACTGTCCGTGACTAATTCTATTTCTTGTTCCTGTCCACCTTCTTCAATCTCCTTTTCTTCTGCCCTCTTCTTCGATTTTCCTCGGGCATTTCTTGTTTTCTCATAACTGCCAACGATAATTAGATTTTTTGATATATATTTTTTATTAAATATCAAAATTCTTTTCTAATTACCGCCCTTTTACGTTGAGCGCCATTTCTATAACGTACTACTTAGGCATCCTCGTTTTCGTTTAAGCCCCACGTTGGAGTCTTCAATTCTGTAACGTCCTGCTTTTATGTGAGGCGTTCACCACTTACGAGTATATTGCAATTACAAGCTTTGTTAATTCTGCCCCACAGTTGTACGCCAATTCTGTAACGTTCGGCTTAATGTGAGGTGTGCACTTGCGAAAGTGTTATTATATGCCTCACGCAGTATGCGTCACTTTTGAATTATACTAACTGACGTTTTAAAAGGTATAAATAAAGGATTTTGTTTATCTTGTTTTACTCAATCTAAAAGAAATCGAGAGTGTGTGATTTGGGGTCAAGGAGGTAATTTGTTCAGCCTTATGCAGAAGAGAGAGTAAGTATTATTATTGCCCCTCAGTTGTGACGATTTCTTCTGTATGTTGTGCTGAAATTTTCATTAACTACCCACTACAATAAATTATAACACGTTATAATTCAATATTAATTTTCAATAATATTGCTTTATTGATTATTGACTTTTGTCTCCTGCCACCAAAATATATGTATCACAATTAATCTTTTTTGAAAAAAAAACATCATCTCGACTTTACCGAGTAAACATAGATCTGTCTAAGGAACAAAACATATATGTTGTTATTTACCCAATATTACGCTATAATAAAAAACATCAGTTATTACATAATTCTTAGTAATTCCCCAGGGTTCAGGGTGAATTCTTTGTGTTATGAGAGTGTCAGAAATGGATAATTGCTACGCTTTACAAATATCAAAAAATTAATAAATAATTTTGTTTATTTTTTCAAATATTACGTAGTTTCCGGAATTGCCGTAAGAGAGCAGCATGTATTTGTTTACTTTGAAAGAAACATATGACAAAATGAATATTTTTTGTTCTATTTCACTGTTAAAAACGAGTTTTCTTCTGGACTTATTACGAAAAAATGTTTATATTACCTCGCTCCGTGTTGTCCTTACTGGATTGAAGTTTTATTCTGTGATGAGGTACGTCTTGCGTTATTATTTCCTTTTCGTTTGGAGTATTTTCTAATTGTCTACTGGAAGTAGGCCGAACTATATTGGATCCTCAGAATGTTTCCATCCACTGGTTTTTAATGTATATCACCATTTAATTTGGATTCCTCAGGTATAATTAGTTAGTATTCACTTTGTTTATTACTCTTGCGTGAATTTCGCCTCCTCCAACGTCCAAAAAAGGTTATTTTTTATAATTTTTGTCGCATCGTTTCTTCAACTCTCCGGTTTAGTTCAAAGTTTTTTATATCTTATTAACAATACTTGTTATTTTTCATCACTCTTAGTAACACATAGTATTTTTATTATGTAGGCAGTTTGTGATTATTATAAATTTATATTTTATTTATGGAAAAATAATTCCCTTCCATTCCGGTTTCTTTATTAATTTAATTTACATAATATGTTTTGGTTAATTTTTTTTTATGACATTGTATATAAATATTTTATCATTTTATTATCATTAAATAAATTTATACATTATTTATTTAGTCTCGAATAGTGTTCATACCCGGTACTACTTCCTGTTGCCATTTCCTTCATAGGATTATTTTAATTTTATATTATCTTTGGTAGTTAAAATTTTTATGTCTTTTAAAATTAACCCTGGGTTTTCTTACAATCTAACACAATTATTTGAAACAATATAATATTAACTTGGGTATAACAAATTGTGGTTCATACAATATAAATTACAATAAATAAATAAAATTACAAAAATCAATTAGTATTATTATTACATACTACTTCCATAGTTTTATCCTTTCCAAAACATACAGCACAGTTTAGTAATACATTAATTTCACTTTGGTTTTTCACCTCAATGGGTACACTAGAACTCACTTCGCACTATATACCACTCGAATTGTTTATTATGTTGAGTGATATAATTAAATTTTGAGCGAGCTTTAGTTTTACCCATTTCTGACTTTTATTCTCATGATTTACTTTATTGGGACCGGGTTATGTACCGTTACAATATATATTGTAATGTGCCAACCATTTCACCAAATATGTTAAAAGAAAAGAGCTGGTTTATTATTGGGGAAAATCATAATTATTTATGACCAAGTTACGAATAAATAACTACTGATTCTCAGCAGGTTAAAGACTTGGATTTAATAAAGTATTAAGACTGTAGTGACATAAACTACAAACTAGTGTTTGTAATAAATGTGTGTCAGGGACAGTAACATAACTAGGAACTGCTTTTTGGGGGGGGGGGGCTGAGACTAGCTTAAAGGTCGGACTCCCCATTTTCTTCAGGACAAATGAGATATTCAAGATTCTTTGCACATAATTATTTATACAATTATTTTAAGTCTTAATGTAGCACACGCAACTGGCTTACAAATAGACCGAGGTTAGCCTATTATGGAAATCCATTAACATTTTAATAGCACGGGGGTTTACCCCCCCCACCCTAATTACGACACTGGTTAGGAAATTGTAGAGCTGTGCGCGTATCATTTTTTAAAACACGCGTGCAAGAATGAAAGCAGTTTGAACATTCATATTAGTGTGCAGAATTGTAAAAAACATTATTTGCTAATAATTTATACTTTAACAAAGTAAAATATTATTAATCCTAGTCATGGACTGAAATGGATAGAATTTAATTGGTAACTGAAGAAACGCGCCACTGAAGCAAGTTAGACATGTTATCACGTGTTCTTCGTGTTAGAAGACGTTTAATAAAATTTGGGTCCAGATAATTTCAGCTGTCTTATTTGCCAATCTCCAGTGCAACATGACGTCACTAGGTATATGCAGTTCATTGACTACCTGTACGTCAGTTACGAATAAGACATATTCATAACCGACAAATGCAATCGAGATGCGCATCATCTAACCTCGCCAGCTCGTATACGGTTGAGATTTTCATCTTCACGATCCGACCTCGTCGTGCATCTTCTGCACCAAGGAAGTGGAAAACTCATTCTTGTGTAGTAATACTTATTTTCATTAGTAGGTTATTAAAGTATTAGAAGTAATTAAAGTTATTTAATTAAATAAAGTTTATTTAATTAAAGTAATTAATACTAAGTGTTTGTATTAATTGTAGAGGTTTAAATTCGTAAACGTTATTAAAAGACTGTAATTTTAATATAATCCATGTTCTGCCCAAGCTTATGTTTTGGTTTTATAAAAGTGTTTCACCAGCTTTTTTGTAAACATTATTTTAGTTAAATTTTTAATCACACTAATTATATTAAAGGACTTTGAATTTTAATACATATTTAAAGGTCTAAATTTTATTTTAATTTAAATTTAACCATTAAAGAATTTAATTTTATTTAATCTTTATGGAGTGAAACTCAATAAATTTTTGTTCATAAAATTTGCATTACTAATAAATAATTAATAAAAATTCTAACAATTCATTAATAATATGTTATTAAATATATTAATCACTAACCCAAAACGTTTGCAGTTTCTATACAGATCCCAGCCATTCGTCTTGCAAAAAAGAACTAGCGCCCTCGCAACTGCGGTCTCGAAAATGTAAATAACTTAAGTAAATTATTTATTTAAATAGATAATAATAAAGACTAAATAATTTAAATAAATTTAATTTTAAAATCAATAAATAATTGTTAACTAATTGTTAACTAGATAATAATTGGTTAATTATTTGTATTAATTTTTAGGATTATATATTTATATGTCTAAAAATATCATATATATAACACATATTTATACGTATGTTATAATAAGGATTATATTTAGGAGCAATCATTATTGTTGGAACATACACTACATATCAATACATAGAGAGTATTAATTATTTAATAAGTTACAAAAGACTGAAAACAGGCTATAAATTTGATTAATTAATTGTATTTGTTCTTTATTAGCAGATTATTTTTTTGTTTACTTAAATTAAGATTTTTCTTTTTATTCATTTTGTGTGTTTCTGTTATTAAAACGACTTGAATGTCTGGAAATTAGTATGTAACCTTGTATAGACTAAAAAACACATGATAATAAATTGTTAATTGACAATTTTATGAAAATTGTTGTGTTAAGATTACTTACAGAGTTTTATTCCACGCGTCTACATGGTGCTAATGCGCGCGCGACTGTAACATGGATACGTACGTTTCTAAAACACAGCACTGATCACCATTGCTTTCCACGCTGAATTTATAAGGCGAATGAAGGGTAGATATATCGTATATATAAGGAAATATAAATAACTAGCATCCCTCGTGTATCGCCCACTAGTCTCATGTCCGTCCTTTGCAGCCAACTGTGAATGCGACGCATCACTGGACATGAAAAACTATAAATACAAGTTGCGCGTGTGTGTGTGTGATATTCGCGTTCCATTTTTAGGTAAATACTTGCTTCCACCTGTACGAACACCAATTTCTGAGAACATCAAACATTTTGATACAACACTCTTCAATAAGATGCCACAAATGTTTAAAGAGAACCGACGTATATTTTTGGGTAAACATTGGTATATAATTGTGCATTAACCTAAAAGCAGACTTTTTAAAAATAGATAAAAAAGTGTTTACTTTGACAACATGGAGTTAATCCATATACTTTCATCAACTTTGGAGCATTATATGGACGTAACATTACCCACACCTGATAATTCGATTATAAGTTGATACTGAAAATATACCGAACCACATTAAACCGGCTGTTATGACCGATACGTACCCTTTAAGTCTCTAAGGAGAAGGAAACGAAGAATTTGTTTATTTGTTTACGGCTATGAGGGTGGGTGACGATTAGAGGAATCTTTTTTTTGAATCGATCAAAAGCGAAATCAAATGCGGTATACTTAGCCATTTTATGAGAATCCAGGAAGACGCGCTAAAAGGATGATGTGAAGGAGAAATTAATGATGGGAGTCAGGTAGAGGTGGACAAAGGGGCTCGACAGATGGGAATCCACTGTTGTTTGGGAAGCCAAGATCCTACATGCGCTGTACTCATAGGATGGGTGTCAGGTAGAGGTGGACAAAGGGGCTCGACAGATGGAAATCCACTGTTGTTTGGGAAGCCAAGATCCTACATGCGCTGTACTCATAGGATGGGAGTTAGATAGAGGTGGACAAAGGGGCTCGACAGACGGCGATCCACTGTTGTTTGGGAAGCCAAGATCCTACATGCGCTGTACTCATAAGGACAAAATATGAAAACTCTTTAGCGTGGAAAAGCCAACATTGAAGATTAACCAAGCCCCTTCAATACATTGAAGATTACGATACCATTTCGTAGAATACACGAGACGATTTGTTTTAATTTGTATTAACGAATTTCCGTTTACATTAAATAATGTATGCGTTAACCGCAAAATCTTTGTGGTTATTTTAAAAGATTAATGACAGCCGGATTCTCAGTTTCACTAACCAAGGCACTTTCTTTTATTCACTAGGTTATTACAGACTCTAACTCTTTGAAAAATTTACAACAGATCATTAACTAGTACCCTACCGAACATCAGATAACGAGGAGTTAACGGCGTCGGATCGATCACAATCTTAGACAGTCTCGTCATAATATAGCGAAACAAGCTGTTGGACAGAATACTTAAGGAAGCGAAAAAATAGAGAAAGACCGAAGATTACATGGCGCAGAGTAGAAAATAAACTGGAGCCTGTAAAGTGTATGTCCCGGAGAAAGCAAAGTTTCGGGTCCGGGATAGACGCGGAAGGAAAGCATTCGTCGAGTTTCTACACAGGAGTTAATTAAAAAAAAAAAAAAAAGGCAAAAGAATAACCAAGGTAATTACTATTACAGATGTCTTGCAAATCTAGAAAGTATGTCTCTCCGAATGTAGAGCAATACACAAATAGTAAAAGGCAATCTAATTAGGTGATATTTAGTTTGAGTTGGTTTTGTAGGTGTTTCCAAGATATACTGTTGTTACTCTTCAGCCAGAACGTTTAGCTACAAATACGGTAGTCCATTTCCAGCGGATTTCTTAACACTTAGGTGACACGTTCGCAGGCTACATTTATTGAGCCGGTTGCCGATGGTTTTGATTGGCGGAGGATTGACCAATCATGTGACAGGTATGTTTCCATGCACAAATAGATTTTGCCGATTACTGTAGCAACTTCGTTCTGCTTCCATACCGGTGAAGTCGAGTAGATTCTTTCTTCTCTGTAGCGTCTGACTATGTGCTTTCGCCTCCTCTTATCTTTCCGGGTCGAAAGAGTCGCTTAAGATGGACTAATGCAGTTTTAGCCGGAACTCTGGTTGTAGAGCAAACTACAAACCATTGTCTTAATTCCCGGGAAACTAAACCAAAGCTAAACTAACCAACTACACTTAAATTACTTAAAATAAAACATTAGGTGAATTTAATGTAATAAGTTTCCTTCTTTTCACACTGACCGGATAAAAAAATTTACAGACGTTTTTATAATTATCTCATTTCAGCCTCACGTAAATTTTATGATTGTATTATGAAACAAAATTTGTTGAACTTATCTACAAAACATGTTTGTATTTAACAAGAAACACCTTGCCACTTTAAGATCAAATCTGTTTTCTTGTTAATACTGTAATCAAATTAAGATTTTTAATGTTTTTTAAATATCAAACATTCAGGAACTGAATATATTTCAACACGTTTCAAATCTAAGGACTTTCATGCCATCTAACGTCAGCTATGGAATGCTTATGTAATAAAATAATTGTGGCCTTAGGTCTGATAATAAGGCCCTATTTAATAAATGTGCGCGAAAAGGACGCTCTTTTCACCGACTCTTTAATAGAAATAATATTTACCAAGTATTTAGAATAGGGAAATAAAAAGTGGACACTAGCAACGAGTATTTTTAAAGTTGCTGCTTTAGGCAGACAATAATGTTGTCATCCAAAGAAGTGAAGATAGATTATAAAAACGAGTGTTTGTACTGAATATATTTTAAAGCTTAAGGGTGCCTGTGGTAAAATAGACAACAATGGTGATTACATGTAAGAACAAAGATTTACATGTAGGGGAAAATTTGCTTGATCGTAATAGTAATTTAATTATTATTTAAGGTATTATATATCTTATAGATGATATAAAGATACATAGGGTACAGCAAGTTGTGGAAAATTTACGACATCTGTTGAGTGACACATAAAACTTTAAAGAGTAAAACTCAGAAGGAAATGTGTTAATAAGTCTTGAAAGTATGTCTATCCCTGTAGTAGTGTATGGCAGTAAGATTGGGTCTCACAAGTCGATGCGGCTAACAGGCTATATTTCTATGTAGCGTGAAGCATGATCCGCTTTATTCCCAACCAAGCCGAAGCAAAGAAATATTTAAATTTTGGCTTGCCGCTATTTCACCTTACACAAAAATGTCCGTTTCGGACCTTTCAAATTGGTGAAAGTTAGTTTACGTCAACTTATACAGTCACCCACATAAAATTTCTGGGTAAATTGTACAGGTAAAAGAAAACTCGTATCATGAATAATCATTTAGTGGTTGTGAAGTAAAAACAGAAGATGAAATTAGATATATTCAGCGGATATAAATTAAGGAAGAGATTGATTTAGAAGGGTGCAATCGAAATAAGTATTAAGAAGAATAGAAAATTTGTTTACCTCGAGAAACATTTGATACAAAACTAGGGAAAATCTCGTGACGTCTTTTGTAAGAAGCAAAGTTCTCTGTATGACTCCGAACCGTAGACAATTTGAAAAAGAAAGACAAGAAACGACTTGAGACATGGTGCCGGAGACGAATTCAGCAAGGAGACGAGCTACGATAAAATTAGTATAATCCACTGAAGCAGAGACTTTGTGGTATTTTTGTTCCATATTCAACAGATAAGATTTTGGTCTACCCACTTTTGAACTTTTACTTAAGGAAGTGTTAACTGGTCAGACTGTCTAAGGTTTAATTTTGTGTGTAGTTAATAGTAACAAAAAGAATCAATAATTATTATTAGTAAATCAAAATTACAACGAAATATCAATATTATATTGCTTCTTCGTTGCTGTTTCAGGGAGCCATCATAATCAGCCTACGTAAACATATGTATAAAAAGGTTTAAGCGTTATTTATATAAGCGTTAGCCAATTTCAAGTCTATTTTTTATACATGTTTATGTAGGTTGAAGGTGGTGGCCAGTGCCTTCTAAAGAAACATACCAACAAATAAATAATTTAGGTGGTATGAAATATTTTGAATTTTTATTTTGTTATATAAAAATACCACCACTGTTTCTGTGTAGACAACATTTTTAAACTGTATCATAAGGATGTACAACCTGGAACGACAGTCAAAACAATCATAACCATACCGATCATAAACTATCATAAATTATCATATCGATAATCATAATTAATAACTATCTGGTTTGAATAGTTAGGCGGCTTCTGACTAAACTCAAATGTACTGCAGATTTGTATAACTTTTTCTCAAATTATTTAATATTGAAAGATAGAAATGCCAATATACATTCTGCTCCTAACACATAGCGTAGTGAGAGAAAGAGAGTGAGAGAGTGTAGGTGTGTGTGTGCGCGACCGCCTGTGTTTTATATCAGACGGTAGAGGTAAGAGAGACAGAGATAAAGTCGAAGAATGAAACTATTCTATCGCCCTGTCGGTAGAAGTACGCAAAACCATATTTAATGTATGCTAATCGTTTAGTTATGTAGACGAAAATAATATTGTTCCAGTATGTTACATTGACACAGCCTGTGTTTTTAAACTGCATGAAACGCGCACCTATTCATGACCTGTTTCTACCGAAAAATTCAGTGTTTCTTAAATACAACGCCTTACAAAAATCTCTAAGATAAATATCGTTTAACTTAACACTATGAATTTAATCACTGACCTACAGTGCTAGTTACAGTGCTTAAAGAATGCGTTAAAAATATAAAAAGCAATAACAGTACCCTCTGACGTAAAAACAGTAATAACATAAAAATAAAACATTAATACTCACTGACATGGCTACCACCAATCCGTCACTGCAACGGGCCTAGCACTGATTGCAAGCCAACGAGTTAACCGGCACAATATAATAATAATATTAATAAAAATAAAAATAAAGTGTACTAAATTTGCCGCGACTATAACGGCGACGCTGTTAGATTATAACGTAACACAATTACACAGTACGTACTGACGCCGCGCAGTGATGCTAGCTGAATAATTTATCCGATTTTTTATTAAAAATCACGAACAAGTAATAAAATAAAAGTCTTTTCAGGCATGACGTTCTTGCCTTGACTGTAGCAGGAGTCAACTGATTTGTATTGGTTGGCATCCTTTCCCTCTGTCCGCTCAAACACGTTTAAATATAGTTCATCTACGGTACTAACCTTAATTTTTAAAGTTAATTTTACTAATAACATTTTTCATTCTCTGCTCTAGTTGTTGAAAATATTCTTGAATTACTGATGTGTTCTTAGAAACGCTGTCTTACTTATTAAATGGAGACAAATAGTTACAATTGTTTTTTACACAACTACAAATACGATGTTTTTTTAATACAATTTTTTAAATGTTTTAAATAGAATTTCAAATAACAATGTTGCTTCATAATAATTTACTATCCTTATTTTAAATATAAATATAAGGTATATTTCTTTTCTACATTCGTCAATTTTTTTTTATTTTTGTAGCAATTTTTTATTATTAATTTGTGTGTCTTCAAAAACATAGGAAAACTACCGTCTTTTCTTATTGCAGATGTACAGTTTGGGGTTGCCTGCCTTGTTAGCCACGACTTAAAAAATCGACCGTCAGCCTTGAAGAAAAGTTGAGCCCAAACAAGATGTAATGCAATAGTGATCAAAGGAAAAACATTTCCTTACGTCTTTTATACGTATTATCAATGGAGTCAAATAAAATTTATTAACGTGCTGGATCTCTTCTGAAAATTCACAAAAGCGTGATCGTCTCATAAATGGAACACATTACACATTACCAGTGTACAGCTGGACATTGATATACGTAATAATGTTCGGTAAGTCAATTTTATGATTTTAAAACATCGATATGTTTTATTTGTTATGAGTATCACCACGATGCAGCCTACCACGCGGAAATTACAATTTCTTTGTACTGGCTTCGTTTCCTCTTACTGGAAGCTGAAGGGCCACGTACAGTGAATTAACTAATATAGACTAAAAGAATAAACTAAAATGTATAGATAGTATAGATTAATATAGATAATATAGACTAAAATGTATTCAATTTTCTTATACATTTCATCGTCTTATGATGTAGACTATGATGTCTCATAATTTCGATGAAAGTACATAATAAGCATAGCATTTTTACAAATAATACACTATTGTAAATTGCTTAGTAACATTATTGGTAACTGTTAATCCGGTAATATTCCATCCTGGGCCTTCCAGTTCCCAACCTCCATTCTCTCCTGTCTTGTCAGCCTCGTGCTCTTAAATCTCTTTCCAACAGTATCTCGACCTAGATCACTTTCTACCGAAAGTTAAACTGGACTTTCCGTTCTGTCCATTCTAGAACTAAGTTAATATGAAAGATCTTCTTCCTACATTATCTGTACGTGCCCATACAAATTTATTTATCTTTGTTCGACGTTCTCTCGTTCCTAATTCGTTACATCCTTGAAACTCCTGCCGATCTTCACCAAAGACTATTTCTCTTCACTCTCAAATCGTTTACCACGTTGCCAGTCTTCACATCCGTAAAAAATATCACTTTTAAAACTACATTGTACAGTTTCGTTTTCATTTAACTACTACGTCTACATTGTATAGCATTCTAATTTTGACCTTGTTTACATACGACCTTAGGCTTATACAACTAGGATTAACACATCCGCTCCCAGAAGACAGTACATCTGCATTAACTACGAGGATAAAACTCCCATGATTGACTACATTGTTGTCAAAAATGAACACTAAATTCAAATTTTTGTTAACCTCTTTAATTTTATACCTCACATGGACTTTTGTGATATTTTTTATTATTTTGACACCAACATTTTTCCTCCCTCCTCTATTTTTTCAGGGTCTTACTACTGGGGATAGAATCAGTCTAAAAAACAATAGAGTTCTTTAGGGTAAAAGTATGAACATGTATGCTAATTTTTACGAATGCGTTCAAAATTATAGTGAGACATAACCCAAACAGATAGACAGGCAGACAAATCACAAATAGTCGAGTTAAAACTGAGAACTCGCATCACTCGTTCAGTAATACTTCATAATACTTTGATATTTGTATTGCGCTTTGTGATGTTTGTGATATAATACTTTCATATTTGATAATACCGAATACTGTGCTTTGATACTTATATTCGGTCTGGTCAGTTGGCTTTATATTTACTGTTATAGTAAATACTAATAAGCGTATCTTTGTTTTTTTAAGTAAAATGTAAAAATGTAGGGGCCTATACTAAAATCTAGGTCTTATAAAGAATGCTTTATAAATGTGTAACATCTAAAACATTTATGGTATTTCGTTGCTTACTTATTGTGTAGACTCCCTTAGATTATTTAAATAACTGTAGCAGATATTTTATTATGCTGTTTTGTTTTCAGTCATTCACTCGTTTTCATCATTATCTATTTATCATATATTCAATTATCGAGTCAATTTTCAATTTTAACCCTATTGCTTAATGTTATTCTCTTATGTATTTATGAGAATGCAATAAAACGGAATAGAGTAATTGGAGCGGTCATTAGTTGGAGTTTACAGAGCGGTTTTTTAGAGAAGAATCTTTTTTTTTCAGATTTTATTTTTGTTGTACAACTTTTATGTAGTAATTCTGTGGGGTTATTGTATGCCGTTCATTGTAAATTGATTGTTATTGTATGGGTTATTTTGTAAATTGTAGTAATGTCTACGCAGTAATTTGAAATTGATTTTTCTGTTTGTTGTTCGACTTATTCCAATTTCAGATTCATCCCCGTTTCCTTCTCAGCCGTCGAAACGTCGTCTCTTCATTTGCGTGGTTTGCTGTTCCGACCACGAAAGCAATTCCACATGCGCCTTCATTTTCCACTCTCATATAAAGAACAAAAACTTTGTTTTCAATATTTTTCCATCATTCTTCATAAAGCAGTACAATCTTGGTTAATACCCTTCACCCAGGTAACAGTAATTTCTTATTCTAACCTTGGTGTATTTCATTTATATTCTACGCTGGAACGGAAAGCGTCCTAATTAAGTCTTCTCACCCACGCACCTACAAAACCGCAAAACCTTTTCCTTCTCGCGTCCTCATCATTAAAATTCTAAAAACAGTTTACGGACCTAAATAACCGTAAATAACAATATTAATTAAATTTCAAAAGCTCAATGTTGTTATGAAACGAGGCTGCCTTGTTGTACACTCCAAAGAGTAAGCTACAAGTCAGTGAACCGTTACAGGCGCTGCACTCGTATTTGTAGAATGAAATGTTCGATCTTTTTGAAATCGACAGGTGATAACACAAACTAGGAATGTTAAATTTAATTTTGATCCGCAGTTTTTAGACTTCTTGAAGTTGAAGAAAATGACTGATAGCTGAATGTTAAAGTTACTGCACGCGAATTCCTAAAACGAGCCCGAAACTTAAAACATTACAAACTATTCGTTACTTTGAATTAATTTTAAAATATTTTTAATTGCAAACAGTTTCAAGTTCTAAGTATTTATAAAACTAATATTAGGAATAAAACGCTATTTGGAAGAAATTTATATTTAGAAAACTTACAAAAGACTTGACTAATAAGAACTATTTTGTAATTTATTTTAAACTTAGTGCCTCCTACACGAGAACTATATGATTTTCTGTATAAACTCAATGTTGGTACTAGGAAAGAATAAAATTATATTTACTTTGAAGTCAAAATTTAATTACATAAGGTTAATTTTACTAATAACAAAACTGTAAGAAGTACGTGATAAAAACAAACAACAGCTGAGAATAAAAATAACCAAAATATCAGTATAAACGACGATGGTAACAAATTAAACTTTAATAATGAATAAAAATAATTTTCCCTTACTTTACACGACCTAAGTTCTTAGAAGAGTTAATGAGCCATAGCCTAGTGACTATCATCTTCATCATCATCTCCAAAGATTAAACCAAGGATGGTTTGTTCCAGTCTCAAACATGCAAAGATTAGAGCTAGTCACTCCAACGCTACCTTGGATGAACCACACCTCTCCGTTCCCTCGGCTTATTGTTCCATAGTTGTTTTGGAGATGCGCCAGTGATCCATTCGACAAAGATGTTCCCACAAATTCAGACGATACTGGACAATCCTGTCGAGTATAATAATATTCAGTTCCTGCCGTATATCTGTGTTTCATCTATGATCATGGAGAGTATACCCTGCCACGTAACTGAGAAATCTCATTTCAGCCACTTGGATGCGACTTGCCTTTCCTTCCTTTTAAGTCCAATTCTCAAACCCATAAATAAGTGTGGGAAGGGTCATCACCTTGTAGAAATTTAGGTGTGTTTCTTTGCTTTCTAACTTAAGAGTTCGCCTGATGGTCCCACACATAAGGTTGAACTTATGCAGCTTATTCACAACGTCGTTTGCTTATATTATAAGACACACTGTAGTCCAGATATTCAAAATTGTTGACTTGTTCCAGGACAGTACCATCTATAACAATTTTTGCCCTGTTCAAACCTGTTTTCCGAGTCCAACAGAATAGCCTCATCGTCCGCAAACAACAAAGTGTCAATTGTAGAGTGGCCAATCATAAAATTCTCTGGAAGACCACATCTGCCAATTTTGTATGACATCGTCAATATATAAATTAAAAAGAGAAGCTGATAATGGACACCCTTGTCGTACTCCACAATTGATTAGACCAACTCTAGGGACTGTTCTCGGTTTCCCTGCTTTAATTGAGATTTTATTCTCCATATAAAGACTCTGTATAGGTCTAATTAGATGTTGTGGGATCCCGTTCCTTGCCATTATTGCCCATAGTTTGATCCGATTCACCCTGTCAAACGCCTTCTCGAAGTCGATGAAAGCTATGTATGTGGGCAGCTGATACTCTCTACGCTTTTCAGTGAGCTGGGCTATTGTAAATATACAATCTAAACTTGATCTACCCTGAAACCTTTCTGGACCTCTGAAAGCATGGTCTCCGTCGTTATTGCATTCAGCCGTGTTCTTAATATAGATGCATATAATTTATATTAAGTATTAAGAAAGCTGACTCCTCTGTAGTTCCTGCAGTCATTACGATCACCTTTCTTGAATATGGGAATTGCCTTTGCAATCCGCCTGTCGTCAGAAACATGACCAATGGTCCAGCATAGATTAATGAACTGCAGCAAACGATCGTGAAGCAAGGCTGGTGCATACTTTATAAGCTCCTGGTTCGCCCCATCAGTGCCCGGTGCTTTTCTATTTTTAAAGCGGTGTAGAGCATCTACCAATTCATCTATTGTTATTGGGTCCACACAATCACTGATATCAGCAAATATTGTTTCTTCCAGTTGATTCTGGGTCCATAGCTGCTCATAGTACTGAAGCCATTGTTGTTTGAGATAGCCTATTCTTATCTTCAGGCTACCCCTTCCGTTCGATTTAAATACATTAATATTTTGTAAGCCTTGTCCTGCTTGCCATGTACACCGTGTTTTATATCACTTACATATTTATCCCGTGTACTTCGCTTGATTTTCCTGACTTCTCTTCAGCCAATGGCACAGCTTACATTCACACCTTGTCTGATAATGTTTAAGGCTAGATGTTTCAAGTATGCCTGCTTTTTAGCATCTATTATTTGTCTAATCTTTACTAAGAGTATTTGGTTATGATTATTACAACTACTACAAGTTTTGAGGGTGCTGAAAAGGCGAGAAACTCTTTTCGCCAGCAACTCATGGCTGAGAGGTCTTCAGGTGTAGAAATGTCAATATGTTATCTTCGATCTATCCCAGAATGAGTTTCAACTTTTTTTCAACGAAACACCGAAACGAAACACATTTTAAAACCGTTTAAGGCATAGAGATCAAGGATACATACATACGCACGCACACGCGCGCTCACACACACATTCACATACACAAAAACGTTCATTCAAATAATTGTTCTGTTGTGTTTGACATTTTTTTGTATTCATACACAGGTCCTGACGATGACGTTTGTCGAAACGTGGACACAAATAAGTTAAAATTTGTGTTATATTTTTGGACCGATCCTCAGAAGATGAATTTTGTTAGCCAACATTACTACTTCTTCTTACGATGGTGTATGTGAGTGTGTGACCTAGCGCCGCCTCTAACTTAGCAAAGAAAAATTTATATCTAAACATTAGTGTTCCGTGTCGTAATGCAGTACAGACTATTTTTCTTCTAGTAGACACAGTGGTAACTGTATGTCCTTAGGCTGTATGTCTGTAGCTGCCGTAGGAGGTATATAGAGAAGGAAAGATTAAGTTGGGAAACGTGTTCGAAAAACATGTATAAAACTGATGATAAATGCTGTAGTAAGTATGGTTTTTTAATATTAAATCATATGTGCGTTCGAAGTCTTTGCCTTGGCGACTGTGCTTAGAACTCTCACTCTATTACTTTGATTGAATGAAACACATTGAACGATCCTGATAGTTTGACTCTCATTCTATTACTGATCGAATTTGTGACCAATTATAGCCATTTGATACTCCTGATTTGATACCTCTGTGTCAGGCTGAGAATTTTTATAACTATCCTCGTACAGCGAGAGTATTATTTCCTTTAAAAATTCATAGTCCATCCATAGAACTATGAGTTAAAGTTGTTTGCGTTAAATTGGGGATCAATCTAACAATAAACATATAGACGTAAATATGGATGTACAATGTACAGTCTTTAAATTAATAGGCCTACATACTTCAGGAAACGATAGAAACGCTACATCCAAAGAATGCAATCAGGTCTCTAATTCCGTTATAGACCGTGCGTCATCCTTCTAAAGACAGACGAAGTGTAGGATGATCACTTTTGTATTGGCTAGTTACGGCTGACTGAGGTTTTAGACCGTAGCTGGTTTAAATGCCAACCGAAAAGTTAAGATAATAATTACAAAATGTATCAATCGATTTCACACTATATTACATTTCTAATTTGATATCGATAATGCGTAATTACCTTCCATTAGACAGAACCACACATCATTTGCCGTACTGATGTGACAAAATAACTTGTGTCAACCTTTTTGATTTTTCAGATCGGAAGTCATCTTCATGTCCAAACGGCCGTTTTGCGACAAAATGTAGATGTAGTAAGAAAAAAGATACAGATGTAGAAGTACAAGTGTCGAGAAAAAATTAAAATAAAATAAAAGTAGTTCATCAGTAATCAGGCTTAAACTCTGAGCAAACAAAAGAAAAACATGTGATAATAATTTGAAAGCTATAACTCAATAATATAGTTGTCATCTGCGCAATAGTTCGACTGAAAGTGGGGTATCTTGATAACCGCCAACACACGGATGGGGTTGAAATTGTGATTTATGATAAATCAATTTATTAGTAACCTCAAATAAACAAAAATCTGATAGCATTGACAACTAAATAAATAAAAATTTTATCGACTTCTCTCAAAATAAACGGTAAACGAATATAGGAGTTCAGGGACGATCAACGACAAGGTCGCTTCTGACGCTGAATAGCAAACGAATTAGTATGCAAGCCAGGAGCCGACGATGATTTAAACGCGCACAGGATACAGTAAAAATAGGAACAGTAACAGAAATGATATTCCCGTAAAGAAATTTTTTAAAGGAACAAACAGTAAAATGGTAATAAATGGTATAGGAAAACTGACTGTGATGACCCCCAGCGCTGCGGAATCGATATGTTATTCGCAATTGCCGAATTCGAACATTGCCCGAAATTTTTACTCACTTCGCGAAGTGCGAATCTTGTTTTTACGCAATCCGCGAAGTGAGCATTTATTTCGGACAATGGGCGAAATAAAATACCCACTCCGCGGAGTGCGTATTTCTATTTGCGCAATACCCGAAGTAAACTTTTAATTTCTGCCATTGCGTAAATCAAAATACGCAGTCCGCGAAGTGAGCATTTCATTTTACTCAATCCGCGAATTGCGTATTGCATATAATGGCGGGTTTATTTCTGCATATAAATTCATATTCTCGAAGGAAATAATTTGTACGTAATAATATACGTATTAAATAAAAATCCGTGTGTATTACCCAAATATGAGTGTTTATTTTACTCGTATTTTTCGTAACAAAAGAACTAACCGAACAAGAGTTTTGGTAATTTTCACATGCGTATGTGTCATCATACAAAGCGAAAGAAGGACGTGCTTTAATCTGTCACAATTTTCTGGACTGTTAGGTCGTGGTCCAGATAGTCTATATGTACTTCTAGACGATTCGACTTCACTGGCGCGGGAACACAGATCACAAAACCCCACCAACGAATACGAACAAGAACTGTTCTATGCCGCTTAAGCACTTCTATTTATTAGTTATATTTCCTAAATAATATGTTTTTAGAAAATCGGTAAGGATTTTTACATGAAAATTTTAAGTCAAATGTCCTTACCTACGAAAACAGCCTTGAATAATTCAAGACCTTTTTTCTAAAGGAAGAAATAGTTTTTTTTTTCTTTTTGTACATTATGCTATAGTTTTGCATTTTCTCGCAGATTTGTACATTTGTACACATATTTGTCTATTTGACCCTGTGTGTGTGTGTGTGTGTGTGTGTGAGAGAGAGAGAGAGCTATGTCTTTAGTAATAACAATACTATTAACCTTTCATTTTAAGCACTTGCACTTTATTAGAGTGCAGTGTGGCTCTCTGCGTATTTGTGCAAACGTAAGTTATGTCACGAGGATACAATTTATCAGCGGGATCACAACGACCAGCGACCAGGCTAAATAGTGGTATTTACACAGGCTATTGTGTTGTTGACCCACTTACTACAGCATTTATCATCAGCTTTATACACGTTTTTCGAATACGTTTTTCAAACTTAATCTTTCCTTATCTACGGCAGCTGCAGACACTAAGGATATACAGTTACTATTGTGTCTTAAGAAGAAAAATAATCTGTATTGCATTACGACACGGAATACTAATGTTTAGATACAAATATTGTTTAACTAGATGAGAAACTATTTTTGTTGAATATTTGTTTGTTCTATTTATTTATTGAATATCATTACTATATATATATATATATATATATATATATATATATATTGCGACAACACAAATTACTAAACTATTGGCGCATAGGATATGATAGTATGTGTATTTCAAATTACAAGTCTATATTGGAGGGTTTAAGATTATTTATTGTACAAACACAAGTTATAGTTTATATGGTATATTTGAAATGTACAGAATGTAATGTTTGATATAGAGTCTTTCTTTTAAAAATGTAAAATAATGTTCAAACACAAGACGTGATACGTTACATAAGAAGACTCCCACGATGATGTTGCTGAAGAGAAGGGCCGGTCTTTGCGGTATAGTTGGTTCGTCAGGTGTGGCTTATAAACGACAGACGTTTCACCAGAAACGTTTACAGCTGGGCTGGTCCTATCACAGCTGGGCTGGTGTCCTATAACAGCTGGGCTGGTGTCTTATAACAGCTGGGCTGATGTCCTATAACAGCTGGGCTGATGTCCTATAACAGCTGGGCTGGTGTCCTATGACAGCTGGGCTGGTGTCCTATGACCGCTGGGCTGATGTCCTATAACAGCTGGGCTGATGTCCTACAACAGCTGGGCTGATGTCCTATAACAGCTGGGCTGATGTCCTATAACCGCTGGGCTGATGTCCTGCAATTCCCACGATGAATCCGACACTTCACACACACAACGGTACTACGGATTTTACTACTCGCAAAACTTATATAGAGTTTAAGACCAAGTAATACCTCAGGTGACAGTGAGTTAATCTAATAACGGTATATTGAGCTTATACCTCTCCGGCTTCTTCAAGTGTTCTCGCGAATACGAAGGTCTACCGCGATCAGCAGACCACCCTATGAGGAAATCTTGCACTAGCACGGAAACGTCTGATGGAACTATTGCGTAACAATTAATGATACTGTCACTGCGGAAAATCTCGCACAGTGATACAGTTACACTCACTTCTTACACACGTAATACTACAATATTAATATCGTGTGTAAAGATATAAAATCAATTGTTATGCGTCACACGCGTTACTATCCCCGAAAAGTCTTAACAGATCCTTGCAAGCGGTAGAGTCTTGTACAAGGATTGTATGTACCGTTCGCGGTAGCAGCAGTGAAGAACTGCTTGTAATTTTTCGCACAATGCGTTAAAACACTGATGTGTGCAAATGTACTACACGCACAGTTCTGAGTCTTCCCGTTTCACTAACGACGAATAGTTTTTACAACACCTTGCAAGCGGTAGAATCTTGTACAAGGAGTGCACGTTCCGTTCGCGGTAGATGGCGTAGAAGAACTGCCTGTGTAACGACAGGCTTAAGAAAATTTCCAACCACCAGTCAGCATTCTATTGGTGGATGGAAGTCACATGGTTAGTATAAAGTGACCATGCACTTTTCATGCAGTAAAGTGCATTTACTTTGTAACAGCATGCATAGCGGTAATCAGACTACACGTATCTCATGCATGACTGCCTACATACTAATAATATACATGAACGTAAACAATAGTCCGACAGGTATAGGGATTGCAGCGATATACATGTCTCAGTTCAGCTAATGTCAAAACAACGATAATACATCACGCACCGCCCGGGAAACGTTACCCACTCGCGCACGCGCGCACATTTCCACTAACACAGTACATGAATAACCATAAATAATAATGCACAGTTTTTCTAAACTAAACCCTTAACCTTACTAAATACAATTGATAACAACCAAACTTAACCATCTACCAATATAATATGAATGTCCATTGTCTGTGTAATATATGAACTTGCCACGCCTATCATGATCCTGTGATTCGTTGCAATATATATATATATATATATATATATATATATATATACATATATAAATTTGTGATGTTATTCAATTTCTTTCTTCTGCAAGTAGTGTAATTTCGTATTTTCTTTTTAACGCCTGACCCACGTTTCACTGAAAAATATCAGTATCATCAAAGGTTTGTAAGTAAATTAATAACAATCGAAATAATTCTGTTGATACAAAAATTAACGAATAATCGAATTTTTATCAATTTTAATGTAAAATAACTGATAATTGATTTAGGTCGATTAGTTAACAATTGTTTTAATGTTTATTTTCTTCAGCAGCTGTTTTCTCGGTTATATTTGAAATATTTATTGTTTATGTTTTATTCATTTTTATTTTTTAGTAAATTTATAATTTTAAATAGATTGTCTTGTTTTGTTTTTATTTGGGTTTGTTCTTTAATTAATAAATTATTGTTATTGTGTTTGTAAATATGTATTAAGATTTTCCCAAATATTCATTTTTTGACCTTTCTGTATGTTTTTAATTAATTTTATATTTTCAGTGTTTGGAAATTGGTGGTTATTATTTAGACAATGTGTGGCTAAATTAGATTTATAAATATTTGATTTTAAATATGCATTGCGGTGTTGAAGGAATCTATCTAGTAGTTTTTTCTTTGTCTAGCCCACGTAGAATTTATTGCAATCTGGACATTCTATTTTATATATTCCATTTTTATTGTGAGTACTGGATTTAATTTTAGGTTTTATTTTATTAAAAATTATATTATGTGTATTATAAGATATTTTTAAATTAGTATCTTTAAATATTTTATTTAATTTTTGAGTTATATTTCCGTAATAAGTGAAGGTTGTATATTTTATATTATTATTAATAGGTGAATTTTTAAATGTAGTGTTCTTGGGAAATTTTATTAGTGATTTTATGTTTAATTTTATTTTCTAATTTATTAATCTTTTTATTTTGTTTCCATTTTTAACTGCTATTTGTTGGATAATATTTCTTTCTTTGTTTCTTTCTGTGTTATTTAATGGGATCCTAAGCATTCGGTAAATCATGGAATTAAATACTGCCATTTTGTGTTAAGTATTTGGTACTACTAAATCAGTTTGAGAAGGTTTCCTGTAAATTACGTATTCAAAATTTGTTTAATTTTCTTTATTGTTAAGTCTAAATAATTTAATTTATTATTAGATTCTTCTTATAATGTGAATTTTATTTTGGAATGTAAATTATTTATGGAGTTGAATATTTTATTTATATTTATACCATTGTTTTGGGAAATGTACAGATTGTCATCAACGTATCTAAAATAACATCCTAATGGGTCGTTTAATTTTATTATATTTATTATTTGTTCGTCGAGTTTTTGTAGGAAGATTTCTGATATGATAGCGGAGGTTGGGGCTCTCATAGCAAGGCCATCTGTTTGATAGTTCAATTTGTTGTTGTATTGAAAATAATTTTGATTTAAAATTATTTTTAAACTATTAGTTAAGTGTTTAATGTATGTGTTACTTTCGTTATTTGTTTTCAGATTATTTATTATAATATTTATAGTTTCTTCAATGGGAATGTTTGTATACATGTTTGATATGTGGAATGAATATAATTTTGTACTTCTGTTTACTTCTTCGTTTTTTAGTTGTTCCGTGAGTTCGATACTATTTTTTATATTGTATGTGCTGGAAGATCAATTTTATGTTTTAATATTTGTGTTAGTAATTTTAATATTTTATAATTTGGTGCGGTCCTAGCGTTTATTAAAGGTCTGATAGGTTTATTGACTTTGTGTAATTTTATTAAAGAATTTAATTTTGGTGCACAAGGATTATCCATTTTATATTTAAAGGACTCTTTAGGATTTATGATTTGGTTACTATTTTTTAGTATATTTGTTATTTGTGTTTGATATTTATTTGTGGGGTCTTTATTTAATGTTATGCAATTATTATAAACTATAAATTCTTCTGTTTTATCGTCTAAATCTTTCTGAGAAATTATTATTGTACTATTACTCTTATCAGCTTTGGTTAAAGTGAGGTTAGTAGTCGTTAGTTTGTGTTTTATGTTATTAATGGTGTTATTTTGTTTATTTTTATTTTTAGTATGATGATTTTGGTTATTATATTTTTTGATATATTTTATTATTTCCATTGAGGCTTCTGTTCTTATTTTATCTTGTTTTTCTTGTTCTACATTATTAATTGCATTTTCAGTTTCGACTATGATATTTTCTATTACAAGTTTGTTTACATTTTAAAGATTTGTTTTGTTTGATGTATCTAGGGTAGCTATTTCGTTTTCCGTGAATTTAATATTAGATAAATTTATGAATTTTGGGTAAAAAGTGTTGGTTATTATTTAATGTGTGTAAGTGTTCGTTATCATCTTTAGGCTTACTATTTATTAGTAGATTTTTAATTTGTTATTGATTGTGTTAAATTTATTTGTTTTGTGTTTATTTAGTATTTTAAGCATATTAATATATTTATTATTCCATATATGATAATCAAGTGTGTTAGCTAAAAGAAGATGTAAATTAATTAATTGTTTATTAATGTAGTCGATTTTTCTGTAATTATTTGATATTTCGTCTTTAATCCATGTATATTGGGCTTGAGTAATATATTTTTTAATTTATTGTTATTGTTGTTTTTTACTATTATTTTTGTGTATTTTGGAAAAATATTAAGCTGTAGGCATTTTTGTTAAAATATATGTTTCCAAAACAATTAATTAATTGTTTTTTACGTTTAATAAAGTGGTTATAGGAATGAGTTACATCACCTTGTATGGTGTTTTCATCCATCATTTTCTAAATAAGTAACTCGACGTTTCTTGCAGTAATTATATAAATTATATTATATTTATATATAATTATATATTATATTATAATTTATATAATTACTGCAAGAAACGTCCAGTTTCTTATATAGAAAATGGTATACAGTATATATATATATAAATAAATATATATATATATATAATATATATATTGCAACAATACATATATTTGCATATTTGCTCTGGGCGGTATGTTTTATATTGTAATTAGTATAAATAGAATAAGTAACAGTTTTATACAATTTTGTGCAGGAATTGACAATATCTAACTTGTCGAGAGGGACACCTGCTGTGGTAGCGTAAGTTACAGAGTGGGTGTGTTTGTGTGTATGAGCACGCTACGACATGAAAATATGGGGCGATGCGAACGACTTATTGTTTTGTCTGTAATCATGTCTTAACAGGATTATAATAAACTAATTACTTTTGTGAAACCTGTAAGCAAAGACTTACGACAATTATAAAAACACCATTGCATTAAAGAATTTTTAACTAATGCAGTGATATAAAAATATTGCAGAAATTTGCAATATTAAAGACGCTAAGTAATTAATGTTAATTACGGGTGTAATTAAAGAGTAATTAACATGTGTGTTATATGTGCGTGAACAGAAAAAATTACGCAAACAATGATATCGCGCATGCTACAAGTGTGTTTACGAAATCGCTAAAATGAACAAAAAAGTGATTCGTAATTAAAAGGACGTTTTGCACGAAAGTTACAATTTCTAACATGTCAAGAGCAATCCTGGACATGTCAGATTGAGTCCAGTATAAATACGACCGACAATTTTGGGGCATTCTCAGGGGGGGAGGCAGATCACGCGTGAAGAGAGAGAGATTTGACTGCTTGCTTTCGAAGAGAGAACACCTATAGCTCAACAATGCAGAAGAGGATCGCCTCGACCTCTAGAAGACTGCTATGAAGAGGCTATCACAAAAAATCTACGGAGGCGGTTAAGAAGAAGCCGCCGGGAAACACTCGCCACATCGCCAGCGACAACACCAAGCTGCGATGGAAGTGGACCAGCCGCCTTGCCTGCAAGACGACGACAACCCACGCACAACTGGGACCTGCCGCACAGTGCCGGTAAGTCTTGTAGGTAGCGCTGTCCAGCGGAATCCGGGGAGTCCGAGAGTAGGACTCACTAATAGAGATGCGGGTTGCGCCGCTACTGTGACGGTGTCACAATTCGGCCCCCGGATACCCGCTGGACAAAGAGCTGAGCTAGTCAGCAGTAGACCAGCTGTTAGTGCCCCTGAAGCACTGTGCGGCAGCGACGAGCCCCACGGCCGGCCACTTGGGCCAGTCGGGAACCCTACGACTCGCGCGGGAAGCCCTGCTCAACCCGCGCAAGTTCGTGAAAATAATCGGTCCTTATTAGGGCCGACCAAGCCCGTAAAGGCCGGACCTTCCGGCTGCACGGCCGCTAGTAGGCCAAGCAGCCCGCAACCTCTGCCGGAGTCTGACCCCCCAGCCATGGAGACCTCGGCTTCCACCGACTGGGTGGTAGTAGGGCACGGTGGTAAGCCGAGGAAGTCTCCTTCCCTGACCTCTCTGAGTTCGGTTACGGACTCGGCGGCATTCAAAGCCTCCGCTGAGGTTGCGCCCAGTCGCACCTCCGAAGGAAGGATCCCGCCGGTGTTCGTCACGAACGTCCGAGATATTATCGGCTTCAGTCGCCGACTCCGCAAGGTCGTTGCGCTGGCAGATAACTCTTGGTTAAAACTCCTAGCGAGTGAGACTGTGCGCGTTACCTGCCGCAGCGCTTCCGAGCACTTGGGAGTGATCCAGTGGCTGGAACGTGAATCGTTCCAGTTCCACACATATTCCCTTAACAGAGTCAAGCCTGTAGCCCTCATCCTTAGGGGCCTGGACATACAGGCGGATCCGCAGGTCGTTCTCGACGAACTGCGCGACGCGGGTTATAAGGTTGTGGGAGCCTCTCGGCTGTACACCACTTATGGCTCGCGTCGTCCCCTCCCCCTCATCAGACTCCTGGTAGAGAAGGGCGATTCTTCCCAGGCCCTTTTATACTTGAAAAGGCTTTTTGGGCTTTACGTGAGCGTAAACCCCTGCCGCCAGACCGGGTGACTTTCCCAGTGCCACAGGTGCCAGCGGTTCGGCCACAGCAGCTTCGGTTGTCGGAACGCGCCGACCTGCGTCCGCTGTGGAAATGACCACTTGACGCGGGCCTGCGCTGTTCCGGACAACCACCGATACTGTATCAACTGTGGCGGCGCCCATGCTGCAAATAACAGGCGCTGCCCAGTCTACAAAGAGCAGCTGGACAAACTTAACAAACCTGTCCAGCCTAAGCCTCGACAAGTTGTTAGCAAACCCGTAAAGACGGCCAAAGCCGCTGAACCTGTGGTCAGGAAACCAGCCCCTAGGTCTGCTCCGGTTCCAAAACCTAGTGCAGTGAGCCCGAGCATAGCTCAACAGGCCAAACCACCTACCGCGCCCCCGGAACCGGAACGCGAAGTCCCCCACTACGCTCTAGTCCCGTTGCCGGACGATAAGGAGGAAATCGATCCTCCACTGCCGCCGCCACCCAAGCCTAGATTCCCCAGATCAGACAAAAAAGGTAAACCTCCGGCCAAGAACACGGGCCAGCCAAAGTTACCTGCCACTGGACCCAAGCCTGTCCACCAAAAGCCAGAGCGACCACCCGCTCCAGAACCCGCCCCCAAGGCTTCCACCGCTTCGCCCCGCCGCAGCTATGCAGTTGCCGCCAAGCGTTCTCCCCAGGCCTCATCTTCCGATGATCTCGCCGTTGTATCCGACTTTCTGGCAAGCTACGACTTGCAGAAAGTAGCCCAAACTTTCCTTAAAATCAAGGAACCCTTGGCAACAGCCTCGCCCCAAGACAAGTTCCTCCTCTTGGTGGAAGCCTGCCGAATTATAGGTCTGTTATGAACGGACAACCACGGCAATCCCTCAAGCGACACCTCGAGCTCGTGGCGTGGAACGCCAACGGCCTCGCTTCCCGGCATTCTGAGCTCTTAGAGTTCGTTGCCCGACACAAGCCCGACGTGCTTCTTCTTGGTGAGACGCACCTGACCCCGCATCGTCGTTTCCGACTGCCCAACTACGTGTGCCACCGGGATGACCGGTCGGGTCGCGCAGGAGGGGGCACAGCCATCGCGGTGAAGGCGAGTCTTCGCCATCACCGCGTTGTCCTGCCTCAGCGGCGGAACCTCGAGTGCACCGCGGTTGAGCTCCATGGTGCTCTCGGC
Source organism: Magicicada septendecula (assembly GCA_034769895.1). Taxonomy (NCBI): domain Eukaryota; kingdom Metazoa; phylum Arthropoda; class Insecta; order Hemiptera; family Cicadidae; genus Magicicada; species Magicicada septendecula. Next base: position 289,678,597 of record CM068372.1, read on the forward strand.
GGTGTACTCGTGGTTTCCGCTTACAAGCCTCCACAAACGGAGCTCCTGTCGAACGATCTGGAGGCCGTCTTTGGCGCACACAGGAGGGTAGTCCTGGCGGGCGACCTGAACTGTAAGCACCCTGATTGGGGGAGCCGCTTGGTGAACCCAAACGGGGCCCGCTTACGCAGGTATGCTGATGCGGCTCGAGTCACAGTCATGGGTCCTACCGGGCCTACGTACTATCCCTCGAGGGCTAACTCCCGCCCTGACGTACTGGACATTGCCGCGGTCAGGGGCGTTTATTGCCCGGTCCACGTCTCCGTCATTTCGGAACTGTCCTCGGACCATTGCCCTATCAGTGTGCATATAGCTACCCAGCACGCCACCGTCCGCGACGAGCGGCGGGTAATCGAGTGGGACCGTTTTGGCCCGGCGTTCAGTCGCCGCCTACCTGAGCATATCCCGCTCGACACTACCCAGCATGTCGACGAGGCAGTTGCCTTATTCGACACAGCCGTAGTCTCGGCGGTAGACGTGTCCTCCCGGATGAAGCCGGGGCTCACGCCCGACTATCAGCGTATCCCCGAAGAGGTGTTTCAGGTCGCTTGCGAGAGGAATCGCCTCCGGAGACGCTGGCAGAGGACTCGTGACCCGGCTGACAAGGCTGCGTTCAACAGAGCGTCCGGCAAGTTGCGTCGCGACATGCTGACGTTCCGTAGACGCAACTGGGAGCTAGCTGTGACACAGATGGATGACCCTGCCGAGGACCGTAATGTCTGGCGGATTCCCAGCGCCCTAACGGGAAAGCGCAAACGTGCGCCTCTCCCCGCACTGGCCGGACCCGGCGGTCAACCCCTTGGCCGCCCCCTCGAAAAGGCAGAGTTCTTGGCTGACAGTTTAGAGCGACAGTTCGCTCTCAACCCATCCAAGAACCCGGCTTTCACTGAGCAAATCTGCCGCGAGGTAGAGCGCTTTCTATCGGCCGATATCACAGTCCAATCGGAGCCCATCTCCCCGGAGGAGGTCTCTGAGAGGATTGTTCAGCTCAAGCCCCGGAAGGCGCCTGGCCCGGACGGAGTCATGAATTCCGCCCTCCATCGCCTTCCGGAGCGAGGAACCCAGTTCCTCTCTGACCTGTTCAATTCATGCCTCAGACTGGCCTATTTTCCGGTAAAATGGAAAACGGCTACCGTCATAGTGATACCCAAGCCGGGAAAGAATTCTTCTCGCGTGGAAAACCTCAGGCCCATCAGCCTCTTGTCCGCGACGTCCAAGGTTTTCGAGCGTCTAATCCAGCGTAGGATCCGCGACCATCTAGAAAGGCTAGACGTGCTGATCCCCGAACAGTTCGGCTTTCGTGAGCTGCACTCCTCGACTCATCAGCTGATGAGACTCGTGGAATGCATTACCGAGGCTGGCTGCCAGGGCAAACAGACGACTGCGATCTTCCTAGACGTAGAGAAAGCCTTTGACCGCGTGTGGCACGAGGGTGTCCTTTACAAACTAACGGAAGTCCTTCTCCCAGACTGCTACGTTCACTTGATTGGCAGCTTTCTGCGAGACCGTAGCTTCCGAGTGAGAGTAGACCACGCTCTCTCTTGGGAGAGGCGTATTACCGCTGGCGTCCCTCAGGAAAGTGTCCTTGGGCCTCTCCTGTTCTCGCTGTTTGTCAACGACACGCCCCGAGTTCCTGGGGTAAAATTGTCGCTGTTCGCGGACGACACTGCGGCTTTTGCCTCAGAGCCGAACGCGAGTTATGCGGCAGTTAAGCTCCAGCGCCAACTCGACGAGTATGTCGGGTGGACCGATGACTGGAGAGTTGCCGTTAACGCTTCCAAGAGCGCCGCGGTAATATTCTCGCGCAAACGCAAGCGGCCTCGGCCGCTTAAAGTAGGCCCCGTCGAGGTGCCCTGGACCAATAGCGTCAAGTACCTCGGGCTCCACGTGGATTCCCGACTCACCTGGCGAACCCATACAAATTACATCCGACAACGCGCTTCGGCGCAACTCAGTAGACTCTGGCCTGTGCTATCTAATCCGGCAATGACCCCCCGGCTAGGTAAGCTCATAGTCAACACGTACGTGTTGCCCGTGATTACCTACGCCTGTCCTGTTTGGGGATACCTGGCTCGTGGTCATAGAACAACGCTCCAGCGCGTACTCGACCGGGGACTGAAGCTCGCGTGCAAAGTCCCCCGGAGGTACTCTTCTCGTCTTTTGAGGAGAGGACTCGGTGTCCGCTCTCTTAATGACACCGTGAGACGCCTGGCGCGTAGATTCTATGTTCGTTCCGACAGAGTGACCCACAATTCCCTCATTGCCGGACTTGGTAAATACACCCCGCGACCAGGTGAGTCCTGGAAGCGACCTCGTCTATTAGTCCCGGTGGTATAATCCACCAATCGCAGGTCGCTTCAGACCCCGCTAAATAGATATAAAAGAAACTCAAACTGACCCAGTGGCAGGAGTCCTTTCTGAGACTCGGGACACTGCACCACTGGCGACCCGCGCTTCGCGCGGGCCGCGCAACCCCCAGTTGTGTGGGGCATTCTCAAAGTCAAGGAATCTCTACACGAGTACACTATATCCGTTTGATAAGCTATTTCCAAAGGACGTCACGCTGCTGGTCTGCCGATCGACTGAACACACTTTTACCACACACACAAGTCGTATAGAGGAACTCAGGAACAACAACAACGACCCATAGAGACATAGAACACACCATCATCATCATCATCATCATCATCATCATCATCATCATCATCATCATCATAAAATTCTCAGGATTCAGGACGCCCACACACACACACACACACACACACACACACACACACACACACACACACACACACACACACACACACACACACACAACGGTAACGGCAGCAGTATGCAGGTGATGACTAAATATTTATAATTTTGTTGTGAAAAGAACTTTCAGAAAGACAATTTTACATGAACAGTAAGACTTAAAAATTTTAAATGTAAATAATAGTTAAAGTTAATAATTTAATTTTATAAGAAAATTTGAAAGTTACTAAATCTTTTGTTATATGTTAAAAATTTGGGTGTGTCAATAGAGTTAAATAATAGTTTGAAAGTAAATATAATTAGTTTATTTTGTCTATAGCAACTAGTAATTTTATGCTTAAGTTTAATATTATTTTTGTTTCTTTTTAAATGAGTTGTTATTAGCATTTGAAGATTGAATCAAAGTCAGACTAACAAAAAAATTAAAGAATTTAGATGACTTATTTAACATGTCTGTTTAGTTAATAAGAGTATATGATTGTTTAGTTTTTAGATGTTATTAACAGCCTAATATGTGTGAAACTTATAAAAGTGGATATTTGATCTATCTATTGATTGAATTTTGTAATATTGGAATATTTTTCTATTAATGAATAAACCTTAGGATGATTATTTTTAAATGGTTTTAAATAATTATTTCATGTCAACAACATCTCACTCCTCTTTAAAATTTATTTAATTATTGTGGAACTATATATACTTGACGCAACGAGAAAAAAAATCCTGCTACCTGGCCGGTGTACAACACTTAATAGTTGCCTTAAGTACATGGTTCTGTATTTGTGTGAATTTATGAAATAATCGTAACGTTGCAATAATATATTGCGACAACACAAATTACTAAACTATTGGCGCATAGGATATGATAGTATGTGTATTTCAAATTACAAGTCTATATTGGAGGGTTTAAGATTATTTATTGTACAAACACAAGTTATAGTTTATATGGTATATTTGAAATGTACAGAATGTAATGTTTGATATAGAGTCTTTCTTTTAAAATGTTAAATAATGTTCATACGCAAGACGTGATACGTTACATAAGAAGACTCCCACGATGATGTTGTTGAAGAGAAGGGCCGGTCTTTGCGGTATAGTTGGTTCGTCAGGTATGGCTTACAAATGACAGACGTTTCACCAGAAACGTTTACAGCTGGGCTGGCGTCCTGTAACAGCTGGGCTGGTCCTATAACAGCTGGGCTGGTGTCCTATAACAGCTGGGCTGGTGTCCTATAACAGCTGGGCTGATGTCCTATAACAGCTGGGCTGATGTCCTATAACAGCTGGGCTGATGTCCTATAACAGCTGGGTTGATGTCCTATAACAGCTGGGCTGATGTCCTATAACAGCTGGGCTGATGTCCTGCAATTCCCACGATGAATCCGACGCTTCGCACACACAACGGTACCACGGATCTTATTACTCGCAAAATTAATATAGAGCTTATGATCAAGTAATATCTCAGGTGACAGTGAGTTTAATCTAATAACGGTATATTGAGCTTATACCTCTCCGGCTTCTTCAAGTGTTCTCGCGAATACCAAGGTCTACCGCGATCAGCAGACCACCCTATGAGGAAATCTTGCACTAGCACGGAAACGTCTTGATGGAACTATTGCGTAACAATTAATGATACTGTCACTGCGGAAAATCTCGCACAGTGATACAGTTACACTTACTTCTTACACACGTAATACTACAATATTAATAATACCGTGTGTAATAGATAATATCAACTGTTATGCGTCACACGCGTTACTCACCCCGAAAAGTCTTAACAGATCCTTGCAAGCGGTAGAGTCTTGTACAAGGATTGTATGTACCGTTCGCGGTAGCAGCAGTGAAGAACTGCTTGTAATTTTTCGCACAATGCGTTAAAACACTGATGTGTGCAAATGTACTACACACACAGTTCTGAGTCTTCCCGTTTCACTAACGACGAATAGTTTTTACAACACCTTGCAAGCGGTAGAATCTTGTACAATGAGTGCACGTTCCGTTCGCGGTAGATGGCGTAGAAGAACTGCCTGTGTAACGACAGGCTTAAGAAAATTTCCAACCACCAGTCAGCATTCTATTGGTGGATGGAAGTCACATGGTTAGTATAAAGTGACCATGCACTTTTCATGCAGTAAAGTGCATTTACTTTGTAACAGCATGCATAGCGGTAATCAGACTACTCGTATCTCATGCATGACTGCCTACATACTAATAATATACATGAACGTAAACAATAGTCCGACAGGTATAGGGATTGTAGCGATACACATGTCTCAGTTCAGCTAATGTCAACACAACGATAATACTTCACGCACCGCCCGGGAAACGTTTCCCACTCGCGCACGCGCGCACATTTCCACTAACACAGTACATGAATAACCATAAATAATAATGCACAGTTTTTCTAAACTAAACCCTTAACCTTACTAAATACAATTGATAACAACCAAACCTAACCATCTACCAATATAATATGAATGTCCATTGTCTGTGTAATATATGAACTTGCCCCGCCTATCATGATCCTGTGGTTCGTTGCAGGATTAACTCCTTCCCGCATAAAAAAAAAATTTTTTTTTTTTTAGTTAACTAACAAAAAATAAAATTTTTTTTTTTTTTTAATATACCAAAACAACTTCCTAATCCTGAAATAATAATAATACCCTCGAACTAAAATCAAATAAACATCCTCAATTAATACTAACATTTCCAACTGTCACTTTGACAGAAGCATCAAATCAAAAGACACGTGGTAACCTTCAAACCAAAACAAACGCACATGTTCTTGACACACAGATAACGAAATCTTATGCAGGTCACAGGGTACACAGACAACATTCCTTATCGAAACTAGATTATTGTTCATTCACAGAGCCATCTTACATACAACATTTAAACCTGAATTGACATATTTAAATCACTACACATTCCTACCCCTATATCCTGACATTTATTTCTGAGTTTTTTGTATAAATTTTTCTCAGTTTTGAAACGCACACGTTTACTTGGAAATACAGATTTGAATTTGTTTAATATACGCCGTAATTGCCTTATCTCGCAACTCATTAACTGAACCTTGGGGGTCGGTGAGTTATTCGTTATCTTATCTTTCGAGCGTCCCAGTCTGATAACTTGAGGTCGACAATCAACTTTAGCTTGCAATAATTCTTTCTGACATTCCAATGCCGCATGCAATTTATTCAATTTATCAACTTCCCAAATAATATTATGTCTGAGTTTTCTAATTCCAAGGACGGTCGCATCTATTTCCGTACCCTGTTCGTATGTTGCTTTAATTGCCTGTTTTTCAATTACCTGCGACTCACACGCTCCTGATTTTATCCTTGTGTGACATACCGGCAGAATCGGCCTTTGTATAAAGTGGGTTTTACACCTCTTTAGCAACTGCTCGTCCAACAGCGATATTCCTGTGCCGCTGTCAAACAATATCTCGCCAACATAACCCCTAATTTTTGCTTCGACAATAAGGTCGGTGCAATTTTCAATACTAATATTTTCTTCATATCTACTACTATTATCATTATTTTACATTAAATTATCCCTAATTGCTGCAGGATATAGGCCATACATAACAGTTCTATTCTTATAACTAACAATTTTCATACTTGATTGATTGAACTGCTTTTCAACTGAATCATTTTCAGTAACTGTTGCTAATAAGTTGGTATTAATTTGCTGAGTTGTATTTTTATGTTGTTGTGATTGCGGCTGAATCTGTGGTGTTTGAACATGAAACTGATTACGCGGCGGTTCATTATTATTTACCATAATTGTTGTCACCTTATTGTCACCAGTATCATTCACCTCTCCGTCCTCCGTAAACACCTCAGTACCTGATATAGATTCATCTAGTACCTCATCATTAGGCCATGTGTCATAAATGCCTGCACCGTTAGTATCCATACTAGTTCCAGGCTCTACTACTGGTTCGGAATTTTTATGTGTTATGCATACACTGTCCGCATCCCTGATAGCTTCAGATTCTATCATACGTTCACGGTTCTCGCATGCTATATCTGTTACACTATAAAATATCACTTCATCACAGCACTTACCTGAAGTATGTTCCAGATTAATAGTGTTGTTACTAATAATTTCATTTCTGTTATCTTCATTACAATTTGATGCAGAATCTAAATACTCGACTTTACCGAAATATGAACTACTAGGCCCTAATAAGGTGGTTTCTGTATAATCACTTTCAATTTCATCTACTACGCTACCGTTCTCCGTTAATCCTTCAGATGTAACATCTTGGTTAACTTCCATATTACTTTCGTTGAGAGTATGTTCAACAAGAACATTTGGTACTTCCAATTTATCATAAGGTACAATATTCTCAACAGTTAAATCTACTTCAATATCAGCTGACATTTCCTGAAGTTTCGCCATCCTCTCCTCTCTATCAGCTTCCATTTCTTCCCAAAATTTCTGCATATTGGCGTCATGTTCTTCTTGACGGGCTTTATTTTGCTCTGAAATTTTCTGTATACTCACTTCCATCTTTTCTTCCATGGTTTTCATCTTCGCTAATATGGCCGCTAAAGCATTCTCTACCCCTTTTGCCTCCGCCATTATGATTAAAATTTAATTTAAAATTTAGTAAATTTAAATTTATTGATTTATACGCAAAGCAAGTTATTATTATCACAACAAGATTAGAACATATGGTAACCAGTTTATATGCACGCAGAAAAAGCAGTTCAAAATATCAACATGTAAATACCTTATCTAACATACAACAACTAATAATCTACCTCCAATATACTGATAAAATCTGTTCATATATGATATACAAGAGAATATGCACACTTGAAAAATTATATCCTCAGCTTTTCATATGAACAATACACATACAATTTTTATGTTAATTATATTTATACGTCGGATTTTTCCAACAAATTTTATATTCATAGACAAATATATAATAGCGTAAAATTTCCGCTGTTTTACGAGCCCTACGTTGCTAAGCGCCAAAATATCTCTATGCGACAACACAAATTACTAAACTATTGGCGCATAGGATATGATAGTATGTGTATTTCAAATTACAAGTCTATATTGGAGGGTTTAAGATTATTTATTGTACAAACACAAGTTATAGTTTATATGGTATATTTGAAATGTACAGAATGTAATGTTTGATATAGAGTCTTTCTTTTAAAATGTTAAATAATGTTCATACGCAAGACGTGATACGTTACATAAGAAGACTCCCACGATGATGTTGTTGAAGAGAAGGGCCGGTCTTTGCGGTATAGTTGGTTCGTCAGGTATGGCTTACAAATGACAGACGTTTCACCAGAAACGTTTACAGCTGGGCTGGCGTCCTGTAACAGCTGGGCTGGTCCTATAACAGCTGGGCTGGTGTCCTATAACAGCTGGGCTGGTGTCCTATAACAGCTGGGCTGATGTCCTATAACAGCTGGGCTGATGTCCTATAACAGCTGGGCTGATGTCCTATAACAGCTGGGCTGATGTCCTATAACAGCTGGGTTGATGTCCTATAACAGCTGGGCTGATGTCCTATAACAGCTGGGCTGATGTCCTGCAATTCCCACGATGAATCCGACGCTTCGCACACACAACGGTACTACGGATTTTATTACTCGCAAAATTAATATAGAGCTTATGATCAAGTAATATCTCAGGTGACAGTGAGTTTAATCTAATAACGGTATATTGAGCTTATACCTCTCCGGCTTCTTCAAGTGTTCTCGCGAATACCAAGGTCTACCGCGATCAGCAGACCACCCTATGAGGAAATCTTGCACTAGCACGGAAACGTCTTGATGGAACTATTGCGTAACAATTAATGATACTGTCACTGCGGAAAATCTCGCACAGTGATACAGTTACACTTACTTCTTACACACGTAATACTACAATATTAATAATACCGTGTGTAATAGATAATATCAACTGTTATGCGTCACACGCGTTACTCACCCCGAAAAGTCTTAACAGATCCTTGCAAGCGGTAGAGTCTTGTACAAGGATTGTATGTACCGTTCGCGGTAGCAGCAGTGAAGAACTGCTTGTAATTTTTCGCACAATGCGTTAAAACACTGATGTGTGCAAATGTACTACACACACAGTTCTGAGTCTTCCCGTTTCACTAACGACGAATAGTTTTTACAACACCTTGCAAGCGGTAGAATCTTGTACAATGAGTGCACGTTCCGTTCGCGGTAGATGGCGTAGAAGAACTGCCTGTGTAACGACAGGCTTAAGAAAATTTCCAACCACCAGTCAGCATTCTATTGGTGGATGGAAGTCACATGGTTAGTATAAAGTGACCATGCACTTTTCATGCAGTAAAGTGCATTTACTTTGTAACAGCATGCATAGCGGTAATCAGACTACTCGTATCTCATGCATGACTGCCTACATACTAATAATATACATGAACGTAAACAATAGTCCGACAGGTATAGGGATTGTAGCGATACACATGTCTCAGTTCAGCTAATGTCAACACAACGATAATACTGCACGCACCGCCCGGGAAACGTTTCCCACTCGCGCACGCGCGCACATTCCACTAACACAGTACATGAATAACCATAAATAATAATGCACAGTTTTTCTAAACTAAACCCTTAACCTTACTAAATACAATTGATAACAACCAAACTTAACCATCTACCAATATAATATGAATGTCCATTGTCTGTGTAATATATGAACTTGCCCCGCCTATCATGATCCTGTGATTCGTTGCAATATATATATATATATATATATATATATATATATATATATATATTGCAACAGTACAAATGTATAGGGTACTGTGCATTGCACAAATTAATGAAAATAATTAATTAAAGTAATTAAATGATTCATATTGTTAGCAATAATAATTCAGCTTTCAATCTGAACTGTAAAAGGAACGACCAAATTTCATGTTGGGACAGGTTGATCACGCCACTTTGCAGTGTCTGTGTGTACACGTGTATATTACATGTGTGTGTGAGACCTGTGAATTCCTGCAAAGCGTCACCCCTTAATAAACGCTATTAATTGTATGAATTATTTAAATTGTAAAGAATTTGTGCATAATGTCACAAAACCAAATACGCCACAGTGTATACAAAAATAAGACGCACATGTGTATAAAAAATAGTGCGAAAAGAATAAAAAGTGCGATTACAGTGAAAATAAATATAAATAAAACTTATGTTAATTAAGGTAGGGAAAAACGGTTTATACACAGTGAACACATAAAAATTACCGACAAGATGAATATCGGGTAATGTGCAAAAGACTATATCGCGAAGACAAGCGAATTAATTGTGAACAGAATCGTTTTTAAAAAGGGACGCCAACGACAGACTCAGACCTGCAGAATATTGTCGAAACATGATTTTTGCGCCCTAGGGTATAAATACTCGAGACGCGCTAACTTAATTTCTCTTTCTCGTTCAAACATAGTGGCAGCCGGAAGCGGAACGACAACAACTTTTTTGTCATCCACCACAGCAGTAGCCGGAGGTTCTTCACGACTACTCATCACTTTCGTGAGAGCACCTGCAACCTGAAGCCATGACGGGATACGAGGGAGCAGCCAAGTACATGAAATAGAATCCAGCGTACGGGACGAGGCAACGGACGGCGGAGAGAATCTGTAGGACGAGGATCAAGGACTCCAGGACTACACGACTACAGAGGAGCATCCAGGATCGAGGACCTAGGACCGAAGAGGATATGCTACCTATTTACCACGACAATAAGGTGAAAAACAATCACGTATTTGTAAAACAGAGAATCACATAAAAACAATATAATTAACGATGTAAAAAAAAAGACAATCTAATTCAAAGATGGATTAATAAATTTTGAAAATGTAAATATTTACTTGTATAGTAATTAGAGTAATGTTTAAAAGTATGAAACTATAATTTTGAATCAATAACTTAGTCAATGATAATTTAAATTCATATAAAAGTTAATAGTAAATTTTTATTAGAAAACAAAGCAATGCATATCCAGTATAATAAAAAAAAATTAGATTATTAAAAAGAGATAAGATAATCTAATCATTATCATAGTAATGAGCAAGCCGAGAGCACTATTAGATAATTACAAATGTTTATTATAGTATAAGATTGTATATTATGTCTATGTGTAATACGAGATTATCACTTATATGTTAATAATTAGATGTGTGCTACAGCTACACACAAAGCGAAAAATAATGATATTTTTAAATCACAACCAAATAAAAAATTTTTGATTAATAAATTTTAATATGATTCTAAACCATATCACGTTGTGTTATTATTATTACGATTACACCTGTCATACTTTACCACGTAAGTAATGTGTAAAATAAATGGCTCACAAGAAGTCGGGGGCTGCACAAATACTTAACGTTGTTGTATATATATATATATATATATTATAATATAACGGTGTGTTGAGTGGGTATAATAAAATAAATAAAAGGTTGATGAATGTAGATTGTGTTCTCCTGTAAGCCCCACTGGTTGGGCTAGCCAATTTTGTAATATATAACGGTGTGTTACTGTTCTATGGTGTTCTAAAATTCTGATGTAATCAAGCCCCACAAGTTGGGTTCGCCAATTTTGTAATAATAATATGTAAATTACAAAATATACAAATATAAAAATATGTGTAGTTGTATGAGAATTGTACTCTCACTATTGTGTGTAGTAATATAGATGATGTCTTCTAGTCTTCATTCGGCTCTCTCTGCTGGTCTTCACTTTGGTAATATATAATTGTAATTGTAATGGTGTTCTGGTATAATATTACCCAGATTGACTTTTATGGTGCGTAGGTGTAGTAATGACGTTCCGCTCCGGGAGACGTCGATTTGGTAATATTCCTAAATAATGCTGTTATCAAATGTTCTTGGTGTATGTTGTTGTTGTAGCAATTTGAAATGTGATATAATTTTATAATTCTGAAATAATTGTTTTCGAGGTGTTTATATTCTTAAAATTTAGTAATAAATTGAGATTATTGATTGTAATTATAAATAGTATGGTATGGTGTGTCTTCTAGTAATGATCTTCCCTTCGTTAAATTTATTAAAAAGACAATCCACTTTGAATTAGGCGCGAACAGCTCTCTTCTTCTTCCTCTTGAAAGGTTGTAATTCGCATATATTGCCTTTAAAGGTTGTCGAGTTTTCTTTATTAATTAATGGTTATATTCCTTTATTAAAGAAATCAAATTCAATTCACTAGATAACAAGCGTTTATTCAACAAAATAATGAATTTGCTTAATTGAAAACAATGTTATAATGCCGTATCGACTCACTCAGGTCCGGTCGATCTATGACTTTTACATTGGTATTATACACATATAGGTTCTTTTAACGGTTATTTATAAAAAAGCCAGAGAAGGTCAGGGTCAGAAAGTATAACACTTACAATGCTGAAAATGTATTAAAATTAAACAATAGAATGGTAATTAGTAATAATAAAAGTTTATATATAATTTTTATTCACCACAGTACAGCAAACAGTCGACTGGTTGTGTTGATGAGATCAGTCAAAATGGTCGTCTGGCGCATGCGTGGATTTCACCTTCTAACATTGACAAAGTACTTGTGGAATAAATATGTTCCTTCTGCGATTAAATCCTCTTCGTAATCGTTTAATCTCTTCTTGGGTATAGTTTAATGTCACTGGAGTAAGATGGAAAAGTCACTGGGTGTAAAAATGTTGTTAAATAAGTAGATCAATTGGTGTTTATGTGTGTCCGTTTAACCTCGAATATTCACTTGGTATTTGGTGTGATTCCAGTGTTATTTCGTTTAAATAGTGATATGTGATGCTGTTTATAGGTGTTATGTAGTTCATAGGGCAACTTCACCACTTCACAATGATTAGAATAGTTTAAAATTTAATTTTTACACAAAAACTGATTCCGAACTTTAGTTATACGTAATCGCCATTAAGGTTGGGTTTTATAAAATATTCACGTAAAGTGTGCTCTTCAATGTATAATAATGAACTGCGTGGATTTCCTTCGTCATCCGAAACGTCTTAGCCAATTTAATATTAAAAAGACATTGTTTAAAATTGCCATAACTTCCGACACACTTTAATTTCGTGCACTATGCTTATAAAGTAAATTCGTTATTACTTAACTGTTTGAAATATAAAATACATATTCGTTTTCACTATTCTATTCTACTTATTTTGATAGTAATTAAGTTAGTATTACAAAGTTTTATCTGAAAATTATTTCTTATAATTTTTTGGGAGGTAGGCCTAAAATTATACTTCCCTGTCTTCTATGTAAATAATAGCCATTTTAACTAATATAATTATTATTCTATGAAATCTGAAATTTGTATAATTATCAATTCTCACTTATTTTATTGCAATTTAGTATATTAATGATGGTTTTTTCATATAATTCAGTTGTATATGATTCCCCTTCTGATAAAGTTAGTGAACCTATTTCAGTTTCAAATGGTATTTCATTATACAAATAAATAATTTTACTCATAGAATGACCATATCTTTAGAAAGCCTTATTTACATAGTATTTAATATGTTGGGTGTATCTTGCCTAAATATTGTCAGTTTGACTGGTTTATAAGATTAGGTTTATTAATTATTCTGCATTTTAACTTTATTATATTGCCTAGATTTGAATTGTGGCTATTTGCAGAATGTTTTACTAATGTAATTATTTTATTTCCTTCTCTGACTTCTGACTCTGATATATTTGATTAAAAATTAGTTCTCTGATCTGGCATAACAGTAATTATAGATTATACAATTAAAATATAACACCCAGATATATAAAACTGGTGTTCTTAATAACATTGTTTTGGTATATCACCTAATAACATAATAAAAAGTATTTCTACAACATTGGAATGTTATCTAATTTTAGATAATGCATTCCTAAATTAACATGAACAATAAAATAACAATTATAATACTAATATTTCTTATGACTAACCCTTACTTATCTAAATGCTATATTTAATTAGAACCCCACATTTGGATCCATATATAATTGTTAATACCTTCTACTACTCCATCATAAACAGTTAGTTCTGTAATTCCCCATTTTATAAGATTTATGCCCCCTCTTAAAGTATAACCCTGGCTATCTAAGTTATATTCCATTCTATGGAATGTTCATACAGTTTTAGTAGCTTTTTATTAGTAAAATTACTACTTCATTATCAAAGTAGGCACTGTTCACAAAACTTAAAGTTTGTTACTTTGTACTGCTACTCATGCACCTTTCTTAAAGTTTATTAGTTATAATTTGATCACTTACACCTTTCCATGGTAAATTATTACTATATTTACTAGTCTTTTTCTAGTTTTTAATATGAAATATTCAACCATGGGGGAACTGTGAAGATTTGTTTATGCACATTACACAATAACTTTTTGAATGCACTAATATTTACTACAGCTAACACTTTTAGTTTTTTGTCAGTTTTACAGTGATATGGTTTTTTATTGTGTTATACTTTCTTTTTTGGGCATTCATTGATTTTGGGGTTTTTTGGGGGTTCTTTCCCTATGGAGTTTTTGTTTTATATGGGTCGTCTTAATTATTCTTCTTTCTTCTTGAGTTTGGTTATTCTTCCTTCTTCTGTAGTTTTGGATTATCCTTCCTTCTTTCTTCTTCTGTAGTTCTTACTTTTATTATTCTTCCTTCTTCTTTGAGTTTTAATTGTTCTTCCTTCTTCTTTAGCTTTGATTGTTCTTCCTTCTTCAGTAATAGTAGTTTTAATTATTCTTCTTTCTTCTGTCTTCTGTATCTTTGATTGTTCTTCTTTCTTCATTCTTCAGTAGTAGTAGTTTTAACTAGTTCTTCTTTCTTCAGTAATAGTAGTTTTAATTATTCTTCTGTCTTCTGTATCTTTGATTGTTCTTCTTTCTTCAGTAATAGTAGTTTTAATTATTCTTCTTTCTTCTGTCTTCTGTATCTTTGATTGTTCTTCTTTTTTCAGTAATAGTAGTTTTAATTATTCTTCTTTCTTCTGTCTTCTGTATCTTTGATTGTTCTTCTTTCTTCAGTAATAGTAGTTTTAATTATTCTTCTTTCTTCTGTCTTCTGTATCTTTGATTGTTCTTCTTTCTTCATTCTTCAGTAGTAGTAGTTTTAACTAGTTCTTCTTTCTTCATTAGATTTAGTTTGTTCTTCTTTCTTCTTTGAGTTTTAATTGTTCTTCTTTCTTCTTTGAGTTTTGATTGTTCTTCCTTCTTCAGTAATAGTAGTTTTAATTATTCTTCTTTCTTCTGTCTTCTGTATCTTTGATCGTTCTTCTGTCTTCATTCTTCAGTAGTAGTAGTTTTAATTAGTCTTCTTTCTTCTGTCTTCTGTAGTGGTAGTTTTGACTATTCTTCCTTCTTCTGTAGTTTTTCGCCGTGTATGCCTTCGTTTCTTCTGGTCTGGTTTCTTTGACGGGGTATATTAATTGCCTGCTTCTATCTTACCTGGGTAATTTTGTTATTATCATTTTTAGTCTTCTGGGTTTTTAAATTTGTATTATATTATATTGTTTGCAGAAATTTTCTTTATTCAACCTTTCTTGTGAATATATTATTAAACAGTGCATTTTAATTAATTCTCATCTGGATATTCCATATCTTAGAGCTTTATTAATGATCATTGAGTAATGTATTTGTGTGGATTATCTGTCATGCTACAGATTGCTCTCTTCCAGAAGTGATTAGTTCAGATCATACTTAGTTTGTCTGAAATAATTGCTTATGACATTATATTATAAATTATATTTCTTTTACTTCCTTCACATTTCTAAAAATTTTTTCTCCTATATTTTTGAGCTTATCTATATTTCATTATTAACTGGATTCTTACTGATAGTAATAGTCATCTGAGGGCGTTATTTTTTATTTTTCCATTTTCTTCTTAACTCGTTTCTTTATCCTTGGGATATTTATTCCCTAAAATTCCCTAATACGTTAGCTGGGGCAGTCCAGAGGGGCTCTGTAGGCATCTCACTCTGCTGGCCATACTACGTCATTTATTGATTACAGAGGTAAATCATCTCTGACCAATACATAATAATACTGCTGGACTTATCTCAGACAGTCATTAATAAAATTATATAAGAATAGTCCACCTTATGACTATTTAAAAAAAATTAAATATCTTTGGATATTTCACTTCGTATACGAACAGATCTATTTATATATCTATCTTAGTGAATCTCTATCTCAGTTATTTTTCTCAATGGTTAGCTCTGCTGGCATTTTATTTCTCCTTGTGATTGGAAGCTGGTATAATATAATCATCACTTATTATTCAGTGTAAAGTTTTTAATTCTCTGTCATTTTTTGACTGTTATCACAATCTCCTTCTGGTCATTGGTAGCATATATTTTGTATTATATTTTTGTTCCTTTATTAATTCTTGTGAATCGTTCCACTAGTATTATGTTTTTTCAATTACTCTTTTAATTGTCTTTCTTATAACTGACATTTATATATGATCATCTTTTTCTTATGGACTTATTTATATATGGTTTTTTCTTTCTTTTTTAAAATTTTATTCTGCTCTTGCTTTTTATCCAAATGCACTCTTTATTATTAATGTCATATGTTTAATATCTCTGTTTATTTGACATAAAATTCTCATTAATTTCACTTCACAATAAGTTTATTCATTTAAATGGTATCAGTGGTTTGTATTGCCATTTCTTTATTCTGGAAAGTTTTTCAGAATTGGTCCCATATATAATTGTTTGTAATGTGTTATCCAAATTCTTTTTCTCCTTGTTCATTTCTAAAAGTTGTTTTTAAAATAAGGTAGTAAATTGTTTTTACTTGGGTTTTTGAATTTTGATGATTTAATTCAAAATTCATTTTCTCTTTGATTCATAAATGGTTTTCTAAATAATAGGCAGTAAGTAGTCATTACTTCATTTTTGAATTTAATGGTTTAATTCAAAATTCATTTTCTCTTTGATTCATAAATTGTTTCCTAAATGGTAGGCAGTAAGTAGTCATTACTTCATTTTTGAATTTTTACTTTTAATTCAAAATTCATTTTCTTCTTGATTCATAAATGGTTTTCTAAATAATAGGTAGTAAGTAGTCATTACTTCATTTTTGAATTTTTACTTTATTCAAAATTCATTTTCTTCTTGATTCATAAATTGTTTTCTAAATGGTAGGCAGTAAGTAGTCATTACTTCATTTTTGAATTTTGAGATTTAATTCAAAATTCATTTTCTTCTTGATTCATAAATGGTTTTCTAAATAATAGGTAGTAAGTAGTCATTACTTCTTTTTTGAATTTTTACTTTTAATTCAAAATTCATTTTCTTCTTTTTATTTTCCATAAAGTTTTTTCATAAATATTTGGTAGTAAGTAGACATTACTTCATTTTTGAATTTTGAGATTTAATTCTTTCTTCCATACATTCAATTACTCATAATATTTTTTCATAAATATGGTTAACATATCATATTATTACCCTAAATATGGTATTAGCTCTCTTCTTTTCTTTATTTCAAATGTACTTCTTATAATTATTTTTCTTTTAAATACCCAGGTTGAAGATTTTTATTAGGTTGGACAATTGCTCATAATTTATTTTTCTTTGACGTAGTTTTTTGCCGTTGCCGGTTATCATAACATCAGTCCCTTTTTGTGGAGGTGTATGGTATTAGACTTAACCGTAGTCTGTCACTTCATTTGCTCTCATTGTCCGGATGACCATAGTCTTCATCATCGTTCCGGTACTAGTGACATCTCTGGCCTTTGTCTTGTATTTCATTTTTCCAGCTGCTATTCCTTTGTTGGCTGCTAAGCTTATTCGGCTCCCTCTATCATAGTGTGTTATCCACCAGTACTTCTCTGGTCCATATGTGGTATTGCATGAGAAATATCTGTGAGGATCTTCATCTGAATTATTAATTATTTGCTTATCTGAAGCCCCATAATTTGGTTCACCATCATACATCCACCCTGAAGGAATACATTTTAGTGTACCTGTACACTGGAACTGTCCTGGATGGTACACTAATGGAACACATTCTGGTGATTCATCTGTGCCGTCATCACAGTCTGGTAAGATGTCATACTTCCATCCTTCTGGAATACACTGTCCAGTCCTGTGCTGAAACTGATCTAGTCCCCATGTTTTATTCAGTTTACCTCTGGTCCCTTCCCAGTGGTAACCTACTGTCTGCTGGTAAACCATCTCCGAGATTACCCTTAATCTACTTCCATTATTCCTGGAACTCAAGATTTCTTCATGGTTGGTAATAGGGATATTATCGTCATCAAATAAACCATGGTTCATCATTTCCATTTCTTCCTTTGTTTTCATTACATTTCTTAGATACATTCTCCTTTTCCTTTGTTTAATATTTTCTTTGTTTCGGTTAGTTTCAATTTCAGGTACTACCATTACTTGTTCCTGCCTTATATCATTTGGTACTTCTTCTGGTTCTGGTTTGCTTTCATATTTTATTTCCTTGGTCCTCTCCTTTCTTAATTCTTCTCTTTTTAATCTGTCCTCTCTTAATTTTTCCCTAAACAGTTTATTATCATTTTTCAAATCTTGTAATGTTGCTTGGTTATCCTTCTTCAATTCTTCTTTTAAAGATTGGTTGTCCTTCCTTAAGTTTTCTTCCATCTTCTTGCTGTTTTCTTCCATTCTCATGAACATTTCCAATAATTTGTCCATTTTACTTTCTTCTGTAGTCTTAGTTTTATCTATCTCCTGGTCTTGGACATGGACATCCCCTGTTTGAGTGGGTACTTCGGGTTGTTTCTCTGGTGGTGCTGGTTGTTGATGTTCTACCCGTTCAAGTATCTTTTCCACGTCCTCCACTGGGGTCGCCTCCTTATCCTCCATCTCGAGTTCTTTCTCGGCCTCCGCCGCTCTCTTATTTGATGTGGCACGACGCATTATTTTCCCTGATTCCCTGGCTGGGTAACCGCTGCCAAGCTGAATTAGGAATTGGGTAAGTAATTACCGCCTTTCAACCCCTAATTACAGCCCTTTAGTTGGACGCCAATTTTATAATATAACGGTGTGTTGAGTGGGTATAATAAAATAAATAAAAGGTTGATGTATGTAGATTGTGTTCTCCTGTAAGCCCCACTGGTTGGGCTAGCCAATTTTGTAATATATAACGGTGTGTTACTGTTCTATGGTGTTCTAAAATTCTGATGTAATCAAGCCCCACAAGTTGGGTTCGCCAATTTTGTAATAATAATATGTAAATTACAAAATATACAAATATAAAAATATGTGTAGTTGTATGAGAATTGTACTCTCACTATTGTGTGTAGTAATATAGATGATGTCTTCTAGTCTTCATTCGGCTCTCTCTGCTGGTCTTCACTTTGGTAATATATAATTGTAATTGTAATGGTGTTCTGGTATAATATTACCCAGATTGACTTTTATGGTGCGTAGGTGTAGTAATGACGTTCCGCTCCGGGAGACGTCGATTTGGTAATATTCCTAAATAATGCTGTTATCAAATGTTCTTGGTGTATGTTGTTGTTGTAGCAATTTGAAATGTGATATAATTTTATAATTCTGAAATAATTGTTTTCGAGGTGTTTATATTCTTAAAATTTAGTAATAAATTGAGATTATTGATTGTAATTATAAATAGTATGGTATGGTGTGTCTTCTAGTAATGATCTTCCCTTCGTTAAATTTATTAAAAAGACAATCCACTTTGAATTAGGCGCGAACAGCTCTCTTCTTCTTCCTCTTGAAAGGTTGTAATTCGCATATATTGCCTTTAAAGGTTGTCGAGTTTTCTTTATTAATTAATGGTTATATTCCTTTATTAAAGAAATCAAATTCAATTCACTAGATAACAAGCGTTTATTCAACAAAATAATGAATTTGCTTAATTGAAAACAATGTTATAATGCCGTATCGACTCACTCAGGTCCGGTCGATCTATGACTTTTACATTGGTATTATACACATATAGGTTCTTTTAACGGTTATTTATAAAAAAGCCAGAGAAGGTCAGGGTCAGAAAGTATAACACTTACAATGCTGAAAATGTATTAAAATTAAACAATAGAATGGTAATTAGTAATAATAAAAGTTTATATATAATTTTTATTCACCACAGTACAGCAAACAGTCGACTGGTTGTGTTGATGAGATCAGTCAAAATGGTCGTCTGGCGCATGCGTGGATTTCACCTTCTAACATTGACAAAGTACTTGTGGAATAAATATGTTCCTTCTGCGATTAAATCCTCTTCGTAATCGTTTAATCTCTTCTTGGGTATAGTTTAATGTCACTGGAGTAAGATGGAAAAGTCACTGGGTGTAAAAATGTTGTTAAATAAGTAGATCAATTGGTGTTTATGTGTGTCCGTTTAACCTCGAATATTCACTTGGTATTTGGTGTGATTCCAGTGTTATTTCGTTTAAATAGTGATATGTGATGCTGTTTATAGGTGTTATGTAGTTCATAGGGCAACTTCACCACTTCACAATGATTAGAATAGTTTAAAATTTAATTTTTACACAAAAACTGATTCCGAACTTTAGTTATACGTAATCGCCATTAAGGTTGGGTTTTATAAAATATTCACGTAAAGTGTGCTCTTCAATGTATAATAATGAACTGCGTGGATTTCCTTCGTCATCCGAAACGTCTTAGCCAATTTAATATTAAAAAGACATTGTTTAAAATTGCCATAACTTCCGACACACTTTAATTTCGTGCACTATGCTTATAAAGTAAATTCGTTATTACTTAACTGTTTGAAATATAAAATACATATTCGTTTTCACTATTCTATTCTACTTATTTTGATAGTAATTAAGTTAGTATTACAAAGTTTTATCTGAAAATTATTTCTTATAATTTTTTGGGAGGTAGGCCTAAAATTATACTTCCCTGTCTTCTATGTAAATAATAGCCATTTTAACTAATATAATTATTATTCTATGAAATCTGAAATTTGTATAATTATCAATTCTCACTTATTTTATTGCAATTTAGTATATTAATGATGGTTTTTTCATATAATTCAGTTGTATATGATTCCCCTTCTGATAAAGTTAGTGAACCTATTTCAGTTTCAAATGGTATTTCATTATACAAATAAATAATTTTACTCATAGAATGACCATATCTTTAGAAAGCCTTATTTACATAGTATTTAATATGTTGGGTGTATCTTGCCTAAATATTGTCAGTTTGACTGGTTTATAAGATTAGGTTTATTAATTATTCTGCATTTTAACTTTATTATATTGCCTAGATTTGAATTGTGGCTATTTGCAGAATGTTTTACTAATGTAATTATTTTATTTCCTTCTCTGACTTCTGACTCTGATATATTTGATTAAAAATTAGTTCTCTGATCTGGCATAACAGTAATTATAGATTATACAATTAAAATATAACACCCAGATATATAAAACTGGTGTTCTTAATAACATTGTTTTGGTATATCACCTAATAACATAATAAAAAGTATTTCTACAACATTGGAATGTTATCTAATTTTAGATAATGCATTCCTAAATTAACATGAACAATAAAATAACAATTATAATACTAATATTTCTTATGACTAACCCTTACTTATCTAAATGCTATATTTAATTAGAACCCCACATTTGGATCCATATATAATTGTTAATACCTTCTACTACTCCATCATAAACAGTTAGTTCTGTAATTCCCCATTTTATAAGATTTATGCCCCCTCTTAAAGTATAACCCTGGCTATCTAAGTTATATTCCATTCTATGGAATGTTCATACAGTTTTAGTAGCTTTTTATTAGTAAAATTACTACTTCATTATCAAAGTAGGCACTGTTCACAAAACTTAAAGTTTGTTACTTTGTACTGCTACTCATGCACCTTTCTTAAAGTTTATTAGTTATAATTTGATCACTTACACCTTTCCATGGTAAATTATTACTATATTTACTAGTCTTTTTCTAGTTTTTAATATGAAATATTCAACCATGGGGGAACTGTGAAGATTTGTTTATGCACATTACACAATAACTTTTTGAATGCACTAATATTTACTACAGCTAACACTTTTAGTTTTTTGTCAGTTTTACAGTGATATGGTTTTTTATTGTGTTATACTTTCTTTTTTGGGCATTCATTGATTTTGGGGTTTTTTGGGGGTTCTTTCCCTATGGAGTTTTTGTTTTATATGGGTCGTCTTAATTATTCTTCTTTCTTCTTGAGTTTGGTTATTCTTCCTTCTTCTGTAGTTTTGGATTATCCTTCCTTCTTCCTTCTTCTGTAGTTCTTATTTTTATTATTCTTCCTTCTTCTTTGAGTTTTAATTGTTCTTCCTTCTTCTTTAGCTTTGATTGTTCTTCCTTCTTCAGTAATAGTAGTTTTAATTATTCTTCTTTCTTCTGTCTTCTGTATCTTTGATTGTTCTTCTTTCTTCATTCTTCAGTAGTAGTAGTTTTAACTAGTTCTTCTTTCTTCAGTAATAGTAGTTTTAATTATTCTTCTGTCTTCTGTATCTTTGATTGTTCTTCTTTCTTCAGTAATAGTAGTTTTAATTATTCTTCTTTCTTCTGTCTTCTGTATCTTTGATTGTTCTTCTTTTTTCAGTAATAGTAGTTTTAATTATTCTTCTTTCTTCTGTCTTCTGTATCTTTGATTGTTCTTCTTTCTTCAGTAATAGTAGTTTTAATTATTCTTCTTTCTTCTGTCTTCTGTATCTTTGATTGTTCTTCTTTCTTCATTCTTCAGTAGTAGTAGTTTTAACTAGTTCTTCTTTCTTCATTAGATTTAGTTTGTTCTTCTTTCTTCTTTGAGTTTTAATTGTTCTTCTTTCTTCTTTGAGTTTTTATTGTTCTTCCTTCTTCAGTAATAGTAGTTTTAATTATTCTTCTTTCTTCTGTCTTCTGTATCTTTGATCGTTCTTCTGTCTTCATTCTTCAGTAGTAGTAGTTTTAATTAGTCTTCTTTCTTCTGTCTTCTGTAGTGGTAGTTTTGACTATTCTTCCTTCTTCTGTAGTTTTTCGCCGTGTATGCCTTCGTTTCTTCTGGTCTGGTTTCTTTGACGGGGTATATTAATTGCCTGCTTCTATCTTACCTGGGTAATTTTGTTATTATCATTTTTAGTCTTCTGGGTTTTTAAATTTGTATTATATTATATTGTTTGCAGAAATTTTCTTTATTCAACCTTTCTTGTGAATATATTATTAAACAGTGCATTTTAATTAATTCTCATCTGGATATTCCATATCTTAGAGCTTTATTAATGATCATTGAGTAATGTATTTGTGTGGATTATCTGTCATGCTACAGATTGCTCTCTTCCAGAAGTGATTAGTTCAGATCATACTTAGTTTGTCTGAAATAATTGCTTATGACATTATATTATAAATTATATTTCTTTTACTTCCTTCACATTTCTAAAAATTTTTTCTCCTATATTTTTGAGCTTATCTATATTTCATTATTAACTGGATTCTTACTGATAGTAATAGTCATCTGAGGGCGTTATTTTTTATTTTTCCATTTTCTTCTTAACTCGTTTCTTTATCCTTGGGATATTTATTCCCTAAAATTCCCTAATACGTTAGCTGGGGCAGTCCAGAGGGGCTCTGTAGGCATCTCACTCTGCTGGCCATACTACGTCATTTATTGATTACAGAGGTAAATCATCTCTGACCAATACATAATAATACTGCTGGACTTATCTCAGACAGTCATTAATAAAATTATATAAGAATAGTCCACCTTATGACTATTTAAAAAAAATTAAATATCTTTGGATATTTCACTTCGTATACGAACAGATCTATTTATATATCTATCTTAGTGAATCTCTATCTCAGTTATTTTTCTCAATGGTTAGCTCTGCTGGCATTTTATTTCTCCTTGTGATTGGAAGCTGGTATAATATAATCATCACTTATTATTCAGTGTAAAGTTTTTAATTCTCTGTCATTTTTTGACTGTTATCACAATCTCCTTCTGGTCATTGGTAGCATATATTTTGTATTATATTTTTGTTCCTTTATTAATTCTTGTGAATCGTTCCACTAGTATTATGTTTTTTCAATTACTCTTTTAATTGTCTTTCTTATAACTGACATTTATATATGATCATCTTTTTCTTATGGACTTATTTATATATGGTTTTTTCTTTCTTTTTTAAAATTTTATTCTGCTCTTGCTTTTTATCCAAATGCACTCTTTATTATTAATGTCATATGTTTAATATCTCTGTTTATTTGACATAAAATTCTCATTAATTTCACTTCACAATAAGTTTATTCATTTAAATGGTATCAGTGGTTTGTATTGCCATTTCTTTATTCTGGAAAGTTTTTCAGAATTGGTCCCATATATAATTGTTTGTAATGTGTTATCCAAATTCTTTTTCTCCTTGTTCATTTCTAAAAGTTGTTTTTAAAATAAGGTAGTAAATTGTTTTTACTTGGGTTTTTGAATTTTGATGATTTAATTCAAAATTCATTTTCTCTTTGATTCATAAATGGTTTTCTAAATAATAGGCAGTAAGTAGTCATTACTTCATTTTTGAATTTAATGGTTTAATTCAAAATTCATTTTCTCTTTGATTCATAAATTGTTTCCTAAATGGTAGGCAGTAAGTAGTCATTACTTCATTTTTGAATTTTTACTTTTAATTCAAAATTTATTTTCTTCTTGATTCATAAATGGTTTTCTAAATAATAGGTAGTAAGTAGTCATTACTTCATTTTTGAATTTTTACTTTATTCAAAATTCATTTTCTTCTTGATTCATAAATTGTTTTCTAAATGGTAGGCAGTAAGTAGTCATTACTTCATTTTTGAATTTTGAGATTTAGTTCAAAATTCATTTCTTATTGATTCATAAATGGTTTTCTAAATAATAGGTAGTAAGTAGTCATTACTTCTTTTTTGAATTTTTACTTTTAATTCAAAATTCATTTTCTTCTTTTTATTTTCCATAAAGTTTTTTCATAAATATTTGGTAGTAAGTAGACATTACTTCATTTTTGAATTTTGAGATTTAATTCTTTCTTCCATACATTCAATTACTCATAATATTTTTTCATAAATATGGTTAACATATCATATTATTACCCTAAATATGGTATTAGCTCTCTTCTTTTCTTTATTTCAAATGTACTTCTTATAATTATTTTTCTTTTAAATACCCAGGTTGAAGATTTTTATTAGGTTGGACAATTGCTCATAATTTATTTTTCTTTGACGTAGTTTTTTGCCGTTGCCGGTTATCATAACATCAGTCCCTTTTTGTGGAGGTGTATGGTATTAGACTTAACCGTAGTCTGTCACTTCATTTGCTCTCATTGTCCGGATGACCATAGTCTTCATCATC
Organism: Magicicada septendecula; assembly: GCA_034769895.1. NCBI lineage: Eukaryota > Metazoa > Arthropoda > Insecta > Hemiptera > Cicadidae > Magicicada > Magicicada septendecula. The sequence goes on from CM068372.1 coordinate 289,703,737, forward strand.
GTTCCGGTACTAGTGACATCTCTGGCCTTTGTCTTGTATTTCATTTTTCCAGCTGCTATTCCTTTGTTGGCTGCTAAGCTTATTCGGCTCCCTCTATCATAGTGTGTTATCCACCAGTACTTCTCTGGTCCATATGTGGTATTGCATGAGAAATATCTGTGAGGATCTTCATCTGAATTATTAATTATTTGCTTATCTGAAGCCCAATAATTTGGTTCACCATCATACATCCACCCTGAAGGAATACATTTTAGTGTACCTGTACACTGGAACTGTCCTGGATGGTACACTAATGGAACACATTCTGGTGATTCATCTGTGCCGTCATCACAGTCTGGTAAGATGTCATACTTCCATCCTTCTGGAATACACTGTCCAGTCCTGTGCTGAAACTGATCTAGTCCCCATGTTTTATTCAGTTTACCTCTGGTCCCTTCCCAGTGGTAACCTACTGTCTGCTGGTAAACCATCTCCGAGATTACCCTTAATCTACTTCCATTATTCCTGGAACTCAAGATTTCTTCATGGTTGGTAATAGGGATATTATCGTCATCAAATAAACCATGGTTCATCATTTCCATTTCTTCCTTTGTTTTCATTACATTTCTTAGATACATTCTCCTTTTCCTTTGTTTAATATTTTCTTTGTTTCGGTTAGTTTCAATTTCAGGTACTACCATTACTTGTTCCTGCCTTATATCATTTGGTACTTCTTCTGGTTCTGGTTTGCTTTCATATTTTATTTCCTTGGTCCTCTCCTTTCTTAATTCTTCTCTTTTTAATCTGTCCTCTCTTAATTTTTCCCTAAACAGTTTATTATCATTTTTCAAATCTTGTAATGTTGCTTGGTTATCCTTCTTCAATTCTTCTTTTAAAGATTGGTTGTCCTTCCTTAAGTTTTCTTCAATCTTCTTGCTGTTTTCTTCCATTCTCATGAACATTTCCAATAATTTGTCCATTTTACTTTCTTCTGTAGTCTTAGTTTTATCTATCTCCTGGTCTTGGACATGGACATCCCCTGTTTGAGTGGGTACTTCGGGTTGTTTCTCTGGTGGTGCTGGTTGTTGATGTTCTACCCGTTCAAGTATCTTTTCCACGTCCTCCACTGGGGTCGCCTCCTTATCCTCCATCTCGAGTTCTTTCTCGGCCTCCGCCGCTCTCTTCTTTGATGTGGCACGACGCATTATTTTCCCTGATTCCCTGGCTGGGTAACCGCTGCCAAGCTGAATTAGGAATTGGGTAAGTAATTACCGCTTTTCAACCCCTAATTACAGCCCTTTAGTTGGACGCCAATTTTATAATATAACGGTGTGTTGAGTGGGTATAATAAAATAAATAAAAGGTTGATGTATGTAGATTGTGTTCTCCTGTAAGCCCCACTGGTTGGGCTAGCCAATTTTGTAATATATAACGGTGTGTTACTGTTCTATGGTGTTCTAAAATTCTGATGTAATCAAGCCCCACAAGTTGGGTTCGCCAATTTTGTAATAATAATATGTAAATTACAAAATATACAAATATAAAAATATGTGTAGTTGTATGAGAATTGTACTCTCACTATTGTGTGTAGTAATATAGATGATGTCTTCTAGTCTTCATTCGGCTCTCTCTGCTGGTCTTCACTTTGGTAATATATAATTGTAATTGTAATGGTGTTCTGGTATAATATTACCCAGATTGACTTTTATGGTGCGTAGGTGTAGTAATGACGTTCCGCTCCGGGAGACGTCGATTTGGTAATATTCCTAAATAATGCTGTTATCAAATGTTCTTGGTGTATGTTGTTGTTGTAGCAATTTGAAATGTGATATAATTTTATAATTCTGAAATAATTGTTTTCGAGGTGTTTATATTCTTAAAATTTAGTAATAAATTGAGATTATTGATTGTAATTATAAATAGTATGGTATGGTGTGTCTTCTAGTAATGATCTTCCCTTCGTTAAATTTATTAAAAAGACAATCCACTTTGAATTAGGCGCGAACAGCTCTCTTCTTCTTCCTCTTGAAAGGTTGTAATTCGCATATATTGCCTTTAAAGGTTGTCGAGTTTTCTTTATTAATTAATGGTTATATTCCTTTATTAAAGAAATCAAATTCAATTCACTAGATAACAAGCGTTTATTCAACAAAATAATGAATTTGCTTAATTGAAAACAATGTTATAATGCCGTATCGACTCACTCAGGTCCGGTCGATCTATGACTTTTACATTGGTATTATACACATATAGGTTCTTTTAACGGTTATTTATAAAAAAGCCAGAGAAGGTCAGGGTCAGAAAGTATAACACTTACAATGCTGAAAATGTATTAAAATTAAACAATAGAATGGTAATTAGTAATAATAAAAGTTTATATATAATTTTTATTCACCACAGTACAGCAAACAGTCGACTGGTTGTGTTGATGAGATCAGTCAAAATGGTCGTCTGGCGCATGCGTGGATTTCACCTTCTAACATTGACAAAGTACTTGTGGAATAAATATGTTCCTTCTGCGATTAAATCCTCTTCGTAATCGTTTAATCTCTTCTTGGGTATAGTTTAATGTCACTGGAGTAAGATGGAAAAGTCACTGGGTGTAAAAATGTTGTTAAATAAGTAGATCAATTGGTGTTTATGTGTGTCCGTTTAACCTCGAATATTCACTTGGTATTTGGTGTGATTCCAGTGTTATTTCGTTTAAATAGTGATATGTGATGCTGTTTATAGGTGTTATGTAGTTCATAGGGCAACTTCACCACTTCACAATGATTAGAATAGTTTAAAATTTAATTTTTACACAAAAACTGATTCCGAACTTTAGTTATACGTAATCGCCATTAAGGTTGGGTTTTATAAAATATTCACGTAAAGTGTGCTCTTCAATGTATAATAATGAACTGCGTGGATTTCCTTCGTCATCCGAAACGTCTTAGCCAATTTAATATTAAAAAGACATTGTTTAAAATTGCCATAACTTCCGACACACTTTAATTTCGTGCACTATGCTTATAAAGTAAATTCGTTATTACTTAACTGTTTGAAATATAAAATACATATTCGTTTTCACTATTCTATTCTACTTATTTTGATAGTAATTAAGTTAGTATTACAAAGTTTTATCTGAAAATTATTTCTTATAATTTTTTGGGAGGTAGGCCTAAAATTATACTTCCCTGTCTTCTATGTAAATAATAGCCATTTTAACTAATATAATTATTATTCTATGAAATCTGAAATTTGTATAATTATCAATTCTCACTTATTTTATTGCAATTTAGTATATTAATGATGGTTTTTTCATATAATTCAGTTGTATATGATTCCCCTTCTGATAAAGTTAGTGAACCTATTTCAGTTTCAAATGGTATTTCATTATACAAATAAATAATTTTACTCATAGAATGACCATATCTTTAGAAAGCCTTATTTACATAGTATTTAATATGTTGGGTGTATCTTGCCTAAATATTGTCAGTTTGACTGGTTTATAAGATTAGGTTTATTAATTATTCTGCATTTTAACTTTATTATATTGCCTAGATTTGAATTGTGGCTATTTGCAGAATGTTTTACTAATGTAATTATTTTATTTCCTTCTCTGACTTCTGACTCTGATATATTTGATTAAAAATTAGTTCTCTGATCTGGCATAACAGTAATTATAGATTATACAATTAAAATATAACACCCAGATATATAAAACTGGTGTTCTTAATAACATTGTTTTGGTATATCACCTAATAACATAATAAAAAGTATTTCTACAACATTGGAATGTTATCTAATTTTAGATAATGCATTCCTAAATTAACATGAACAATAAAATAACAATTATAATACTAATATTTCTTATGACTAACCCTTACTTATCTAAATGCTATATTTAATTAGAACCCCACATTTGGATCCATATATAATTGTTAATACCTTCTACTACTCCATCATAAACAGTTAGTTCTGTAATTCCCCATTTTATAAGATTTATGCCCCCTCTTAAAGTATAACCCTGGCTATCTAAGTTATATTCCATTCTATGGAATGTTCATACAGTTTTAGTAGCTTTTTATTAGTAAAATTACTACTTCATTATCAAAGTAGGCACTGTTCACAAAACTTAAAGTTTGTTACTTTGTACTGCTACTCATGCACCTTTCTTAAAGTTTATTAGTTATAATTTGATCACTTACACCTTTCCATGGTAAATTATTACTATATTTACTAGTCTTTTTCTAGTTTTTAATATGAAATATTCAACCATGGGGGAACTGTGAAGATTTGTTTATGCACATTACACAATAACTTTTTGAATGCACTAATATTTACTACAGCTAACACTTTTAGTTTTTTGTCAGTTTTACAGTGATATGGTTTTTTATTGTGTTATACTTTCTTTTTTGGGCATTCATTGATTTTGGGGTTTTTTGGGGGTTCTTTCCCTATGGAGTTTTTGTTTTATATGGGTCGTCTTAATTATTCTTCTTTCTTCTTGAGTTTGGTTATTCTTCCTTCTTCTGTAGTTTTGGATTATCCTTCCTTCTTCCTTCTTCTGTAGTTCTTATTTTTATTATTCTTCCTTCTTCTTTGAGTTTTAATTGTTCTTCCTTCTTCTTTAGCTTTGATTGTTCTTCCTTCTTCAGTAATAGTAGTTTTAATTATTCTTCTTTCTTCTGTCTTCTGTATCTTTGATTGTTCTTCTTTCTTCATTCTTCAGTAGTAGTAGTTTTAACTAGTTCTTCTTTCTTCAGTAATAGTAGTTTTAATTATTCTTCTGTCTTCTGTATCTTTGATTGTTCTTCTTTCTTCAGTAATAGTAGTTTTAATTATTCTTCTTTCTTCTGTCTTCTGTATCTTTGATTGTTCTTCTTTTTTCAGTAATAGTAGTTTTAATTATTCTTCTTTCTTCTGTCTTCTGTATCTTTGATTGTTCTTCTTTCTTCAGTAATAGTAGTTTTAATTATTCTTCTTTCTTCTGTCTTCTGTATCTTTGATTGTTCTTCTTTCTTCATTCTTCAGTAGTAGTAGTTTTAACTAGTTCTTCTTTCTTCATTAGATTTAGTTTGTTCTTCTTTCTTCTTTGAGTTTTAATTGTTCTTCTTTCTTCTTTGAGTTTTGATTGTTCTTCCTTCTTCAGTAATAGTAGTTTTAATTATTCTTCTTTCTTCTGTCTTCTGTATCTTTGATCGTTCTTCTGTCTTCATTCTTCAGTAGTAGTAGTTTTAATTAGTCTTCTTTCTTCTGTCTTCTGTAGTGGTAGTTTTGACTATTCTTCCTTCTTCTGTAGTTTTTCGCCGTGTATGCCTTCGTTTCTTCTGGTCTGGTTTCTTTGACGGGGTATATTAATTGCCTGCTTCTATCTTACCTGGGTAATTTTGTTATTATCATTTTTAGTCTTCTGGGTTTTTAAATTTGTATTATATTATATTGTTTGCAGAAATTTTCTTTATTCAACCTTTCTTGTGAATATATTATTAAACAGTGCATTTTAATTAATTCTCATCTGGATATTCCATATCTTAGAGCTTTATTAATGATCATTGAGTAATGTATTTGTGTGGATTATCTGTTATGCTACAATATATATATATATATATATATATATATATATATATATTATATTGTAATAGCACGAGAATTAGTGGTAGAGAATTTTCTATCTTTTGTCCTTATCCACTTTGTTTATTAACATATAAGTTATTAGTAAGTTAATGTACTGGTGTTCTGTTGATGGCCAGTCACCTGCTGTGAGTGTTAATTTGTAATAAAAAATTAATGAGAAGTATAATATGTTCTTATCTCTAACAATTTATATTAATTAAATCCGTTCTGACCGAGTAGTGTACAATATGAGTTAGTATATTGTATGTTTATGTTGTTACTATTCAGGCCTAGTCTGTACCAAGCATTGAGAGAGGAGAGTAGTAGCCGTAAATTGGTTTTCTCTTCTCTCGTAATTCAACAGCTGTACGCAACCTAGCGCTGTGGTGTATAGTCAGCCGGTTATTGTAGGTTAAGTTGTTTTAAGCTTTGTGTTCCTCTCGTTTCTCCTTCTATACGCTATAATAACACATCGATCATACTGGAATGAATCGATTAGTTATTGAATTCGGGTTTAGATATTTTAATTTTAATTATATTGTTAATTTTTCTTAACCTCAGGTTACATGGAGTTCTTGTGACTATTAGTAAGGTCAGACAATGCAAGATAAGATTACAAGGTATTACAATTTAATCATAAAATCTTATTAATTAATGTTTAAACATAAGCTGAGTTTTACCGTATGTTGACAAAGTTACTCGTAATGCCTGCGCTTCGATAGACTAAGGCTGATATCCTAATGATGGACAAATGTCTGAAATATGTCAGTCTCCAGTTTCTCAATAAAAGTTTGGTGTTGGTGTCCCAGGATGTAGTGGAAGTTCCAGTTCTTGATCTTCGCTAATGTTTGCGTTTCTGGTGGTTACGGGTCCCAATGGATTTTGTGTAGTATTAGTTCTTCGCTTAGTCGTAAAAGTGAGGTTCAGGGCGTAATTTTAATTTTCCTTTCTTTTAGTTTTTTTATAATCCTTAATTACTTTGATTTCTTCAGGTCTTGGGTTGTCTTCATTTATTTATTATTAAATTTCATTATTACTCATTTTACTGTAGTTGATTAGTAATTTTATTCTTTGGAATTTTTATTTTATTTTATTGGTATGTTGAATTATATTTTCTTATGGATAACCCTCGGAAGTCAATCAACTGTCTGTTTTGTTAGTTAATAGTTATTAATTTTGATTTACAATAAATTTATTCTTTAGATTTTCTTTTTTTCTCGATTCATGACAACTGAACTGTCCTCGTTCATATATAACAACTGAGTGTTGAATAAACAAAATTTCTTGCATTTTGTCGTCCTTGACAACCAGTCTTCGTTCTGTTATTGGATAATATTTGTTATCCTAGAGCCATAATTAAAAAATGTTCTTGCACTTACTTAATAAAATACTCCCTTACTAAAGTTACATTACATCATATAAAACTTTCACATAATCTTTGTTATTAAATTATATACATTTTGCTATATTTTCTTCTTAATTTTCTTATTCTAATAAGTACTTTCTTCTCATTACAAAATACTAATTTTAGACCTATTTGTTCTATTACATGTGTTATGATTTTTTGTATTTTAAGTCACTTATCCTTTTATTAATTACTACTACTGCTTTCTTTTAATTTATTATATTACATTGAATGTTGATAGAATAAAGTATTTACCTTATTTTGTTTGTCCGTCTGGTGGCTTTATTTCTTCTTCGTTATTACGACGCGTTTCGGGATATATGTCCCATCCTCAGGTATTGTCACTCAGCAGAGGTCGTCATTTAAGTAAAAATATCAACACATAAAACATATAACATAACTTACACATAATCAACAATAAAAACGTTTAAACTTTGGAGCACGTACAAGTCGAGATGCGCATCCCGGACTACAACGGTCGACTGCCGAGTCTATGTTATTGCTCGCCGCGCACTGTGGACTTTGTCTGTATTTGTATAGCCGTATCGTATAGCGAATTTGACTGAAACTGTAACTGTTCATTTAGGAGGATTTCTTTTGTGTTTGTGTCCTTAAAGACGGACAAACAAAATAAGGTAAATACTTTATTCTATCAATATAAATAAGTGGCTTGGACACCGATAAACATGAATATAACATTGAATGTTTTTACATTTTTTAGTTATTTAACTTTTCTGACCTGACTTCCTGTAAAATGTGTCACTGGCTTATGGCCAATAATTCCATTTTTATTTCATTTCTGATTTTAATTTATTATTACTTATTTTAGTATAGAACCCTTCATCTGTTTATAACATAATTACAATAACCCTTTGGCATCTTATCAACAATTATTGCCTTCCTGGCCAAGATTACAAATATAATCTAGCAATACCTCTATTATTTTTTTAATGTGAGTACCAAAATATTTACTCTTATAAAGTTTAACACCAATTCTATGGTGTCATTTTCGTTAACATAAATGAAATTAACATCAATTAATTGATACTTTCTTAAAGCAATTGCCTCACACCTGCTACATACAAAAGACAACATAAATACCATGATAACAAAACAACATGATAAAACATAATAACATGCACATTAATATAAAATAAATTAAATACCAATTAATTAGTCTACTCTCAGTTAATTAATTGATTAGTCTAAACTGTCTATATTATTTTCACATTATTTGACACTATGTTTATCGCTTACACTTTTCACTGACCACTTCATAGTTTGTATTTATAAATATTTTTATTTTTTTTCTATTACCTTGTACTCTTATTTGGTGTTATTCATTTGTTTATTTAATAAGGGTTTACTTTTCTGACCTTTATTACAACGGACGATTAGCGTTTTTTTATTTTGATAATTATAAATCTTTATATAACGTAGGGGACCTTAGTTTCGTTACGTTACATATACTCCCCTTCCAAAATAAGTTTATTTTAGCTGAATGTGGTCTGGGTAAAATAAACTTATAGTTTTCATGTCTTGCAATATTTTCTTCTTAATCGTAGTATTTTTTTATTTCAGCTAGGTTATAAGTACCCCTTATCTTGTTACTAATTGGGTCAGTTACCACATATGTATTGTTTTGGTTATCCTTACTTATTAAAAAAGGTCCAACATATAATAACAATAATTTTTTAGCTTTCCCTTCAGAACTGCTGGGTTGTTGCCTGTTTCTTATTAAAATTTTTTCACCTACTGTGTACTTAATGATATTTCTTCCTGTTGTATTCTGTTTTTTCCTTCTAAGTTCCATCTTGTGGAGTAACCTGTTATATACATGGGTAAGGTTGAGTTCTTCTTCTGGTGTATAGCGATCAAAAATTTTAAATTCATAATTTTCTGATCGAGAAGTGCGTTTGCACAAGTCAAGTCACCAACCCAAGCCAGAGTAATAAATAAGGACAATTTAACGACACGTCATCCCGACGCTTGCTACAAGACAATGAGAGAACGCCTGACATAACACAACAAAAGGAAATAGGATCGACTGTGACAGACCAAGCTCAACTCAGATTTACAACACCACAACAAACAAACCGACAAAAGCAGAGTCCAGTGGCACGGATACGCAGAAATTGAAGCGAGCACATGCTGTAGGGTTAAATCAAAGCGTGCGAGCCTTAAGAAAGAGATACTCACTCACAAAGGATTTAGAAAGGTTTTACCCAGTATGAAGACAATGCAGCGTACACCAAGTGAATACAGTCGACGGTGTCGCACAGCGTGAAAACAACGTTAGGATGACAACTGATATTTATGACGAGAGGCCGTGGAGGCATCTTGGGATGACGACGAGCAAGAAGCTGTTAATTGGCAGAAAAAAGACGAAGGGTGGTCAAACAATGAACGAGACACTACATATTGTTAGTAAGGGAATAACAGCAGACCTTGGGAAACTCACAAGAACAAAGGTTTGACGGACAGGCGAGCAATTACTCTACATTCTCAGAAGTAGTGCGAAGCACTTTCGCCGTGTATTTTAGGGGATGTTCGATAACCAACCAGAGTTTAGCATCTTCCAAAGAAGCAAGTGGAGAGGACTGTCGTCATGGTGACAACCAGAACAGCGAATCAGGGAGTCGAGAACCATAGATCTTTTCAGTGGAAGGAAATATCGGACCTATCGAAACTGACCATAGGCGTGTTCGACAGGAAGTTGCATTATGGTAGAAGACGTTTAATAAAAACTGTTTACAGGGTACGCGAGCTCAGTAGTAGTTGTCCAAATTTTACTCAGTTATTCAAAAGTAGCAGTTGTTCAAACTTTCTCGGTTACTCAGTAGTTCTCAGTTAAGTCACGGAAGTCCGTTACTAAGTATTTTTCAGTTAATCAGTCTTCAATTTTAATAACAGTGTTACAAAACTTTATGTCAGTATTTCACTAAGTTTACAGAAGTTTACCGCAGTAACGCGAAGTGCGCAGTGATATAAGTATCGCTAGATTTTGAGTTTGATACTATAAACTTTAAAAGTATTTCGTCATGCAAACTAAACATTAATAAGTGAACGAACGACTCGATGTTAGAACTTTGGCGCGACAATTACGAACACCGTGATCGATATCAGAACGCAATATGATTCAGATATAACTATCTCAGTCGTGCGAACTCAGAAACAATAAGTGAATCAACGCTCATAACACTCGTGCTTAACATTGCACACAATCATAATCCAACTAAATTAAACGTATATAATCACACAAAGCAGTTTAGCGACAGACAGTTATTTGTACACAACCACTAATGATGAATGCACGTATGCAACACAAGACTTTATAAACTTTCATTATTAACGGGCAACGCCTACGGTAACGACACAGACCGGAGTGAATCTTATCCGCGAGTGAAAAGTGATAACAAACACCGAATCTACGGAACTTCTACTTACATGGGATAATCAGTGAACAGGAATCCTCACCGATGGAGTTTTGGATATTCACTATCTCAAGTAAAATCCTCATGTTATTAATATTATAATAAAACTACTACTCTATCTCTTTTCCAAGAAACCACACTTTGAGAAATTAGATCAATCGTAATGATAATCTTAAACATAAAAAGCTACTCATCTGAGGCAAAATGAACGCATTAGTGTAGGATGAATAATATTTGATTGTCTATGTTTGTGTATATTTATTGTGTTGTATGTTATGTTTTACAGCGAGCAACGAAACGGATATATATATATATATATATTGTGATTCATATTCTTATATGTTTTTCTTGAATGTATTTTCAGGTCATAATTTACATTTATGTATCAGAAGTTTATTTAAATGATGTTTAATAAATAAGTATTTATTTTTTAAGTATTTCATGCGTTCGTTATTGTCACAAACCTTAGTAACAAAACACTAACGTTAATTGAATCGTTTGTAATAAATTTTCTTGTATCGTTTATAAGGACAATAAAGAGTCTCAGTAATTTTGCTAATTGTTAATGAATACAGTTAATTATATCAGAGTAATTAATATATTCACATAAATAAATCAATTTGACACATTTAATCTAATTGAATAATTGAATTTGCATAAATTAGCATAATTTCACTAAAGGTCCTTCAGGGAATTGTATCATGTTAGTAATTTCTCGAGGTGGCAGTTTTGAAAACATCATTTGGTATGGTGTAACACCAATAGTTTCGTGATATGCAATATTTAAAAAGGTTTCTGTTTCACTTATGAATTTATCCCATTTTTTAAGGTTGTCATAGCAATAAGTACGGAGGACTCGCCCTACCTCTCTAAGTACCCTTTCAGCCGGATTACTGCTAGGATGGTAAATAGAAGTTTTGTATGTTTTGATTCCTCGATTTGCCATTTCTAATTTCCATTTTCGACCTTTAAACTGGGTTCCATGATCTGTTATTATGGAATATGGAGTTCCTACATCCATTATGTACTTTTCTGTGATCACCTTAACGATAACGTTGGTGGATGCTTTACTTATAGGGTACAGTTTAGTGTATCGTGTGAAATGGTCTAGTATTTTTACAATATATTTATATCGGCGCCTGCCTCCACTGCGTGGGAAAAGCCCGCAAATGTCAAGAAATGTTTTTTCTAATTTCCTCTCCGAGGTTATTTTTATTAAAGTCCCTTCCTTTCGCTCGTTGTTCACTTTTACCTTCTGGCATATCACACACGTTTTTACTGTTTCTCTTGCCCTTTTGTTTAAACCCTTAATATACACATGCTCCTCCAGTGCCTTTACTGCTTTGATAGGACCCATATGTCCATACATTTGATGGTAATTATTTATTATTGATGACTCCATTAATTTGGGAATATGCAATTTCCACTTATTATTCATGACAGGGGACTTTATGAAAACTAAACCGTTATATACTTGATAATATTGTACAATTATGGTATCGTCATTGGTGAGGCGTTCTCGGATGGTAGATAATCTTTGATCTTTTGACTGTTTTTCCTGAATTTTGCTTAATACTTCTACTAGTTCTTCTCTGGCTGTTATCACATGATATACTCTTCCAACATCCTCACTTTCAATTTCAAAAGTACCACTCTCCAGGTTCACTCTAGATAGAGCGTCGGCTACTGTGTTTTGCTTACCCGGCACATATTCCCATGTTATATTATATTCTTGGAGAGCCAATATCCATCGAGTTAGTCTCCCATGGCTTAACTTACACCTTTGTATGAATGATATGGACTTATGGTCGGACCGTACTGTTAAGGGATAACCTAATATGTATGTGCGGAATTTACCGCATGCGAATACCACACTCAATAATTCTTTTTCCGTGACACTGTAATTTCGTTCACATTGATTCAACACCCTGCTGGCAAAGCTTATTACTTGGTGATTTCCTTCCCTGTCTTCCTGGTATAGTTCGCCACCCAGACTTACATCACTTGGGTCACAATTTATAAAAAATTCCTTATTAAAATCAGGATGATGCAGAATGATGTTCTGTAAAAAATTTTCTTTAATTAAACTGAATAGAAGTCTCATCATCTCTCTCATTCCATTTCCATTTATGTTTAGATGATAGTAAGTGTTTGAACCTTGTTGTTAATTGGGAATAATTCTTTTGGAATTTGCGGTAGTAGTTACACACTCCTAGAAATGATTGCAACTGACGAATGTTTCTTGGTCTGGGGAAGTTTTGAATGGCTTCCACTTTTTCAGAGGATGTGGATATCCCATTTTCAGAGAGTATGAAACCGAGGAATTGTAACTGATTAGTTATTAATTTTGATTTATTCAATTTAAGAGTAATCTTGCTTCTTTCTAATTTGCTTAATATCATTTTCACACGTTGACAATGTTCTTCCCATGTGGTTGAAGTTACCAAGATGTCATCTACATACACTGTTGTGAAGTCCAACACTTCCCTACCCAGGACCTGGTCCATGCATTTGATGAAAACCGCCACAGAGTTTACTAATCCAAAAGGAAGACGTTTAAAATGGTAATTTCTACCCTCAAATATAAATGCAACATAATTTCGACTGTTGGGATGCAACTCTACCTGCCAGTATCCACAAACGGCATCCCAAATGCTCATATACTTACAATCCTTAAATTTCTTCATTAATTCCTCAATTTCCCCTGGTGAAGTCCTATCATTAATTATATTTTTGTTAATCTCTCGGGCATCTAAACATAGGCGTACTGTACCGTCCTTTTTCTTTATGGCTACTATCGGGCTGGTGTATGGGGATGAGCTATACTCAATTATATCCTGTTCTATCATACTCTGTATTTCCCTTCTCACTGCTGGTTTTAGGGATTGGGGTATAGGATATGATTTCCTATTAAAATTAATAGGTTGTTTAAAAGACAATTCACAAATGAAATTCTTAGCATTTCCAGGCAAATCTGAAAATCCTTTTTTATATTTGTTGTAGATTTTTACTAATTGATTTTTTGTTCTGGTGTCACTTCGCTCGCACTGGTGGCTTTAAATGAATAAATTTCTTGTAATTTTTCTTTCCATTCATCATTTTTAACACAGGCTAATTCCTCAAAAGGCGTTTTATAATCCGTTCCGTCATCACGTATTAGGGTAAAAGAATGTCGGTGGTGAGTGGCACTTTTACGATCCACTATTTCACTTGACCATTCCCCATTTTCATGGTACAGGGTTATTTTTCCCCTGCCCATATCAATAATAGCTGAGTGGCGCCGCAGCGTATCACACCCCAGCATCGCTTTAAATGGTAATCCTTGCGCTACCATAAACACCATAGGAATAGTTTTACCTCTGCTGGATACTTCCATCATTACTTGTTGCCGTATCGTTTTGTTTGGCCTGCCCGTAGCACCTATTATTACCATGTTATTGACTGGTAATGTTGGTATATTTTTCTTATACACTTCTTTTATTCTGTTATATTCTACTTTGTCTAAAAGTGACACGTTCGCTCCGGTGTCAATCACCATATCGGTCATAACTCCTTGCAATTCTGCCGTTATATATATTATTTGATTGTCATTTTTATTTTCTGACGGTAACCCTTCTTCAGTTAGATCCTCTCGTATATTTTTCAAATAATTGTTTCCTGTAATGATTATAATTTTGTTATTGTCTTTTTTTGTTTGTGTATACCCTTTCAATCCCAGCAGTGAGGGGCTACTTGACATTTCCACTGCTGTATTTAGTTTTCCACCCTATCCTGCGGACGATCATCTCTAGCAGTGTTTCCTGGGTTGCCATCATCTGGTCTAAACTCTCTACTATTTTCTTGGTTCCTAGGTAGGTCATCCTCTCGACTTCTATTGCCGTTTTGATTTCGTCTGTCATTGTTCCCTCGGTTACTATTCCAATAGTCTCTTCCATTGACAAATTTCTTCGGCCTGTGCTGTACCGGTTATTATTAGAGTTATTATAATGGTTATTGTTTTGATAATTATTACTGCGGTAGTTGTTATTCATATAATTGTTATTAACATTTCGGTTATAATTATTATGGTTATACCTATTCACTCCCTGACGCGGTTCTCTATTTTGCTCTTCTCTCCTATTGCTCGAATAATCATTTTGTCTTCGAGACCTCTGATAATAGTTTTCCATTTCATAGCTGGCTAACAATGTTTCCATCGCTCCTACTGTCTTTACTTGCCCACTGCGTCTAGCGCGAACTATTTCTTCTTCGAAATGGTATGATACTTTGTTCACCAAACACTCCTCTGGTATTCGCGGTTCTAAATGACGCGCCAGACACACCTTTCCCAAAAAGTAGGTAGTTGGGGACTGTTCTTGACTAATGTTGAATCTTCCATTGGAAATATTATCTCTAATCATATTCTGTACGGAATCCGACCAATATTTTGACCTAAAAACTTTCTTAAATTCTTCATAATTACTTGTTTCGTTTCGAACAGCCGACCACCAATTATCATTTATGTTTTTAAAACAGTCATCTAACAAATTCTTAATTATGTTCCATCGGGTCACTTTAATTCTACCAAACCATTCATCTATCCTATCTAAAAATTCAATGGGGTTTCCTCTATAAATTTTGAAATTAATGTTTTCCTTTTGATCAGGGGCTATGTGGTGTGCCAGGTACATTGGTCTATTTTGTTAATTTTCGATTGACTCCTTCATATTAATCAACTCCTGATTTTGTATATTTTCAACGGTCCCTTTATTATGATCCACTTGAGTTTTTATTTGTGTTATTTCATTGTTAACTAGCTCTATTCTTCCAGCTATGTTAATTTGTACTTCGTCTAATTTTTCTTGGGTTTCTAGTCGTACCTCTTTTACTCTAGTTTCGTTATTGTTTTCTATTTGTTTTATTCTGGCCTCTACTTCCACTCCGAGTTGTATGATGGTTTCATCCGTCTTTTGTAGACCTACCTTGGTTTCAGCTATTTGCTGTCTTACTTCCTCTTCGTAATCATCCACCCTTTTGCTAAGTGTTTCATTGACATTTGCAATCCTTTCGTTTATGACTTCTCTCAACGCTTGGTTTTGTTCATTTATAGTTTGCCACAAATCCTTATTACTGTTTTCAATTTTTTCATCTATTTGTTTGTTATTTTCCTGAATCTGCCTTAAGCTCTCGTCGTTCCTGTCGAACCTTTCGTTAATTTGGTTTAAGCTTTCATTTATTTGTCGGTTATTCTCATTAGTTTCCTCTTTATTCTTGTCAAACTTCTCGTTCATTAGTTTGATTAAGTTCTCACTCAAAATTTCGTTTTGCTTCTCTGAGTTTTCGTTTATACTGTCTATTTTATTTTCGAGCTTTCCTAACATTTGTTTGTTATTTTCTTCCATTCTGTTTATTTTCTCATTAGTTTGTTTATTTTGTTCCTCCATTCGTTTAAAATAATCTTCCTTCTGTTTCTTGGAATCTTCTTTAATTAATTCCCATAATGTTTGTAAATCCAGGCCTCCTTTGGCTTCCTCATTGTCACCCGCCTGTTGTTTCTTTTCGGTGTCTGTAACTATCTCTGCTTCTTCTTCCCGTCTATCTTCTTCCGTTTCTTGGTCCTTCGCCGTCCTTTTAGAAAGACCTCTTGTATGCATTCCTGTGCCTCTAATAGTCGCCTGCTCAAGTTAAGTAATAGCGATGTAGTCGATTTTTTACTTAACTCAAGCCCTACAAGTTGCGCGCCAATTTTTTTATTATCGCGCCAGGGCACGAGAATTAGTTGTAGAGAATTTCCTATCTTTTGTCCTTATCTACTTTGTTTATTAACATATAAGTTATTAGTAAGTTAATGTACTGTTGTTCTGTTGATGGCCAGTCACCTGCTGTGAGTGTTAATTTGTAATAAAAATTAATGAGAAGTATAATATGTTCTTATCAAACATCATAACAAACCTCAGCGATGCAGCACGCCCAGAAAGATAAGACGATGATTTTAACTGGATGAATATAGTCAGCAGCTGACTAATACAAGAGGAAAGAACTTATTGGAATTGAAACGCCTCACTCAATATAAAAGGGAGTTTAGGACGTAGCTGAAGAACCCAGATACAAAAGGGGGTGTAGAAGAAGAATAAAGAAGAACTCACATCCTACAATCACGGTTATTTGTTTGAACTTCTTGTTCACTTAATAAAAGTATTATCCTGTACATAAAAACGTCCAATTTTCAAGTTGGTGACCATTAAAAGATAAACGATTAGGAAGACATTCGTCTTCCTGAAGTGATTCGAGATCTGTTGATTAGATTCGCAAACTCGCAGCATTAAAACTTCGGTGTACCTTCTTAATGAATATTACTACGGTCTCCTTCAAAATAATCTCCTCGGAAAGCTGTACACTGATGCCAGCACCTAGTCCACCTTTCAGAGTAAGTTTGTAACTGAGTTTGTAAAATCACCTTTAGAGCTGCCGCCGATTGCTCTCTATACCTTAAACGTTATTAAAATGTCTTTCGTTTCAGTGTTTCGTTGAAAAAAAGATGAAACTCATTCTGGGATAGATGAAAGACAACATAATGACATTTCTACACCTGAAGACCTCCCACAGCCATGAGTTGCTGGAGAAAAGATCGGGTCTTCTTTGTCTAATTATTTCACTCGCCTTTTCAGCACCCTCAAAACTTATTAGTAGTCGTAATAATCATAACCAAATACTCTTAGTAAAGATTAGTTATAACCATAATTGATTAGCTGTATTTAACTTTTCTATACTTTTCTGCCATAACAGACTCTCTGCAGCTTGTTTACGAATTTTATAGTCAGACGTCATACCCGAAGTTCCCTTCTGTGTCTCGAAAGGTTAGAACCAAGAATTCTACTTACATAAATACAGAATGAGGTCTACGTTGCCAGATCCGTATGCAAATAACCATCCTTCCTCGCAGAGTCTAAAATCCGGCACGTCGTGCCAGCGCCTGTTCGGCTATCTAGTGAAGGCTTCAGTGACAGCTCCCTCTTGCAAGCAACGATACAGTCTCAAGAACCACATGGCCAATAAAATGCCAGCCTTCCGCCCCAAGACATCTCTTGTGGGACGCTACAATATCTCCATAATTGTCGTATGAAAGTAAAGTGTTTCCATCCAGGTCTTGAGGCGGTAAAACCATTATCTAAACACAAGTGAGTCCGTCCCTAAACACTAGCAGCGCTCTTTCTTTTAGCAGGGCTGGAGGATGACAGTAGGTATCTCCTGATCTGAACTTCTTGTAGACTCTCATTTCTCTGTACGTCCAACTGCTGTACTTTAACAATTATGTGTCGTGAGGCTTTGCTTAATTCTTTAATTTGGAGTAAATTTTAATCGACGAACTTTTAAGAAAGAAATGGACTAAACTTTGAGTCAGTAAATTATTCACTTTTTAATTAAATATATACATGTGTGTGTGTGTATGTGTGTGTGAGTGTGTGTGTGCGTGTTCTCTAAATGTGCTAAAAGCCAATTAAAATTTTTTTTTAATAATCTCTAACGGTAGGTTAGAGTAAAGTCTCGCATAAAATGAAATTAGCAATTAACGTGAAGTAGCAATGTTATTGTTTTACCGGTTTGCATTAGGTACAACTGTGAGAGAGTACCGTGCTGTTTACCGTGAGAGTTGTTGCCCTAGCTGAGATCGTTTGTAGACCGTGAGATCGATTATGAGTTTCTTAAACAAGTGGCTTAGCAGAAGAGGAGGATGAAGGATGAGACGAGGCGGGGCGAGGAAAACTACATGTGTTGTCCTTAGCACTAATTAAAGAAGGATGTAGCGGCACAAGAACGGGATTTCTTCGCGTACACACGCTAGGAACAGTATTAGCGAGTCGGATCACGTAATGACTCAGTTCAATTAATAGACTACATGTTTACCTGCCTCAGCATCTACCTGACCGAAGAGAGCAAACCAAGAACAGGACAATAGAGAAAATAAAAAAAAAGATTGCTCACTACAAAGATGCCGATATTGTACGATAAATACTGCATGTGTTACAAAAAATAAAATAAACAGAAGAAAAGAGTCGCGAGATAAAGAAACCACAGAAAACACTTCCCACAACAAAATCTACTAACCTGTCAATCTATTTCTCTTCACGTATTTTTCTTTTTGTCTTCTCTCGTATACACTATCTAGTTCTTCTTCTCTCTCTCCGTCTTCCTCTTTTTCTGTTTGGCCTTCTTTGACATAACTCCCTTCCCTCCCTCCCTGAATCCTCTCCTTTCCACACACACACACGCGCGCGCGCGCACACACACACACACACATACACACACACATACAGAATTGTTTAACTTTTCCTTCTCTCTTCCCAATTATTTTTCTTCACTCAGCCTTGTTTTCTGATATATCTGTATGTTTCATCGGTATAAATTCACTTCGCCGGTTCCTTCATTTAGATTGTCTCGTGTACATCTGTTTAATTTCTCTCAAATTTAAACAACTTTTATTCAATGATCTTTAATACAGTAAGTCTAAAGATTGTATCAATTACCTAAACATGTACGACGTAATAAGCCTTAGAAATTTCTAGTACAATAAGGCAGAGTTTTATGGATATTTTAAGTGACCTTCAATTTATCGTCACTTAATTACACTTCACACAATTGTGTTGATAAAAATATTTCTTATTTCATCAGGGAATAGGCGAATCGCCTATTACGATATCAAAGGAAATACATCCACTTAACCAGGCCTTCCTATACTTCTTTGTCCAACTGCCGAACGTCCATATGTAAACTGCCGTCAGGCGTCCTATTCAGATGAATAATCCAACTTTGTTTTCCCCAATGCGATCTTGGATATTAAAAACTGCTGACAATAATTTATTTATAGTAAACAATTTACTATCAACTAGCATAAAACAGTAGTGAATATATAGTCTAGGTGCAAGTCATACAAGTCATAATTAGTGTTACAAAAAAATTTTATGGAAAAACTGTGACAGGAGAGGTCGAATGTGGAGGACATATTTGGACAATGTACAGATGGAGGCTGGAAGGCACAGAAGTTCTTGATTCTTGAAGTTTGGCCTTTACTGATAAAGTTCTGTTTAAATACAAATTATTAAACATATTGCTTTCTACGCGTTGACCTTTATGTTTTGTTTTATGCTTTACGATTTTTGCCTCTGAGTTCACAACGCTCGCTTGCGCGTGAGTTTGCGTATGCTTCTGCGCGATCCGATCAGCGGAGTAAAGTGAATCTGATTGACCTGGACAAGCACATATTCCCATAGGGCAAAGGTCTGTAAACACGTTTGTCTTCTTGTCATCGCTACACAACCGTGGACAGTCATCAACTTGTCATCACCGCTGACTATGAAGCCGGTTTAGTTAGATCACTACGTACTTGATCGTTCGAATCCTGGAAAATTATGATCATATACAGTAGATAAAATAACATACTGTTGATACATAATGGGTATGTGATCGTCGTAAAAAATTGTGTATATCTTCTGAAGATAAAGGCTATACATGGAAAAAGGAGATTTCGAAATGTGGCTTAACGGCTTTATATTTACAAAGATCCTTGTGGCTGGAAAAATATTGACACTACTGTTTACTCATTATGAACAAAATAAAAAACATCTATAAATACGAGTAAATGCGCGCCTCACACATACATACATACACACAGAATTATGTTTACATATACATAACATTAATCGGCATCATCTTCGCCATTAATAAGAATCGTATACACTCCTTGTAAAGTTATAGCAGCTCTTTTGAGCTCTTCGAACTTACTTCACCGCCCTATGTAATGTGTGTGTGTGTGTGTGTGTGTGTGTGTGTGTGTGTGTGTGTGTGTGTGTGTGTGTGTGTGTGTGTGTGTGTGTGTGAGGGGGGAGAATCTACTGGAAATTCTCCTCAGTTGAAAACATAGGTGGAAAAAAGTTTGTAGCACACCTTTCTAGAATGGACTTTCAGTTCTTTTGACCATTCTGAATGCCAATTTAACCCCGTGCAAAGTCCATCGCGTTGCGTATGTTTTTATAAGCATATTACTTCTTTAAAATTACTGAAACATTTTACATTTTGTCAAAATATAGTCTGAGCTAGGAATACTACTATTGTTGCTGAAAACAAGAATATAGCATAAAACATAAATTAAATTGAAGTTTAATAATCTACGATCATAAAAAATAAATTTATAGGACCGAAAAATTCGGTTTTTACACTTGCTTCGACCGTACAAATTCCCGTATTTTAACTAACATGACTAGACTAAAAACTGTCAGACTTGGATGTAACAAGAGACATTTTAAAGCTTACAATCTTAATATTAAATTCCCCAAATACCATTAAAAATCTTATTTTATTACTGACTAAAGAAGTTAGCCGTAGACAGTAGAAATTAGTTGTCTTGAAAAAATATAGGAAAATTTATAGTCTTCGAATCGTCCTATGCATTTAAGAATAATTTTAGGAATGAAAGCAACACGATAGAGGAACTTTTTCAAAAAATTGCTTCTTAGCTAAAATCAAAAACATCAATTTTTTTAATTAATAAATTTTGTTTTCTTATAAACTATAAAAATCAGCATTCTAAACATTTAAATGAAAGTCAGTTCAACAGTACAACTAATTAACATTTTATTATTTTTAAGGCATGAATTTTAAAGTATAGACAATACTACAATACGTTTTGTGAGGATATATGTAAACACTTATGTGACTTCAAAACGTTTTAATTGAATAATTGACTTAATTAATTATGATTATTTTGATTAGTAACGATTTATTAGTTATAACTAATATATCAACAGTGATAACAACAACACAACTTGTAAGCTTTTTAATGGAACTTGGAGGATTTAAACGTTGGGACTTCAGACTTTAAAACGCTTCTTGTTACCCCCAAATCTGACAGTTTTGGCCTAGTTATGTTATTTTATAAACGGTAACTTGTAAGGTCAAAATAAGTGCAAAATCGAGTTTTTCGGACCAATTCATTTTTTATAATCGTAGATTCTTTAACTTTAATTTACGTTTTATGCTATAAACTTGATCTTAGCAACAACAGCAGTAACAGTACGGTAATTCAGATTATTTTTTGACAAAAATATAAAATATTTCAAGAGATTTTAAAAAAGTAATATGACTGTAAAAAAGTACGCAACGCAATGGACTTCGTACGGGGTTAAATTATCATTCAGAATGGTCAAAAGACCCCGGAAGTCCATTCTAGATAGGTGTCCCACAAACGTCTTCTTCTAGTTGAGGGGAATTTCCCGTGGATTTGCTCGTATGTGAAGGAAGGGAATGTAAGAGACGTTCACCGGTAGTGATGATAATATACACAAAGCTTATTCAATTACCAAATGTTACAACCCTTTGAAATAAGGACTAAAAGATTTCTTTTTGCACTGTAATAAATAATGAGTTTTTCTGTAATGTAGGCCTACTGTTAGTACGCACATTTCAACAATTTGTTTCATCTTGAAACATTTGATTATGTTTATTTTTTATATCAGTGCGTTGTTTTACATGAACGACAGAAATCGATTCTATGTTCGCTGTGACAGAAAATGATTTGAAATGCGTTGTGTGTTTAACAAGTGGATTGTTTTTTGCAATGCACAGTTTTTAGATTTTCTTAACTTCCCGACGCATAAAAACGTTCTAACCATATTTATTTTCTACTAGCCGATTTACCCAGCGTTGCTCGGGTTCATAATTTATTCATAGGCTCATAGGCACCTATTCTTGTTCTAACGTTACATTACTTCTATATTGTATAATCTTACTTATATTGTTACGTTCGCATTCTCACTGGAGGAATACTCTGTAGCGCACCTGCTTAAGAACATGTCATAAACTTTATTCTTATGTCTGGAGAAGAATTCTGTTGCGCGTGATGCTCCTGCTCGATTTCTAACTCAGGGAGAGGGCGACAGCCAAATTAGTTTTCAATAAAATTTCTACAGTACTTGCACGCGCTGCGTATTTAACTGTTATTTAACCGCTACGAAGCCATTCATTGTGTTAATGTTGAAATAAGGTATTTGTTAAATTAGTGTTTCCTAAACTTATTCTAACAACATAATACTTCTATAGATTTCAGCTTTTTAATTTTTAAATTCAAACTGAAGCTAGCGCATTTATATTGTCTAAACACTACGATCTGAATACATTCGCTATCAAAACGTTTTTTTATACTCGCTTATAAAAATCGAAACTTACTTCGATTTAAAATTATCTACCTTTAAATTCAAACTGAAACAACTCTGAATTCACGCGCTATTAAGAAGTTTCTTAAGATCCATACACCACCTTCGATATCATAACTTATATCTTTATTTATAAGAACCGTGGACTCCTGCCCGGCCGTTTTTGGGGGGATCTGACCTAAGACTCCCCGGGTTCCGTGCACGGACTCCGGGGAAGCCCCTTCGGACAACTTCCACGCTATTCCCTACGCGGGAGGCTTCCACCTATGCCGGGAGACCGTCTGCTTTTTCCGGCATCCAGGCCAATCGA
Organism: Magicicada septendecula; assembly: GCA_034769895.1. NCBI lineage: Eukaryota > Metazoa > Arthropoda > Insecta > Hemiptera > Cicadidae > Magicicada > Magicicada septendecula. The sequence continues at coordinate 289,726,651 of CM068372.1, forward strand.
ACTCTCGCGCTAGGACTTGGTCAGAGACCTCCCCGGGGTACAAAGGTTCTCCGAAGCCCGATAAAGCCGTCGACTTGCCGGGAGAGGAGCTAGGACTCTGGCCCGGCCGTCTATCGCGAGATCCGACCTAAGACTCCCCGGGTTCCGTGAACGGACTTCGGGGAAGGCCCGTCGTACTACTCCCGCGCTATTCCCTACGCGGGAGGCTCCGGCATCCAGGCCGGTCGAACTTCCGCGCTAGGTCTTGGTAGAGACCTCCCCGGGGTACAAACGGTTCTACGAAGCCCAGAAAAGCCATCGACTTGCCAGGAGAGGAACTGGGACTCTGTCCCGACCGTCTCGACTGTTTCGCGAGATCCGACCTAAGACCCCCCCCCCGGGTTCCGTGGACGGACTCCGGGGAAGGCCCGTCGCACGAATCCCGCGCTATTTCCTAAACGGGATGCTTCCACCTATGCCGGGACACTGCCGGCTTTTTCCGGCATCCAGGCCGATCGAACTCCCGCGCTAGGACTTGGTGAGAGACCTCCCCGGGGTACGAAAGGTTCTCCGAAGCCCGGGAAAGCCGTCGATTTGCCGGGTAAGGAGCTGGGACTCTGGCCCGGCCGTCTTTCGCCAGATCCGATCTAAGACTTCTCGGGTTCCGTGAACGGACTCCGTGGAAGGCCCGTCGGACGACTCCTGCGCTATTCCCTACGCGGGAGGCTTCCACCTATGCAGGGACACCGCCTTTTTTTCCGGCATCCAGGCCGGTCTAACTCCCTCGGTAGGTCTTGGTAGAGTCCTCCCCGGGGTACGAACGGTTCTACGAAGCCCGGAAAAGCCATCGACTTGCCGGGGGAGAAGCTGGGACTCTGTCCCGACCGTCTTTCGCGAGATCCGACCTAAGACTCCCCGGTTTCCGTGGACGGACTCCGGGGAAGGCCCGTCGCACGAATCCCGCGCTATTCCCTAAGCGGGAGGCTTCCACCTATGCCGGGATACTGCCTACATTTCCGGCATACAGGCCGATCGAACTCCCGCGGTAACACATGGTAACCAGATCTAATAGTTTTTTTTTTATACCCCAAAGGATCGTATCGAAAAAAAAACACCTGTCCTATGTTGGTTCTCCCGTTGCGTAAAATATTTGTGCCAAGTTTGGTTGAAATCGGTCCAGTGGTTTAGGAGGAGATGTGGAACATACATACATACATATATACAATGACTTTTATTTATATTAAGTTTTAAAATAGTAATTATTATGTTGCATTACACAATGTACGTAAATAAAATCTCTCTCTCTCTCTCTCTCTCTCTCTCTCTCTCTCTCTCTCTCTCTCTCTCTCTCTCTCTCTCTCTCTCTCTCCCCCTACACACGCGCGCGCGCGCGCCCATAAAGAATTTCGACGAAACCGAAAATTGAAGCATGATAATGTTTTGTAAACAAAAGATTTCTAGACTGTGGGGAATCGAAAGTGTGGAAGCGTTACATTTTTCGATGATGCATCACGCATTTTGTGGAATGACCCCCAGCCTAAAAACATTATCATGTTAAAACAAATTCTTTTCGTATATTGTGGGATTAATTGTATTTACATGCGCCCCGATATATATTATATATTATTATTATCATTATATGGCTACAGTGTATTGGCAATCACATTTCAATAATGGTTTAATGTGTTCATAATGTTTTATACATTCCATAATGCTCAATGTGAGTGTGGCGGGGGGCTGAACTGAACTGTTCTTGCGTATTTTTGTTTTTAGTTTACTTTTTCATTTTTATTAAATTTTCATTGTTATTTTTCATTTATATTATATTTGTAATAAACAACCACACTACCTGATCAACATCTTATAATTTTTTAATTATTAAAATTTGATTTGAACAATTTCTCTTTTATCCGGTTATCGAATATAAAAAAATTGGTATGGAGAACCATACATGACTTCCATGTTCTATGATCTATTGCGACAATACAAGCATATGCTGAAATGTGCATGTATTAAATAAAATAAATATTTAAATTAATTTTAGTAATATGTAACAGACAAGCAGGTGTGAAATTGAAAGCTGAATTATGAACAGGAATCAACAGGAAAGGTCACGCGATTGCCGCTGAGAGCGTGTACATGAGTAAATAGTGTGTGTGCGTGAGGCCTGTTCAAGCCTGAAAGTTTGCAATCTCACCCCAAATAGATACTAGATTAAAGTTTTATTTAATTATAAGCAAACCGTAAATATTAGAAAGATTGTAAAGACTTCTAAAAATGCATAAAAATCAGACACATGTGCAGTGCGAATTCTATGTAATTATGACGTTCAGTGCGAATTCTGTGCGATTTTTAGAGCATATTAATTATACTAATGATGCAATCATTATGATAATTACTTATAATATGTGAAGAGCCAAATTTACTCGTCAATCAGTCTTCAGTCGTGGCGGTACGCTATGTCCGTCAGCGACGGGAATTTTTAATACTCTTCAATCAGTTTTCAATTGCAGCGGTAAGCTCTGTCCGTCAGAGACGCGAATTTTAATTACTTCAGACATAGCTGGACGCTATGTCCAATATCGACAAGATCTTTTGTTTATAAACTGTAAAGTCTAACGGACAATACGTTAGTTCATAATAATAAAAAAACAGTAACTACAATTATCGGACGTCTACAAACAGTCTACAACTACAAACATCAACACTCTAGACAAATGGCGAGAGAACATCAAGCAGAGAAACGATATGCAGAGGCGGTTAATAGAACAACAGCAGCTGATTTAGAGCAATACATCATTCCATTCTACAGCCAGCAGATGGGATCATGAAGGACGAGTGACTGGAGGACGACCAGTGGAACCGAAAACGCAAGAGGACATCCAGTAGGAGAGGACCGACAGATCACCGGAGGACATGGGTACAATCTGCAGAATTGAGGTGACGAAAAACCAATTTATAATTATAAAACAATAGAGACATTGAAAAGACATTAATTAAAAAATTTTAAATTAAAGTAAAAGTATGTGGATAGAGATAAGAGAATGTAATTTAACTATAGTAAGAATTTTCTTTAATGATGACCAATTTAATTTAAATCCTTGCTCGGAGGATCAACAATTGATTTAATAATTTTAAATTTTCATTGAAACCGTATAAAGTAAAGTAGTTGGAAATATAGAAGAAGACTAACGATTCGATTAGTTTATTTAAAATGTTATAAAGCCTGAAGATGTATGCCAAGCATAGAATAATAATGTAAATAAGAACAAATTTATAAAGCACACATTCAGACTGAGTAGTCGAGAATTTATAGTGTAACGAAGAAATGTTTAACATAGAGTTGCTAAAAGATATAAGTATTAGAAGATTTATTTTATGATGAGTGTACGGCAACAAAGAAACATTGAAACAATTGATAATGAATATTTTATGGCGAAGTAAATATTATCATATATTTTTATTTTTTTATTTTTTTTTGTAATAAAGAAATGAAAACGTGTTACGATTCATAAAAGGACTACTCTTATTATGATTACACCTAAACTCCAATTATACATACACGTTATCAGTAATGCTGTAAGAGCTATACCACTACACAATTTAGATTACATTTAATTAATACATTGTGTCGTTGTATAATTTTGGCGTCCCAAGAACGTGGGGCTCCTCAAACACAAATAAATTTGTATTTACAACCTGCATACACAAAATGTATCGTTGTACTATATTTAAAATAATTTACTTGAATTCGGTTCGACAATTTCTAAAAAAATATCCCCCACCTGGTAAATCGAGTTTTATATTTGACAAATTGAAATACCTCTTAATAATTGCGTAAGCTCTTTATTTTCCACAGAAATTCAATTAGGGCCTATAAAAAACAAATTATTATTAACTATAAATAATCTACTAATTATGCTTTACCTGCTTAATAATTTCATCCATACTACATTTAAGAGTATGGAACTTAGGGAATTCCCCTTGTCTGATTCCTTTTGTTACAGGTACATTATCTGATAATTTGTCCTTGGCTTTTACTCTCACTGAAGTGTTCATGTAGATCTCTTTTATTACCTTTGTGATGTCTTTAATTATGCGTGTTTTTTATAAGTGTTGTGTATGCAGGTCATTTAAACTATACTTCGTCTTGTCTTATTTTTATTGTTCTGACGAACTTCACGGAGTGATGGGGCGTATAGGCCTAATTCGAAAAGCGATGTAATTTACACACAGGATGGATAAACTAGTAAATGTAAATTTTAAACTGTTCACAGGCATGACTCTGATAACGATTAGTATGAATCTAAAGGAACATAAATAAAAAAGTGTAATATGCTTAATATATAAACTGTCTAATTTGTTTATTTTACCTGGTTAACCGTTTTGCTACGCAACACGTGTGACCGGTGTAATGTGATTATTATTTTTATGAATGTCAATGTAACTGTTCAATGTAATCAATATCCTGTAGAGCCCCAAGTGGATTGTGATAATTTTATGTAAAGTCAAATAAAAATTAACTCTTGTTCAGTCTTGTCTTAATTCTCAACTTTATTTTATTATATATTTTTTATATATATATATATACAAATTACTACTCTTTACTTTTTAACATACATTAAAATTCATTGACATGCAATGCCTTTCTCTTCATTCGTTAGCTCCTTTAGATTTAATAAAATAATAAATCTTTCTCAGGGTTAATAAAAAATTAAAGTCAATGTACAGTCAAAGTCATACATAAAAACATGTTTTACATATTATAGAAAATATAAAAATAATAAATCAGTTTCATTAATGTTATGTTGGGTATGTGTGTTGTGTCATGGGTTCTTTGGATTATACAAAAGAAACAATTTAATCTAATCAGAACAAACTGAAATAGTAAAATGAGAAAATACTATTCATTATGTTTATAGTGTTTGTTATATATCAGTTCACTGTTTTAGTTCCTTTAAATTTAATAAGGAGTGAACAAATGTATGTCTTAGTCTAATCGTATTTACATAGAACACTCTCACCAAATTGCTGTTTAGTTTTATAAATAATTTTCTTGTTACAATTCTTCTGGCCTTCAGTTTCAGTGTTTCATATTAAGTTTTATATAAAGTTCCTAAAATAATAAAAAGTATTTTATTAGAAGTGTTCAGCTTTGAATTATATGTGTTCTGATTTTTTAATCAACTCAAACAACTCAATTCAATTTTCTTTTATTTTCTATAGATTAACTCGGTAAAGCTCATGGATTCACAACATGTTTTATGGGTCACAGGGTTGATTTTACAATTTATAATTAACATGATTTATTCTAAATTTATTTTTACTTGTCCCTGATGTACATAATTAATTTCTAGGGATATATTCCACTAGTTATAAGTATTGTACACATTGCTTAATCTTATTAGATTAGTTACATAGTTATTTTATATAAATTAACTATTACATATTAACTATTATATAATGTGTTACTCAATGTTTATATTATAACAAGATATATTTCCTAAACACTTTTATTTCACAATATTCTGAAAATTTATACATTGCTTTGTAACATTAATAACTGTCATTTTCATTATTTTCACCTTTCTTACATTAGGTAGTCGGTAATTATGGGTTTAATATTATTTTAATTGCTTTTTTTATATTACTTATAGTCTGTAGTAAGATTACGTACAATAACTGTTTAAGGTTCGCAGACTACTAATAGTTTGATAGGCTCATACCATTACAAATGTTTTCTTACTTAATTACTAAGTAATAGACCCTGAGCATCTACAGCAGAGCAGAGGGTTCATTCCCTAAAGAGCAAAAGTCTGTCTATGAAATGTTCCTCTGTAAACACGTACAATTACACTGGCCAGCGATCCACAGGAAGAAAATCGCTGTCCATCTTTTCGGCTTGCACGTGTTGTGTTGGTGTGGGTTTCGGCACTTTTCATTTAAAAAGCGTGCAAACATAAGGAAATAAACATGATTGAGGCCAGAAATAACGCGAAGTGTGTGTGTGTGTGTGTGTCCTGCCGGCCTTTTTATTGCGGTAATCACAATAATAAAACTTTGGAAAAGTAAACATTACATAATTGAGATATGCTTCCCTGCAAGGAACGATATATTTTCACTCATACGTGATTTAAATTAAAATGAAAAATATAGAATATTGTTAAAGTGAAATGAAATGCTTCCATAGAAACTACTTCTTTGCTGTTATTAACGTATTACACACATAAAACTTATAAAATTTACTTCCTCCATCATCAACTACCATTTTAATTTATTAAACAAATTTGCCCTCCCCCCTTCAACTACCCTTTTCATTTATAGAGATTTCATCTACCTTTCTACAGTGGATTATTATGACCTTCGTTTCAGGATACTTTATTTATCAAAATTAAGCACTTTACTCTTGTTAAAACGTAAAACGTTGCAGGTAAACTACCCTTTTCCCTTAACCGATCTTCACCAAAAACAATAGACCTTGAGTTCTCTACAATTCAGGGCTGTATGCAAAAAATTATTTGATTCTGTTTGAATTTGCGGCTATCGTTTGCAATAGAAAAAATTTTATACACACACACACACACACACACACACTTTTCGAAAAATGACATTTTTTCATGTTTTGAGGGTAGTACAATCAGAATCTACCGTTATCTTGAACACGATTTTTTTCGCCATGACCATACTTCCATTTCCTTATGAAACATGGAAGTAATAAAAAAATATAAAATTCCATCCATACAAATCTGTAATAAAAAAATTCGGTATGGAGAACCATACATGACTTCCATGTTCTCAGATTATATATAAAATCATTTGGTACTGCCTTTATGCGTACCCGCAGTTATTTCGATAATGCGATTTTTGGGCTTCGATATGTAGTGAATATCGTACATAATTTTATGTAGTGAAAGAATTATACAAATTTTAATTTTGCATGTTGCAAAATAGTTGGCTGGTGAGTGCAATTGATTTCGTTTGTCATTTTTTAATGGTAAATGACTGTAGTAGTAATTTATCACCGGGTCGTGGCTGTGACAGCAAAAATTGATTATGTTAGGATAACATGAAAACTGAAATTATACATGGAAACAAATACGTGTGTAATGTAAAACTATTTTTTTTCTAAAACCACGAAAAACCCAACTCGAAGTAAGGCGGGAGTGGCCCAAGGGTCAACCCCTTGCATATTATTATAGGCCTACATGTCACTTTTTTGTGGCAGAACTCGTTTTTTGGTAAAATTCGTTTTCCGACAAGTACTCGTTTTGTGACTAACAAAAAACAAACACCCATTATGTACAATTTGTAGAGCATATGTTGTCATTCCTTAATACAGTGTTTTTTATTTTTTCATTAACCATAAATATTTGTATTTTTCATTTTGTATTTGCTGTTGTTTTTTCCAATTTGTAAACTTAAAAACGTTAGGTTCTTTATTTTAAGTGTTACTCTGTTATACGCATTGTATTACACGTTTAATGTTATGTTTTCTCAACCCCAGCTTTTATTTATTTTAGCAGTAAACTAAAAACCCAAAACCATTATTACCTAACTACCAAATGAAAACAACACGTATTTTTGCTTTACATTAAGAAATAGGGCAATTTACAATTAGTACACTTGAATTGCTTATTTATGAAAGGCCTCTTGTCACATTTTTTAATAAATCCACTTTTGTGTGAAAATGGAATCTTAATGCTTCCATACATTGTTTGTATATGAAAGGTCTCTTGTCCCATTGCTCCAATACTGTCATTAGACCATATGATATATGCGTTTATTTAAGAAAGGCCTCTTGTCTCGGACAAGAGGCTTTTCATAACTAAAAGTGTTGTGGCTGCACTGGGAACCAGCTGTTTTTTGTTAGTTTAGTTCTGTTGTGTTGGTCACATTTGTTTTCTGTCACAGTTTTCTGAGCATTCTCAGCAGTGAGGTTATGTTTACATTTACACTGTAATTGTGCAAAGCAAGTTTCATTTTAGTTTTATGTGAAATATTTGTTTAAAAATGTTCTGTTGTCTTAGTGAAGTGAACAATGTCAGATAGTGAGGGTGAAAGTGCTAATGAAGGTGATTTAGAAGTATGTAAAAAGCGTAAGAAAGGTGTTCGTAGGCCTATGAGCTACAAAGTCAATCGAATAAAGAAAGCAAGAATTCATGGATATGAGTATGTTAACTATAAAGGACACATTGCGGAAGCCCGGAAAACAGGAATGCCTTGCACGTAAGTAGATTAATGCTCTACTTAAATAGTCGATGTTTGACAGGAGTCTACTGTCTGAAGGTGTAATAAAGAGTTTAATAATTAGGCTTTTATAACATCACTTATATCTAGGCTCTCTATCTTTCAAATAGATTCGTATTTGGTCTGATTCTTAAAAGGAAAAGTCTTGCGTTTTTTTGCTGTTCCAAAACTAGTAACTTAAAATAATATTCTCTGCTTTCATATCGTAGGCTAATTTTAGTTTTTTTTTGGTTTTTTTCAGGTGCAGACTGAAATGTTTCAATAAAATAACTGAAAATGACCAAATTGAAATCCTACACAAAAGTGGAGATTTTAGCAGCAAAGGCGAACAAGATCAGTTTTTTCAGTCCTTAATAGAAGCACTTCCTGTGAAGACCAAACGCTCTAGGCTTAGGCCTACATAAGATAATGGGGAAGCTGAAATGCAACCCAGGCCCAGTCAGTCTGTGGATCATGCAAGTTCATTTAATTTTTTTGTAATGGTTGGAAAATCAAGAATTAAGGTATGTAAAAAAGCGTTTTTAAGTCTGCATGGTATTGGTGAAAAAAGAGTGAGAAGGCTAAAAGAGCTATTATTGATGGGTAAGAGCCCTGGAGATCTCAGGGGACAGCAAAACAATCGCAAGACTTTTCCAAAGGACTTTACAGACATGATTAAGGATCATATTAATTCATTTCCTGTGAAGACTAGTCACTATGCTTCCAAGGAAATCAAGTACTTAGACGCAAATCTTGACATTAAAATGATGCATTCTTTGTTCAAAGAAAAATACAGTGTAACTGATTCTGATTGTAAATACATTTATTATTATAAAATGTACAAGGAACATTTCAATTATCGTTTTGGTAGGCCTCAAATAGATACGTGCTGTGAGTGTGAGCAGCTCAGTGTAAGACTTAAAAACCCACAGCTCAATGATACTGCAAAAAGAGTAGCAGCTGCACAGCTCCTTGTCCATAAAAGGAGGAGTAATACATTTTATACCAGTACGTAGGCTTTCACGGCCAGTGTCATTATGATTAACTAAAACTTCCGGGCTGAAAGGCCGTGGTCGAGTGCTTGATCTACTGTAGCTAAACGTTTCAGCCACACCACCGGTGGCCATCTTCAGTAGCAAAAAATGTGTTCGAATAGATGACATGCTTGTTCCCAGTACATTGGGAGACGTGTTCGGCGTGTCATCTATTCGAACACATTTCTTGCTACTGAAGATGGCCACCGGTGGTGTGGCCGAAACGTTTAGCTACAGTAGATCAAGCACTCGACCACGGCCTTTCAGCCCGGAAGTTTTAGTTAATCATACATTTTATAACAGTTTGCGTAATACTAAAGTGTACTGTACCACCCATGAAAATGCACTCCTATTATGTTTTGACTACATGCAAAACATCTCGCTACCAACAATCCCTGTTCAAGAGATGTACTATCTCAGACAACTGTCCGTTCTTCCTTTTGGCGTACATAATGCCAAGAACGAGACTGCAACTTTCTATTTGTATCACAAGGGGGTTGCACAAAAGGGGAGTAATGAAGTATGCACCTTTTTATTGAGATACATCAATGACAATGTTCCCTCTACTGTTGATGAACTCTACCTGTACAGTGACAACTGTGCTGGGCAGAACAAGAATCATGCTATGATAAGATTCTTAATGTCTCTTACTGACAGTGGTAGATTTAAAAAAGTAGTCTACAGGCTACCAATCAGAGGCCATTCTTATTTACCCTGTGACAGGGATTTTGGTTTAGTTAAAAGGAAATTGAGGAAACAAGACAGGTACTACACTGTAAAAGAAGTTGCATCTATGATTTTGTCCTCAACAAAACAAGGGAAATTTATGGTTGATCTTGTTCAAACAGAAGATATTTTGGATTTCCAAAAGTGGTGGCCCCAATTTTACAAAAAACAACAGCTTCTGAAGAAAGTAAGAAAGAAAAGAAAGGAAAAAGGGAGTTTCTTACTGTATCAGTATACCATGAATTTATCCTTGAAAAGTCAATAAAAGGAGAAGTCTCAGCATCTGACTTCATTGATGGAATCCAGAGGAAAACGTTCCAGCTTATTTCCTGCAAATCAGATTTGGTCAGTTTACCAACGCAAAGAGCATACGAAGAAAAAAGGCCAATCCGCGAATAAAAGATTAATGACTTGAAAAAGGTGTTGCATTACGTACCAAGTGAACATAGCTGGTTTTACAATGAGTTATTACAGTGGCCGACTAAAAAGAAGGACTGAAAGAAAATGTAAGAACCACAAGAAGTTTACTTTTATCTTTGTAGTTACATATTATTATATTTTTTATTTTTCAAATAATAAACCTAGGCATACTGAATTAAAATATTTACTTTTGTTACGGTAACAGTCTGATTTATTTTACTTCCAAAACGGAAAACTAAAGAATTAGAGACAAAAAAAATTGTATTGCTATTTTGACTGATAAAAAAATGTATATATATATATATATATACATATTTCAATCACTTTCTGCTACAGTCCGTTTCTTGATGTATATAATACTATAATACTTATAACTTTTTTACCTCAAGATGTATTTTTTCTTTAGGGACATGTTTCGGGAGATCCTGTTCTCCCATCTTCAACCTTCGCCATCTTGCTTCTGGTGCAGTATTTGTGTGTTGGCTTCTGGATGTTATTATGGTGGTTTGTTGGTCTTTGGTCCTTCAATGTTGCATTATTGTGTGTGGTTGTGGTATCTGTTTTTGTATTTTGTGTATTTTCGATGTTGAGTGCTTTGAATATTGTGTCATGTTTTGTATTGATTTGACAAAGGCACCATAATGAACATTTGGGAAAATTTACAGATTTACAAACATAAAACACAAAACAAATTAATACCAGAACAAATACAAATCAATACAAAACATGACACAATATTCAAAGCACTCAACATCGAAAATACACAAAATACAAAAACAGATACCACAACCACACACAATAATGCAACATTGAAGGACCAAAGACCAACAAACCACCATAATAACATCCAGAAGCCAACACACAAATACTGCACCAGAAGCAAGATGGCGAAGGTTGAAGATGGGAGAACAGGATCTCCCGAAACATGTCCCTAAAGGAAAAATACATCTTGAGGTAAAAAAGTTATAAGTATTATAGTATAATATATACATATGTATATGTATTTTAAATATAGTTTGTTTCAATAAAAAATAGTGTCAATAAAACATGTTCTTTTTTAACATAAACTAACAATTTACTTTGAGAAAATCAACTGTATTATAATTTTTTTCACCTTTGTTTATGAAATGCCTCATGTCCGCGACTTTCAAAAAATGAAAAAAAGGTTCAAATGTTAAGACAAAATTTCAAAAAAAAAAATTGAGAGTTCTGAGGATATCTAAAATCGTAGTAAAAATTTAAATTTCATTTTTTTAAAGATGTTTAAGAAATAAACAGTTTTTCTTTGTTTACCGTAAATTTGGATTTTGTGACAAGAGGCCCTTCAAAAATAAGCGATTCACTTCTTCTTTTCCATACCGTAATATATCGATACAATCGCATATTAAAAACATCGAAATATATTGCGTATACTCATACAGCTCTAATCATTTACTTGAATTCGGTTCGATAATTCCTAAAAAAATATAGAATTTTGTCAAAGTGAAATAAAATGTTTCCATAGAAAATTCTTCTTTGTTGTCAATAACGTAGTACACATATAAAACTTATAAAAAATTATCTCCTCCCTCATCAACTACCATTTTAATTTATAGAAAATTACCCCCTTCCCCTTCAACTACCCTTTTAATTTATCTACCTTTCTTCAGAGGATTATTATGACCTTCTTTTAAGGATAATTTATTTATCAAAATTAAGCACTTTACTCTTGTTAAAACGTAAAAGGTTTTAAACTACCCCTTCCCCTCAACCGATCTTCACCAAAATCAATAGACCTCGAGTCCTCTACAGTTGAGAGCTGTATGCAAAACATTACTTGATTCTGTTTGAATTTGCGGCAGTTATCGTTTGCCATAGAAAAAATTCTACACACAGACACTTTTCGAAAATATCGGTATGGAGAACCATACATGACTTCCATGTTCTAAGATTTATATTTAAAATCATTTACGAAATGAAATGTTTCCATAGAAACTCCCCCTTCAACTATAATTTTTATTTATAGAAAATTACCCTCACCCCGTTCAACTAGTCTCTTCATTAAAGATATTTCATCTACGTTTCTACAGTGGATTATTAACATCTTATCAGGATACTTTATTTATCAAAATTAAGTACTTTACTCTTGTTACAACAAAAATTGTTTCAGGTAAACTGCCCTTTCCCCGTAACCGATCTTCACCAAAATCAATAGGCCTTGAGTCTTCTACAACTCAGGCACATATGTAAAAAATTATTTGATTCTGTTTGAATTTACGGCAGTTATCGTTCTTCATGAAAATAGTTCTCTTGTTACAACATAAAATGTTGCAGGTAAACTACCCCTTTCCCTTAACCGATTTTCACTAAAATCAACAGGCCTTGAGTTCTCTACAATTTAGGGATGTATGCAAAAACATATTTGATTATGTTTGAATTTACGGCAGTTGTCGTTCATCATAGAAAAAATTAACCTTGTTATCACATAAAACGTTGCAGGTAAACTACCCCTTTCTCTTAACTGATCTTCACCAAAATCAATAGATCTTGAGTCCTCTATAATTCAGGGACGCATGCAAAACATTATTTGATTCTGTTTGAATGTGCGGCAGTTATCGTTCGTCATAGAAACAATTACTCTTGTTAAAACATTAAAGGTGGCAGGTAAACTACCCCTCTCCCTTAACCGATCTTCACCAAAATCGATACGCCTTCAGTTCTTTACAATTCAGGAACGTATGCAACAAATTATTTGATTCTCTTTGAATTTACGGCAGTTATCGTTCGTCATATAAAAAATTACCCTTGTTAAAACATAAAACGTTGCAGGTAAACTATCCATTTCCCTTAACCGATCTTAACCAAAATCAACAGACCTTGAGTACTTAAAACTTCAGGAATGTATGCAAAAATTATTTGATTCTCTTTGAATATGCGGCAGTTATCATTCGTCATAATAATAAAATTACCCTTTCAAAACATAAAATGTTGCAGGTAAACTACCCTTTTCTCTTAACCGATCTTTACTAAAATCAACAGACCTTGAGTACTCTATACTTCAGGAGGGTGTGCAAAACATTATTTGATTCTGTTTGAATTTACGGCAGTTATCGTTCGTCATAGAAAATATTACCCTTGTTAAAACATAAAACGTTGCAGGTAAACTACCCCTTTCTCTTAACTGATCTTCACCAAAACCAACAGATCTTGAGAACTTTATAATTTAGAGCTGTATACGAAACATTATTGATTCTGTTTGAAGTTGCGGCTGTTATCGTTTGCTATAGGAAACAATTACCCTTGTTAAAACATAAAACGTTGCCGATAAACTACCCCTATCCCTTAACCGATCTTCACCAAAAACAATAGGTCTTGAGTACTCTACAATTCAGGACGGTATGCAAGCAATTATTTGATTCTGTTTGAATTTGCGGCTCTTATCGTTTGCCATAGAAAAAAATCAACAGACACACAGACAGACAGACACACACACACACACACACACACACACGCGCGCGCGTTTCGAAAAATTACTTTTTTTCATGTTTTGAGGGTAGTACACTCAGAATCTGCCATTATCTGGAACACGATTTTTTTCGCCATGACCATACTTCCATTTCCTTATGGAACATGGAAGTAAAAAGTTACCTAGATGACGTTCTAGCTTACCATTCCTTTACTGAAGTTATTAAAACTCTTGTGTTATTACGAAGAAAGTAGAACATTATTTTAAATATTTTAACATTCGTTAACGCTCTTTGACTAGATATTCAGTAGTTTTGTACTTAAAGTAGGTAGTTTTTGTAGTTTCAAATATATTATAATACGTTACTGTTTTACTTTTTACTTCATGTTCCATAACGAAATGGAAGTATGGTGATGGCAAAAAATTCATGTTCGAGATAAGGGCTGATTCTGATTGTACTACCATCAAAACATGAAGAAAAGTCATTTTTCGAAAAGTGTCGTGTCTGTGTGTAGAATTTTTTCTATGGCAACGATAACAGCCGTAAATTCAAACAGATTCAATTATTTTTTTGCATACAATCCTCAATTGCAGAGGACTCAAGGCCTATTCATTTTGGTGAAGATCAGTTACCATATTTTATTTTAGGGAGGAAAAATTAAAAGCGCCTGTTCTCATCAAGAGTAATTTTATAAATTAATTGTATTCATACTTCTTCTTATAGCATTGTTTTTTTACTAATGACCGCTTCTTCTTCTTCTTCTTCTTCTTCTTCTTCTTCTTCTTCTTCTTCTTCTTCTTCTTCTTCTTCTTCTTCTTCTTCTTCTTCTTCTTCTTCTTCTTCTTCTTCTTCTATCCGAGTGAGATTTATTTTGTGTATTTTGGCTTACTGAACACTTACAATCATTTATTGAACTCATAACATACTAAATAGTCTACACACTCTTTATGACTTAACATAATTTTACGTGATTCCTGTTTCGTAATTTTAAAAATATAAATCTTCACGTAACACTAGTAACTTTTACTACATTTTATTTTAATATTAATTGTTGACAAGTTTTTCTTCTAATGTTGTGATTTCTATTACTTTAATCTTTACACATATTATATCTGCCATTAGCTATGTAATACATATCCATTTTTTTTCACAAGAGAAATATTATATGTATACTGTATAAATATAAATTTGGCGCGCGTGCCTATGTACATAAAAATTAAAGCCAAGTTAAAGTAAGTAATTAAAATTATTAAAGTAAACACTACACTAGAGAGTCAATTTCCAATTTTACTATAATAGACTCTTTTAATTTACCGGATTTTTATCATGTAAACACCATTGAATTTCTATTTTCTAATTTGTGAAGTGAAATTTCATTCAAGGCATTATTTTATATGATCATTTACTTTATTGTTTTTCTGTTTAAGTCTTACGCTTGCCGTATTCCTAAGCTAGTAAGTAGCAATACGTAGGTTTCTCTTAAAATAAGTTTCCTCTTAAAAAAATATTCAACAGTTTCATAATATTTAATATTAATATTAATAGTAAGGCCAAGAAATTTTAATTTATAACGAAATCTTGTTTACGATATTATAAGCTTTAATATAATGTATGCTATTGTCATAACTTCTTGAAACACCAATAGTTTTACAAATTTATTCATTTGTAATGTAAATCTAAGATTAGTAATTTTTATTAACAGCAAATATGGTTTTTAACTATTTGAAATCATATCTACCCACATAGATCTAATTTTGTTAAGTATTCTCTCGAATTAATCGTATTTACGTTGGTGTAAATAATATATTTCAGTACATTTTTAAAGGTCAAAAGATTATTCCTTTGTGAGGACAGAACAGCCGTTCCTTTGTGTCTAAGTGTTTAAACAGAGCTGAAATATACGTGAACAAATATTTAACGGGCCGAAATAGATATAAATTAAATACGATCAGTTACTTAAATTATTATAAATAGTCTGTAAAATATTTAAAAAACTACTGAATAAATTATTTGTTATATAGTAAATACTGTATTAACAAAGCACATTAAATTGTATAGATAATTATATGTTTTTATTTACAAACCTCTGAGGTTACTGATATATTCAGTGACACGTACGTTAGGTATATTGAAATATAAAAATACATTATATCTACTTGCCGAAGAAATTATATTTGATAATATATATAATATTATAATTATATTATAATTAAGACGTTCTACTTCATCACGTAAATCTTCTTTGAGCGTATTTATTTTACCTGTAAAGTCTTTGGTGGTTTTAGTGACCTGACCGTTTCCAGTGTAGTAGTTATGGCTTCTAATTCCCGCGTCTTATTGATGTTTTCGCGTACTCGTTCACTGATTTCTCTTATTTTCATATCTTTTTCCTGCTTTGATACTCTGAATCTCTCGTTCCAGTGATCAGATAACTGTTTGAAACTATCTTTCAACTCTTTCGCCCATTCTGCTTTATACTCTTGAGACTTACACTCGATCTTTAAAGCTTACTCACTAAATGACTGTTGTACCCTAGCCCCTAATAGTTCTACTCTGGTATTAGTTTTGCTAAGTTTTGTCGATAACATCTTGCTATCGTCACGCATTTGTTCTTTTAATTCTTTATTAGTCTTTTTAAATTCCTTGAATACGCCTCTAGATTTTTCACTTTTTTCGCTAATTCGCCTTTAAATTCGGCCCCGGTTCGTCACTACTTTTAGTTAATTCGGCCATAGTGTCTTCATTAGACCTCTTTAATTTTTCATTTCTCTTCTGTATTTGTTCCTAGAGACTTTTAAACATTACTTCAAGGTCGAAACCTTTCTGCGGTTCAGCCGACTTCGTTTTAACATACAAAATTTAAATTTGTTCTTTTATGCGTACTGATTTTTGGTAAATCGTGACTCTTCTGGTTCTATAGTTAATATTATTTACTTATCTGGTTTTATTATTATAAATTATTTCATGATAAGAATTTCTCTCCTCTTTAAATTTTGTTGAGCCCCAGTTGTGAAATACAAAACAATAATAGAATTACGGTACAATCTTTGAATATAATATAAAAAATAAAATAATAATAATAATACAATTAAAATGATCACTGTTGCACACCACTATATAAAAATTATTCCGATTAGCGCTTTCAAGCTTCACAGCTCATCGTCAGATCGGGAATAGACAGAAAATATGTGAAACCCAACCCTTCACCCCTCTCCCCCACCCCGCTCACCCACAACAAACTAAAAATTAATGACCCTTCCCCACCCCCTAAACTCTGTCTCACCATCTGTACAGTTACATATTTTTCTAGTAAATTCCTTGTGTTTCAGTGTGTGTGTGTGTGTGTGTGTGTGTGTGTGTGTGTGTGTGCATCCTTTTAAACTACCCTCTTCCTCTCCACACACGTGGGTCAGTCACACACCCTTATTTTAAACCAACTAATTAGTACTATGCAATATAATTCTTAATCTTATCTATCTGTCCTCTCTCATTTACTTCTTAATCATGTTATAAAATATTTCTTCATTATCAAATTTAATTTTAATATTAATTAAATTGTCTAACCCTTTTTCTCTTTCTTTCAATATTTCTAACTCCTCTCTAAGCTTCATTTCAACTGTGTTATTTACTACTTTTACAATTTCGTATTCTTCCAAAGGATTAACAAACTTATGGTTGTCTTCTATGAAATGTCTTGCATATATCATTATTAAATTTGATAATGAAGAAATATTTTATAACATGATTAAGAAGTAAATGAGAGAGGACAGATAGATAAGATTAAGAATTATATTGCATAGTACTAATTAGTTGTTTTAAAATAAGGGTGTGTGACTGACCCACGTGTGTGGAGAGGAAGAGGGTAGTTTAGAAGGATGCACACACACACACACACACACACACACACACATTGAAACACAAGGAATTTACTAGAAAAATATGTAACTGTACAGATGGTGAGACAGAGTTTAGGGGGTGGGGAAGGGTCATTAATTTTTAGTTTGTTGTGGGTGAGCAGGGTGGGGAGAGGGGTGAAGGGTTGGGTTTCACATATTTTCTGTCTATTCCCGATCTGACGATGAGCTGTGAAGCTTTAAAGCGCTAATCGGAATAATTTTTATATAGTGGTGTGCAACAGTGATCATTTTGATTGTGATTTCAACCACTAACACAAATTTCTTCATTAAATAATACAATTATTTATCGTGCCCCACGTTGATTACGACAGTATTTATTATGGAACGTTACAAGCAATGTATCACAATCTGAATATAATGTTTAGGTTTGAAAATCTTTTGTGACACCAGGGTCAAAAAACATTAAAATGTTGAAAAATTTCAATAAAAATTTATACAAATATTAGACTAAACAGAATGATGTTAATCCAAATTCGAATTTAATGTTTGCTTTGAATACTTTTATCTTTAGAGATATTACGAGCCAAAAATGGAAGTCAACATATTTAAAATTTGTAAAAATCTGAGCGAGTTCTGAAGCTCATGGATCTTTTTAGTTATAATTTTATATAGAATAACGATAAAACTGTCTTATATCACAATCCTTCATTTGGTCTACTCAGCGTTTCATCGGACGTCGTTTTCCCAAACTGTTAATGTTTAACTGTTTGACTGGAGGCGTGATCGTGTGGTTAAGCTAATTGTGAATTTTCCGAATCGTAAATAAACGTTTTAAGGGATATTACCATAAAGTTGGGCTGATAAATTGCGGAGTACAAGGGTGTCCATTATCACTTTCTCTTTTTAATTTATATATTGGCTATGCCATACAAAACTTGCAGATGTGTCTTCCGGAGCATTTTATGATTAGCCACTATAGAAGTGACACTTTGTTGTTTGCGGACGATCAGGCTATTCTGTTGAATTCTGAAACAGGTGGCAGATGGATATACATTTGTTAAATCGAATCTGCAAAGAATCTGGATTACAAATATTATAACACGACTCGCTAGTCTGTCTAATGAATAATATTTTCAATTACAATCTTCACGTTGTATGCCAAATAGATATAACAATATTGAGTAAATTTAAAATATAAAAATTAAGTTGGTGATTTAACCTAAATTTTGGTTTGATATCATTGGAGTATCGTTAATTGTAAGCCTCACGACTGACATGAGTCGAATTAAGTTGAATGGTAGTCTTATTGAATAACCCCTCCCGTGGTAATCGTCAATTAATGTTGTGGTTATATTTAATTACTTACTTCAAACGGTGGATGAATAACTGATGACATCACTGTTCCTAAAGTTATAGTCATTGACGATTAATTAAATCTTCGAACAGGACAACAGTTATAAAATGTAACTTGATTCCTTCTTAACCTTGATTGAATTATTTACCCAGCATTAATTCAAAACACTTCAATTTTGCGGGCAATGGGTGCTACCAACTGACTTCATATGTAAACATAACCTTAACTCAACCACTATAATCTTGTTGACTGAATAAAATAATTCCATACTCCATTAATGCTGTCAAAATTCTCTTTATTCATTGTATGTTTTGATTCTTAATCCCTTTTTTAAAATAATTAATTCGATTATCGTTGTTTGAAAACAACAGGTTACGTTGTTTGAAACTCATATCTCAGGGTTGGCAACACGGTTTCATAAGCCGTTTAGTGAACAAATTATCCAAGTTATTTATACATAATACGGGTTCTTTTAACTGCACAAATACGTAACGAAAAATGTCACTAATATAAAACCTCGTAATAGGAGAGTGATTACATATAAACATAACAACTACTTAACCTAATATAATAAAGTTCGTCTGAACACTGACGTCAAATTTGTAGGTTAGCATATGGCTGAGAGGTTACACAATTTTAACCTCAATTTACAATTAAATTACATATAACTAGTGAAAAATTACAGTATTAATAATGTTTTGTTGTTTGTGTATTGTTAAAAATAGTTCACATATGTTCAACAAGTTCTAATTGCATTATAGTATAGTGTGATATTTTGAGTAAGTATTTTATAAAAATCATATTCCCAACACTTCACAACACTCGTACTCTCGGTTGATTCATTTCGCGTCGTTAAGGTTAGAACGCCTTTTTTTACTTCCGGTACCGCACTGATTTATAGGTTACTGGTTAATTATTTTGTCGCGGAGTCCGTGCTCTGTACTGCATTAAAACTGGTGAAGAACTGTCTCTTGTTTGAGCGTCACTCTCGCTGTTCTCACCTGTGCATTCGGGGGGGATTCTCGATATAAGAGTTTTGGTTGGTTGGAATGCACCGAATTCCTTTATTAATCATCACCCCCGCGTTAACAAAACAATTTAATTTAGTCTTAAGCGTGGGTTTTTGGGAACGAGAGTATAAAACTGACGCCAATCTTTTATCAAAATCTATAAAATTAATTTACAATTGGAATAATTTCCTTATGCTACTTATGATTACAAATAAAATGTTACCATCACATGGCATTTGTCCTGCTAAACAATTTGACACCTCACAAGGCATAATTCTGTCTAATACTAACAAAGGTAATATTCCTACCTTATGGGCTAATAAAATATTTTTGTTAAAATGTGTCCTTTTGCTACCTAATTAACGTTATGCTATTACACATATTGAGTACAACTAATGCAAAGTATTTTGCTGTTATTATTTAGCATTGTAAACATCCAATTTTGAATAAAACACAAAATCTGTCTCTAGGCTTCATACTGCCTATAGTACCATGAATTAGTTGTGCTTCATACAATACAATTATTACATTCTAAGAGTTTATAACACTTGATGAACAATCCTAATGAACAATACCAACTTTTGGTTAACATCTTTTTGCTCAAGACATGCCCTTTTCCTTGTATATTATCATTAATACAACTTAAGTTCTTGGACAAGTAGGCAGCTTGTTGATTATTCTTATTACTATATTATACACCGTTTATACTCCTCATATCTTACTCCTATTTACACATCTTAATTCCCTTTTACATTTTACAATAGCTTGTCTTATTTTTACATCCTTATTTTCTGATTATTTTACTAATGAAATATGCATCTTGCTGCAACAAGTCTTGCTCATTAGAGATATTATTAATGGTCTATTATTAGTGATAGTTATTATTTGGTTCACTGACCACTAGTCAGTTCACTTATCACTTGTTATACTAATAGTATTTACATTAATACTATTACATTTTACATTACTATATCACTATTATTTTATTATTTACATTAATTTATATTTATATTATTGGTATTTCTGTTGTTTTTTAATGTACAATATTAGTCTATTATACCCTATCACATTTCATCATGTTAATATACAATAATATAATAATTACAACATCTTGGTGACCTAATATTTGTTTTAGAATGGTCTATTTATTTTCTAGTTTCATTTAGATATAACCTATAATAGGTTTATATTATGTTTACTACATATTTTGTGTTTACAAGTGTGATTTCAGAGTTTGTTGATTAGGTTGTCATTTGCCTTCACTGACTGAATTTAGTTCACATTACTTTGTCTTTATTACTTATTTTGATCACTTATTACTATTTATCAATAATGCTTTTACTACTTACAATTCTGATTACAATTATTCAGTTTTTTATAGTTCTAAGTACATTTTCAATCAAAAAACAGTCCTGATTCTAACATTCATTTTGACTGTTAGTTTTGTTACATTAATAGTATAGTCTGAGGGTACAATACAATCTTATAATCTTATACTATATCTTATTACATATCTTATTCTCATACTGTTATCCTTTCACTCTCCTAATCTGTTGGGTAAACTTTTATTTTAAGTCTAAGTTATTGTTATGGTCATGTCTTTTAGTAGGTCTTGTCTGTTACTTTATTACTTAAGTTTCTTCCACTTTGGAATTCTATATTTTACTCTATTTATTCTGTAGATCTTCTATTCATTATTTACTGTCGTTGAGTGAGTTGAAACCCTTTTTACTTTATAAAATTAACTGTTTTTATTATTCACTTGATATTACCTATGTTTAATTGTCATACATCCTTTTACAAGTTATTTTTGGATTGACCTGATTCAGTTCCCTTCGTAGTTTTATCTATTAATTGTAGCTTGTAGTACTGTATAATTTTGTGATGCTACATATTGCCGCCCACCAAAAGTGATTATTTCAGAATACAATTCCATTGGGTTGAGGAAATAATTACTTATGCTCCGAAAAACATGTCGATACTTCTCAGATTTTGATATTAATCTCTCTATCTGATCTTTATTCAATTGAGCTTCGGTCTTCTCGTATTGGACTCTTCTACTTTCTTCTAATGTATTATTCCATAAGTCGTCATTGTTACTCTGATATTCGACCCTCTCGCTTGGTGTGTAATCCCTTGAATATTTAATTTTCAAGGGCTATTAAAATTTGACAGATGGGGAAGTTCCTTTTGTTTTATAAAGCATTTTATTTTTTGATTTGGTTCATGGAAAGAAATTTAAGTTATAAATTTTTTTTTACTAGACAGAGTATATATGCAACGGAAATTCCTATTACATACGTTCAATTGTATACGGCTACATAGTTTCTCAAAATAAGCTATATGATGATAATAAAATAATGGTTGAAGTATGTGGTGTTGCATTTTACGAGGATACGTCAATAAGTATCTGCAGTTTGTTATAGTCGTCTGTAGATTGGCAGTACCACTTAGTGCTCTTGTACGCCGACAAATGGTACCGTTGTCTCCGCTTGTGGACTGTTAGACCGTCCTCGTGTCAGTCATCTGTGGATTGTTGCAAGATAAACATGGCTGTCCCTCTCTCCGTTTGCACCAACGAAGAACAGCGTGCATTGATCAGGTTTTTGTGGTCTGAAGGTGTATCAGAAGCCGAAATCCATAGAAACCTTTAAAACAATTTGGGGATAATGTTTTACCACAGCGAAGTCTATATTAATGGATCGAAACGGTAGGACAAGCGTCAAGGACGAGGAAAGATCGAAGGACACTCAACCTCTTCCACCACTGATGCCATTATTGCACACCAAGAGTTAATGCCACATTATTGCACCGTGCCAAGTTAATGCCATGATTCACACCAACCGAAGAGTGACTATCGATGAAGTGGAGAACCATCTGCTAATTAGTTGGTTCTGCATATGACATTATCCATAACAGGCTTGGCTTTTGTAAAGTGTGTGCAATATGGGTCCCAAAACAGCTCACTGAAGAGCATAAGCGCAATAGTGTGGCCGTCTTTCAACGCTTACTGAACCGCGATGCTAATGAAGGTAAAGCTTTTTTGAAGCGGACAGTCACTGCAGATGAAACAGGGATGGACCACTTTGAACATGAAAGCAAACGCGAGAGCATGGAATGGAAACACCCCGAATCTCCAGTCAAAAAGGTATTTAAGAGTCAACCCTCTGTAGGAAAGCTAATACTCACATTATTCTGGGTCTCACAAGGGCCAATACTGCAACAGTAGTAGAGGGAAAATGACAGTTCAAACCCACTTTCACTTTCTATCAGCTGGACCACAGCATCCGCGACTTTTTCGCTGATCTGTGTCAAGATCCGCGACTTTTTCGCGTATCTGGACCACAGCATCCGTGTTATTTTTTTATATGCCGCCTTTCGCGAGCCTAGATCACTTTCACTTTCTATCAGCTGGACCCGCAGCATCCCAAAGGTGGTGGGTGGGTGGGGGGGTTCCGACTTGATGCATTATAGTGTATATATTAAATATATGATCAGGGTTGCCAACCTTGCATGAGTTCAAATTTGTTGTGTGTTATAAT
The DNA here is from genome assembly GCA_034769895.1 of Magicicada septendecula. Lineage (NCBI taxonomy): Eukaryota > Metazoa > Arthropoda > Insecta > Hemiptera > Cicadidae > Magicicada > Magicicada septendecula. The sequence continues at coordinate 289,750,245 of CM068372.1, forward strand.
GTATATTAAATCTATATGATCAGGTTTACCAACCTATGTATGGGTTCAAAATTGATATGTGTGTGTATTATAGTGTATATTAAAATATATGATCAGGGTTACCAATCCTGCATTATTGTGTATAGAACAGATCTGCCAACATTTTTCTTCGATGGGAAATTCAAACTATATTAGCAGACGCATTATAGTGTATAGTAAATTATATGACTGTTGACGACTTCGATATCAACTCTCTCTCCCCTCCTCTCTCTTTGTCTCTAGACACAGTTATCGATCACGATACCTCGTTGCGTCCTACTTCTAATTTTGACACATGACAGTCATTGACCACGATTTAGAAATTAAAATACTGCCAAGTCTGTGTGTGGTAAAGTGTTACGCATAAAAAAATCTCCTTGAAATAAGGTATTTTCAAAAGTTTTGTGTACACATACACATACACACATTGTGTATGTCTCTCTCTCGCTGCAAACGTTGACAAGAATTCCCTTATTCAAAGCGATTTGTATGTGTACACGAACTTAAATATGGTTTACAGACCATTGTAATTTTAAAAATTCATTTCTGCATTAATTAAATATATATATCGTAAACAATGAAATAATAATAATATTTCGTCATTAGAAAGTTATATTCAGTGTGGTAATTAGTGATAGAAAGATTAACTATGTATGCACACACACACACACACACACACAAACTTAAATATGGTTTACAGACCATTGTAATTTTAGAAATTCATTTTTGCATTAATTAAATATATATCGTAAACAATGAAATAATAATATTTCGTCATTGTAAGATTTTAATAAAACAATTATCAGTTTAAATAATAATTTTCGTGATTGTAAGATACAACCTGCAAATTATTAAAATGTCTCTCTCTCTCTCTCTCACACATTTCTGATTACTATACAAATAATTGAATGCATATTCGGAGGTTTATAACGAAATAAATTAAAATAAACCATAATTTGTTTTAAATAATTAAATACGGGGTTTTGACGAACAGACCAATCTGCTCGTACGCAAGGGGGTATACCCTTACGAGTACGTTGACAGCATTGATCGGTTCAACGAAACAAGTCTATGCACACACACACACACACAACGATACTGAATTAGATATAGTTATTATTATTCGCTAACTTAAACCAGAGGTCATTAATCTTGTGTACGTCGTCTAAATCGGGCGTCCTAATTTGACACCTGTCAATCATTAGCAGCGTTGACAGTAATTAGGATTAATTATGGATTAGAAAGTATTTACTCTAAAAACGGACATGCAAGCTTTCTCCCACTACTAGTGTACAATATATACGCAAAGAAAATTAGTGACAATTTCTCATTTGACCGTCTGCGTGTGCTGATACATCGTGAAATCTATCTCTGCATCTTTTTTAATAGTTGAAAGACTGTTTGTACGTCTTCAGTATACACAACTTACATCATTAAGGGTGTGTAGACAACACATACTAGTTTTGGTAAGTGTACAGATTTTATTTAATTTTAATGTATGTGCAGATTTTATTTAAACGTAAAAATTATTTGCATTAAAACATTATCAAGTGCATTATTTATTGAATTTAATACATGACTCATTCAAATAAGTAAGTGTACTTGAAACATTTTGAATACGTTAATAACTGAGCATAATTTTTATTGTATGTACAGATTTTATTTAAACGTAAAAATTATTTGCATTAAAACATTATCAAGCACATTATTTATTGAATTTAATACATGTGTATGTGTGTGTGTGTGTGTGTGTGTGTGTGTGTGTGTGTATGTGTGTGTACGTGTGTGTATGATCAAATTACAATTTCTGAAAATATATTCTTACCGTATTTTTATAGTGGCAATTTCTCATTGGACCGTCTGCGTGTGCTGATACATCGTGAAATCTATCTCTGCATCTTTTTTAATAGTTGAAAGACTGTTTGTACGTCTTCAGTATACACACAACTTTCATCATTAAGGGTGTGTAGACAACACATACTAGTTTTGGTAAGTGTACAGATTTTATTTAATTTTAATGTATGTGCAGATTTTATTTAAACGTAAAAATTATTTGCATTAAAACATTATCAAGTGCATTATTTATTGAATTTAATACATGACTCATTCAAATAAGTAAGTGTACTTGAAACATTTTGAATACGTTAATAACTGAGCATAATTTTTATTGTATGTACAGATTTTATTTAAACGTAAAAATTATTTGCATTAAAACATTATCAAGCACATTATTTATTGAATTTAATACATGTGTGTGTGTGTGTGTGTGTGTGTGTGTGTGTGTGTGTATGTGTGTGTACGTGTGTGTATGATCAAATTACAATTTCTGAAAATATATTCTTACCGTATTTTTATAGTGGCAATTTCTCATTTGACCGTCTGCGTGTGCTGATACATCGTGAAATCTATCTCTGCATCTTTTTTAATAGTTGAAAGACTGTTTGTACGTCTTCAGTATACACACAACTTTCATCATTAAGGGTGTGTAGACAACACATACTAGTTTTGGTAAGTGTACAGATTTTATTTAAACGTAAAAATTATTTGCATTAAAACATTATCAAGCGCATTATTTATTTATTGGATTTAATACATGTGTGTGTGTATGCGTGTGTGTGTGTGTGTATGATCAAATTATTATGTCTGTTACAATTTTTTCTGAAAAATTGCTTTAAACAAACATTTTTAATGTAACAAATTTAGAAAGTAGGTCACAGCGTATGATGACATTTATATCTCTCTAATTCTGTTGTGGCCATGTACATACATGCATAGCTGTAAGCGGTGACTTTTTCCTTATGAAAGTGGAATGTAGACTTTCCTAAAATTATTTGCATTAAAACATTATCAAGCGCATTATTATTTATTGAATTTAATACATGTGTGTGTGTGTGTGTGTGTGTGTGTGCGCGCGTATGTGTATGATCAAATTATTATGCCTCACTTCTAATTGAAGATATATTTTAGGTATAGCTGAATTTTAAGCGTGCATACAACGTCCGTCATTTAAGGGTTCGTGTGTGGACAACGCTCGCTAGTTTGTTGCAAGTAAGTAACTAGCTAGTTAAGCAAGTAAGTAAGTCGCTAGTTTGTTGTAAGTTATGGAGTGGGTTATACAAATAATAATAATAAAGTGTGTGTAATATATACATTTATTAAAAATACATACACACAGCTCCAAGATTATATTAAACAGTTTTTACAATTAAAAATACATACACAGCTCCAAGATTATATTTTTACAAGTATGAAAATATATCTAAACTAGTATTTACAATTTAAAAAAAAAAAAAATACACAGTTCCAAGATTATATATTGTTACAAGTATTAAAATATATCTAAACTAGTTTTACAATTAAAAATACATACACACACAGCTCCAATATTATAATGTTACAAATATGAAAATATGTATATTTAAAACTAGTATTTACAAAATATGTATAAAATAAGACTTAAACACGTCTATGTACTGTGTTGGACAATGGTGTATATTCTACAAGCGAATCATGTAGTATCATACAGTAGGCAGTCGTCTGTGTAGGAAAATTCATTGACGATTCAAATTCTAAACGTACATCAACTGCTGAAGACTTAAGCGCATCGTCTTGTTTGCTACAATCGAATACAAACAGCGGGGCTTTTGATTTGAATAATTCTGGTGTCAGTACTGGGCTGACGTCTAAACGGTGGTAATACGAACTTTGAAAACTGGCGTACATATTGTACAATAATGCAAAACGGTCTTTCCCAATATCCAAGTTTAAATTATCGTAAGGATAATACTTGTCGTTTAGAAACAGTCTCGCATTGATCACGTTACAATGATCAAATTCATCGGCGTGTGCTGCCAGTACATTCTTTCTTGCTGTCTGAAACGCTAACACAACAAAGCGTGGTTTTTCTAGCTGACTCGAGGTCTTGACAATCCAATTCTGCCTTTTAGTCTGTGGTAAGGCAGGATACTCGTGCAACTCCCAGGTCCTAAAAGGCATAGTTATCGGGTGGTCTTTCTCTATGAGTCGTAACAGTGGTAATCTGTACGCATTAGCTACATGTACATAAGGCATTTTCCAGTAAACTTTATCTAGTTCAAGAACACAATTAGCAGTCGTTTGTCCGCTTGCTAAAACCATAGGGTTTATGTCGGTAGATGTGCGTAGGAGTATAAGTTCTTGTTTCACGTTCAGCACGATGCGTGTATAGTCTTCTGCGAATCCCATTAGCATTTTCAGTGGTATACAAAAGTTGAATTCACCGTCATCATTCACTTTTAATACGTTCGTGGTCGGCGCCACCCAAACTGCGTTTTCCATTGCGTCACGTGTGTTGTTGTTGAGTGATAGAAAAGTTTTAATAGTTGACGTAACACCGACGTTTCTGGTATGGTCCACTACCACTCCGGCCAACTCGTAACGAATCTCTTCAAAGAGAAATGCTATAGCATTGTTCACCAGTTCCACATTCAGTGCAGTATCTGCAGCCACACTAGGGTTTTTAACCAACTTGCCTTCGATGTAGAGGAAACTTTCTGACGGCAGTGTAAAGACGTCCTGTTGTTGTATTGGCACACGTATTTCATCATTGTTTCCATATCTTGTTGTTGCGTACGATGCGTGTGAGTGAAATGAAAAGTGTGTGATACTGTCTTTAAAGAACGGTTGCTGCTCCACAGATAATATTCCACTCGCCATGTTACTTGTTTACAACAAAACCCAGTGAAATCAGGAAACGACGGTTAACTGATGTTAATCGTTTCAGTTTCGAACGAGTACTGATGCGTTTCCTAACTGATCTTTCTTCTTCTTTTTTTATTACTGACGACTGTGGTAGCAGCGGTGGCGAAGAAACAAAGTACAAGCCCATGTCTATAGGCGTTTTAGATGTAAACGCACAGTGATGACTTCTCCGCGAAAATCTATTACGTCACCGTCCTGATCGTGTAAAGATAATGTTATGTTGTCAAAACGACTCACATTCACAGGTAGGTATATGTTGTTTGTAGGTGATTCAATTATTTTGAATCCTGGTTCGACTGACGGATAGAACGAGTGCAGTGTGTGCTCGTTTTTACCGTTCTTGTATGATCCTTGCGCTATATTACACCTTATCAGTATACTGTTCACTTTTATAATGTTAACTGTGGCGTCAGACGTGTGAGTTTTATTCGCTTCAAGCAGACGCTTTTCCTTGAAACCCAACATATCACCGATACCGTAGACTGTTTGTTGAAAGTCAATATCCAGTGCACAAGTCAGCTCACATTTCAGTGTATTGTTGTTAGGACGTAGACTAATCTTTGAGTCTCCTAACTGCTTTTTGAGGAAGGCTTCTATGTCACCGATTTCATAAGCACCTGTAGGTAACGTTATCAAGTCCCACGTTGTTCCGTCCCGTAGTACTGGAAAAACATTGTTTTTTCCCTCAATCACGTTCGGTATACTGTTGTATGTAGTAAAGTCCAATAGACCTACATACCATTCGCCGTTTGTTAGTTCGAGAGGCGGGAAAAAGTCACATACAAGAGTAGCAGCATTCGTGCCTGTTAAGGTGACCGACAGCGAAGACATCTTGTCGCTTACTGATCACTCACGCGTTAAGAAGTCCAAACATAAATGCCCACAGATGACTGTGTGTGGTGGCTGTTCACGCTCGTAATTGTAGTAAATGTCAGTGTCGGTTCCAAAATACTGTGTCAGCTCAAGAGGTGGCTGCATATTACCATACGCATCATAGTAGTAAACTTGTTTGTTTCGCTTCTTGTAGCAAACCCAGTGCGTACCAGGTCCTTCTGCACTGTCCAGATTAACAACTGCACTCTCATTCTTCCATGGTTGTGTGTGTGGTAAAGTGTTACGCATAAAAACTCCTCTGAAATAAGGTATTTTCAAAAGTTTTGCGTACACATACAAATCACTGTCAGACAATGCACGCACTGGTATGCAAATTAGTTTTTTTGTCTGTAAGGACGTAGGTATAGACCTGACGCTATTTTTTTTTATTGTTACGTTTATGCCTTGGGACTGTTTTGCGTTTGCAGGTCGTTTTGCGTTTGTTCGCGGATTGACGTTTAATTCCTGAACCCTTCTTCTTTTTTCTGCAACCACTACGCGAGCTCCCTCCACCCACTGCCGATTTCGCTTTCATTGCGGCGGCTACAGCAGCAGCATACGCTCTTTCACTAACACCGGAATTCCAATCTGTTAACAGCTCTAATTCGACCCCTGTCATTTTTAGCATCGCGTTCCAAGCGAGTCCGGGAAGCGAGTAAAAATGACACGGGTCCAAACAGTAATCGCGTAAGGCCATGTCTCGGGAACTTTCAAAGACATCGGCCAGCAGCATTACGTCTGTCAACAAATACAAATCGTGGTAATCTCCAAACCTACGCAGATTGAATGCACTCCACACGTTTTGTGCGTGCTCGTAATCTGCGTCCGAAATAGACGATTCCAACAACCGGTTATCAAAGTGTTCACGAGCGGGTAGACTTGTTTCGTTGAACCGATCAATGCTGTCAACGTACTCGTAAGGGTATACCCCCTTGCGTACGAGCAGATTGGTCTGTTCGTCGAAACCCCGTCTAAGCATTTCCTCTCTGAGCAAAGGAAATTGGCTCCCGGACGTGGACAGATTGGTAACGAGTGTGTCCAGAGAGCGATTAAGAAATTGAAAGGAGTCTACGAAACGCAAGGGACCCAGGGAGAACGACACGTAACGCTCACTAGATGTTGCAATGCAGGATACTTGTTGGTCCTTATATTTTCCTAAACCCTGCATTAAATGGTGGCAGTCGTAGCCACGAAGGTTGTGAAAGAAGACGGGGATATGACGAGGCATCTTGTAGCTTAGATTACAGCTATTGTGGGCTGCTCCCAAGAATTTCCCCGTAAGATGACAATGATTGCGTACCTTGTCATCGTCTGTCAAAGGGCGCTCACACAAATGACAAACGACGGCGTTAGTGAACACAACATTGTCATCATCGGACATAATTATTTGTACGTTATGTCGTACTACCTTCATCATATCCTCGGCGTCTTTCATCAACCACGAGAAGAAAGTGTCTACGACGTTTTCACCCCGATAAACTTTAGCCTCTCTCCAGAGTCTGTGTGTATGATCGACGATAGCATAGGAGAAACCTGACGGAATATGCATCGCTTCGTATGATGTGGACGATACAGGAGGAGAAGTTATTTTCTGACGGGCACCGTTGCTATCAACTGAGTAGAATTCACCTAACTCGTGCACTGTCGTCGGGACGTTGTTACCAGGTGAACACGATTGAAGCGGAGTGATGAGGGACTCGAAGTCGGCGTAGACGGTAAAGGGTACTTTAGGACAGTGCGCGTAATGTTTAAATGACATAAACTTCTCCTCCTCTGTGGGCATTTTGGTTTTCTGCTCGCCGTAAGGTGTGCAGTAGGGGAGATGATCGGACAGACCATGTTCTGTGGAGAAACGATGCAGGCAGTAGTCGCAGTAAAATGATTGGCCGTCGTGTTTTGTAAGGGATGATAATAATCTACTCATATTACTGATAAGACAGTAGTGTTTTCGGCTATTTGTATCGGACAGAAGTAAAAGATTAACATGATGTAATCTGTCCTTATTGGGGGTAATTCTTAACGGATAAACCTCATTTTTTGATTCGTTTCTGATATTGTCTTCTATATCATAGCCGAAAACGTTTATAGAAATGTTGGGATTCTGTGTTTCAAATTTAGAAAGTGAGTTTATAGAAACAGGGTACTCGATACCGGACATATTTAAGGTGTTTTTGAAGGGAGCGTATTTTGAAACACGTTCTTTATGCTTTTGTTGAGGGTGTATGTGAGCTAGTACGGACCATAGAAAACACATTTCATCTTGGGGGTTCTTGATGTTGACTACTGCCCTGGTGAATGCAAGTTTTCGCGGGGTTGGAAGGTAGGAGGACGCTGCTAGAGGCCGGTACCGTCCAACAACTAGTTCCAGCTTCAGTACAGCATCCACCGACCATCCGCTCCCGTCACGGGTAAAATTGGATATGCTATTCATGATTTTATCGTAGGATTCATCGAGTAGACAGTTCAACTCGTCGTTGTCGTCCGTGAGCAACGTACGACAACGTCCGTGGAAGACGGCGTCTTTGGTTACCTCTTTTTCTTCGCCGCTGTCACCATCTAACACAGTTTTAGTGAAACGTATCCTGCACGCAATATGCCATTTGATACTGCGTAAACGTGCTTGTTCTGCCAGAATATCCTTGCACAATAAAGGTCGCACCTCAGTCATTATCGGTAATATATCTTGATCTTCTTCTTCTGTGTCCGTGTACACAGGCAGGTAATTAAAAGTTGTGAGGGATCCTCTAATACTAGTGTTTCGCACAATATAAAATCGTGTCATAACTGAAACAATAGAAACACATGTATTAGCTAATAGGAATGATGAATAACACACATACACATATACACACACACACACACACAAATTCATGTTTGTGGTAAATAAATATATAGTACACGTTAGTAATACGTTAGTTTATTGCAAACTGTGAAGATGTCAGCTACTCCTGATTTTAGCATTGAAAGTGAAAGAAGAAAATCGTTCAAGTATTGGGAAGTGACGTTTGTCAGCCCCGACGAGTTAGCGTTTGCTGGGTTTTACTGCTATCCGCTAAATTATGATGTTTGTGGACATAGTATGTCATTCATAGACGATAGAGTTAAATGCTTTTGTTGCGGAATTGAATTAGTTCATTGGAGAGAAGGTGACATACCTATGGTGGAACATGAAAAATTTTCTCCGTCATGTCAATTTCTAAACGATGTCAAGAGACAATACATTGGGGAGAAGGTAACAAACCTATGTCAGAACATAAAAAATTTTCTTCGCCATATCAATTTCTAAACAACGTCAAGAGACTATCTTGTACAGGTTAGACAGAGTTAATTCATATCAAACAAATTTGGTTTGCTACATAATTATAGAGAGAGAGACAATTGGTATTTTAAAAAAAATTTTTACCTTGTTGAGGATGTTCCTGTTCCTGCTGATGTTGTTGTTGTTGTTCTGGATTCTGTTGAAGGTCGGACATGATGATATTCAGACGTGAGAATGAGTACTGAAAAACAAAGAAACTGTTATAGATATATATAGTATTTTTAACGCTGGTATTATGTTAGTGTATCTTAAACCATGAACAACGCACGCAAGACTATAGCTCTAGAGCTACACAGAGCAGCGAGAAGGAATTTCGTTGGGCGCGCGGTTGAATTGAAGGGTCTACACGACTTGTACCAGGCGGATCTTGTGGAGATGATACCATACGCTCGAGTGAACAAAGGGTACAAGTACATGATGACAGTGATCAATGCGTTTAGCAAGTACGCGTACGCTGTACCATTGAAAACAAAGACAGGAAAAGAAGTAAAGCACGTACTAGAGCCTATACTAACTGCTAATCGAATGAAATATTTACAGACGGACAACGGGAAGGAGTATTACAACAGCACAGTACAAGCGTTGCTAAAAAAGTATAATGTGAAACATTACTCAACCTACAGTAAGAAAAAAGCTTCCATAGTGGAACGTTTTAATCGCACACTGAAGACACACATGTATCGAGCTTTCAGCGAACAAGGACACTACCGCTGGTTGGATCTACTACCTACATTACTGAAATCGTACAACAATACAACACACAGAACCATTGGTATGAAACCTAGTGAAGTGAATGACGCCAACGAACATATAGTGTTGGAACGAATAAGGAAGAACACAGCGCCTAAAATCAGTCCAACGAAACCACCCAAATTTAAAGTCGGTGACTGTGTTCGTATAAGTAAGCACAAAATGGCGTTCGCCAAAGGTTATACGCCAAATTGGACTAACGAAATATTCACTGTGGATAAAGTACAATCCACTACCATCCCAGTCACTTATCTGCTAAAAGATCATCTAAACAAAGTGTTGAAAGGTGGTTTTTACGAGCACGAGATTAGTAAGTCCAAAGTCGGCGACGTATACCTAGTGGAAAAGGTGTTACAACGCAAAGGTGACAGAGTGCGTGTTCGTTGGCTCGGTTTCGATGGTAAACACGATGCATGGGTACATAAGAAAGATCTAATATAAAAAAGGTGACAGCACGTGATGAAAACAGTATGCTTTCGGTATTCACAAAGATGAAGATTGTACAGCAAGCAAACAAATTACCAATAAAGGATATAGACTTTTTGGCTGGTGACGAAGGCAGTGCTAAACGTAAACATAGCCCGCTATTACCGAACAGTATTCGCTGTATCGTTACAGGCCCAAGTTCCTGTGGGAAATCAAATGTGCTATTCAACCTACTGTTTGATGCCAACGGACTACGTTTCCGCAACGTATACGTGTTTTCAAAATCATTATTTCAACCAAAATACAGAATGCTAGAAACAGTGATGAAATCACTCGCTGATGAAGGTTTAGGTTATCGTGCATACAGCGAGAACGAAGAAGTCCCACTACCTAGTGAAATCACTGGTCTCGACTCTGTTATCGTATTCGATGACGTATCGTGTGAAAGAGAAAACAATATTCGAAAGTATTTTGCTATGGGGAGACATAGCGATGTGGACACATTCTATCTATGCCAGACATATAGCCAGATACCGAAACAATTGGTACGTGACAACGCTAACTTGTTGATATTGATCAAACAAGACGATCTAAATTTACGACATGCATACAATGATCACGTTAACATAGATATGAAATATGATGCTTTCAAAGATGTCTGCATGGAAGCGTGGAAGGATCGTTATGGATTTCTAGTCATAGACAAAGACTCGTCAATAAATGAAGGTAGATATAGAATCGGCTTTGATCGATTCATAATTGTTTCCGACGAAGTACAAAAGTGGTTGCACTGTAGTAATGTAATCAGTCCTATTGCTAACACGCGATGGCGATGAATAAGGAGGAACGACTTGCGTATGATATAGATACGATAAGCAACAACATAAGGAAAAAATATCATGCATTACAACACGGTATCAGAGAAGGTGACGAGAAGTTTAGAAAAAATTACAGACCGATTCTGGAACCGTTAGAAGCTATTTCACGAAAGTTAAGTGGTGATATGATGGAGGAGGAGGAGGAGGAGGAGAAGCAGCAGATAAAACAAGAAGAGCCTACACAACACGTAATAACAGAAAACGAAAGTGACATGCAAAGTCATAACGCTTCTCATTTCAGTGACGAGGACGCCTGGAACCCTAACACTTCACATTTCAGCGATGATTCATTAGCAAACAAATATATGCGTTTGTGCGAATCGGCGGACTGTAAACGGATTATAGATCGTATGTATGGTGTTCGATACGAAGGTGGTAAATTTATGATAGGTGATTCAAATGTAAAAATCGATGATAACGACAACTTTCATGTCAAAGGAAAAATTTACGAGGGTACACCTGGTCTGTATGAACTTTTGTTTATGAAACTACCGAAAAAATACAATAAGGACGATATGAGGAAATATAAGTCTATACTACTAGCAACCAACGGATACAAACAAAAATATAAACACAATACGCGAATAAACAGTAACAGTGGCGTCAAGTACCGACTAGTAATATCTAAATTGTTTGCACGAAAACGTACAGGGAGTGGCTATATGGAGATGAAACCGAACACTGCAATCGATTACGTGCATTGGAATGATCCTAACGAGTTGGTTAATAGATTGAGACTGTTAATGGCGTCTCAAAATAGTGGTCATACTGGTCATAGGAATGAAATCGTTTCGATATTGGAAGAATTACGTGAAGCCGACATTATCATATAAAAGCAGACGCACCGTTCTATAACCACCAGTTCTTCATAAATATGAGTGTAGACAAGTTCGGTAGACACGATAGCGCTGTAAGAGTGCGAAAAGAAACTCATCGAAGTCTGCGTGAGGATATCGGTTTAGGAGTGACTAACGACGGTCACTTTGATGTGAAAAACAAAAAGATACGCAACTTGGGTGATCCTGAAGAGTTGCACGATGTTGTTTCTTTACAGTACGTAAAGGACGCATGCTTACAGTACAAGAACGACGCTACCGTAGACGCAAAAGATCATCGAATAATAATGCTAAACGATCCGCTTAAATCAAGAGATGCAGCCACAAAACGATATGTAGACGAGAAGAGTTTGAAAAAAGATCGTGCAGGTAACGTAATCGTTAATGACTGTCGACTAACGCGCGTGCAAGCACCTGTTGACTTCAAAGACGCAGTGAATTTAGAATTTTTACACGCACACACAATCAGTTTGCAAAGCGATGCTTTCTACGCTGCCGGAAGAAAAATTACGAATATAGCGAACGGTGTCAATGACAAAGACGCAGTCACTGTACGACAAATGCACGAATTAAAATTACATATAAAGACCGAATTGTACAAGGTCACTCAGGTATTTCACGCTCATATAATCAATCTAATAAAGTTTGTCTATAAATATCAAAACAGAGCGACACAGCGTTCAGTCCTGTCTGAATATATTGAAGAGGTGGGGCGTTTAATAGACGTTCTCGATACGGAAACGGAAATCAAGGATTGGAGATCTGTTTACAAGAATGCACGTACTTCGTAAGAAAAGAATGGGGCGTGGTGTAATTGGAAAAATACTTAAAAACACTGTGCCCGCTATCGTTTCGTCAGTACCTACTTTGATTAATCGAGCGGTGGACGCATTACCAGTAGAATTACACCTACCCGGCTACCGATTCTGTGGACCTGGAACAAAACTCAAAGAGAGATTGGCACGTGGCGAGCGCGGAATCAACGAGTTGGACGAAGCCTGTCGCGAACACGATATCGCCTACGCAAGGTACAAAGACAACAGTCGAAGACGTATAGCTGATCGCGTTCTTGCCGACAAAGAGTGGGAACGAGTGAAAGATTGGAATTCCGGTGTTAGTGAAAGAGCGTATGCTGCTGCTGTAGCCGCCGCAATGAAAGCGAAATCGGCAGTGGGTGGAGGGAGCTCGCGTAGTGGTTGCAGAAAAAAGAAGAAGGGTTCAGGAATTAAACGTCAATCCGCGAACAAACGCAAAACAGTCCCAAGGCATAAACGTAACAATAAAAAAAAATAGCGTCAGGTCTATACCTACGTCCTTACAGACAAAAAAACTAATTTGCATACCAGTGCGTGCATTGTCTGACAGTGATTTGTATGTGTACGCAAAACTTTTGAAAATACCTTATTTCAGAGGAGTTTTTATGCGTAACACTTTACCACACACACAACCATGGAAGAATGAGAGTGCAGTTGTTAATCTGGACAGTGCAGAAGGACCTGGTACGCACTGGGTTTGCTACAAGAAGCGAAACAAACAAGTTTACTACTATGATGCGTATGGTAATATGCAGCCACCTCTTGAGCTGACACAGTATTTTGGAACCGACACTGACATTTACTACAATTACGAGCGTGAACAGCCACCACACACAGTCATCTGTGGGCATTTATGTTTGGACTTCTTAACGCGTGAGTGATCAGTAAGCGACAAGATGTCTTCGCTGTCGGTCACCTTAACAGGCACGAATGCTGCTACTCTTGTATGTGACTTTTTCCCGCCTCTCGAACTAACAAACGGCGAATGGTATGTAGGTCTATTGGACTTTACTACATACAACAGTATACCGAACGTGATTGAGGGAAAAAACAATGTTTTTCCAGTACTACGGGACGGAACAACGTGGGACTTGATAACGTTACCTACAGGTGCTTATGAAATCGGTGACATAGAAGCCTTCCTCAAAAAGCAGTTAGGAGACTCAAAGATTAGTCTACGTCCTAACAACAATACACTGAAATGTGAGCTGACTTGTGCACTGGATATTGACTTTCAACAAACAGTCTACGGTATCGGTGATATGTTGGGTTTCAAGGAAAAGCGTCTGCTTGAAGCGAATAAAACTCACACGTCTGACGCCACAGTTAACATTATAAAAGTGAACAGTATACTGATAAGGTGTAATATAGCGCAAGGATCATACAAGAACGGTAAAAACGAGCACACACTGCACTCGTTCTATCCGTCAGTCGAACCAGGATTCAAAATAATTGAATCACCTACAAACAACATATACCTACCTGTGAATGTGAGTCGTTTTGACAACATAACATTATCTTTACACGATCAGGACGGTGACGTAATAGATTTTCGCGGAGAAGTCATCACTGTGCGTTTACATCTAAAACGCCTATAGACATGGGCTTGTACTTTGTTTCTTCGCCACCGCTGCTACCACAGTCGTCAGTAATAAAAAAAGAAGAAGAAAGATCAGTTAGGAAACGCATCAGTACTCGTTCGAAACTGAAACGATTAACATCAGTTAACCGTCGTTTCCTGATTTCACTGGGTTTTGTTGTAAACAAGTAACATGGCGAGTGGAATATTATCTGTGGAGCAGCAACCGTTCTTTAAAGACAGTATCACACACTTTTCATTTCACTCACACGCATCGTACGCAACAACAAGATATGGAAACAATGATGAAATACGTGTGCCAATACAACAACAGGACGTCTTTACACTGCCGTCAGAAAGTTTCCTCTACATCGAAGGCAAGTTGGTTAAAAACCCTAGTGTGGCTGCAGATACTGCACTGAATGTGGAACTGGTGAACAATGCTATAGCATTTCTCTTTGAAGAGATTCGTTACGAGTTGGCCGGAGTGGTAGTGGACCATACCAGAAACGTCGGTGTTACGTCAACTATTAAAACTTTTCTATCACTCAACAACAACACACGTGACGCAATGGAAAACGCAGTTTGGGTGGCGCCGACCACGAACGTATTAAAAGTGAATGATGACGGTGAATTCAACTTTTGTATACCACTGAAAATGCTAATGGGATTCGCAGAAGACTATACACGCATCGTGCTGAACGTGAAACAAGAACTTATACTCCTACGCACATCTACCGACATAAACCCTATGGTTTTAGCAAGCGGACAAACGACTGCTAATTGTGTTCTTGAACTAGATAAAGTTTACTGGAAAATGCCTTATGTACATGTAGCTAATGCGTACAGATTACCACTGTTACGACTCATAGAGAAAGACCACCCGATAACTATGCCTTTTAGGACCTGGGAGTTGCACGAGTATCCTGCCTTACCACAGACTAAAAGGCAGAATTGGATTGTCAAGACCTCGAGTCAGCTAGAAAAACCACGCTTTGTTGTGTTAGCGTTTCAGACAGCAAGAAAGAATGTACTGGCAGCACACGCCGATGAATTTGATCATTGTAACGTGATCAATGCGAGACTGTTTCTAAACGACAAGTATTATCCTTACGATAATTTAAACTTGGATATTGGGAAAGACCGTTTTGCATTATTGTACAATATGTACGCCAGTTTTCAAAGTTCGTATTACCACCGTTTAGACGTCAGCCCAGTACTGACACCAGAATTATTCAAATCAAAAGCCCCGCTGTTTGTATTCGATTGTAGCAAACAAGACGATGCGCTTAAGTCTTCAGCAGTTGATGTACGTTTAGAATTTGAATCGTCAATGAATTTTCCTACACAGACGACTCCCTACTGTATGATACTACATGATTCGCTTGTAGAATATACACCATTGTCCAACACAGTACATAGACGTGTTTAAGTCTTATTTTATACATATTTTGTAAATACTAGTTTTAAATATATATATTTTCATATTTGTAACATAATAATGTATACTTACTTGCAACAAACTAGCGAGCGTTGTCCACACACGAACCCTTAAATGACAGACGTTGTATGCACGCTCAAAATTCAGCTATACCTAAAATATATCTTCAATTAGAAGTGAGGCATAATAATTTGATCATACACATACGCGCGCGCACACACACACACACACACACATGTATTAAATTCAATAAATAATAATGCGCTTGATAATGTTTTAATGCAAATAATTTTAGGAAAGTCTACATTCCACTTTCATAAGGAAATAGTCACCGCTTACAGCTATGCATGTATGTACATGGCCACAACAGAATTAGAGAGATATAAATGTCATCATACGCTGTGACCTACTTTCTAAATTTGTTACATTAAAAATGTTTGTTTAAAGCAATTTTTCAGAAAAAATTGTAACAGACATAATAATTTTATCATACACACACACACGCATACACACACACATGTATTAAATTCAATAAATAAATAATGCGCTTGATAATGTTTTAATGCAAATAATTTTTACGTTTAAATAAAATCTGCACATACATTAAAATTAAATAAAATCTGTACACTTACCAAAACTAGTATGTGTTGTCTACACACCCTTAATGATGAAAGTTGTGTGTATACTGAAGACGTACAAACAGTCTTTCAACTATTAAAAAAGATGCAGAGATAGATTTCACGATGTATCAGCACACGCAGACGGTCAAATGAGAAATTGCCACTATAAAAATACGGTAAGAATATATTTTCAGAAACTGTAATTTGATCATACACACACGTACACACACATACACACACACACACACATACACATGTATTAAATTCAAAAAATAATGTGCTTGATAATGTTTTAATGCAAATAATTTTTACGTTTAAATAAAATCTGTACATACAATAAAAATTATGCTCAGTTATTAACGTATTCAAAATGTTTCAATAATGCGCTTGATAATGTTTTAATGCAAATAATTTTTACGTTTAAATAAAATCTGCACATACATTAAAATTAAATAAAATCTGTACACTTACCAAAACTAGTATGTGTTGTCTACACACCCTTAATGATGAAAGTTGTGTGTATACTGAAGACGTACAAACAGTCTTTCAACTATTAAAAAAGATGCAGAGATAGATTTCACGATGTATCAGCACACGCAGGCGGTCAATAAGAAATTGCCACTATAAAAATACGGTAAGAATATATTTTCAGAAATTGTAATTTGATCATACACACACGTACACACACATACACACACATACACATGTATTAAATTCAATAAATAATGTGCTTGATAATGTTTTAATGCAAATAATTTTTACGTTTAAATAAAATCTGTACATACAATAAAAATTATGCTCAGTTATTAACGTATTCAAAATGTTTCAAGTACACTTACTTATTTGAATGCGTCATGTATTAAATTCAATAAATAATGCACTTGATAATGTTTTAATGCAAATAATTTTTACGTTTAAATAAAATCTGCACATACATTAAAATTAAATAAAATCTGTACACTTACCAAAACTAGTATGTGTTGTCTGCACACCCTTAATGATGAAAGTTGTGTATACTGAAGACGTACAAACAGTCTTTCAACTATTAAAAAAGATGCAGAGATAGATTTCACGATGTATCAGCACACGCAGACGGTCAAATGAGAAATTGTCACTAATTTTCTGTGCGTATATATATTGTACACTGGTAGTGGGAGAAAGCTTGCATGTCCGTTTTTAGAGTAAATACTTTCTAATCCATAATTAATCCTAAAAACTGTCAACGCTGCTAATGATTGACAGGTGTCAAATTAGGACGCCCGATTTAGACGACGTACACAAGATTAATGATCTCTGGTTTTAGTTAGCGAATAATAATAACTATATCTAATTCAGTATCGTTGTGTGTGTGTGTGTGCATAGACTTGTTTCGTTGAACCGATCAATGCTGTCAACGTACTCGTAAGGGTATACCCCCTTGCGTACGAGCAGATTGGTCTGTTCGTCAAAACCCCGTATTCAATTATTTAATACAAATTATGGTTTATTTTAATTTATTTCGTTATAATCCTCCGAATATGCATGCAATTATTTGTATAGTAATCAGAAATGTGTGAGAGAGAGAGAGAGAGACATTTTAATAATTTGCAGGTTGTATCTTACAATCACGAAAATTATTATTTAAACTGATAATTGTTTTATTAAAATCTTACAATGACGAAATATTATTATTTCATTGTTTACGATATATATTTAATTAATGCAAAAATGAATTTCTTAAATTACAATGGTCTGTAAACCATATTTAAGTGTGTGTGTGTGTGTGTGTGTGTGTGTGTGTGTGTGTGTGTGTGTGTGTGTGTGTGTGTGTGTGTGTGTGTGCGCGTGCATAGTTAATCTTTCTATCACTAATTACCACACTGAATATAACTTTCTGATGACGAAATATTATTATTATTTCATTGTTTACGATATATATATTTAATTAATGCAGAAATGAATTTTTAAAATTACAATGGTCTGTAAACCATATTTAAGTTCGTGTACACATACAAATCGCTTTGAATAAGGGAATTCTTGTCAACGTTTGCAGCGAGAGAGAGAGACATACACAATGTGTGTATGTGTATGTGTACACAAAACTTTTGAAAATACCTTATTTCAAAGAGATTTTTTTATGCGTAACACTTTACCACACAGAGACTTGGCAGTATATTAATTTCTAAATCGTGGTCAATGACTGTCATGTGTCAAAATTATAAGTAGGACGCAACGAGGTATCGTGATCGATAACTGTGTCTAGAGACAAAGAGAGAGGAGGGGAGAGAGAGTTGATATCGAAGTCGTCAACAGTCATATAATTTACTATACACTATAATGCGTCTGTTAATATAGTTTGAATTTCCCATCGAAGAAAAATGTTGGCAGATCTGTTCTATACACAATAATGCAGGATTGGTAACCCTGATCATATATTTTAATATACACTATAATACACACACATATCAAGTTTGAACCCATACATAGGTTGGTAAACCTGATCATATAGATTTAATATACATTATAACATACAATAAATTTGAACTCATGCAAGGTTGGTAACCCTGATCATATATTTAATATATACACTATAATGCATCAAGTCGGAACCCCCCCACCTACCCACCACCTTTGGGATGCTGCGGGTCCAGCTGATAGAAAGTGAAAGTGATCTAGGCTCGCGAAAGGCGGCATATAAAAAAATAACGCGGATGCTGTGGTCCAGATACGCGAAAAAGTCGCGGATGCTGTGGTCCAGCTGATAGAAAGTGAAAGTGGGTTTGAACTGTCATTTTCCCTCTACTAACAGTACTTGGAGAAAGCCTCAACAGTAAATAGTGCAAGTTACAGTGAGATGCTGTCAAACGAACTGAAGTCTGCAATTCCATCCAAACTCCGAGGCCTATTGTCGGAAGAAGTGCTTCCTTTTGTTGCATGACAACACTCTCTCACATACTGCCGCCCACACTGTCGAAACCCCTGAGAAAATGCATTTCGAGACGTTGGAGGATCCTGCATACAGCCCCGACCTCGTCCCCTTGGATTACCATCTCTTGGGTCAGCTTAAAGATATCTTAAGGGGATTCTTCAGAGACCAACACGTGAAGGAAGCGGTGCATTACGTGTCTTGCTATTCAGCCGAGAAACATATTTTCTGACGGCATCAGCAAGCTTGTTCAACTATTGACCAAGTGTATTGAAAAGTAAGGGAACTATGTTGAAAAACGAGCTAACTGTCAGATTTGGACTGTTGTTATAATAAATTATAAAAATGGTTTGCGGATACTTATTGATTACCCTTGTAGTTATGTTAAGTTATGGGGACTGTATTTTGTTTTGAAAGGAACATTGTAATTTAAACTTGTAAATGAGTTATTGTAAGAGCAAATCTGCAGTGCGATGCATGAAAATGCGAGTAATTATCGAAAGTTTGCGTTACGATAGTCGAGTGCGCAAGTGTGTGTGTGTGTGTGTGTGTGTGTGTGTGTGTGTGTGTGTGTGTGTGTGTGTGTGTGTGTGTGTGTGTGTGTGTTGCGCACACGCTACTTAGAAACATACTATAGCACCTTGATTAATTCAGGTTTCAAGATATCATTTTGACAAGAATGTAGATCTTATTATAAAAAATAATTTGCAGTAATTCACTAGGCATGAATATGTATTTTTAATAATTTTGTGTATGTCTCATACTCAAAAACCCATTAAAAAACACAAAATTTTAGATAATTTTTTGCAGGTTTAGAACAATTCTTGAGGCAAGGTTAAACCGTAATTTTAATTTCCTCATTTACATTATATTTCGTTAGGGAAGGAGTGAGCAGTTAACCAATCAAAGCTTTAGAATTTGTACAAGTTCAGTTCGTATCGGTCATTCAAACGAGACGCACGTGGTCTTGTCTATAAACGATCAGTTTGGAGGAAATGGCCACAGCCCGCGAATTGAATACTGCCGATCTGAGAGAGATAATGTCGAGTTACGTAAAAGATTTTCCGACCGCAGTTAAAAATGTTGTCCTGCCGCACGTGATAATGGAAGATTGTCAGGATTTTGAAGCAGATTGGATTTTTGTGCAATACACCATGGTCTTACCGCGTTTAACTCGTGAAATTTCTTGCCCAACAACAACTCGTAAACGACCCTGAGAAACTTTACCATCTGCATTTATAAGCACATACCCACACGACTGTTGAGGTTCAACTGTACATTATCAGGTCACTGGACTCCAGCTATAGACGTTTTTGCTAGGCTATTCAAGGGAAGTCCAAACTTTAATATTATTATTCAAATAGTAAACGCTAAAGAAGTTTAAAGACTAAAAACTTTGTAAAAAGAACTACTAAAAGTCAATTAATTTCAGTTAAATTTCTGTTAGGCAACATAGTAATTTGTCAAATAAATCAGTAGTAAGAACTTCTAAATTCCAACCATCATTTAATTAATTTTGCTGTATTTACTGTTCTGAGTTATTGTGGTAAAAAATCTTTTCGCAAATAGCCACAGAAAATCAGAGGGTTTACATAACATCAAGACCATTCTTTTGACAGTTTCTCATGTAAACACTCCCAAACTTTTAGCATTACGATAGACTGTGCAGTCAAGTCCGAAGTCAGCTGTGTTCCTGAAGTTTCGATTGCTACAAGGCTTGAGGGCTTTGTTCCAGAAGTATTCCTCAAGTTGTCGCAGTTGTAGAAGAATTTAAATCACTATCAGCTGAACTACGTTTCCCGACGTCCGTTTAGTACACTGCATTTAGGTCACATAACTTACTAACTATGCTCACTAACTTGGTAAAATCGCTCCTTTCTTCACTGATCAAGTTATTAGAATTATAAGAAAGTTTTTTTTACTTTCATTCAAGTATTTATCCATTTTTAAACTATTAAAATACGAAAATAAAACAGGATTTAATAATTATCTAAATGAATACGACACAACAGAAATTTTGCAAAAAACTATTCTAAGTTGCAAAAAACTGTCTCAGTAATAGGCAATTTTGAGTTTAGAATCAAACATTACAGTATAACCCGAACTCACGTCCGAACAAACACGTGACATTGAATTCTAGATTAGCTCAACCCAATTAGTATTAGTAGCACCACTGAGCTTAAAAAGTAATAAAAATTACGTACGAGTATTTTCGTTTAAAATTTTTGCCAAATAATTTAATTAACTGTAACAGACGTCTAATAGCAGATTACTCAAAAAACGTAGTTGTTTAACTTTGTGGTCAATATGTGTTACTGTATTTGTTATCGCCGTAAAGTGTATCGACTTTGAGTCTAAACGCTCCCCTACAATGCGACGACACGCAAGTCGGGACAACTGCTATAAATGAAGACCACCACACACGTGAGACATACCGAGGAGAGTAATATTTTTGTACTCGGTATATAACATGGATTCGTCTCTTTAGGAAGAAGTTCGACTTTCATCAGTCACTCTTGACAAAAAAGGAAATGAACCCACGTAAGTACTTAACTTTGACTAACCTTATATATCTTTTCTCCTCGATAAAATACTAAATTCTACAATTTAATAAATACTTTTAAGTTAATGAAGATTTTACAAAGCCTAATATAAGGTCCACTTCGCTCATGTTGATTCACTATACTTAAGAAAACAATTTATACAGTTTTGTCAGGTCTATTTTGGGGGGGGGGGGATTGGACGTAAAAATTTCGGAAGTTGTTTTAATAAATTACTAAACACTGGAATAGCTTAAATGAATAAGCAAGTTAATATACGGTATAATTATTATGGGAAAAAGAATTGTTCATCAATCTTATAAACTCCTCGCCAACTTTAAAACGTAGCAGCATGCAGACTTTACATTTCTTTTGGAAAGAAGAAGTCCTGGGATTGTTTGGACGTTCCACCATTTTTCTAATTTTAATTTTCGTACTTTTATAGCCAAAAAATAAACTCACACCACTGGGGGGTTGAATGGAGTAAACAGAAAGTGACATCGTCAGGTTCGACAATAACTGATAATTGAAAAATGCCTAATACGTCATTGTGGGTGGTCATAATCGTTTGTTACAGGAGCAAGGAACTATAAACTTTTATGGAAAGCAGTGATATCACGGTTGCAAGGGAACACCAGTTTTGATGTCATACGCGAAAACAAGATTCTAGAAATGTGACACAGAACTGTAACTGACGTAGAAAAAAATCTAAAGATTCGTACCAAATTTCGTATTTTCTGGAATATTAAAAATATTCAGATCTTCCGAAATTTCGGAGGCCCTGGCAACTCTGAGTCTATATATGGTTCGTTTGGGACGGTATACAGTACTCGATACAGCACGTATGAGTGAAGGCAAGCTGTGTTTCCGACTTACCGAGTCGCGCTCCTGTCGGTAAGCAGATATAATCTTACCGAGTATACCGTACCGACTTGAGTATCGCCTCTGTGTAGGGGAGCCTTAATTCTAAAAATAGCGGTAGGATACATAGGATCTGTGAACCAGAGCCGATATGTGATACCGGTACTAATATCTCATTATCTACTGCTACAGCGTTTCAAACCAGAGCCGGTATAGCATCTCACTTGGCTCCCTGATCGTACATCTACAAACCGTAACACCAAAATAAAACAAAATTAAAAGCTGTAAATTTCACCAGGTTTTCTGCGTCTTTCTTATTATAAACTGTCGTCCAAAAGGAAAACGGAAATTCTTTATTTACTTTATTTTCAACGTCACACTTCAATAATTCAAATGGGAAGTACAATGTTTAGTATGAATCATTAAAGTTAACGTTTTAGTGACATCAAATTACCTCTGAGATTGTGTTGTGGACATCTGAGTCTGTATGTTTATGCGTACGACAACTAGAAAACGTCCGGTAACTATGAGTGTCAGATACTGATGCAGATCGGATTAATAATTTTAGTAATACATCTATTTCTATACATTGTCAGCTCTGTTGCTAATCGGTTACTTGTTTAATTATGGACGTTATTTTCTATGTATCTACCATTTTCAATTCCTACTCTGTATAGTTAACTGACCTTTAATTTCGAGGGAAAGTCAAACAAAACACTTTTCCTTTTTACGATCAGTTGATGGCAACACTGGTTAGCTTTAAGCATAACTCAGTATTCTCTTGTGTGTTTTAAATAGCGTATTGTTTACTTCCCTCCAACTGTGAAGACAAGTCATTTTAAAATAATTGCTCCATTATGAAACTTCACAGGGGAAGAACTCAGAGCAATGACAAATTTTCTTCAGAAACGTTGGAAACGTTCAAACTTACTAAATTAAATGTGAAATGGCGCAACAGTTGACAAGAGTGTTTATGTCAAATGAAGGTCTATGAGAGGATAGACTGTTTAAAACGTGCGCGGATTTTTCTCTGCATTTAACGGCGTTTTTTGCAGGAAAGATGTCAAGATATTATTCTGGGAAATGGAAGAAATAGACCTACTTTCGATATAACGGTAAAACAGTAAATATAAATATTTCTATGATGTACTGGAAGAAGTGAAGCCAAACATCAAGTGCAAGAGGCATGGTAAACTTCAAAAAGGTGTGGTTTTGCTTTTAAACCATGTTCTAATTCATACAACCCATCAGACAACACCGATCAAGCTCTTGGTTCTCAACTGTTCTGTAATCACCATATACAGTCCTGATTCACTTCAAGTGATTTTTCGCCGTTCTGACATGTTGAAAGAAGAGTCAAAAAAACAAGTTTTTGGTTCAGACGATGAGGTAAAGGAATAGATGTAAAACTGGTTCTTCACAAGACTGAAACTTTCTTAAAGGACTGATTCAAAAGCCAGTGAAAAGATGGACAAATTGCATAAACATATGGAAATGATGTAGAAAAATATCAAAACATGTTATTCTCGTAGTTCAACAAACATTATTTACTTCTTAACGATCCGTTTATTTTTGACTGTCCCTCGTAATAACCAACCACTATACTCACTGACGCTACATCACATCTACTCCCGATTAAAGCTACATTTTAACACAAAAACGCTGTACAGTAATGTCATAGAGGTAAACGAACAATTCGGCTGTTGCAGATAAGCAAATTACAGTAGACCACAATTAGGATGGTAAGCGATAATGAAGCAAATTTAAACCAGTGCGGCAACAATTCTTGGTCAAAATAACAGTATTCATCCTGAAAATATTAGGAGTCGTGTTTCACAAGGAGGCGAAATGAAAAATATGCACGTGATCTCACTACGAGGGTCAGTTGAAAAGTTCGCGGAGCGACATCTATACCTCAGTGGTAGAACTAAAAGCTTTCATGTGATGCAAGACGTATATTTCGGGTGAACACCTGTTAATTTTCAGATATATCTTTCAGATTATTCACTTTTTACCAGCTGTTTGAAATTTTCCAGTCACTCGTGTTTTTAAAATGCTCAAAATCAAACATCGTGTTGTGATGAATTCTCTGTTAAAAACGTTTTACCGCCAATATAAAATCAAAACGAAATTGTAAATGTGTTAGTAGATGCTCCGCCTTTAGAAACAACGGTAAGTGGGGCACACTTGAGTTTAAACGTGATAGTACAAACATTGAAGACTATCCCAGCTATGGACGTCCAAAAAGTGCAACAAAAAATTTCATTATTGAAGAAATTTCATAGGGTGTTTGAAGACCGCAGATTGAGGAGTGTTGCTGAAATCATAGGCATCTCATATAAGCGTGTGTATCATACTTTAACTCAGGAACTTGGTGTGAAAAAGCGCTGTGCATTTTGGTGTGAAAAAGCCACTTGGTGTGGCTGCCGCATCTGGAGTTGCATTTTTTGGGCGTCCAGTGGCCGACATGTTTCAATGCTCGTACGACCACGTTTAAACTCAACTGCCTGCTTACAAACCGTTTGTTTTGAAGTCGCAGCATCTCCTGACACTTTTACAATTTTGTTTTGAATTCCCGTTGGCGCTAAACAATTTTTAACATATAATCATACCACGATGTTTGATTTTGTCCGTTTTTAAAAACACGCATGACACGTCAACTTTAAGTAGCTTCTAAACAATGAATAAATTGATAGACAGATTTTGAAATTAACACGAGTTCACATAAAATACAAATCTTGCAGAACACGAAAAATTTTAGTTTTACCGCTAAACTACAGTTGTCGCTCTGCGAACTTTTCAACTGACCCTCGTAAATAGACCGTGGTGTGGTGGCAAGGAATGATAGCAAAAATTACACTACCATACAATCAAACAAAATACCTCATCATAATGCCATTCCATCATCTCCGACACGGCTAATTATTTTCCCGTCACTACAAAAGCGAATCACAAAATCATGACAACTCAGTAAATCTAGTATCATCGGTCAGATTTAAAAATATATATATTACACTACACTTGAAGTCATTAGGTCTATAATATCACATTCCTTATTTTGTTTGCACGCACAATAACAATAAGCAAAAACTTTAGTATTTAACATACTTATTCCGGTCTTTTGTACATTGCGCGACCTTCTTTGCCTCCATCAGCACTTTGTTTCACGTCTGTTTCGATCTTCCTCTCTTCTTCGCCTCTTGCGTTTTTGCCTCCTACATTCTTTCTAACCACACTTGTTATTTCTTTATATTAACAGAACTCATCAAAGCAAAGCAAGCACTCCTTTCCCAAAATAAACACAAATAAACAAACATTTTTTCATGTACTCCATCTTTATCAGATTTTCCGTTCAATAAATTCCGCAATTTGCACGCATCCACTATATCCCCTAAATTAATTCCCTTAAAACCCCTTCCAGCGTTACTATCTTTCTATCATCTCTCGTGTGACTAGACTGCGTTTACCGCTATCCATCGCCACTCCAATTCCTCACAGTGGTACTGTTGTTTTTCGTGGTGGAAAAATTTGGCTTGACTTTTAGGAACTTTTTTTACCACATGATGTTATGTCTACTTTTAAGTTCTCACTTTTAATACTCTGAGAAGTTTCCCATTATTATTCATACTCCAGAACGTTCTCGCTCTTCAGTCATTTAGGGTTTCTTCAAGTTCTTCTCGTATAATGTAAGACCCTCCGTAATTCTTTCCTATAGTTCATTCACTCTCAGTTATGTAAGAACTACATTTGTCATACTCATACAATTTTTCAAAGTACTACTTCAACCCCTGTGCTACATTTCTTGATGATCTGAACAATTTGACCCTACCATCTACACACTTCAACCGCTGGTTTGTTCTCAGTTTTCCTCATACAATCCTTTTATCACTACGTATGCTTCTATGTTTTCTTCATTTACAAAACCTTTTCTTTTATGTCCTTCGCTTCCCTATTGTCTTTATTGTTTAATCTTCGATAAGAACCCTTTCCGTCGTCCTACCAAAAATTGTTTGGATTTTTGTACTACCTCCTACCTTCTACCCGTTTTATAATTTCTTCAATTGTCCATGGTTTATTCGTTTCCCGGCTTTCTCTTTTAATTTTACAGCATTTGTTACAGCCTTTTTAACCTTCCCAATTTCCATTAGTTAACGTATCTCTCATACATTAAGAATTTCCTCCATTTGCTACCCAAACTTTATTCATGCTCCTTTCCGTTCCTTGGACGTATCTTCTTAAACATTGCGCTTTGCCTCTTCTTAAATCTCAAATAGTACTTAATGTCTGTAATCACTGTCTTTGTTTAAGTTTTACTCTCTTGTAATTGATTTCTGCACTTTTCCCTCAGAATAAACTCAATCTGGCCTTCTCTTCTTATTTTTTTTTTATTTCTCCATGTGTACCTTCTTTTATCAGAATTGCTAAAAAGTTTATTTGCTATTACAATATTGTTATCCTTACAGAATTCAATAAGCCCCCCCCTTTTCACTAATAGTCCAAACTTTCTTACCATTCCGTTTACTTCTTCCTCTCCTTCGATAACCTTCCAGTTGGCCATAACTATTATATTTTCTTGCCTATCCATCATTTACAGTAATTCCTCTAACTGCCCGTACACCTTTTCAAACTCTTCATGTAGGCCTATATGTGACGAGATAGGCAATACATTTGGCAATGTTGCCGTATTCAATGGCCAGGTTACTTTCTTACCATTGTCACTGTCATTATTTACTGATACTTCCTTATTATTCTGCACTCCCATTCTCAGTTTAGTATAAAATTTATTCCGTATAATATTCTTTACTCTAAATTCCTTTATTCTAAAATTCTTCATTTCCATATTTACACTTTCCAGTCTACCGCCACTAATCGTCATCCTCAGATTTCAAGACTCTCTCAATTTTAAGTTTCGAATCATCCCCAGGAATCTCCCCTCCGGAAATCCGAGATGGGAGAAGACATTTGCGTCTGGAATATGGAATATCAAAGACATCAACGTAAACACGAATTTTGGTATATCACCAGAAATTAACTCTACTTTAGCCCTACATGAACACTTAGGTTCAAAGTCAACGAAAGCAAAATTTGCACTATATTCATTCAAGATAAGATCCCTGAAGCAAGAATATCTTTTATGAGCAATCTGATTTTGCTGAAAATATTTAATGTGCTGATTAGTAGTAGTAGTAGTAGCAGCAGCAGCAGGCGTGAGCTGTGAGGACGGTGGAATGCGAGGCTGACAACAAATGTTCGATCGTGGACGGAGAAGTGGTATGGGGAGGTCAACTGCCTCTACATAACCCAATTTTCTAAGAGGTCAGGATTGGTCCTACCTGTATAGGATAGGAAAGGCAGCACACCCGACGACGCCGGGAAAGGGAGTAGAGGACGACGCCTAGCACGCATTCTATGAATGCAACCGCTGGGCTCAACGTGGAAGACAGCTGAAGACGGCGTTGGGTCACATCACTCCAGACGTCATTGGTTCAGTGGGACAGAGTCTCACACTACTTTTCAGGTATCCTTCGGAAGATAAAGAGAGACCTTGATCGTGGAGGGATATAGGCAGTAGGCTAGTAGTTAAAGCCTAGAAGCGAGCCCTGTGGGAGTAAAAAAAAGGCCTATCCTGATAGTAATCTGTTAAACGGTCCCTGTTTAACATCCTAGTAGAACGGGGTGTGTTTTAGTCGGTAGTCCGGTAACAGGAATCCGACACTATGGACTGTTTGCCCGTGTACGTAAATTGTATTTCCCATCCCTAACCAAAACAATAGTAGTACTACTAGTAGTAGTAGTAGTAGTAGTAGTAGTAGTAGTAGTAGTAGTAGTAGTAGTAGTAGTAGTAGTAGTAGTGTTGTTGTAAATAAATGAAAAGAAGAAGCCTAAATAGACTGAAAAAAGAAGGTATCCGTCCCAAGCAAGGATATTACTTACCACACAGTTGAAAACTAACTATTCGTGTCTAGTTGGTTGCGGCTGGTACGGCGCTCAAGCCCACAAACCGCAGAAAATATAAATTACATTACCTCTTCTTATATCAAACCAATTGTTGCGACACATACAATTCAATCGTAGTAACCACTAACATCTGCAGTATTTAACAATGTTTGAAAATGTCTGTATTATTATCGTAATGCTGTTATTGTTTATGTTGCTGCCGCTGCTGTACTAGAGATAAAATAGCTGATCGTAGGCAAAACATTACTACTACAGAAGTAAGAATTATCCCTAAACCATTAATAAGACCACTGATAATATATAAAGCAGAGAAAACGTAAATGGAAAAAGAAAATAAGTAAAAGAATGTAACGTAACCAGTATAAAAAATGGAGAAGAATATATAGTGAAAGTAGTTTAAGCACAGGCACTGGGATGGTAATGGTATACAGACTGAAAAAAATGACACTATAAGTAAATGATAGAAAAACATCACGAAATGTTCTTTATGCCGTGGAAGGGAAGACCGAGGACAAGATGTGAGAACTGAGTCATTGAATCCATTTAATATTGTGAGAGCGATCGAATGGAGAAAGAAAGTTAAGGCGAGGGCAAGAAATGGAGGAGAATAACGGATGAATGCATGGGAGGCATGCCAATCTGCGAAGATGAGAAAAACTTTGGGTGTAATGCGCTCAACATATCATAAATGTAATTGGCTGTATATCATTATCGTCGTCGTCGTTGTTGTTGTACGCCTTCAACTCTGCGTGACATGTACTGCGGTATCTCCGAATGTACAGCTACCTTAAGGACAGAGAGCTGAACTGTAACACATCATAGGACTTATGTAACTTATCCTTTACATAAAAAAAATAACAGCAGCTCAGGGCTCTATTTTGGGACATCTTTTATGATGGTATCTTCTACATGGACATGCTTGAAGACGACTTCTTCGTTGGCTACTCAGACGACATCGCTACGGTGATGGTCGCGCGTGACACCGAAGATGCGCAGAGGAAAATTAACCAGGTCATGAGACAGGTATCCGCTTGGATGGTGGACCAACCAAAGAGGTCTCTATGCAACGCTGGCAAGCGGGCTGGACCATGGAGACCAGGGGAAGATGGACTGCAAGGCTGATCGTGAATCTTGCTGAGTGAACAGGACGGAGGTATGGGGAAGTTAATTATTATCTCAACCAATTTCTCACAGCGCACAACTTGCCTAACTACATATGATGGACAAAGTGGCGATAAAGCAGTCCGCCTATAAATGACGGTCACCATACTTTGTTTAGTTTCAGTAGATGAAGAGCGCAGACGAGAAGCCTTGCAATGGAGAAATTGTGAAATAAATTCAAATAACATTGTAGGAGTGATACTCGCGGGTGAAGATCGCTGGGACCGCGTCTATGCCTACATCGACTTGGTGATGAAGACAAAGAAGGGAGAGTAAGTGTTAATATAACACAATATTGCTGTTATTATAGGTATTATACGTTTTTAACCATAAACGCTTCCAGTTTCCCCAAATCATAAATATAGAATTAATCAGCAGCAACATTATAATTTTATATTTTATTAAACTTGCATTAGTAACGTTATGTAAATTACGGTCAGATAAATGCGTTATGCTTACATTTGTTCTTCTTTTTTCTTTTCTTCTTCTTCTTTTTTCTTTTTTTTTTTGATTCCCTTACTTTCCTCGTTAGTAATTAGTCGTCCGATCCTTCGTTGAAATTCGGTCTACCCAATCACTGTCTGTTAAAAATCCTCGTCGGCTTTAGGGCCGCACAGTTCAGTTTCCATTTACCCATGACAATGACGTCAAGTTTGACTTCCTCCTCGATGTCGAGAAACTATGTACCATTACAATCCGAAAATAATGGTCTAAAGAAGCAGTGCAAAAGTATGACAAATCCTACAGGCTGGTGATGTCTATGGCAGCAGTTTTACTGAGCATACTTGCCACTGAGTCTAAATATTTAAATTTATCACATGTTTCTTCTCATATCCTAGCGGCTCATATCCAAACAGCTTGTTTTCTTTTAACTTTAAACTTTTGATGATGGAAACAATGTGAACGCGTAAAATAGTGTGAGTTTCAATAACGTGGTATGATGCATGCTAAATGCTACCAACAGGCTTTAGTTGACAGTTTGCTGGCAACGCATTGGAATCCGCGTGCATTCTGTATTTAGGCCTACGCGGCAATATTTTGTCAGCGTACGCTACTATATACCTACGTGCTAATGACATGCCCTTGCAGTGTATCTGTTGCTGTATCAATTTTTTGTCCGAGTGTTCGACAGAAGACGTGAGCGCGCCCGGGCGCACGTTTGTGTCAATACATTTGCATCAGTTGGCTTTCCTTTGACTTATTCAATAAAAACACCAAACGACTGACACGTGCGTGCGTGTGTGTGTGTGTGTGCGTGTGCGCGCGCGCGCGGCTAATGTGACTGATGTTTTGACAGAGACAGAGAGAGGTCACCTTTTTGCACAAGCGAGTCGCTGACCCAGCTGGATTTTGACATAGAAAAATTGAAGGCAGAACTTGCAACAACAGACATTTGAATACAAAATAAAATTCACTTGGCAGTGATGCGAGCCGGCGCGCACACGCGCACGTCACTACGTCCTTAAATCACGCTGTTCTATTTTTGTTTGATATTCTTCAACAAAACTGCTTCAAACGATACCACGATGAAACCATGGGAGCTGATCACTGATATAAACAAACAGTGTAAGCATTAAAATTGCAAAGGATTTCGCTGTGACCGCATATAAGGAAATATGACGTTCCAAATATAATTTGCTACTTCTGCTTCGTTTCTTGTTGCTCTGGATTTTACAACTGTTCCTTCACATGTAACTATCATTCCATTCTCCCACGTATAGCATTGCCCTCCCGAACAAAAGTCTATTCTCCTCTACCAACCGCCTTTGTACTCCATCTTCTAACTCCCATCATTCTTCAATCCCCCTCTACATCATCAACCGTCTTTCCCACACATCCATCTTTCCGTCTTTCCCATGGGTCTGCCTCTCTCTACATCTATCTTCAATCTTACAAATGATCTTTCCCATACACCTTCGCTTCGGGAAACACACAGCTTACCCTACACTTCAGCTACTTTTTTCATTTCATTTACAATACATGGATTTCTGTAGAAACATGATAATTGTTCATTATTCTTATCCTCCAGTTGCCACTCTTCTCATAAAATCAAAAAAATCACGTAACAATTGCTGGTCTCCCGTCGCCTTAAAGATCCTCAAATTCTTTCAACAAGGTTCACGTTTCCGTTCCTCACATAATAACTAAAATATGTAGTTATACCTTCAACTGGAAATTCTTACTTTGTTTTTTGTTTTAAATATCTTCCTTAAAGCTAAACTTTACCTTAAGTGCTGTAGTTATTATTGTCCTTATGCCTTCTTTCACATTATTATTATCAGTTGTCAGCGAGCTCCTACATTTAAAGGTTTAGTATTTTTTATAGATGGCACCGTTAATAAATAAAGGCCTTACTTTCACCCTATCCAGATAGACTTTCCACGCTATCAAGATTATTTAAATACTTTAATTTCTCTACATCAGATCTAAATAAACACCTTGCAGCATTACCCTCTATTTTTTCCATTCCTCCTCCAAGTCTCTCAGTCTTCCAGCTTTCCATCATCCGCGTAACCCACAGGCGCCATGTTTACGAATCTCATCGCATTTGAAAATCGAGATTATACACCGTAATCGAAAAAACTGTTTCAATATCAAATTGTTCAAAAAATTTACCCTTATTCTTCCTTTAATCGTTACAAGAGCGATCATGATTAGGCTTATTAATTTACCAAGTTCTGCTTTAAGTATATACGTAAGCTTGAACTGTCTCCTTTAGATTGTGACCTATGCCTGCTTGAAATGTGTAAATAGAAGCATTTCTCTAATATTTGTCTTACGATAAAAACTTGATTCGTAATAGACTTATATTCTTTAAAACCATTTAACTATAGTGAAGTTATTTAGTTGTTATAGTCATTTACTCTTCTTCATACATATTGTGCCCAATACATAGAATAGGGATCCTCATATTTTTCAATTTATCTGTCTCTTTTGCGACTTATCCATGGTATTCTTGCCACTTTTTTGTGTCATACGCAAGAAATAAGCTAAAGGAACCAGATCTATAATTGACTATTTCATCGTAAATAAAAATGGTATTCATACGTACAGAATACGAATACAGAGGTCACCCACATGTGATGTAGACTGACTCACGTGAGGCACACACTCCGACCATTTTCTCGTGGAGTCAAAAACCAACCATTAAAAGAAAAGGAGAGATTTAAGCCGTCAGTAAACATTAGCAAACAAAAACAAAAAGTTCTTTAGAGTGAAGTTCAAAGACTGGAGAACACGAAATCTTGATGTGAGTGGAATTGCCAGAATTGCACCCACTAACTACGACATCTACGATAACTACGATATAGAAAAGAATGTAAGAATATCGAAAATATAATTAGAAGATCAGTAACGAAAACCATATGTAAAAGAAGGATTCAAAAGAAAGTATCAAAACACTGGTCTCTAGGATTTGTTAATGCTACCTAATGAGTAAAACCCAACGGAAATCAATAATGAGCAACACGGACAAACATGAAATCGATCTAAAGTAATATCGAGGATGATTCATTAAAATTCGTGAAAAAATTCGTAAGTTAAATCGAATATCATTTCCACAGTAGAAACAAATTTTCGTACAAAGGTATGAGAACTCTTAGTACTCATGAATAATGTACAGTTATCTTCATTAAAATTATTTTCGGGGGGTGCTGGGCCGTGGTGCTCTTTCTGTAGAGCGAAACATTTCGACTGCAGCTGCGACAGTCATTTTCAGTGGTCTTCTCTTCTGCTCCTCTGGCGACTAAATGATACGCACTCTATCGCCCTTAGGATAAGAAATTACCCCTCAAGGCAGACGACCCTTTGTTAGTCTATGGCATAGGATGTGGAGGCAAGAAGAAACCACCACATTAAAGATCCTTATGGATATCTCAAACAGGGAAAACTGGCTTCTTTAGTCAGATAAGACAGCCAGTTTATGGGAGCCAACCCAAACAGAAGATCGGCTTGGACATTAAGTCCGAAGGTGGCAGCCCCACCGCCGTCTTACCCTGGAACATATAACCGAAAGGATCAAACGTTCCCAGCGGAAAGAGACTTGGAATTGCGGAACAACTTAAAATAGGCGTGTGGAATATTAACAGGGCTCGCATATAAAGAGGTGGATCTTCAATGAGAACTTAAAATAAAGATCTTGGATATTGCCATCATTTCTGAAATCAAGAACAGGTTGAAAGGCCAAAAAAGCTAAATGACTATATACTAACATATAGTGGTATAGTTTCTGAAAGACGCGTTGCTGCAGAAGTAGCAGTGCTATTAAAAAAGGAACTGAAAAACAGGATATACAGCTACCACTTTGTAAACGAATAAGTATTAACAGTGCGTTACAAAACAGTAAGGTGGTACACAACATTTGTAGCTTTATATAGTCCGGCGGATGGTAGCAAAGAAGAATCAGAAGAATTTTATATCTCATAAGATTCTTCTGAATATTCTTTATGACCATTATCTACGACCATCTGCGCTATATAAAGCTACCAATGTTGTAAACACCCTTACTGTTTTGTAACGTACTGTTAATACTTATTCGTTATTTACAAACTGGTAGCTATGTATCCTGTTGTTCAGTACCTTCTTCATCAGTACCTTCTTCATGCTATACTGCTACTCCTGCAGCTTTGCGTCTTCCAGAAACTACACCTCTATATATTAATATATAGTCCTCTAGCTCTGTTGAGCCTTTCAGCTTCTTTTTTATTTCAGGAGTGATGCCAATATCCGCGCTCATTAGTTTAAGTTCTTACTGAAGTTCCACCTCTTTATGTGCAAGCCCTCTTACATTCCACACGCAAATTTAAATTGTTCCGCAATGCCAAGTATCTTTTTTTCTTCTTATTCACAGCTATGGTCGGCAACGTTTGATCAGTCCGGTCATGTCTTTCTTACGACAGTTTAGTAATTGATACGTCTTCTGAATATGTTACTAGCACATCGCGGGAAAAAGCGATGGTGGGGTAGCTACATTCGGGCTCAACGTCTAGCCTGATTTTCCCCGTACACAGTATTACAGCCGATTAAATACAACCATATTCACGCTTGTAATATTCCAAAGACAAGCCGGTCCCGAATAATTTCCCTTACTCTTTAACTTAGTACTGGCGGCTACTGCTACCCTCCTCCAGGAATATTTATCGACCTTCTGGTCTTGATCCATAATATTCTACATTAACAGGGTCACCTGTTGTGCCGCTTCACCACGCAGTACGGTCTTGCTTGGAGAGAGGCTAAGGTCTCCTTTGGGAGCTAACATCGCTTCATCCAACCCTGGGACTTCGTGAGGACCAGTGCCTAGTCAAGCCGGTACAAAGGTACTATCTCTCCTGATTTCCTGACCCTCCATTACCACCTTTTATTTTTAATTTGTATGTAGACGATGCTCTTCAAAATTGGCAGATGAATCTTCCAGAGCATTTTATGATTGTTAACACTGTAGTTGACATACTGTTGTTTGCTGATGACCAGCCTAACCTGTCGAAGTCGGAAAGCTGCTTGCATATGGATGTACACTCGTTCAGTCAAATCTGCAAGGATTTCGAATTACAGATCCCTACATTGAAGACCAAGGTTTTCATGGACCTGATTCCATGCTAGCAAAATGTTGGTGTAGATTATACTGTTTCTGGAGCAGATCAGTAATTTTTAATATACGGTTTATAATGTGTCTTACATTACAAACGACGATATGGTAAATAAACTATATAGGTTCAATCACACGTTCGGGACCATCAGGAAAAGTCTAAACTCAACGAGTACAAGAAAGCGTAACGTTCGACAAGGTGTTGGCCCTCCCCAAATTTCTCTATAGATCTGAGAGTTGGATTTTAACGAAATCCCAGGCCAGTGGTAGTCAAGCGGCCGAAATGTAATTTCTCAGGCATGTGTGAGGATATACTCTTCAAGATAGCAGAAGAAGTGCAAATATACTGCAGAACTGAATGTTATGAGTATACTCGGAAGGATTCCCCAGTATCGACTAACATGTTTGGAACATTTTAACCGAATAGATGACTGCTGCATCCCCAAACAACTCCTGAATTATTAGGCGAAAGACGGAGAGGTGCGGATCGTTCGAAGAAGCGTTGGAGTGACCAGCCCTAACCTAACCTAACCAGCTCTAGTGAATCTGCTTAAGACCAAAACAAGCCATTTTTGGCTTGATCCTTGTTGTAGATGATGATGATGAAAGAAAATTAATGCAAGAATGTGTTCTAAATTCCATTAAGATATCTCAGTCCCTTCTGGGGACACAAAATGTGTTCTTAAATAACATAAATTGGTGGCCTCATAGAAAACGAGACGTTTCTAGATCTCTGTTTATAGGAGCTTTTTTTCTTAGAATCCGATCCATAGAATCCAAATGAGTATGAGGATTACCTTTTACGTTACACTCTATATAGACTACGTAATGTTTGACAAACTTGAGTTTACTTTATTAAAATTTGAACACTGGGAAACAACAAACACATAGGTATTATATAAATTCATATATTTCAAATAGGTAGGCCTATATCATATCTGTAAAGTTACTACACTTCTCAGATATATGCTGGAGGATTGTCGAATTCTCAAAGAGTACTTACCTACAAAAGTAATACCGCTTTCTATAAAAAGCGATCCCATAAAATTTTAGCTGCGGTTTTGAGAAAAAATTCCGAACAACAGGAAAAGCTATCATAACTGAAGAATAAGCTGGTTTCGCAAGGTTCGTGTATAATGTCTTTGCAGCAGTCTATACAGACTATACAAACACATTGTTAATTTTAACAAAGAAGCCAATTAACATTTCTCGATTACGCGAAAGTTGTTAGTAGATTTATAGTAGATTTAAGAGAGATTAAGTATTACGAGTAGTAATGGAGAAAAAAGAGATTCCAAGTAATGTAATGTCAAATGTTAAAGTCTGTACGCTGGAACAACTGTCATAGTTGTGTGAGTGAACATTAACCTAAGATATACCCACAAACAAACAGCTGTAATCTGTCTACTGCTTCAGAATGGACCGCTCTATATACACATAACTCGCTTGCTTGACTTTACTAGCTATCAAAAATGCATTTTTATTAAGTTGCTTATGGACAATTGTGTATTTAGATGATTTGCCACTGGAGAATAAAACACGCTAAGAAAATACATATTGTTACAACGGTCTACTTGATCGTCGTATGATACAGTGGAAAACAAAATACAAGACACCAATTATTAGGTCAATGATCACCAGCTTTGATTATCACAGTTAAACAGTTTGTAATCAACAAGATAGTCTCTTACAACAAATCAAATAAAAATTGTTCACACGCAAAAATACTGTCTACTAATAAAAGTCTAACACAATTATAAAACACATAACACTTCGCCACAATAATTCGAACCGCACTAGAATAAATGGCAACTCAAACTGAACTAAGCGTCGCTGAAGTCCTATATTTATACCCCGCTGAAATTCCAGAAATATCAATACTACGCATCAGCGCTACACTAAACCGTAATTGACTGCGGCCTTGACAGAGTGCGCGCGGCCGGCGAAGTCTAGAAAAGTCTCGCTAACGCATGTTGAGATCACGTACGCACACAACATTACAGCCGGATTCCACTGGAACATCCGAGAAACACGTAGATTGTTCTGTAATGATGTAACATTTTTTAGCATTACGTAACAATATTAATGACATCCAAATGGCCAAACCCTTAACAAGGTCGTCTATACGATTATTTATACACGATTTTTATTTGTACACGTTCATACTATTAATCATCGTTAATCCAGAGGACGAATAATATCCTTCAACGCGCAATGTGTCAAGTGGATATTTTATATGCTAATTAAATACGAGTGACATTAAGACGATTGCATTTGCCGGAAAAGGTACAGTAAGGACAAAAATTGTAATTGATGACTATTGTACAATTGAACAATTACAAAGTTTTACATGTTTCACGTAACACATAACTTACGACTGTAATGATAGCATAAATAATAAAACTTAAAGGTTTCGATCGACACGTGGTACAATACGAAAAACGTAAAGAAGAAAACACGCCGAGATTCAAACTTTACAAAACAATGATAGTTCTAACTCTGACATATGAATGTATAGATTATTATTGGAAGAGAACAAACTGAAATACAGACTGCAGGAATATATTATTTAAAAGTTGACAAAGGCGCGCTATGAAAGAATGACATCTAGAAATAAAGATAATCATAATGAACTGAACATGAAACAGATGTTATTTACAATCAGTAAATAGACAACATGTGGAACGAATGGTGAAGTATAGAATTCCGAAGTAAACAATGTTCTACCTCCCAAAAAAAGAAAGTACATCAAAAGGCCACAAAGTACATTTGCTTAGTCTGTGAAAAGATAATGACGATAATAGTAATAACTAATAATATATGTATCGTTACGTTAAATGAAACTAAAACTAAAAAAAAATAGACAAAATTTAAATTCTGTAACTCATTGGCAGTACATACACTCGCGTATGAAAGCAAAAAGTACACAAGAAAAAGTATCCACCCACAAGATACGAGATTTTTAAAAGAAAATAAATGATGCAGTCGAAGAAAAAGGAAGAAGTAAGAGAAGGGATTCAGTTATTCAGTCTGAATGGGAAGATTGAACAGAACCATATGAAGTGGCATGGTGAATCCCAGAAAGACTCAGGAATACATGAAAATAGGTGAGTTGTGTAATATATTGAGTATAAATGACGACGATGACGACGACGACGATGATGATGATGTTTTTGCAGTACGCTTTTAGGTAAACAACGAAGATACTGTACTAATTTCCTACATGTAGGAACAGTTTTTCGTCATGATAACATGTTATTACGCTGAATCGATAGATAAAATGGATAGTTGCTTCCATCGACACTTTGCACGTACAGTATTATGTAAGCAGTAAGATAACGCAACGAGTATGTTCTCGGTTTTTCTACCCCTTCAAAGCGGTGAGCGATTATCCTGCTGACAACTAAAAACCCTTCCAAACATTATATGCCACAGAGGCGACCTAGGCTGAGTATAATTAACGGTATTTGAAAACGTCTGGCCAGTTGTGAGCTGTAAATCTTTGAGTAGTCACTGGACCATTTTGATAGTATTCACTGGACAATCGTGTAACTTGAAGAACTGTATATTGCAACAGTACAAATGTATAAGGTACTGTGCATTGCACAATTAGTTAAGATAATTAATATAATTTAAATAAATAATCCATATTGTTAGTGATAATAATAATAACTCAGATTGAAAGGTGTAAAGGGGATAACAAAATTGCATGCTTGAACAGGTAGGTCACGCCACACAGCTGCGTCTGTGTGTACACGTGTATCTTACGTGTGTGAGTGCGGCCAGTTGATTCCTGCAAAGCATCACCCCTAAATAAACGTTAATAAATATATGAATTATTTAAATGGTGATTAGTGTATATGAAATATCACAAAACCAAATACGCCACAGTGTGTATAATATAAAGACGCACGTGTGTACGAAAGATGGTGCGAAAATAATAAAAAGTGCGAATATAGTGAAAATAAATATAAATAAAACCCATAATAATTAAGATAACGAGAAATGGTTTAAACACAGTTGTACACATAAAAATTACCGACCAGATGAATATCGGGTAATTTGCAAAAAGACTTCGCATGTTGCGAAGACAAGTGAAATAAGTGTGTGAATAATCGTGTTTGTGAAAGGACGCCACGACAGACCTATTCCTGCAGAGAATTGTCGAAACATGAATTTCACCCGCTAGACTATAAATACACGAGGCACATCAGCCTTGTTCTCTTTCTCGTTCAACTACGGAGGCAGCCGGAGGCTATGCCCGGCGACTTCAACTCTTTCTTGTCAGACCACAATGGCAGCCGGAGGCTCTGCCCAACAACTACAACTCTTTCTCATTCAACTACAGCGGCAGCCGGAGGCGATGCTTGACAACATCATCACTTTCGTGACACCACCGCTGCAGCCAGAGACTATTACGGAGAACGAGGGAGCAGCACAATACATGACATAAATTCCAGACGTAGAGGACGAGCCATCGGACTTCCGAGAGGATCTGGAGGACGAGGAAAGGATCCAGGATTTCACGACTACGCAGGATTCACCAACATCAAGGACTCAAGACCAGAAGAGGGTACGCTGAGGAACCGCTACAATTAAGGTGAAAGAAAGCCATGTATTCCTAATAACAAAAGACTTAATCTAAGACAGATAAACATTGTCAAAAGAAAGACAATAATTTCTAAAAGTGTAATTTATAACTTGTAAATGTAAATGTTCTTGTATAGTAATTATGAAAGCATAATTTTTGAATTTATACTTTATTGAAAATATTTAAATTTAAATTGTTGAATTATGAAAGCATAATTCTTGGATTGATAATTTATTGAAAATATTTAAATGTAATTTTGAAAGAACAGAAAGTTGCTAAAGTAATTAGTATAAGTGACAAATGCATATCCAACAACAATAAGAATTATTTTAAAAAGAAAGATTTGAGAATAGAATAAATGAATCATAATATACTGAGCAAGTCGAAAGCAATATTATATAATAATCAAATTTATTTATAATTATAAGAGTATTTTATGTTTGTAAGGAATATGCGATATTACGTGTATGTAATCAACAAGTATGGGTACTACGACTTCATACACATGCAATAATAATGAAGTTTTAATTCGCAATTTATTTTGAAATTTTAATTAATAAATGTTTTAAATATTTTAAACAATTTTACGTTGTTGTTATTATTACGATTACAACCATTGGAAATTTATAACGTTATAAATAAAATGTGCTACCCAACGTGTGGCTCATCAACGAAACGTTACAATATACGAATAAATTTATTTATTAAAACTATAATTAAACTGACCAGAAATGCTTCCTATTTATAGTCTTCAATTCCCGTGTTATCAAATCACGACCCGTACGATCGTCGTCACAATATATATAAAACACAAGTTAAATCGCTTTTAACAACATGTCGCTTATAGCCATGCAATGTCTTAGTCCTGGCAATTCATGGGCCTGTGTATATGAGATATCTATCGTATATAATGATCAAAATTTTAATCTCCATCAACATCAAGAGACTTCTAATAAACATAATAATAAGCAGAATTGTGTATGTTTATAAGTTATAAATAATACACAATGCATACTTATACAGTATAATATTGTTACGACGACACGATAGGCAACATGCGTAGCTAATGAGACAGTTCTCACGTGGTATGTAAACAACAAGATGGCATAATATTCTCGTAGTTTCTAGTAACTTTTCAACCCCGTTATGCCTTTCGAGTGGCTTCCCCATTATCCTCTAGGCATGTAGAAAATCCTAGAACATTCTCGCAAAAAGAGGGTCCGTTTCTGTTGGAACACGAGTGACCCTCGAAAGAACAACACGGTACACTGTGGCTAGTTGAGTGTTGAGTTCGACGAAATAAACGAGCGGTAGAAGTGCGTGTCCTAGGAGTTTTATAAGTGTTATTATGAAAGGGTTCATTGGGAATGTGATACGACTTAATTGTGTATTTGTGTGCCGGCTGTTGTACTTATTTAATTCGTTGACTCCCATTGTTGTTTCCGTGGTGTCTATTGGACGACTTTATAATTAGAACTATTGTAATACGAGAACCACTTTAATAAAAGTTGTGACTTTCGATTAATATGCTGTTCAATAATTTACTCCACTGTGTTATAATCAGGATCCATGCGAACTTCGTAACAATTGAACAGCCATAAGAATTATGTACAGTAAGCATTTATTAAAACAATTACCTTATCTTTTATTGTTCATTAACATAATCTTGTTGTCATGTGGTCGATATGTGTTTGTGTGTGTAAACGTTAAATAAGACATTCATAAAATCGTAACAGGGTGATGCAAAACAAATTTTAAAAATATAATATTATTAATTTCATATGCCTTAAAGATGAAATTAACAAATTATTTACGAAATTCATGTACTATCTATTTCCGAATGAGCGACGAACGTGAACACTTTATACTTTTATAAAGCCTACAGTTCTAGTTTTGAGGGTACTCCTTGAATAATATACTTGTATGTTTAAACAGAAAAAAAAATAAATGTCATTATTTACAGACAACAATGAACGGTTAAAAAAATATCGCTTGATCGAAAAATTCTTCAGGTGTTTTCGCTGACAGTGAATCGCATAGTCCTTATCAGATTTGTCTTAATTGATCTATTCGCAAAGCTAAACTGCAATTGAGTGACATATTCTTTTTTTCCCATAAGAACTAATTACAAAACTCTGTTATAGAAACAAAAAAATAACGAATTATTTCCAAAACGAACCTGATAACTGCTTTAAGAAGAAAGTATTCATAACAAACAATAATATAAAAACTATTGGTCGAAATTACCGTAACTTTAACTTAAAAAAAGTACTATACTTTTTTTAATTCAAGAATATTATGTGTCTAGAGTCCACCGGTTTTAAATTTCGAAGATGTAGTATATCCGATGCTAATGCGTCATAAAAATGAATTGGAGTGGCACTTGTTTACTAATGACGAGTTTAACGTATGATTTAAGGTAAGAAGGCTAATTAATTGATGTACAAAGTCTTAAGTTAATTTGAGTAAGTGAAAATACTCATGCGTAGAGCAAAAAGCGAATGCCATCGGATTAGATAATTGAATGATTAGACAGTGTCATGAATATCCGTAAATATCTTGAGAGCATAATTAACCAAGATGGAACTTCACTTGGCAATAAGAATACTTTTGATAGGCTTAATCAAGGGCAAATATAGTTACCTGAAATCTGAATTCTTTGCTTTGGTCCTAAAGAACATGAATGAACGTTAAAATGATATTATATAAAACGATTTTGTATGCGATTACAACGTATTCCTCAGAGCGTTGGAAAATGACGTTATGCAGAGGGAAAGAAAAAGATTGCAGCGGTTGAAATGGACTGTTTGAGAAGATGTACAGTATCCCGGCTGCAACGTGACCTATAAGAGAGCGAGCAAATATCAAGGGAAGCATTAATGGAAGAATGGAATGGGCAGCGTAGATGATAAGGTGAATGTCAACAGTGCACGTATGCGGATGTGTTGAAACCGTGCAGCAAGTTTGGGATAACAAGAATACAAACACAATTGGCTACTTAAGAATCAAACAGGCAGCCTCCTTCTATAAAATTGTACAACTATTAACGAAACTGGAACAAATAATGTTCCACTAAATTTGGCTAACGGAAATTAATCATATCAGCAAATAGCTAATTAACGTTAACGAAATTTAACTGAAAAGATTTATTTTGACTTCGTTAGTGATTACCTGACCGTGCAAGGAGGAAAGTTAGTCATTATCTGCTGCGTATGTTTGTGCAAAACACCGTTGCACGGATTTTGATAAATAGATAAAATACATGTCAATCAAGTCGTACTGAAAATACCAGTGACAATAGATATTCGATATCTCCGAAAATTGAAGAAAACGGCGAACGCTAAAAGACATAATATTGTATGTAAGGAGTGGGATATACTGTAGTCTCCTATATGTCAATGACGGCGCTAACTTTGCTTGTTCGAGGATTGTGCTTCTCGTATCTGGCCCCCCC
This sequence comes from Magicicada septendecula, assembly GCA_034769895.1. Taxonomy (NCBI): domain Eukaryota; kingdom Metazoa; phylum Arthropoda; class Insecta; order Hemiptera; family Cicadidae; genus Magicicada; species Magicicada septendecula. Next base: position 289,793,594 of record CM068372.1, read on the forward strand.
TCCCCGAAGATACGAGGGTGCTACGGGACCAGTGTGATTTTTTTTTTCTATTTCAAGTACTGAACAGAAGCTGTCCTACCAACATCTAGACAACATATTTGAACCATCTTGCATCTTTTTAATCTAATTTTAAAAAGCTATATGCATCAAAATATGTATCAAAAAATTATTATACTTCTAAAAATAAAAATACAATTTGCATTGTCATTCTTATTCTTAGTAACAATTGGAGACTATTTGACTGTAAATTAATTAGTACATTAATGTTAGTAATATAATGGTGATATATTATAAACGGCGAATAACAATTCTGTTTCTTGGGTTTTGTTGTCCATGACATGTCCGAGTCTCGTTAATGATTTTTAAATCCTATTCTGGCGCGGAAGATTATTATTTTAGATAAAAATATTTAGCCTACCTTATTGCCTGAACCAGCTTTCGCTCGTTGCGAGCTTCATCAAAGGCTGTCGTTAGGAGCGCTGTCTATTCTGTTTCTGATGACAGCGCCGTCGTTTGAAAAGTCGTTGTGTGTGTGTGTGTGTGTGTGTGTGTGTGTGTGTGTGTGTGTGTGTGTGTGTGTGTGTGTGTGTGTGTGTGTGTGTGTGTGTGTGTGTGTGTGTGTGTGTGTGTGGCGTATTCAAATAGCATGTGTGACTTAAATTGTTTCTGTTCGTTTAGGGTGTTGTTTCCATGTGTTTTTATGTGTTTCCATATTTCCAGTTGTTCTAGTTTGTCTAATTTTCGGCATTTCGTGTGTCTATGTAGCTTTTCCATGTTGTTTTTGATGTTTGTGTATGTGTGGTTTGCTACAATGAGACGATTTGCAAAAATGGATTCAGTGGTAAAGTGTAATGCCTTTATGCGTTCAACGTGCCTTTGTTTGAAACTGTCCTGTTTGTCCTATGTAGAATTCTGTGCAGTTTAGTTTGAAATGCCAGATAAATCAACAACGATCTGTGAACCATTTCAAACAAAGGCGCCATCTGCAAAAACGGAACAGACAGCGCTGCTAGCGGCCGCCTCTGACTAAGTTCACAACGAGTGAAAACTGGCTCACGCAATAGAGTAAAGAGTTGTCATTCAACAACTAGTGTTCCACGTCGGAACAATGCTTACAAATCATTAATATTCTAGTGCACTGTAAACTAAATTAGGTGTTTTCTTCCGTTTACTTTTTATTGTTTTTAAACTTCATTTCTGCCCTTTACACGGCGTTGTATTTTTTAAATAATGTTAGTGCATAAAAGTGTGGCTCAAGGGGGTGTAATGCAAACACATACTTGCATCCTGGATGCTGGCCTGACAGGACCGTGCACATCTGCAGCAGGTTGTGGAGGCGGAGGAGCCTACAGTAGGTCAACGGCTGCACACATCAGCATACTGCGATCGGACAGAGAGAGCTCGTCAGCTGAGGTGAAAACAACTCTCTAGGGGAAGATCAGCCAGAAAAACTCTCTAGACGTTCAGCTTAAAGTTGACAGCCTTATCCTGTAAAAAAATTATTGTTCCAAAGATTTTAACATGAGAATTCAGACTCCCTTTTGTTGAAAACCCTAGGCTAATGATAAAAGGAAATATTTCGGGATGTGATTTGGTACTTGGACTACACATATTCTATTACATGATGGAGCAATGCAGAGCTTGGCAGAAGAGCTCATTGGACCTAGTTGCTTTACAGGAAATTGGTTGTAATGCTAAAAGACTATAAACAAAGCTAATGATTCATTATATTATAGTGGTAATAAGGATAAGCAATGTGATTATGGAGTAGGTTTTATAATATTCAAACATATTAGCTCATGGGAATTCCAAATGAAAATAAATACCCTGAAGTATAATCTCAACAGTTTGGAAAATGAAAGTACTGTGACGATTTAAAAGCAAATTTAAATAGCACAACAACAACAAATAAATTTTGGTTTAAATACCGCGTGAGAAAATAATCCACCCTCCCCGCTGTACCTAAATACCTGTACCAACTTGTAAAAAGTCTAGTACGGACATGCAATTATACTGTTATGAAGCGAATACTAATAATCATTCTAATTTAATAAAAAGACGTGAGAATAATTAATAAAATACCTAACTAAATAAAGAAAGGTAGGATAATTAATAATAGTTAATTAGTAGAAAAATACTAATAATAAAAATACGAACTACTTTTCTCTTGACTCGTGAACTGCGCCTCCGTCCCTACACACGGCCGCTAAATCAACCCCAGTCGACTCGGAACATCTGACGAGTTAACAGCATCACAATGTGCCTGGAACGTGAACGTACATTTTATTTCAAACTATGTTACAGAAAGTTAGTGTTTTATGGTAAAATACTCGACATGTAGGTGAAACTAAGTGCAACGTAAATCTGATAATGTAACTTATATGTAGATGATGAATAAAAGGAAAAATAATAATCGACACATCTCTTTGTAAATCAAAGTTTAAATTTTAAGGTATATTTCCTACCATGTAGGAAGATAACATTAGTGTACATTAAACTAAAATGTGAGAAGTGAACTCGCACGTCCACAAGAAGCAACGACGTCAACATCACGAGCACCAGGAAGCAGAATTGTAGCGTGATGACTGTGATCACCACTTAGAATCGACAATCTTAATGGAGAAACTCAACCTACTACGAAGATCATCCCGGAAAACCGACTGAAGAGGATTCGCAAGAGGACCAGCTGCAGATCACCATTATACCCAAAATGACACAGAACAGTAACTTCTGTGCTTATATTGTTTTCTAACAACCAAAGTAAAAAACAGTACAAGTTTTGAAAAGACTCTGTCAAACCATGTAAATCTTAACATAGTAATTTTGTATTTACTGTATATTAATCTAATCTATTAATCAAACTATTCTTCTAATAGTTTACATAATGTGGAAGTATTTTGAAATATTATGAAATTAGAACCCGGATCCGTGGGATTTAATGTAATCTAAAACAGTATTGCTTTGAACTCATCTGAGTAACACTTTAAAGAGTATAAGAGCTCTTGATGTAGAATCTATCAGAAAATTTAAAATATAAAAGAAAAAGGTGATAACCACTAAAGGTAGTATCAATCTAAACATTATTTTGAAGTAAAAATAAAGAGATGTTTCTGCTAAAACCAAAAGAGAGTAAGTAAGTTTGAGTAACCTTGCACGAATTCCTGTTCTTTACAGTTTCCCAAATTGTTGGTAAATAACTAGTACTAACAACGGCAGCCAGTTTAATTGACAGAGCCCAATTAAACGGGTTCCCTGTGTTATGATGTCTTAGCAGGAGAGACATTATAAAATGCGCCACTGCTAATTAATAAACAGTAACTTGGCAAGGTCGTAAATTTATTTACTCTGAATTTGTGAAATAGAGCAAAATAATTAGTCTTATTAATAAAATAATAATAGTGGTATAAAGAAGTCAACGTAATAAGCAAGTCCCCGCTTGTAAAAATATTCCATTTTCAACCTGTCGGTATATTGACAGGCTATTTCATGTTGGAGTCGTGTCGAGGAATGTACGTTCTGCCCCGTAAACAAAATAAGTTATTTGAATAGCAAGCACGGGAAAACAAACAGTATTATGGTAAATAAACTAAGGTGTAATAAATGTCAACAAAATCAAAACCAAGAATCATTATATGTTTTTTTGTGAGTGTAGTAAAGTTAATAGAAGTTTATTAAAATGCAAAATAATAATAAAGCGCAGATTTAAAGGTTTTAAACTCAGGTTCGTGCCTGTCCCAAAAGTCATTAACTAAATTTGTCAAGAAACTACAAACTTGTGCAGGAAAAAAATCGTGTTTTAGATTGTAGAAAGTCACCCTCTTGTTAAGAAACCCCTTGTAAAGCGAACAATAAGCCACCCTAAAGCGTTGAATCAACCTCCCCAACAGCTGATCTATTGTGCTAGTGTAAACACAATGAACTCTCTGTGTGAAATTTCTTTCAACTATAAAAGGATATTATCTCATTATCTCAACAGATAATTATTAGATTTTCATATATGTGAATTGAAGTGAAATAATTTAAATTTGATTGATTAGTTGTAACGTTACTGTGGAACGTTATAAATTAATGCAATATGTGTAATATATAGATTATAGTGTAAAAACTTCAATTATTAATCATAGTTATAGATGTATGATAAGATATGCAATTGTAATACACATAAATGTAAGTAATACGTAGAGTAAAGAATGAACAGGGCAAGGCTGGTGTGCCGACAGTCTGTCGCCAGCGAAATAAAAATACAATAGGCGGTTGTACCTAGTATGTCATAAACGCATAAATTGCTTTGTGTATGAAAACAGCAAAGAAACGACATGTACCGTTAGAAAAAGCCGGTCGATGTCCTTCAGGAGACAAAAGATGACAGCCCAATATTTATTACAATTTTAGAAAGTAGCGTCGTTTTTAACAGCTAAGCGACCACGCGGTAAAAAATAACGTGCCCGCACTGGTTAACCAATAAGAAAAAACGTCAGTTCTGCGCGCGTGAAAATAACGAGACAGGAATGGAGAATTTCAAATTCACCGGGGAATATTTCAAACTCTGGCCAATGAAAGTGTCTTCAACCAGAGTTGTGGTGATGGAGTCAATAGCAAAACTATAAAAAGAGAGACGAAAAGCGAAGACGGGGGTTCTTTTAAGTAAATTCCAAGACGAGCACGCGAAACCTGCGTAGATCTATACAAACTTTTAGTAATCTAGCGGAACGTCATAATAGTTTGTTATTTAAACGTATAAATTAGGTCACTAATAATAATCGCGAAGTAAAACGTTAAAGTATCAAGAAGAGTATTTAGTTAGTGCGTGTAAAGTACGTGAAGGAAGAATATGTCATAAGTGCGCGTAAAGTACGTGTTCGGAAGATATTTCAGATGTGCGTAAGAAGTTGAATTGAAAGTATATTTATTTATGTGAGTGACGTAAGTACAACGCGAGCGTATATTCAAGTTTAAGAAGTGCTAATCAAGTATGTGTAGTGAAAGTGAAGTGCAATAAGCGGCGTAGAGCAGCTAATCAAGTCTGGAATCCTGCAAACAAGTAACATCTACAAATCTTAACAATTCAGAACTCATCTCATTTTCAAAAAACTCACGCGAGTTCAGATACTAACAATGCAATTTATGTAATATGACATACTAGAAAGGTATTATTAGTAACCACTGTATAATTAAGGGAATGAATTGAATATCGTAGTAATAGCAATTTGATATGAGTCATCTATAGATGTCAGATGAATAGAATATAATACTGTAGCTTGTTAACTGAAGAATACAAAATAATAGTAATAGTAAAGAATCATAATACGTTGAACCTAGTAGTAAAAGCATATTAAACGTATTAATAATGTTCTGTTAAATATCATAATGTTATGATAAAATGTCAAATGCCTTAGTTGTAAGAAAATGGAATAATATAGTATATTGGTATCTGAACTGAACGAGTTTTTATTTCTTAATAAACCCTGGGATACTCTGCTCTGGCGCCCAAACGAATTAATGAATTACATAATAATGAGTAGACGTATTTAGTAACAGATATTAAAAATTAAATCATAAATAAATTAAATCATTATAATCGACATCAAAAATAAGAGCACAATTAAAGTTATATTTGGCGCATCCAAACGTGGAGCTTTAATTAAAGTAATATAGTATAAGAGTGTTTAAGTATATATATATATATATATTAATGTGTGTGTTTAAATGAACTCAAATTTCATAAGTGTTTAAAATAGATGATATAAGGTTTGTCGTACGTAATACATAGATTATTTAAAAGTTATTCTTACCACTACAATGGCTCAATTTAACCCCGACTTGTTGTTGAAAGATGAACTCAGCTATGAAGCTTTGCTACGCGGTCTCCCATACTTTAATGTAACGGTCGTGGAGCTGCGCAAAACATTACGCGAGAATAGACCAGACAAACCCTCACTGTTGAATCGTTTAAGCGTATTAGACTTTGAAAGTGAAAGGGAAACATGTTATCATAAATATAGGGAGCTTACCTCCATCGCACAAATCCTACGAGATGAGAAATCCCCCGCGGTAATTTTAAGAACCACTCAAAGAATAGAACATCTGACCCGACGCATCAGCAATTTGTTGAATTGGCCCGGTGACCTAGTTACTCCACCGGACGCGCAAAAATTCGCGGATGAAGCTTTACAACAATTACCCGAGATAATGCGCGAATTACGTAGAAGGTCCGAATCGTTTAGAATAGAAGAGATTGAAGAAGCAATGACGAAACTAAATATTTCCCCCATTCAATCTCCTACTCAAGAACAGCAACCCAGTGCTGTAAAATTTCAGTTTCTGCAGGAATCTACTCCGTAACCCATTAAGGATCGGTTAACAGATAGACAAGTAAATACCCTCCCCGTAAACGCCCCGCTACTTCCAAATGAACAAGAGAATATGACCCGTACTTACGATTTACCTCCTCTCTTACAGACGAATCAATCTGCGGAAAAACCTGGAATGACGACTCAATTAAATCTCAATACCGAGTTTTATGGAAAAATAACTCACCCCGTAGAACGTAGTTTATCCGAAATACCCATAACCGATGGGCTGAATATTACGAAACTCCTAGGCTTTATCAAGCACCTGTTACAAATAAAGGATCTACGACAACTAAAAGACGACCAAATTTTACAAGTACTTTTACCCAAATGTAGATCTCCTTTAAAAGATCGTGTATTAGAGTCAGTAAGATAGCATCGCCCTGTAGAAGAACTACATACCTCTCTGATAAGACACTTCATCCCCACCGGTATCTACGAAGAATTAAAGCGGAATTCAGTACTTCGTGTACAAGGAGCGTACGAGAGACTAACTCACTATATACTTATCTGAAATAAGGGAATCGGCCTTATTGCTACAAGTCAACTGGAGTGAACAACAGCTAGTAGACACTATCTTAGTAGGACTATCTCCCGAGGAGCGATCCCGATTAGCACTTATGAAGAGACCTACCTCATTCACAGAACTGGAACTGTGTTGCATACATTCATCCAATGTCTGGTATTCAGATCAGAACAGACGCGTGTTAATGTCCCAGACACAACGCAGGGATTCATACCTACCTCTACCCATTGGGCCCGATACTCGAGCCTACAGTGATAAGCGTATCGTGAGAAATACTAAAACCCAGAGCTACCCCAATACATCAAACTCCCTACCAAAACCTCAACAGCATGCGAGCGATGCCCATAACAAGAGAAGATGTTATAACTGTGGAAAGTCCGGACACATTAGCAAGAATTGTAAACAAAAGTGGTATCAACAAAGAACTGATCAGTCAAAAAACGTGTGAAGCAGGAAGAACCAAAATCCTACGTCTTCCGCAGCATCAAAAGGAAAGGTATAAATACTGATCACCGTAAAATAAAAAAACAAATAAACCGCCGTACGTAACTAGATTTATTGACAAGTGCAACTCTATTAGTACATGCAAAACAAGTGTATGCCAATTACCCTACGTACAGATAGACCTTGGAACAACTAAAAACCTCGGTTTAATCGATTCGGGATCTACCCGTAGTCTTATCAGTCAACAGTTAGCCACTGTATTAGCTAAACATAATCTTATTAGACGTAGCCAAAACGTGAACATCAAGTGTGCTACCGCGAATAAGCAAAACCTAATGATATCACGCAGTATTACTGTCAAATTAAAAATAAAGAATTTAACATGGTATGTTCCACTACTAGTAGCTGAAGTATTAGGACAAAACTTAATCTTAGGCGCCGATTTTATAAGCAAGACTGGGTTAATTCTCGACATATATGCTAAACAATATTTCTTTAGGTTTGATCGTACTCGAAAATATCAGTTCGATTCCGAGCTAAATAACAGCGAGAATTGCGAAACATCTACTACTCATCTGGAGCATCATGAATCTAGTTTGAGTCATTTAAAAGGTAATGAGCAAAAAAGAATTCAAAAATTAGAGTAAGGGGGTATTGTCGGATAGGTCTTGTAATGTCGGATGGCAAGTATCGTGTCCATCCAGTGGTGCCACCTGGTGTGAAAGTCATGAATTACGTTCTCTACAACTAGGCAAACATCTGCAACGGCAGCCATTACTGTTGAGTGCTTCATTGTGTGTGAAAAGCGTGTTTTCAATTTCTCTGCAAATAACAAACTTTTGAAGGGTAAGTAAAATGATTTTTTGGTTACAAGTTATTAATATATGTGCCCAACATAAAATGCACTGTTTGATAGACCATGAACGGGGCTTCTTAATTCCCTAACTGTAGAAATGCTGCGGACAATATGTTTCAGGTAGACGGCTTGTTATTTTGTTCGTGAGGAGTCGGCTAACCTCGGATACTAGCTTACGGCAATGTCGAATAGTATCCGACATTAGCTGCTACATTTCAGTACCGCGCGGTTTTTAAAAGCTAGCTCAAACCCGTGAATAACAAGATTCACAACATTTTTATTCATGTTTATTTCAATCAATTTAATTAATTAAATTTCATTTATTGCTAGAAATCTTTAATAAACTGTACATAATTGATAAAATAAATAACAAAATTTATTTCACAGTACAACAATACTTAAATTCTTGCTCAGAGGGGTGTTCAAAATAAAACTATTTAATTAATTATTAAATATTTTCTTAATTATTCGACAGTTGGAAAATAACGGATTTTTTCTTCTTGCGATATTTTCAGATGCCTAAAGCCAAAGAAAAAAGGAAGTGCAGTCTGAAAAAGTGGAGTTCCGATAATATGATAAATGCCATTATTGCAGTATGGGAAAAAAGAATTGGCTATCTTGCAGCTTCCAAGAGATTCAATGTACCTCGTTCAACGTTATTTGATTATGTACGATCAAACTCTGAGCCCACTGAAGCTGTAAAGTCTAAACTTGGACGTAAACCAATATTACCAGACAAACTTGAAGAAAAACTAGTTGAATATTTGCTAATAATGGAGAAGAAATATTTTGGGTGCACGAGGAATAATGTTAAGAGGCTTGCATATCAGCTGGCTGAACTGAATAATATTCCCAATCCGTTTTCCATCGTGAAAGAAGCCGCAGGTAAAGACTGGTTCAAACGCTTCATGCAAAGACATAATCAGAAATTATCGCTGCGTACTCCGACTGGTACATCTGTTGCTAGGGTCAAGGGCTTCAATAGAGAAAGCGTGGGAAAATTCTTTGACCTCTACATAGAAGCATTAGAAGCCCATAACTATCCTCCTTCACGTATATTTAACGTGGATGAAACGGGCTTAACTGTAGTCCAGAGCAAACTGCCCAAAATCCTTGCTTTGAAAGGTAAAAGACAAATAGGGTCAATGACGTCTGCTGAGAGGGGCTCCTTAATTACAATTGTAGTGTCAATGAGTCCGAGTGGAATATTTATTTCTCCTCTTATGATATTTCCACGCAAGAACTTCAATCATCTTCTGGCAAGAGGGGCTCCCCCAGAATCCATTTTCAGATGGCAGCAGTCCGGGTGGATCAGTTCTGAAGCTTTTTTGGACTGGTTTGATCATTTCGTTTCCACTACAAAACCTTCAGAGTCGGACCCAGTTCTCCTCATCTTGGATGACCACTTCAGCTGTAACCCCTCTTTAAGTATTTTATTGACTTATAAAAAAAAATTTGTTTTTTGAAAATTTTGTTGTTGTTGTTTTTTAAAGAGGCCAAATAATTAAAACTAGGCCAAAAGCCTAGAGAAGCCAAAAATGCGCTGGATCCAGTGAGACGGGACTTGCAATTAAAACTCACAAAATTAACAGCCAATAAATTTTTATTATAACCAAACGTTAAATATCTATCTCCCAACAAAATCAGTGTATTCTCCTTAAAATATTTTTGCTTTAAATGTTTACTTGAAAAATAAATATAAAATTTAAATGAAATGAATATAAAGATTTTCTTTTCCAATTGGGGTTACTTTTCCCCACTTAGCCCTATACCTAACCCCCAGAAATACACATGAATATACAATACATATAATTCGACATATAAACATATATATGTCTACAACTACAACACATACGCACGTTCCACATCACAGGACAATTACAACTTTCAACATTAATATCTTGCCACACCTCTTTCACCCCAGGAGGTACATAATTTACAATTCATAAATATTATTAAACGCAACACCTATTTCAAGATCTTAATACATAATAACCCATATATATATATATATATATATATATATATATGTATAACACCAGTGCCCCCAGGGCATACTAAAATTCAGGGGTTGGCATAATGCCTGATACTACTATTAAGTGCTCCCACACTGAGCACTTAGACTTGGAGGAAATATAATCATAATTCAGTCACAATACAAGTGACCATAATAAATTAAAAAGAATTTAAGCGTGAATAATTTTGTGAAATATTAATAACAGTAATGTGCCATGATGCTTTATAACCTTTAAGAATTAATTTGGCCCAAAGGCCGACATGTTCCTAGGCAAGATCGTGCATAACTAAACCTGTCCCAGGAGCATGTTCAAGTCTGCATGAAAAATCCGCCTATACAGGATTAAACTGGGCACCCGACTGAAACTAACAAAAGAAACTCCTATCCATTATAGGACCCAAACTGAATATAAATATGTGAAATTAATGAATCAATTGAAAACTAAATTTATCCTGTGAAATTACATGATGAATGATAGAATTACTAGCACTAAGGTAACCCTTTTACTGAAAACTAGAAAGAAATTTACATGTCTGAATGGTAATCAGCCACGGATACATGCCAACCTCTGGGCTCACATTTAATATAAATAGTATTACAAAATGTACAAAAGATTCCCCCCCAAGTCCGCGCACTATTCTGTCCCGTTAACAGGCGACCCAATTAAAATGTGTAAAGCTTAAAGTCATTTTAGGGTGTGTCGCTATATGCCCACGAGTTCTAGTGGGTTACATTCCCTTGTGTGAAAAGTAATATTGGGTTGGTGTCACCTGATTTATTCCCTGGTGTGAAGTTTGACGTCCTGGTCTAAAGCATTTTAGTGTTGGTGTGGCCTGTCCTCGCTGTTCTCCTCCGGCAGATGAAGTTGATAGCCTTGGATGTTCAGTTGTTCAGGTTGGGGCTGTTCCTCGACGTGATGCGAGGGACCCTAAGCATACAAATATTATCAGCAAGAAGCTCCAACACTTATTCCCCCAGGAATCTCACACGCACCAAAATCCACTTATAATTTTAAACACTGCTTTAGGCCTACTTGAAATGAAAGTTTGACACACTCTACAACAGGTTATACGGGCATGTGGCCCTATCTTTGAAAACATTAAGTTTAGCTAAAGTACATATTATTTTGCGTTAACATAGATTAATTACGGGGCCTTAGTTAAGACTTCAATTACTGTTATACAATTAACTAATTTTGCATAGTCTAATTCGCCACGTGGCGTGCGTGTAATAGGTTAACAAGTTTCATTCATTCTTGCACTTATTAAACAAAACTCCTTTTACATTACTTCAAATTAATATATATAAGTATACTGCACTCACTTACCGCAGATCTGTTTTAATTTAGCCTGCCATAGGTGGAAGATGGTACAATTAAAAAAACTTCTCTGTCGGAGACGAGGCGTTCAGTTGCAGCAGAGTTTTTAGACAAGAACGGAAACGTTTATTCTGGCATTTTTCAACTCGCGATCAGCGGCGACCGCCAGGGTGCAGCACCAATCGGCGCCGCATTATTACCTCCTGTAGATTTTGTGCTGACCGTTAAACACAGTACGGCAGAACTCCCATCGCTAAATACAGAACCCTATTTTTCTTTAGCGTATTCGTTAAATGCAGTATATAAGAATTTTTTTTTATTCGCGCCGATTTATTCAATCAGCACACAGCCATACAAGAAATCTTCATCTGATCAACAGAGCTCGCGAATGTCATGTCAACATTATTTGCTTACCACCTCATACCACTCACAAGCTCCAACCCCCTTGATAAGACCTTCATGGGACCATTAAAACATTACTACTGTGAGGAAATCAGGAACTGGCAATTTCAAAACAAACGTGCAGTAACCCATTATGAGGTTTCTGACCTATTTGGTAGAGCATATTTAAAGGTTCAGACAGGTCAAATAGCTCTGAATGGGTTCAAGGCTACGGGACTATATCCTGTAAACAGAAATATTTTCCAGGATTTTGATTTTGATGCGGTCGAAGGAGAGGAAGGAAGTATCCCAGTTCTACAGCCCGCTGAACCAAGCACTCCAGTTGTAAATTCTGATCCTGCACCCACAACATCCAACAGCAATGCCTCCACGCCACTATCCGTCACTCCCTCCAAAACAGGTAATTTGAATATCTTCATCTGATTCCGTTCATCATTCAACTCCATCTTCTTGTAACAACCATATTCCTGTGAATACAGTCCAATGTGGAGTTTCAGGAACTTCAAAAAGTTATGTCACTCCTGAAGATATATCACCAGTTCCTACTTTGAAAAATACAGCATCCAGACGCGGCAGACCCAAAAGCTTCTCAGCTTTAATTACAGGATCCCCTTACAAGCAGCAGTTGGAGGAATCCATTAATAAGGGAACTAAACGCAAGTTGCTTCAGAACTCGCAACAGATGCCCAAAAATACTGCTAAAAAAAATCTAAAAACTAGAAATGCGAGCAGCAGTGTGCCAACTAATGTCCACAATGCTGACAAACAAACTCAAGATGCAACATGTGCATCCACAATTGGAGCTCATATGGAAATAAGAAAAACGATACAGCGGATTCGCAAGGATTATCATTGGGAAAACATGAACACCCAAATAACTAACTTCGTGAAACAATGTGAAATCTGTGCCCTGAGCAAGCCAGCGAGAAACAGTCAAATCGGGAAATTAATCTCAGAAATCCCCACTACACCTTTTTCAAAGATATACATAGATTTTTCTGGACCCTATCCCCGTTCTAAGTCAGGAAACACTACGCTATTAATTTGCGTGGACTCCTTCACTAAATTCGTATGGATGTATCCTATGAGACGTGCCTTAGCATCTACGACAATAAAGATTCTACAAGAAAGACTATTTAAAGACTTCGGTACACCAGTACACCTAGTATCTGACAATGGACCTCAGTTTAAATCCAAGGAATTTAATGACATGTGTTTCAAACTAGGAATAAATCACATTACAGTCACAGAGTACCGACCACAAGGGAACCTAGCTGAGAGATACTTGCGAAATCTAAAATCAGCCTTAATATCTTACCACGCTAAAGATCAGACAGCGTGGGATCAAAATCTATCATGGATACAATTTGCCTTCAATTCTGCCTACCATGAAGGATATAAATCAACACCATTTGATTTACTATACAAGTATAAATCGAACCACCTGTTAACAACCAAGTGGAAAATTCATGAATGATTACCTCGCGAAATAAATGGGAGTAATATAAGGAAAATATAGAACGAAGCTCGCGCAAATTTGAGAGCGAATCTACAAAAATCGCGAAAATATCACGAGCAGAATAATAGGGAAATAAAGTACAAAGTAGGTGATTTAGTTATGTACAAAACTCACCCTACGAGTAGAGCCATTGATAGGACCACCTCCAAACTATCTTACCGATGGTGTGGCCCCTACATGATTCACAAGTTCATCACCCCCGTAATAGTAGCACTGTACGAACCCAATGCGGATAATTACGTTCGCAGAAGTCATGTGTCTCAAATAAAAAAATTTTCTACTTCGTGAAAATAAACAAACAGTACTGCGAGAAAGTAAGTAAACCAAAAATACTACCTAAGTATTAAGAATAAAATATAGGCAACCTCCTGTATTGTAATTGAGTCTAAACTCACCACACACCTCCTGCGAAACATAGCGAGGCCTGATCAACCTTAGCTCATGTTCTACAAAAATAAAAGAAAGTGTGAGAAGTCAGCTGACCCACAACAAACCCCTTACCTAAGTGAACTGAAGGTAACTCGATTGTTATTCCCATATGTTATTGTTAATAATAACTTATGATATTTTATTGATTGAGATGAACATGATAATAATCATACATTAAATTGTAGTTCATGTTTGAGACTAAGAAAAGGACGAAACTAGGGAATCAAAGGATTCGTCGGAACCAATGAAGCCAAAATAATCAGCGAAACTACGCGTGAAAATTCTAAAGGTGAGAATACTCTTCTGTAAGAACACTAGGGAAACCTTAATCTTACGGCATAACTGTAAAAGTGTACACGTATACTGTATATCTGTATAAACGTAAACAGATAAACACTTGTGTAACTGAAGTATAGTAAAAAAATACTCATGAGTGTAACTCCGTGAAACGAGAAAAAAAACCGGTAGTAGCATTAAGGAACAGAAATAAGGTAGATTCATGTATTCGTGTATTTTATGTGTTGTATATGTATTGAATTTTAAGTATTTTATATAGTATGTAAGATAATCTATTGATGAATCAAAACCATCTTGTAGAGAGAAATTTCATCACGAAGTTCCGTGCCAAATATAATTGTTTTTCATAGATATCCATTTAATATCAACTAATGTCGCCCCGTCGTCTTCTTTAAGTAGAGGAGGATGTGACGATTTAAAAGCAAATTTAAATAGCACAACAACAAAAAATAAATTTTGGTTTAAATACCGCGTGAGAAAATAATCCACCCTCCCCGCTGTACCTAAATACCTGTACCAACTTGTAAAAAGTCTAGTACGGACATGCAATTATACTGTTATGAAGCGAATACTAATAATCATTCTAATTTAATAAAAAGACGTGAGAATAATTAATAAAATACCTAACTAAATAAAGAAAGGTAGGATAATTAATAATAGTTAATTAGTAGAAATATACTAATAATAAAAATACGAACTACTTTTCTCTTGACTCGTGAACTGCGCCCCCGTCCCTACACACGGCCGCTAAATCAACCCCAGTCGACTCAGAATATCTGTCTGAGTTAACAGCATCACAATGTGCCTGGAACGTGAACGTACATTTTATTTCAAACTATGTTACAGAAAGTTAGTGTTTTATGGTAAAATACTCGACATGTAGGTGAAACTAAGTGCAACGTAAATCTGATAATGTAACTATATGTAGATAATGAATAAAAGGAAAATAATAATCGACACATCTCTTTGTAAATCAAAGTTTAAATTTTAAGGTATATTTCATACCATGTAGGAAGATAACATTAGTGTACATTAAACTAAAATGTGAGAAGTGAACTCGCACGTCCACAAGAAGCAACGACGTCAACATCACGAGCACCAGGAAGCAGAATTGTAGCGTGATGACTGTGATCACCACTTAGAATCGACAATCTTAATGGAGAAACTCAGCCTACTATAAAGATCATCCCGGAAAACCGACTGAAGAGGATCCGCAAGAGGACCAGCTGCAGATCACCATTATACCCAGATGACACAGAACAGTAACTTCTGTGCTTATATTGTTTTCTAACAACCAAAAGTAAAAAACAGTACAAGTTTTTAAAAGACTCTGTCAAACCATGTAAATCTTAACATAGTGACAGAGCCCAATTAAACGGGTTCCCTGTGTTATGATGTCTTAGCAGGAGAGACATTATAGTACCGTATATTTATATATACAGAGACTCGATGAGAAACTAACTGAAGCTGATTTCAATGGTCAGAAGTTCAATACCAGGATCTTTTGAACAAGGTACATGAGGCAGCTAAAGAAGCATTAGAAGAGAAAAATAAATGTCAGAAAAAAAATATTTTATTTTTGGAATGAGGATATAGAAAAGGATGTGCAAAGAATAAAAAAGATGCATACCTCAAATTGTTGAATACTAAACCTATTCAAGACAAAATTGAACTTAGAAGACAGCAGTCTAAAGTTAGGAAGAAGGTGACAGAAGCAAGAAATAAAAGCTGGGAACAATTATTCCAAAAGGTAGAAAAGTTCATTGGAGGAAAAAGAAATACAGACTCCTGGAAAACATTAGACAATTTAAGAAGAAGCTCCTGAGAAATTCAGGAATTTAGGTGCATCTCGTTATAGCCTTAGGAAGATTATTTCAAGGAGCTATTGGTAGAGAGTAGAGAAGAATATTTAGAAGACATTGAAGGGAATTTAGGTGAAATATCAGATGACTATATTTGCTTGGATATAAGTATTGTAAAAGAAGCTGTAAAATCTCTAAAAAATCGAAGAGCAGCAGATGTCCTCACAGAGTTATTGAAAAATGGTACAAATAAATTATATCAATTATTAAGAAATCTTTTTGAAAAATGTCTGAATGGAGAAGAGGTACCATCAGATTGGAAGATGGGATACATTTCTACAATACACAAGAAGGGATGCTAAAATTATAGAGGTATAACAGTTAGTAGCACACTAAGTAGACTTTATAGAAGAATACTTAAACATTTTTTAAAAGCTGAATATAAGGAAATGAAGGCTGAAGAACAGGCAGGTTTCAGAGTTGGTAGATCAACTATAGATCATATTTTCTCCTTACAGCAAATAATTGAAAAGAAAACAGTTCGATCACAACCTCTTCATTTAGTTTTTATTCACATTGAAAAAGGCTATGACAATCTACTATTAGCCAATATGTGGACACCTTTAAGATCAACTAGTATCAACCCCATTATCATAAAAGCTATACAAAATTTCTATAACAATTCAATATTCGGAATAAAAACAGGAAAGAATTTGTCACCAGTGTTTCAAGTGGCCAAATGTTTATGCCAGGGATGTTGCCTATTACCCACGCTTTTCAAAACTTATACGGAGAAAGCAATAGAGACTTGGAAAAAAATTTGGGAGGAACATGGGAATTCCATTTGATGGTGATACAGTTTATTAATTACAGTTTGCTGGTGACCAATTACTTTTGGCTCAAGATTTTGAAGGCATAGAGTACATGACTAAAAGCATAGAGTACAGGAATATCAGAAAGGGGGACTAAAAGTAAATATAAATAAAACAAAATACATGGCAATAGGTGACCTTCAGCAAGACGTGATATTGAAGGAAGATTTCATATACAGAGGAATACAGTATTTAGTGGTAAATATTATGCCCAGTAGGAAGCAAGACAAAGAAGTACAATCTAGAATTAATTTGGGAAAGATGGCTATATCTACATTAAATGGAATCCTGTGAGATAAGCAAATTA